>CM067844.1:305522982-306784982 GCA_034509565.1 Triticum monococcum | reverse complement strand
CTTGATAACTTCTAGCTTCTCGACCATTGCGTTGCTTCTCTTCTAGCTCTTATTTGCATATGTTAGCCACCATATATGCTTAGCGCTTACTGCAGCTCCACCTCACTACCTTATCCTACCCATAATCTTAAATAGTCTTTATCGCATGGGTGTGAGATTCCTGAGTCCTCGTGACTCATAGATACTTCCAAACTATTGCAGGTGCCGATGATACTAGTGCAGGTGATGCAACCGAGCTCAAGTGGGAGCTCGATGAAGATCTTGATCGTTGTTTTGTTTCTTTTTCGGTTGATCAGTAGTGGAGCCAAGTTGGGACGATCTGGGATCTAGTATTTGGAGTTCATCTTCCATTTATTCGGATTTGACCGTAGTTGGTCTTTGACTGCATTTGGATGATGTATGAATTATTATGTATTGTGTGAAGTGGCGATTTTAAGCCAACTCTTTATCCCTTTCTTATTCAGTACTTGGGATTGTGTGAAGACTACCCCTCTTGCGACAAAACTACCATGCAGCTATGCCTCGAAGTCATGCCCCGGCATGTGGCAGATATCGCCGCATTGTGGGTGTTACAAGTTGGTAATCAGAGCCATCCCCGACTTAGGAGCCCCCTGCTT
Source organism: Triticum monococcum (assembly GCA_034509565.1). Classification (NCBI taxonomy): domain Eukaryota; kingdom Viridiplantae; phylum Streptophyta; class Magnoliopsida; order Poales; family Poaceae; genus Triticum; species Triticum monococcum. The sequence continues at coordinate 306,784,365 of CM067844.1, read as the reverse complement.
GATCGAATTGCTGACGTTGTTGAGTCTAGAAAAAAATGTTTTGACTCTTAGGATTATATATATATATATATATATATCGGAGAGTAGGATTCTTTTTACTCCTCAGTCCATTCGTTGCTCTGGTGAGGCCTCCAGACGTAGAAGTTTTGACTCTCCTCTCCTCAAATTTCACAAAAAAATTTAGGATCACCTGGGTATCTTGGAATCGTTTCAATAGTCTTGTGACGAGAAAATTATTCTTGGTGCCTCCTGACATTTAGGGGTTGTGGCAGTGTCCTGGGGAGTTGAGCTCCGAGGTGTTGTCGTCACAATTTTATCATTGCAGTTCTAGAATACCTGAGTTCGCCGACATTGAAAATCTCTTTTATGCAGTTGTTGGTGAGATAACATCGACGCCACCCAGTACTGGGGCGGGAGTTCGGGAGTAATTCCAAAACTCGTATAACGGATGCTTTTAGAAGGTTGAGGTACATGATTTCAAAAGGTTTCTTGGTTATGTGTTGAAGGATGGATACAGCTGGATGTAGGGATTGTTAGTTTGGGTGAGATATTATGCTTCCCCTGTATCCCCAACACCTGATTTCGTAACCAGAAAGTTTCGGTAGTTTATAAGTGGGAATTCAAGTGTCTCGTAGGATATCTTTCCGATAGACACATGATACAATATGGGGGTCTATCATATGTTTGTTTCTGGCTTATTCTGCTAGCCAAATCCTTTGTTTTGTTTTGAGTTGTGGTATTCGAGTTGCTTCTATGTCAAATGTAGATTCCATACCTTCTCTGAACGGTGTTTGTTTCATCCGTCCGCAAGTTGCCTTTGTTTTTCCCGCCCTCCCAACCCTTTTCCTTCAAGGAATCAGATGTCTTAATCAAGTATCCATTTGATTCATGTGAAGTCTCTTCATTCTTTTCGATCAATATTCCTACCCGGTGGTTCTCATGAAGATGCTCTACAACTTCATCATTCTTCATTCGTTTTCCTTCTCCGGTGGATTCAATTCAAGCTTTTTGTGTTGATCATATCCCTTTTCCTTGTTTCAAATGATTTCCCACGCTATTGCACCTCTTAATCGCTCACCTCTCCCTATTCATGTCCGAAGTGCCGAAGATATCTCAGAAGATTCGTGTTTTCACTCCTAATCCATTCAACCTATCTTGGCGTTGTTATCTCATTCAAGTGATTTAATTCAACTGGCGCAATTACTCTTTTAAATCGTTCCACGGTGTATCTTTTGAGTGGGCCCTAACCAACAGGTCTTTTCCCAGGATCTTACCTAACTCTTCTAATTTTCTCAGAGTTACTCTCAAATTATTTTCAAAGTGTGACATAAGAATGGATTGTCATCAATCATATGTCTTTCTTTAAGATCTTTCAAATTCTTTTCATTGTTGTTTCAACCTTTATATTCTACATTATTCCGGAGTGTCTAAACAATTCATGGTAGTGTTTCTCATCGTCATTCTTAGATTTTGAAGACCAAAGAAGAGTTCTTCTTAAATCCTTACCCGTTCTTCCAAAGATTCATAGTTCAAGCTTGCCGCCATCCTCTCAAAATTGTGTTCGATTGTGAGAATTCTTTTCACCCATCCGGACAATTTCATGAGTTGTTTTCGTTTTTTCTTGATAATCTAAAGGCCATCATTTCAGAAGATTTATTCATTCCAGCTTTTAGGTCTCGTTCTCAAATTCTTCCGTGGCATCGTTCAAGCATTCTCTAATCAACTTGTGATCTCTTCATTCTCATGTATCTAAATTCCCTCAAGTATCTTCATTCATTCTCTAATTCTTCCCGGTGTTTTCCTCCTCTTTTCTTTGTTCATTTTCAATTCTTATGGTGGTTCGTTCAAGAGTTCTCTTCCTTCGTTATCATATAGATTCATTCGTTCTTTCCAATCCTACCGGCGGTTGGTTGAAGTCTTTTATCAAGTTTGCGATATCTCTCTCTTAATCCTTTCTACAAGAATAAGTAGTATGCCAAATTCGTTGCTTGTCATCAATTTAAATTGGTGAAGGATAAGCATAATGTAATTCTTATTCTTGTTTCATCAAGTAAATTCAATTCCTTATTCCAGAGCTTCATCAAAAAATTCTTTGTTTCGATTGCTCATCTTTCTCTTCTGCAGTTCCATGTTTTCTCAGTGATATCATCGCGAAGATCCATCTAAATCATTGCAAGGCTTCACCTTGTGTTTTCAACTTCTCTTTCTTTTTATCATCCTTTTATTATTGGTGTTCTTTATGGACACTCTAGATGGTGGTTCGTCAAGGATTCTTTTCATTCTTCAATTGTTCTTCAAGATTTCTCTCGAAGTTAAGTTCCGCCAAGCTCTACTCAAAAATAAACATAGTGTTCAACACATGTCTTGTTTTGAGGAGTTCAAGCATTCTTCATATTGCATTCCAAAGTGAAATTCTTCCACATCTCATCTTTTGAGGTGGTGTCATGTCATTGTTGATAATTTCCCTTCGTGTTTCATGATTCACAAGTTTTCAAGAGTGACATATCTAAATCCATCATTTTCTCTTCGCTCAAGACATCATTTCAATCCATCGATCTCTTCATTGGAGTTATATTGGGTTATATTTCACCTAAAGATTTTCCTAGGGATTGTTGCTATTTATGGTTCTCATAAATGACCCAAGTTCTTCATTTATCCTCCCGGTGAAATAAGTTTCTCGTCTCCTTGTTGATATCAATCCAATCTTTTGTTTCCGTTAGTGGCAGAATTTCACCTCGTAGTTTTGAGATGTTCTCCATAAGCCCACTACAAGCTTGTTGTTTTCGTTGTTGGTTTTCCAACTACTCCGTTATAACTTTCTTGGAAGGGTGCTCTCCAAGCGAATTTGTGGCATAAGTTGGCATTTTCCTCTCCATTCTTTTATTCCAATGATCTAACTTCTATTTCCCCTTTCTTATTCCGTTTCAACCAGAGTGGTTACTTGTCCTTCCTTGTCGTTGGAGCTCTTCATTCATGTCCTGCAACCCCAAGGTTTTCACTATGTTCCTTGTTCCTCTTGTCTAACGGAGTGTTTTCAACTTCGTTCATCTCCGTTGTATTCTTTTCTCGAAATTGTTTAACCTATCAAGGTTCTTTGGTTTCACTCATTTGTCAAAGAAGCAACTTAGTTTTACCTCTTCTCTCCCTCTTCCATTTCTCTCCGTTGCCATCCTAGATCTCGGGACGAGATCCTCTTGCAGTGGTGGAGTGTTGTAACGCCCCGGATACAACATTCCATATTTGTAACTCTGACTGTTGCCATTTTCGGCTATGTGATATGTTATTCCCTTTGTTCTTGGGGTTTTCTTTGTTTTGCATTTTGCTCATGTCATGCATTTTATATCATGTCATCATGTGCATCTCATTTGCATACGTGTTCGTCTCATGCATACGGTCATTTTCCCCGTTGTCCATTTCGCAATCCGACACACCCACATGCACCTGACGCACCCCTCTTGTCTCTTTTCGTGAGAGGGATAAAAACGTTCTCGGAATGGGTCGAGATTTGTCAAGTGGCCTTAGTACACCACTGGTAGACCGCCTGTCAAATTTCATTTCATTTGGAGGCCGTTTGTTGCCCCAATGGTTAACCGGGTACCCGCAAAAGCCTCTTTTGTGTTGCAGCCCAACACCCATCCCAAACAGCCCAATAAGCCATCTAAACGATCTCCATGTTCTCCGCCGCTGGATCACGATCGTGTGGGTGAAAACTGCACCTCATTTGGACACTCCAAACTCCTCCTACCTATAAATAGCTCCACTTCTCCCCTCCATTTTCGCAGTCCAAACCCTAGATCCACTCCTCCCCACGCCACCGGGCATGTCCACCGCTGTCCGGACATGTCCGCCATCGCCCCGCGCCAATGAGACGCCGCCACCTGTCCCTGGCCGCCGCCCCGTTGCCAGGCCCACTCGGGCCCATCGCCGGCCCTCCCGGCCCGGGTCACCGAGCGCCGCCGCCTCCCAAGGACTCCCGAGCGCCGCCGCCCTTCGCCGAGCGCCGCCCGCCTGCGTGCCGCCGCCTCCGCCGGTCGCTGCCACCCGCCTCCGCCGGCCACCTCCACCGAGCACCGCCGCCAACCGCCTGCATGCCCCACTGCCGCGTTACGCCGCCTCCGCCGGTCTCCACCGCACCGCTCCCCGCTCGGCCCCGCCGCCTCCTCCTCGTCGTGCCGCCACCTCCTCGTCGCCGGCCATCACCGGAACATCGCCGGAGTCGCCGCCTCATCGCCGGATCTGGGGAGTGGGACGAGATCCACCACTCCCCCGAACCAAATAGGAGCCGCGTCCCGGATCCCTCCGTCCTGGATATCCTCGTCCCGCGTTGACTTTTCGCGAGGTGATTTTTTTCACTAAGTCCTCAAATCTGTGACATTTTCATGCCTACTTCATCATGCCACATCTTGTTGCTCGGTGCTCGGAATCATGCATATGATATGTAAAAATGTTCTTCTCGTTGAGCTCTGCATGCTAGCAGCATCTCCATGCATGTTACTATCCATTATGGTGCCATTTTCATTATTGTAGGAGTGCTATAAAATGTTAACTGCTGGTTCTTAAAAGATCTTAGTGATTTTTCATTTTTGTTGCATTTGATGTGTGAATCCTTTGAGCATGTGGCCTAAATATGTTTTGAACTACAACATGCCATCTTTACAGGGGTGCAAGTCTTGTATTTTTGTGATCTATGTGGTGAATAGCACAAGCATGCAAAGTAAGCTCCGTAATGTTGCTGTTTTCAGGGACTTAAGATTTTGCTGTCTTTTTCCTGTTGTTATTTTGATGCCGTGTAAACTTGATGCTACATTGAGATCCATGCTTATTTTGAGATACTTCAGTAAGTATGTTTTGAACATGTGTTATGCTCTATCCAATCATGCCCCTGTTTGAAATTATGAAGTGATGTAGAATGTCATTTTCTTGCTCTACTTTTGCTATAAAATGTTCCTGGCAGATTGTTAACATGTTAATCAATATTACCATGGTTGTTGCTAGTGATACATGCATTTTATTAACTTTCTATTGCCATGGTTAGCTTTACGAACATGTCATCTTGTTGTTGGTATGCTTAAGTTGTCATTTAATGCTTGCGGTGAGTGGCATGAGCTCGCAAAGTGGCTATCATAAATCTGTTAATGCCATGCTATGTTTTTCTTCTAAGTCTGAATCTGTTTATAAAAATTTGCTAAGTCTACATCCGTGCCATCATATCTTCCGTGCCTTTTGGCTGATGTTCAGTAAGGGAGTTTTGTTCTATGCATTTAGTAGAATCACGTCGTGCCTTTGTTTTCTATGGTATGTTCCTGTTGTTTCCTAACTCTAAATAGTGCTTCCTGATGTTGTTTTTGACATGTTAGTATTTTCACAAAGTCTGTGAAGCTGATATCTTTTGCACTTTTGCCATGCTTGTTTGAACATGTTCTAGTGTGATTTAGCCGTAGCTCACTGTTCATGTTTTGTCAAGAATCTCTTGTACATCACTTTCATATGCCTTGTTGATGTGTTGGAGTGCAGTAGCTTAGTTTCTTGTTGCATTCTAAGTGCCATCGTGCTGTTATTGTCAGTTTCGCACTATTCTTGTTTTGCTTGTCATTTGCAAACCGTGCATCCGTTTCCGGTGATCCTTATATCGATTTCGACCGAAATCATCGCATCTTTCCAGCGGCATAATTGGTTTGCGAAGTTGATGTCTTGATCATTCTTTCCCTTCCGGAGCACGCATATGCATTGCATATCATATCTTGCATTTGATGCGATGTGTTGCATCATGTTGCTTTTGCATTGCACCGTGATTGGTTGTTATTCCATTGCTTGTGTTCTTGCTTTGGGTAGAGATGGGAGATGAGTACGTGACCGAGGAACATGTTGAGTACGCTAACGAGGATCAAGCTTTCAAAAACTCTGAGAACTTTGTAGGCAAGATGACCATACCCTCGAAATCACTTCTATCTTTGCTTGCTAGTTGTTCGCTCTATCGCTATGTCGCGCTACCTACCACTTGTTTGTCATGCCTCCCATATTGCCATGTCAAGCCTCTAACCCACCTTCCTAGTAAACCGTTGTTTGGCTATGTTACCGCTTTTGCTCAGCCCCTCTTTAGTGTTCCTAGTTGCAGGTGAAGTTGAAGTTTGTTCCATGTTGGTACATGGATATTGTTAGGATATCATTATTACATCTTATTTACTTTAATGCATCTATATACTTGGTAAAGGGTGGAAGGCTCGGCCTTATGCCTGGTGTTTTGTTCCACTCTTGCCGCCTTATTTTCCATCATAACAGTGTTATGTTCCTTGATTTTGTGTTCCTTATGCGGTTGGGTGTTATGGAAACCCCTTGACAGTTCGCTTTGAATAAAACTCCTCCAGCAAGGCCCAATCTTAGTATTAACATTTGCCACCTAAACCTTTTTCCCTTGGGTTCCGTGAACTCAAGGGTGATCTTTATTTTAAATCCCCGGGCCAGTGCTCCTCTAAGTGTTGGTCCAAACTAGATCACTGTGCGGGACCGTCCCTTGGGAACTTGGGTTATGTTGGTACATGTACGCTTAGCTTACCTAGTGTGCCCTGAGAACGAGATATGTGCAGCTCCTATCGGGATTTGTTGGCACATCTGGGTGGTCTTGCTGTTCTTGTTTTAGCATTGCCAAAATGTCTTGTATCCGGGATTCCGAGACTGATCGGGTCTTTCTGGGTGAAGGAATATCATTCGTTGACCGTGAGAGCTTGTGATGGGCTAAGTTGGAACACCCCCGCAGGGTATAAACTTTTGAGAGCCGTGCCCGCGGTTATGTGGTAGATGGGAATTTGTTAATATCCGGTTGTAGAGAACTTGACACTTGACTTAATTAAAATGAATCAACCGCGTGTGTAGCCGTGAAGGTCTCTTTCCGTTGTAGCCCGGGAAGTGAACACAGTCTTGTGTTATGTTTGAACATAAGTAGTTTCAGGATCACTTCTTGATCACTTCTAGCTTCTCGACCGTTGCGTTGCTTATCTTCTTGCTCTTATTTGCATATGTTAGCCACCATATATGCTTAGCGCTTGCTGCAGCTGCACCGCACTACCTTATCCTACCGATAAGCATAAATATTCTTGATCTCGCGGGTGTGAGATTGCTGAGTCCTCGTGATTCACAGATACTTCCAAACAGTTGCAGGTGCCGATGATACTAGTGCAGGTGACGCAACCTAGCTCAAGTGGGAGCTCGATGAAGATCTTCATCGTTGTTTTGTGTCTTTTCTGGTTGATCAGTAGTGGAGCCCAGTTGGGACGATCGGGGATCTAGCATTTGGGGTTCATCTTCCTTTTATTCGGATTTAACCATAGTCGGTCTTTGACTGTATTTGGATGATGTATGAATTATATATGTATTGTGTGAAGTGGCTATTGTAGGCCAACTCTTTATCCCTTTCTTATTCAGTACATGGGATTGTGTGAAGATTACCCCTCTTGCAACAAAACTACAATGCGGCTATGCCTGTAAGTCGTGCCCCGACACGTGGGAGATATAGCAGCATTGTGTGTGTTACAGGGTTTCTACGCAGGAGCTCCTTTTTCCCTCCTCGCCTTCGACGGCCGTGCCTAGGAGGAGAGGGACAAGAAAGGGCATTGCTGGGCACTTATCTTTTTCAATCTTAAATCTGTAGGCATTTGCCAAATTTTAATTCAAATAATGTAATCTCTTGAGTCCATGTTCATGTTCTGTAGGACATGTACTTGCATTATTAGCATATTTATGAAAAAGATGAACCTTGCCAGGAACCCGTGCATGTATATGTCCCTGCAGAGGTGGGATGCCTCCTTAGTGTAAATAAACGAGTTTTCCCCAGCAGGCTACCCTACCGGCACCCTTTTGTTGACTGGAGAATTGTGTCTACCAGGCAAAAAATAAAGGGACCAGCCGCCCTCCAACTTCCTTTTATCAAAGGCCACTGCGACCATCCTGACCGAAGCAACGTTCGAGTCAAGGATGGGAGAACCTAAGTCTCAAAAGTGTGGTGAGGTTTTCTCATGCACAATTTATAGCTTACAGAACACTAATGGACAAGAGGTATAACTTATTTGTTTGGCTTGCCGGAATCGCAATGTTGGTCCATCTTCCCAACTCCTTGTAGAGGCCAAGTTCATGGCAAGAACCTGCAGCTTCATGCAGATGGGAGTGATGCAAGATGCGATCCTATCTATATGCATATGCAAATGCTCATGAAATTCTTTATGCAATTCTCTTGGAATACTGATGCATGCATGGAAATTGGTGGGCGGCCCCCAGCGCTTCGTTTATTTCTCTGCTGCTTAGGGTCATCGCCAAGCTTTGTACAAGGGGTTACATGCAACTAACGCAAGGCCTGTACAAAAGGGTGGCTGCCGGGTAGGGCCCGACAGCCTAGCCTTATGGGTAGAACTTGCGGAGATGCTCAATATTCCATGAGTTTTGCAATTGAATGCCATCTCCAGTCTCTAGACGGACTGCGTTGGGTCTGCTAACTCATACTACCCGGTAAGGGCCTTCCAACTTTGGCGTCAAATTTTTTATACCGTTGGCTGACAGAACGCGCCTAAGGACAAGGTCGCCTTCCTCAAAACACCGGGAATGAACCCTGCGGCTATGATAGTGACGTAGGGCCTGCTGATAGCGTGCAGCATGCATAGCAGCCCAGAGACGGTTCTCCTCGAGTAGCATATCGTCGTCACGCCGGTGCTGATCTTTCACTACTTCATCGTACGCAAGCACTCGAGGCGACCCATAAATGAGTTATGTGGGGATAACTTCTTCTGCCCCATAGACCAGGGAGAAGGGAGTCTGCCTGGTAGCTCGATTTGGTGTCGTTCTGAGGGGCCAGAGAACTACCGACAGCTCATCGATCCACCGCCTGCCGTGTTTCCACAGCGTATCAAAGGTTCTTGCCTTGAGTCCTTGCAGCACTTTAGTGTTTTCCCTCTTATCTTTCCCATTGCTCCTGGGATGTGCAACAGAGGAAAATGAGATCTTGCATTCGAGGGCGTGAACATATTGCATGGAGGCACGGCTCGTGAATTGGGTGCCGTTGTTGGTAATAATCCTTGCCGGACTCCAAAACAACACACCAATTCTTTCAAGAACTTGATAGCTGACTGAGCAGTCACCTTTCTCACGACAGTCACTTCCGGCCACTTTGTAAACTTGTCGATAGCAACGAACAAGAATTCAAAGCCCCCAATTGCTCGGGGGAAATGGCCGAGGATATTGAGCCCCAGACCGAAAATGGACATGATAAAGGGATTGTCCGAAGAGCTTGGGCAGGCAGGTATGTTCTTGGAATGGAACTGGCAGGCTTCACACTTGGTGACTAGCTCGATCGCATCTTGGAGGGCTATCGGTCAATAGAATCCTTGCCGGAATGCTTTCCCAACCAGTACCCTTGCTCCAATGTGGGAGTCGCACATGCCTTTGTGTATTTCAGCCAGCAGTTCCTTTCCTTCTTCGCGACAGACACACTTCAATTTCACACCTTTGGGCCTCCTTCTGTACAGAGTGTCATCGACAAACTGATACATACTGGCCCTTCGGGCTACTCTTTTAGCTTCATCTTGCTCGTCGGGAACCTCTCTGGTTTGGAGGTAGTGGACTATGTGCCTTGCCCAAGTTGGAGCCTGGGGCTTGGCAACGAGGACTAGTGGCACCTCCTCAACTGCTGGGGCACATTCCTCATTCGCGGGGTCCATGGGGCCGGCTGGAGGGTGTAGTCAGGAAGGTGGCAAGGAGTTGTTGCCGGCAGGGTCTCTGCCAGGAGCGGGCGGCTCTACCGGGAGGGGCTTACCGGAGTCCAATTTCCTACTTTTCCGGGCCATTCTTGTCTGGAATACAGAGGGCTGAGTAAGATGGAGAACAAAACTCCCTAGTTCCACTTGAAGATTCTGCGTAGCAGACATTGACAGATGATCAGCTATGCTGTTTTCCACACGGGGTACGTGCTCCATTTGCAATCCTTCAAAGCATTCCTCCAATCTCCTTACTTCCTCGACGTATGTCTCTATCCATGAGATTTGGTAATCCTTGCCGACATGTCACACCACAAGCTGTGAATCTCGTCGAATGACCAGCTTCTTAATTCCCAATTCTGCGGCCATCCTGAGCCCGGCAAGGAGCCCTTCGTACTCTGTTGTATTGTTGGTTGCCTCTTCCCTGGCAAAATGCATTTGGACGACGTACTTCAAGTGCTCTCCGGATGGGTTGACAAGAAGGATGCCAGCCGTTGCACCTTGCAGGGAAAAAGCACAATTGATATACATAATCCATTATTGGGGCGATTCCTTGCCATGCATAACTGTCTCTGGCACTTCCTCATCAGGGGTTGGCGTCCATCCTGCAATAATCTCTGCCAATGCCCTGCTCTGGATTGTCGATGTGCTCTCAAATTTCAAACCAAAACTGGATAACACCAAAGCCCACTCCACTATTCTGCTGGTAGCCTTAGGGTTTCGGAGAATCCTTTGCAACAAGAAATGAGTGACAACCGTGATCTCATGGGCTTGGAGTAGTGGCACCGTTTCCTTGAGGCCATAATGAGACCAGAGATCAACTTTTGCGCGCCAGAGTACCTCGATCTATCCCCCAGTAATAAGGAGCTGACGAAGTACACTAGGCGCTGCACCACTTTCTTCCTTGTCGTGTCCTTCGGGTTGCCCATGCTGTCGTGCTCACTTATGTCATGATTCTTATCTGACTCTGCCAGTACTTGCTCACTTTCAGCTGCATCTACTTCCCGCTGCGCTACCAAGGCTGTGCTAACCACTTGGTTGGTTGCCCCTAAGTATAGAAGAAACGACTCTTGTGGCTTGGGAGCAACCAAGGTGGGCACAGAGGACAAGTAGGCCTTCAACTCTTGCAAAGCCGCATATGCCTCTAGGGTCCACTTCATGGGCCCTCCCTTCTTCTAAATTTTCAAGAATGGCAAGGCGCGCTCGGCACACTTGGAAATGAACTTTCTTAGCATGGTAACACGCCTTGTCAGACGCCTCACATCCTTGAGTGTCCTTGGTGTTTGGATCTGCTCGATAGCTTTAATCTTATTGGGGCTGGCCTCGTGATAGGACACAAAGAACCCAAGCAGCTTGCCGGAGGGAACGCCAAACACACACTTCTCCGGGTTGAGCTTCAAGTTGATCTTGCGCAGATTAGCAAATGTTTACTCCAAATCCTGAATAAGGGTGGCTCTATCCTTGGTCTTGACCATAATATCATCCATATAAGCTTCGATGTTTCTGTGCTATTGTGGCTCGAAACCAATCTGGACTGCCATTACAAAAGTGGACCCGGCACTCTTTAATCTGAACGGCATGCAGAGAAAATAGTACGTACCACATGGAGTGATGAACGATGTCTTCTCTTTCTCTTCCTTGGACATCAAGATTTGGTGAATACCCAAAATATGCATCCAGAATGGATAGAAAATCATAGCCTGAAGTGGAGTCCACAATCTGATCGATACGCGACAAGGGGAACAGGTCCTTTGGGCAAGCTTTGTTGTGATCTGTAAAATCTATGCAAAGCCTCCACTTCCTGTTAGCCTTCCGGACTACCACTAGATTTTCCAACCATGTGGGGTGTAGCACTCCTCTGACCAAACTAGCTGCTTCAAGTTTCTTGATCTCTTCCGCAATAAACTACTGGCACTCCAAGGCTGAGTTGTGGACTATCTACTTGACGGGTCGGGCGTGTGGGTAGACTACAAGGTGGTGCTCGATTACCTCCCTGGGAACACTGGGATATCAGATGGTTTCCAAGCAAAAACATCGATAATCGCCCACAGGAAGGCAACGAGCGTGCTTTCCTATTTGTCATTGAGGGTGGCGCTGATAGTGAAAGTACCAACAACGCCAGCCAGCCCTGTCGGGACCTTCTTTACTTGGGGTGAGGTGATCTTGGATTTCTTGTTGTTGGAACTCTCTAGCAAGTCATCAATTGACGCAGTGCACTTCGAAGAGACACGCTTCCCAGACTCCATGCTAGTGTCCCTGCTACCCTTCTTCTTTCCTATGTCCTCCTTGGCGGGAACTACTGCTGCCGTTGCCGCGACTCCATCCCAGTACATCTTGTCCATGCAAATAATAACATCCTTCTCATTTGATGGGATGGTTATGACTCCCACAGGCCAGGCATCTTCAAGGTCTTGTATGCATAGTGGGATGCCGCCATGAATTTAGCTAGGGCTGGGCGTCCAAGGATCCCATTGTACGACAGGGGGAGGTCTACCACATCAAACGCAAACTTCTCAGTTTGGTAGTTAAGCTCTCCCCCAAACATTACTAGCAGCGTGATCTTTCCCTTAGGATGGCTCCTGCCAAGATTAACTCCTTGAAACGTGTCGGTAACCTTTAACTCTTCCTCTGATATTTGAAGTTTGCTGATAACTTCCAGGGAGATCAGATTCAACCCAGCCCCGCCGTCCACCAACATTTTTGTGACCTTGAGGTTCCGAATTGTTGGGGAGACCAACAATGGCAAACATACTACCGTAGTGGTATGGTCAGGATGATCCTCTTGATGATGGGTGTGTGTGACCATTTGAGCGGTTTTCGGGCCCCTAGAGCTGGTTCCACGACAATGACTTCTCATGCCCATCGCTTGAGCTCGCGGTGAGAGGTGCGCAAAGATGCACCCCGTCAATGCATAGGGCGTCAGTGGCCTTCTGAAACTCCTGCTCAATGGTTTCCTCCTCATCTCCTCTATCACTCTCATCATCATAGGCTTCCTTCTCTCGACCTCTAGCGGGATTTCCTTTGCTCCTGAGGGGTTTGCCGGGGTGATTTACTTCATCGCCTCGGCCCTTACCGCTAGCAACATTCTGACCCTTTTCCTTGTCACGCTTCTCATACTCCGCTCTCTGTCTTTTCACGAGCTGCTCAACCTCATACCACTCTTGAAGGTCGTGGCCTTTGGTCTGATGAATCTTGCAATATGGCCCATCACCTTTCCCAGACTTCTCGGCAGCCGCAGCCTCCCGACAGTCAGCGCACACGACAGCTTCCTTGCCGGGGACGTCAGCCTTAGCCATCTTGCTGGTACTAAGTGCACCCAGTCCTTCAACAGTCATCACTGCCTTATCCTTCCGCTTCTTGTTGCACTTCTTCCTCTTCTTTTGCTGGTAGATTCATCATCGTGCTATGATACGATGTTGGTGCAATGTTCTTCACCGGGAAGCTTCCTCCCGTCCTCCATTCGAGCACGCTTATCCACCAAGGCGTAAAGCTCCTTCACAATATTGGGCAACCGCACGTTCATCTTGGAATGGATCCAGCGGTTGTGCACATTCGACTAGAAGGCAGCTATCACAGCTGCCGAATGGATATTTGGGATGTTCCTATGGACCTTCTTGAATCTCTATAAGTACTTACGGAGAGTCTCTCCTTCCTTCTATTGGAGAAGCTGCAAGTCGCTGGATCAGCCTGGCTCTTGATGGCCACCGGTGAAAGTGCCAATGAACTCATGGCACTAGTCGGCCCATGATGAAATGGAATTCTCCGGCAGGTGCATCAGCCAAGACCTCACATTGGACTTGAGGGCCAAAGGGAAGTAGTTGGCAAACACCTTCTCATCTCTTCCCACGGTGGCCTGAACAGCGATGGTGTAGATGCTCAGAAACTCCGCTGGGTTTAGCCTCCCATTGTACTTCTTGGGTACCTCTGGCTTGAACGTGTGAAGGAACGGCCAATGGACTTGCCACAACTCACGGGTAAAGGCAGGGCACCCAACCTCAAAAGTTAGGCACCCACTGATACATCTTTGTCGTATCTACTTTTCCAAACAGTTTTGCCAGTGTTTTGGACTCTAACTTCCATGATTTGAATGGAACTAACCCGGTCTGACGCTGTTTTCAGCAGAATTTCCATGGTGTTATTTTTGTGCAGAAATAAAAGTTCTCGGAATGCCCTGAAAATCAACGGAGATTATTTTTGGAATATATAAAAAATACTGGAAGAAGAATCCACATCAAGGGGCCCACACCCTGTCCATGAGGGTGGCGGCGCGCCTACCCCCTGGGTGCGCCCCCCTGCCTCGTGGGCCCCCTGACGCTCCACCGACCTCAACTCCAACTCCATATATTCGTGTTCAAAGAGAAGGATTCATCGCGTTTTACGATACGGAGCCACCGCCAAGCCTTAAACTCTCTCGGGAGGGTTGATCTAGAGTCCATTCGCGGCTCCGGAGAGGGGAATTCGTCGCCATCGTCATCATCAACCTTCCTCCATCACCAATTTCATGATGCTCACCGCCGTGCGTGAGTAATTCCATCATAGGCTTCCTGGACGGTATGGGCTGGATGAGATTTATCATGTAACCGAGTTAGTTTTTTTAGGGTTTGATACCTAGTATCCACTATGTTCTGAGATTGATGTTGCTACGACTTTGCTATGCTTAATGCTTGTCACTAGGGCTCGAGTGCCATGATTTCAGATCTGAACCTATTATGTTTTCATGAATATATGTGAGTTCTTGATCCTATCTTGCAAAGTCTATAGTCACCTATTATGTGTTATGATCCGTTAACCCCGAAGTAACAATAATCGAGACCATTACCGGCGATGACCGTAGTTTGAGGAGTTCATGTATTCACTATGTGTTAATGCTTTGGCCCGGTACTCTATTGAAAGGAGGCCTTAATATCCCTTAGTTTCCAATAGGACCCCGTTGCCAGGGGAGGGTACGACAAAAGATGTCATGCGAGTTCTTTTCCATAAGCATGTATGACTATATTCGGAATACATGCCTACATTACATTGATGAACTGAAGCTAGTTCTGTGTCACCCTATGTTATATACGTTGCATGATCGATCACATCCGACATAATTCTCCATCACCGATCCAATGCCTACGAGCTTTTCCTATATTGTTCTTCGCCTATTTACTTTTCCGTTGCTATTGTTACAATCACTATAAAACCCAAATATATTACTTTTGCTACCATTACCATTATTATCATATTACTTTGCTACTAAATACTTTGCTGTAGATATTAACTTTCCAGGTGTGGTTGAATTGACAACTCGGCTGCTAATACTTGAGAATATTCTTTGGCTCCCCTTGCGTCGAATCAATAAATTTGGGTTGAATAATCTACCCTCGAAAACTGTTGCGATCCCCTATACTTGTGGGTTATCACCTGCCAATACCGAGCGTAGGCTCGTCGAGGTCGGGGCCGTCGCGCCCATCTGTCCCGCAATGTCGTCGCGGTGTCACTCAACGATGACATGCGCGCCTCCCGTTCACCTATCCTCCGGGGTTCACCGTCGGCCTTGACATGCTCGAGGGTCAGAAGAGGCCATCGAGACGTCGTCAAGTTCTTGATTCTGCCATGCTCTGATACGTCTCCAATGTATCTATAATTTTTGATTTATCCATGCTATTTTATATGATTTTTGGGCCTAACCTATTAACCTAGAGCCCAGTGCCAGTTTCTGTTTTTCCTTGTTTTAGAGTATCAGAGAAAAGGAAAATCAAATGGAGTCCAATTGACCTGAAACTTCACGGAACTTATTTTTGGAACAGAAGAAGCCCATGGAGTATTGGAGATGGACCAGGGGACCCCCCTGGGCGCGCCCCCTGCCTCGTGGACAGCCCGGAGGTCCACCGACGTACTTCTTCCTCCTATATATACCCATATACCCAAAAAACATCGGGGAGCAGAATAGATCGGGAGTTCCGCCGCCAGAAGCCTCAGTAGCCACCGAAAATCAATCTAGACCCGTTCCGGCACCCTGCGGAGGGGAAACCCTCACTTGTGGCTATCTTCATCTTCCCGGCGCTCTCCATGACGAGGAGGGAGTAGTTCTCCCTCGGGGCTGAGGGTATGTACCAGTAGCTATGTGTTTGACCTCTCTTTCTCGTGTTCTTGAGGTGATACGATCTTGATGTATCACGAGCATTGCTATTATGGCTGGATCTTATGATGTTTCTCCCCCTCTACTCTCTTGTAATGGATTGAGTTTTCCCTTTGAAGTTATCTTATCGGATTGAGTCTTTAGGGATTTGAGAAAACTTGATGTATGTCTTGCGTGGGATACCCGTGGTGACAATGGGGTATTCTATTGATACACTTGATGTATGTTTTGGTGATCAACTTGCGGGTTCTGCCGATGAACCTATGCATAGGAGTTGGCACATGTTTTCGTCTTGACTCTCCGGTAGAATCTTTAGGGCACTCTTTGAAGTACTTTGTGTTGGTTGAATAGATGAATCTGAGATTTTGTGATGCATATCGTATAATCATACCCACAGATACTTGAGGTGACATTGGACTATCTATGTGACATTAGGGTTTTGGTTGATTTGTGTCTTAAGGTGTTATTGTAGTACGAATTCTATGATAGATCGAACGGAAAGAATAGCTTCATGTTATTTTACTACTGGCTCTTGAATAGATCGATAAGAAATGATAGGTTTGAGGTGGTTTCGTACCCTGCCATAATCTCTTCGTTTGTTCTCCGCTATTAGTGACTTTGGAGTGACTCTTTGTTGCATGTTGAGGGATAGTTATATGATCCAATTATGTTATTATTTTTGAGGGAACTTGCACTAGTGAAAGTATGAACCCTAGGCCTTGTTTCAATGCATTGCAATACCATTTGTGCTCACTTTGATCATTAGTTACCTTGTTGTTTTTATATTTTTAGATTACAAAAACCTTTATCTACTATCTATATACCACTTGTATCACTATCTCTTCGCTGAACTAGTGCACCTATACAATTTACCATCGTATTGGGTGTGTTGGGGACACAAGAGACTCTTTGTTATTTGGTTGCAGGGTTGCTTGAGGGAGACCATCATGATCCTACGCCTCCCGCGGATTGATAAACCTTAGATCATCCACTTGAGGGAAATTTGCTACTGTCCTACAAACCTCTGCACTTGGAGGCCCAACAACGTCTACAAGAAGAAGGCTGTGTAGTAGACATCAAGCTCTTTTCTGGCGCCGTTGCCGGGGAGTTTAGCGCTTGAAGGTATATCTTTAGATCTTGCAATCGAATCTTTTTGTTTCTTGTTTTAGCACTAGTTTAGTTTATGAAAGAAAACTACAAAAAAAATATGGAATTGAGTTTGCCTCATACACTTCATCTTTTTAATACCTTTTGTGAGTATGATGGAAAGGAAAATTGTGCCAAAGTGTTAGAAGAAGAATGCATTAAAATGTTTGGCACTAAATATTTGGATGATGAGCATTATTGCAATGTTGTTAGTATGAACTCCTTTAATATCCATAGTACTAATGATGATTGCACTAGTTATGATGAAACTGTCTCCTATAAAAATGTCAATTTTTGTGGAGTGCACTGGGTTTGCAAGTACACACCAAATAGGGAAGATAGATATTGGAAGATGCATAAGCATTTAGAAACTAAATGGTTGCAAGAAAGGCTAAATGTTAGTGCTGAAAATTTATAATTTCTTAGCCATACTAGTGAACTTCGCAATGAACATGGTCATTTAAATATCAAATGCAAATTGTTTCATGATCGAATCGTGTCAAAAATTGTGATGACTTGATTTCCCTTGCACGTTATAATGAACTTAGTTTGCTTTTGGGTTATGAAGAAATGAAACGTCGAACTAAAATTATTCCAGAATATAACCTTGAGAAATTCCTCGATGTTAATCTAGAAGAAATTTATATGTATTGTGCGGTGAATTGCTTTGAAAATCCTTATATTGCCAATTATATAAAGAAAATAAAACAAATAGAATATGAAGAGAATACTAACGAAAGGGAAGAGACTTCCCAATATCCTCCTATTATTTCTTATGATGAATCAGGTAACGAGGTGGAGCCTTCTATTCAACCAATCTCATTAATAAGGAGCTCCAAAAATAGGATTGAACCCACGCATGATGTGGTGAAGAAGAAGAAAAGAAAAATGAAGAGAGGTAAAAATATATCTCTCCCAAATAATGATGCTCCTATTACTGTTGTGCCTCATGAAAATATAATTGTGGAAGATGATGCACTTGATGATGATCTCGTTATGCCTATTTCTTGTTGTGATGATTATGATTGGGAAGATAATGATACTTCTTATGATCTTGAAAATCTTTTTGGCACTTGCTTGGAAGAATATGATAATTGCCATACTATTGGTGCTATCCATACTATTGATGCTGAGAGTGATTATGCTTATGATATGAACAGGCCCAAGCTTGGGGATGCTATGTTTGAAGAAGATGATGTTTTTGAGAATATATTTGCTGAAATTCATGTTTGTCCCAAGCTTGGGGATGCTACGTTTAATGAAGATGATATTTTTAGCCTACCATGTTTTGATGAGCAAATTTATTATGATGGTAGCATGTCTCCTACTTACGATGATTATATTGATGAAAGTGGGTTTGGAAGAGTGTCAACTTTAGGAAGTAATGAACCCACTATTTTGGAGGATGTTGAATCTTATTATGATAATTATGAAAGTGTATTTGGAGAGGTCATGACTTTATTTAGTGATGATTCCACTATCTTGGAAGAGGTTTCAATCGATTATGATGAGAACAAAGTTCCTACTTATTATAACTATTGTGATGATACATATGATATAAAAAGTAGTGATGATTGTATTTATAAAACTTGTCATGATTATGATTACCCTTTTTCTGAACATTACTCTTTTAATGTGGAAACAATTTATAGTATTTGAGTCTCTTATGATACTCCCACTATTCCGATTGAGAAGAATTTTGCTTATGTGGAGAGTAATAAAATTTCTATGCTTGTAGATCATGAAAAGAATGCTTCAGGTGCTGGTTATATTGTTTAATTCATTCATGATGCTACTGAAAATTATTAGGAGGGAGGAATATATGCTTGTAGGAATTGCAATAATATCAAGTTTCCTCTCTATGTGCTTAAAGTTTTGAAGTTATGCTTGATTTACCTTCCTATGCTAGTTGATTATTTTTCCCACAAGTTGGTTGCTTACAAAATCCCTATGCATAGGAAGTGGGTTAGACTTAAATGTGCTAGTCATATTCTTCATGATGCTCTCTTTATGTTTCAATTCTTATCCTTTATGTGAGCATCATTGAAATCATCATGCCTAGCTAGGGGCGCTAAACATTAGCGCTTGTTGGGAGGCAACCCAATTTTATTTTTGTTCCTTGATTTTTGTTCCTGTTTAGTAATAAATAATTTATATACCCTCGGTTATGATTGAGTTTTTATGTTTAATTAGTGTTTGTGCCAAGTAGAACCTTTGGGAAGACTTGGGAAAAGTCTTGTTGATCTTGCTGTAAAAAACAGAAACTTTAGCGCTCACGAGAATTGATGCCATTTTTTATTGGAGAGTGATATTTAGTTAATTATTTTTGAATATGATTAAAAGATAAATTCCTCACGTCCAGAAATTTATTTTAGAATTTTTTGTGTTCCAGAACTTTGTGTTACCTACAGATTACTACAGACTGTTCTGTTTTTGACCGATTCTGTTTTTCGTGTGTTGTTTGCTTATTTTGATGAATTTATGGCTAGTAAAATAGTTTATAAACCATAGAGAAGTTGGAATACAGTAGGTTTAACACCAATAGAAATAAATAATGAGTTCATTACAGTACCTTGAAGTGGTGTTTTGTTTTCTTTCACTAACGGAGCTTACGAGTTTTCTGTTAAGTTTTGTGTTGTGAAGTTTTCATGTTTTGGGTGAAGATTCGATGGACTATGGAATAAGGAGTGGCAAGAGCCTAAGCTTGGGGATTCCCAAGGAACCCCAAGGTAATATTCAAGGACAATCATAAGCCTAAGCTTGGGGATGCCCCGGAAGGCACCCCCTCTTTCGTCTTTGTTCATCCGTAACTTTACTTGGAGCTATATTTTTATTCACCACATGATATGTGTTTTGCTTGGAGCGCCATTTTATTTTCTTTTGTTTTGCTTGCTGTTTGAATAAAATACCAAGATCTGAAATTCTTAAATGTTACAGTCTTCACATAGTTGCATAATTATTCGACTACTCATTGAGCTTCACTTATATCTTTTGGAGTAGTTTGTCATTTGCTCTAGTACTTCACTTATATCATTTTAGAGCACGGTGGTGGTTTTATTTTATAGAAATAGATGAACTCTCATGCGTAACTTATATTATTTTGTGAGTCCTAAACAGCATGGTAATTTTCCTTGGTTATGAATTTAGTCCTAATATGATGGGCATCCAAGAGGGATATAATAAAAACTTTCATATAAAGTGCATTGAATACTATGAGAAGTTTGATACTTGATGATTGTTTTGAGATATGAAGGTGGTAATATTAGAGTATGCTAGTTGAGTAGGTGTGAATTTGAGAGATACTTGTGTTAAAGTTTGTGATTCCCATAGCATGCACGTATGCTGAACCGTTACGTGATGAAGTTGGAGCATGATTTATTTATTGATTGTCTTCCTTATGAGTGGCGGTCGGGGACGAGTGATGGTCTTTTCCTACCAATCTACCCCCCTAGGAGCATGCGCGTAGTACTTTGTTTTGATAACTAATAGATTTTTGCAATAAGTATGTGATTTGTTCATGACTAATGTTGAGTCCATGGATTATACGCACTCTCACCCTTCCACCATTGCTAGCCTCTCTAGTACCGCGCAACTTTCGCCGGTACCATAAACCCACCATATACCTTCCTCAAAACAGCCACCATACCTACCTGTCATGGCATTTACATAGCCATTCCGAGATATATTGCCATGCATCTTTCCACCATTCCTTTGTTATGACACGCTTCATCATTGTCATGTTGCTTCGCATGATCATGTAGTTGACATCGTATTTGTGGCAAAGCCACCATTCATTATTCTTTCATACATGTCACTCGTGAGTCATTGCACAGCCCGGTACACTGCTGGAGGCATTCATATAGAGTCATATTTTTTCTAAGTATCGAGTTGTAATTCTTGAGTTGTGAGTAAATAGATGTGTGATGATCATCATTATTAGAGCATTGTCCCAAGTGAGTGAAGGATGATGGAGACTATGATTCCCCCATAAGTCGGGATGAGACTCCGGACAAAAAAATAAATAAATAAAGGAGGCCAAAGAAGCCCAAATTAAAAAAGGAGGCCATAAATAAGAGAAAGGGCCCAAATAAAAAATGAGAGAAAAATAGAGAAGGGGCAATGCTACTATCCTTTTACACACTTGTGCTTCAAAGTAGCACCATGATCTTCATGATAGAGAGTCTCTTATGTTGTTACTTTCATATACTAGTGGGAATCTTTCATTATAGAACTTGGCTTGTATATTCCAATCATGGGCTTCCTCAAAATGCCCTAGGTCTTCGTGAGCAGGCAAGTTGTATGCACACCCACTAGTTTCTTTTGTTGAGCTTTCATACACTTATAGCTCTAGTGCATCCGTTGCATGGAAAGACCTACTCACTCACATTGATATCTATTGATGGGCATCTCCATAGCCCGTTGATACGCCTAGTTGATGTGATACCATCTTCTCCCTTTTTGTCTTCTCCACAACCACCCTTCTATTCCACATATAGTTCTATATCCATGGCTCACGCTCATATATTGCGTGAAGATTGAAAAAGTTTGAGAACTTCAAAAGTATGAAGCAATTGCTTGGCTTGTCAACGGGGTTGTGCATGATTTAAATACGTTGTGTGGTGAAGATGGAGCATAGCCAGACTATATGATTTTGTAGGGATAGCTTTCTTTGGCCATGTTATTTTGAGAAGACATGATTACTTAGTTAGTATGCTTGAAGTATTATTATTTTTATGTCAATATTAAACATTTGTCTTGAATCTTATGGATCTGAATATTCTTGCCACAATAAAGAGAACTACATGGATAAATATGTTAGGTAGCATTCCACGTCAAAAGTTCTGTTTTATCATTTACCTACTCGAGGACGACCAGGAATTAAGCTTCGGGATGCTGATACATCTCCAATGTATCTATAATATTTGATTGTTCCATGCTATTATATTATCAACCTTGGATGTTTTATATGCATTTATATGCTATTTTATATGATTTTTGGGACAAACCTATTAACCTAGAGCCTAGTGCTAGTTTTTGTTTTTTCCTTGTTTTAGAGTATCGTAGAAAAGGAAAATCAAACGGAGTCCAATTGACCTGAAACTTAACGGAACTTATTTTTGGACCAGAAGAAGCCCACGGAGACCTAGGAGGGTGGGGGCGCGCCCACTCCCCCTGGGCGTGCCCCCCTGCCTCGTGGATAGCTCGGAGGTGCAGCGACGTACTTCTTCCTCCTATATATACCCATATACCCTAAAAACTTCGGGGAGCAGAATAGATCGGGAGTTTTGCCGCCATAAGCCTCCCTAGCCACCAAAAATCAATCTAGACCCGTTCCGGCACCCTGCTGGAGGGGGAAACCCTAACCGGTGGCCATCTTCATCATCCCGGCGCTCTCCATGACGAGGAGGGAGTAGTTCTCCCTCGGGGCTGAGGGTATGTACCAGTAGCTATGTGTTTGATCTCTCTTTCTTGTGTTCTTAAGGTGATACCATCTTGATGTATCGCGAGCTTTGCAATTATAGTTGGATGTTATGATGTTTCTCCCATTCTACTCTCTTGTAATGTATTGAGTTTTCCATTTGAAGCTATCTTATCGGATTGAGTCTTCATGGATTTGAGAACACTTGATGTATGTCTTGCATGGGATACCCATGGTGACAATGGGGTATTCTATTGATCCACTTGATGTATGTTTTGGTGATCAACTTGGGGGTTCCGCCCATGAACCTATGCATAGGGGTTGGCACACGTTGTCGTCTTGACTCTCCGGTGGAATCTTTGGGGCACTCTTTGAAGTACTTTGTGTTGGTTGAATAGATTAATCTGATATTGTGTGATGCATATCGTATAATCACACCCACGGATACTTGAGGTGACATTGGAGTAGCTAGGTGACATTAGGGTTTTGGTTGATTTGTGTCTTAAGGTGTTATTCTAGTACGAACTCTATGATAGAATAAACGGAAAGAATAGCTTCATGTTATTTTACTATGTTCTCTTGAATAGATCGATCAGAAAGGATAGCTTTGAGGTGGTTTCATACCCTACCATAATCTCTTCGTTTGTTCTCCGCTATTAGTGACTTTGGAGTAACTCTTTCTTGCATGTTGAGGGATAGTTATACGATCAAATTATGTTATTATTGTTGAGGGAACTTGCACTAGTGAAAGTATGAACCCTAGGCCTTGTTTCAACGCATTGCAATACCGTTTGTGCTCACTTTTATCATTAGTTACGTTGTTGTTTTTATATTTTCAGATTACAAAAACCTTTATCTACTATCCATATACCACTTGTATCACCATCTCTTTGCCGAACTAGTGCACCTATACAATTTACCATTATATTCGGTGTGTTGGGGACACAAGAGACTCTTTGTTATTTGGTGGCAGGGTTGCTTCAGAGAGACCATCTTCATCCTACGCCTCCCACGGATTGATAAGCCTTAGGTCATCCACTTGAGGGAAATTTTCTACTGTCCTACAAACCTCTGCGCTTGGAGGCCCAACAACATCTACAAGAAGAAGGTTGTGTAGTAGACATCATGCTCGCGCTGGCTGCCCTGGTGGGGACTGTACCGTGGGGGTGGCCCCTCCTGTATGGCCAGCAGCACGAGTCGTTGTCGTCACTTAGGGAGGTCGTGTCGCACCAGCTTGATGCGAGCCCTAGCCTCTGTGAAATCGAGCAGACTTTGGATGGTGGCGCACCATTCGTCCATCTGCTCGGCCGCTGGCGGAAACTTCAGCTATAGCTGAGCCCGCGCCATGGCTTTAGTGGCTGTGTTTGGCATGGGTGTTGATGAAGTAGATCGCAGTATCGCTTGGCTCCTAACTGTTCTAGCGGCGGCAGCACCATGCCCCTGCTGTTGCAGAGTGGCCACCTGGAAGGAAGGGTGGTGCGGCGAGGAGCTTGACGGCCAGCGGCTCCATCAGGCACGGCAACTTGGTCGACCCGTCTCGGGGGAGGTGCACGCGCTGCGGTCACTCCCGTGGTGGAGCGGCCGGAGGGTGATGATTTCCCTGGAACAAGCACCGTTGCTGCGGCTGTGCCCGTCGGCGAGAGGAGGGGCCTCGGACGGAGTAACCCCCTCACCCGTACCTTTTGGAGCATGGTCGTCGGGGCTCTGCTGATGTTATTCTCCTCCGATGCCTCCTACTCCTGTGTCGGTCATGGGGCGAAGTGGTGACAGTGTCGCATGCTCCGACCAGGCCCCCAGCAGCGTCCACGTCCTCGTATGCCTCCGCCTCCCTCGCAGCATCAGAGGCCGCAAGCGGCGGAGCCTTCAAGGTGGATGGATGAGCCGAAGTACCAGATTTCTTCTTGGGCGCCATGGTCGATGGCGCCATCGAAGGTGAATATGGTGATGAAGATGACGCGCTGCACACGCCTTCAGGTTCGCACAAGCGACCCCCTAACCGGTGCCCCAAAGATGTCCGGGCCGCCATGAGGTGTAAAACCCTACTCCCGCTTTGGTGGATTGATAGTGGAAGAGTGCTGGCGGAGCGTAGTACACTTGACCGGCAAGGGCGGCAGTGGCTATGCGCGTATGGGCGTTTTTGTTATGCAACCTTCAAACCCTTTCTATGGTTGTTGTGGTCCTCATTTTATAGATTAAGGGGCTACCACAACGGCAAAGTAGTCATTATGCATTGATAAGATAGCAAACAATGCTATCATACCTAACTCTGCAGGCTAACAGGGTGCATTAAATGCACCGCTTAATGTCACGTCATTGGATGCCCGGCAAGCCTTGCCGGGCTATTTGGCCAGCGTCGCACCTGCTCACCTGACATGTCGCAGGACGGGTGTCGTTCTAGGGCATCTTCTGTAGAGAAAGGCTAGCATGTGGCGAATGGTTGCCACTTAGTCACTTTGCGGCTGACACCACATTGATTGATGACGCAGGTCGTGGTGGAGTAGCGGGGTGAGGTGGTTTTGCCCTCGTGAGTCCCGGCAAGCCCTGCCGGGACGTCTTGGGCGTCTTCGTTCGGGGGCGGCCCCGCCCCTGGTGAGCTCACTTGCCCAGCAAGGGGGGCTTTTCTCCCGGTGGCATTTTGCTTCTTTGGCTTGTTCTTGTCCCTCTTGGTTTGCATATTTGTCCTTCGAAGCTCTTGGTCTCTTGCACTCTGACTTGGGCTGGTGCCTCAATCCTATTCCCGTGCCTATGCACAGTCTGGGAAACAAAGCCAGGGTTTGTTTCCACCGACACCAGCGAGTTGTCGTCCCCGGACAACATGACTCTAGGAGGAGTAGCTGGACTAACAGGAAGTCAGGAGCCGCTCTCCCAACAGCGTCACCGCTACCCGGGCATGCCGCCGTGCCTACCTTCCCAGTCCGTTGAGGGCTCAGGTATGCAGCAGCCACTAAGCCAACCCGATTTATCCTGAGATACATCCTCAACACTCAGCAGCCACACTTCATCACCCATTTTCTAATTGATTCATTACTCATTAGGCAGCAGTGTGATTAGGGTTTGTTGTGTACTGATTGCTACCTACACTTAATGGTTCAGATGTATTTGAGTAATCTTTAGTACCTGTAAAGTTCATAGGGTTTCAAAATTCCGGCCCTAGGAAGAGACACTAGTCTTTTTGGATTGTTGGTCATAGTGGCATTGACAAAGATTACTTTTGCAGGCCAGGTTTGTTGACAATTTTACTTGTCTTTCTTACTCATTCGATATGATATCCAATTATTCGAGTCGATTAGTTGCAAACAATAAGTGATAGACCAACTTCTTGATTAAGAGTTTGGACGGTCTCTTACTGCAGTTACAATTCTGCATACTTGTCCTAGTAAGCTCACAAGTAATGATTGATTTACTACCTCTATGCTTGCCTTGTCATATTTGTTGTCAATATTCTTTTAGGATGGACCACCATGTTTCAAAATACTGGAACCGTAGACATGTGTGAATACTATTTCTCTGTGTGATCTCTTCCATCATGTGTGGGCAACGAACACCACATTGTATATAAAGAAAGTGTCATTTCCACCTTTTACATAGACTACAATCTTTTACATGGAATACAATCTTCCTACTTGCTTTGTGTCGCATTACTAGCACTCCACCCTTGAAGCTAAACATTATGACACTCATAATTCCTTAGTTTATTTGTTCAAATACGAATTTGGTATGATTCTAATGGTCCTACTTCAGTTTTGACATGTGTGTCTTCATGTTATGGAGACATAAGAGGTTTGTATTTCTGTGTGTGGTCTGGTCAGCATGGTTGCGGGTGAACTTTGAATATGCAGGGGTTTATAGGGAGACACTATTCGAGTTGAATCCGCAATGCATTCCATAGATAATCTGACTACTTTTTATGTTTTCATGAATCTCAGATACTGAACAAAATCATAATGATTATGAGCTTGCGCTCATCAAAAGAATGAAGCAGAACAATGACATGGCTATCAAGCTTGGCATTAAGGGACTGGAAGCAATTCTGGATGCAATGCAATGCAAATGCTCTCCACCTACAGATTCATGCTCAAAATATGATCCTAACAATGATTCTGAGCTCGAGGTAGACCTATGTCAATGTAGTTCCCTAGTGGAGGAGTCATAGGTAGATGACCTATCTTATTCACCCATCAAGGTGCTTGCTCTAACTTTCCAAGGTTATATTGGTCGCACATATCCTGCAACCGATGCTTTGCATTGTTTCTACTTTATTGCACCGCCATTAGCTTAGTTTACACACTGTGTATGTGAATATGCCCTGCCTATCCATTTTTAGTACATATTCCATTTGTCATCATACCATACTTATCCATTCAAATGTTGTTTTTATGTATCAGACGTTCAAAAGGACGAGGGTGATTGCTGATCGTGGAGGAGCACGAACAAAGTATTTGGAAAAGATAGTGACACCTGATAAATCATATAGCCCATTAGGTGTAATTGCAATATCACCAGACCCAAAAAACATGGCCACAACTCTAGCAGACTCTATCCGTACTAAACTGGCCATCTCCGATGGCCCAACTCAGGAGACCCCAACTAGCGTAAATAGTATGATGATGCCAGTTGACGTAGCACCAGCTCTACGACTCAAAACCCCCGTTCCAGCAAAGAGTATAGGAAATCAAGTTGCAAAATACCTTTTTGGATGAGAGAGATCCCCAGTTGCAGCAAATAGGACTCCTGTTCCACTTCTTCCCAGTTTACAAGACGCCGCTTATATTGTTGTCAAGAACATTGTGTGCATATTTCCTTCATGGAAATATTATACCACCGAGAAAGAACAATTTCCAATCTTCCTCCACAACTTATGCGTAAGTAATGTACTAATATTATTCATGGTAATTACTGCATATGTTTTTGCTGACAGAAGACACAAGATTTCATTCTTTTAAATAGGCGAGGACCAAACTGGATTGTCAATACTAGCAAGGGTTGGTTGCACTTTTCAAGCACTCGTTGATGAAGTATTGTTCCTACCTGAGGCAAGCACACTTCAATGGCAAGCCTCTAAACGAAATTTCTATAAAGACTCCGGTGCTACATTTATCAGACAGTGACTGGAATAGCCTTGTTACATATTTGTCTCATCTGCAGCATAAGGTACTGTCTATGATATCAGATCACAATTTGAACTACATTTTTACATCGGCGTTAACATCTGACTTATACGAAAACAGTTTGCATAAGAACATTCATTCTCAAGGGACCACAGAATCTCACAACTATACTGCACACTGCATTGCTCTTGTGAGTACCTCTTCCCCTGTATGACCATACTTACTTTCATAGCTGGTTGATTATGTAGCATCATTGCACATGTTAGCCTTGTTATCGTCCATTTGGTGGACATTATAAGATCCGTATGGACTCTCACATAAATTTAGAATCATCCAAATGCATTTTAAGAGGTTTAGCTATATAGACCTCTTGTAAGGAATGAACATCGTCTATCACTGTACTTACATTAACAGCTACTCCCTCCATCCCATAATATAAGAACGTTTTGCACAGTACAACAATGTTCAAAACACTCTTATATTATGGGAAGAGGGATTGGTTCATTGTGTAGCATTCTACATCGTATCTCCCTCGCCCACCATTTATAAAAAAATATTAGATCTATATTTAATCTTGCCAACAAGTTGAATACACAGACAATGCCAGTGCAGAGGTGTAGCCCATTGCTCTTGTCATTACATTTTGTCCTGTAACGCTTGTACTTCCATGGATTGGCAGTTGATTATGTAGCATCAATCTGCATATTATCTTCATTATCCTCTATCCCTTCTAGTATTATCATATCTGTAATTACTCTCTACAAAATGTAGAGTACATGCAATGCTTATGAAGAAGATTATGTGCTAAAATTCTTGAGTTACCATTCCCTTGACATGGAGGAGGGCATTATAAAGTAGGTGTCAACTGTTAATGTAAGTCAGTCCTTCTAAAGCCTTTATCCTCAACTTGTCGGTGTACAAAAGTAGGGGCGCTCCTTTTTACCCCTTTACTTGTGCATGGACAGTCGGAGCCACGCCCACGACCACACTAAGCAGGGCAGGGGAGGGAAGCCAGAGAGAAGCCAAAGGCACAAGGCGATCAGAGGCAACGCCAAGACCAGAACCACAAAGAGCAAAGGGGGCCAGGCAGACTCCACCGGCGGGACCCTTGCCAAGGCAGCCTCAACAGCCCCGGCAAGAGCCTTGTCGGGGCAACTTGCCCAACGCCAGCAGAGCGAGCCACCCTTGAGCCCAAAAGTTTCGACCGCCATCAACAACTACGTTGGGACCAGGGCTCCGGAGGCACCTCCGTGGTGGCATGCAGATCTTTGTCAAGACCATAGATATATGAGATCAGATGAGGATCAGGACACGACTACCCTCGGCGGGGTCCTCACCAAGGAAATCCACAAGACCCCCGGCGAGCGTCTTGCCGGAGACGACTACGACACCACGACAAGACCCTTGCCGGGCACCCGGCAAGGCCCTTGCCGAGGACGCCAGCAGGGCCACTGCCAGGCCCTCACAAGCCAAGAATCCATCGCCGTTCGCATGCAGCTGCCAGCCCAACCAGCTGGGCAGGCACCTACATGGCAACATGCAGCTTCCAGGCCAAATCAACAAGCACCTGCGTGGCGGCATGCAGATCTTCATGAAGGCCCTACCACCGCGCCACCTCAGCTGCTTGCCTGCCTACATGGCGCTGCATGTATCGCTCGATTGGGCGCGTGTCAAAGTGAGGCCGAGCGGCAACGGACGGGACATGCCTCGTTCTCGTCCCCGATAAAGCTAATGGACACCTACGTAGCGCATTTGATGCAATTTTTCCCGTAATGTCGTGCGATAAGATCACGCACTGTAGGCCTTTCCACCTCCTGTGTGCCACTGTGGCAAACCCTTTTTTCTATAAAAGGAGGCCCGAGCTGACCAGGAGAGGGATTCTCATTTTTGGAACGGCACAACCACCATAGCTAGTTCAAAAAGCTCAAGAACACTCAATACATGCACCAAAGGAGGACACTAGTTTTACGCATGCTCGTGGCCTGAACTTGGGTAAATTATCCGTGTGCTTGCTCCTAAACCTGCTCTTCTCACGACCCCGCGCCCGCTGACTGTTGAATGGATCCCAGTGATCCCATAGGTGTCATTCGCCACCGACATGTTTGGCGCGCCAGGTAGAGGGCGCAGTTGTGAGAATCTGGTCTAGCAGTTAGCCTAGCAGTTCTTTGTCGCCATGGCTCCGAAGAAGAAGGCGGCCACGGCGGTCGGTTCGTCGTGGGACAGACGGCCCGTACATGTGAGGGCAATTAGCGGGCCATTGCGGATAGGACCCAAGGCAAGGCCCGCGAGCACCAACATCGCTCTGGTAGTCAGAGCCTGGCGAGCGGCGTCGTTCGTGCGCCACACGGCGCGCCGCATGCCACAAAATCCAGAGACGGAGCTGGGTTCCCCGCAGGCAGAGCGGGGCCCTCTGGGGTCACCGCCATGCCACCCACGGGCGGTGCGACGACTTCCAAGATGCCCACCCCGGCACCCACAGCGCGCTCTTCCCATGGTGTGCGCGACGAGCAGCGTCACCACGCCGGTGACCTTGGGCACCGCCGTGGGAAGAGCCATGTGCATCGTCTGTTGGACGAAGGAGGCCAGCATGCCCGCCGAGGTGCTGGCGAAAATGGAATGCAGCCGGTGGGCCATGATAGAGCTCCTTCTAACGTGGTTAGAAGTCGAAGCGCGCCACGGTCCACGCAGCTTTCGCCACCACCCATGCCAGCAGAAGCTTTGGCGTGCGCCCAGCTGCTCCTCGACTTCCCTCCTGCTATGGAGAAGCTCGACGAACGGAGAGCCACCATCCGGAGCCTCGTCGTCGTCGCCCACAAAGACGAGCCACGGCGGTAGTGCCCTCGGGCCGGTGCTCCGTCGAGCCACCACACGCCAGCGGTGGAAGGACCGGGGGAGCTGCAGCCACAGTGCACTCTCCTCCCTCGCTCCAGCTGCCGCCGGTGCTGGTCCGTCGTGACGACGCTGGTGATAACATTTCCATAGTGTCGTCCGACCCCCAAACCCACCGCGATCAACGCCAAGTTCTTCTGGAGCGATCCCATGAAGACGCTCGAACCGCTATGGGCCACCCAGCACCGGATAAGCCGGCGGGACCCGCTATGGACCCCCCAGCACCGGGGGGCTCCGGCTCCCTACCTTACGAGGTGGGTTGCCCAGCCTTAACCCGTGAGCTGTGGCAGTTCCAGTGGCCATCCCACCGCATGTTCAAGCCCAACGTCGGCGAGAAGTACAACGGCAAGACCCATCCATCAGAGTTCCTCAGCATCTACACCATCGCGATGCAAGCTGCCGGAGCTCGTGACGACAAGGTGCTTGCCAATTAGTTCCCATTGGCACTGAAGCCCAATGTCATGTCTTGGTTAATGCACTTGCCGGTGGATTCCATTTCTTCTTGGTCATATCTATGCCATGAGTTTGTTGGTGCCTTCACCGGAGGTCACCAAGCTCATGGACAGGCCAATGATTTGCATATCATTCCCTAGAAGGAAGGGGAAACTCTACGCAAGTACATCCAGAGATTCAGCCGGGTGCAGTACAACATCCCCGGTGTTCATCCCGCTGCTGTGATTAGCGCGTTCCATCAGAACGTGTGCAACTGCAACATGCACAAAGAGCTAGCGTTGAACAAGGTTAAGGATGTGGCCGAACTTTATGTTATAGCCGATAGGTGCGCCCGGGCTAAAGAGGGAAGGAAGTACCCCGACGAGGACGCCAGCGTGGAAACCGACTCTACTGATGAAGACATCGCCGCCCCGATGAAGAAGGGCTAGCGTCGCAACAGGAAACGCAAGGGCAAGGCCGTGCTTGCTTTCGAGGGATCCGACGACTCCGGCGCCGCCAAGAAGGCCAAGGCAGACGACACCGGCAAGGAGATTGCCGGGTGCGCCGCCTACCGGGCCTTGGCGGCCACCGACAAGCTAGGAGGCTCCGACAAGCAGTATTGCAAGATCCACCGCACAAAGAGCCACGACCTCCAGAACTGCTGACAGGTCGACCTGCTTGCCGAAAAGCAAAAGGCCGAGTATGAGAGGCGGGACAAGGAGAAGGGTTAGGATGGTGCCGAAGGATCCGACAAGAAGCGTGGCGGGCAAGGAGGCTGCCGCGGCAAGGATAACCAGCGATAGAGGCCCGATTGGGGCTCCGACAAGAAGCAGGAAGACGATGATCATGACGAGGACAACGAGTCCGGCGAGCAAGAGTTTCATAAGGCTATGGAGGCCATGTGCATCGATGGTGGCGCCTAGATGCACACTTCTCACCGCCAGCTCAAGCAGTGGGCGCATGAGATTACAGCAGCAGAGCCATTGTTCGACGCTCAGAAGCCACTGAAGTGCTCCAGCACGCCCCTCATCTTTGACGCCGAGGACCACCCTGACCGCACAACTGCGGTTCAGTGTTTGTCGTTGTTGGTCTCGCCAACGATAGGCAACCTCAAGGTGAACAAGATGCTAGTTGACGGCGGGGCCGACCTGAACTTGATCTCACCCGTCGTGATCAAAAGGTTGCAAATTCCTGATGGATACCTTGAGGAAACGGGTACGTTTCAAGGGGTCAGTCCGGGAAGGAGCCAGCCGAAGGGGAAGGTCACATTGCCCTTGACATTTGGAGGTGAGTTGAACTATAGGACGAAAAGGATCGTCTTTGATGTGGCCGAGATCCCCTTGCCCTACAACGGGATCCTCGGCCGCCCGACACTAGCCAAGTTCATGGCGGCGGCGCAGTACGCCTACAACACGCTGAAGATGCCTGGGCCGATAACCATCATCACCCCTCGACAAGAAGGACGTGCTGATCTGCGCTGACCAATTCTATCGAGAAGCAGTTGCAGCAGCAACTACCAAGGCACTTTCTCCTGCCGTTGAAACCCCGGGAGGGAAGAAGAAGACCGGCAAGACCTCTCGCACCTACTCCGGCAAGCGCACCTCTTCGGAGTGCTGTGCTACCGTCGAGGACGTGCCCAAGAGCTCTACCGGCAAGAGCAAGAAATCCAGAGCTGCACCACCAGAGACCAAGAGGGTGTCCGTCAAGGAGGATGGCACGGGAGGAGCTTTCACCATAAGCTCCACCCTCGACCGCAAATAGGAAAGCGCACTCGTCACTTTCCTGAGGGCGAATGTTGATACGTCTCCAACGTATCTATAATTTATGAAGTATTCATGCTATTATATTATCAACCTTGGATGTTTTATATCCATTTATATGGTTTTTGGGACTAACCTATTAACCTAGAGCCCAGTGCCAGTTTCTATTTTTTTCTTGTTTTTGAGTTATACAGAAAAGGAATATCAAACAGAGTCCAATTGACGTGCCAATTTTTGACGATTTTTTATGGACCAAAAGAAGACCCCAGAGTAAAAGAGTTGGGCAAGAAGAGTCCCGGGCTGTCCACGAGGGTGGGGGGTGCGCCCACCCCCTAGGCATGGGCCCCTGCCTTGTGGACGCCTCAGGCACCTCCTTGACGTGAGACCGACGCCAAAAATTCGTATAAATATAGAAACCTCAGAAAATTAACCTAGATCTGGAGTTCTACCGCCGGAAGCCTCCGTAGCCATCGAAAACCAATCTAGGCCCTCTCTGGCACCCTACCGGAGGGGGCCATCATTACCGGAGGGCATGGAGGAGGATCCCGGAGGGGTCATCATCACCATGAAGGCCAAGGACCAGAGGGAGAACGTCCCCCCATCTAGGGGGGGAGGCCATGGAGGAGGAAGCACAAGGGGGAGAACCTCTCCCCCTCTCTCTCGGTGGCACCGGAGTGGCATCGGGAGGGGAATCATCGCCGCGGTGATCATCTTCATCAACATCACCATCATCATCATCACCCTCATCTCTTTTACACGGTCCACTCTCCCGCACCCCGCTGTAATCCCTACTTGAACATGGTGCTTTATGCCACATATTATGATCCAATGATGTGTTGCCATCCTATGATGTTTTGAGTAGTTATCCTTTGTCTTTGGGTTGATTTATGATCTAGATTGATATGAGTTGTATGTTTTACTTTGGGGCTGTCCTATGGTGCCCTCCATGTCATGCAAGCGTGAGGGGTTCCCGCTGTAGGGTGTTGCAATACGTTTATGATTCTCTTATAGTGGGTTGCGTGAGTGACTGAGCACAAACCCGAGTAAGGGGGTTGTTGCGTATGGGATAAAGAGGACTTGATGCTTTATGCTATGGTTGGGTTTTACCTTAATGATCTTTAGTAGTTGAGAATGCTTGCTAGAGTTCCAATCATAAGTGCATATGATCCAAGTAGAGAAATATGTTAGCTTATGCCTCTCCCTCATATGAAACTGCAATAGTGATTACCGGTCTTGTTAACGATTGCCTAGGACAATTCCGCACACCGATCCACCATTATTCCACACTCGCTATTTATAATATTTAGTAATATAATCTAACTTCACGATAACATCACCTACTTTTATATTTTAGCTCTCCGATATCATACAAAGTTATCCTCTTGATACCCACATCATAGTTTTATTTCTTGTTGCTAGTTGGAAGCAAACATTCGGTGTACGTAGAGTCGTATCAGTGGCGGATAGGGCTTGAGAGAATATTGATCTTACCTTTAGCTCCTTGTGGGTTCGACACTCCATACTTATCACTTCCACCATTGGAAATTGCTACGATGATTCCTTGCACTTGGGGATTATCAAATGTTGATGTGTTTGTGTTCCCAGGGAAGTGATTGTGCACCACCTTGCTGTCTGTCCCCATGTGCGACCCGTCAAGCAGAAGGTCAGGAAGAAAGCTTTGGAACGACAGGAGTTCATCACAAAGGAGATCAGGAAATTGGAAGCGGCAGGTTTGGTGAGAGGAGTGCTCCATACGACATGGTTGGACAATCCGGTGGTGGTGCGCAAGGCAAAATGGGATATGAAGGCTCTGTATTAACTACACAGATGTCAATAAGGCTTGTCCTAAGGACCCCTTCCCGTTGCCGCGCATCGACCAGATTGTTGAATCCATGGCCGGGTGTAATCTGTTGTCATTCCTCGACGCCTACTCAGGCTACCACCAGATCTTCATAACAAGAGAAGATGAAGAGAAGACAACATTTATCACCCCATGTGGTACATCTTGCTTTTTACGGATGCCTTTCGGGTTGAAGAGTGCTGGCTCGACATTCGCAAGGGCAGTCCAGATTGGTTTTGAGCCCCAACTACATAGAAATATGGAAGCTTATATGGATGACATAGTGGTCAAAACCAAGGACAAGGCGACCCTTGTACAAGACTTAGAACAGACGTTTGCCAACCTACGCAAGATTAACCTCAAGTTGAACTCTGAGAAGTGTGTCTTTGGCGTCCCGTCAGGAAAACTTCTCGGGTTCTTTGTGTCGTAGTGTGGGATTGAGGCAAACCTAGACAAGATCAAGGCTATTGAGAAGATTGAGGCACCCAAGCGGATCAAGGATGTGCGCAGGTGTTACACCCACGATGCGGCTATATCTCCCACGTGTTGGAGCACGACTTCGAGGCATAACTGCATAGTAGGCATGTCACAAGAGGGGTAATCTTTACACATCCCATGTATTGAATAAGAAAGGGATAAAGAGTTGGCTGACAATCGCCACTTCACACAATACATAAATATAGCATTACAGCATCCATAATACAATCAATGTCTGACTACGGAACCAAATAAAGAAAGACAACCCCAATTGCATAGATCCCCGATCGCCCCAACTAGGCTCCACTACTGATCAACTAGAAACGAAACAACACAACGAACAAGATCTTCATCGATCTCCCATCTGAGCTGGGTTGCATCACCTGCACTGGTGTCATCAGCACCTGCAACTATTCGGAAGTATCTGTGAGTCACGGGGACTCAGCAATCTCACACCCTCGCAATCAATACTATTTAAGCTTATGGGTCGGAAAAGGTAGTGAGGTGGAGCTGCAAAAAGCACTAGCATATATGGTGGCTAACTTACGCAAATGAGAGCAAGAAGAGAAGCAAAGCACAGTCGAGAAGCTATAAGATCAAGAAGTGATCCTGAAACTACTTACGTTCAAGCATAACACGAGCCCGTGTTCTCTTCCCGGACTCCGCCGAAAAAAGACCATCACGGCTACACACGCGAGTGATTCATTTTAAATCAAGTTAAGTGTCAAGTTCTCTACAACCGGACATTAACAAATTCCCATCTGCCCATAACCGCGGGCACGACTTTTGAAAGTTCAAAACCCTGCAGGGGTGTCCCAACATAGCCCATCACAAGCTCTCACGGTCAACAAACGGTATTCCTTCTCCCAGGAAGACCCGATCAGACTCGGAATCCTGGTTACAAGACATTTCGACAATGGTAAAACAAGACCAGCTAAGCCGCCCGAATGTGCTGACAAATCCCGATAGGAGGTGCACATATCTCGTTCTCAGGGCACACCGGATTGTCCAAGATTCCGGTAGACCAACCCAGAGTTGCCCCTGGTGGTCACCGGCTGCTAACAGGTTGGACCAACACTCAGAGGAGCACTAGCCCGGGGGTTTAAAATAAAGATGACCCTTGAGTCTGCAGAACCCAAGGGAAAAAGGCTTAGGTGGCAAATGGTAAAACCAAGGTTGGGCATTGCTGGAGGAGTTTTATTCGAAGCGAACTGTCAAGGGGTTCCCATTATAACCCAACCGCGTAAGGAACGCAAAATCAAGGAACATAACACCGGTATGACGGAAACTAGGGCGGCAAGAGTGGAACAAAACACCAGGCATAAGGCCGAGCCTTCCACCCTTTACCAAGTATATAGATGCATTAAATTAAACAAGATATAATAATGATATCCCAACAATAGTCATGTTCCAACAAGGAACAAACTCCATCTTCACCTGCAACTAGCAACGCTATAAGAGGGGCTAAGCAAAGCGGTAACATAGCCAAACAACGGTTTGCTAGGAAAGGTGGGTTTGAGGCTTGACATGGCAATATGGGAGGCATGATATAGCAAGTGGTAGGTATCGCAACATAGCAATAGAGCGAGCAACTAGCAAGCAAAGATAGAAGTGATTTCGAGGGTATGGTCATCTTGCCTGCAAATGTCTCCGAGTAGACGAAAGCTTGATCCTTGTAAGCGTACTCAATGGGTTCCTCGATCACGAACTCGTCTCCCGGCTATACCCAAGGCAAAAACACAAGCAAAGGAAACCACAATCAACCATGGTGCAATGCACAAGCAACATGATGTGAAACATGGCATGATATGCGAGATGTGATCTGCAATGCATATGCATGCTCCGGAAGGAAAAGATTGAACCAGTCCTCAACTTGGCAAACCAAGTGTGCCGCTGGAAAGATGAGTTGATTTCGGTCGAAATCGATATAAAGATCACCGGAAATAGATGTATGGTTTGCAAATGGCAAGCAAAACAAGAATGACACAATTCTGCGATTAACAGCACAATGCCATCTAGAATGCAACAAGAAACTAAGCTACGGCTAAATTACACAAGAGCAGGTTCAAACAAGCATGGCAAAAGTGCAAAAGATATCAGCATCACAGACTTGGTGAAAATATCAACATGCCAGGAATTAACATCAGGAAGCAAATGTTTAGAGCAAGATAACAACATGCTACAGGAGCAGAACATAGCAAACAAAGGCATGGCGTGAATCTACTCAAAGCATATAACAAAAGTCCCTTACTAACCACAAGCCAAAAAGGACCAGAAGATATGATGGCACCCATGTAAACATAGCAAGTTTCGTTAATAGATTCAGACTTGGCAGAAAACTGGACATGGCATCAACAGAATTATGAAGGCATGTTTGCGAGCTCGATTCACTCAACACAAGGCATTTCATGACAAGCTAAGCATACTACCACCAAGAAGACATGATCATGAGGCTAACAAAAGCAAGAACAAACTCATAGCATGCATGGATCAACTACAACAACCTTGGCAAAATTGATTAACACGAAAACAATCTGCCAGAAACATCTTATAGCAAAAGTAGAGCAAGATTGAGTCATGCTAGGGCACTCCATAAATTCAAACATGAGCATGGATGGATAGAGCACAACCATATGTCAAAATCATCCTTACTGAACATACTCAAAAGAAGCATGGATTTCTCTGAAGCACCATGAATACATGGCATAAAAATAACAGCAGGGAAATGACTTTGTGAAATTCTAAGTCCCTGAAATCAGCAATATCACGAGAGCTACTTTGCATGCTTGTGCTAGTCACCACATTGATCATAAAAATACATGGCATACACCCCTGTAAAGATGGCATGGCATAGCCCAAAACACATGTAGAGCTCAAGTCCATATGCAGCACACAATAAACATGGAAAAAAGGACAAATGCTCATCAACTGTTAAGAATCAGCACCTAACATTTTATAGCACTCTTGCATCAACTGTTTGGGCATCAAGATGGACTGAAACAAGCAGGTCACAATGGAACAAAATGAAGAGCACATCTATATGAACATTTTGATATATCATGGGTGCAAAACGGAGTAGGAAGTGCAAAGTTACGGCACGATGAACATGGCACCATGCGATAGGAATCTGGGGACTTGGTGAGATTTTTACCCCGCGAAAAAATCAACGGGCCGGATCGCGTCGTGGAGGTAGAGCGGATCGGGCCGGTTCGAGTCAGAGGAGGACCCAGGCGGTGGCGGCGTCGTCTCCGGCGAGGTCGTCGCCGGCGGGGGCGGCGCGTTGGAGGTCGGAGGAGGCGGATCCATTGAGCGGCGGGGCGGAGACGCGAGAGTGGCGGCGAGCTCCCACAGTGGAGGCGGCGAGGAAGGACAGTGGCGGGGCGGCCCTAGTGCGCTCCGGCAGCGGCGGGCAGAGCAGAGAGGAGGCGGCGTCGCAGGTGCGCGGCGGCTGAGCGGGGCACATGGGTCGGGGCTGGGCGGCACGTGGGTCGCGGCCGGCGCAGGCGGCGTGGTGGGGTCGGTGGCCGGCGGCGAACTCCGGCCAGCGAGGTGCGCGGCCTCCGGCGAGGTTCGGCATGTCGGTGTGTGGAGCCACGGGCGGCGCGGATCCGGGCTCCCGCGGGCTTGGGCGGCGGAGAGATCTGGGCCCGGGCGGGCTCGCGATGGGCTTCCCCGGGCCGCGTGGTGAGAGGTGGTGGTGAGGACAGGTGGCAGCGCCTGAGTGGAGGAGGGAGGCGGCGGCAATGACATGTCGGCTCCGGTTGGTTCGGGCGACGTGGCGGCGGGTGTGGACATGTCCGGCGCGGCACGGACGCGTCCGGTGGCGCGGGGAGGAGTGGATCTAGGGTTAGACTGCGATTTTTCGAGGGGAGGTGCAAATATATAGGTAGAGGGAGCTAGGAGAGTCCAAATGACGTGTGGTTTTTGGCCACGTGACCGTGATCGAACAACTGAGAGGATGGAGGGTGTTTGGATGTCTGAATGGGCCATCTTGGAGGGGTGTTCGGCTGCAACACACACGAGGCTTATACGGTTCCCCGCTTAACCGTTGGAGTATCAAACGGACTCCAAATGGCACGAAACTTGACAAGCGGTCTACCGGTGGTGAACGATGGCCGCTTGGAAAATATCAGTCCATTCCGAGAAAGTTTAACACCCGCTCACGAAAAGATACAAAAGGGGACGCTGGAGGACATAGGAGTGTCGGATCGCGAAACGGACAACGGGGAAAATGCTCGGATGCATGAGACGAACACGTATGCAAATGCCATGCACATGATGACATGATATGAGATGCATGACAAGAACAAAAGCAAAATGAATACAAAACCCAACCATGGAGAAATCTCACAACACATCTCCGGAAAATGCAAGAGTCAAAGTTACGAATATGGAAAGTTGCATCCGGGGTGTTACAGCTAGCTCACTGGCTGCATTGCCGCCATGGGCAGATTCATCTCCATGTCCGCTGAGTGTGCCCTTCCCTTTTTCAAAATCTTGAAGAAGGCATGCCCAATAGAGTGGACCCCAGAGGCCGAGGCGGCATTGCAGGATCTGGAGAAATACCTTTCCTGTATGCCAATACTGGTTGCGCCTAAACCACAAGAGCCGTTGCTGCTGTATCTGGCGACGACGAATCAAGTGATCAGCACCACTCTAGTGGCGCAGAGGAAGGTCGAAGAAGAGGCAGTGGCAATGGCAGGACCGACGGATGGCAACTCAGAGATTCCCCCGGCAGGGCAAGGCCCTTGGCAGAGTCCGACGCCATCGGGGTAGGGCGCGCGCAGCCAAGTGAAGTGGTGTAGAAGAAGAAGATGATGCAGCACCCGGTTTACTTTGTCAGCTCCCTCTTGCAGGGGCCAGTTCAAGGTACTCCGGTGTCCAGAAATTGCTCTTCGCCCTCCTTATGGCCTCGAGGAAGCTGCATCATTACTTCCAAGCCCACGAGATCACTGTCGTCACCCGCCTCCCGTTCCAACGGATACTTCACAACCCAGATGCAACCAGAAGGATTGTGGAGTGGGACTTGGAGTTGTCAAGCTTTGGGTTGAAGTTTGAAAGTACTTTGACAATCCAGAGCAGATTCTTGGCGGAGTTCATTGCGGAATGGACCTCAAAGCCCGACGAAGAAATCTAGGAGACCGCTCTCCCCCGCAAGGAAGCAAGTAGTGACTGGATCATGTACTTTGACCGAGCTTTCTCACTTCAAGGCGCTGGTGCCGGTATGCTGCTTGTCCCACCCACCGGAGAGCACCTCAAGTATGTGATCCAGATGCACTTTCCCAGAGAGATGTCCAGAACCAACACTGCTGAGTACGAGGGGCTGCTTGCCGGTCTCAGGATCGCGGCAGACCTCGGGGTGAAGAAGCTCATCGTCAGGGGTGATTTGCAGCTTGTCGTCAGACAGGTCAACAAAGATTACCAGAGTCCGTTGATGGAGGCCAACGTAGATGAGGGGAGGAAGCTAGAGGGGCGTTTCGACAGTGTACAAGCGGAGCAGGTTCCCCGAGCGGAGAACGGAATCACTGACTACATGTCAAAGTGCGCTACATTTACGCTACCTATGGAACGAGGTACATTTTTGCTTCGGTTAACCCAACCATCCGTCGAACCATCAACAGAGCAGAACAAGCAGAGGAAATCGGGCCACGGCAAGTACTTTCTCGCTGAGCTGCCAGTGGCCGCCGGCAAGGGTGTTGCCGTGGATTCCGAGCCTGCCAAGGGGCAGCTGGCTCCGGCAGGGCGCCAAGCCCTGGCCGTACAGACGGCTGCCCCCGTGGCGGAAGATATGCCTTTGGTCCTTGCGGCCGAGCCCCCAGGGGCCTCCGGCAAGGGTGTTGTCGTGGATTCCGAGCCTGCCAAGGGGCAGCTAGCTCCGGCAGGGCACCAAGACCTGGCCGTAGAGACGGCTGCCCCCGTGGCGGAAGAGACACATTTGGTCCTTGTCGTCGAGCCCCAGGCTCTGGCGTGGGCACACCATACTGTCCGTTTCCTCCAGACAGGGGAACTTCCTGAAGAGCAGGAAGAAGCGGAAAAAGTAGCCCGTCGGTCTGCCTTATACCAGTTTGTCGATGACGTCCAGTACAGAAAAAGACCGAATGGTGTGAAATTGAAGTGCATCCCCCGAGAGGAAGGACTGGAGCTGTTGGCAGAGATACATGGAGGCATATATGGCTCCCACATAGGGTCGAGGGCCCTTGCTGGCAAGGCATTCCGGCAAGGCTTCTTCTGGCCCACCGCCCTCCAGGATGCGATGGCACTAGTAACCAGGTGTGAAGCATGCCAGTTCCATTCGAAGAAGCTTCATCAACCATCTCAAGCCCTTCAAACAATCCCTCTCTCCTGGCCGTTTTCAGTCTGGGGCTCGACATACTGCGCCCCTTCCCTCGCACCGTCGGGGGCTTTGAGTACTTGTACGTTGCTGTAACACGCACGATGCGTCTATATCTCCCACGTGTCTGAGCACAACTTAGAGGCATAACCACATAGTAGGCATGTCGCATGAGGGGTAATCTTTACACATCCCATGTACTGAATAAGAAAGTGATAAAGAGTTGGCTTACAATATACTCTTCACACAATACATAAATATAGCATACATCATCCAGAATACAATCAAGGTCCAACTACGGAACCAAAATAAAGAAAGACAACCCCAAATGCTAGATCCCCGATCACGCCAACTGCGCTCCTCTAATGATCAACCGGAAAACACACATAGTAACGTCTCGAATCCTCGTCGAACTCCCACTTGAGTTCGGTAGCGTCCCCTGCACTGGCATCATCGGCACCTGCATCAGTTTGGAAAGCACGGTCGAGAAGCTAATAGTGCTCAAGAAGTAATCCTGAAGCAAATTACGTTCAAGCAAAACACGAGACCGTGTTCTCTTCCCGTACTCCTCCGAAAAGAGACCATCACGGCTACACATGCGGTTGATTCATTTTAATTAAGTTAAGTGTCAAGTTCTCTACAACCGGACATTAACAAATTCACATCTGCACATAACCGCGGGCATGGCTTTCGAAAGTTCAAAACCCTACATGGTTGTCCCAACTTAGCCCATCACAAGCTCTCAGGGTCAACGAAGGATATTCCTTCTCCCAGGAAGACCCGGTCAGACTCGGAATCTCGGTTACAAGACATTTCGACAATGGCAAAACAAGACCAGCAAGACCACCCGCTGTGCCGACAAATCCCAATAGGAGCTGCACATATCTCGTTCTCAGGGCACACCGGATGAGCCAGACATCGGATTGGCATAGACCCTGGTTACCCAGGGGGCATCGGACATCGCTCAGGTTGGACCAACACTTAGAGAAGCACTGGCCCGGGGGTTTAAAACCAAGGTTGGGCCTTGCTGGAGGAGTTTTTTTCAAGGTGAACTGTCAAGGGGTTCCCATAACA
This sequence comes from Triticum monococcum, assembly GCA_034509565.1. Lineage (NCBI taxonomy): Eukaryota > Viridiplantae > Streptophyta > Magnoliopsida > Poales > Poaceae > Triticum > Triticum monococcum. The sequence continues at coordinate 306,742,031 of CM067844.1, read as the reverse complement.
CCCAACCGCGTAAGGAACACAAAATCAGGGAACATAACACCGGTATGACGGAAACTAGGGCAGCAAGAGTGGAACAAAACACAAGGCATAAGGCCGAGCCTTCAACCCTTTACCAAGTATATAGATGCATTAAAGTAAACAATATATAATAATGATATCCCAACAATAACCATGTTCCAACAAGGAACACACTCCATCTTCACCTGCAACTAGCAACACTATAAGAGGGGTTGAGCAAAGCGGTAACATAGCCAAACAACGGTTTGCTAGGAAAAGGTGGGTTAGAGGCTTGACATGGCAATATGGGAGGCATGATATAGCAAGTGGTAGGTATCGCGGCATAGCAATAGAGCGAACAACTAGCAAGAAAAGATAGAAGTTATTTCGAGGGTATGTTCATCCTGCCTGCAAAGTTCTCCGAGTTGACAAAAGCTTGATCCTCGTAAGCGTACTCAATGGGTTCCTCGATCACGTATTCGTCTCCCGGTTCTACCCAAAGCAAGAACACAAGCAAAGGACCAACAATCAATCATGGTGCAATGCGCAAGCAACATGATTGAACCAGACATCAACTTGGCAAACCAAGTGCCCCGCTGGAAATATGAGTAGATTTCGATTGAAATCGATATAAAGATCAACGGAATCGTATGCACGGTTTGCAAATGGCAAGCAAAACAAGGATGGCACAATTCTGCGATAAACAGCACGATGCCATCTAGAATGCAAGAAGAAACTAAGCTACTGCACTCCAACATAACAACAAAGCACATGTCAGTGATCTACTCAAGAGTCTTCGCAAAAGATGAACACTGAGCTACGGCTAAATCACAAAAGAGCTGGTTCAAACAAGCATGACAAAAATGCAAAAGATATGAGGTTCATAGACTTGGTGAAAATACTAACATGCCAGGAATTAACATCAAGAAGCAATGTTTAGAGCAAGCAAACAACCAACTACAGGAACATATCATAGCAATACAAGGCATGGCATGAATCTACCCAAAGCATAGAACAAAAGTCACTTAGTGACCATAAGCCAAAAAGGATCAGAAGATATGATGGCACCCATGTAAACATAGCAAGTTTTGTTAACAAATTCGGACTTAGTAGAAAACTGGGGATGGCATAAACAAAATTATGAAGGCATCTTTGCGAGCTCGATTCACTCACCACAAGGCATTGCATGACAAACTAAGCATACTACCAGCAAGAAGACATGATCTTAAGGCTAACCATGGCAAGAAAAAGTTTATATAATGCTTGGATCAACTACAACAACCATGGCAAAATTGATTAACATGTAAACAATCTGCCAGGAACATTTTATAGCAAAAGTGTAGCAAGATTAAGTCGTGCTAGGGAACTCGATAACTGCAAACAGGGGCATAGATGGATAGAGCATAACCATATGTCCAAATCATCCTTACTGAAGATACTCAAAACAAGCATCAATCACTCAGTAGCATCACGAATACATGACATAAAAATAACAGCAGGGAAATGCCTTAGTGAAATTCTAAGTCACTGAAATCAGCAATATCACGAGAGCTACTTTGCATGCTTCTGCTAGTCACCACATTGATCACAAAAATACATGGCATACACCCCTGTAAAGATGGCATGGCATAGTATGTAGAGCTCATGCCCATATGCAGCACACAATAAATGTAGCAAAAATGACAAATGCTCATACTATGCTAAGAATCAGCACCTCACATTCTATATCACTCTTGCATCAATGATTTGGGCATCCAGATGAACTCAAACAAGCATGTCACAATGGAACAAAATGAATAGCACATCATGATGAACATTTTGATATATCATGCATGCAAAACGGATCTACGGATGAGGAGTTATCGCATGTTGAACAGGTCTTGAAAATATAGCATAAAAATGACTTAGTGGGAAAACGGGGTCAACCCTAGGGTTTCCAGATCTGGATTTGAGATGGCATGGACTTCGAGGTTGAAGGAGGTCGCAGTGGTCGGGGTCGCTGGAGTTCGCGGGAAAGCTCGCCGGAGCTTCGGGATGAGGTAAGCGGCGACGAGGAGGCGCGGGCAGCGCGGGCAACGAGGCGGCGGCCGGCGGCGAGCGACACTCCGGTGGCAGGGTCGGCGATTCCGACGGGGGAGCGGGCTGACCGGTGCGTCGACGGGGACGCTCGGTGTCGGGTGCTACGGGCGGCGGTCGGGCGGGGCGCAGGCGGCGGAGGAGTGGGCTAGCGGGGCCGGTTGCAGGCCTTGGCGGGCTGGTGCGACGGCGGGCGGCGGCGCGCCACGTGGCAGTCATTGACTGGATGCGGTGGTGGCGGCGTGATCTGTCCAACCGGACCGGACGTGTCCGCCGGCGGAGAGGGAGCGGGGCTAGGTTTTTTGGACCTGGATTTGGAGGAGGGTTGCACGTATTTATACCTAGAAGGAGGTGGGAGTGTCCAAATGAGGTGTAGTTTTCGGCCACACGATCGTGATCCGACGACGGAGGACATGGGATAGGTTTGGAAGGGTTATTGGGCCACTTTGGAGGGGTGTTGGGCTGCAACACACACGAGGCCTTTACGGTTCCCCGGTTAACCGTTGGATTATCAAACGGACTCCAAATGACACGAAACTTGACATGCAGTCTACTGGTGGTGTACCAAGGCCGCTTGGAAAATCTTGGTCCATTCCGAGAATGTTTCACACCCGCACACGAAAAGAGGCAAAAGGGGGCGCCGGAGGACGTACGAGTGTCGGATTGCAAAAGGGACGATGGGGAAAATGCTCGGATGCATGAGACGAACACGTATGCAAATGAGATGCACATGATGACATGATATGAAATGCATGACATGGACCAAATGCAAAACAAAGGCAAGAACCCAACCACGAATCTCATAACTTAACGCCAAAAATGGCAAGAGTTGGAGTACAAATATGGCAGGTTACATACGGGGTGTTATAGTTGTAATCGACAAGTTCACAAAGTGTCCGGAGGTGGAGGCAGTAAGGAAGGTTACAGCACAGTCAGCCGTCAATTTCTTCAAGGGGCTAGTCTGCTGTTTTGGTGTACCAAACAGAGTCATCACCAACAACGGCACGCAGTTCACAAGCCACGCCTTCATGCAATACATCCAAGGCCTCGACAGCAAGGTCTGTTTTTCTTTCGTGGCACACCCCCGGAGCAACGACCAGGTGGAGAGGGCAAATGCTAAAGTGTTGTGAGGCCCGAGAATGAAGACTTTTGATAGGATGCACAAGCGCGGAAAGTGCTGGATTGATGAGTTGCCAGCGGTTCTTTGGTCGATCAGCACGACGCCAAATCGAGCCACCGGCCAGACACCCTTTGCCCTAGTATATATGAGGCAGAAGCAGTTCTCCCCGCGGAACTCATATACGGGTCACCTCAAGTGCTCTCTTATGACAAGCTTGAGCAATAGCAGTTGCGGCAAGATGATGCAATGCTGCTTGAGGAAGATCGTCTTCGGCGGTTGTGAGAGCAGCATGCTACCAGCAAGCCTTGCGCCGCTACCATAGCCGCAAGGTTCATGCCCGAAGCTTTGAGGAAGGCGACCTTGTTCTTTGGCATGTTCAGTCCGCCAAGAATTCCAACAAGTTGATGCCGAAGTGGAAACTCACTTATTGGGTAATATGAGTCACCAAGCCCAGCGCAGTCCGCCTGGAGACCGAAGATGCTGTCCTAGTGAGAAATTCCTAGAACATCAAACATCTTCACAAGTTTTAGCCATAAGGCGAGGTTGCCCGACCTCCCGACAAACCACCTTTTGTACAAGCCTTGCCGACAAGGCATGTAACCCTCTGTACAAAGCCAGGCGCAGACCCTGAGCATAAATAAACGAAGCGCTGGCGCCCTAAGTTATAGCATGCATGCTAGGTTAAGTCTCTCCCTCGGTTAGGGTTGATAGTGCATAGCGACGACTAACCCCTACATGTCATGCATCTCATATCATGTCATCATTTGCATCGTATTTGCATACGTGTTCGTCTAATGCATCCGAGCAATTTCCCCGTTGTCCGTTTTGCATTCCGGCACTCCTACATCCTCCAGCGTCCCCTTTTGCATCTTTTCGTGTGCGTGTGGTAAACATTCTCGGATTGGACCGATATTTGCGAAGCGGCCTGGGTATACCACTGGTAGACTGCCTATCAAGTTTCATGCCATTTGGAGTTTGTTTGATACTCCGATGGTTAACCGAGGAAATGTAAAGGCCTCGTGTGTGTTGCAGACCAACACCCCTCCAAAGTGGCCCAATAACCCATCCAAACCCGTTCCATCCTCTCGGTCATTTGGTCACGATCGCATGGCCAAAAACCGCACTCCATTTGGAGTCTCCTAGCTCCCTCTACCTATAAATTAGTCTTCCCCGTCCAAATCTGAGGCAACTCCAACACTAACCCTAAATATTTCCCCTCCGTGCTGCCGGACACGTCCGGGCGATGCCCGACGAATCGCACCGCCACCCGCACCAACACTAACCCTAAATATTTCCCCTCCGCGCCCACATCATCGAAGCCCGCCGGGCCTAGCCACGGCCCCCGCGGCCCGCTACCCCGCCGCCTGCGCCTGCCGGAGACCGCCCCGCGCGCCGCCCGTCCTCATCTCCACCGGCCGCCGCCGCCCTTCGCCCCAAGGACCCGGGCTCGCCCCGTGCCCGCCGGCGACCTACTCCGCCTCCTCGGGCCGGGATCCGGCCGGTTCCGGCGAGATTCGGTCCGGGTCCACCATCTCCGTCTAGCCCCGCCTCCTTCCCCGCCATCTCCGGCGAGCCCGCGCTGACGAGCCTCGGTTCCCATGCCCCGTTGACTTTTTCCCCGAGGTTAAATTTCCCAAAACTTTTGCATTATGTTGCTCTGTTCATCATGCCATATCTCATCATATGTAGCTCCGTTTTGCGCGTGTGATATATCAAAATGTTCATTAGGATGTGCTCTTCATTTCATTCAATTTGCACCATGCTTATTTGAGTCCATCTTGATGCCTAAAATGCTGTTGCAAGAGTGCTATAGAATGTTAGTTTCTGGTTCTTAACAGATTATTGACATTTGTCATTTTTCCCATGATTATTGTGTGCCTCCTATGAACTTGAGCCCTACATGTGTTTCGGGCTATGCCATGCCATCTTTACAGGGGTGTATGCCATGTATTTTTGTGATCAATGTGGTGACTAGCACAAGCATGCAAAGTAGGTCTCGTGATGTTGCTGATTTCAGGGACTTGGAATTCTTCTAAGTCATTTCCCTGAGGTTATTTTTATGCCATGTATTCATGTTGCTACGGAGTAATTCGTGCCTCTTTTGAGCATGTCCAGTAAGGAGGATTTTGAGATATTGTTATGTTCTATCCATCCATGTCTTTGTTTGCATTTATGGAGTACCCTAGCATGACTCAATCTTGCTCTACTTTTGCTATAAAATGTTCCTGGCAGATTGTTTACGTGTTAATCAATTTTGCCGAGGTTGTTGTAGTTGATCCATGCATGCTATGAGATTGTTCTTGCCATGGTTAGCTTCTTGACCATGTCTTCTTGTTGGGTGTATGCTTAGTTTGTCATGCAATGCCTTGTGGTGAGTGCTTTGAGCTCGCAAACATGCCTTCATAATTATGTTGATGCCATGTCCAATTTTCTGCCAAGTCTGAATCTGTTAACGAAACTTGCCATCATATCTTCTGATCCTTTTTGGCTTATGGTAAGTAAGGGAATTTTTTATATGATTTGATTAGTTTCATGCCATGCCTTGCTTTGCCATGATATGTTCCTGTAGCTTGTTGTTATCTTGCTCTAAACATTGCTTCCTGATGTTAAATCCTGACATGTTATTTTCACAAAGTCTGTGAGCCTGATATCTTTTGCACCTTTTCTATGCTTGTTTGAACCTGCTATTGTGTGATTTAGCCGTAGATCAGGGTTCATCTTTTGTCAAGAATCTTGAGTAGTTAACTGCCATGTGCTTTGTTGCTATGTTAGAGTGCAGTAGCTTAGTCTCTTGTTGCATTCTAGATGGCATCGTGCTGTTAATCGCAAAATTGTGCCATTATTGTTTTGCTTGCCATTTGCAAACCGTGCATCCGATTCTAGTGATCTTTATATCGATTTCGACCAGAATCAACTCATCTTTCTAGCGGCGCGCTTGGTTTTCCAAGTTGAGGTCTGGTTCAATCTCTTCCTTCTGGAGCATGCATATGCATTGCATATCACATCCGACATATCATGTCTTGTTTTGCATCGTGTTGCTTGCGCATTGCACCGTGGTTGATTGTGTTTTCCCTTGCTTGTGTTCTTTCCTTGGGTAGAGTCGGGAGACGAGTACGTGATCGAGGAACCCATTGAGTACGCTTACGAGCATCAAGCTTACGTCAACTCGGAGAACTTTGCAGGCAAGATGACCATACCCTTGAAATCACTTCTATCTTTGCTTGCTAGTTGGTCGCTCTATTACTATGCCTATGCCGTGATACCAACCACATGCTTTATCATGCCTCCCATATTGCCATGTCAACCTCCAACCCACCTTGTCCTAGCAAACCCTTGTTTGGCTATGTTACCGCTTTGCTCAGCCCCTCTTATAGTGTTGCTAGTTGCAGGTGAAGATTGGAGTTTGTTCCTTGTTGGAACATGTTTATTGTTGGGATATCACAATATCTCTTATTTAATTAATGCATCTATATACTTGGTAAAGGGTGGATGGCTTGGCCTTATGCCTGGTGTTTTGTTCCACTCTTGCTGCCCTAGTTTCCGTCATACCAGTGTTATGTTCCTTAATTTTGCGTTCCTTACGTGGATGGGTTATAATGGGAACCCCTTGACAGTTCGCCTTGAATAAAACTCCTCCAGCAAGGCCCAACCTTGGTTTTACCATTTGCCACCTAAGCCTTTTTCCCTTGGGTTCCGCGGACTCAAGGGTCATCTTTATTTTAACCCCCCTGGGCCAGTGCTCCTCTGAGTGCTGGTCCGAACTGAGCTGCCTGCGGGGCCACCTCGGGGAAACTTGAGGATTGGTTTTACTCGTAGCTAATCTCATCCGGATGTTGCCCTGAGAATGAGATACGTGCGACTCCTATCGGGATTTGTCGGCACATCGGGTGGCTTTGCTGGTCTTGTTTTACCATTGTCGAGATGTCTTGTAACCGGGATTCCGAGTCTGATCGGGTCGTCCTGGGCGAAGGAATATCCTTCGTTTACTGTGAGAGCTTGTGATGGGCTAAGTTGGGACACCCCTGCAGGGTTTTGCACTTTTGAAAGCCATGCCCACGGTTATGGGCAGATGGGAATTTGTTAATGTCCGGTTGTAGAAAACTTGACACTTGACTTAATTAAAATACATTAACAGCGTATGTAGCCGTGATGGTCTCTTTTCGGCGGAGACCGGGAGGAGAGCACGGTCTTGTGTTATGCTTGAACGTAAGTAGTTCTAGGATCATGTTTGATCTTTGTAGCTTCTCGACTGTGCTTTTCCTTCTCTTCTCGCTCTCTTTTGCATAAGTTAGCCACCATATATGCTAGTGCTTGCTGCAGCTCCCCCTCACATACCTTTTCCTACCCATAAGCTTAAAAAGTCTTGATTGCGAGGGTGTGAGATTGCTGAGTCCCCATGACTCACATATTACTTCCAAACCAGATGTAGGTGCCGATGATCTCATTCCAGGAGATGCGACTGAACTCAAGTGGGAGTTCGATGAGGACTAAGGACGTTACTACGTTTCCTTCCCAGATGATCATAGTGGAGCCCAGTTGGGGTGATAGGGGATCTTATGCATTTGGGGTTGTCTTTATTTTGGTTCCGTAGCCATACCTTGATTGTATTTCGATGATGTAATACTATATTTATGTATTATGTGAAGTGGCGATTGTAAGACAACTCTGTACCTCTTTCTTATCCAGTACATGGGATGTGTAAAGATTAGCCCTCTTGCGACATTCCTTCAATGCGGTTATGCCTCTAAGTCGTGCTCCGACACGTGGGAGATATAGCCGCATTGTGGGTGTCACAAGTTGGTAATCAGAGGCTTCCCCGACTTAGGAGCCCCCTGCTTGATCGAATCGCTGGCGTTGTCGAGTCTAGAAAAATGTTTTGAGTCTTTTAGGGTTATATATATATATATATATATATATATATATATATATATATATCGGAGAGTAGGATTCTTTTTACTCCTCAGTCCCTTCGTCGCTCTGGTGAGGCATCCTGACGTAGAGTTTTGACTCTTCTATTCTCAAATTTCACAAAAAAAAATTTAGAATGACGCCGGTATCTTGGAATCGTTCCGATGGTTTTGTGACGAGAACATTGTTCTTGGTGCCTCCTGACATTTAGGGGTTGTGGCAGTGTCCCGGGGAGTTGAGCTCCGAGGTGTTGTCGTCACAATTTTATCGTTGCAGTTCTGAAATACCTGAGTTCGCTGACATCGAAAATCTCTTTTATGTCGTTGTTGGTGAGATAACCTTGACGCCACCCAGTACTGGGGTGGGAGTTCGGGAGTATTGCCATAACTCGTAAAACGGATGCTTTTCGAAGGTTGAGGTAGATGATTTCCGAAGGTTTCTTGGTTATGTGTTGAAGGATGGATACAGCTGGATGTAGGATTTGCTAGTTTTGGGTGAGATATTATGCTTCCCCTGTATCCCCAACACCTGATTGCATAACCGGAATGTTCCGGGAGTTTCATAGGTGGGAATTCATGTAGCTCTAGTTTTTCTTCCGCAGGTATTTGGTTTGTGATTGGGTAATCCTTACCAAGTATTTGTTCATGTCCATACCTTGTTGTTTTATTCATCTACCCCTATCTAAGTGGCTTCTCAATTTATGGAAGTGTGATCATTTACTTTGGAATTCATTCGTTCATTCTTGTTCAAATGTTAAGACTATATGTTGCAATTTCGATCCATTGACTCAGCTTGACTATATATCTTTGAAGATGCAAACGGATGTCACCCTCTTCAGGATGGCTCCTCCAACGCGTTAGAATCCAGAACCTCCGCCACCACCTCCTCCTCTGGAGGCATGGCAAGCTATGATGGCCGCACCAACGCCAACACGTAGATGATTATGCAACTCTCGCAACAACGCAACCAAGGAAATCAAGGCAATGGTAACAATCAAACTCAGTTTGCTACCCTCAACCAGTTCCTCACAAACCAGCCGAAGTCTTTTCGTAACTGTGTTGAGGCCACAGACACTGATGATTGGCTCGTGGATATCTGCAAACATTTTGAGTGTAGCAATGTCAGGCCTAAGGACTTTGTCAAGTTTGCTTCGATCCAACTCAAAGACCAAGCTGCTGAGTGGTATCAACAATAAAAATATTCCAGCGGAGGTCGTGTGATTACCTGGGATGATTTCCCCCATGACTTCAAAGCTCACCACATTCCTCAGAGTGTTGTTGAGAGTAAGCGTGAGGAGGTCCGCAATCTGAAGCAAGGCATCTTGTCTGTGTACCAATACAACACCATGTTCCAGAGGCTCGCTCGCTTCGCCAAGCAAGATGTCCCTGACGAGAAGAGCATGATTTATCAGTTCAGAGGTGGCCTCAGAGAAGATCTGCAACTAGCTCTTGTGCTTTTTGAGCCGAAAAAGTATGATGAATTCTACAACATGGCACTAAACCAAGAAGCTGCTCAGATCAAGTGCGATGCTTCCAAGAAGGGAGTCAGGGATGCAACTCCTTCTTCTTCTTCAACTCAAGTGGCAGCTAAGCAGCAAAAGTACTGGTTGCCTCCTCCTCCTCCGTTCCGTCAGCCTTGTCAGCAGAAGATCAAAGGTGGCAATGGATCTTCCCACCCACCCAACCCAGGCTTTCAGAACAAAACTTTGTCTCATGCTCCAAAGTCAAGTGCTCCGTATCACCGGCCGCTCTTAGAGGTTACTTGCAACAAGTGTCAGCAGAAGGGTCACTATGAAAACAAATGCTTCAACCAGAAGATCTTCCAGTGAGATCCGCTAGCAATGCGGTGGTCAAGCATAATCCAAAGCATGTGAAGGTTAACATGATGAACACAGCTCAGACAGAGGATTTGTCAGAAGTGATCATGTGTAACCTTCCTGTTAACGATATTCCTGCAAAAGTTCTTTTTAACTCTGGTGCATCGCATGCTTTCATGTTATTGCCATTTGCATCGGAGCACAACTTTGACACTAAGGCATTACCTAAAGCATTGCAAGTTGTTTCTCCGGCTAAGCATAGATGTTTCTATCATGATGGGCGACTACAAATTTCTGGCTTCTCCAATTGTTCTTGGTAACTCGGATATTGATTTAATTCTCGGATTGGACTGGCTTTCTAAGCAAAAGGCTCAGCTTGATTGTGTTGCCAGGAATATTCAATTGACACACTCGTCTGAGGATGTGATCGTCTTTGCCACTCGTGATGATACCATTCGACTATTTTATCTCAATGAGAAGGGCGATTTGAATGCCATCTCTCAGATTCCAGTTGTTTGCGAATATCAAGACGTCTTTCCAGAAGAGCTTCCAGGAATGCCTCCTCACCTGCCAGTTGAATTCATCATCGATCTTGAGCCTGGCACGGAACCTGTTTGTAAACGTCCTTACAAGCTTGGACCGAAAGAGTTGAAGGAGCTAAAGAAACAACTCGATGAACAAGACCTTATGGGTTTGATCCGACCAAGTTCTTCTCCATGGGGTTGTGGTGTTCTTTTTGTCAAGAAGAAGGATGGCACGGACCGACTTTGTGTCGACTACCGTCCATTGAATAAGAAGACCATAAAGAACAAGTACCCACTTCACAACATCAATGAGCTTTCCGAACAACTAAAAGGTGCTCGAGTATTCTCCAAGCTTGACCTCCTTGTGGGCTATCATCAGATTCACATTCATGAACAAGATATCCCCAAGACAACATTTAGGACAAGCTATGGTTCATATGAATACACTGTCATGTCTTTCGGCCTTGTCAACGCTCCTCCAACATTCTCTCGCATGATGAACTTCATCTTCAACCCTTACACAAATGACTTCGTCTTGGTCTATCTCGATGACATTTTGGTCTTTTCCAAGAACAAGGAGGATCATGCCAAGCATTTGAGATTGGTGCTGGACAAAATCGGAGAACATCAGTTCTATGCGAAGTTTTCAAAGTGCGAGTTTTGGCTCGATGAGGTTCTCTACCTTGGGCATATCATCTCAGGCAAGGGCATAACTGTTAATCCTGAGAAGGTGTCTGCAATTGTGAATTGGGAACCACCTCAGAATGTCAAGCAGCTCCGCAGCTTTCTTGGGCTCGCAAGCTATTGTCGAAGATTCGTTGAGAATTTCTCTAAGATCATGAAGACTCTTTCCAACCTCCTCCAGAAGCATGTGAAGTAGGTCTAGATGCCTGAATGTGACATATCTTTCAATACCCTCAAAGAGAAGTTAGTCACAGCTCCTGTTCTAACTCCTCCTGATGAATCCAAACCATTTGAGGTTTTCTGTGATGCTTCCTTTCAAGGTCTCGATGCTGTGTTAATGCAAGAGAAGAAAGTTGTGGCCTATACCTCTCGCCAGTTGAAGCCCAACGAAAAGAACTACCTGACTCATGACATCGAGTTGGCGGCAGTTGTCCATGCTCTTTTAACATGGAGACATCTCTTGTTGGGAAGAAAAGTGGACATCTTCACTGATCAGAAGAGTCTCAAGTACATCTTCACACAGCCCAACCTCAACCTCAGGTAGACTCGTTGGGTCAAAATGATTCAAGAGTATAATCCGAGTATTGAGTATACCCCAGGAAAGGCCAATGTAATTGCTGACGCTTTGAGCAGGAAGGCTTACTGCAATGGTTTGATTCTTAAGCACTTCCAACCGGATCTTTGTGAAGCTTTCCGCAAACTTAATCTCCAAGTTGTTCCTCAAGGATTCCTTGCCAACCTCCAAGTCTCTCCTACTTTGGAAGATTAGATTCGTGAGGCTCAACTTCTTGATGCCATGGTGAAGAAGGTGAAGATTGGGATCGCCAAGAGCCAACCCAAGTACAAGTGCTATCATCTTGATGACAAAGATACTCTTTTCTTCGAGGATCGAATTGTTGTTCCTAAGGGTGACCTTCGTAAAGTCATTATGAACGAGGCTCACAATTTACTCCTATCTATTCACCCTAGAAGTACAAAGATATACCATGACCTCAAGCAGTCGTATTGGTGGACTCGAATGAAACGCGAGATTGATCAGGTCGTGAATGAATGTGATGTCTGCAGAAGAGTGAAAGCAAAACACCAATGGCCAGCTGGTCTCCTCCAAGCTCTTGCCATTCTAGAATGGAAGTTGGACCATATTGAGATGGACTTCGTGACTAGATTTCCCAAGTCCAAGCGTGGCAATGATGCTATCTTCGTTGTCATCGACAAGCTCACTAAAGTGGCTCATTTTCTTCCTATAAAAGAATCTATCATAGCAGTTCAGTTGGCAGAGCTATATACCTCCAGGATTGTCTCCTTGCCCGGCATTCTGTAGTTGATATCTTTAGATCGTGGAAGCATCTTCACTTCTAAGTTCTGGGATTCCTTCTAGAAGGCTATGGGCACCAGCATTCGGTTCAGCACAACCTTTCATCCTCAAACTAGTTGCCAAGTCGAGCGAGTAAATCAAATTCTTGAAGATATGCTCAGGGCATGTGTCATTTCTTTCGGTATGAAGTGGGAAGATTGTCTTCCATATGCTGAGTTCTCCTACAACAACAGCTTACAAGTGAGTTCAGGCAAGGCCCCATTCTATATTCTCTAGGCTAGAAAGTGCCGTACTCCTCTTAATTGGTCAGAGACTGGTGAACGCCAACTTCTTGGCAATGACTTGATCACAGAGGCTGAAGAAATGTGCAAAGTCATCCGTGAAAATCTCAAAGCCGAGCAATCACGCTAGAAGAGTTACTATGATAGCAAGCATCGTGACTTGGCTTTCGAGATCAGAGACCATGTCTACCTCCGCGTCTCTCCAATGAAAGATACTCATCGCTTCGGTATCAAAGGGAAGCTTGCCCCTAGATACGTGGGTCCTTTCAAGATCATTGGCAAAAGAGGCGATCTCGCCTATCAAGTTGAGCTTCCATCCAACTTTGCAAATGTGCACAACGTGTTTCTCGTGTCTCAGCTTCGCAAGTGTTTCAAGACTCCTGACCGCACCATCAACTTTGAAGAGAATGATCTCCAAGAAGACATGTCTTATGATGAGCATCCCGTTGCTATTCTTGAAGAAACTAATCGCAAGACTCGCAACAAGTCTATCAAATTCCTGAAAGTGAAGTGGTCACATCATTCCGACCGTGAAGCCACCTGGGAACGCGAGGACCACCTCCGTTCCGAATACCTGGAGTTTTTCCAGTCCTAGATCTTGGGACGAGATCCTTTCGTAGTGGTAGAATGTTGTAACGCCCCGGATGTAATTTACCATACCTGTATTCCAACTCTTGCCATTTTCGGCACTAAGTTATGATTTCTCTCGTGGTTGGGTTTTGTCTTCGTTTTGCATTTTGTCCATATCATGCATCTCATATCATGTCATCATGTGCATCGCATTTGCATACGTGTTCGTCTCATGCATCTAAGCAATTTTCCCGTTGTCCATTTTGCATTCCGGCACTCCTACGTCCTCCGGCATCCCCTTTTGCCTCTTTTCGTGTGCGGGTGTTAAACGTTCTCGGATTGGACCGAGATTTGCCAAGCGGCCTGGGTATACCACCGGTAGACTGCCTGTCAAGTTTCGCGCCATTTGGAGTTCGTTTGATACTCCAACGGTTAACCGAGGAACCGTAAAGGTCTCGTGTGTGTTGCAGCCCAACACCCCTCCAAAGTGGCGCAATAACCCATCCAAACCCCATCCATCCTCTCTGTCGTTCGATCACGATCGCGTGGCCGAAAACTGCACTCCATTTGGAGTCTCCTAGTTCCCTCTACCTATAAATTAGTCTTCCCCGTCCAAATCTGAGGCAACTCCAACCCTAACCCTAAAAATTTCCCCTCCGTGCCGCCGGACACGTCCGGGCGACGCGGGATGAATCATGCCGCCGCCCGCGGCCTACTAGGGGCAGCCACGTGGTGCCTCTGCTCCCACATCGCCAAAGCCCGCAGGGCCCAGCCGCGGCCCCCGCGGCCCGCTACCCTGCCGCCCGCGCCCGCCGCTCCGCGCTTCGGCGAGCCCGCGCCGCCCCACCGCCAGCGCCTCGACCGAGCACCCGCCGGACCCCGCCCCGCGCACCACCCGTCCTCATCGCCATCGGCCGCTACCACCCTCCGCCCCGAGCACCCGGCCTTGCCCCACGCCTGCCGGCGAACTCCTCCACCTCCCCGCACCGGGATCCTGCCGGATCCGCCATCTCCGGTGAGCCCCGCCTCCTTCCCTACCATCTCCGGCGAGCCCCGTGCCGGCGAGCCTCGGTTCCCATGCCACATTGACTATTTCCCCAAGGTTGAATTTCTCTAAGTCCCGAAAATTTTGCATTATGTTGCTCTATTCATCATGCCATATCTCATCATCCGTAGCTCCGTTTTGCACGTGTGATATATCAAAATGTTCGTTAGGATGTGCTCTTCATTTCATTCCATTGCACCATGCTTGTTTGAGTCCATCTTGATGCCTAAAATGCTGTTGCAAGAGTGCTATGGAATGTTTGTTTCTGTTTCTTAACAGATTATGGACATTTGTCATTTTTTTCATGATTATTGTGTGCCTCCTATGAACTTGAGCCCTACATGTGTTTTGGGCTCTGACATGCCATCTTTACAGGGGTGTATGCCATGTATTTTGGTGATCAATGTGGTGACTAGCACAAGCATGCAAAGTAGCTCTCGTGATGTTGCTGATTTCAGGGACTTAGAGTTCTTCTAAGTCATTTCCCCGAGGTTATTTCTATGCCATGTATTCATGTTGCTACAGAGTGATCCATACCTCTTTTGAGCATGTCCAGTAAGGAGGATTTTGAGATATTGTTATGTTCTATCCATCCATGTCTTTGTTTTCATTTATGGAGTACCCCAGCATGACTCAATCTTGCTCTACTTTTTCTATAAAATGTTCCTGGCAGACTGTTTACGTGTTAATCAATTTTGCCGAGGTTGTTGTAGTTGATCCATGCATGCTATGAGATTGTTCTCGCCATGGTTAGCTTCTTGAACATGTCTTCTTGCTGGGTGTATTCTTAGTTTGTCATGCAATGCCTTGTGGTGAGTGCATCGAGCTCGCAAACATGCCTATGTAACTCTGTTTTTCCCTTTTCCAGTTTTATGCTAAGTCTGAATCTGTAAACGAAACTTGCTATGTTTACATGGGTGCCATTATATCTTCTGATTCTTTCTGGCTTATGGTCAGTAAGGGACTTTTGTTATATGATTTGAGTAGTTTCATGTCATGCCTTGCTTTGCCATGATATGTTCCTCTACATTGCTATTATCGTGCTCTAAACATTGCTTCTTCATGTTAAATCCTGACATGTTATTTTCACTACGTCTGTGAGCCTGATATCTTTTGCACTTTTCCCATGCTTGTTTGAACCTGCTATTATGTAATTTAGCCATAGCTCAGTGTTCATGTTTTGTCAAGCATCTAGAGTACATCACTGCCATATGCTTTGTTGCTATGATGGAGTGCTATAGCTTAGTTTCTTGTTGCATTCTAGATGGCATCGTGCTGTTAATCGCAGAATTGTGCCATTATTGTTTTGCTTGCCATTTGCAAACCGTGCATCCGATTCCGGTGATCTTTATATCGATTTCGGCCGAAATCAACTCATCTTTCCAGAGGCGCACTTGGTTTGCCAAGTTGAGGCCTGGTTCAATATCTTCCTTCCGGAGCATGCATATGCATTGCATATCACATCCCGCATATCATGCCTTGTTTGCATCATGTTGCTTGCGCATTGCACCTTGGTTGATTGTGTTTTCCCTTGCTTGTGTTCTTGCCTAGGGTAGAGCCGGGAGATGAGTACGTGATTGAGGAACCCATTGAGTACGCTTACGAGGATCAAGCTTATGTTAACTCGGAGAACTTTGCAGGCAAGATGACCATACCCTCGAAATCACTTCTATCTTTGCTTGCTAGTTGCTCGCTCTATTGCTATGCCTATGCCGCGATACCTACCACATGCTTTATCATGCCTCCCATATTGCCATGTCAACCCTAACCCACCTTGTCCTAGCAAACCCTTGTTTGGCTATGTTACCGCTTTGCTCAGCCCCTCTTATAGCGTTGCTAGTTGCAGGTGAAGATTGGAGTTTGTTCCTTGTTGGAACATGTTTATTGTTGGGATATCATAATATCTCTTATTTAATTAATGCATCTATATACTTGGTAAAGGGTAGAAGGCTCGGCCTTATGCCTGGTGTTTTGTTCCACTCTTGCCGCCGTAGTTTCTGACATACCAGTGTTATGTTCCTTGATTTTGCGTTCCTTACGTGGTTGGGTTATAATGGGAACCCCTTGACGTTTGCCTTGAATAAAACTCCTCCAGCAAGGCCCAACCTTGTTTTTACCATTTGCCACATAAGAATTTTTCCCTTGGGTTCCGTGGACTCAAGGGTCATCTTTATTTTAACCCCCCCCCCCGGGCCAGTGCTCCTCTGAGTGTTGGTCAGAACTGAGCTGCCTGCGGGGCCACCTCGGGGAAACTTGAGGACCGGTTTTACTCGTAGCTAGTCTCATCTGGTGTTGCCCTGAGAACGAGATACATGCGACTCCTATCGGGATTTGTTGGCACATCGGGTGGCTTTGCAGGTCTAGTTTTACCATTGTCGAGATGTCTTGTAACCGGGATTCCGAGTCTGATCAGGTCGTCCTGGGAGAAGGAATATCCTTCGTTGACCGTGAGAGCTTGTGATGGGCTAAGTTGGGACACCCTGCAGGGTTTTGAACTTTCGAAAGCCGTTCCCGCGGTTATGGGCAGATGGGAATTTGTTAATGTCTGGTTGTAGAAAACTTGACACTTGACTTAATTAAAATACATCAACAGCATGTGTAGCCGTGATGGTCTCTTTTCGGCGGAGTCCGGGAGGAGAACACAGTCTCATGTTATGCTTGAACGTAAGTAGTTCTAGGATCATGTCTTGATCTTTGTAGCTTCTCGACTGTGCTTTGCCTTCTCGTCTCACTCTCTTTTGTGTAAGTTAGCCACCATATATGCTAGTGCTTGCTGCAGCTCCCTCTCACATAACTTTTCCTACCCATAAGCTTAAATAGTCTTGATCGCGAGGGTGTGAGACTGTTGAGTCCCTGTAACTCACAGATTACTTCGAAACCAGATGCAGGTGCCAATGATGTCATTACAGGAGATGCGACCGAACTCAAGTGGGAGTTCGATGAGGACTCAGGACGTTACTATGTTTCCTTTCCAGACGATCAGTAGTGGAGCCCAGTTGGGGCGATCGGGGATCTTATGCATTTGGGGTTGTCTTTATTTTGGTTCCGTAGCCGAACCTTGATTGTATCTGGATGATGTAATACTATATTTATGTATTGTGTGAAGTGACGATTGTAAGCCAACTTTGTACCTCTTTCTTATTCAGTACATGGGATGTGTAAAGGTTACCCCTCTTGCGACATGCCTTCAATGCGGTTATGCCTCTAAGTCGTGCTCCGACACGTGGGAGATATAGCCGCATCGTGGGTGTTAGATAACCATGGCAAGCCAAGGTTGCCGGGGGCTGCGGATTCAGATAAGTCTTTCATCCCCCTATTATGCGTTTCCGCATATAACTGGGACATGTGAAACCTCGTTTATGTTTTTAAAAACACTGTGCTCCCCCTTTCCTGTGCCCAAGAGCTACCTCCTGGGTCGAAATTTGGTAGTAGTCGCGGTGGCGAGGAGATGAACGAGGGGCCTAACTCTACTTCGCCCCTGCCTCCGCCAAGAGCGCGAGAATGGTCGACCGAAGTGGGGAGACGGCAAGGCCTCTTGCCGGGCGACAATGTTTATCTTAAAAATAACAATGATTCATCCTTGGCATGGGCCTCACTCACGCACAAAGAACCTGACAAGCACCCTTTTTCATTAAAAACATCCCATAAAGGTACAGTTCATACGGAATTAAAAACATGAGCAAGGGGATTGCAAGTCTTAGAACTAACAAGTGCTCGCAGGCTTACAAACTAAAAAGAGATAAGGTGCCCATAATCCCTTTCTTGTCCCTCTCCACAGAAGGTGGAACAAGGCAGCGGAAGGGCAAAAGGAGTGCCTAGGCAAGGTACGAGGAGCAGAAGGAACCAAGAGAACATCTTGGTGCCAGGAAAGTTGCTGGAAGACGAGGCAACAGGCCGGGAATACGCGACGAAGGCGTTGGTGCCCGCGTACTCCGGTTTGACGGCAGCCACCCGCCTTCTCTGGCCTTCCTATGCCAGCCGCCCGAGGAGACGACGGGGAGCACCCTGATGGGGAGCTTGGCGACGATGGCCCTTGGCAGGGCGCGTGGCCGAGGGAGGGGCGGCGCGGTCAGGTGAAGTCGGAGTCGGCATCCTGCCGCTCGACTCCCTCGTCGTCGTTGTCGCTGTCCTCCTCGTCACTCCCGCTTGAGGAGGAATCTTCATCATCAGAGGAGCTGTCCACACAGCACTTTAGGCGAGTTCCAAGAACTCCGAAGACCTTGACGGAGAGCAGGCTGCCCTCCATTAACTTGAAGTAGAAGATGAGCCCCACCGTCAGGCAATGGATGGGAGCAAATGTCTTCCTTCCACGACCGAGATACATAACAGGAGGAGCGGTGCAGTCGACGTCGACCCGCGTGCCGCCGGTCCCATAGCCCATCATGTGCAATCTGAGGGTCTGGGGCGGATCGAGCTCCATCTCCCGAGCGATGGGGGTGGGGAGGCGGAGATGATGATGTGGTGGCCGGCGCAGCCTGATGAAGAACTCGCGGGGCTGGTCCCCGACATGACCTTCCGTCGTGGGAGGCACCGCTGGCGGAGGCACGGCCATCGTGCCGCCTCGTCCCCCTCTCCCCCGACCGCCGTGGCGACCTCAGCCACGTCCCCTCCCACTTCCTCTCATGGACGGCTCCGCCCCGCGGGCTCGTGGGGAGGAGGGACGCGCTGACGAGCAGCAACCCTCACCGCCATCGTCCAAGGCCTAGCACCTCCTCTCGCCATGGCAGGTGGAAGAAAGGAGCGAAGGTGGAGGAGGGTGGATGCTGAAGGAATGTGGGATGACACCCCCTCCCCCTCCTTATAAATGGGCGGGGTCGAGGCTCGGTCGCCCCACTCAGCCAATCCAGCCATCGGAGGTGCAGGGAATCAGGACCGACCCGCTGCCCCAATCATCGATGGCTGGGTTTCCCGCCTCCACCACCTGCCACTTTCTTGGAGGACGCGTGGCGAGCGAGCAGGATCGAAAGGACGAGTGAGGCGACCGTTCCCCACCCCGTGATCATGGGGCGTGGGCTCCTTGAAGACTGCGACCCGAGTCCACCCAGTAAATGAGATGCGCCTCCACGCCTCCCTCTTTTTATGGGGAAGGCGCGAGCCGCCTCTCTACTATGATGTGACGCATGCATGCGGAAACCACTCCACACATGACCCCCATGTCACACACGACCCTCCACGTCGCTTGCAGGTCATGGGGAAGCACGGTGGATGAAAAATTACTGCGGTAAATCCCGCTCCGACTGCCCGCCCGCCATTTTCGGCCAGGCCTAAAAAAGTGTACCGCTTATGTGTGTCTCCTGTCGGTGTACAAAAGTAGGGTCGCTCGTTTTTACCCCTTTACTTGTGCACAGATAGTTGGAGCCGCGCCCACGGCCACACTAAGCAGGGCAGGGGAGGGAAGCTGGAGAGAAGCCAAAGGCGCAAGGCGATTAGAGGCAACGCCAAGACTAGAAACACAAAGAGCAAAGGGGGCAAGGCGGACTCCCCCGACGGGACCCTTGCCAGGGCAGCCTCAACAACCCCGGCAAGAGCCTTGCTGGGGCAACTTGCCCAATGCCAGTAGAGCAAGCCACCCTTGAGCCCAAAGGTTCCGAATGCCGTCAACAACTACGTTGGGACCAGGGCTTGGGAGGCACCTTCATGGTGGCATGCAGATCTTTGTCAAGACCATAGATATATGAGATCAGATAAGGATCAGGATACGACGACCCTCGGTGGGGTCCTCGCCAAGGAAATCCACAAGACCCCCGGCAAGCATCTTGCCGGGGACGACTACGACACCACGACAAGACCCTTGCCGGGCCCCCAGCAAGGCCCTTGTCGAGGACGGCAGGAGGGCCACTGCCAGGCCCGCACCATCCAAGACTCTGCCGCTGTTCGCATGCAGCTGCCAGCCAACCAGCTAGGCAGGTACCTGTGTGGCAACATACAGTTTCCAGGCAAAATCAGCAAGCACCTGCGTGGCGGCATGCAGATCTTCATGAAGGCCCTACCACCACGCCCTCAGCTGCTTGCCTGCCTTCATGGCGCTGCATGTATCGCTGTCTTGGGAGCATGTCGTAGCAAGGCAGAGCGGCGACGGACGGGACGAGCCTCGTTCCCGTCCCCGATAAAGCTAATGGACACCTACGTAGCGCATTTAATGCATTTTGGCCCGTAATGCCGTGCGATAAGCTCGCGCACTGTAGGCCTTTTCCACCTCATGTGTGCCACTATAGCAACCCCTTTTTTCTATAAAAGGAGGCCCGAGGCGACCAGGAGAGGGATTTGGCTTTTTGGAATGGCATAGCCACCGTAGCGAGTTCAAAAAGCTCAAGAACACTCAATACATCGACCAAAGCAGGACTAGGGTTTTACACATCCTCGCGGCCCGAACCTGGATAAATGATCCGTGTGCTTGCTCCTAAACCTGCTCTTCTCACGACCCCACGCCCGCCGACTGTAGAAGGGATCCTAGTGATCCCATAGGTGTCGTTCGCCATCGACACAACAGCTATTTAATTTTTTCATAGTCCCTATCGTTAACTGCTGTTTAGTTTGTTGTTTCTATCAAAATGCATGTTCGCAACAACCGTAAGTTTCAAGTTTTACTTGTAAAACCAAATTCCTTATTCATACCAAGCACATTAATCAATACTCCCTATATGTATGCTTGTTTTTGTGGATCTACAATACAGTGTGTGGTGAAGCAGCCCACGTTTGCACCTTGCCATCTCCTGTTTTATCTCACTGATGTGGCTGTGATATGAACAACATGGCATGCACATTAACCAAAATAGATACAATGCTTATCGTTGCCCTTCATCTATGCTTGTTTTGTTGACATGGTAATCCAGTAGTGTGGTGAAGCTCCCCGCATTATGAATAACACCAAATTATGCTATTCATATTTTGAACTTACTCCATATTTTCTAATTTGAAATTGCATTGAATTGACAGTGCATTTATGATCTTTGTTTATACACGTGCAAAACATGTCATCTCTCCCCTTGTTTCACGGTTATATGACTGATGGTATGCACAAGTCCGCTGAAGGCTGTGAGATAAACCCAACATATGTTGCAGCAAAGAAGGCAAAACATCTTGAAGATAGTGAGACAACCCCAAAGTCTTGTGTTGATGCAGTGTTCTAGTTACTTGAGACTGGCAATCAACCAAGCTCATAGAATTCACTGTCTGAATCAGTTCGACTTCTTCAGTCCCAAGTTCTAGCAGAAAGGCATTCTGCAACTCAACTCTGACTTGAATTCATATCCCTAAGAAATATTACGGAGAACACCAATGAGAACCGCATTGCTAAACAGCTACACCTGGAACCTATGACCGACATGATAGGCCAGTCTCACAGCCTTGCTTAGCAGCTTGCGCATCAGTTCCTGCGCAAGGCTAACATTTCTTGAACTGTCTTGGAAGTGGTCTTGGTTCAGTATTTTTTTGTTATGCTGCAATGGTGCCCTGTTTTTGTAATCTGCTTCTTCGTTGCGCTTTATGGTCACTAGTGCCGAACTTTGATGCCTAGTGGATGTAATATACCATAAATCCTTTATTGTATTGTGTAGGTTTATTCTAAGTTACTATGTCGTAATTTCTTTATTTTATATAGGTTTGTTCTTAATTCCTACTAGTTACTGCCATCATTCGCTATCTGAGAAAATGGAGAAAATCTAATGTATTGGACAGGGCCGAAACATTCACCTCGAACGGGCCTGCTTTTTAGCGGGCCACAATTGGGCCGTCTTGCAACTTTCTTGGGACTGAAAGGCCATTGGGGCCTTTACACTTTGCGCCAAGCCCACAACTTATACGGGCCTATATTCAACCCAAAGTTTAGTTTGGCCTTTAATGGACCCTTGATACGTCTCCAACGTATCTATAATTTTTGATTGTTCCATGCTATTATATTATTTATTTTGGATGTTTAATGGTCTTTAATATGCACTTTTATATTATTTTCGGGACAAACCTATTAACTAGAGGCCCAATGCGAGTTGCTATTTTTTGCCTATTTTAGTGTTTCGCAGAAAAGGAATATCAAACGGAATCAAAAGGGAACGAAACCTCCACAAGTATTTTTTTGGAACAAAGGAATTCCAAGAGACTTGGAGTGGAGGTCATGAAAGAAACGAGGCGGCCATGACATAGGGAGCCGTGCCCAGGGGGGTAGGCGCGCCCCCACCCTCGTGGGCACCTCGTAGCTCCTCTGACCTACTTCTTTCACCTATATATACTCTTATACCCTGAAAACATCCAAGGGAGCCACGAAACCACTTTTCCACCGCCGCAACCTTCTGTACCCGTGAGATCCCATCTTGGGGCCTTTCCCAGCAATCTGCCGGAGGGGGATTCGATCATGCAGGGCTTCTATATCAACACCATAGCCTCTCCGATGATGTGTGAGTAGTTTACCACAAATCTTCGGATCCATTGTTATTAGCTAAATGGCTTCTTCTCTCTCTTTTGTTCTCAATACAAAGTTCTTCTCAATGTTCTCGATGTAATACTTTTTGTGGTGTGTTTGTCGAGATCCGATGAATTGTGGGTTTATGAACAAGATTATCTATGAAAAATATTCGATTCTTCTCTGAATTCTTATATGCATAATTTGATATCTTTGCAAGTCTCTTCTAATTATTAGTTTGGTTTGGCCTACTAGATTGATCTTTCTTGCAATGGGATAAGTGCTTAGCTTTGGGTTCAATCTTGCGGTGCTCATTCCCAGTGACAGAAAGGGAACCGACATGTATTGTATTTTTGCCATCGAGGATAAAAAGATGGGGTTTATATCATATTGCTTGAGTTTATCCCTCTACATCATGTCATCTTGCCTAATGCGTTACTCTGTTATTATGAACTTAATACTCTAGATGCATGCTGGATAGCAGTCGATGTGTTGAGTAATAGTAGTAGATGCAGAATAGTTTCGGTTTACTTCAAATGGATGTGATGCCTATGTGCATGATGATGCGTAGATAATATCATAACTATGCGCTTTTCTATCAATTGCTCGGCAGTAATTTGTTCACCCACCATAATATATGCTATCTTGAGAGTAGCCACTAGTGAAACCTATGGCCCCCGGGACTACATGACATCATATAAGTTTTAGATTTATAATTCTAGTTTACTATTTATTTTGCAATCTTTACTTTTCAACCTATAAAACAAAAATACCAAAAATATTTATCTTATTATCTTTATCAGATCTCACTTCTGCAAGTGACCGTGAAGGGATTGACAATCCCTTTGTTGCATTGGTTGCAAGGTTCTTGATTGTTTGTGCAGGTACTAGGCGACTTGCGTGTAGTCTCCTACTGGATTGATACCTTTGTTCTCAAAAACTGAGGGAAATACTTACGCTACTTTGCTGCATCACCCTTTCCTCTTCAAGGGAAAACCAATGCATGCTCAAGAGGTAGCAACCCTGCGCTAAGTTGGCCCATGTAGCTTTGGGCAATTAACAGGTTGAATATTCTGCTAGCCTGTTACGGCCCAGAAGAAACCATGGGCCTTTAGCACGAAGAAATGCATGTTGGGACTCAATTTTCACTAGTCGTCGACGAGCCTTCAGCAGGCTGAAATGTAGACTGGGCCTTTTTTGGCCCAATTATATGACGGGCCATTACCAGGATGAAACATATCTCGGGCCTTAGTTGCCCACTGATATCATTGGCCTTTAAGAGGCTGAGAGCTTAGTAGAGGAATCAACGGGCCAAATTATATGACATGCCTTTAATAAGCCCAAAGTCACATTGGGCCGAACTATTTCCACCTTTATCATGGGCCGTTAGAAGGCCGGATGTCGCATTGGAGCACATATGGCCCATGGGCAGCACGGGCCATTCCTAGGCTGAAAGACACATCGGGCTGAAATGGGCGCATGTCTACATCGGGCCTTTAACAGGACGAAATGTCACTGGGCTATAATTGGGCCCAAATATTCGGCGAACAATTAACGGACCAGAACTGGCTTCAGGCCGTAAATGGGCCATGTTTAAACACGCCGTTATTGGGCTGGCCCGCTAGTACCTGAGTAAATACTATGGGCCTTTGACTGGGCTAGCCTTTTTAACCTATATGGGCCTCTGTTGGTCCCTGCCACGTGTCGATGTATCATAGGCATGTCTCCTCCATTGAACGGACGAGACTTGGCCCATCTAGGAGCCGACACGTGTTTCCTCTAGCCAATGATGATTTTACATATGGAAAATCCCGATTGGTCCCGGATGTTAACGGGTTATCGGATCCAAACCGGAACCCGATAGCTTAACGGCGACTCGTTATGGTGGATGCCACGTGTCGTTTACCCTTGACGAAAGCACTTCCATGATGTGCCATTTATCGTCATGGAAGTGGACACTTCCGTGATGACAATTTTGGTATTGTCATGGAACACTTCTATGACAACACAGGTATGACTATCTTGATTCTGTCATAAAATTGTCATGGATGTTCATGCATGACAAAAAACGTGACCTACTGTGACAAACATGTATCATCACGGAAGTTTTTTTTGTAATTCTACCAAGTCATAAGGAGCATGCTTGCATGTGTACCACATCTCAATCAACATAATCATCATATGCAGCGATATTAAAATACACACGCAGCATGTGTTACCTTAACCTTGTCGTTGTTGTTGAACCATTGGATGTAGTAAGGATGAGGATGTGGTCTGGTGGTGAGACACAGCTTATTCACCTTCTCCATGCTAGCCAAGTTATTGCAACTCCCTCCATAAAAAATGATGCTAACAGAACGTTCCTTCACAACTCCCTTTGTGTGGAACAAATTGTGCCTCTGATTTTGCTCAGCTTGCGTTACCTGCACACTAAAAACATGTTGAACAACTAAACTCTCATACATGTCAGTATCTTCAGCAACCATGTATTGTATCTCATGTTCAGAATCACCTCCACTGTGTTCTTCACTTGCAATAAGAGCCAAAGTATCCTCACCAGTCACTAGTGGACTCATACCCACCATCCTTAGTAATAATCATCACACGCGGAGATGGATATTTACTCGCATAGTGACCTCCACCCTGGCAACGACGGCATATAACCTCATGTGTTTGCCCCGCTAATGCCATGGATGAGGAAGAGCTCTATGCGGGACCAAAAGGTGTGCTCCTGGCAAATGGTGGTGTTGGTGTCTGTTTTTCTTGTATCTCTGTTGGAATTAGCGGCCGAAGTCGGCAGTGCTGGAGTAGCACGTGTGCATGTAGAGGATGTACGTAGTGTCCAGGATGAAAGATTGACCTGCAGAAAAATTAGTTCGCGCTAATGCATGTTTATCATGCACTTCACGTTCAGCTTTTAAAGAAAGATGGAATAAATGAGTGATATTATTATACACCTTATACTCTAGAATGGTCTAAATCTCTCTATTTAATCCAGCCATAAATCATCCAAGAATAGCTTCATTAGCCTCAACAATACCACATCTAATGATGCCAGTTTGTAATTCCTGATAATATTCCTCTACAAAAAATTCCTTGTTTTAAACGCTGCTATTTTTGGAGTAAGTCATGTTGATAATATGGTGGAACCCAACGAGTACGCATAGCAATTTTTGAAGCAACCCAAGTAGTAGGGATATCATCTTGATATAATCTACAATGTTCAAAGCATGAAAAAGAAGCAAAACTAGTGAATTCACAAACAGCAGCAGCACGTGTGTCCTCAAGATATTGCAAGTATGTGAAATGTTGATCAGTTTCTAACTCCCAAGTAAGATAGACATCAGGAATGTATGTACCCTCAAATGATGGAATATTCAATTTCACTTTAGGAATATGGTTATAATATCGTACTTGAGGTGGTGGTGCAGCCCTACCGTTGCGATTATATGCATGAGGACGACCTGGTTGTGGTGGTGCTGGTGGTTGCTGATACGTCTCCAACGTATCTATAATTTTTGATTGCTCCATGCTATATTATCTATTGTTTTGGACATTATTGGGCTTTATTATCCACTTTTATATTATTTTTGGGACTAACCTATTAACCGGAGGCCCGGCCCAGAATTCCTGCTTATTTTTTTGCCTATTTTAGGGTTTCGAAGAAAAGGAATATCAAACGGAGTCCAAACGGAAAGAAACCTTCGGGAACGTGATTTTCTCACCGAACATCATCCAAGAGACTTAGACCCTACGTCAAGAAATAAAGGAGGAGGCCACGAGGTAGGGGCACGCCTACCCCCAGGAGCGCCCTCCACCATCGTGGGCCCCCTATTGCTCCACCGATGTACTCTTTCCTCCTATATATACCTACGTACCCCAAAACGATCAGATACAGAGCCAAAACCCTAATTCCACCGCTGTAACTTTCTGTATCCACGAGATCCCATCTTGGGGCCTGTTCTGGAGCTCCGCCGGAGGGGACATTCATCACGGAGTGCTTCTACATCAACACCATAGACTCTCCGATGAAGTGTGAGTAGTTTACCTCAGACCTTCGGGTCCATAGTTATTAGCTAGATGGCTTCTTCTTCTCTCTTTTTCGATTTCAATACAATGTTCTCCCCCTCTCTTGTGGAGACCTATTCGATGTAATCTTCTTTTTGCGGTGTGTTTGTTGAGACCGATGAATTGTGGGTTTATGATCAAGATTATCTATGAACAATATTTGAAACTTCTCTGAATTATTTAATGTATGATTGGTTATCTTTGCAAGTCTCTTTGAATTATGGGTTTGGTTTGGCCTACTGGATTGATCTTTCTTGCAATGGGAGAAGTGCTTAGCTTTGGGTTCAATCTTGCGGTGTCCTTTCCCAGTGACAGTAGGGGCAGCAAGGCACGTATTGTATTGTTGCCATCGAGGATAACAAGATGGTTTTTTTTATCATATTGCATGAATTTATCCATCTACATCATGTCATCTTGTTTAAGGTGTTACTCTGTTTCCATGAACTTAATACTCTAGATGCATGCTGGATAGCGGTCGATGAGTGGAGAAATAGTAGTAGATGCAGGCAGGAGTCGGTCTACTTGTCTCGGACGTGATGCCTATATACATGATCACACCTAGATATTCTCATAACTATGCTCAATTCTGTCAATTGCTCAACAGTAATTCGTTCACCCACCGTAAAATACTTATGCTCTTGAGAGAAGCCACTAGTGAAACCTATGGCCCCCGGGTCTATCCTCATCATATTCATCTTCCAATACTTAGTTATTTCCTTTGCTTTTTTACTTCACTTTTATTTTACTTTGCATCTTTATCACAAAAATACCAAAAATATTATCCTATCATATCTATCAGATCTCACTCTCGTAAGTGACCGTGAAGGGATTGACAACCCCTTATCGCGTTGGTTGTGAGGAGTTATTTGTTTTGTGCTGGTACAAGGGACTCGCGCGTAGCCTCCTACAGGATTGATACCTTGGTTCTCAAAAACTGAGGGAAATACTTACGCTACTTTGCTGCATCATCCTTTCCTCTTCAAGGAAATCCAACGCAATGCTCAAGAGGTAGCAAGAAGATTTCTGGCGCTGTTGCCGGGGAGTCTACGCAAAAGTCAAACATACCAAGTACCCATCACAACCCTTATCTCCTGCATTACATTAGTTGCCATTTGCCTCTCATTTTCCTCTCCCCCACTTCACCCTTGCCATTTTATTCGCCCTATCTCTCTATCCTCCCTTTCTTTTCCGTTTGCTTGTCATTATGGCGAGTCCTCTATCTCCTCCGTTGTCTCCCGAGAATGAAGTTCTAAATTTTAAGCAAAGGGAGGGAGAAAATCTAAAAGACGCTTGGTATAGAATTTGCAATGCTCAAAATAGATCTACCAAGAAGCAATCTACTTCCGTTCTTCTTTGCAATTTTTATGTTGGTGTTGCTCCTTGGTACAGATATGTCCTTGATACCATTACCGGAGGGAATTTCTTGGGTAGCCACACTTTTGATTCTTATAATGCTATGATAGATTTATTTGGCTCACCACCTCTCTCGGTTCATGGAACTATGTTAACTTTGCAGCATGTAATGCAAAAGCTTGAAATTATTGAAAATAAAGTTGCTACCATTGATTTGATTGAAAATTTTGATAAAAATATCCACAACCAAATTACCCAATATGGATATAAAGTAGGAGTAACTTTGAAAAATATTAAAGAGAAGGAACCTATAGTTAATGAAAGAATAAATCATGATTCCACTAGAATTGATGAATTTGAGGGTATCATTACCAACTTGGGAACCACTTTTTCTTCCGTAAAGAATACCCAAGTCCTCCAACTAAAATTGCCAAGCTCATGTATGTTCCTAAAAATAAAGGTGAATCCTCTAGCAAAGAAACTGCGGATCTCAAATCTATAAGTATTCATCCTAATCTTTTTCCTGTCATTAAGGAACCATTTGTTACAAATGAATTTCTCAATCTTGTGCCTAAAAGTTTGATAATCAATAAAAATAAAGAAATTCCTAAGGATGGTAGATGCCTCATTGAAGAATTACCCACCAAAGATGTCAATACCTAGATCTATCCTTGCTTTTTATGCCTAGCTAGGGGCGTTAAACGATAGCGCTTGTTGGGAGGCAACCCAACTTTATTTTTATTCCTTGCTTTTTGATCCTGTTTAGTCATAAATAATTTACCTAGCCTCTGTTTTGGTTGTATTTTTTGTGTTTAATTAGTGGTTGTGCCAAGTAGAACCGTTGGGAAGACTTGGGGAAAGTCTTGTTAATCTTGTTGTAACAAACAGAAACTTTAGCGCTCATGAGAACTGCTGCCATTTTTATTTGGAAAGTCATATTTAGTTAATTATTTTTACGATGATTAATAGATAAATTCCTCACGTGCAGCAATTTATTTTAGAATTTTGGGGTTCCAGATCTTGTGCTAGCTACATATTACTATAGACTATTCTGTTTTTGACAGATTCTGTTTTTCGTGTGTTGTTTGCTTATTTTTATGAATCTATGGCTAGTAAAATAGTTTATAAACCATAGAGAAGTTGGAATAAAGTAGGTTTAACACCAATATAAATAAAAAATGAGTCCATTACAGTACCTTGAAGTGGTCTTTTGTTTTCTTTCGCTAACGGAGCTCACGAGATTTTCTACTTTAAGTTTTGTGTTGTGATGTTTTCAAGTTTTGGGTAAAGATTTGATGGATTATGGAACAAGGAGTGGCAAGAGCCTAAGCTTTGGGATGCCCATGGCACCCCCAAGATAATCTAAGGACACCTAAAAGCCAAAGCTTGGGGATGCCCCGGAAGGCATCCCCTCTTTCGTCTACTTCTATCGGTAACTTTACTTGGAGCTATATTTTTATTCACCACATGATATGTGTTTTGCCTGGAGCGTCTTGTATTATTTGAGTCTTTTCTTCTTGTTTGACACAATCATCCTTGCTGTACACACCTTTTAAGAGATCCATACTTGATTTGGAATTTGTTAGAATACTCTATGTGCTTCGCTTATATCATATGAGTTATATAGGATTGCTCTAGTACTTCACTTGTATTTTTTAGAGCATGGTGGTGGAATTGTTTTATAGAAACTATTGATCTCTGATGCTTCACTTGGATTATTTTGAAAGTCTTAAATAGCATTGTAGTTTGCTTAAATAATCCTAATATGCTTGGTATTCAATAATAGTAAAAACTTTCTTATGAGTGTGTTGAATGCCGTGAGAAGTTTGATGCTTGATAATTGTTTTGAGCTATAAAGATGGTGATATTAAAGTTGTGCTAGTTGAGTAGTTGTGAATTCGAGAAATACTTGTGTTAAAGTTTGTGATTCCCGTAGCATGCACGTATGGTGAACCGTTATGTGATTAAGTCAGAGCACGATTTATTTTTTGATTGTCTTCCTTATGATTGGCGGTCGGGGACGAGCGATGGCCTTTTCCTACCAATATATCCCCCTAGGAGCATGCACGTAATACTTTGCTTTGATAACTTGTAGATTTTTGCAACAAGTATATGAGTTCTTTATGACTAATGTTGAGTCCATGGATTATACACACTTTTATTCCTTCCACCATTGCTAGCCTCCCTAAATGCCGCACACCTTTCGCCGGTATCATACACCCACCATATACCTTCCTCAAAACAGCCACCATACCTACCTATTATGGCATTTCCATAGCCATTCCGAGATATATTTCCATGCAACTTTCCACCGTTCCTTTTATTATGACACACTCCATCATTGTCATATTGCTTAGCATGATCATGTAGTTGACATCGTATTTGTGGCAAAGCCACCATTCATAATTCTTTGATACATGTCACTCTTGATTCATCGCATATCCCGGTACCCCGCCGGAGGCATTTATATAGAGTCATATTTTGTTCTAAGTATGGAGTTGTAATTGTTGAGTTGTAAGAAAATAAAAGTGTGATGATCATCATTATTAGAGCATTGTCCCAGTGAGGAAACGATGATGGAGACTATGATTCCCCCACAAGTCAGGATGAGACTCTGGATGAAAAATAAAAAAAGGGAAAGAAAAGAGGCCATATAAAAAAAGAGAGAAAAGGCCAAAAAAATAAAAAAAGAGAGAAAAAAAGAGAGAAGGGACAATGTTACTAACCTTTACCACAGTTGTGCTTCCAAGTAGCACCATGATATTCATGATAGAGAGTCTCTCATTTCGTCACTTTCATATACTAGTCGAAATTTTTCATTATAGAATTTGGTTTGTATATTCCAATGATGGGCTTCCTCAAAATGCCCTAGGTCGTCATGAGCAAGCAAGTTGGATGCACACCCACTTATTTTCTTTTGTTGAGCTTTCATATACTTATAGCTCTAGTGCATCCGTTGCATGGCAATCCCTACCCACTCACATTGATATCTATTGATGGGCATCTCCATAGCCCGTTGATACGCCTAGTTGATGTGAGACTATCTTCTCCCTTTTTGTCTTCTCCACAACCACCATTCTATTCCACATATATTGCTATATCCATGGCTCACGCTCATGTATTGCGTTAAGATTGAAAAGGTTTGAGAATTTCAAAAGTATGAAACAAATTATTCTTGGCTTGTCATCGGGGTTGTGCGTGATTTAAATACTTTGTGTGGTGAAGATAGAGCATAGCCACACTATATGATCTTGTAGGGATAACTTTCTTTGGCCATGTTATTTTGAGAAGATATGATTGCTTTGTTAGTATGCTTGAAGTATTATTATTTTTGTGTCAATTTTAAACTTTTATCTTGAATCTTTCGGATCTGAATATTCATACCACAATTAAGAAGAATTACATTAAAATTATGCCAAGTAGCACTTCACATCAAAAATTATCTTTTTTATCATTTACCTACTCGAGGACGAGCAGGAATTAAGCTTGGGGATGCTTGATACGTCTCCAATGTTTCTATAATTATCTTTTTTGATTGCTCCATGCTATATTATCTACTATTTTGGACATTATTGGGCTTTATTATCCACTTTTATATTATTTTTTGGGACTGACCTATTAACCGGAGGCCCAACCTAGAATTGCTGTTTTTTTTTGCCTATTTTAGGGTTTTGAAGAAAAGGAATATCAAACGGAGTCCAAACGGAATGAAACCTTTGGGAACGTGATTTTCTCACCGAACATGATCCAGGAGACTTGGACCCTACGTCAAGAAATAAAGGAGGAGGCCATGAGGTAGGGGGCGCTCCTACCCCCCCAGTTGTGCCCTCCACCCTCGTGGGCCCCTGT
Source organism: Triticum monococcum (assembly GCA_034509565.1). Lineage (NCBI taxonomy): Eukaryota > Viridiplantae > Streptophyta > Magnoliopsida > Poales > Poaceae > Triticum > Triticum monococcum. Next base: position 306,710,030 of record CM067844.1, on the reverse strand, counting down.
TGCTCCACCGACGTACTCCTTCCTCCTATATATACCTATGTACCCCCAAACGATCAGATACGGTGCCAAAACCCTAATTCCACCGCCGTAACTTTCTTTATCCACGAGATCCCATGTTGGGGCCTGTTCTGGAGCTCCGCCAGAGGGGGCATCCATCACTGAGGGCTTCTACATCAACACCATAGCCTCTCCGATGAAGTGTGAGTAGTTTACCTCAGACCTTCGCGTCCATAGTTATTAGCTAGATGGCTTCTTCTCTATTTTTGGATCTCAATACAATGTTCTCCCCCTCTCTTGTGGAGATCTATTCGATGTAATCTTCCTTTTGCGGTTTGTTTGTTGAGACTGATGAATTGTGGGTTTATGATCAAGATCATCTATGAACAATATTTGAAACTTCTCTGAATTCTTTTATGTATGATTGGTTATCTTTGCAAGTCTCTTCGAATTGTCAGTTTGGTTTGGCCTACTAGATTGAACTTTCTTGCAATGGGAGAAGTGCTTAGCTTTGGGTTCAATCTTGCGGTGTCCTTTCCCAGTGATAGTAGTGGCAACAAGGCACGTATTGTATTGTTGCCATCGAGGATAACAAGATGGGGTTTTTATCATATTGCATGAATTTATCCCTCTACATCATGTCATCTTGCTTAAGGCGTTACTCTATTTTCATGAACTTAATACTCTAGATGCATGCTGGATAGCGGTCGATGAGTGGAGTAATAGTAGTAGATGCAGGTAGGAGTCGGTCTACTTGTCTCGGACGTGATGCCTATATACATGATCATACCTAGATATTCTCATAACTATGCTCAATTCTGTCAATTGCTCAACAGTAATTCGTTCACCCACCGTAAAATACTTATGCTCTTCAGAGAAGCCACTAATGAAACCTATGGCCTCCGGGTCTATTTTGATCATATTGATCTTCCAATATTTAGTTATTCCTTTGCTTTTTTACTTTGCTTTTATTTTACTTTGCATCTTTATCACAAAATACCAAAAAAGTTATCCTATCATATCTATCAGATATCACTCTTGTAAGTGACCGTGAAGGGATTGACAACCCTTATGACGTTGGTTGCGTGGAGTTATTTGTTTTGTGCAGGTACAAGGGACTCACGCGTAGTCTCCTACTGGATTGATACCTTGGTTCTCAAAAACTGAGGGAAATACTTATGCTACTTTGCTGTATCATCCTTTCCTCTTCAAGGAAATCCAACGCAATGCTCAAGAGGTAGCAGTTGCACGTACACTACTAATGGTCCAAACACTTCCAATCAGAGCCCCTTCGACGAAACTGTGTGCGGTGCATTAATCACAAATGATGATGTAATTAAACCGTCAAAAAAGATACAAAACATTTGTGATGGCAGAGACATCAAACATGATTCAGATTAGATTTGCGTGTGCGATACGTGACATACGGTTAATCTAGAAGAACTGTTTGCGATGATCCAGAACAATAGAAATGGGCAACCAGATGAAGGTGTGTGGGATATACAGCATACAGTTCGCGCGGATGAACTGTTTCTGATTAGGAAACACAACATAAACGGTCAGCCGGATCAATGGTGTGCGGGTTATACGATGAACAGTTCACTCAAACAAACTGTTTGCGTTGAGCCGAGAGAACAAAAATAGTTCAACTTAACAAGATGTGTGTGGTACGTGGCAAACATGTATGTAATTAGAAATGTTCGCGAAGACCGATAATAACGTAGACGATTGCTGCTAATAAGCCGTGTGTGTTGTGGGCAAACACGTCCTTGTACACACCAAAATAAACTATTACATGCATAATTAACTAGGATAAACGATCATCCTCTACTTCTTCTTGTGATGCTTGCCACCGCCGGTCTACTAGGATAAATAGAACAATGTTCTCTATTGTGAATAGTGTGCTCTATTGCGCACAAAAGTTTCCCGCCATTTGTTCCTTCTATGCTAAGTTTCCATTAACTGATGGCATTTTATGAACACGCCACTGTTTCCCACCATTTCCTCACCAGTTTCCCGCTGGCACCCAGTTATATTACACGTAAACCTAGGCGGCATGCGATGCTCCCTTTTCCAAGCATGCCAACCCACCAAAGCGCAGCCTCTACCATCAACCTCCTCGATGAGTAAAACCAAAAGGAGCCATAGCCCATCAAGGCTGAGGCGCTCCCCGGCAACGCGATGGACGACGTTGGCTGCGCGTCATCGCCAGGGATGAGCAGACCCTTGGTGCACGACGTTGTAGCACTGCGGATCAAGACAGTCATGTCAGTGTCGAGAGGCTGCAGCTCGCCACACAACACGATCGATGGTGTGCCATAGAGCAAGTTAGACGCGCGTCCGTGCCAATAGGCCGAGGCTCGGTGCACAACGAGACCATTGGAGCACCGTAGAGCAAGAGGCCCGGCACGCCGCATAGCAAGAGCGGATCGATCGGCGCTTGCTTGCTATTGACATGACATCACAGCAGGGTACACGTCCCTTCAGTACCCCCATTCCTTGCCAAGAGTGGGAAGAACCCGTCTGCATCGTAATTGCACGAGAGGCCGGCTGCGCCGTACTTGCACCGGACGCCCGCCGCTCTGTTTGCATGGGTCGCACTGTTCTCCTTCTTGTAGGATCGAAAGTAGGTCTAGAGGGGGGGCGATTACACAACTTGACCAAATAAAAATCCTACATTTTCCCAATTTCAGTTGTTGGTAGATTTTAGCAACTAGCACAAGTCAAGCAATTAACCTACACATGCAATTCTAAGAGTGTACTAGCGGAAAGTAAAAAAATTGCATATGAAGGTAAAGGGAAGGGTTTGGAGGGTGCAAACACAATTATGACATAGAGATTTTTGGCGTGGTTCCGATAGGTGGTGCTATTGTACATCTACGTTGATAGGGACATCAACCCACGAAGGCTAACAGTTGCGCGAGTCCACAGAGGGCTCCACCCATGAAGAATCCACGAAGAAGCAATTTGTCTATCCCACCATGGCCATCGCCCACAAAGGATTTGCCTCACTCGGGTAGATCTTCATGAAGTAGGCAATCTAATTTCCCTTACAAACATCTTGGTTCAACTCCACAATCTTGTCGGAGGCTCCCAAGTGGCACCTAGCCAATCTAGGAGACACCACTCTCCAAAAGGTAATAAATGTTGTATTGATGTTGTACTCCTTCCTCTTGTGCTTGAAATGATAGTCTCCCCAACACTCAACTCTCTCTCACAGATTTGGATTTGGTGGAAACATGATTTGAGTGGAAAGGAACTTGGGGAAGGCTAGAAATCAAGATTCTTGTGGTTGGATTGGAATATCTTGATCTCAACACATGATGTTGTGGGAAATCATGGCCACCTATGGGGCCATCAACCCATTGTGGTTCGGCAGGCGGGATGAATGCGTTGCACAAAGAGCGGAGAATGTCGCACATCACAACAGAGATCATGCGGGCAGTTTTACCCAGGTTCGGGCCACCGCGAGGCGTAAAACTCTGTTCCTGCTTTGGTGGATTGATGTGGGACTATGGTGGAGACGCATCGCTCTAGCCCAGCGGGGTTGCCTCGGGGCGAGAGCAGCTATGCGCGCATGAGTTTACAGAGGTCCGAATCCTTTCTATGGTTGCCATGGCCCTCATTTTATAAATCAAGGGGTCACCACAAATGGAAAATCAACCATTGTGTACTGATTAGATAGCAAACAATGCTATCTTACCTAACTTTGCAGACAGGGTAGTGTGCATTAAATGCGCTGCTTAGTGTCACTTCATGGCATGCCTGCCAAGCCTTGTCGGGTTGTTCGGCCACCTTCTTATCTGTCTGCTTGACACGTCTCTGGACGGGTGTCATTTGGAGGTGATCTCCTTCGGAAGTGGATGCCATGCCTCAAAAAATTGTCACTCGGTCACTTGGGAGCTCGACACCGCACCAGTCAATGACTTGCGTCACTATGAGATGGAGCGGTGGATCCCTGGTAGGGTAGTCCACCCTTGGCATCCCCGGCAAGCTTGGGGCAGTCTTGAGACTTGTCTCTAGAGCAACCTCAACCTCGCCAGGCTCGCCTACCCGGCAAGGGAGGCTTTCCCTTAGTGGTGTCTTGCTTTCTTTGGCTTGACTTGGTCTTCTTGATCCGCTCTTTGGTTTCTCAGAGAGCTATCTTTTTGACTTGGTCTTGTCTTGGATGTTGCAACCTCGCTGTTAGGCATGTGCATGTTATGGGCAACAGACCTAGGGTTTGTTGCACTAACACATTAGGAGGTGGTTCTCTCTCAGAAAATGTAGGCTAGAAGTGTAGGCACGTTCTAATAGCTCTCTCACTTATGGAGAAGGGGTGGAGGGGCATATATAGCCTCCACACAAAATCCAACCATTACACACATTTGACCTAACTCGGTTAGACCAAATACAAGAACTTGGTGAGACCGACTCAGTTCAAAATATAAACGTTAGGAATATCGGTGGAACCGACTAGAACTACTCGGCGGGACTGATGTGCTAGGGTTAGGGAAAACATCAACTCGGTGGCACCGATTGCATCAACTTGGTTAGACCAAAGAGAAGAAATAAGGTAACAAAGAGAATGTCAAGCAAACTTGGTGGGGCTGAAATAATTGCAATAGGCAACAGAGAGTTTGCAAGGTCATCTTGGTGAGACCGAGATCCATATCAGTGTGACCGAGGTGTTATGGTTTCTTGCAGTTTCTAGGTCAAATGAACTCGGTGGCTCAGGATAGAAGATTTCGGTGCGGCCGAGTTTGACTTTGGGTTTTGGACATATTTGGAAATGAGGAAGTGGTTGAGGGCTTCGGAGCAATATCACTAAGCATTTTGCGCAAGTAGACCATTAAGCAACACCTCATCCCCTTTTAATAGTATTGGCTTTCCTATGGACTCAATGTGATTTTGGATCACTAAAATATAAATGAAGAGTCTTGAGCTTTTGTCAATATGTGTACCTAGCTTTTTGAGGGGTCCACATCTCTAGTCCATGCCATGCCATTCATTGAACTTTCTGAAATATTAAACTTGAATGGATATTAGTTCAATGAGCTATATGTTGTTATGAATTGTCAAAACCACCCGGGGATTAGTTGCACTTTCAATATCCCCATCTTTGGTAATTGATGACAACATATAGATCAAATCTTCGATAAATGTTAATATGAATGAAATACATCCTTGCTTTGAGAAATATGTGATAAGCAAGAGCTCCCTCTAAATCTGTGCATTATTTAAATTTTTTCTTTTGAATGCAAGTGCACAATTGATTAGGGTCATTAGTCACTCTTCCATGTGACATACATCTTGGTGGAGCGCTCAAATGATACGAGTTAAATAACATGCACTCATCACAAAAGATACAAGTGATTGATCATACACAAACATTCATAGATATAATTATGCAAGCACACATTAAACATAATATGATCAAACACATGATCACATAAGTATCTCACAAGCATAACACAAAGAGTAGCAAATGAAACCAATGAAAGGGAAGAGGCACTCTCTCTCTCTCAGCCTATGATCTATACACTTTCTCCCCCTTTGGCAACAAGTTATCGAAAAGCTCGAAAATGTATACTGCTATACGACACTCTAAGCACGATCTTAGGGAGCTCCTGAAGGGGTCTTCTGGCTTGTTGCTCCGGTGTGCGTAGACAACATGGAGAGGAGTCCATCAGCAAATGCCTCTAAAGAAGTCTGTGGAGCAGGAGGAGTTGACAATGGAGGGAAAACTATTGTAGTGGCTACAGGTGATGAATTGGTAGTCCTGGAGTCTCTGGTAACTTTCTGAAATGGGTCTGTTGTGGGTCTATCATTCATGTCCTCAGCATCCTCTTGAAGCTTCTCCTCAACTGTCTGAATATCAGTGACCTTCACATCTAGGTCATCGAACTTAGTCTCCACAATCCTCTCAAGAGTTTCCTGATTTTGAGACAAGGTGGCCAAGCTCTTATCAATTCTCACAGTGGCCTCAAGCAGATAACTGAGTTGGTCTTGCTTGGTCTTGAGATTCGTAACTGAAGCACCTGGGGCACTTGCTGCCTCTACTGCTTTTGCAGCCTTTGCTTTCTCTATCTTCTCCTCGGCTTCTGCACATGTAGGATGTGAAGCATCCATGACAACCGAATTGTCCTCAAAGTCTGACCTCAGGGGAAGATGCTCCCGGTCCAGTAGATATGTCCCAGTTCCCATCTTGGAGTTGATCAAAGTCTGAATTTGAGGGGCATATCAACAAGACCTCTTCTGGTCTGTTGCTATTCTCTTCACTATTTCTACAATCAAGGTCATGACCTTGAATTTCTGTAGGACATCAAATAAGTGAAGCAGGTTGATGGAGTGACCATGAATCATCTTGTGAAGACTTGGGCAATACAGTGTGCCTCAAGATGGTGTTCATGGTGGTCAAGCCAGCAAGTAGATCATACATAGAACCAAACTTGTGAGTGTCCAATGCTGCATTAGGGATTGGCTTGTAGATGTTAGCCATGGAGTTGTGATCCTTCCTAGGCTTGTTGTATACATAAAGATCATCATATCCTTCCTTGGTGGCATTGATCAACTTGGCCCATTCAGAGATTGTTGACTGATATCTGGTTCCTTCTATCATCCACACTATCTTACCATCAGGGTAGAAGTGGGCAGTGGAGTAGAACTACGTGATCATCTCATTGTTCCACTTTAACAGTTTCTCACCAACAAACTTGTCAACACCATTCATCTTGAAACTCTCATGCACATGAGGAAAGTAATCTTCATTGGAGTCAATGTATTTCGAGTCCACACATTTTCATGTCACAAACAATGGGCTTCTTGTCCAATAGGAAAATCTCACAGAAGTCCTGTTTTTCTTTGGTATGAAAGCGATAGTCCATAGTAGTCCTTCTCCTGGTGGCATATGGATCAGTCTTCATCCATAGTATTAGACCTGCATCCTTTCTCAACTTCACGTTCTCTGCCATAGGATGATTGTCATTGTGATCATGAATCTTTGGCTTGAGTTTCATGAGCACTTGTGGCTCTTATTCTTCTTGAACTTCAAGCAATAGGGCCTTGTACTTTTATGCAACCGAGATGTTCCTTGTTGATCTCTTCGGAATAGTTTTCTTGGGTGCTTGAGATGGAGCTGAAGGCTTGGGTGTACAGTTGGGCGAAGACATGGGCTTAGAAGGAGTAGCCCCAGTCCTAATAGCAACCCCCATCACTTTTTGAGTAATGGTAGTAGGTGCAACAGACTCTTCCTCCTCCTCCTCATCTTCTTCCTCATCCATCATGGATGGTCTGCCATTCATTCTGGCAACGGTCTTCCTGACTCTTTCTTCCCTCTTCTTTCCAGCAGCAGCTTATTCTTCCTCTCTGGGCTTTGTCGGATTTCGGGTTCCGCAGACCCTTGAGAGGTTCTAACTCTAGGGTGTGTGCGAAGAACTTGTCCTTCCCAGTCTGCCTGCTCGCTAATCTCATGGCCTAGCTCGATGAACCAAATGGACAAGAGACACAGCTGTTTACCCAGGTTCGGGCCACCTTGTGGTGTAAAACCCTGCTCCTGCTTTTGTGGTGGATTGACCTCGGGGGGCTAAGGATGAACTAGTATAGTGGGAGCACAACCTCAGGAGGAGGAGTATTCTTGTGCTCGATGAGCTTATGGGTGTGAGGATGATTTGAATGAGCCTTCCCCTACTACGGTGGCGGTGGTGCTCTCTTTATAGGGGCCTTGGTCCTCTTCCCAAATGTAGGCGGGAAGGGATCCCACAACGGCCAAATTTGAAGGGACACAACTAGTACATGATATCCTGACAAAAGTGGTCTACACCTGCAAAAGCCTCTAGTTATGACGCCATGGTGGGCTCGGTGATGGCCTCTGTCCAGCCGTCTTGGCGGTCTTGGTCTTGTTGCAACAGAATGGAAACATTTTCTTGATTCCTCGGGACTCCGCGCCTACGCTTGCCTCCTTAGCACCAAAGAGGAAACCAGTACACTACGCCCGCTGGCGCCCGCCTGGCCTTGGTCGTCATGGCTCACGTCATCTAAACCTTGCAAGGTGAACCTTGCATTAAAATCTCTGCTCCTCGGAGCCCACCTGGGGAGTCCGCCCCACATGGAGTTCTCGGTGTCGTCTGCCGGGTTCCGCTAAGATGACTGCTAGGGAGCTGGCGCCAACAGGTACTCTCGAGGCAACCGTCCCCGAGGTGGCTGCTGAAGGCCTAGTGTCGTCCGATACTCCTAAGGTGACAGTCCTCGAAGCTTGGGCAAGCAATCCTGAGGTGGCAACCGGAGAGCTGGCATAGTCCGACGCTCCCTAGGCCACCGCCCCAAGAGCCCCAAGAGCGGTCCAGGTGCTGATGGCCATGCCCCACGCCTTGGCCAGCTTTTCCTGAACCTTGAGGCACTCCGCAAGTGGAAGGGATCTCCGAGCTACAGTGGTGATGCCTACCGGCCGCTGAAGCAGAGGAAATACATAGCCATAGATGAGTAAGTACCTTATCTTGGTGTTTTCTTGCATGTCGAGTTCTTCCCTAACAATGGCTCCTCAGGATCCCTTCGTCTGCGGCGGCGAACTCTCCTGAGAAGCAACCCCCACAGGTCCTTAGCTCGCTCTTGATTCCGTGCCCCTCACACTAGACCCTCGCGCGAGGTGCCCATGGCGGTCCAAAAGGTGGACGTGCCAACAGTGGGCCATGAGCCTGCATTTCCAGCATCCGTCCTTCATGGTACGGCCTGGGGTGCAGAAGGCATGCCGAGGGCTCCTCCATTGGTCGTCGCCGGTAGATGGGTGATCCTAGCATCGCCTTCGTCTTCAAGCAGCAAGACCGCGCCACCCAGCACGTCCGCCAAGGCCTGGAAGGCGGCAGGGAAGGCACCGGCCTGCAGCCCCCCGCCGAGGGCAGGCGAGCCACTCCAAGCCCCTCCGTTAGCCCCGGCGCGAAGGATGGGCTTGGCCGCGCGTTGGAGCTCGCGCGCGGGTGCGTCACCATCCTCCATGAGTTTTTTCGGGAGGCGAAGGGTGTGTTGAGCCGGCTTGGAGAAGAGCTTGCTGACGTAGACACCCGCCTTGAGACGGAGGACCTTCGCCTAGCGCACGAATGGCACCAGTTGAAGGTCGCCATCAACCTTGGGCGTCTTCAACATGAGCGCGCCAGCGCAAGCACCGGGGTATCCCTTGCGACCTCTCCAAAGGCTTGTGCCCGGGCCCTAGAGGAGGCATGAGCGGCCGACCGTCCCCATGAGGTTGCCGAGGAGCGTGGGTGGGAACTCCAAGCCTCGAACGCTGCCCTTGATCAGCAGATCGAAGCATGTAGGGCTGTCTTGGCCACATTACTGAGCGGGGCACCTTCCGAAGAGAAGGAGATCCAGAAACGTGAGGAGACGCTGGCACTTGAGGCCCTTGAGCGCAGTCTGCAGCTCTAGCGGCTCGAGGTAAGGGAGCGCCAAGTAGCCATGGCTGAGGAAGCCGTCGTCTGATGGGAAGCCAAGATCCCTGAGGAGTTTGATCGGAGGGTGGCGAAGGCTCGCGTGGGTCTCGCTGACGAGCAACGCCTGGAGCTGGATCTCCTGGAAGCCAAGGTTAAGGGCAGGACCGCCGCCCTCAGAACAAAGCTGGATGAGGTGGAGCAGCCTGAGAGGGCCGCCAAGGCAGCTCAGGCCTCTGCCCAGGCTGACCTGGCCTCCGCACGCGCCGGCTGGCTCTCGCGCCAGACGCTCCAGCAAGAGCATGCTTTGATGCTTCAGGCCCTCAGGGTGAGGGACAACCAAGCCTTGAGCACCATCTGCGAGGAGTGCGCCCCCCGCCCGCTCGAGGGTTACTACGCCAGCCACCTCCGCTTCTTCACCGATGTCGTGACCCGCGTGGAGGACCGGGCCATGAGAGCTTGCGAGCTCATTGAGGAGAGACGCTGGAGCCTTCTCAGGCGCAAGTTCTCACGCGTCTTCAGTCACCTCCTGAACCTCGATCCCCATTTTGATCGACGCCGCTATAGCCCTCGTGCATGGGGTCATCCAGGACAACCTGGCGACTGATATGTCTCCAACGTATCTATAATTTTTGATTGTTCCATGCTATTATATTATCTATCTTGGATGTTTTATATGCTATTTTATATGATTTTTGGGACTAACCTATTAACCTAGAGCCTAGAGCCAGTTTATGTTTTTTCATGTTTTTGAGTTTTGCAGGAAAAGAATATCAAACAGAGTCTAATTGACCTGAAACTTTACGAAGATTGTTTTTGGACCAAAAGAAGCCCACGGAGTATCGAAGATGCACCAGAAGAGTGTCGAGGCCACTACAAGGGTGGAGGGCTCCCCCACCCCCCTAGGGCGCGCTACCCGACCTTGTGGGCCCCTCATGGACTCCCCTAACTTCTTATCGATTGCCAACACCTCTTATATATCCCCAAACCTCCAAAACAGAACCTAGATCAGCAGTTCCGATGCTGCATGCCTCTATAGCCATGAAAAACCAATTAGGACCCTGTTTCGGCACCTTGCCGGAGGCGGAAATCATCACCGGTGGCTATCTTCATCATCCCGGCACTCCCCATGACGTGGAGGGAGAAGTTCACCCTCGGGGCTGAGGGTATGTACCAGTAGCTATGTGTTTGATCTCTCTCTCTCTCTTGTTCTTGATTTGGCATGATCACGTGGTCTTGCATGTGCTTGATGTATGGTTTGGTGATCAACTTGCACAACCCGCAAGTTGATCTCTCTATGGGTTTTGTTTGATGTGTATCTTAAGGTGTTATTTTAGTATGAACTCTAGGGTTGTTTGTGACACTTATAGGAATAGCCCAATAGATCAACCAGAAAGAATAACTTTGAGGTGATTTCATACCCTACAATAATCTCTTCGTTTGTTCTCCGCCATTAGTGACTTTGGAGTGACTCTTTGTTGCATATTGAGGGATTGTTATATGATCTAATTATGTTATCATTGTTGAGAGAACTTGCACTAGTGAAAGTATGAGCTCTAGGCCTTGTTTCTAAGCACTGCAATACCATTTTCTCTCACTTTTATCACTTGCTACCTTGCTGTTTTTATATTTTCATATTACAAAACCTATATATACCATCCATATTGCACTTGTATCACCACCTCTTCGCTGAACTAGTGTACCTATACAATTTACCATTGTATTTGGTGTGTTGAGGATACAAGAGACTCTTTGTTATTTGGTTGCATGGTTGTTTGAGAGAGACCATATTCATCCTACGCCTCCCACGGATTGATAAACCTTTGGTCATCCACTTGAGGGAAATTTGCTAATGTCCTAGAAACCTCTACACTTGGAGGCCCAACAACGTCTTTAGGAAAAAGGTTGCGTAGTAGACATCAGCGACCTGGGTGGACGACAATGTGGACGCGCTGGTTGCAAAGGTCGCTCCTGAGGACAACGCGGTCACGATCGTGGTCGGAGAAGATGATGCAGATGATGCTGATGAACACGAAGCTAGCAACACCTTGGGTGGCGTGGATGAAGATGGTGAGAACGGCGCGGAAGGCAACGCCTCCGGCTACACCTGCATTTCCTTTTGCCTTAACCTGTATGAAAGAAAAACTTCGAGCGCGGCCCTACGAGGCGTGAATGCATTTTTTGAAGGGTGGCCCTTTATAATGTATGAAATGGAATGTATGAAATGTTGATATGCCTTTTAAGGACAGAGTTTGGGATGCACCGTCGTGGGCCCACGGGCTCCCAAGCGGGGTAATTGTTGCAACTTATCTTGGTTCCGTAGGTCTTGAGCGAGCCCTGACGCCCTGGTCGAACCTTCCTCCCGAGGTGAGCCCATCGGAGCCCGTGAAGTTCTAGGTCTCCCGAGTCTCTCGAGAAGCCTGTTGGCCCATCCAAGAGAGCCTCTCGAGGAACGAATGTCGGACTATGGCAAGGTATGCGCGTGGTGATCCTGTGGCGATTGCATCCTTGACCCCGAGGGTGCCTTGTCGTCGCCCATGCTAACCCAAACGTGCTTGGCGTGTAGATACCATGCCCAGCCCCTGCTCGCGAGGCGCTTGCAGGTGGGGGTAGCAGGTGTGAGCCCCATAGTAAAACATGCGACCAGAAAGCAAGAAACTGACGCAAATCAATAAAAAATTGCCCCTGTTTTTGATAAACACAAGGAACTTCAAATCTCAGTCTAAAAAGGCGATGAATCGATTTACAAAAAAGGAGTGAAAGCAAATGGACTCATCTGGCACCTAGCTAGTCTTCTTGTCTTCTCACCCGCACGGAGCTATGTGCTTTCGCTGGGCGTGAGCATAGTCATTGGGGGACAGTGTCGACAGCCAGCGCGAAGCATGGTGCATCCACTTAGACGTGGGTGGGAGCCCCCGTGAGGCCTGAGGGTAGCACTCAGGAGACTCCCGTGGGGGACGCTGGCGGCGCCATCGGCTACCGCGGGCTCTCCGCCGGGGGGGGGGGAAGGGTGATAACCCACAAGTATAGGGGATCGCAACTATTTTTGAGGGTAGAGTATTCAACCCAAATTTATTGATTTGACACAAGGGGAGCCAAAGAATATTCTCAAGTATTAGCAGCTGAGTTGTCAATTCAACCACACCTGGAAACTTAATATCTGTAGCAAAGTATTTAGTAGAAAAGTAATATGATAGTAGTGGTAACGTTAGCAAAAAGGTAACAGTAGTAAAAGTAATGTTTTTGGTATTTTGTAGTGATGATAGCAATAGCAACGAAAAAGTAAATAAGCAAAGAACAATATATGAAAAGCTCGTAGGCAATGGATCGGTGATGGGGAATTATGCCGGATGCGGTTCATCATGTAACAATCATAACCTAGGGTGACACAGAACTAGCTCCAGTTCATTGATATAATGTAGGCATGTATTCCGAATATAGTCATACGTGCTTATGGAAAAGAACTTGCATGACATCTTTTGTCCTACCCTCCCGTGGCAGTGGGGTCCTTACGGAAACTAAGGGACATTAAGGCCTCCTTTTAATAGAGAACCAGAACAAAGCATTAACACATAGTGAATACATGAACTCCTCATACTACGGTCATCACCGGTAAGTATCCCAATTATTGTCACCTCGGGGTTAACGGATCATAACACATAATAGGTGACTATAGACTTGCAAGATAGGATCAAAAACACTCATATATTGATGAAAACATAATAGGTTCATACCTGAAATCATGGCACTCGGGCCCAGTCTAACGCCCTCGATGCGGCTATATCTCCTACGTGTCGGAGCACGACTTAGAGGCATAACCGCATTGAAAGCAATGTCGCAAGTAAGGTAATCTTCACCACAACCCATGTAAATAGATAATAAGGGGAAAGGTACATAGTTGGCTTACACTCACCATGTCACACAAGGTACATAAATAGCATTACAATCATCCAATCACTCATGGTCCGACTACGGTACCAAAATAAAAGATCAACCCCAACATGCGACATGGTCCCGATCGCCCCAACTGGGCACCACTACTGGTCATCACGGAAAGACACATAGTAACGGCGTGAGTCTTTGTTGAACTCCCACTTGAGCTCAAGCGCATCATCTGGAGCGGAGTCATCGGGCCCTGCATCTGGTTTGGAAGTAATCTATGAGACACGGGGACTCGGCAATCTCGCACCCTCGCGATCACGACTATTTAAGCTTATAGGTAAGGCAAGGTAATATGTGGAGCTGCGACAAGCGACTAGCATATTTTTTGGCTAACCTGTTCGCAAAAGAGATCAAGAAGAGAAGGGAAAGCACGAACAAAGAACTAAAGAACAACCTACGACAAACATTACTCCAACACCGTGTTCACCTCCCGGACCCCGCCGAGAAGAGACCATCATGGTAACACATGCAGTTGATTCATTTTAGTTAAGTTAAGGTTCAAGTTATCTACAACCAGACATTAACAAATTCCCATCTGCCCATAACCGCGGGCACGGCTTTCGAAAGTTCACATCCCTGCAGGGGAGTCCCAACTTAACCCATCACAAGCTCTCACGGTCAGCGAAGGATAAACCTTCTCCCGAGACATTCCGAGCAGACTCGGCATCCCGGTTCTACAAGATAACTTCGACAAAGATAAAACAAGTCCAGCAACACCGCCCGAATGTGCCGAAAAATCCCGATAGGAGCTGCACATATCTCGTTCTCAGGGCACACTCAGATGAGCGAGACGTCGGGTAGGCCAGCCCAGAGTTGCTCCTGGTAGCCCAGGACATCGCTCGGTTGGACCAACACTTAGAGAAACACTGGCCCGGGGGGGGGGGGTTAAAATAAAGATGACCCTTGAGTCCGCGAAACCCAAGGGAAAAAGGCTAGGTGGCAAATGGTAAAACCAAAGTTGGGCATTGCTGGAAGAGTTTTATTCAAGGCGAACTGTCAAGGGGTTCCCATTATCACCCAACCGCATAAGGAACGCAAAATTTGGGAACATAACACCGATATGACGGAAACTAGGGCGGCAAGAGTGGAACAAAACACTAGGAAAAAGGCCGAGCCTTCCACCCTTTACCAAGTATATAGATGCATTAAGATAACAATATAATATAGTGATATCCCAACAATAAACAATGTTCCAACAAGGAACGATCTCCAATCTTCACCTGCAACTAGCAACGCTATAAGAGGGGTTGAGCAAAGCGGTAACATAGCCAATCAACAGTTTGCTAGGACATGGTGGGTTAGAGGTTTGACATGGCAATTTGGGAGGCATGATAAGAAAGTGGTAGGTATCGTAGCATAGGCATAGCAAAAGAGCGAGCATCTAGCAAGCAAAGATAGAAGTGATTTCGAGGGTATGATCATCTTGCCTGCAAAGTTGTCAGAGTTGACTTGATCCTCGTAAGCAAACTCAACGGGCACCTCGTCAGCGAACTCGTCTCCCGGCTCTACCCAAAAAAGGCAAATAAGCCAAAGGAACACAATCAACCACGTGCAAATGCTCGAACAACATGATGCAAACATGGTATGCTATGCGGGATGCGATATGTAATGCATATGCAAGATTTGACAAGGAATGATTGAACCTTGCCTCAAGTTGGAAATCCAAGAGTGCCACTGGAAAGGTGAGGAGATTTCGGTTGAAATCGATATAAAGATTACCGGAATCGGATGCGCGGTTTGGAAATGGCAAGCAAAACAAATATGGCACCGGTCTGTGATAAACAGCAAGTAGCCATCTAAATGCATCAAGATAATTATGCTACAACACTCAAACATGGCAACAAAATACATGTCAGGGATCCACTCATGATGCTTGACAAAATATGAACACTGATCTATGGCCAATTCATCCATTAACATGTTCAAACAAGCATGGCAAAAGTGCAATTGGTAAAGAGGTTTCAGACTTGGTGAAATTAACACAAGCCTAGAATTTCAGATCAGGTAGCACACTTTGAAGCATGAAAACTATATGCTACAGGAACTTAACATGGCAAGGCAAAGCATGGAATGGAGCTACTCAAAGAGCTTAACAAAAGTCCCTTAGTGACCTTGAGCCAAAAGGGATCAGAGTATACAATTGCAAGCATGTGAACATGGCAAAAACATAATCGGATCTCAGACTTGGGGAAAAACTGGAGCATGCAAAATCTGTTAACGAGTAGGCATGTTTACGAGCTTGACGCACTCACTACATAGCAAGGCATGACAAACTAAGCATACACCCATCAAGAATACATATTATATAAGCTAGAAATGGCAAGAACAACAACATATCATGCACGGATCAACAACAACATCTTCGGCAAAATCGCTAACAAGTAGACAATCTGCCAGGAATTACGAAATAGCAAAAGTAGAGCTCGATTGACTCAAGATTGGCTGCTCCATAAATGCAAACAAAACATGGATGGATAGAGCACCAGAATGTTAACAAATCATCCTTACTGATCATCCTCAAAAGAGGCAGGATCATTAGGAAACAACATGAACATATGGCATATTGATAAAAACAGATTAAGGACTTTGTGAAATTCTAAGTCCCTGAAATCAGCATTAACGAATGCACTACTTTGCAAGCTTGTGCTAGTCACCACACATGTCACAAAAATACATGGTAAGCACCTCTGTAAAGATGGCAAAGCATATAACAAAACACATGTAGAGCTCAGGAGCATAACATGCACACATTAATCATGGAAAAAATGACAAATAGCTATTTGATGCAGCAAATCTGACAATTATGTCAAATAGCTCTCTTCCAACAGTATTTCGGGCATCAAGATGATCTCAAATGAAAATGGTGCAATGAGATGAAATGATGTACTCTCTGAGGCGCACATTTTGATATGCTACACGCCCAAAATGGAGCTATGAATGCGGAGTTATAGCATGATGAAAAACGCAAAATATCTAGGGTTTCGGGGGAAAGTCAACCACGTCTGGATCTGGTCGGCACGCATATCGAGGTTCGCCGGAGTACTGTAGCTGTTCGTCGGGGATGGTGGATCCGGCCGGCGTGCTCGTCGGAGGAGCAGCCCGGTGCCGCGGGGAGGCTCGTCGGAGGCCGGATCGGGCGCGGGGTGGCGCTCCGCGGCGAGGTGAGGCGGCGAGCAGCTCCGGCCGGCGCGGCGGAGGAGAAGCTTCGAGGGGCGGCCGGCAATAGCACCGCGGCGGCCGGGCGCGGCGAACCGCGCCGTGCGCGGGGGCGGCGCCGTGCGCGGGGGAGGCGGTGGAGTCCGGGCCGGGAGGGCCCCACATGGGCCTCGCGGGCTCGCGGGGTCCGTGGCAAACTGGGGACCGGCCCAGGGACACATGTCACGCAGAGATTGGCCGAGCGGGAGCGGGGCATACACGTCCGGCCGTCCAGATTTCGTCCGGCGGCGGCGGGTGGAGTTTATCTAGGGTTTCGTCCGTGATTTCGAATGGGGGTTCTTTATATAGGCATAGAGGGAGCTAGGGGAGTCCAAAGGAGGTGCGGTTTTCGGCCACGCGATCGTGATCGAATGCTCTAGATGATGAAGAGGGTTTTGGTGGGTTTTTGGGCCACTTTGGAGAGGTGTTGTGCTGCAACACACACGAGGCCTTCTCGGTCCCTCGGTTAACCGTTGGAGCATCAAACGAAGTCCAAATGGTACGAAACTTGACAGGCGGTCTACCGGTTGTAAACCAAGGCCACATGCCAAGTCTCGGTCCAATCTGGAAATGTTTAACACCCACACATGAAAAGAAGGTAGAAAGGACCACCGGAGGAGATAGGAGCGCCGGAATGCAAAACGGACAACGGGGAAAATGCTCGGATGCATGAGGCGAACACGTATGCAAATGCAATGCACATGATGACATGAAATGGAATGCATGACAACGACAACAACACACGGAGACAAAAACCCGAACCTGAGGAAATAAAATAACTTAGCGCCGGAAACGGCAAGAGTTGGAGTACATATTAGGTAAATCACATCCCGGGTGTTACACCTAGTGACAAGCATTAAGCATAGCAATGTCATGGCAACATCAATCTCAGAACATAGTGCACACTAGGTATCAAACCCTAACAAAATTACTTGATTACATGATAGATCCCATCCAACCCATCATCGTCCAGGAAGCCTACGATCGAATTACTCACGCACGGCGGTGAGCATCATGAAATTGGTGATGGACGATGGTTGATGATGACGATGGCGATGGATTCCCCTCTCCGGAGCCCTGAACAGACTCCAGATCAGCCCTCCCGAGAGGTTTTAGGGCTTGGCAGCGGCTCCATATCGTAAAATGCGATGATTTCTTCTCTCTGATTTTTTTCTCCCCGAAACTCAACATATGGAGTTGGAGTTGGAGTTGGAGTTGGATTTGGAGAGGCAACAGGGGGCCCATGAGGTAGGGGGGCGCGCCCCCACCCTCATGGATAGGTGGTGGGGCCCCTGGCCTTCATCTTTTGCAGGTATTTTTCTTATATTCTGAAAAGTGGCTCCATGAAGTTTCATGTCATTCTAAGAATGTTTGTTTCTGCATATAAATAACACCGTGGTAATTCTACTGAAAACAGCATCAGTCCGGGTTAGTTCCATTCAAATCATGCAAGTTAGAGTCCAAAAGAAGGGCAAAAGTGTTTGGAAAAGTAGATACGACGAAGAGTTGATACTATGAACTTGAGGTTGTTTCCTCGGAAAGTGTACCGTATGCTCATTACCATTAACATGAAAAGTGACATTGCCTTTAGTGCAATCAATAACAGCCCCTGCAATATTGAAAAAGGGTCTTCCAAGAATAATAGACATACTATCGTCCTAGGGAATATCAAGAATAACAAAGTCCGTTAAACTAGTAACGTTTGCAACTACAACAGGCACATCCTCACAAATACCAATAGGTATAGCAGTTGATTTATCAGCCATTTGCAAAGATATTTCAGTAGGTTTCAACGTATTCAAATCAAGTCTACGATATTAAGAGAGAGGCATAACACTAACACCGGCTCCAAGATCACATAAAGCAGTCTTAACATAGTTTCTTTTAATAGAGCATGGTATAGTGGGTACTCCAGGATCTCCAAGTTTCTTTGGTATTCCACCCTTAAAAGTATAATTAGCAAGCATGGTGGAAATTTCAGCTTTCGGTATCTTTCTTTTATTTGTAAAAATATCTTTCATGTACTTAGCATAAGGATTGGTTTTGAGCATATCAGTTAATCACATACGCAAAAAGATAGGTCTAATCATTTCAGCAAAGCGCTCAAAATCCTCATCATCCTTTTTCTTGGATGCTTTGGGAGGAAAAGGCATGGGTTTCTGAACCCAAGGCTCTCTTTCTTTACCATGTTTCCTAGCAACAAAATCTTTCTTATCATAACGTTGATTCTTTGATTGTGGGTTATCAAGGTCAACAACAGGTTCAATTTCTATATCATTATCATTACTAGGTTGAGCATCATCATGAACATTATTATTAACATTATCACTAGTTTCAGGTTCATTACCATATTTAGTTTCAGGATCAGAAATAGAAATATCATTTGGATTCTCATGTGTTTCAACAATAGGATCACTAGAAGCATGCAAAGTCCTATCATTTTTCTTTTTCTTCCTTTTAGAAGGACTAGGTGCATCTAAATTATTTCTCTAAGAATCTTGCTCGGTTCTCTTAGGTTGGCCTTCAGGATACAAAGTTTCTTGAGTCATTCTACCAGTTCTAGTAGCCACTCTAACAGCATTATCATTATGTTTACTATTCAATTCATTGAGGAAATCATTTTGAGCTTTAAGTACTTGTTCTACTTGAGTGGTAACCATAGAAGCATGTCTACTAATAAGTTTAAGTTGACCTTTAACATTAGCCATCTAATCACCCAAGTGTTCAAGCATATTTGAATTGTATTTCAATTGTCTACCAAAATAAGCATTAAAGTCTTCTTGCTTAGCCATAAATTTATCAAACTCATCTAAGCATGGGCTAGCAAATTTAGTAAATGGGATTTCAGCTTTATCATATCTATAGAGAGAATTTACCTTTACTACCTGTGTCGGGTTATCAAGACCATGAGTTTCTTCCATAGGTAATGGATGAAGATGATATGTTTCTTCAACAGGCGGTAACTTAAGACCATGTATTTCTTCAGTAGGAGGTAAATTCTTAACATCTTCAGCTTTAATACCCTTTTCTTTCATACATTTCTTTGCCTCTTGCATATCTTCAGGACTGAGAAATAGAATACCTCTCTTCTTCGGAGTTGGTTTAGGAATAGGCTCAGGAATTGGCTCTGGAGGTGTCCAATTATTTTCATTTGTGAACATATTATTCAAAAGAATTTCTGCTTCACCCGGTGTTCTTTCCCTGAAAACAGAACCAACATAACTATCCAGGTAATCTCTGGAGGCATCGGTTAGTCCATTATAAAAGATATCAAGTATTTCATTTTTCTTAAGAGGATGATTAGGCAAAGCATTAAGTAATTGGAGAAGCCTCCCCCAAACTTGTGGGAGACTCTCTTCTTCAATTTGCACAAAATTATATATATCCCTTAAAGCACCTTATTTCTTATGAGTAGGGAAATATTTAGCAGAGAAGTAATAAATCATATCCAGGGGACTACGCACACAACCAGGATAAAGAGAATTAAACCATATCTTAGCGTCACGTTTTAATGAGAACAGAAATATTTTAAGGATATAAAAGTAACGAGTTCTGTCATCTTTAGTGAACAGAGTGGCTATATCATTCAATTTAGTAAGATGTGCCACAACAGTTTCAGATTCATAACCATGAAAAGGATCAGATTCAACCAAAGTAATTATATCAGGATCAACAGAGAATTCATAATCCTTATCAGTAACAAAGATAGGTGAAGTAGCAAAAGCAGGGTCAGGTTTCATTCTAGCATTTAGAGATTTCTTACTCCATTTAGCAAATAACCTTTTGAGTTCATTTCTATTTTTGCAAGCTAAAATAGCTAAAGAAGCTTCTTTATAAAAAACATAACCCTTAGGAATAACAAGTGATTCTTCATCATCACTTTCATTAGTATCATCAGATTCAATATTTTCAATTTCTCTAGCCCTAGCAAGTTGTTCATCAAAGAAATCACTAAGTGGCATAGTAGTATCAGGCATAGAGGTAGTTTCATGATAAGCATCATGCATAGCAGAAATGGCATCATCAATAACATGCGACATATCAGAACGAATAGCAGAAGCAGGTGTAGGTGTCGCAAGCTCACTCAAAACAGAAGGTGAATCAAGTGCAGAGCTAGATGGCAGTTCCTTACCTCCCCTCGTAGTTGACGGATAGATCTTGGTTTTTGGATCTCTCAAGTTCTTCATAATGATAAGTAGATATATATCCCAAGTGACTCAAAGAATAGAGCTATGCTCCTCGGCAACGACGCCAGAAAATAGTCTTGATAACCCACAAGTATAGGGGATCGCAACAGTTTTCGAGGGTAGAGTATTCAACCCAAATTTATTGATTCGACACAAGGCGTGCCAAAGAATATTCTCAAGTATTAGTAGCTGAGTTGTCAATTCAACCACACCTGGAAACATAATATCTGCAGAAAAGTGTTTACTAGCAAAGTAATATGATAGTAGTGGTAACGGAAGCAAAAAGATAACAGTAGTAAAAGTAATGTTTTTGGTATTTTGTAGTGATGATAGCAATAGCAACGAAAAAGTAAATAAGCGAAGAACAATATATGAAAACCTTGTAGGCAATGGATCGGTGATGGAGAATTATGCCGGATGCAGTTCATCATGTAACAGTCATAACCTAGGGTGACACGGAACTAGCTCCAGTTCATTGATATAATGTAGGCATGTATTCCGAATATAGTCATACGTGCTTATGGAAAATAACTTGCATGACATCTTTTGTCCTACCCTCCCGTGGCAGTGGGGTCCTTACAGAAACTAAGGGATATTAAGGCCTCCTTTTAATAGAGAACCAGAACAAAGCATTAACACATAGTGAATACATGAACTCCTCAAACTACGGTCATCACCGGTAAGTATCCCGATTATTGTCACCTCGGGCTTAACGGATCATAACACATAATAGGTGACTATAGACTTGCAAGATAGGATCAATAACACTCATATATTGATGAAAACATAATAGCTTCAAATCTGAAATCATGGCACTCGGGCCTTAGTGACAAGCATTAAGCATAGCAAAGTCATAGCAACATCAATCTCAGAACATAGTGGACACTAGGGATCAAACCCTAACAAAACCAACTCGATTACATGATAGATCCCATCCAACCCATCACCGTCCAGCAAGCCTACGATGGAATTACTCACGCACGGCGGTGACCATCATGAAATTGGTGATGGAGGATGGTCGATGACGATGACGGCGATGGATTCCCCTCTCCGGAGCCCCAACCGGACTCCGGATCAGCCCTCCCAAGAGGTTTTAGGGCTTGGCGGCGGCTCCGTATCGTAAAAAGCGATGATTTCTTCTATCTGATTTTTTTCTCCCCGAAACTCAATATATGGAGTTGGAGTTGGAGAGGCAACAGGGGGCCCACGAGGTAAGGGTGCGCGCCCTAGGGGGGCAGACGCGCCCCCACCCTCGTGGAGACGTGGTGGGCCCCCTGGCCTTCATCTTCTGCAGGTATTTTTCTTCTTCTTTGAAAAGTGGCTCCGTGAAGTTTCAGGTCATTCCAAGAACGTTTGCTTCTGCACATAAATAACACCATGGTAATTCTGCTGAAAACATCGTCAGTTCGGGTTAGTTCCATTCAAATCATGCAAGTTAGAGTCCAAAACAAGGGCAAAAGTGTTTGGAAAAGTAGATACGATGGAGACGTATCAAAGGGCTCGCCAACGGCTTGCCCAAAAAAGGACCTACCTCCGTGCAGCGCCTTGCTCTATCCGGCGCGGGAGAGGCCCTGGCTGTGCGCTCCTCCATGCAGCCCCTGTGCGCTTCTCCCACCTGGAGCGGAGCCATCGCCCTGGGGTCTCTGGCCGCTGCTGTGGCTTGGTTCACCTGCGGTCCATGGTTAGCATAAGCATGGATGCTGCTGAGATATCAGTTGTACCCAGCTGGTGTTGTCATTGATGGGGTCGGTGAAGCTTCCGGGTGGCTTTTGGAAAACCTCAGCCTCCTGCATCCCCGCTACCCAGCCTGGCCCAGGAACGGGCTAGGGCCTTCCCCCGTCGGGTACGTCAGGTCCATCATGGGGGCACGTAGGCATCTGAAGTTGCCATGCCAATGCCATCGCCTGGGTGCCCTATGTCGCGGGCCATCAGGCCTTGCGCTAGGCCCTGATGACTACGGGGCGGCATCCGGGTGCGGCCTCAGGAGGGACCACCAAGCTTGCCTCGCCTAGGGGCGGCACAGTCGTGGTAGGACGGGTGGCACTGTGGGCTCCATTGACGATGTCGATTCCCTGGTGCGCTCCGTGGGGTCCGTGGACATGGCAGGGTCCGGCGCGCGCCCCTGCCACAATCTGCAGCGTGGGCAGGGTGCAGAAGGGTGTCGCGTCCCTCCAGGCGGCATCAAGCAGCTCTGCGACACCTCCAGCAAGGCATCGCGGCCGCCCTTCGGTAACTTGCAACGCAATAGCTCTCGTGCCACAATGAGCACGGCTGGCATGTTCACCTACTCCAGGCGAGTGTGTGGCACCATTGCCGTGGCTTAGCTCGAAGATCGTGTGGTGGCACGCGCACGTCATGACGCGAGGGAGGACGGCGCCGGCCGACGCCGCCTGCATCCGACGGCGTTGGGTGGCATGCGGGCCGCCAGGAGCGCGGAGTGGAGATCTTCTTGGGCGGACGACACTGCCTGGGCAGGGCAGGCATCCCAGTGCTCAATATAAACCCTCGGATTGTCGGCCATGGGGATGATGGGACGGCGGTGGATCGGGTGGAAGAGGAGAGGCTCCGACGCACCCCTACCTAGCACGCCATGTCAGGATTTCGGGTTCTGTAGACCCTTGAGAGGTTTGAACTCTGGGGTGCGTGCGAAGAACTCGTCCTCCCTAGTCTGCTTGCTCGCTAATCTCACGGCCTAGCTCGACTAACCAAATGGACAAGAGACACACCAGTTTACCCAGGTTCTGGCCACCTTGCGGTGTAAAACCCTACTCCTGCTTTGTGGTGGATTGGCCTCGGGGGGTTGAGGATGAACTAGTACAGTGAGAGCACAACTTCGGGAGGAGGAGTGTTCTTGTGCTCGATGAGCTGATGGGTGTGAGGATGATCTGAATGAGCCGTCCCCTACCACTGTGGTGGTGCTGCTCTCTTTAATGGGGCCTTCACGACTACAGAAAGGGCTATAGCTAATATGGACATTTATGGCGCGCCATGTATGTGATGCGCCACTGCTATATAGAAGTGGCGCACCAGATACAGGTACGCCATTATTGACATATTACTAATGGCGCACCTGGTGTGTGGTGCGCCATTACTAGTTTTGAAAAAAATAAGAAAAATTGTTAGCGGTGGCGCACCAGGGGAGAGTGCGCCATTACTAGTTGACATATTAATGGCGCACATGTACAAAGTGCGCCATTACTATGTGTATGACTGGGTCAAACCTTGGTCAAACTTAGTAATGGCGCACTTTGCATAGGTGCGCCATTACTATGTCAAACTTAGTAATGGCGCACCTACACAAATTGTGCCATTACTAACTTGGACCAAGGTTTGACCAAGTCATACATATAGTAATGACGCACTTTGTGATGGTGGGCCATTACTAACTTTCTTTGCACACCCCCCCCCCCCGGGTGGACCGCCTTTTCTGTTTTAGAAAAAAATAAAATAAAATGATGGAAATGTCAAAAAATAAAAGAAAATAAGTTTCCCATGTGATATGTGGTCTAGTTGTTGGGAAAATTTGCAAATATGAATTTCGACTTTATTTGCAAAATCTCTCTGGAATTTAGTAAAATGGGCATAACTTTTGCATACGAACTCGGATTAAAAAGTTTTTTATATGAACAATCATCTACTCGAAAAGTTACATCCGAATTCAATCGGCGGAACCCTGTTGAAGATTTTCAGAATCCCCCAAAAGCTAACAGAATGAAAGATACAGGGCTTTTAAGATCTAGAGGTGGGAAAAATGAAAAAAAATCAAACTTAGTAATGGCGCACCATTTGCTAGGTGCACCACTAGTAACAGAAAAAAATTGGTTTCGATTTTTTTTGGAAAAAAATGTTCAAAATATGATACGTAATATGACCGGGAAGTTTGAAATATTTTTTCAAAAATTCATCACACTCATGAACATGAACAAAGTCATAGACATCAACAAGGTTTACTAGGATTGATATGATAGATATATCAACAAGTGCCTGTTAAGTGAGCTGGTGCTGGGGTTGGATAGAACAGTGAAGTTAAGCATGCTCGGGCTGGAGTAGTGTGAGGATGGGTGACCTTTCGAGAAGTTTGACCACGGAGTGCGATTTGACTTGAGATTAAGCATATTGACCCGAGATTAAGCTATAGTGACTCGAGATTAAGAAAAAAGCGAAAAAATTGAATTTTTTTTGAAATTTTTTTTCTGAAAAAAATGAAAAAATTGTTACACGGAGTGCGATTTGACTTGAGATTAAGCATATTGACCCGAGATTAAGCTATAGTGACTCGAGATTAAGAAAAAAACGAAAAAAATGAATTTTTTTTGAAAAAAAATTTCTGAAAAAAATGAAAAAAATGTTATTAATGGCGCACCAGATATGTGGTGCGCCATTACTAAGTCAGATCGTAATGGTGCACTATGTCGTGCGCCACTATTATCTTGTATAGTAATGGTGCACCAGGGGTGCGCCATTAGTACTTGTTACTAGTGGCGTGAGGATAGTGGCGCACCTATAGTGTGCCATTAATGGCCAAAATAGGTGTGCCACTAACAGGCCTTTTCCTAGTAGTGCTTGGTCCTCTTCCCAAATTTAGGTGGGAAGGGATCCCACAATGGCCAAATTCTAAGGGAGAAAACAAGTACATGCTATCCTGACAAAAGTGGTCTTCGCCTACAAAAGCCTATGGTGGTGATACCGCAGTGGGATCGGCAATGACCTCGGTCGTGCCATCCTGGCGGTCTTGGACTTTTTGCTCTGGAATGGAAACCTTTGCTTGATTCCTCGAGACTCTGCGCCTTCGCTTGCCTCCTTAGCCCCAAAGAGGAAACTGGTACACTACGCCTGCTGGCGCCCGCCTAGCCTTGGTTGTCATGGCTCACGTCATCTGAACCTCGCGAGGTGAACCTTGCATAGAAATCTTCGCTCCTCGGGAGCCAGCCTGGGGAGGCCGCCCCATGTGGAGGTCTTGGTGTCATCCGCCTCGTGAGGCTTTGCCTCTCATGAGGGTCATGAGTAGTTGATGTCGAAGCTGGGTCGTACGAGGCCGTCGATGGAGCCACACCATGGGCCGCACGCAGGCAAGTCCGGGTACCACCATTCCCAGAACGCGGACAGGCTCAAGTGTAAACTCCATGGTGTCTTGCGTTGAGGCTCTAACCTTTGACATTGGAGTCCTCTTTGCAGGTGCCTTCTTGGAAAGGCCTGGCTCTGTGGCAGCAACATACTCTTTCTTGAGCACTTTCTTCTTGGAGGTTACTTCCTCTCCAAGCACAAAATTTTCACCTTCAGATTTAGATATTGTTTTCTTCCTTTACTCGATAGCTGCCTTAGGCAAATTGCTGGGAGTGCTCCTACACCCCTCATCATAGCTACCAGAGGGACTAGTGCCCTCACCAAGATTGAGCCGCTCTTCAGACTTGTTCTGACTATCACCAGCCTCTGACATAGCTGCAGTTGACCCTGTGAATAGTTGGGTGTGCGTAGAGTAGATAAGCATCACAAAGTACAACTGATTTTGCAAAAAATTGAGACAAAAACTTAAAGTTAGTTTTCTGCAGAAAGCATTTCGGAGCTACCGATTTGATGAACTAAGTGACATCGAAGCACTAACATAGTCTAAACATGCAGTTTTTGTTAGACCGAAATGTAGTTCGGTGACTCCGAGATGCTGGGGTCTCACAGACAAAGTGATTTCAGTCTGCCTGATCAGTACACTTCAGTCATACCGAGTTGTACTTGTGCAATGGCAAGGGCCAATCGGTGTGACCAAAATACTCAGATTGGTCGGTCCGAGATGGGTTCGGCGGAAACTTAACCCTAAGTTTTTTGCATTGAATCTATTCTAAGGAATTTGTTTGCTAGATAGATTGATCTCATACATGGGAAAAAGAAAGGCATTATACTTAATGCAAGAATGGAACAACGGAAAGCACAAAGGGTCAAATCCGTACCCTAACTTGGTGAAGGATTGCTATGGCGGCAATGGCGTTGAAGATTCCAATTGACGGTGGCGGAAACCAGCGGCGGAGGGTCACTGGCAAAGACGGCGATGATCCAAAGACCAAGGGGGGCGGCTGTGTCGGGGCGCAAGCTCATGCGGTTTCAAGTAATTTTAAACCATACGGGTACATGAGGTATATATACCCAGGCGCTGTCGTTGGCGCCGAGTGGAACGTCTCGATGACAATGAGATGCAAAACTGCTAGCAGTTGCTGTAACTCGGTGTGACCGAATCATTCTAATCGGTGGTGGCAAGATGAAAACCTAGATCAACTTACTGATCTCGATGAGACCGAGTTGGATAGTTCGGTCTGACCAAAAATCATTAATAGGTTTTGGTAGTTAAGCCCTTGACGGGTCGATGGCTCCGAGTGCTCCTCACCTGGAGGGTCCGAGAGTGACTTGTTCAAACTTTGTGATGTAGCATGAATAGAGTTTGAGACGAGAAAAAGCATAGATAGCTAGAGGAAGTACTTAGGCATTCTTGTCCATCCATTTGGCAAAAGAAAAACCAAACAATCAAAACAACAAATGGATGTCCTCGAATGGAGAATAATATGCAACCAACATGCTCACACAATAAGATAGCAAATAAAACATGTGGCAAATCATGCACATACACTCTAGCATCTATCAAGCAATTGGCGATGGCTAGGTCATCTATATATGAGAATATTGACTGAGGAGTCAAATGAGAACATTTGATCGTAGGTCATACTCATCGTTTAAGCACAAGTGGGGTTACCACTTTTACATAAAGCATTGTTGTGTTAAAATCATTAGAGTTGCTTTAGCTCAATATTTATAGCAAAGCTCCCCTAGATGTGATATCCCCCCTAAGAGGGATGAACTAACCTTGAGTTTTGTCGATGATGACTTCATGTAGATGTTGAAGATGTGGATGCTCAATGTTGATGTAGATCATTTGGAGCAATTCATTGGAGTGTTTTGCACTTTCAATACCTACAAGGATTAGTCCCACAAGGAACCGACAAGGATATCCATAGATATAGAGTGAAACACACTTATGATCGTGTCCACGAAAGCATTAGGTTACCTTGTCCCTTGTCTTACCAACAAGAGGGTTTGTGACTCCATGAACTAGTGCAAGATGTGAAAGTTGACTTCACTTGTCCTTGCCAAAATGAATATGACTGAAGTATGTTGGCGGCTGGAGTCACCCTCAAGAACTCTCTAGTTCTTCTTCTTTGGGATCCACATCAATTTGATCGGAATCCTTGGAGTTGTAGTCATACTTGATGAAGTAGAGCTTGATGTAGTCTTGGGAACCCACTTGACCATGGCCTTAGGAGCTTCTTCAAATGAATCAATCTCTTCTTGAAGCTTATCCTTGCCTTTTAGCTTGTGGTCTTGTGGTGGAAGATCATCTTGAGCTTGCGTTCCATTGAAAGCAGTTGGGTCATACTTCTCTTGTTGAGGAAAAAACTTTGTGTTGGGACATTGATATTCTTCCCACTAAACTCCGTCGGCATTGCACTTTTGTTCAAAACCACCACCTTGATTCTTCTGGTGCCTTCCTTGCTTACGTACAATTTCCTCTAATTGCTTACTTCCGGCAAGGCTCTTGTAAACACCTTTCTCTATAATTCCCTTCAATAAGCCATTTTATTGCTCAAGTGTAACTTGGCTAAGAGAATCAGTAGTGGAATCAAGATAACTACTATAAGCATCAATATTTGATTTAACATGATTATTGTTACTAATAGAGGAAGAATCTTTCTTGTTCTTATTGCTAGATTTTACTTCTAGCATATAAGTAGACAAGAGGAGACTTTTGGCATGATTAGAAGAACTGTTCTTTCGAAGATCATAATTGATAGCTTTTAGGAACTCATGCTCTTGCTCTAAATTTAGCTTCTCGAAGTGTAGCTTCTCATGAGTCTTTAAGAGCTCTCTATGATCCTCTAGAGTTGTTTTATGAGCTAACTTAAGAGTGCTGAGTTCTTTAGTTGGACGCTCAATTTTCTTCTTATCATTGTCATTCGTTTCATCTTGATTAGCATGAATATTAGCAATTTCATCATAGTTTTCATCACTAGTGTTGTCAACAAGTAAATCATCATCACCTAGCAAATCATTTTTATCAATATTGAAATCAACATACTTGGGGTGTGATACCTTAGAGCCTTTAGCCATGAAGCATCTTCCAATTCCTTCATTTGGTGAGTCAAATATGTCATAGGAGTTCGATAACACAAGTGCAAGTCGGCAACACCTTCATGTTGACTATATTCGGAGTCAGAGTGATAGCTTCTCTCGGGGTAGTTGTCAAAGTCGAGACCAGATACCCATTCACAAACTTGAGCTTGATGTCTTCGTATTATGTAGCTCTTTGATGACTTGTCCTTCCTTTCCGAATCCTTGCTTCTGCGAGAGGGTCTTCATTCATAATGATCATCTCTACTCCTTCTCTCTCCTGGTGGTGATTCATCTCTTTTACTTCTCTTATTACGTGCATCTTATCTTTTCTTGTAGGGAGTGGTACACTCATTGGAGTAGTGTCCGGGTCTTCCACAATTTTAGCAATTACGATCACGACTAGAAGATCTTTTGTCATTGTAGGACCTTGACTTGGAGCTTCTCTCTTTGCTTCCACTCTTGTAGAATTTACTGAAGTTCTTCACCATTAAGCTCAATTCTGCATTGAAGACTTGTTTCTCACTTGATGTTGTAGGATCATCATTTGAACCTTTGTAGGCACCACTTGACTAGTTGGAGAGATCTTCCTTATCCTTGAGTGACATCTCATGAGCAACAATACTACTAATGACTTCCGTGGGCTTGAGATCTTTGTAATTGGGCATCATTTGGATCAGGGTGCACACGGTGTCATATTTTCCATCCAAGGCTCTTAGGCTTGATGATGAATTTGTCGGTCATCTCTTCGCTTTCTAAGCCAACAATCTCATTTGTGATGAGAGCAAGCCTAGACTACATCTCAGCAATTCCTTCACCATCCTACATCTTGAACTTGTCAAGTTGACTTTGAAGCACATCCAATTTGGATTCCTTGACGGACTCAGTACCTTCGTGCATATCAACCAAAGTATCCCAGATTTCCTTTGCATTCTCAAGGAGGGTGATTTTGTTGAATGTAACATCCCAAATGTAAAACCTTCCGTTTGTCAATGTATCAATTTCCATCTTCATCCAATTCGTTGGGTCTATCATGGTTGGCTTCTTTTGGTTGCCTTTGTGTTGTTATTTGTTGCATTGCTATGCCATTTCCTTTTATGTATTGCTTTTATCATCCATGTGTGCATTGTGATCATTTCAAGTGTTGCATTTGTGCTTCTTGTAATGTTGCATTTCAGCATGCTCATCATGTGCATTGTGGGTTCCATGCATGATCACCCCTTGATCACCCCTCCCTTCCTTCTCTTTCTTCTATTTCGCAAGTGCCATTTTTCACTCCTACTTTACTATTCATCTCTTCCTCACAATTCAAGCATCATGCCACTCACCTCTCTGCCAAGTTTCACCTAAATTGGAGTTTGTTTGGTTGGGATAAAAAATGCTTCAAGTTTGTACCTAATTCAAACTTGGAATATTTTCTATCTTTGAAAATTCTGAAATCAATTTTACCTTTAAATATTTTCTACCTTTAAATACTTCACCAAATCAGGATGTTGAGAATATTGTCATATTTCTCAAAATCCTTCCCACTTCCCCTGTGCTTTTGCTTTTTTCTGTCTGAAGAAAATAGAAAAAAGGAAGCAGCAGCGGCAGCAGAGCATCCCAGCAGCAGCACCCACCTGGGCCTCGGCCTCTAGGCCGGCCCAGCTAGTGCAGCCCATCAGTGCGCGCGCCAGCCCGCTCGGCCTTCTCCTCCCTGTCTTTTCTCACCTATGCGCGCTTGCACCCCCGCTAGCCCCTCCCCACGTGGCCCGACTGGCCCCGCTAGTCAGCGCCTCACGGTTCCCCGCACCCAGCTTTTCCCTCTCCTCTTGCCGTCGCCATGGGGACCGCGAGCACGAGAGCGTGCGAGCTTTTCCCCGTCGCCCTGGGCCCCATTTAGATCTGCCTCCTTGCCCTACCTACCCTCTAGGGTTCCCTCTCCCTCACCCTGCCGCCTCCGGGCTAGCAAACCCTCCAGATCCACCGTTCTCCATTGTCCCCGTACGCATCTTAGAGCGCGGCCTCGTCGCCGGCGCGCTCCCCGTTGACCTACACCCCGACGACCGTGTCCGTCAAGTCCACCATCATCGACTCCGTCGACTACTTCCCCTACGGCCCGAGGGATGCCAAGACTTTGCCGCCTTCTTCCTCCTCTTCCCCATCGGCCTCCGGATCTTCTCTGGCAAGATTCCGGCATCCCCGACCTCATCGCCTCTGTCCGAACACGCGCACCTGTTTGTTGTGAGCACCCGCGTCGCACCGTGCCCTTCTTCCCCTATTTTGCATGCTCCCTTGTCGCTAGCTACTCGCGCCCGCTCACGCCATCGTCGGACACCTCTCTGGAGAGTGCTTCGAGCACCTTTCGCCATTTTGGCCATGTCCACTAGGTTCCTAGCGCCGCGTGTGTCTGATCCGCGCACTCCGCCGCCCATTTTGGCATTTCCTTCGCTACGTTCGCAATCTCCATTGTCATCCCAGTCACCTCGTTGTCGTCCCAGTCACCTCCGTCCTTGCGCATGTGGGGGATCCCCTGGCGATCCCGTTGCACTTTTCCGCCGCTCTGCTAGGCCACCGGAGCAACTCCGGCGAAGCCTCCGCCACGTTCTGCCACCGCCATCGCTCGCCCCTGTTTTGGCTCTATTTCAGCCGCATGCTTGGTTCCACCTGTCAGTCTCACGTGTCACCAACCCACCTGCTAGCCTCTCAAGCACACTCACACACACTCACTTGACATGTGGACCTACGGGCCCATCTGTCAGCCACACCAGCTCTGTCTCTAGCCAAATCGGGCAGTTGTCCATTTTGTGCATTCCCCAAATCGAGCCTTTCCTTATCTGGCATGTCCAGATCAGGACATTTCCATTTTAGGGTTTTCCCATTTCTGTCTTTTTCCATTTTAGGCAATGTTGACATATTACACTTGTGATGATTTTTCTACAGCAACCCCAACATATTATATACGTTTTTGGGGTGGAAAAATCCCACCAATCCAGTGGTGGAATTAGTTTTTGCATATGAACAAGTTCATGAAGATGTCATTTTGCATCATGATCATGTTTTGTCATTTTTGTGTGATTTATTTCCCACATGGTATGAGGTTGTTTGGCACATGGTTAGGTTCATTTTCATGGCTACTCCATGCTAGTATTTATTCCATGTCATTGAGTGTACTGTGATGAGTACCACAAGCATGCAAAGTTGCTATCATGAATCTGTTCCTGCCATGTCCTGAAATTCCACCAAGTCTGAATCTGTTTATAAAACATGCTATCTTTACATGGGTGCCATCATATCTTCAATGCCTTTTTGTCTCATCTTTAGTAAGAGAGTTTGTTCTATGCGTTAATAGAGGCATGCCATGCCATTGTTTGCTATGTTAAGTTCATGTATCAGGTTGTTAGCTAGCTCTAGACATTGCTTCTTGAAGTTATTTTTGATATGTTAGTATTTTCACTAAGTCTATGAAGCTGATATCTTTCGCACTTTTGCCATGCTTGTTTGAACCTGTTCTTGTGTGATTTAGCCGTAGCTCAGTGTTCATGTTTTGTCAAGCATCTCTTGTAATTCACTGTCATATGCTTTGTTGCTATGTTGGAGTGCAGTAGCTTAGTTTCTTGTTGCATTCTAAGTGCTATCATGTTGCTAATCACAGATTTGCGTCATTCTTGTGTTGCTTGCCATTTGCAAACCATGCACCCGTTTTCGGTAATCCTTATATCGATTTTGACCGAAATCACCTCATATTTGCAGCGGCGTACTCGGTTAGCCAAGTTGATGCCTTGATCATTATTTCCCTTCTGGAGCATGCATAAGCATTGCATATCATATCTTGCATATCGTGCCATGTTTTGCATCATGTTGCTTGTACATTGCTCCGTGATTGATTGTTATTCCATTGCCTGTGTTCTTGCTTTGGGTAGAGTCGGGAGATGAGTACGTGAACGAGGAACCTGTTGAGTATGCTAACGAGGATCAAGCTTTCGACAACTCTGAGAACATAGCAGGCAAGATGACCATACCCTTGATATAACGTCTATCTTTGCTTGGTAGTTGGTCGTTCTATCGCTATGTCGTGCTACCTACCATTTGTTATATCATGCCTCCCATATCGCCATGTCAAGCGTCTAACCCACCTTCCTAGCACATCGTTGTTTGGCTATGTTACCACTTTTGCTCAGCCCCTCATATAGCGTTGTTAGTTGCAGGTGAAGTTTAAGTTTGTTCCATGTTGGAACATGGTTATGTTGGGATATCACAATATCTCTTATTTAATTTAATGCATCTATATACTTGGTAAAGGGTGGAAGGCTCGGCCCTATGCCTGGTGTTTTGTTCCACTCTTGCAGACCTAGTTTCCGTCATACCGGTGTTATATTCCTTGATTTTGCGTTCCTTACGTGGTTGGGGTTATGGGACCCCCTTGACTGTTCGCCTTGAATAAAACTCCTCCAGCAAGGCCCAACCTGGGTTTTAACATTTGCCACCTAAGCCTTTTTCCCTTGGGTTCTGCAGACTCAATGGTCATCTTTATTTTAAACCCCCAGGCCAGTGCTCCTTTGAGTGTTGGTCCAACCTGGGTGATGTCCAGCGCCCCCTGGGCAACCAGGGTCTATGCCAACCCGATGTGTGGCTCATCCGGTGTGCCCTGAGAACGAGATACGTGCGACTCCTATCGGGATTTTCTGCACATCGGGCGGCTTTGCTGGTCTGGTTTTACCATTGTTGAAATGTCTTGTAACCGGGATTTCGAGACTGATCGGGTCTTTCCGGGAGAAGGAATATCCTTGCAGGGTATAAACTTTCGAGAGTCGCGCCCGCGGTTATGTGGTAGATGGGAATTTGTTAATATCCGGTTGTAGATAACTTGACACTTGACTTAATTAAAATGAATCAACTGCGTGTATAGTCTGTGCTGGTCTATTTTTGGTGGAATCCGGGAAGTGAACACGGTCTTGGGTTATGTTTGAGCATGAGTAGTTTCAGGATCACTTCTTGATCACTTCTAGCTTCGCGAACGTTGCATAGCTTCTCATCTTACTCTTACTTGTGTCTGTTAGCCACCATAGTCTTGATCTCGCGGGTGTGAGATTGCTGAGTCCTCGTGATTCATGGATACTACCAAATAGTTGCAGGTGCCGATGATACCAGTGCAGGTGATGCTACCAAACTCAAGTGGGAGTTCGACGAGGACCTTGGTCGTTACCATGTTTCGTTTCTTGATGATCAGTACTGGAGCCCAGTTGGGACGATCGGGGATCTAGCATTTGTGGTTGTCTTCTTTTTATTTTGGTTCCATAGCCGGACCTTGATTGTACTCTAGATGATGTATGTTTAACTTGTTATTTGTGTGAAGTGGCAATTGTAAGCCAACTTTCTATCCCTTTCTTATTCAGTACATGGGATTGTGTGAAGATTACCCCTCTTGCGACAACACCACCATGCGGTTATGCCTCTAAGTCGTGCCTCGACACTCGGAGATATAGCCGCATTGTCGGCGTTACATTGAATTCTTCAGGGCACAATCTGTTGAGGAAAATATCGCAAGATTCAGCATTCTATTGCAACATCTTCATATCTTCCACACACGTTTCATGATCCGGTTCTTTTCCATCCTCGAAGAAATCACCTTGTAAACCAATACGCACAACAGCCCAATTGACGGGGTTATGACCAAGAATATGCATTTTCATCTTATGCTTCCAACTAGCAAAATTAGTACCATCAAAGTAAGGACCTCTATAGTGGTAATTTCCCTCTCTAGATGCCATACTCTCCTAGGTTGTGAAACCAAGGCTATGATCATCAAACCTAGGAAAATCAAGGCAATGGACACGAAAGCTCTGATACCACTTGTAGGATCAAAAGTAGGTCTAGAGGGGGGTCATTAGACTACTTGACCAAATAAAAATCTAACATTTTCCCAATTTTAGTTGTTGCCAGATTTTAGAAACTAGTACTAGTCAAGCAATCAACCTACACATGCAATTCTAACAGTGTAGCAGTGGAAAGCAAAACATTTCATCTGAAGGTAAAGGGGAGGGTTTGGAGAGTGCAAACATAATGATGACATAGAGATTTTTTGTGTGGTTCCGATAGGTGGTACTATCGTACGTCCACGTTGATGGAGACTTCAACCCATGAAGGGTAAGGGTTGCACGAGTCCAAAGAGGGCTCCACCCACACAGGGTCCACAAAGAAGCAACCTTGTCTATCCCACCATGGCCATCACCCATGAAGGACATGCCTCACTTTGGTAGATCTTCACGAAGTAGGTGATATCCTCACCTTACAAACTTCTTGGTTCAACTCTACAATCTTGTCAGAGGATCCCAAACAACACCTAACCAATCTAGGAGACACCACTCTCCAAAAGGTGATGTTGTGTTGCTGATGAATTCCTTGCTCTTGTGCTTCAACTGAAAGTCTCCCCAACACTCAACTCTCTCACACAGATTTGGATTTGGTGGAAAGATGATTTTAGTGGAAAGCAACTTGGTGAAGGCTAGAAATCAAGATTCTTGTGGTTGGATTGGAATATCTTTATCTCAACACATGAGTAGGTGGTTCTCTCTCAAAAAATGTAGGCTGGGAGTGTAGGCATGTTCTGATGGCTCTCTCACTTATGGAGAAGGGGGTGGAGGGGTATAGATAGCCTCCACAAAAAATCCATCCATTACACACAATTGACACAACTCGGTTAGACCTAATAGAAGAACTAAGTGAGACCAATTTAGTTCAAAATATAAATGTTAGGAATATCGGTGGGACCGACTAGAAGAACTCGGTGGGACCGATGTACTATGGTTAAGGCAAACATCAACTCGGTGGCACCGATTGCATCAACTCGGTTAGACCGAAGTGAAGCAATGAAGGAACAAAGAGAATGTAAAGCAAACTCAGTGGTGCCGATTGCACATTTTGGTGAGACCAAAATAATTGCAATAGGCAACTAAGAGTTTGCAAGGCCATCTTGGTGAGACCGAGATCCATATCGGTGTGACCGAGATGTTAGGGTTTCCGGCAGTGGCTAGGTCAAATGAACTTGGTGGCGTCGGATAGAAGATTTCGGTGGGGCTAAGTTTGACTTTGGGTTTTGGATATATTTGGAAATGAGAAAGTGGTTGAGGGCTTCGGAACAATATCACTAAGCATTTTGAGCAAGTAGATCATTAAGCAACACCTCATCCCCTTTTAATAGTATTGTCTTTCTTATTGACTCAATGTGATCTTGGATCACTAAAATATAAATGGAGAGTCTTGAGATTTTGCCAATATGTGTCCTTAGCATTTTGAGGGGTCCACATCTCTAGTCCATGCCATGCCATTCATTGAACTTTCTGAAATATTAAACTTGAATGGATATTAGTTCAATGAGCTATATGTTGTTATGAATTGCCAAAACCACCCGCGGATTAGTTGCACTTTCACTTGTCCGCGACCTGCTAGATGCCAACACGCTGGTCGCTAGGCTCGACTGCCTTGCTGGCCTAGGTCTCCACCTGGGCGCAATAGAGGAACATGGTCATTGCATCATTGAGCTAGTGATCTCCGATGAAATAGCCAACTTGGAGCTCGAGATCGTGCTCCAAATGTACCACAAGCTTGTCGACCGCTTGGACGAATGCCAGCACGAGTTCATGCAGAGCCAAGTGCTACCGTTGGCAAGGGCAATTGGTCATGGACGCGTTTTATTTTGTTGACTCATTTCGATGTGGATCGCTATGTATTCAAAATAATCATAATATTGCTCTGTTTATTGATCTGTTTCGATGTGTGTACTTTGTTTTCCGTTCTTATAAGTTCTGTTTCAATATGTGTATATGGTTTCCATTCTGGATATGTGGATGATAACAGCTAGATACAAATTAGTATACGAAAACAGATAGAAAAATGGAATCCATAATATATATTAATTGTTCATTAGTTCATCACACAATATAGATAATATCATCACTTATATGTGATGATACTTAACTATGGTGTAGAAATGCATAAAATTGAAAACGAACAATACTAAAACTAATAATCCCTCCTGGGGGATGTATTCAGGCAGCCCCTCGCCAGTAGCTCCCTAGTGTGCGGCATCTTCTCAGCGTGGAGGGAATACTCCGCCTCCTCTGCCTCACAACGCTTGATGTACCGATCAGCCTCTTGCTGGCGGATGAGCGCGAACAATCTTGCCATTTCGTTGGGCACCCATCGGAGCTCCTCATCGGTGGCACGCTGGAGCTTATTAGCCCACCTCCACGCAGCGATGAGGCGCCTAGCGCCTTTGACCATGCTCGCAAAGTACCCATCTTTGTACACCTCCTCCGCACGACGACGTCCACGCCCCCAAAGCTCCACCGCCTCCTTTTTCCAGGTGGCCTCACGGGCTTCACAGGCCTCCTGGCACCTAGCTTCCTGCTCCGCCATCTCCTTCTTGAACGCCACTTGACTGGCTTTCTCAGCCGGTGGCTGCGATTTCCACAGACAAAGATTGTACTAGCCACAAAACTACTCCCAAGTTGGGGGGTCCGGTGCATCCTCATCAGGCGGCATGTAGGTGTCCTCCTTGTCCATGCTCTTCGATTGAACATCCTCAGGGGGTGGCACCTCCTCGTCGGCGCGTGGGTAGATCGGCGACACCATGGCAGATATTTTTGTGTGTGAGAGAGAGGGCGAGCGAGGGAAGGATGTAGATTAGAATCCAGGTGGGACGAATTGAGCAAGGTAATATTTATTGGTGACTGGAATTTAGATTGATAGGAATATTAGACACGCCGGTCACCAGAATTTATGGGTACTATAGTTTGAATTGCACACGATTCACGAAGCAAAAGCCTTGTGTGAATTTCATAGCTGACTATTTCCAATACAGAACCACGTCTGATTAATAACCAGCGCCACTCACCTACCAAACCTCAAGGCGCGAAATAGAGTGCCAATCATGTGGGGCCCGGTTGTCTTGCCAGATATTTACATTTTCTTTCCTCATATAAGGGACGAATGATTATTTTGTGCTACCTTGGCAGTCCATGCATGTGTCCAAGACGTGACACCAATATGTTTAAAATTCCCTTCCAATTTACTGCACATGGAATTACCTCACACACAAAAAGTATACAAATATGATTTTTCAAACCGTTATGGTTAGCTGTTGCATGTACATGTAGTTCAAATTTTAATTACAATCATTAAATGGCTAGAAAATAAATTAAATGACTTAAAAAGGTCGAATGACTTCTGAATTTTTCCAAATTTTGGCAAAACAGTTTTATTAGTGCACGTTAACTGTAGAATTTTTTTTTGAAGGCCATAAGAGGAAGCTTTCGTCGTTTCAACATCAATTATGCATTGTTCCCTCTCGGAACCACGAGCCTTCTAGTGAGTTACTCCAGTTTGTGAGGGGTGTGTGTCCAAACTTTTGTCCACCAGGACAATTTTTTTACCACGACATCTTGGTGGCATGCCATTACATCAAGCAAGGTTTCATGTATTTCTGATCATTTTTTAATTTTTTGGAATTTAAATGCTATGGCACTCCATGCTTTGTGTCCAAGCCATCACACCAATATGTTTGAAAATTCCTTCCAATTTACTGGACATGGAATTAACTTGCACACTAGTCCACAAATATGATTTATCAAACCTTTATGGTTAGCTATTGCATGTACATGTAGTTCGAATTTGAATTACAATCATTAAATGGCTAGAAAGTCACTTCAATGACTTAAGAAGGTCAAATGACCAATGGAATTTTCCAAATTTTGGCATGATAGTTGTATTAGTTCATGTTAACTATAGAAAAATTTGGAAAGCCATAAGAGGAAGCAATCGCCGGTTCGTCATCAAGCATAAATTGTGCCCCTCTAAAAACCACGAGCCTTCTAGTGGTTAGTTCTTGTTTGTGAGGGGTGTGTGTCCAAACTTTTGTCAAAAGTAAGTTTTTTTACCACACCATCTTGGTGCCATGCCATTACTTCAAACAAGGTTTCATGTGTTTCTGATCATTTTTTTATTTTTTGGAATTTAAATGCCACATCATGCACTCGATGCTTTTGTGTCCAAGCCATGACACCAATATGTTTGAGATTCTTCCAAATTACTGCACATGGAATTAAATCACACACAAGTACACAAATATGATTTTTCCAAACCGTTATGGTTAGCTATTGCATGTAAATGTAATTCAAATTTGAATTAAGGTCATTAAATGCTAGAAAATCACTTAAATGTCTTAAAAAGGTCAAGTGACCCCTGAAAATTTCCAAATTTTGACATGACAGTTGTATTAGTGGACGTTAACTATAGGAAAATTTTGAAGGCCATAAGAGGAAGCTATTGTTGGTTCATCGTCAAAGATGAATTGTGTCCTTTCAGAACCATGAGCCTTCTAGTGAGTAGCTTCGGTTTGTGATGGGCGTGTGTCCAAAGTTTCATAAAAAAACAGGCCAATTTTTTAACCACAACATCCTGGTGGCTTGGCATTATGTCAGGCAAGGTTTCATGTATTTCTGAGCATTTTTTATTTTTTGGGAATTTAAATGCCATGGCACTTCGTGCTTGTGTCCAAGCCGTGACACCAATATGTTTGAAAATTCCTTCCAATTTACTGCACATGGAATTAACTCGCACACAAGTACGCAAATATGATTTTTCAAGCCATTGTGGTTACCTGTTGCATGTACATGTAGTTAAAATTAGAATTATGGTCATTAAATGGCTAGAAAATCACATAAATACCTTAAAAAGTTCAAATGACCCCTGGAATTTTCCACATTTTGACATGATAGTTGTATTAGTGCACATTAACTATAGAAATATTTGGAAGGCTATAAGAGGAAGCTATGGCCGATTCGTCATCAAACATGCAGTCTGCCCTCTCGGAACCACAAGCCTTCTAGTGAGTTGCTCTAGTTTGTGAGGGGTGTGTGTCCAAACTTCGTGAAATAGGCCAATTTTTCTACCACACCATCTTGGTGCCATGCCATTAAGTCAAGCAAGGATTCATGTGTTTCTGATCATTTTTCAATTTTTTGGAATTTCAGTCCCATGGCACTCGATGCTTTGTGTCCATGTTGTGAAACCAA
The DNA here is from genome assembly GCA_034509565.1 of Triticum monococcum. Classification (NCBI taxonomy): domain Eukaryota; kingdom Viridiplantae; phylum Streptophyta; class Magnoliopsida; order Poales; family Poaceae; genus Triticum; species Triticum monococcum. Next base: position 306,670,109 of record CM067844.1, on the reverse strand, counting down.
TATGTTTGAAAATTCCGTCCAATTTACTGCACATGGAATTAACTCGCACACAAGTATTCAAATATGACTTTTCAAAGCATTATGGTTAGCTGTTGCATGTACATGTAGTTCAAATTTGAATTATGGCAATTAAATGGATAGGAAATTACTTAAATGTCCTAAAAAGGTCAAATGACCCCTGAAAGTTTCCAAATTTTCGCATAACAGTTGTATTGGTACTCCAAATTTTCTCATATTTTTAAAACACCATCCGTTACCACCCTACCCAAATTCGCCTTTCATAGCTAATACAAAATATCAACAACATGACACACTATTTGTTGTAGGGACCATTTGTGATGAAAATTCGTTTGTCTACTTAACTCTTCCTCCATAAGCTTTGGCAGCTTCGTCTTCTCTAGTGACGGTCACCCCCTAATTCTAGATCTCCATTCCCGCAACCCCTTCTTGCTAAGAATGACGCCGTGGAAACTCTACGTGAGGGCCCATATGGTGGTCGCGTCCTACCCGAGCGCCACTGCTTGCGCCGAGAGCGTAGCCGCATCTGCATTAAGTGTGGCCACATCCGCCGAGAGGGCGTCTGCGATAGTCGACAAGGCAGCTACAACAGCTGAGATGGCTATAGCAACTACTGTGATGGCGGCTCCAAATGCCAAGAGCGTTCGAGCTGGCGTCCGCCCCGCCAATGTCGCCTTGGCCCGTGTCGAGGCCATCCATGCCAAGATCGAGGACTCACACGCCAAGATATTCCAGGCCACCTCCGAATCCAGCATGCAACCCGCGTCCGAAAAGGTGGCGGAGGCCATGGAGCACCTGCTTCCTCATGACCTCACCGAGTAGGAGCTAGAGATGCAGGAGGCGCCGAACATCGAGGAGCACTGGGAGGAGGAGTTGCGCATGGCTTAGGACGAGGTTCAGAAGAGCCTGTCCATCGAGGAATCGGTGTTTGAGTACTAGCCCGAGCTCTGGCGTAGCCACTACTACGAGTACTACTATAACCATGACAGCGGCGCCGAGGCCGAGGATGAAGACGATGATGCGTTTGACTTCAGCCGGGGGGGCATAGAGTCCACCAATGGGGGCATGTCGCCAGGACAAGTCATTGACATCTCATCTTACACCGCCAAGGAATAGGGCGACTTGGTGGTGGCTTTGTTAAAATTATGCGTACTTACACTTTGTTTATAACGCCGGTCTTTTGTTAGAGCAATGTATAGGTCAACTGGCTCTGTTTAATTACTAAAATTCCTCGATTCACTAACTTTGGTCTGTGTGCTATAGGCTCTTTTGTGTGCCCAAATTAGCAAGTGATGTTGATTATCCAATAACATGGATGAGGACAATACCTAGGGAAATTTCTACCAATATTTGAATGATCAAACTCATCGCATGCGCGTAAAACAGAAGAATCGTTTGCGATGCACACATTCATTCAAAGTGAATGGTGTCCGGTGGCATCACGTGCAAAGTTTCCGTCAACCCATAGAAATTTTGGGCCTAACACCGAAGTATCTACCCCCTCCCCCTGGCCACAAGTCACAATTCCCCTATTTCCTCCCTCCTTCCTTACCAAGCTATAGCCACTTCCTCGCTTGCTTCCTCGCTATCGTTGTCTCGCATCCGACCGCCGCGGTCGCCATAGTCTCCTTCAATGACCTCTCAAGTGGTTCCTCCTCCTCCTCCGACTCTTTCACCACTCAAGTATGCATGTCTTCTCTCTCTTGGGTTATCATTTGGAATGAAGGATTTTAACTCGGCCGTTGATTTGAGTCATTTTTTCCTCTTGTAGCTCCCTAGGCCATCAGTTGCAACGAATGGGGCGGGGTGGTTGAAGATCTGCCTGGTGATTGTCACCATCAATCTCCATGCATGAACTTAGTTGCGTTTGAATATGTGGACAGTGGAAGGAAGTCTCTGGCATGTGAAGAGAAGGTTAGCCTCACTTTCGTTGTTTCAAATCATTTGTTAGATGTAATTCAGACACTGTCACTCTTCTATGTTATTCTGTATGTGATTAAGATAGTTTCACCGTTTCAAACTAGTATATAAAAATGTTGCCATCTCATCAGCGGTGACATTAGAAAATTATTTGGCACCACTTCAGCAGTTTGTGCAGCCAACTTTGTTCCATAAATCCGAGCAGCCAAGCAGTAAAATACTAAAAACTTTATGGCACGAAGGAACAGGGCATCAGAGCAACTAGGTGCTCCGGAGTCTGGTTCCCTCATTTTTTCCTCTGCATCAGCTTGCCAGTGCAGGGCACTGGTGTGAAACGTAGCAATAGTTTTCTTGACACCGATTCCGGCATACAGAGTGCACGACCTTAGTGCTATGAGATCTATGTTACTAAATTTGTGCATGTACACACCTGTTAGTATCAATTTGATGTCGTCCAAACATTGTCGCTATGCTGCTGCAGTTACATTTAGCTTCCTCACAAAATGTTCATGTTTTTATGTATAGTACATGACTAAGAACTTGTAGCATTGTTGAAGTTAATTATTGCTTCTGATTTTTTTGAATTTGGTTGTTGTCTCAATAGCAATTAATTCATTTGCGCATTGATGTTTTTCAGAAGATATGTCATCATTAACATGTTTCTTTAGTTTTTCAAAATATGTACTTGGTGATTTTCCATGTTGCTAGAAACCCATTTTCCCTACAATTTTTACTGATTTAGTTTTAAATGTTGTAGGATGAATGGAAGTGTTCTTACCCGGAGTGGGTTGATCAAGAGTGGCCACAGTCTTTGAAGATGTGCTAGCAAAGCTTTGGAGCGTGTATGAGGAAGAGAACAAAGATAGGCTTGGAGAAAGTGTTATCAACGCTGAAGAATATCTAAAGATGCGGGAAAAAGAAGAAGATGGAGAATGAGAGCATATTTTATAAATTAGACTGTGCTAAGATGGTCTTCGCAAAGGAGGAGGCACTTTCCCTGTTGGTGAGTGCAAAACAGGTTCTTACTGAACTGAAAAAAGAGGTGGAGAAGATGAACCTGGCTGATCATGCATCCGTCGATTAGGGAAATTAATATATTGTTCTAATGTTATTGTCATGAAGGTGAATTAGTTATATGATGTACTGTGTTGTTTTCAGGTCGCTATCGTACTATGATGTTAAAATATATTTATGTGACTGCTATGAAATTGGCAAATAGTTGTTTGATATGAAATGTGAATTTGCGTAATACTGGAATCATTAATAGTAAACTAATAAACCTGCTAAATCTGTCATGGAACTTTGCAAACGGTTCTAGTAGTAAAAGCATTGGTGATGGATAGCCCAATGCCATACAGTTTTCTTCATCAAATTGTGTGTGGTATGGTTGAATAAAGCAAATGGTTAACGGAGGCAGAGCATGTGTGATCGTTACACCTATCACACACGAGGCTATACATAAAACTGTGTGGGATGTATATATGAACGGAAAGGTTCGTCTGGGATTCACTGTGTGGGATGTGCAGACAAATGAAAATGTTTCTCTGGGATTCACTGTGTGGGATATGCAGACGAATGAAAATGTTTATCATGGATTGAGTGTGTGGGTTGTGCAGACGAAGGAAAACGTTTCTCTGGGAATCATTGTGTGGGATGTACCTATGAACGGAAAATATTGGGCATGTATAATTATATGCGATGGCTAGCCCGGTCGCACACGAGTTCATTTTGCGTAGTATGTGTGACCGGAGGGCCTTTCCCTAATGTTTTCTGGGTGGTGTGGGAAGGACACCCTTATCACCCACACTCACTAGGCGAATGCTTAAAATGCCGTCGCAGAAACGGGTTAAAAACGGTTTGTGTAGGAGCTCTCTATACTAGTGGTAGTTCTGATTTTGATCAACCTCATCCTCGTAATAGTCTTCCACCTCTACAGTAGCAGCAGGAGCTATAGAAGCATCAACAGTAGTAGCAGGAGCTATAGAAGCATCAACAGTAGTAGCAGCAACACCAGAAGTTTGTCTTGGCTCAAAGAAACACGCTGCACTCACCCTGCTGGATCATGACATGGAGGTGGTTGTTGATGTTGTTGCAATGGTGGAACAGATGCGGGTGGTGGTTCTGGTAGACGCGTGAGTACTTCATCAAACTTGGTGTACAACTTGGTGTCAATTGTCTTCTCAATGTCATCAATCCTCTCCAGTGGCTTTCCAAAGCTGGCCATCACATCTCCCACCTGTTGACCTAACATTTGCTGAAATTTATCATGAAGCTCCTTCTTTGTCATGTTCTCCCAGACAATCTCGCCGGCTTGTGATCCTGCCATGCTTAGCAACAATAGAAACACACAAGAATATGATCCTATAGACTACTAGAAATTGGTGGTGGTGGGTTGTCACAAATCCGTCAAGCAAATCTCAAATTCTTACCAATTCTCACCCAGCGTCAGGTGGTGATCGGCAATCATTGTAGTCAAAACTCCCAAAGCATCGACGGAGCGATTTTCAGGTGGTGTCAAATGCGAGATGTAGACATATGTGGAGCTGGGAAGGCTTATGATATGGTAGCAAAAGTGTCAGCAATAATCAATTCAAAGATGCAAAGTTGAATAAACGCTCAATAGCGGTACTATGCTAGTCCTAGGTTGCATGAAAACAAGGGAGGGCACACCCTGAATCTCATTTTTTCTTCTTTTTCTGCAGTTTTTTTGCCCTTTTTTTGCTCGGCAACAATTCTTTTCGAAAAAGTCGACAAATGGCCTAAAAACTGCCTAGCCAGACTTTTCCAGACTTAGTTTTTTTAACTGGAACTATTTTTATTTTGCGGGTGGCTCAGAAGTTGGGGATTCTGAATTGGTCATGACTCGTACTTGGATGTGACCTGGAAATCAATAACAGGGAAGTAAATACTAGACTAGGAATATGATTGGTGGAGGCGATGAATCTGGTGGAACTCGGACTAGTGACGGAGATGTATCTGGTGGCAACTCGGGCTGGTGGCGGAGACGTATATGGTGGCAACTCGGGCTGGTGGCGGAGACGTATATGGTGGCAACTCGGACTAGTGGCTTGACGGTGGCGGATATGTGGTTGTTTTATGGAACGAATGTGGATATGTGGTGGTGTGTAGGGACTCGGATTGGTGGAGGACATGTGGCGGTGGTATATGAAAACAACAATGAAGATGGTGCGGTGGTGGCATGAAAAACTATGACATAACTCGAAACTCTAAAGGACTAGATGCTAAGACCAACAACACGACACGACGATACAACCACAAATTCGACAAAGAAAACCCCTAAAAATATTATGCATAGGCTCAGATTGGTTTGTATATGATGAACTAACCCTAATTTTTTTGCTCTTTCATGGACTGAGCCTCCACATAAACTATATAAAACTGGAAAATCTCACCGAGCAACCTCGGGGCTAAGGGTTTCTAGTATTAGCTATGTGTTTGATCTCTCTCTCTCTCTCGTGTTCTTTATTTGTCATGATCTTGATGTATTGCGAGCGTTCTTAATATTGTTTGATCATATGGTGTTTCTTCCTCTATATCTGGTTGCGATGAATTGAGTTTTTACCATTGAAGTTTCACTTTTATCGGATTGAATACTTTGTTGGATTTGAGAACACTTGATGTATGTCTTGCAAATGAATACCCGTGGTGACAATGGGGTATTACATTGATTCACTTGATGTATGTTTTTGCACTCAACTCGTGGATTCCCAAGGTGACATTGGGGTAATCTATCCATAGGGGTTGATGCACGTTCTCGTCCTTGTTTCTCCGATAGAAATCTTGAGGCACTTTTTCAAGTTCTTTGTGTTGGATTGAATATTATGAATTTGAAGTTGTTTGATGCATATCATATAATCAACTCACCAATACTCGTGGTGACATTCGAGTATCTAGGCGACAATATAGTTGGTTGATGCGTATCGTATGGTGTTATTTTAGTACAAACTCTTAGGCTATTTGTGACACTTATATGAATAGGTCGATAGATCGATCGGAAAGGATAACTTTGAGGTGGTTTCGTAACCTAAAAAAATTCATCTTATGTTCTCCGGTAGATAAGAACTTTGGAGTGATTGTTTATTGCACATTGAGGGATTTACATATGATCTAGTTATGTTAGCACTATTGAGAGATTGCACCGATGAAAGTATGAACCCTAGGCCTTGTTTTCCAGCATTGCGATACCGTTTATGCTCCGTGTTATCTGTTGCTACCTTGATATTTTTTATTTTCGGATTACAATACCTATGTCTGCTATCCATACTACACTTGTATAACCATCTCTTCGCTGAACTAGTACACCTATACAATTTTCCATTGTATTGGTTGTGTTGGGGACACAAGAGATTTCTTGTATTTGATTGCAGGGTTGTTTGAGAGAGACCATCTTCATCCTATGCCTACCATGCATTGATAATCATTAGGTCATCCACTTGAGGGAAAATTGCTACTGTCCTAACAAAACTCTGCATTTGGAGGCCCAACACGAGTCTACAAGAATAAAGTTGCGTAGTAGACATCAAGCTCTTTTCTGGCGTTGTTGCCAGGGAGGTGAGTGCTTGAAGGTATATGTAACACCCTCGATGCGACTATATCTCCCACGTGTCGAGGCACGACTTAGAGGCATAATCGCATTGAAAGCATATGTCGCAAGTGAGGTAATCTTCACACAACCCATGTAATATAATAAGGAATAAGAGATACATAGTTGGCTTACAATCGCCACTTCACACAATTACATGAATAAACATTACACCATACAATTACACTCAAGGTCCGACTACGGAACCTAAATAAAAGAAGAACCCCAAATGCAACAAAGGTCCCCGATCGACCCCAACTGGGCTCCACTACTGATCAACTAGAACGAAACAACATAAAGGACAAGATCTTCATCGAGCTCCTCCTGAACTTGGTTGCGTCATCTGCACGGACTCATCGGCACCTGCAAACTGGTTTTGGAAGTAATCTGTGAGCCACAGGGACTCAGCAATCTCGCACCCTCGCGATCAAGACTATTTAAGCTTATGGGTAAGGTAAAGGTATGAGGTGGAGCTGCAGCAAGCGACTAGCATATATGGTGGCTAACCTATTCGCAAAAGAGAGCGAGAAGAGAAGGCAAAGCACGGTCGATAAAATATGATCAAGAAGTGATCCTGGACTACCTACGGCAAGCATAACTCCAACAACCGTGTTCACTTCCCGGACTCCGCCGGAAAGAGACCATCACGGTTACACACGCAGTTGATTCATTTTAATTAAGGTTGACTTCAGGTTTTCTACAACCGGACGTTAACAAATTCCCATCTTCCCATAACCGCGGGCACGACTTTCGAAAGTTCAAATCCCTGCAGGGGTGTCCCAACTTAGCCCATAAAAAGCTCTCGTGGTCAACGAAGGAATAGACCTCCACCCGAGACATTCCGATCAGACTCGGTATCCCGGTACAACAAGACATTTCAACAGGGTAAAACTAAACCAGCAACACCGCCCGAATGTGCCGACAAATCCCGATAGGAGCTGCACATATCTCATTCTTAGGGCACACTCAGATTGTCTTAGGTACGGGTAGGCCAGCCTAGAGTTGCCCCTGGTGGCCACCGGTAGCTGACAGGTCGACCAACACTCAGAGGAGCACTGGTCCGCGGAACACAAGGGAAAGAAAAAGGCTAGGTGGCAAATGGTAAAACCAATGTTGGGCATTGCTGGAGAAGCTTTACTTAAGGCGAACTGTCAAGGGGTTCCCATTATAGCCCAACTGCGTAAGGAACGCAAAATCCGGGAACATAACACCGATATGACGGAAACTAGGGCGGCAAGAATGGAACAAAACACCAGGCATAAGGCCGAGCCTTCCACCCTTTACCAAGTATATAGATGCATTAATTAAATAAGATATATAGTGATATCCCAACAAGTAAAACATGTTCCAAAAAGGAACGATCTCCATGTTCCAATAAGGAACAAACTTCAACCTTCACCTGCAACTAACAACGCTATAAGAGGGGCTGAGCAAAGCGGTAACATAGCCAATCAACGGTTTGCTAGGACAACGGTGGGTTAGAGGCTGAACATGGCAATTTGGGAGGCTGACAAGCAAGTGGTAGGCATCGTAGCAATGGCATAGCAAAGAGCGAGCAAACTAGCATAGCAAAGATAGTAGTGATTTCAAGGGTATGATCATCTTGCCTGAAATCCCGCAAGGAGGAAGAACGAGTCCATGAAGAAGACAAACGGACAAAGACGAACGGATCCTCACAACACGATGCTATCGGAACCAACCCGAAGAAGCAATCACCGGAAAAGAAGCACACACAACATAGTAAACACCCACGATAACAACATGGCACGATGCACAAACAAGTATGATGCATGTCCGGTTTAATGAGGCATGGCATGGCAAAATGCACAGGCAATCCTACAAATTTAAGTGGAGCTCAATATGCAACTCGTTGCATATTGATGGACCACCACATCAATTATTTAGTTCTCTCTCGGTTATGTACCCAACAATATTAAATGTTGATTAACATGGCAAGAGGGTGGAGCATAATTAAACTACCTAACTGGACAAGTTTAAATGAGGCCGGAAACAACGAACAACAATTCCGGAAAATCCTCATATGCATAATTTAAGGTTTGGTTCTGTTGTGCCCTAAACATAATTTTAGAGTTGTTTAACATGCAAAGTAAGGTCACCATGATAAACTAGGCAAAATTCTACCCCATTTACATATAAAGTTTGTTTAAATCGGAGCTGCGGTTATTTAGTTATGAATTAAACAGTTTTAACATGGCATAGGGTCAAATTAATGCAAACAACATTTTAAACATTTCAAACATAGGTGAAAGTTGGATATTATTAATCTACACAAAATTCTGAGCAAGTTTCATATATAAACCATTTTAATCCGATGCACGTGTGGAGATATTAAATGCATGAAGTGCAAGGGGCTTTCTGTAAAACTGGACGGCTCTGGAAAAATAGACAAATTGTAGATCTGAAAAAAAACAGAGGCGGGCTGAAACTGGCTAGCCTGATAGAGAGAAGGGGCTGCTGCTCACATGGGCCACGGCCCACTGGACGGAGAGGGAGGCCTGCAGGGAAGCTAGCAGCGGGAGGCTGGGCCTCGGCGCGGTCCATGAGCGCGGGGCCGGCCCAGGGAGGAAGCGGTTCGGTGGTGAGGCGGCCCACAGGAGACCGGGCAGGCCGCAGAGGGGCGCGCTGGGCGTTGACTCGCTGCTCCTCTCGCAGCGAGACGAAGAGGGGCGCGGTGCCTGGCGAACGGAGCTCCACTCCGGCGACGAGGCGATGCAGGGGACGAGGAGCAGCGGCGGGATCCGGCCAGGAACAGGGCTGAGGCGAGCTGTTGGACGTCGAGCCTCCTGGATCCGCGCGAGCGAGGTCGTCGGATCCTGTACAGAGGACAGGCGAGGCGGAGGAAGGCGGGGCGTGGCACTCCGGCTGGTGGTGTAGCTTGCAGCCGATTCACGTAGAGGGAAGAGGAGGCCACGGGGTCCTGCTGGAGCTCGCTGTCGACGAGGGTCACCGAAGAGGAGCTCGAGGAGGAGAGGGGCGGTCGATGCGGGGTCACTGATGAAGGCTGCAATTCCGCAGAAGGTAGCACGACGCGGCGGCGAGGGCCGACGTCGTCCCGGACGGCTGGATCGAGGGGCTTGGAGTCCCCGAGTTGCACAGGACGAGGAGGCCGCGCTGGCTGCGGAGGGAGCAGAGGATGGCTGGGGATGGATTTGGTGGTGGATGAAAAGGGAGAAGGGAAGGAGGCGTTGATTGGAAGGCGCTGAAAGCAAGAGAAATGGCGGTGGGGGCGTGGAGGATGGGACAGATCACCTAAAATTTAGGGTTGCCCACTTATATACGCAAATGGATTAGGTTTGGGGGTATTTGGTCCCTCCGATTTTTAAATCGGACGGTCGCGAATAAAATAGCTAGGGATACCCAATAAGAAAACGGTGACGTTTTGTAGATGTTTGGGGATGATCCAGACACAACGGTGGCGACACCTCGGGGCAGGTCCGGGACAACTTTCGGACGCTGACGTGAGGGGTTCGATGCACTGTGCAGAGAGGGTTTCGGACCGTGCGGTCGCATCGGACAACTCCGGAAGCGAAGAGGGGAAGGAGGATGGACTAGGTGGGCTGTGGTGAGACTGCGAGGGGAAGAAGAGAGAGAGAGGGCCCGGCATCTGTTTCCGGAGACCGAAGACGTCCGATGTTAGACCGGCTACTATTGCCGCTATATTTATCCGTTGGGGCGTCAAACGGACTCCGAATGCGACGAAACTTGGCAGGAGGCCTGCTAACAACAAAACAACACCGCATGCCAACTTTCATCCCATTCCGAGAACATTTTCCGGCCACTTATAAAATAATATTTCGGACATGCCGCGGGCGCGTGCAAGTGTGTCTCGGCTCAGAACGGACAACGGAGAGAACGAGGAGACCCAGATGAATGCAAGTTTTGAAAACATGATGATGCAATGCACATGATGACAAGATAAGATGCGACACGCAAGCAAATGACATGGCAACAACAGCGAATAACAGGAAGACACGTGGCACAACGGTCTCGGGGCGTTACAACACTCCACCACTATGATAGGATCTCGTCCCGAGATCTAGAATGGCACCGGAGGGACAATGGAAGAGATAAGAGAAGAGGTAAAACTAAGTTGCTTCTTGACAAACGAGTGAAACCAAAGAACCTTGAAAGGTTGAACAAATTCGAGAAAAGAATACAACGAAGGTGAACAAAGTCGAAAACACTCCGTTAGAAACTAGGGACAAGGAGCATTGCGAAACCTTGAGGTTGAAGGGAAGATATATATAGAAAACACTCCGATTAAGGAAGGGGATCAAGGAAAACCAAAATTCGGTCAGCACTCCGGTTGAAAAGAAAAGGAATTGAATAAGAACTTGATAAGATGAGAAGATACTGGATGAAATCACAACACACTGCCTCTGGAACTATTGAATGAATGGAGCAAAGGGTAAGAAAAATCTCAGACGACACTCCGGTTGAAAAGAGATGCAAGGCTTGATAACACAAAAAGAACTTGAGCAGAATGGCACCACACTCCGGTTAAATGGGTAGGCATGAAAAGAACATGATCTTGACAGAACGAAAAGATGGGTTGAAGAGAGCAACATCAGAAAGCCTCCGGAACAAAAGAATAGAAGATAGATAATTGAAATAAAAGAATTGAGAAGAAAATGCCAATTTCTGCCACAAAAGAGTTTGGAAAGGCATCTTTAGGAGAAGGGTTGAACGGAGTTGTTGGCAAAAAACCACCAACGAAAAGAATAAGGTTGATATGGTCTTATGGAATACATCTCAAATTATGAGGTGACAACCTGCCACTCACGGGAAAAGAATTGGATTAATATGAACAAGGAGACGAGAAACTATATCACCGGGAGGATTGAAGAAGAACTTGGGTCATCTATAAGCACCATGATTAGCAAAAACCTTAGGGAAAACATTAGGTGAAATATAACCCAAGGTAACTCCAACGACGAGATTGATGGATTTAAAATACCTCATTCTTAATAGCATGTGAATCATGAAACATGAACTCAAATTATCAAGAATGGCATAATACCACCTCTATTGATACGGAAGGAATAATTGCACTCCGGATTGCAATATGAAGAAAGCTTGAGTTCCTCTGAAAAGAATCTCAAAGAACACTTCGAGAAGGAATTAAATCTTTGATGAACCATCATGTAGAGCCTTCATGAGAACTCCAGTAATAAAAGAATGATCAAACGAGAAGAAAGAGAAGTTGAAAGCACAAGGTGAATCCTTGCGATGATTTAGATGGATCTCCGTGATGATATAATTGAGAGAACTTGGAACTTCGGAAAAGAAAAGATGAAACAAGTGAAACCCAGAATGAGTATGATGAGCCACTCCGGAAAAACAGGAATAGAATAAACTCGATGAAACAAGAATAAGAATTACATTATGCGTATCCTTCACCAATTAAAATTGATGACAAGCAATGGAATTGGCATACTACTTATTCTCGTAGAAAGGATTAAGATAGATATAGCGCCAACTTGAGAATGCCTTCCACAAAACATCGGTGGAGTCGAAACAACGGCTGAATTTGATATTATAATGAAAGAAGAGGAATCTTGCATGAACCACCGTAAGAATTGAAAATGAACGAAGAAAAGATAAAGGAACACCGGGAAGGATTAGCAAATGAACGAAGATGCTTGAGAGAATTTAGATAAATGAGAACGAAGAGATCACGAGCCGATTAAAGATCACTTGCACGAAGCACCGGTAAAATTTGGAGAATGATAGCTGAAAGCTGAGAATGAATAAATCTGAATTGATGGACTCTGGATGAACAAATTGAAAAGTCTCCTGAATTGCTCCAGATGGATAAAAAAAGAATTCTCACAATCGAAAATAATTATGAGAGGATGGTAACAAGCTAGAATCACGAATCTTGAAGATAATGGAGCAAGATTGAGAGAAAAATCTTCTTCGGTCTTCCAATCTGAGAATGATGACGAGAAACACCACCATGAATTATTGAGGTACTCCGGAATTAAAATTGGAAAGGTTGAACCAACGATGAAAAGAATTTGAAAGATCTTGGAGAAAGACACTTGACTGATGATAAATCATTCTTATGTCAAACTTCGAAAAGAATTTGATTATAACTCCGGAAAAAATAAGAAGAGTCAAGTAAGATCCTAGGAAAAGACCTGTGGGTTAGGGCCCACTCAAAAGAGAACACCATTGAAATGATTTAAAAGAGAGAATGCACCAGTTGAATTAAATGACTTGACTGAGATACCAATCTCGAAATAATTTGAACGAATGTAGAGTGGAAACACGAATCTTCGAGATATCTTGAGCACTCCGGAACAATTGAATAGCGAGAAGTGAACGATTAAGAATTACACCGGCATGAGAAAACATTGTCATGAGGAAAGGGTATGATCAAGAAAACTTGAGTTGGTTCCACCGGAGAAGATAAGAATGGAGAAAGAAGAACGAGTAGAGCATCTTCATGAGAAACACCGGGTAAAAACATTGACGGAAAAAGAATGGCGAGACTTCGCAAGAATAAAATGATACTTGATAAAGAAATCTGGGTCCTCGAAGAAACAAAGGGAGGGAGGGTGGGAAAAACAAAGGCAACTGGAGATGGATGAACCGAACGCCGTTGAGAAGAAGTGATAATAGATCTTGCTGATATTGGAATGCTCGGATCCACTTGAAGAGAAAACACGCCGGTGAAAGAAATTGAAATGACACACTCAATGATCGAGGAGGATTAGTATTTACATAGGAATATGAGAACACCACTTAGGGAAGGTATGGAATCAACATTTGACTTCGAAGCAACTCGAATACCACAACTCAAAATAAAAACAAAGGGTTGGCTTGCAGAATAAACTGGAACAAACATATGATAGAGATTTCATCCGAAGTTTTTGTGGTGGGACCTACACGGGCTCGATCATACAGCACCATCATGTACAAGGCAATGCACATGACATACGAAGCGTCCCCGAGTCAGCATAGCCAAGGACTCTTTAAGACACAACGAGACCACTGTAAAATCGACCGTGAATAGGCAAACCACTAGACGTCGAACCCCAATTTCATATCATACATCTGTCGGAAAGATATCCTAAGAGCTACTTGAATTCCCACCTATGAATCTCCCGAAATTTTCCGGTTATGCAATCAGGTGTTGGGGATACAGGGGAAGCATAATATCTCACCCAAGCTAGCAAATCCTACATCTAGCTGCATCCATCCTTCAACACATAACCAAGAAAACTTCGGAAACCATCTATCTCAACCTTCGAAAAGCATCCGTTATACAAGTTATGGCGATACTCCCGAACTCCCGCCCCAGTACTGGGTGGCGTCGAGGTTATCTCACCAACGAACTGCATAAAGGAGATTTTCGATGTCGCGAACATATCTCAAGTATACCAGAATTGCAACGAGAAAATTATGATGACAACACCTCAGAGCTCAACTCCCCGGGACACTTCCACTAAACCCCTGACAGGAGGCACCAAGACAATGTTCTCATCATAAAACCATCGGAACGATTCCAAGATACCCGCGTGATCCTAAAATTTTTTTAGTGAAATTTGAGAAGAGAATAGTCAAAACTCTACGTCAGGATGCCTTACCAGAGCGATGAGGAGACTGGGAAGTAAAAAGAATTCCTAAGCTCTCCGATATATAATTCCTAAAGGACTCAAAACATTTTTCTAGACACAACTCGGCTGCTAAAAACGATCAAGCAATGGGGGCTCCTAAGGTCGGGGAAGGCTCTGATTACCAACTTGTAACACCCTCGACGTGACTATATCTCCCACGTGTCGAGGCACAACTTAGAGGCATAATCGCATTGAAGGCATATGTCGCAAGTGAGGTAATCTTCACACAACCCATGTAATATAATAAGGAATAAGAGATACATAGTTGGCTTACAATCGCCACTTCACACAATTACATGAATAAACATTACACCATACAATTACACTCAAGGTCCGACTACGGAACCTGAATAAAAGAAGAACCCCAAATGCGACAAAGGTCCCCGATCGACCCCAACTGGGCTCCACTACTGATCAACTAGAACGAAACAACATAAAGGACAAGATCTTCATCGAGCTCCTCCTGAGCTTGGTTGCGTCATCTGCACGGACTCATCGGCACCTGCAAGCTAGTTTTGGAAGTAATCTGTGAGCCACAGGGACTCAGCAATCTCGCACCCTCGTGATCAAGACTATTTAAGCTTATGGGTAAGGTAAAGGTATGAGGTGGAGCTGCAGCAAGCGACTAGCATATATGGTGGCTAACCTATTCGCAAAAGAGAGCGAGAAGAGAAGGCAAAGCACGGTCGATAAAATATGATCAAGAAGTGATCCTGGACTACCTACGGCAAGCATAACTCCAACAACCGTGTTCTCTTCCCGGACTCCGCCGGAAAGAGACCATCACGGTTACACACGTAGTTGATTCCTTTTAATTAAGGTTGACTTCAGGTTTTCTACAACCGGACGTTAACAAATTCCCATCTGCCCATAACCGCGGGCACGGCTTTCGAAAGTTCAAATCCCTGCAGGGGTGTCCCAACTTAGCCCATAACAAGCTCTCACGGTCAACGAAGGCATAGACCTCCACCCGAGACATTCCGATCAGACTCGGTATCCCGGTACAACAAGACATTTCGACAGGGTAAAACTAAACCAGCAACACCGCCCGAATGTGCCAACAAATCCCGATAGGAGCTGCACATATCTCTTTCTTAGGGCACACTCAGATTGTCTTAGGTACGGGTAGGCCAGCCCAGAGTTGCCCCTGGTGGCCACCGGCAGCTGACAGGTGGACCAACACTCAGAGGAGCACTGGCCCGGGGGGGTAAAATAATGATGACCCTTGAGTCTGCGGAACCCAAGGGAAAGAAAAAGGCTAGGTGGAAAATGGTAAAACCAATGTTGGGCATTGCTGGAGAAGCTTTACTTAAGGCGAACTGTCAAGGTGTTCCCATTATAGCCCAACCGCGTAAGGAACGCAAAATCCGGGAACATAACACCGATATGACGGAAACTAGGGCGGCAAGAGTGGAACAAAACACCAGGCATAAGGCCAAGCCTTCCACCCTTTACCAAGTATATAGATGCATTAATTAAATAAGATATATAGTGATATCCCAACAAGTAAAACATGTTCCAAAAAGGAACGATCTCCATGTTCCAACAAGGAACATACTTCAACCTTCACCTGCAACTAACAACGCTATAAGAGGGGCTGAGCAAAGCGGTAACATAGCCAATCAACGGTTTGCTAGGACAACGGTGGGTTAGAGGCTGAACATGGCAATTTGGGAGGCTGACAAGCAAGTGGTAGGCATCGTAGCAATGGCATAGCAAAGAGCGAGCAAACTAGCATATCAAAGATAGTAGTGATTTCAAGGGTATGATCATCTTGCCTGAAATCCCGCAAGGAAGAAGAACGAGTCCATGAAGAAGACAAACGGACGAAGACGAACGGATCCTCACAACACGACGTTATCGGAACCAACCCGAAGAAGCAATCACCGGAAAAGAAGCACACATAACATAGTAAACACCCACGACAACAACATGGCACGATGCGCAAAAAAGTATGATGCATGTCCGGTTTAATGAGGCATGGCATGGCAAAATGCACAAGCAATCCTACAAATTTAAGTGGAGCTCAATATGCAACTCGTTGCATATTGACGGACCACCACATCAATTATTTAGTTCTCTCTCGGTTATGTACCCAACAATATTAAATGTTGATTAACATGGCAAGAGGGTGGAGCATAATTAAACTACCTAACTGGACAAGTTTAAATGAGGCCGGAAACAACGAACAACAATTCCGGAAAATCCTCATATGCATAATTTAAGGTTTGGTACTGTTCTGCCCTAAACATAATTTTAGAGTTGTTTAACATGCAAAGTAAGGTCACCATGATAAACTAGGCAAAATTCTACCCCATTTACATATAAAGTTTGTTTAAATCGGAGCTGCGGTTATTTAGTTATGAATTAAACCGTTTTAACATGGCATAGGGGCAAATTAATGCAAACAACATTTTAAACATTTCAAACATAGGTGAAAGTTGGATATTATTAATCTACACAAAATTCTGAGCAAGTTTCATATATAAACCATTTTAATCCGATGCACGGTTGTGGAGATATTAAATGCATGAAGTGCAAGGGGCTTTCTGTAAAACTGGACGGCTCTGGAAAAATAGACAAATTGTAGATCTAAAAAGAAAACAGAGGCGGGCCGAAACTGGCTAGCCTAATAGAGAGAAGGGGCTGCTGCTCACATGGGCCACGGCCAACTGGACGGAGAGGGAGGCCAGCAGGGAAGGTAGCAGCGAGAGGCTGGGCCTTGGCGCGGTCCATGAGCGTGGGGCCGGCCCAGGGAGGCAGCGGTTCGGTGGTGAGGCGGCCCACAGGAGACCGGGCAGGCCGCGGAGGGGCGCGCTGGGCGCTGACTCGCTGCTCCTCTCACAGCGAGACGAAGAGGGGCGCGGTGCCTGGCGAACGGAGCTCCACTCCGGCGACGAGGCGATGCAAGGGACGAGGAGCGCCGGCGGGATCCGGCCAGGAACAGGGCGGAGGCGAGCTGTTGGACGTCGAGCCTCCTGGATCGGCGCGATGAGGAGGAAACGGGGCGCGGGCGAGGTCATCGGATCCTGTATAGAGGACAGGCGAGGCGGAGGAAGGCGGGGCGTGGCACTCCGGCTGGTGGTGTAGCTTGCAGCCGGTTCACGTAGAGGGAAGAGGAGGCCACGGGGTCCTGCTGGAGCTCGCTATCGACGAGGGTCACCGAAGAGGAGCTCGAGGAGGAGAGGGGCGGTCGATGCAGGGTCACTGATGAAGGCTGCAATTCCGCAGAAGGTAGCACGATGCGGCGGCGAGGGCCGACGTCCTCCCGGACGGCTGGATCGAGGGGCTTGGAGTCCCCGAGTTGCATGGGACGAGGAGGCCACGCTGGCTGCGGAGGGAGCAGAGGATGGCTGGGGATGAATTTGGTGGTGGATGAAAAGGGAGAAGGGAAGGAGGCGTTGATTGGAAGGCGCTGAAACCAAGAGAAATGGCGGCGGGGGCGAGGAGGATGGGACAGATCACCTAAAATTTAGGGTTGCCCACTTATATACGCAAATGGATTAGGTTTGGGGGTATTTGGTCCCTCCGATTTTTAAATCGGACGGTCGCGAATAAAATAGCTAGGGATACCCAATAAGAAAACGGTGACGTTTTGTAGATGTCTGGGGATGATCCGGACACAACGGTGGCGACATCTCGGGTCAGGTCCGGGACAACTTTCGGACGCTCATGTGAGGGGTTTGATGCACTGTGCAGAGAGGGTTTCGGACCGTGCGGTCGCATCGGACAACTCCGGAAGCGAAGAGGGGAAGGAGGATGGACTAGGTGGGCTGTGGCGAGACTGCGAGGGGAAGAAGAGAGAGAGAGGGCCCGACATCTGTTTCCGGAGACCGAAAACGTCCGACGTTAGACCGGCTACTATTGCCGCTATATTTATCCGTTGGGGCGTCAAACGGACTCCGAATGCGACGAAACTTGGCAGGAGGCCTACTAACAACAAAACAACACCGCATGCCAACTTTCATCCCATTCCGAGAACATTTTCCGACCACTTATAAAATAATATTTCGGACATGCCGCGGGCGCGTGCAAGTGTGTCTGGGCTCAGAACGGACAACGGAGAGAACGAGGAGACCCGGACGAATGCAAGTTTTGAAAACATGATGATGCAATGCACATGATGACAAGATAAGATGCAACACGCATGCAAATGACATGGCAACAACAGCGAATAACGGGAAGACACATGGCACATCGGTCTCGGGGCGTTACAGTATATCTTTAGATCTTGCAATTGAATCATTTAGTTTCTTGTTTTATTACTAGTTTGGTTTATAAAAGAAAACTACAAAAAATGGAATTGAGGTTGCCTCATATTATTCGTGTTTATCATGTCTTCGTTGAAAATGATGGAAAGGAAAATTGTGCTCGATTGATAGAAGAAGAATTCAATAATATATTTGACATGGAAACTTTGAATCATGAGCATGATTGCAATGTTGTTAATATGAATTCTTTGAATATCCATGTCGGTGAGAACGAAACCTATGGGATCACAGGGAATCCCTTCGACGGTTGGTGGGCGCGGGGCTGTGGAAAGAGCGGGTTTAGAAGATCAAAAGGGGGTAGTTTATCTAGGTTCGGGACTCAAGTGATGCGTAGTACCCTACTCCTACTGGTTTGTGTCTATCTGGTGTTCTTGGACTAGCTACAAAGCATGCAGGGTCCAAAAACTGTGAATCCTTCTCTAGTATGCCTCGGGCCTCCTTTTATAGCCAAAGGGGTCGCAACAGTGGCACACAGGAGGTGGCAAGTTTGTACTGTATACAAGTCTATGGCCTGGTACCATAGGGCAAATGCATTTAATGCGCTACCGACGTGCCCTCACACTTTATTGGGGACGGCAAGGAAGCTCGCCTCATCTGTTGCCGCCTCGTCTCGCTCCGACGCGCGTCCAAGCTGACTAGGCGTGCAGCTCCATGCTGGCTGGCTAGCTGCTGAGTTGGTGCGGTGGCAGAGTCTTGCCGGGGCCTCGCAGGTGTCCCCGGCAAGGGTCTTGCATGGGGTCTCATGAGCGTCCTCGGCAAGGATCTTGCCGGGATGTTTCCGTCTTCTGGTTCTCATCTAGCCTTGTAGGTTCTTGGTCTTTACGAAGATCCGCATGCCACCATGCAGGCGCCTCCCGAGCCTTGGTTCCAATGTTATCCACGGTGTCGGAACTCTTAGGCTCAAGGGTGGCGGCTCAAGGGTGCTGGGAAAGTTGACCCGGCAAGACTCTTGCCGGGGCTATGTAAGCTCCCCCAGAAAGGCTCTTCCCGGGGAAAGCCCACCTTGTCCTTTTGCTTCTCGCGCCTTCGGCTTGGCGCTGCTCTAGTAGCCTTGTGTCTTCGCTTCCTCTGCTCCGCCACGCGTGGCCGCAGGCGTGTGGCTGTGAATGCCCGCGCACAATTAAAGGAGTACAAAAAGGACCCCTACTTTTGTATGCCGACAAGAGCCCCCGGGCCTGGGCCACATATAAGCACGAGGCGTTATTAGGCCAGTCCCAGAACGGTGCGCGGGTACATGTGGCAGAGTTTTACCATAGTAACTCCCTCGCCAGTTGCGCTTCCCCACGACCCGCGTTGAACGCGTGACGTGGGGGTCGTGCGTGGGGCGGTTGCTGCACGCTTGCATCACATCATGGTAAATGGTAAAGAGGTGTCCCATGCCTTTCCCATAAAATGGGAAAACCGCAGGCGCACTGCTCATTTACCCCGTGTGCCCATCCCAATCTCGGAACCGTCGCTCCCTTCTTCTTCCTCCATCTCTTGCCTTTGCTTGCCACTGCCACGGCCTCATTTCCCTTAATCCTACATCCCCTCTCGGTTGCTATGGTGCCCAAGACAGGCAAGGTCAAGGGGGCGACCAAGGATGCCGGGGAGAAGGAGGCGCAGGAGAGCGAGTTGGCGGTGCTTCAGACGGAACATGCCTACTTCCCCTCGACAGCCGATGCGGTCCATCTCATGGACTTCTTCAAGCCCCTGTGGGGGAGGAAGATGACGGGGCACCCTGTCACACGCATCGTCCCTGCCGATTTCGCCGAGGCCGGCCCAAATCAGTACCCCTTCTTCGTCGACTACTTCTCTTGCGGGCTCTACCCCCTTTTCTCTGACTTTTCAATGATGTCATGCAGACCTACTGCTTCCATCTTCTGGATCTTACGTCGAATGTCGTGGCGTGCATGGCATTCTTCGCCCATATCTGTGAGGGCTTCGCTCGAGTGCTCCCTAGCACGGCGCTCTTGTGCCACTACTTCTACCCCCGCATCCAGTTAGAGGGCACCATCTCCGGCTTCGTCACCTGGATCCCGAGGTCTCAGGAGAAAGGCACGTATCCAGAGGCTGCCAAGAAGGAGAGGTGGGAGGAATGGCGGAGCCGGTGGTGCTGGATCAAGGAGGAGGATCCCCGGGAGTTCTGCCGGGTTCGCTGAAGTCCGCCAGTCTGCCGCAAGGACTGGAGGGACCTCGACGCCAACGAAAACAAGCTCTCGGTCGCCACCACCAGGATCAATCGCCTCACCATGGCCGGGCTCACCCTTGAAATGATCGGGGCTGATTTCATCCACCGCCGGATTGCCCCACTGCACAACAAGGGGAGGCCGTCCTAGGACTATAGGAACGCGGCTGACGTCATGAGGCTCCGCCCTGGCTTGAATCACAACTCCACGGTGATGGGGAATGCACAGTTTTGACAAAGGCTCTTCCAGCTCAAGGTGAGCGATGATGGCAGGGCTGAGAGGACCGGCAGAGCCAAGAAGGCCGGCAAGGCCGTCAAGGCATCTCTGTTTGGGTTGCCGGCGGGAGTGGTCCCGTTGAGCAACAACTCTCGCCAGACTGCCATCATTGCAATGATGCCAGACTTCAACGCGCACGGACTTGATCCGCTCTGGGTCAAACCAAAAGCGGAGGAGGCCAGTTGTTCTTCTACAACTTGTCGGAGAAATATGTCCGCGATGAGACGCTGCTCATCCGAGACACCACCAAGGAGGAGCTGGAGTACATTGTCGCCAGGGCGGCGGAGGCGGCCCTTGCCAAGGAGGCTGGCAGTGCTGGCACCATGGAGGACGAGGCTGACACGGCCGCGGAGGATAAAGAGCTCGCCGGGTGGGTGAAGTCTGCTGGGAAGGCCAGCAGTGCCGGTGCCGGGGCCCCCCTGGTCGAAGACACGGTCGAGAATTCGGCCGATGAGGAGGCCGAGACGGACGACCCCCCGACCATGGGGAAGAAATGCGTCCTGCGGCGGGCTAGCTCCGGCTAGCTAGTCCGGCTCGGCAGGACCGCACAGCGGCAACAGGCTCCAGAGTAGCCCGTGCGCCAGACGAGGGCGATGAAGGTTGCGGCAGCGATGAAGACAACGAAGGCATAAAAATGTCCAAACGTACCCTGAAAAAATCCAGAAATTAAACACAACACTCCTGTTATTCTATGTTGACACTAGAAATTTTTTGAAAGCAATAAGAGGCAACGAATATCATTTCGTCCCCAAAGGTGTCACGTTCCCTATCGAAACCATCACGCTTGTTGTGAGAACCTCTGGTTTGTGAGACGCTTATACCCAAACCTGCCCCAAATGGGACAAAAATTTTACCACGGCATGTTGAGGTCACTCGATTATAGCATGCCAGGTTTCATGAATTTTAGGCGAGTTTTGGGTTTACTAGAATTAAAAAACCAGGTATATCAATGTTTGTGACCGAGTGATGGTGGCAGGGTGTTTGAAACTCATTCCCATTTCTTGCATGGGACCTAAGCATGGAACCAAGGACACAAATTTGATTTTTCAGCCAGTTTATATGCACTGGAGCATGCGCATGTAGTTCAAATTTGAATTATGCACCTGAAATGCCTACACAACCAAGTTAATGTATAAAAATGTCCAAACGAACCCCGAAAAATTCCAAAATTAGACACAACACTCCTGTTATTCTATGTTGACACTAGAGATATTTTGAAATCAGGCAATAGATATCGTTTCATCCCCAAAGGTGGCACATTCTTGACCGAAACCATCACGCTTGTTGTGAGAAGCTCTTGTTTCTGAGACGCTTATAACCAAACCTGCCCCAAATGGGACAAAATTATTACCATGACATGTTGATGCCGCTCCATGATAGCATGCTAGGTTTGATAAATTTAAGATGAGTTTTGGATTTACTAGAATTTAAAAAGCAAGTATCTCAATGTTTGCGGCCGAGTGACGGTGGCAGGGTGTTCGAAATTCATTCCCATTTCTTGCATGGGACCTAAGCATGGAACCAAGCACACAGATTTGATTTTTCAACCAGTTTATATGCATTGGAGCATGTGCATGTAGTTCAAATTTGAATTATGCACCTGAAATTCCTACAAAACCAAGTTAATGTATAAAAATGTCCAAACGAACCCCGTAAAATTGCAAAATTGAACACAACACTCATGTTATTCTATGTTGACACTAGAAATTTTTTGAAAGAAATAAGAGCCAAAGGATATCGTTTTGTCCCCAAAGGTGGCACGTTCCCTACCAAAACCATCATGCTTGTTGTGATAAGGTCTGGTTTGTGAGACACTTATACCCAAACCTGCCCCATATGGGACAAAATTTTTACCATGGCATGTTGATGCCACTCCAAGATAGCATGCCAGGTTTCATGACTTTCAAACAAGTTATGGATTTACTAGAATTTAAAAACCAGGTATCACAATGTTTGCTGCCGAGTGACGGTGGAAGGGTGTTTGAAATTCATTACCATTTCTTGCATGGGACCTAAGCATCGAACCAAGGACGCATATTTGATTTTTCAACCAGTTTATATGCACTGGAGCATGTGCATGTAGTTCAAATTTGAATTATGCACCTGAAATGCCTACAAAACCAAGTTAATATATAAAAATGTCCAAACGAACCCTGACAAATTCCAAAATTATACACAACACTCCTGTTATTCTATGTTGACACTAGAAATTTTTTGAAAGCAGGCAACGTATATCGCTTCATCCCCAAAGGTGGCACATTCCCTACCGAAACCATCACGCTTGTTGTGAGAAGCTCTGGATTGTGAGATGCTTATACCCAAACCTACCCCAAAATGGGACAAAAATTTTACCACGGCATGTTGATGCCGCTCCATGATAGCATGGCAAGTTTCATGAATTTCAGACGAGTTTTGGATTTACTAGAATTTAAAACCACGTATCTCAATTTTTACGGCCGAGTGACGGTGGCAGGGTGTTTGAAATTTATTCCCATTTCTTGCATGGGACCTAAGCATGGAACCAAGGACATAGATTTGATTTTTCAACCAGTTTATATGCACTGGAGATATTCAAATTTGAATTATGCACCTGAAATGCCTACAAAACCAAGTTAATATATAAAAATGTCCAAAGGAACCCCAAAAAATCCGAAATTAAACACCACACTCTTTTATTCTATGTTGACACTAGAATTTTTTTGAAGGCAATAAGAGGCAAAGGATATCGTTTCATCCCCCAAGGTGACACGTTCCCTACCGAAACCATCATGCTTGTTGTGAGAAGCTCTAGTTTGAGAGACGCTTATACCCAAACCTGCCCCAAATGGGACAAAAATTTACGACGACTTGTTGATGCCGCTCCATGATAGCATGACAGGTTTCATGAATGTTAGACGAGTTCTGGATTTACTAGAATTTAAAAACCATGTATCTCAATGTTTGCGGCCGAGTGACAGTGGCAGTGTGTACGAAATTCATTCCCACTTTTTGCATGGGACCTAAGCATGGAACCAAGGACACAGATTTGATTTTTTGATTGTTCCATGCTATTATATTATCAACCTTGGATGTTTTATATGCATTTATATGCTATTTTATATGATTTTTGGGAGTAACCTATTAACCTAGAGCCCAGTGCCAGTTTCTATTTTTTCCTTGTTTTATCGCAGAAAAGAAAACCCAAACGGAGTTCAATTGACCTGAAATTTCACGGAGATCATTTTATGACAAAAAGAAGCCCACGGAGTATCGGAGATGGGCCAGAAGATTCCCGAGGCACCCACGAGGGTGGGGGCGCGCCCTACCCCCCTGGGCGCACCCCCCTACCTTGTGGCCGCCTCGGGGACCCCCTGACTTGTTCCCGACTCCAACACCTCTCATATAACCCCAAACTTCCAGAAAGAAACCTAGATCGGGAGTTCCGCCGCCGCAAGCCTTTGTAGCCATCAAAAACCAATTTAGACCCGTTTCAACACCCTTACGGAGTGGGGAATCCCTCTTCGGTGGCCATCTTCATCATCCCGGCGCTCTCCATGACGAGGTGGGAGTAGTTCACCCTCGGGGCTGAGGGCATGTACTAGTAGCTATGTGATGGATCTCTCTCTCTCTCTCTCGTGTTCTTTATTCGGCACGATCTTGATGTATCGCGAGATTTGCTTTTATAGTTGGATCTTATGATGTTTCTCCCCCTCTATCTCCTTGTGATGAATTGAGTTTTCCCTTTGAAGTTATCTTAACGGATTGAGTCTTTAAGGATTTGAGAACAGTTGATGTATGTCTTGCATGTGCTTATCTGTGGTGACAATTGGATATTCATGTGATCCACTTGATGTATGTTTTCGTGATCAACTTGCGACTTCCATGACCTCGTGAACTTATGCATAGGGGTTGGCACACGTTTTCGTCTTGTCTCTCTGGTAGAAACTTTGGGGCACTCTTTGAAGTTCTTTGTGTTGGTTGAATAGATGAATCTAAGATTGCGTGATGCATATCGTATAATCATACCCACAGATCTTGAGGTGACATTGGAGTATCTAGGTGACATTAGGGTTTTGGTTGATTTGTGTCTTAAGGTGTTATTCTAGTACAAACTCTAGGATAGATTTAACTAAAAGAATAGCTTCGTGTTATTTGACTACAGACTCTTGAATAGATCGATCATAAAGAATAACTTTGAGGTGATTTCGCACCCTACAATAATCTCTTCGTTTGTTCTCCCCAATTAGTGACTTTCGAGTGACTCTTTGTGTAAGTGCATCTAGTGCCACCCCTAGTTGGTTTTGGAGTATTGACGACAAACCTGGTTGAGGGACTAATGTGTTTGTGAGAATTTCAGGATAACACAGGTAGAAGTCCCTCACTGATTCGGTTTTCCTACCGGAGATGACCCCTAAAAATGTATGAAGACATTGAAGTCAAAGGTGGTATGTGAAGACATTCACATTGAAGACTATGACAAGAGAAGACATCGCGTGAAGACTATGAAGCATGAAGACTTAGTTGTTTCGATGTTCTTTTTCTTCTTTGTTGAGTCATAGGAACCACCGTACTATTAAGTGGGGTCCAAGTGAACCAGTCAGAATGACTGAACTGATGCTTAACCAAAATCCTATGTCTTCGCGTGAAGACTATGAGAGCAAATCTTATCCAGAGCTGGATAAGTCAGCTTTGCTTGTAGCTCAAGTAAAGTTACCGTGTGTGTTTGAAATCTGACCGTTGGAACACGTGTCAGTTCCTTAGTGACCCAGGGTCATTCCGGACAAATCAGGTCGGGTTGCCTAGTGGCTATAAGTAGCCCACCCCCTACACCATAAATTGGTTGGCTGCTCAGAGTTAGTGCACGGCTTTTGTCGTTTGAGAGCAACCCACCTCGAAGCCTTTGAGAGACAAATCCTTGCGAGGACAAATCCCTAAACACCTAGAGCCAAAGAGTGTTAGGTCTCACTTTAGGCTGTCTGTCTGTGTGATTTGAAGACTTATTACACTTGAGGACTGTGAATCCTCCAGCCGGTTAGGCGTCGCGTTCTGAGCATCCAAGAGTCATTGTGGATCACCGGTGAACGAAGTCTGTGAATGTTTGGAAGTCTACCTTAAAGACTTACCAGAGTGATTGGGCGAGGATTGGGTGTCCTTAGCTCAAGGGGAATAAGGTGAAGACACGGTCTTCTGAGTTAAATCTCAGCCTCCCTAACCAGACGTACAGTTGTCACAACAACTGGAACTAGTCCAACAAAGCATTGTCTTCAACGAGCTACTGGTTCTATCCTTCCCATCACTTTATTTGCAGTTGGTCCTTGTGAAGTCATTACCTGTATGCATTATCTTCTGTCTTCACTGAGCGACTTCTTGTTCTGATTGGCTTCATACTATCTTCCATCATGATCCATACTACCTAGCTGCTATTAGTCTTTGTGCTTTCACTTCATTGAATACTTGACTATAGCTTGCCTAGTGTAGTCTGCCTTCCGCTGCATGGTAATAGGTTTATTTCTATCATTTGTCTTTGAAACTTCCATGTTTTGAAGACGTTCATAAAAATCACCTATTCACCCCCCTCTAGTCGATCACTAGCACTTGCAATTGGTATCAGAGCAAGGTACTCCCTTGTTCTGTATTCGGTTTAACCACCTGGAGTTTAAGCTATGTCGACTACAGGGATAATCAAAGTCTCCACTGCGTGCCCCGTCTTCGATGGAACTGAATATCCCTACTGGAAGAATAAGATGTGCATGCATCTTGAAGCCATTGATGTCGACCTCTGGTATGTTGTCAAGAATGGCGTCCCCAAGGCTGGTGAAGGTGTCACCGCTGCGGATGTCAAAAAGTTCGTTCAACTGGACTCCACTGCCAAGAACATCATTTGTGGTCATCTGAACTAAGGGCAGTATGGCTGTGTGAGTGCTCTGGAAACATCTAAGCTAGTCTGAGACTGGCTCTCCAAGGTCAACGAAGGTGTCTCAACCCAGAGGGATCAAAGGATTAGTGTCTTTCGGAACCTCTTCAACCGCTTCAAGATGAACGACAATGAGAATGTTTAGCTCATGTTTGACTGACTCACTGACATCACAAATGAGCTTCAAGCTCTCGACGCTACTGAGATCACCAAGCATGAAATCGTCAAGATACTCCTAAGATCACTTGACAGCTCGTTTGACACCATAGCCCTGATGATTCAAGAACGCCCTGACTTCAAAAGCCTCGATCCGTCTGACATACTTGAAAGGCTCAACACACATGAGTTTCATCTTTCTGAGAAAAGAGACATCTACGGTCCCAACTATGGGCGAACTCGTGCTCTGAAGGCAAAAGCCGTTTCCTCATCTGAAGAAGAATCTGACTGCAGTTCTGATGATCCTGAAGACATTGGAAAGGAGCTTGCTATGCTTGTGAAGAAGTTCCAGAAATTCACCAAGAAGAAAGGCTTCAGAAAGTCCTCACGATCCAGCTCAAGGAATGATGAAGCTTCTGCTCATGACTACAAGAAGAGAACATGCCACAATTGCAAGAAACCTAGTCACTACATCTCTGAGTGTTTGTAGTGGGAAAATTTCAGGACCCCAATTCCAAGCCACATCGATCTAGTCGGTAACACCTCATATCACTTTCCGGCCTCATGCGCGGTATCCCACGGGTGTCGCCTTACCATGGCCCGGGACCGTTTGCGCCTTTTGGCTCACGTATATGATAGTGTCACTAGCATCCATATGACAGAGAACCCGGGCCGACATGGCTAGTCGTGAAACCAAAGCGGCACAGACCTATGGAGACAGGCATACATGAATCACATCGAGCATGTCGGTCATCAGCGAGTGATTTCGGGCTGTAGCACTGGGCTAACAGGACTCCAGGGAACCCGGGCTGTAGCAGGCTAGGCAGGACTCCAGAAGTCACCGCGTGACATTTCCCCGAAGGGACAGACATAGGAACGAAGTGAAACACATGCCGGCCAGTCAAGTGTCCTGAACAGTAGTGTTGGGCTAGCAGGACTCCAGTGAACCGGGCTGTAGCGGACTACTATGGCTCGAGGAACACTAGACTACATTTCCCCATAAGAAAGGCTGCCAAGGATAAACAACTAGATTGTCGGATCCCACTCATACCAAGCATTTCAATCATACAAACAATATGCCCGATATGAGTACATACAACATGGCATCACAACAAAACTCTACAACTCAAGTACTTTATTTAAAGGCTCCAGAGAGCCATACATAACATGTTCATACAGATAGGGGTCACATGACCCGACACTCAAGTCATACAATCATACAAGCACAAGCGGAAGCAATTAGTCTGAGTATAGACACTAGAAAGAAAGAAGGCTTCACGAAGCCTATCTATCTACATAGGTCCCTCCATGGCCAAGATCACCACCTGGGTGGCTAGTCACTCGTCGATGTCAAGGTCTATGTAGAACCCATCGGAGGGGGCGGTGTTGTCGTCTGAAAACAGTAGTTAAACAAACATGAGTACAAGGGTACTCAACACGTCTTACAACAAAACCTACTATACATGCTTATTCTCAAGAAGGTGGTGGGGTTATTGCAGCAAGCCAGCTTTGACTCTTGGCTAAGCTATCCTACGGAACTCCACTAGTAAAATAGTTTTCACACACGAGTCCACTACTCACCAACACAATACTCCACCAGGGATCCTCCCTCGTCATCCTACGAGAGGGCCATCCTCGGTACTCACACTTATCTTGAGTCTTTTAGTAGTATCCATTAACTTGTCTATGAACTATATAGGCAACCAAGTAGTCCTTTACCGCGGACGCGGCTATTCGAATAGTTTTATACCCTGCAGGGGTGTACTTTGTCATACACTCGGAAGCCCAGCGAGGGTGTCGGCCACGGCCTACCTAAACACATAAGTCTCTAGTCCAGGTTTATCGCCTATCCAAGTTCCATCCGCAGGGAGTCCGACCGAGGTTTCCACATACGGCCCCGAACCATGTGAACAGGGTTCCCGAGACAGCAAACGGGTGACTCGGTACAATGTGCCACGGTGTATCTACCGCAACATAGCCCACCCCTAGGGTCAGCGCTACCCACGGCCGCCAACACATAACCTACAAACACCAGAAACTATTTGCAACTCCTGGACAGAGTACTAGGGTGATTAAAAAGCCGAGAGGGTCCATTGGTTTCGGTCCCAATGTACGGTAGTAACTGCATCTTAAATCACACATACAGATCTCAGTTCTTATGGACGGCTTCAATGAAACAACCCACCGTGTACTCCTACATGGCCTCTCATCGATACCTTTACCAAAACATGTTCAACACATTCCTCATATTACCGACATAATCATATCACTCTAGCCCATCACCCAGATGAACCAGACATGACACAACTCTAAGCATAGCAGGCATAGCAAGGTAGGAATCACATACATGGCTCAATCAACTCCTACACATGCTAGTGGGTTTCATCTAGTTACTGTGGCAATGACAGGTCATGCAGAGGATAGGGGTTCAACTACCGTAGCACAATGCAGTTTGAATCACGATGTCTTAATGCAGTAAACAAGAGCAGAAGCGAGAACATGGGTTGTATCGGAATGATTAATGGTTGCTTGCCTGTTGTAGAGGTAGTAGGGTACTGCCCTTCAGACGGATACTCAGGGTTATCCTCAGAGGCAGAACCTACCACGAAAGACACACCGAGCATAATCAACACATGGCAATATGCAACAATATGATGCATGCTATGACATGGGAAGATGAAAGTGTCTTGGCCTAATGCAAGATAAAACAGAAGGAGATGAACTCATTTGAATCAAAGATTCAAATACTAGCTCATTAAACATGGCCTTATTAGTGCATTACCTTATTCTGCTTAAACAGCAATGTAAACTTGTTTTGTCATGCATCAAACCGTTACAGATGGATAGATTGAATTTTTCTGATAATTTTTCATATATAAATTATTTCATTTGGAGTTACGGTTGAATTTCTATGATTTTTAGAAGTTTTAAACATTTTTTGGAATTTCCTGAATAAAAGTAAATCCAGAAAATGCATTACTGCGTCAGCATTGCGTCATGCTGACCTCCGCAGGTCAACAGACCCGGTCCAGGTCAAACCTAACCAGTGGGTCCCGCGTGTCAGTGTCATTAGTCTAACTAGTTTTTAGTTACTCCTAATCCTACTTAATTAGCAGGCGGGTCCCATTTGTCATTGACCCAGACGGGTCAAACTAGGCGCACCCGAGGGTTTACTCGGTCAGGGGGGTCAAACCCCTTGGCGGCAGGTCAAACCCGCCGGCGACTCGACGTCGACGAGGCCCGAGACGGTGGCGCGGCTCGGAAAACGCCCACAGGGCACGGGCGAGGCCGTTCTTGGGCTCGTTGGAGAGCTCTTGCAGGCGCACATCTAGTGGTGGTGGAGGCCGGGCCTATGGTGGCCGGAGACAACGACGGCGAGCTCCAAGGCGGCGGCCGGAGTTCGGCCATGTGCGGGGTTTGGGCTGCGGCGTGCAAACGCGGAAACTGAGGCGCTAGCGAGGCACTACGCGATGCGGCAAGCATGTTGCGTAGCACGGGATTACCAAATGGTCACTAGAGTGACGCCAACAACAAGCTCGAGTGAAGACGAGCTTCGTCCATGGTGGAACTATGGCCTAGGGGGTGCAAACGCGTGGGAAAGAAGAGGGGAAAAGAGGCGGACTCACAGGGAGGTCGATGAGCAGATCAGCGGGCTCAGAGGCGACCGGAGCAAGGCTAATCGATGAACGGCTTCCAGCGGCTACCGAGGTTGAAGACGGCCTGATGGCGGCGATGCAGGGCCTCCGGCGAAGCGTGGTTCGGTGGGGAGGGCGAGGGCGTCGCGGCGGAGCTTCTGGACATGTCAGAGAGGCGATAGGGTGGCTCTGGTGGCAACTACAGCGAACTGCGGCGAGGAACGCGCTTGGCCATCATGGGAGAGGGTGAGGGAGACGAGGAGGAGAGTGAGGGAGGATGAGAGGGTGACGTGGGGGTCGGCGTGGCATCCCTGGACGTCTCCAGGCGTCGGCAGAAGCAGGAGGTGGCCGGCGTGTGGCCGTGGGCGCCGGCCACACGCTCCTCGTCCTCCTGGCGGGAGGTGGACGACGACTGGCAAAGCCAGTCGGCTGGGCCGAGCCAGGTGGGCTGGCCACCACAGGTAAGGCCCAGGTGGGCTTCCCTCTCTCTCTCTTTTTTTGATTTGTTTCTGTTTTCTATTTAACTGCAACTGTTGGGCTTTATTAAAAATACTAAAACGTGTCCAAAAATCCTGAAAATAATTCTGGGCTCTGTTTAGAATATTTCCATTAGCAAACATTTATTTCCAGAATTATTTGAGCATTTAAATTATTTTAGAGCATTTAAATGCCCAGAATAAAATACTTATGATTTAAGTCAATGACCTTCTATTGACCTAGAAAATTGTGCACCAATTTTGCCAGAGGTTCTAACCCAAGACAAAGAGGGTGAACTTTTTAGAAGGGCATTTCAGGTTCATTGAAAATAATTTTAGTAAACCCTAGTTGTTTCCAGGGGGGTGCTGCCAAGATAGCTTGATAACTATTGTTATAAGCAAACTCCGCAAATGGAAGGCATTTCTCCCAACTCATTCCAAACAAGATAACAGAAGCTCGGAGCATATCTTCCAGAATTTGATTGACTCGTTCTACTTGACCACTTGATTGAGGATGGAAGGCGGTGCTAAAAGAGGGATGAGTACCCATAGCATTTTGAAAGCATTCCCAAAATTGAGAGGTGAAGAGACTCCCACGGTCTGAGTTAATTTCCAATGGGACACCATGAAGAAACACTATTCAGGAGATGTATAATTCGGCTAGCTGGCTAGCGGTGATACTCTCACGAACAGGTAGGAAATGGGCTACTTTGGAAAGTCGGTCGATCACGACGAAGATGGCATTATTCCCTCTCTTGGTCCTGGGAAACCCGGTGATGAAATCCATACTGATTTTAACCCATTTCCATTCAGGAATAGCCAAAGGTTGAAGGGTGCCAGCGGGCTGTTGATGCTCTGCTTTAACACGACGACAAACGTCGCAATATTTCAAACTTAAGAGGAATTTAAGCATGATGCACACTCTAATGCTTGAACTAACTAGTGTGTGACAACTCACCCCCACTCAAAAGAATCTCGTCCCAAGATTTAGGATCCTCCGGGAAGAAGGTGGCGTACTCGAGTTGAAGACGATCCTCCCTTTCCCAAGTGGCTTCTTTCTCGGAATGGTGTGACCATTGAACCTTGATAAACTTGATATTACGACGTCGAGTGGGACGCTCGGCTTGATCAAGGATACGAACGGGATATTCCCGATAGGAGAGGTTGTCTTGTAGATCAAGCGTTTCGTGGTCCACTCCATGGATAGGATCTGCGAAGCAACGCCTGAGTTGAGAAACGTGGAAGACATCGTGAACTCTGGAAAGATGCGGAGCTAGTTCCAATTGGTAGGCAACTTCTCCTCGTTTGGCAAGAATGCGAAAGGGTCCAATGTAACGAGGAGCCAATTTGCCATTGATACCAAAACGATGGGTTCCCTTTAACAGAGTAACCCGAAGGTAAGCCTTCTCGTCGACTTCATAAGTCATAGGCTTATGTTTACGATCATATTGACTCTTTTGACGAGATTGGGCTGTTTTCATTTTCTCACGAATAACGCGAACCTGCTCTTCTGTTTCTTGAATCATATCCGGGCCAAAGAGTTGTCTTTCCCCAGTTTCTGACCAGTTAAGAGGCGTTCGACATTTTCATCCATAAAGAACTTTGAAAGGAGCTTTTCCCAAGATAGCTTGATAACTATTGTTATAAGCAAACTCCGCAAATGGAAGGCATTTCTCCCAACTCATTCCAAACAAGATAATAAAAGCTCGGAGCATATCTTCCAGAATTTGATTGACTCGTTCTACTTGACCACTTGATTGAGGATGGAAGGCGGTGCTAAAAGAGGGATGAGTACCCATAGCATTTTGGAAGCATTCCCAAAATTGAGAGGTGAAGAGACTCCCACGGTCTGAGTTAATTTCCAATGGGACACCATGAAGAAACACTATTCGGGAGATGTATAATTCGGCTAGCTGGCTAGCGGTGATACTCTCACGAACAGGTAGGAAATGGGCTACTTTGGAAAGTCGGTCGATCACGACGAAGATGGCATTATTCCCTCTCTTGGTCCTGGGAAACCCGGTGATGAAATCCATACTGATTTTAACCCATTTCCATTCAGGAATAGCCAAAGGTTGAAGGGTGCCAGCAGGCCGTTGATGCTCTGCTTTAACACGACGACAAACGTCGCAATTAGCAATGTATTGAGCGATTTCTCTCTTCATCCTAGTCCACCAAAACCTCTGGCGTAGGTCTTGATACATTTTAGTACTACCGGGATGAATGGTGAGAGGGGATTCATGAGCTTCCTTAAGGATCAGCCACCTCAGGTTTCGTGCCTTTGGAACCACTAGGCGATTTCCAAAGTATACGACACCTTGATCATCATTGGAGAAACAATTCACGACTCCTTTCTTAATTTTTCTCTGAATACGGGAGATTCCTGGATCTACCTTCTGTGACTTGATGATCTGATCCTTAAGGGTAGGTTTCGCCACCAGGGTAGATAGGAACCCTCGAGGAACAATGTGAAGATTAAGCTTACGAAATTCCTCATGGAGAAGTGGTTGACTTTGTTGTAACATCAGGTTGTTACAATAGGATTTACGACTTAGTGCATCAGCCATGACATTGGCTTTGCCCGGGGTGTAAGTTATTCCTGAGTCGTAATCCGAGATCAACTCAACCCAACGTCTTTGCCTGAGAATCAAATCTGGTTGGGTGAAGATATATTTCAAACTTTGGTGATCGATGAAGATCTCGCAACGATTACCGAGGAGGTAATGTCGCCAAGTTTTAAGTGCATGGACTACAGCTGCCAGCTCTAGATCATGTGTGGGATAATTTTCCTCATGTGGATGTAATTGCCGTGAAGCATAGGCAATTACCTGACAATCTTGCATGAGTATGCAACCTAGTCCTTGTCGCGAGGCGTCGCAATAGATAATAAAGTCCTTGGAGAAATCTGGTGGTACCAGTACGGGAGCAGATGTCAGGCGTCCTTTCAGTTCCTGAAAGCTGAACTCGCACTATGGAGTCCACTCAAACTTTTTATCTTTCTTGAGGAGTTTAGTTAGAGGTTTAGCAACCTTGGAGAAATTCTCGACGAAGCGGCGGCAATAGCTCGCTAAGCCAAGGAAGCTCCGAACTTGCTTAATCGTCTCAGGTGGAGTCCAATCAAGGACGGCTTGAACTCGCTTGGGATTGACAGAAATACCCTTACCAGAGATTACATGGCCTAGATAGGTCACTTCTGGCAACCAAAACTCACACTTGGAGAATTTGGCATAAAGGCGATGCTCTCGAAGTTTCATCAATACCAGCCTTAGATGTTCGGCATGTTCGTCTTCATTCTTGGAGTAGATGAGTATGTCATTGAGGTATACTACGACGAATTTATCCAAGTACTCCATGAAGACCGAGTTCATTAACCGAGAGAAGGTAGCCGGGGCATTGGTCAAACCGAAGGACATGATGGTGTACTTGTATTGGCCATAACGAGTAACAAAGGACGTTTTGGGAATGTCCCCGTTTCTGATTTTGATTTGATGGTAGCCCAACCTCAAATCCATCTTGGAAAAGACTGATGATGCAGCGAGCTGATCATACAGATCGTTGATCCTGGGAAGCGGGTATTTGTTCTTGATGGTGACCAAATTGACAGGTCCGTAATCCACAACCATTCGATCCGTTCCATCCTTCTTCATAACAAAGAGGACGGGACAAGCCCAAGGAGAGGAACTAGGAAAGATGAAACCCTTTTTCAAGGACTCATCGAGTTGGTTCTTAAGCTCGGCTAGTTCTAAGGGTGCCATCTTGTAGGGTCTTCTAGAAATTGGAACGGTTCTTGGAACAAGGTCTATCACAAACTCGACATCCATGTTAGGTGGAACACCTGCCAGTTCTTCTGGAAAGACATCCGGAAAGTCTCGGACTACCGGAACATCCTCAAGGTCTGGAAGGGGGTTGGCATTTAGAGAGTAAAGATGGCACTTGGACACTCGAGTTAAGACATTGACTGTCTTGCCCGATGGGTGAGTAAGTTGAACGGTTCTAGTGGCACAATCAATCTTAGCATAATGAGCTGACATCCAGTCCATACCCAAGATGATGTTTATGTCCGAGGACTTGAGAGCTATTAAGGATGCAAGGAAGACAAGTCTATCGACAAGAATTTCATTCCCATGGCTTACTCTAGAAGTTTGCCATTTGGAACCCTGAGTTTGAATTACCATGGAAGTGGACATGTCACAGAATGTCGTGTGATGCATTCGAGCATAGTTCTTAGATACGAATGAATGAGATGCTCCAGTATCGAAAAGAACAGATGCCGGATGGTAGTTAACAAGGAGCGTACCAAGGACGACGTTGGGATCCTCATGAGCCTCCTCGGCTGAAACATAATTGACATGGCCACGTGCAGTGGTGGCCGACTTGGCGTAGAATGTTTTTCCCGCGGGCTTACCACGGCCAACGGACTTTCCAGTTTGATTGGGGTTGTTGTTCTAGGGACACTCTCGGCTATAGTGACCCGGCTCTTCACACTTAAAGCATGTCACCACATTGGGGCGTGGAGCAGCATTAGTAGCGGGGCCACCATAGGGCTTGGGCGGTGCAAATTGCTGGTTGGGACGAGGCGCCTCAAAGGATGGCCTCGGGATGAATCTGGGTGGCAATGCCATGCTTGGGATCCACACCCGGCGCTTCTGAGCTCCAGAGCCAGATGAAGAGCCAAAATCACGGGAGTGCTTGCGTGAAGCGTCATAATCAGTCTGGCCTGTCTCAGCACTGATGGCTTTATTGACCAACTTCTGAAAGGAGGTGCACTCGTGCAGACGAAGATCGCGGCGAAGCTCAGGGCTAAGTCCCTTGCGGACCCCCGTGTTGATGAAGATGGGCCACGCTAGGCCCCCACTTGAGCCATGCCGCAGGCCGCAGGCAGGCAAGTCTGGGGACCCCCGTTCCTAGAACGCCGACAATCACATACATGGCTCAATCAACTCTTACACATGCTAGTGGGTTTCGTCTAGTTACTGTGGCAATGACAGGTCATGCAGAGGATAGGGGTTCAACTACCGTAGCACACAGCAGTTTGAATCGTGATGTCTTAACGCAGTAAACAAGAGCAGAAGCGAGAACATGGGTTGTATCGGAATGATCAATTGTTGCTTGCCTGTTGTAGAGGTAGTAGGGTACTGCCCTTCAGACGGATACTCGGGGTTATCCTCGGAGGCAGAACCTACCACGAAAGACACACCGAGCATAATCAACACATGGCAATATGCAACAATATGATGCATGCTATGACATGGCAAGATGAAAGTGTCTTGGCCTAATGCAAGATAAAACAGAAGGGGATGAACTCATTTGAATCAAAGATTCAAATACTAGCTCATTAAACATGGCCTTATTAGTGCATTACCTTATTCTGCTTGAACAGCAAGGTAAACTTGTTTTGTCATGCATGAAACCATTACAGATGGATAGATTGAATTTTTCTGATAATTTTTCATATATAAATTTTTTCATTTGGAGTTACGGTTGAATTTATATGATTTTTAGAAGTTTTAAACATTTTCTGGAATTCCCTGAATAAAAATAAATCCAGAAAATGCATTACTGCGTCAGCATTGCGTCATGCTGACCTCAGCAGGTCAACAGACCCGGTCCAGGTCAAACCTGACCAGTGGGTCCCGCGTGTCAGTGTCATTTGTCTAACTAGTTTTTAGTTAGTCCTAATCCTACTTAATTAGCAGGCGGGTCCCATTTGTCATTGACCCACAGGGGTCAAACTAGGCCCACCGGGGGTTAACTCGGTCAGCGGGGTCAAACCCCTGGTCGGCAGGTCAAACCCGCCGGCGACTCGATGCCGGCGAGGCCCGAGATGGTGGCGCGGCTTGGAAAACGCCCACAGGGCACGGGCGAGGCCGTTCTTGGGCTCGTTGGAGAGCTCTTGCAGGCGCGCATCTAGTGGTGGTGGAGGCGAGGCCTATGGTGGCCGGAGACAACGACGGCTAGCTCCAAGGCGGCGACCGGAGTTCGGCCATGTGCGGGGTTTGGGCTGCGGCGTGCAAACACGGAAACTGAGGCGCTAGCGAGGCACTACCCGATGCGGCAAGCATGTTGCGTAGCACAGGATGACCAAATGGTCGCCGGAGCGACGCCGGCGACAAGCTCGAGCGGAGACGAGCTTCGGCCATGGTGGAACTATGGCCTACAGGGTGCAAACGCGTGGGAAAGAAGAGGGGAAAAGCGGCGGAGCTCACAGGGAGGTCAATGAGCAGATCAGTGGGCTCGGGGGCGACCGGAGCGAGGCGAATCGATGAACGGCATCCGACGGGTACCGAGGTTGAAGACGGCCTGATGGCGGCGATGCAGGGCCTCCGGCAAAGCGTGGCTCAGTGGGGAGGGCGAGGGCGTCGCGGCGGAGCTTCTGGACATGTCAGAGAGGCGAGGGGATGGCTCTGGTGGCAACTACAGCGAACGGCGGCGAGGAACGCGCTCGGCCATCGCGGGAGAGGGTGAGGGAGACGAGGGGGAGAGTGAGGGTGGATGAGAGGGGGGCGTGGGGGTCGGCGTGGCATCCCTGGACGTCTCCAGGCGTCGGCAGAAGCAGGAGGTGGCCGGCGTGTGGCCGCGGGCGCCGGCCACGCGCTCCTTGTCCTCCTGGCGGGAGGTGGACGACGACTGCCAAAGCCAGTTGGCTGGGCCGAGCCAGGTGGGATGGCCAGCACAGGTAAGGCCCAGGTGGGCTTTCCTCTCTCTTTCTTTTGATTTGTTTCTGTTTTCTATTTAACTGCAACTGTTGGGCTTTATTAAAAATACTAAAACGTTTCCAAAAATCCTGAAAATAATTGTGGGCTCTGTTTAGAATATTTCCAATAGCAAACATTTATTTCGAGAATTATTTGAGCATTTAAATTATTTTATAGCATTTAAATGCCCAAAATCAAATACTTATGAGTTAAATCAATGACCTTCTATTGACCTAGAAAATTGTGCACCAATTTTGCCAGAGGTTCTAACCCAAGACAAAGAGGGTGAACTTTTTAGAAGGAAATTTCAGGTTCATTGAAAATAATTTTAGTAAACCCTAGTTGTTTCGAGGGCTGCTGGGGTTCTGTCTTCCCCATTTCAAACTTAAGAGGAATTTAAACATGATGCACACTCTAATGCTTGAACTAACTAGGGTGTGACAGAAAATGAGAACAAGAAGAAGAAGAAGAAGAAGAGCAAGGAATATGATTCTGACGACAAGAAGAAGAAGAAATACTCAAAGTCTTTTTCCAAGTCTTCCTCAAAGTCTTCATCACACAAGAAGAGCTCATCTGGCAAGGCTCGTGCGTTTGTTTGCAAGGTAATGGATTCAGAGGAGGAGTCTGCTTCTGAGGAGGCAAAGGTGGAGTCTGAGGAGGAGTCTGATTCTGGCGTTGCAAGTCTGGCTACAGCCTACGTTGCCAAGTCCATCTTCAACACTGAAGACAATGACTTCGTCACCGACGCCGATGCTGATGATAAGGACAACTCCGCTCCCACCTACTGCTTCATGGCACGTGGTGCCAAGGTAAACTCATGCACTACCCACTATCAAACATCCAGTGAAGATGACTCTGATTGTGGTTCCAACCCCAGCTACAAAACACTTGCTAAAATTGCAACTGAACAACAGAAAGCTATGGAACATATTCAAAAACTGTTAGACAAAGCGATGACCTGTTAGACGCTGAAATGACTCGACCTCAGTCCTTAATTGAAGACATTAGAAATCTTCATATTAAGTATGAGGAACTTGAAAGTCGTCATGGAACGCTCTCAACAACTCATGAAAAGCTTTCCTATGATTATCTTCAAAGGAAGCAAGATCTTGAGAAATTGAGAGCGGCTCATGAAGATCTTCAAAAGGAAAACGAGTCACTTCGCGCCAAATAGATCTGTTCCGCTCAGGAAGGATTTGAACCACCATGTCTTAAATGCATTGAGCGTGACAACGCTACTTCTGTTGCTGGATGTTCTACTGCTGCTACTATTGCAATATCTTCAACTGTTGATGTGGTAACTCACCCCTCTGCTGAGGATACCACTGCTATTGCTTATGAAATTGCTAGGCTGAAGACATTGCTTGAAACAGGGATGTACAAAAGTCTCAAAGGGCATCAGACACTATGTGATGTCCTCAAAAGGAAGATCCTGAACCGAAACCCTAGGAAAGAGGGTGTTGGGTTCGAAAGGAAAATGAATGCTGATGGCTCTTACTGGAAACCTGAGCAGTACCCCAAAACCACATGGGTTGCTGCAAAGGAACCTTCAGTGGATCCATCCACCCTATCTGGCTTCACTTGTACTAATCCCATTGTCATTGATGAATCCTTTGATGCAATCTATAAACTGTTTAAGAATCAGAATGGTGAAGTGTTTGCCAGGTATATTTGTACTAGCTGCAGGAATGGGCCACCTATGAAGAAAGTCTGGGTGCCGAAAAAGTGTCTGGAGAATCTTCCTGTGAATGTCGTCATGACACCACAAGTGAATAAGACAAACCCCAGACCACAGGCTTCATATGGTCCAAAGGCTTCATACAGACAGAGGACTCACTTGAGTCGCACTAACGCAAATGTTTTGCAGGGAAACCATACTTAGGCCTATGAATATGAGCGCGTGTCATCAAACCGCCATGTTCATAAGACCAAGAACTACTCTGCTTATTCTTATGAGTACTATTGTCCACCCGCAAGACTATTTGCTAGGGCTCCAAAGCCAAAGTTCTCAGATGTTGCACTTAGACTCATTGCTTCGAAGCCACCCTTGAAGATGTGGGTGGCTAAGAAAGCTTAACTCTCTTTTGCAGGGAAGGGTCTCCAGCCGAAAATCAAATGCGTCTGAAGCTATTGCTGGGGACCTTAAACATCTTGTAGGGCGCAAGATCAAATGCCCAAATGTTCTTATTATGTATTTTGTTCCTGAGTCGCATGCTACTTGCCCTATCAGTCCTAACCTTCATCTATGCTTTCATAATCCACTTGCTCGTCAAATGTTTATGCTTCACAATTCTCTTCGTGAAGCCTATCCCCCTAATTGTACTGTAGGGTATGACACCAGCTGCTTCAGAATGGATTATTGATAGTGGATGTACTAATCACATGACTGGCAAGCGAAGTCTTCTCATGTACTCAACTCTACGTCCATCTGACAAAAGTCACATCACATTTGTTGATACTGGCAAAAGCAAGGTATTGGGTCTAGGTAGAGTTGCAATCTCAAAGGATCAGCAGATGGATAAAGTGATGCTTGTTGAATCCCTTGGTTTCAACTTAATGTCCATCTCAATGCTTTGCGATTTGAACATGATTGTAATATTTGGAAAATATCGTTGCCTAGTTCTAGTGGAATCTGACAAGTCTCTAGTCTTTGAAGGGTATCGGAAAGATGATTTGTACATGGTAGATTTCTCAGCAGGACCACAGCTTGCCGTATGTCTTCTTACAAAAGCTTCAGAATGCTAGCTCTGGCATCGGAGGCTAGGGCATGCTGGCATGAGGAATTTGCACACTTTTGCAAAGAAGAAGCATATCATAGGCATTGAGGGCGTCAAGTTCAAGAAGGATCACCTATGCGGTGCCTGCGAAGCTGGAAAGATGACGAGGGACAAGCATGCCTTGAAGACAATCATGACAACGACTCAACCCTTCGAACTACTACACATGGACCTCTTTGGTCCTACTCACTACTCAACTCTTACTACTACTTCTTGTCTCTATGGCTTTGCCATTTTTGATGATTATTCAAGATATACATGGGTGCATATAATTCTCTACAATACTGAAGTTTAGGATGTCTTCAGACGCTTCGCAAATCGAGCCATGAATAACTATGGTGCTAAGATCAAGCACATCCGAAGTGACAACGACACTGAATTCAAGAACACCGGCCTTGACACTTATCTTGATACATTGGGCATCACTCATGAGTTCTTAGCCTCATACCCGCCGCAGTAGAATGGCATCATGAAACGCAAGAACAAAACACTCATTGAGATGGCTCGGACGATGCTCGATGAATACAAGACTCCAAGGAAGTTCTGGCCTGAAGCCATTGATACTTCATGCCATGTCATCAACCATGTTTATCTTCACAAGCTTCTGAACAAAACATCCTATGAACTCCTCACTGGCAAGTAGCCAAATGTCAGTTACTTCAGAGTATTTGGTGCCAGGTGCTGGATCAAGGATCCTCATCACACTTCAAAATTTGCACCGAAAGCACATGAAGGTTTTATGCTTGGTTCCGGAAAGGATTCACACTCCTACAGAGTCTTCAACCTCTTTCACTATAAAGTGGTTGAAACTGTGGATGTGCGGTTCGATGAGACTAATGGCTCGCAAAGAGAGCACCTGCCAAATGTGCAAGATGAAATACCACCCAGTGAATTCATCAAGCTTATGGGAACTGGAGAAACCATACCGTCTGAAGTACAGCCTAAAGAGGAACTTATCATCTCTGCACTTGATCAGCCTAAAGACAATGCTCAGCCTGAAGACAATCCTTCAAACATTGAAAATGATCAGCAAGAGCAAAATCTTCGTCCAGTTCATCCTTGTGTTGCAAATGAAGTACAAATTGAGAAGATAATCGATAGCATCAATGCACCTGGTCCACTCACTCGATCAAGGGCAACACAAGTAGCAAATTTCTGTGGACACTTTGCATTCGTCTCAATATCAGAACCCAAGAAAATTGACGAAGCGTTCATGGAACCTGAATGGATTCAAGCTATGCAAGAAGAGCTTCAACAGTTTGAGCTGAATAATGTATGGGAACTGATCAAGCGTCCTGATCCTCGTAAACACAATAT
Organism: Triticum monococcum; assembly: GCA_034509565.1. Taxonomy (NCBI): domain Eukaryota; kingdom Viridiplantae; phylum Streptophyta; class Magnoliopsida; order Poales; family Poaceae; genus Triticum; species Triticum monococcum. The sequence goes on along the minus strand of CM067844.1, from coordinate 306,628,258 downwards.
CATAGGGACTAAATGGATATATCACAACAAGCAAGATGAGCATGGTGAAGTTGTCAGAAACAAGGCTCGTCTCGTTGCTTAAGGATACACTCAAGTTGAAGTAATTGACTTCGATGAAACATTTTCTCCTGTGGCTAGTCTTGAAGCCATACGCATACTGCTAGCCTATGCAAATAATCATAACATCCTTTTGTATCAAATGGATGTGAAGACTACTTTCCTCAATGGCAAGATTGAAAAGTGTATGTTGTACAACCGCCTGGCTTTGAAGATCCAAAACATCCTGACATGGTTTACAAGCTCAACAAGGCACTGTATGGCCTCAAACAAGCCCCTCGTGCTTGGTATGACACACTCAAAGACTTCCTGAAGAGCAAAGGCTTCAAACCTGGTTCCCTGGATCCCACTCTCTTCACGAAGACATATGATGGTGAACTGTTTGTGTGCCAAATATATGTGGATGACATTATCTTTGGCTGCACTAATCAGAAATACAGTGATGAGTTTGGATACATGATGCAAGAGCAATATCAGATGTCCATGATGGGTGAGGTGAAGTTCTTCCTTGGTCTTCAAATATGACAGCAATGCAACGACATCTTCATATCTCAAGAGAAATACCTCAAAGATTGCCTGAAGAAGTTTGGAATGCAAGACTGCAAAGGTTATACGACGCCAATGCCTATCAAGAGTCATCTAGATTCTGACGCAAATGGTAAAGAGTTCGATCAAAAGGTATACTGCTCCATGATCGGTTCTTTGCTTTATTTATGTGCATCTAGGCCAGATATCATGCTTAGTATTTGCATGTGTGCTCGATTCCAAGCGGCACCAAAGGAATCGCATCACTTAGCTGTGAAGCGAATTCTTTGATATTTGGCTTACACCCCAACACTAGGATTATGGTATCCAAAGGCCTCAGAGTTTGATCTAGTTGGATTCTCAGATGCTGATTATGCTGGTGACAAGGTGGATCGGAAGTCTACATCAGGCACATGTCACTTTCTGGGACGATCACTTGTGTGTTGGTCTTCAAAGAGGCAGAACTGTGTATCTCTCTCCACTGCTAAATCTGAATACATTGCTGCTGGATCTTGCTGTGCTCAGCTTCTATGGATGAAGCAAACACTCAAAGACTATGGCATTCATCTGAAGCAAGTGCCACTCTACTGCGAAAATGAAAGCCCCATCAAGATCACCAACAACCCAGTTCAGCACTCGAAGACAAAGCACAATCAGATCCGTCATCACATTCTCAGAGATCATGTCATGAAGGAAGACATTGATATCATTCACGTCAACACTGAAGCACAGCTGGCAGATATCTTCACGAAGCCGCTGGATGAGAAAAGGTTTTGCAAGTTGCGGTGTGAGCTAAATATCTTGGAATCCTCAAATATCCTATGATCATGCACACATCCTAACACTAATGCATGTTGATAACTTAGATGTGCAAACACACGAAGTAACGTATATCTTCAACAAATGAAGACTTACACTCTAAGTGTGAATACATTAACGCGGAATTTGACTTCGGAGCGCCATGATAATTGTGCGCCGTGTTTGGGTCTAATACTTCCTATATGGTGGGTAACGCCACCACCAAACTTTTGGTTGGAGTATTTTCTGTTGGCGTTATATTTGCAAAGTCTTCGCATTTGGTTTGTCTTCAATATTAACATGGCTTCATGTTTATCTTCACTATATTAATTTGGTCTCATTCGGATATATTCATGTATTTTCGTTCTATCATCTACATCATTCAATTATAGCTATGTCTTCTCGTTGGATCTTTTGAACTAAGGGAATGTCATCGGACCCTGACCTTTCTATGCTCCCGTCTTAAGTCTATCTATCCAAATCATATGCATTCTATTGAATCTGTCGAATGTTTTCGCTGCGTCCTTGTCAGTAGAAGATACAAAGACAAACATTAAATCTGTTTTAAATGCTCTATCCTTTTTACCTGAAACCCGGAGAAGCGGGAATGATCACCCGACAATCCTGGCGTGCATGGGAACGTTGAACAACCTCCTATGTGTTGCATGATCGCCACATGTCCTTCAGATGTGAACCGCCAGGGGCACCTGCGTAATAACGCTGTGCCGCCCCTGTCCCTATAAATACACGCCTCACCCCAGTCATTATCTCTTCATCCACTCTCGCACAAACCCTAGCGCCACTGCTAGCCCTTGACGACGCTGACGGCGAAGCGCTTAGCTACCGCGACCTCACCGACACCGTCATCACGCCGGCCGCGGACGTCGTCTTCTCCGCCGTCACCGTAGGTGTCCTCCGTTGCCAAGTTAGGGCATGGAAGATCGAACTGCTCGGCCTCCTCTTCCACTCCTTCTAGTAGTTCGTCGTGTGGTAAATAAAACCTCCTTTTACAGTCTTTTTGATTCGATAGATTCATCCTTTCCATCCACAAGTGGTTTATGTTGCTACAAAGTTGGATCTATCTTGTTCTGCATCTCATAGCATGCCTAGTATGTTCACTTATCTTCACAAAGTAGTTAGATTCCTCACTTGTACTTATTTGTGGATTCGTACAAATCTGGAACCAACTCACTACATATGAGTGAATGTCTTCGCACTATGAGGTCAATGTCTTCTAAACTGATTTATCTTCAAAATCTTCTAAGAATGCATACGACATCTTCCCCTTCCCTCACATCTCTAATGCTGTCACAGGTATATGTCCGTGGGAGAATCCCTTGGTTCTCATAGTCTACATTCATTTGCAGAGTTCTTACAGCGTCACATAAATTCTCCTGAAGCCAGTTCCTGTCTGACCAGTAGATGGAAGACTTCGACAGTGTTGAAGCCTTTCAGTCTAAACTTCATGACAACTCAAAAATTTGTCAGGAAGGGCGGCAGACAATGCCGTGGAAACACTGCTAAGGACCTGCCACCGGATCTCTATGATTTATACAAGTCAGATCCAGAAGAAACCTATGGAGAACGCAAGAACCGAATCCAATGGATTCGAAGACATTGTACAGAGGAAACGTTCAAGTGCAGATTCCTCACCAAGGAGTATGCTGAGAAGAATGCCTTAAAGGGCCTCTGGGAGATATAATATACAAAGGTCTTCAGCCCAAGTCGAAGTCCGAAGCTATTGCTCAAGGCTTCTACCCCTGCATGATTCATGGACCTCAGCCTGCTAATGCTGACCCATCCTCTCTGTTATGGTGTCGTGAAGATAATCTGTTCAAGTGCAACTATCAGGCTGCAAAGAACTCGGCCAAGGAAAACAAGAAGTCTTTGGGATTAGAATTCAACCCAGGCCCCTCTGCACCACGTGCTGATGGCACACGCGAAGCTGAACCCAATCTGATTGGGCCCTTCTACAACATAGAAGGTCTCATCACTCATATTTAGGTTCAAGGGGCATCCGTGGATCACTCGACAGATGACACTGATTCTGACGAAGCACCTGCACCACCAAAGCCTGTGAAGCAAAAGAAACCAAAGGCCTCAAAGCCCTCTTCTGCACCAAAGGTCTCACGGGCGAAGCCTCTGGCCACTGCACCTCCTGAAGTCAGTGTGTAGTCTGAAGATCTCTCAGGCATCTCCAAGTCTGACAAGTTGAAAAAGCCCATGCAACCCACTGGTCAAGCATTGACTCCTGTGCTGTTTCGAGAAATGAGAATGACACCATTGATCTGTCCAGCGATGACGATCTTGGCGATGATGCTCTTGAGAAATTAATAAAGAGCAAGCAAGAGGCGGAAATCTTCAATGATCTTCCCCTCTTTCATGTGGAAATCTTATACAAGTTTATTGATGAGTGGTTTGACAGCCCAGATCTCAGTTTTGATGATCTTCAGCTCCTAATTGGCCTCAGTGTCTCTTTCCATGGAGCCATTGCTCCTGAGCTGGCTCTTGTACAGAAGATTGTTGAGCTGAAGCACAAAATTGACTATGAAAAGGCTCAGTTCAAGAAGCACATGGCGAAGAACAATGTTGAAGACATTCAAAACTTCAAGGTCATGATGCATGAGCTCAAGGAGGCATTCCACAAGAAACTAGAAGAAGCAAAAGGTTCTTGTGAGCGCATGAAAAATCTTGCTGCCAAATGTGTTCAAGGCTACAACGAAGCTGAAAAGCGCAAGACTTTGGGGCGACCAGGCATCGACCCCAGAATGGCTGCCAAGAAGAAGAAGAAGCCAGATGTGGCCGAACCAGAAGCATCAAGGAAGGAAGAACCTCGCATTGTCTTCCCAGCCAGTATGACAGGCTTGAAGCCTAAGGTTCCCACAGTGGCTTCAGAATTCAAGAAAACTTGAGCAGCTGAAGCCGAAGCTAGAAAGCGCAAGGCCGAAGCCACCACTGATGATGCTCCCCCAACCAAGAAAAGAAAAACAAAGAAGAGAGACCGGGCTGCTTCCATAGAGCTCCTTGTTGTCGAGCCAATTTTTGTTGCTCGTCCTTCCTCTGCACATTGAGAACGTCGTTTGGTAGTTCATGAGCCTGCTTCCATAGAGGCTCCTGAAGCTGAAGAGAATCCAGCTGTTGACCCCACCATAGCTGAAAACACTGGTCCTCATGACAATGTTGAAGATGATGAAGTCCTTCCTCAGATCGAGCACAATTTGGTATCATCACCTGTTGTCACGAACAGTGAACTCATCAGCATTGGTCGTCCATTGATGCCAATTGCTCAGGATGACTCATGGGGTGATCACCCTCAAGAATCCCCTCGTGATGAAGAAACACCAGTCACTCCCGCACCACAGGTCACCACTCCGGTGATTTAAAGTGAAGACTTTGAGGCCCAACCAACTCCATCTCCACAGGCGTCGCCAGCATTTCGCAAGCTTCGCAAAGGACCAAGGCCACAGGTCACATTGTCAAGTGTTCCAGAAGGAGAAGAGCGCCAAGCCGTTTCATGCGAAGTCTTTCCTCAAGCCTCTCCTACTGCGAACGTCCCTGAATCTGAAGCCAAAATGGTTGAAGATATTCTGGCTGCATCAGCCGATCACCATGAAGAAGAACCAAGAAAAGAAGAACGTGTTGGTACACCCCCGTCCAACCCTGAAGTTGTTCTCGAGGAGAACGTGTCCGACCCTCCAGCTCCTGAAGTGGAGGTTACCAATACTGTGGCGGCCACCAACATCAACACTAAAGCCAATGACGTTGCCATGGCTGAGGCTAATGTGGCGCCTGAAGCTAATGTGGTGCAGAAGTGAATGCACCTGAAGCTAATGCAGCACCCGAAGCAAATCCGCTTCCTGAAGCCAATGCCTCTGCTCCTATACCTTCTCCAAGGCCACACACCATCGAGCAAGCATATGATCGTGGACAGCTTGTTACCGTCCGCTGGCCAATCCTGGTTCCTCCGCCTGCTGCCGGACCTCAGTTTTCCTATCATGTGTAGCACAGGCCTCAGGTCCAGAAGCCAAAGCCAAGGCTACCACAATTTCCAGGTACTGCAACTTCACCAAGATCATTTAATCTGAATGGATTCAAGGCACACAACACATTCTTCGACAGTGGCAAGAACCCCTACACAAGGCCAAGAATCTCTTCGGACCGATTCTGGAGTTATCAGCAGAGAAGCTATTATTCATGCATCTTGTACAATCAGGGATACATCTCCCCTCATATGCATCTTGATTGTGAAGCCATTACTGGACTTTCATGCCTTGAAGAAGCCCTTGACTGCTTTTGTGATGCGGGTCTGCTCAACTTTGTGACTACCAAGGAACACTAGAATGAAGAACTTCTGCTTCAATTCTATGCTACCCTCCACATTCGTGGATACAATAGGGATCTGAAGACTTGGATCGTTGAGTGGATGACAGGAGATGTTCATTATGAAGCTAAAGCCCAAGACATCATTGATCTTACATCCCTGCTCACTCCTCGCAAATATTATGAACCAGGTTGTCAATAACACCAGAATGCTTTGGAGAGCATTTTCCAGAAGCCAGAACCCAATATGAGTCAAATGTTGAGCATGATGAAGCCTTTGCCACGCGACATTGAATACCCAACCGAATTCTTTGTTGAAGGCCTAGAGTATCTGCCCCGCATCATTTACCATATCATCGGAAAGACTCTATGGCCTGTCAAAGGACATTCATCTGCAGTGAAGCTTGAAGGAGCAATGAAGACTTTGGTTTTCTATATCTTCAATGGCATAAGCTTCAATGCTCAAGACTTCTTCATTAGGCAGTTGGCTGCATCTGGCTCTGACATCTTTGGTCTGAAGTTCTATGCTCCATGGGTAATGTGTCTTATCAAGCTTCACTCTGCCTTCAACTATCAGCCATCTGCGCGCAATCATCTTGTATTCTTGCCAGAGGTTGATCTGTCTGTTGAAGCTACTTACCCAGGGCCTGCAAAGGCTCCAATTTATCTTCACAATGTTGATCATCAAAGCTTCACCTAGCCCATTGAAGGAGTTCAGGCAGTCTCTTGTGTTTATCCCTTGGCTGGGAACACACGTGCCCCTCGCACCCAAACTGAAGCCACTGAAAGCACCATTGCCCAATGGCCTCGGAAGCGATCTCGTGTTCTCAACGACCAAGAGCTTCTCATCACTCTACATGATAAACATGATAAGCATCATCACTGTCTTAAGCGTCGGATGCAAAGCCTCTTGGTGGACGTCAATCGCATTCGCAATCTTGCCACGAAGAATGCCGTTGTTACACATGAAACTTGTCGGAGGTCCTGGAAGAGTTTGACTTTGCTCACTGCCGAAGAAGATCTTCAAGACGATGGCTTCATAGAAAGATTTAAGTTTGACTCCACTCCTCCAAGGAATGCTCACTGGCGTCGGACTCCCTCCCTTGAAGACTCTGACTATTCTTCCTCAGCTGCAATAGTGAATGCCAGAGTTATCGATGATCAAGATGATGCCACTTCACCACCTCCACCTTCAACACGTCTCGACACTGCACCAAGTTCTTCTGCACCACCGGACCTCAACGACGACCCTGCTGCTTCACCTACTACTCATGGGAACGAGTAGAAGCTCTATGTCTTCAAACCTTTTTGGTCATTACTGACAAAAAGGGGAGAAGCATATGAGTTGATAGTCTTCAAACGGGTCCATATGGGTGGTTGCTTTACTTTTTGCTACTTTTGCCAAGTGCTTACAACTCTCGCTTTTGAAACATTTGGTCCGTTTTGAGTTGTAACACTTAAACCTGATGGTCGGTTGCTACCTTTTTCGACACTATGTGATGCGATGATAAATTCCGCATGTGCGACGATAAATTCCGCACGAAGTCATTTTGCAGACGTCTATTTTTCATTATGCATGTCATTATGTTCATTATATCATTTCATGCATGATGAATTGTCTTCATAAGTAGAAGACGAGCTCCGCAAGTACAACCTCCCATGTGCATTTGCATTCAAAAGCAAAATACTTATATGCACATCTTCAGGGGGAGCCTTTCTCCTACTTACGAAACAATACTTAAATCCTTTACAATTTCACATACTTTTATCCCCGTTGAAAACTTCAACTAGTTTGTCATCAATCACCAAAAAGGGGGAGATTGTATGTGCATCTAGTGCCACCCCTAGTTGGTTTTGGAGTACTGAGGACAAACCTGGTTGAGGGACTAATGTGTTTGTGCGAATTGCAGGATAACACAGGTAGAAGTCCCTCACTGATTTGGTTTTCCTACCGGAGATGACCCCTAAAATGTATGAAGACATTGAAGTCAAAGGTGGTATGTGAAGACATTCACATTGAAGACTATGACAAGAGAAGTCATCGCGTGAAGACTATAAAGCACGAAGACTTAGTTGTTTCGTCGTTCTTTTTCTTTTTTGTTGAGTCATAGGAACCACCGTACTGTTAAGTGGGGTCCAAGTGAACCAGTCAGAATGACTGAAGTGATGCTTAACCAAAATCCTATGTCTTCGAGCGAAGCCTATGAGAGCAAATCTTATCCAGAGCTGCATAAGTCAACTTTGCTTGTAGCTCAAGTAAAGTTGCCGTGTGTGTTTGAAATCTGACCGTTGGAACACGTGTCAGTTCGTTAGTGACCCAGGGTCATTTCGGACAAATCAGGTCGGGTTGCCTAGTGGCTATAAATAGCCCACCCCCTACACCATAAATTGGTTGGCTGCTCAGAGTTAGTGCACGGCTTTTGTCATTTGAGAGCAACCCACCTTGAAGCCTTTGAGAGATAAATCCTTGCGAGGACAAAGCCCTAAACACCGAGAGCCAAAGAGTGTTAGGCATCACTTAAGTCTTTCTGTCTGTGTGATCTGAAGACTTATTACACTTGAGGACTGTGAATCCTCCAGCCGGTTAGGCGTCGCGTTCTGAGCATCCAAGAGTCATTGTGGATCGCCGATGAACGAAGTCTGTGAAGGTTTGGAAGTCTACCTTAAAGACTTACCAGAGTGATTGGGCGAGGACTAGGTGTCCTTAGCTCAAGGGGAATAAGGTGAAGACACGGTCTTCTGAGTTAAATCTTAGCCTCCCTAACCAGACGTACAGTTGTCACAGCAACTGGAACTGGTCCAACAAATCATTGTCTTCAACGAGCTACTGGTTCTATCCTTCCCATCTCTTTATTTGCAGTTGGTCCTTGTGAAGTCATTGCCTGTCTGCATTATCTTCTGTCTTCACTGGGCGACTGCTTGTTCTGATTGGCTTCATACTATCTTCCATCCTAATCCATACTACCTTGCTGCTATTAGTCTTTGTGCTTTCACTTCATTGAATACATGACTATGGCTTGCCTAGTGTTGTCTATCTTCCACTGCATGGTAATAGGTTTATTTCTATCGTTTGTCTTCGAAACTTCCATGTTTTGAAGACTTCCATAAAAATAGCCTACTCACCCCCTCTAGTTAATCACTAGCACTTTCACTTTATTGCATGTTGAGAGATAGTTATATGATCCAATTATGTTATTATTGTTGAGATAACTTGCACTAGTGAAAGTATGAACCCTAGGCCTTGTTTCAACGCATTGCAATACCGTTTATGCTAACTTTTACCACTTGCTACCTTGCTGTTTTTATATTGCACTTGTATCACCATCTCTTCACTGAACTAGTGCACCCATACAATTTACCATTGTATTGGGTGTGTTGGGGACACAAGAGACTCTTTGTTATTTGGTTGCAGGGTTGTTTGAGAGAGACCATCTTCATCCTACACCTCCCACGGATTGATAAACCTTAGGTCATCCACTTGAGGGAAACTTTCTACTGTCCTACAAACCTCTGCACTTGGAGGCCCAAAAACGTCTACAAGAAGGTTGCGTATTAGACATCAAGCTCTTTTCTGGCGCCATTGACGGGGAGGTTAGTGCTTGAAGGTATATATTTAGATCTTGCAATCGATACTTTTAGTTTCTTGTTTTATCACTAGTTTAGTCTATAAAATAAAACTACAAAAAATGGAATTAATGGTACCTCATATGCTTCATCTTTTTAATATCTTTCATGAAAATAAGGATTCGGATAATTGTGCCAAAATGCTAGAAGACGAATGTATTAAAATGTTTGGCACTAAATCTTTGGATGATGAGCATGATTGCAATGTTGTTAGTATGAATTCTTTGAATACCCATGATGCTAATGATATGCAAAGCCACAAGCTTGGGGATTCTATATTTGATGAAGATGATATTTTTTGTCGCCCAAGTTTTGATGAGCAAATTTATTATGATGAGAGCATCCCTCCTATCTATGATGATTATTCTGATGACATGTATGCTATAAAAAATAATGATATCCATGAAACTTGTCATCATGATTTTAACTTTCAATTGGATTATGCTTCACATGATAGTTATTTTGTTGAGTTTGCTCCCACTACTATTCATGAGAAGAAATTTGTGTATGTGGAGAGTAATAAAAATTCTATGCTTGTAGATCATGAAAAGAATGCTTTATGTGATGGTTATATTGTTGAATTAATTCATGATGGTACTGAAAATTATTACGAGGGAGGAATATATGCTTGTAGGAATTGCAATAATATCAAGTTTCCTCTCTATATGCTTAAAGTTTTGAAGTTTTGCTTGCTTTACCTTCCTACGCAAGTTCATTCTTGTTCCCATAAATTGTTTGCTCACAAAATCCCTATGCATAGGAAGTGGGTTAGACTTAATTGTGCTAGTCATATTCTTCATGATGCTCTTTTTATGTTACAATTCTTATCTTTTATGTGAGCATCATTGAAATCATCATGCCTTGCTAGGGGCGTTAAACGATAGCGCTTGTTGGGAGGCAACCCAATTTTATTTTTCTTCCTTGATTTTTGCTCCTTTTTAGTAATAAATAATTCATCTAGCCTCTGTTTAGATGTGGTTTTATGTTTTAACTAGCAAAAGAGCCCATGCATTGCAACTGGAGAGAAAACATAACACACGCTCTTAACTCACCAACCATCACTCAAGACCACAATAGGTCCATCTCCTTTATTTTTGCGAGGCATCATATTTGTGTTGCCGCTTATCCTCCTTCTCACTCGCACCGGCGATGGCCTCGGTGTTCACACAAAACAACAAAAAACGTGTGTTGAATATGGTTAATCCTAAGGCCTCTCTCTCTCCCTCTCTCTCTCTCTCGCTCGCTTTCTCTCACTCTCGCGATGAGAAATCTGTTGTTTTCCCATGCGCCATTTTTCAGAGGTATGTATGTGTAGTTATCGATATTTTCTTTTCCGTATATGGTCATAGTGGGGTGTGTATTTGCAATCCGGATCGCCGCCGGTATGAAAAAAAAGAATCTTGCGCTATAAATTATAAGTTTGCTTCCATAAAAATATTTAAAAAAAATATTGAACAAGTAAAATTATCATCATATTTAGATTCCACACATTTGTCTAATGAAATTTCATATATAATATGTTAAAATCAAAGTTACGATTTAAAAGATATCGATAATTTAGAAAATCATTTGGTTTGACTCAAACATATTCCAAAATAATATTTAAAAATACTTAACAGGTAAAAATAATCTCATATTCATATTCTACATATTTTTCTAATCAAATTTCTTATATAACATGTTCAAATCAGAGTTATGGTAAAAAAAGATATGGAGGATTTTAAAAAGCATTTGTTTGACTTAAATATGATCCGCGGATGAATTACCTAAAACATCAGGGAGGTTTCGAAAAATGTAAAATAATGGTTCGGGTGTGACTTAAATCTGGACAGTGGGTTGATTTCAGGAAAAGATAGGGACTTTTGTGTAAAACACGAAAATAACGATTCATCTTAACTTAAAGCAGGACTGCGGGTTGAATTCTCTGAAAAAGAGGGACTTTTCTGAAAAATGCCATGATGGACGAAAGAAACCCAATTTGCTTTATTATTAGGTAAAGATTAGTGTTTGTGCGAAGTAGAACCTTTGGGAAGACTTGGGTGAAGTCTTTGCGATCTTGCTGTAAAAAAACAGAAACTTTTGCGCTCACGAGATTAGCTGCCATTTTTTACTGAAGAGTGTGTTTAGGTTGATTATTTTTGCAGATGATTAATAGACAAATTTCTCAGGTCCATAAATTTATTCCAGAATTTTTGGAGTGACAGAAGTATTCTAATGATACATATTACTACAGACTATTCTGTTTTCGACAGATTCTGTTTTCTATGTGTTGTTTGCTTATTTTGATGAATCTATGAGTAGTATCGGAGGGTATGAACCATAGATAAGTTGGAATACAGTAGATATTACACCAATATGAATTTAGAATGAGTTCACAACAGTACCTAAGTGGTGATTTCTTTTCTTATACTAACGGAGCTTACGAGTTTTCTGTTAAGTTTTGTGTTGTGAAGTTTTCAAGTTTTGGGTAAAGATTCGATGGACTATGGAATAAGGAGTGGCAAGAGCCTAAGCTTGGGGATGCCCAAGGCACCCCAAGGTAATATTCAAGGACAACCAAGAGCCTAAGCTTGGGGATGCCCCGGATGGCATCCCCTCTTTGGTCCTCGTTCAGCGGTAACTTTACTTGATATGTGGTTTGCTTGGAGCGTCATTTTATTTTCTTTTGCTTTGCTTTATATTTGAATATAATACAAAGATCTGAAATTTTTAAATGTTAGAGAGTCTTCACATAGTTACATAATTATTCAAATACTCATTATGCTTCACTTATATCTTTCGGAGTAGTTTGTCATTTGCTCTAGTGCTTCACTTATATCTTTTGAGAGCACGACAGTGGTTTTATTTCGAAGAAATAGGTGAACTCTCATGCTTCACTTATATTATTTTGAGAGTCTTTAGAACAGCATGGTAATTTTCTTTGGTTATGAATTTAGTCCTAATATGATAGGCATCCAAGAGGGATATATTAAAAACTTTCATATAGAGTGCATTGAATACTATGAGAAGTTTGATACTAGCTGATTGTCTTGAGATATGAAGATGGTAATATTAGATTCGCGCTAGTTGAGTAGTTGTGAATTTGAGAAATACTTGTGTGGAAGTTTGCAAGTCTCGTAGCATGCATGTGTGGTAACCGTTGTGTAACAAATTTGAAACATGAGGTGTGCTTTGATTGTCATCCTTATGAGTGGCGGTCGGGGACGAGCGATGGTCTTTTCCTACCAATCTATCCCCTAGGAGCATGCGCGTAATGCTTGGTTTTTGATGACTTGTAGATTTTTGCAGTAAGTATGTGAGTTGTTTATGACTAATGTTGAGTCCATGGATTATACGCACTCTCACCTATCCATCATTGCTAGCCTCTTTGATACCGTGCATTGCCATTTCTCACCTTGAGAGTAGGGGCAAACTTTGCCGGTGCATCCAAACCCCGTGATATGACATGCTCTGTCGCACATAAACCTCCTTGGATCTTCCTCAAAACAGCCACCATACCTACCTATTATGGCATTTCCATAGCCATTCCGAGATATATTGCCATGCAACTTTCCACCGTTTCATTTATTATGACACGCTTCATCATTGTCATATTGCCTTGCATGATCATGTAGTTGACATCGTATTTGTGGCAAAGCCACCATGCATAATTTATCATACATGTCACTCTTGATTCATTGCCCATCCCGGTACACCACCGGAGGCATTCATATAGAGTCATATTTTGTTCTAGTATCGAGTTGTAATCATTGAGTTGTAAATAAATAGAAGTGTGATGATCATCATTAATAGACCATTGTCCCAAATAAAAAAAGAAGGGAGAAAGGCCAAAAAAAGGAAAGGCCCAAAAATAGAAGAAATAAAAAGGGGCAATGCTACTATCCGTTTTCCACACTTGTGCTTCAAGGTAGCACCATGATCTTTATGATAGAGAGTCTCTTGTTTTGTCACTTTCATATACTAGTGGGAATTTTTCATGATAGAACTTGGCTTGTATATTCCAATAACGGGCTGCCTCGAATGACCTAGGTATTCATGAGAAAGCAAGTTGGATGCACACCCACTTAGTTTCTGTTTGTCGAGCTTTCATACATTTATAGCTCTAGTGCATCCGTTGCATGGCAATCCCTACTCCTCATATTGACATCAATTGATGGGCATCTCCATAGCCCGTTTATTAGCCGTGTTAATGTGAGATTTTCTCCTTTTTTTCTTCTCCACACAACCCCCATTATTATATTCTATTCCACCCATACTTCTATGTCCATGGCTCATGCTCATGTATTGCGTGAAAGTTGAAAAAAGTTTGAGATTACTAAAGTATGAAACAATTGCTTGGCTTGTCATTGGGGTTGTGCATGATGGGAGCATTTTTGTGTGACAAAAATGAAGCATAGCCAAACTATATGATTTTTTAGGGATAAGCTTTGTTTGGCCATGTTATTTTTTAGACATGACTTCTTAGTTAGTATGCTTGAAGTATTATTATTTTTATGTCAATACTAAACTTTTTTCTTGAATCTTATGGATCTGAATATTCTTGCCACAATATAGGATTACATAGATAAACATGTTAGGTAGCATTCCACATCAAAAATTCTGTTTTTATCATTTACCTACTCGAGGACGAGCAGGAATTAAGCTTGGGGATGCTTGATACGTCTCCAACATATCTATAATTTTTTATTGTTCCATGCTATTATATTATCAACCTTGGATGTTTTATATGCTATTTTATATTATTTTTGGGACTAACCTATTAACATAGAGCCCAGTGCCAGTTTCTATTTTTTTCCTTGTTTTTGAGTATCGCAGAAAAGGAAAACCAAAACAGAGTCCAATTGACCTGAAATTTCAGGAGATCATTTTTGGACCAAGAGAAGCCCACGGAGTGTCAGAGATGGGCCAGAAGAGTCCCGAGGCACCCACGGGGGTGGGGCACGCCTTGCCCCCCTGGCACGCCGCCCCTACCTCGTGGCTGCCTCGGGGACCCCCCTGACTTGTTCCCGACTCCAATACCTCTTATATAACCCCAAACTTCCATAAAGAAACCTAGATCGGGAGTTCCGCCGCCGCAAACCTCTATAGCCACCGAAAACCAATCTAGACACGTTCCGGCACCCTACCGGAGGGGGAATCCCTCTCCGGTGGCCATCTTCATCATCCCGGCGCTCTTGAAGACAAGGAGGGAGTAGTTCACCTTCGACGCTGAGGGTATGTACCAGTAGCTATGTGTTTGATCTCTCTCTCTCATGTTCTTGGTTCAGCACGATCTTGATGTATCGTGAGCTTTGCTATTATAGTTGGATCTTATGATGTTTCTCCCCCCCTATCTCCTTGTGATGAATTGAGTTTTCCCTTTGAAGTTTTGTTATCGGATTGAGCCTTTAAGGATTTGAGAACACTTGATGTATGTCTTGCATGTGCTTATCTATGGTGACAATGGGATATTCATGTGATCCACTTGATGTTTGTTTTAGTGATCAACTTGCGAGTTCCGTGACCTCATGAACTAATTCATTGGGGTTGGCACACGTTTTCGTCTTCACTCTCCGGTAGAAACTTTGGGGCCCTATTTGAAGTTCTTTGCGTCAGTTGAATAGATGAATCTGAGACTGTGTGATGCATATCATATAATCATACCCACGGATACTTCAGGTGACATTGGAGTATCTAGGTGACATTAGGGTTTTGGTTGATTTGTGTCTCAAGGTGTTATTCTAGTACGGACTCTAGGACAGATCGAACGGAAAGAATAGCTTCGTGTTATTTTACTACAAACTCTTGAATAGATCGATCAGAAAGAATAACTTTGAGGTGGTTTCATACCCTACAATAATCTCTTCGTTTGTTCTCCCTTATTAGTGACTTTGGAGTGGCTCTTTTTTGCATGTTGAGGGATAGTTATATGATCCAATTATGTTAGTATTGTTGAGAGAACTTGCACTAGTGAAAGTATGAACCCTAGGCCTTGTTTCAACGCATTGCAATACCGTCTACGCTAACTTTTACCACTTGCTACCTTGTTGTTTTTATATTTTCATATTACAAAAACCTATATCTACCATCCATATTGCACTTGTATCACCATCTCTTCGCCGAACTAGTGTACCCATACAATTTACCATTGTATTCGGTGTGTTGGGGACACAAGATAGTCTTTGTTATTTGGTTTCAGGGTTGTTTGAGAGAGACCATCTTCATCCTACGCCTCCCACGGATTGATAAACCTTAGCTCATCCACTTGAGGGAAATTTGCTACTATCCTACAAACCTCTGCACTTGGAGGCCCAACAACGTCTACAAGAAGCAGGTTGGGTAGTAGACATCAATGTAAATGTAGTTCAAATTTGAATTATGCACCTGAAATGCCTACAAAACCAAGTTAATGTCTAAAAATGTCCAAACAAACCCCGACAAATTCCAAAATTATACACAACACTCATGTTATTCTATGTTGACACTAGAAAAATTTTGAAAGCAATAAGAGGCAATGAATATTGTTTCGTCCCCAAAGGTGGCACGTTCCCTACCGAAACCATCATGCTTGTTCTGAGAAGCTCTGGTTTGTGAGACGCTTATACCCGAACCAGCCCCAAATGGGATAAAATTATTACCACGACATGTTGATGCCGCTCCATTATCGCATGCCAGGTTTCATGAATTTCAAACGAGTTTTGGATTTACTAGAATTTAAACACCATGTATCTCAATGTTTGCGGCCGAGTGACGTTGGCAGGGTGTTTGACATTCATTCCCATATCTTGCATGGGACCTAAGCATGGAACCAAGCACATTGATTTGATTTTTCAACAAGTTTATATGCATTGGAGCATGTGCATGTAGTTCAAATTTGAGTTATGCACCTGAAATGGCTAGAAAACCAAGTTAATGCATAAAAATGTCCAAACGAACCCCGAAAAATTCCGAAATTAAACACAACACTCTTGTTATTCTATGTTGACACTAGAATTTCTTTTAAAGCAATAAGACGCAACAGATATCGTTTCGTCCCCAAAGGTGGCACGTTCCCTATCGAAACCATCATGCTTGTTGTAAGAAGCTCTCGTTTGTGAGAAGCTTATATCCAAACCTGCCCCAATTGGGACAAAAATTTTACCACAACATGTTGATGCCGTTCCATAATAGCATGCCATGTTTCATGAATTTCAGATTAGTTCTGTATTTACTAGAATTTAAAAACCAGGTATCTCAATGTTTGCAGTCGGGCGACGGTGGCTGGGTGTTTGACATTCATTCCCATTTCTTGCGTGGGACCTAAGCATGCAACCAAGGACACGTGTTTGATTTTTCAACCAATTTATATGCACTAGAGCATTTGCATGTAGTTAAAATTTGAATTGTGCACATAAAATGCCTAGAAAGACCTGTTAATGTATAAAAATGCCCAAACGAACCCCGAAAAATTCTAAAATTTAACAGAACCCTCTTGTTGTTCTATTTTGACCATAGAAATTTTTTGAAAGCAATAAGAGGCAACGAATATCATTTCATCTGCAAAGGTGGCACGTTCCATACAGAAACCATCAGGCTTGTTGTGAGAAGCTCTGGTTTGTGATGAGCTTATGCCCAAACCTGCCCGAAATGGGACAAAAAATTTAGCATGGCACGTTGATGCCGCACCAAGATAGAATGCCAAGTTTCATGAATTTCAGAGAAGTATTGGATTTACTAGAATTTAAAAACCAAGTATCTCAATGTTTGGTGCCGAGTGATGGTGGCAGGGTGTTTGACATTCATTCCCGTTTCTTGCATGGGACGTAAGCATGCAACCAAGGACACAGATTTGATTTTTCAACCAATTTATATGCACTGGAGCATGTGCATGTAGTTCAAATTTGAATTATGCACATAAAATGCCTAGAAAACCCAGTTAATGTATAACCAAACGAACCCCGAAAAATTCCAAAATTTAACATAACACTCCTGTTGTTCTATGCTGACACTAGAAACTTTTTGAAAGCAATAAGAGGCAACTGATATCGTTCCGTCCCCAAAGGTGGCATGTTCCCTATCGAAACCATCAGGTTTGTTGTGAGAAGCTCTGGGTTGTGATAAACTTATGCCCAAACCTGCCCCAAATTGGAGAATTTTTTTACCACAGCATGTTGATGCCGCTCCATGATAGCATGCCAAGTTTCATGAATTTCAGACGAGTTTTGGATTTACTAGAATTTAAAATGCAGGTATCTCAATGTTTTCCGGAGAGCCACGGTGCCGTGGTGTTCGAAATTCATGCCCATTTATTGCATGGGACATTAGCATAAACCCATGGACACATATATGATTTTACAACCTATGTTGGTGCACCGGAGCATGTGCATGTAGTTTAAATTTGAATTGTGCACCTAAAATGCCTACAAAATCAAGTTAATGTACAAAAATGTCCAAACGAACCCTGGATAACTCCAATTTTTTTACGGCACACCTATAGTTGCATGTTCACTGTAGATAAAAGTTCTAGCAATTCAAACACCATCCATTGCAACTGTGAGCCCATTATGTAATTCAAATCAAGATGAAAAATCAAGTAGATCGCACACAGTTTATTATCACCAACCATGTGAGATGCAGCACAAAATATCTTGGAGCACCGTCGGAGTATAGTACGCATATGGCTTACGCGAGAAGGCCTGATGGCTACAGTCCACAGCCGGCGTGTCAAGCACACTAGCTCGCTCCGCAAATATCATTTCACAGTTCAATCATTAGCGGTGAAAGATGGAGACGTGGACCCACATCGTGAGGAAACTTCGGTGGCCCACTCCGACGAGAGCACGGCCGCAGCCGCTAGGCGCATGCTAACAAGCTTCATGAGGGCGACCACAATCTGCGACCGGGCGGCCAAGGCAGCCCAAACGGCCGTTGTTGCTTCTTAGGCGGCGGCAGCAACATTTGCCTCGGTGATAGAAACTGGCTAGAGTGGCACAGCAGCTCTCCGTTCACCAGCAGCGGCCTCAGCCCTGATGGAGGCTGCCCACGCCCAGCTCCTGGTGGTCACCGCACAAATCGAAAGAAGCTTCTCCGACAATGGTCCGCAACCCACGGCCGAAGAGTTCGCAACCGCCGTTCGTTCCTGCATGGTATACCTTGCCACAACGGAGCTCGCCAAAGCCCAGATCACGACTGCCCATGCCCAGCTTGTGGCAGCCTATTCTAAAGATATGGCGGATGCAGATGGTGAGATGCTTGTCGAGTATGTTGTGATGGATGCCATGGAGCCCCTTCCCTAGGAGATCGTTGGGCATGAGCTGGACATTGAGGCGGCGGCGGAGAACGACGAGCACCTGCCATAGTAGTACTCTTTGTTCTGTTTAATTAAGAGCACCAGTCTTTAATTTGTTAGAGTAATGTTTAGGTCAGGTAGCTCTATTTAATTGCTGAACTTACTCGATTAAGAAGTGTGGGTGTGATGTAGTCTCCTTTGTGTACCCAAATTATGCAATGAGTGGATCACTACTATAACCAGGGAAATTCGAACCAAAATTTTTGACGTTCAAACTCATCACACACGGGTTAAGATATCTGAATAGGTTGTGATGTTCACATATCATACACAATTTTAAATAACGGACCACGTCTGCTGACACTTTGCGCTAGTTTTTTCGCTGAACCGATTCCAAATTTTTGGCTTCCGCGGAAATATCTACCTTCCCTCCCCCTTACCAAAAACAACATTTCCCATCTTTCCTTCTTCCTTTCCAAGTTGAAACCTTCACTACTTGCTTCTAGTGCCGCCTCCTTGCCAGCGACCCTCCTTCACGCTGCTCGACCTCATCTATCCAGGCAAGTAATCCACACCCGACCCCCATCCTCCTCTTCCTTCCACATCCCAGATGCCCGACGACCGGCGCGATACCTTCCTCCCAAATCACCGACCCGTCCACCATATAAGCTTCGTCCAAAGCCATGGTGCACGCATTATAGCCAGGATCTCAAGGAGCATTTGGCAGCTGAGAAGAAAATCATGGCTGCACGCTTGGATGAGGTCGCGATGGCAGCAGAGGAGCACCTCGCCATCGAAGCCACCGTTGTCGTCTCACGCGCCGCCGACCCAACGCGGTTGGCTGATTTAAACGATAGTTCGTGGGCACCCATGATGCGGAGGCCTCGCCCTCTTCTGACATTGAGGAGTAGCTTGTCTTATTAGCTCACTATAAGGACCCATGTTTAGTTTGCTAGCTACTGCCTTACAAATTCTAGTGAATTGTGCTATCTACTTACCATGCAATCTGTTGCTCTAGTGTATATGTTCTATATGTCGTGCAATGTGGTGCTCACTTATTAACAGTTTGCTTAATTAGTTGTTGTGTTCAGTTAACTATTTGGTTCAATTCTGCTAATGTGATGTTCAATTCTTCAGGGTGCAATTTTGTATTGTCTTCCATGTGAGAAATAAATTGAATTTTTCTTTATAAAATACATGAGAAAGAAATACAATTGCTATATTTCCAAGTTGTCAAACATGCTTGGTTTGGTTAACTGTCTGATCTTCTATTACGAGTATGTTATATTGTGCATTGTGATGCTAAGTTAACGTTTGGTTCATTTGTTGTGGTGTTTAGTTAACTGCTTGGTTCAATTCCGCAATGCGATGTCCAATTGTCGTGGGTAGAATTTTGTATTGTTGTGCATGTGAGGAATAAATTGAATTTGGCTGCACTTAATACATGAGAAACATATACAAGTCCTATATTTCCTAGTTCTCAATCATGCTTGGTTTGAATAAATGGGTTTTCCTTGTGGCTAGAATTAATCTGATGAATCTGCAATGTGCTTATTTTTCATCAACATATTTTACTGATAGCATGCGAACCTTTAGTTAACTAGAAGACTAACTACCTTATATGTGTTGCAGGGAAACAATGGGTAGCACTGAGGTTTATAATCGAGGTTTGCACATGCATGGTCCTTTTTCTAATAGCTCAATATTGTGCAATTTTGGGAACCATTCTAATATTTAGGTTTTTAACAATTTGGTCCTTTGTCTAATAGCACATTATCCTGCTGTCAGAGGTTTTGACACACTGTTCGACCCTTTTTGCATATGGGGAAATGTGTTGTCCATGAATATTAGTCAAGTCAAGAAACTCAGAAAGATTGTTAGGACAAAAAAACAAGATCATTGTCTGCACAATGAAGAAGACATCAGTTCACTACAGGACTGCACTAACTATTATACCTTGCCTTTTTTATTCCTTTGCCCCATTTCCAATATAGAGAAGATATTTATCCACGTCCTTCTTTTCAGGCCTTTCCAAAGCAGTTCACTGATGATTACCTCTCAAACCACCTGTATGGTCAGGAGGAGAGGAAGGTATTCATACAACACCCATGGTTCAATATTGAAGTGTTCCTGAAGAGGACGAAGGATGGACGGTCAATCATCCACAGGCACTGGCCTAAAGTTGCAAAGACCTTCAACATCAATGAAGGATGAATATTCGCCTTCTGCTTCAGCAGTTTTCTAGATGATATACATCTGTCTATGTACCATCTATGATGCTAATTTCAAAAGGTTATAGATGTTGCATCTGAAACTTGGTGCCGGTGAAGTTGTGTAATGGGGTAGCTGACACTAGTACGCGTCGATGCTATACAAATGGGTTTTAACCCCTTTCTGCAATGACATTTGGAACCGTCGCCAAGTGAGTGTGGGCGATAGGGGGGTCCTTTCCACAAGACCCAGAAATCGTCGGCGATAGGCCCTTCTGGGACACAGGTTGAGGCTGTGTGCGATCGGGCGAGGCATCGAAACCCAATCATTTTCGTTCGTATGTACATCCCACACGGTGAATCCCAGAAAAACATTTCCGTTCGTATGTATATCACACACAATCAACACAAGGAATATGTTTCTATTTTTATGTACATCCCACGCAGTGAATCTAGGGAAAACGTTTCTGCTCGTATGTACATCCAACACAGTTTTATGTATACGCTCATGTGTGAAAGGTGTAACTATCACACACTCTCTGCCTTGGTTAACTGTTTGCTTTTATGAACTACATCACACACAATTTGATGTAGAAAATTGAGTGGCATTGGGCTATCGATCACAAGCGCTTTTACTGCCAGAACCGTTTGCAAAGTTCCATGGCCGTTTGTTCTCTTTTTAGTTTTGCCTGTAATTTATTTTTCGAATTAGAAATTTTGAAATATTAAACGTGCAATTCAAATTCTCTGCACAATGGTTCAACAACTAATCCATAAATAAAATTGCGAGCACAATTTTTCAGTAATTACAGGATTAGGCGTCAATTAACTATGATGAATCACAATATTTAAAAGCGGTAAAGGTGAAGAGACAAGTGTTAATCATTTTGACTGCCTACAGTGTTGAAGAAGTGGAATGCCCATAATGTGCCTTCCTGCAAGCCATAGGCACAAACCACTTTTGTCAAACCCCTTGTGATGATCGCCCCCATCCTTCACCGCCTTCAGGAAGACTTCTAGAGCATTATCATGGTAGCATGAATTATATACTTTAACCTTAGTTGCCTCGACTCTGGTCATGTAGTTTGCAAGGTAATCATCAGTAAATAGCATCGGAAACCAGTGAAAAGATGAAAATATCAGTTACTGAGGTCTAATATAGTAACTTGTTGTGGGCATGGAGAAAAGGCGACACATTACTTACCATCCTATAGTTCACTATTGTCTTCGACAAAGTGTAAATAAAGGGCTTAATTCCAATCACACGTTTCTTTTGCTTAACAATCTTTCTTAGTTTCCTCACCTGACGCTTGCTCATTAATATCTCATTGCCCCATACACAAAATGGATTGAAGCGTGGATCAGTACCGCTCATATATGTACCTACAAGCAACAAGTAAATGTTAGAAGCTAAATTGACATTGCACAAATGATGTAAAATACAAGTACCTATGTTCCTAAGTACAAGTATTTTTTTTGAGATTTCAATATGGACTACATACGGATATATATATTGAATTATATATATAGTTTAGATTAGAATCTAGATTCACTCATTTTGCTCCTTATGTAGTCTATATTTTAATCTCTAAAAATACTTATATTTAGGAATATTTGGTGTATAAGACATGGGGTGCGGCTAAACTCGATGGCAAACAATAGCATCGCCCATTGTAGCCCTGTGTAAGTACATGGAAAGGCAATCCTAACTACAACATGGTTAACATATACCAAAAATAGCAAATGCTAATAAAACGCCAGCATATGTAGTGATATCTTCATTGCGAAAGAGTATCACGGTAGCAAAGGGACGGATTAAAAATGGATACAACTTTTAATTGCAACAGGCTTAACAACATCCTAATTCATGTTTTGTAAGTTTGTAGCCATTGAAATACAACTCTTTAAAAATGGATACAACTGTTAATTGCAACAGGCTTAATGGCCATTGAAACTCGTACTGATAAAAATGCAATTGGCAGAGTTAAACATCACAGGGCAGGTGCTGCCAGAGCAGATAATGGCCTAGTTGTCTATAAAAAGATTGGGACAATAGCTAAAACGTGTTAGGAATGTTTACTACAACATGATTAATACATCGACCGTACAAAACATAGCAATTAATTGCAACTGGTTTTGGTAAGATTGAACTGGTGAGTACATACTTGGTTAGTCCTGAGAGGTAGTTGCTGCGGCACTTCATCTTGGCTAGAGCCTGCCCAAGTTCAGCATCAGCGGAGACGAGCTATTCCTCCGGGTCGAAGCGTGCATCAGTGCCACTGACATGTGTACCTACAGGCAACCAGTAAATGGTAGAAAATGAAATGCAATTGCACAAATGTTCTGAAGTACTGTAAGACATGGGATGCAGCTAACCTCGACGGCAAACAACAGCATTAGCCGTTATGACCCTACGTATGTACATGGACACACATCTTAAGTAGAAAAGGGTTAGCATCCACCAAAAATAGAAAATGGGCAGCGTCTCTAGTATATCTTCATTGCGGAGAGTAGCATGGTAGAAAATGGACATATTGAAAAATGGATACAACATTAATTGCAACAGGCTTAACTACATCCTAAGTCATGTTTTGTAAGTTTGTAGCAATTGAAATACAACTGTTTAAAAATGGATTCAATTGTTAATTGCAACAGGCTTAATAGACATTGAAACCGGTACTGATAAAAATGCAATTGGCATAGTTAAAAATCACAAGGCAGGTGCTGGCAGAGCAGAGAATGGCCCAGAAGTCTATAAAAAGGTAGGGAAAGTAGCAAAAACGTGTTAGGCATGTTTACTAGAACATGCTTAATACTCCCTCCATCCCAAAATTCTTGTCTTACATTTGTCTAGATACGTATGTATCTAATACTAAAACGTGACTTGATACATCCGTATCTAGACAAACCTAAGACAAGAATTTGGGGACGGAGGGAGTACATCGACCATACAGAACATAGCCGTTAATTACAACTGGTATTGGTAAGATTGAACTGGTGAGTACATACTTGGTATGTCCTGAGAGGTAGTTGCGGGGGCACTTCTTCTTGGCCAGAGCCCGCCCAAAGTCAGCGACGGCGGAGGCGAGCTGTTCCACCAGGTCGAAGCATGGATCAGTGCCACTGACATGTGTACCTACAGGCAACCAGTAAATGGTAGAAGTTAAACTGCAATTGCACAAATGATGTGAAATACTGTAAGACATGGGATGCAGCTAACCTCGACAGCAAACAAAAACATCGGTCGCTATGACCCTGCGTAAGTACATGGACAAACATGTTAAGTACAACAGGGTTAGCATCCACTAAAAATAGCAAATGGGTAGCATCTCTAGTGATTTCTTGAGTCATATATTGTAAGTTTGCTGCTGGTATTGGTGAAATTGAGCTGGGCACGGTAATATTTGAACATCACACAGTGTGCAGTACAAAAATAAACAAGGCGCGAACATGCTTAATACATCAGCCGTACAAATCATAGCCGTTTCAAGTGGTATTTTTAAGATTTAGCTGGTGAAATATTACCTGTTAAGTCCTGGGGGCTAGCCGCGAGGGGACTTCATCTGGGCCAGAGCCTGCACTATGTCGGCGGCGACGGAGGAGGCGAGGTGTTCCTTCGGGTCAACACGCATAGCGGCCATCGCGCCATGGACCGCCATCAGCTCCTGGCGGTGGGGATTTGGAGGCATGAGGATGTTTCACATGCGCCATTTAAACAATCAGGTCGGAGCCGTGATAGAGATCGGTGGGTTGCCTGACTGGATCCGAGCAGAACATAGATGTGGTTGAAGTTGTGGTTGTGGCGGTGGTGGTTTGAGATGCCGGTAGGGGCACGAGGGGGGGATACAGAGCGTGGGGATGTGGTTGGAGGAATAAATCCTGAAATCGCGCGCCTAATGAAAATTTCGATGCGGAACTTGAAACTTGGGCGGGGGAAACTTACAATGCAGAAGAAGCGCGTAAAATACTCGTGTGCGAGAAAAAAGAAAGTTGGCAGTCCCCGTCTCCAAAAAATGTACACGTGTACTTAATTTTTTTGGTCGATGGTACACCTGGTTTATTAGGAAACATTGCACAGGTAACTGACTTATGGGTCATTAACGCAAAAAAATACAGACGGGTACGACATAGAAACCGTGTGTTCTGTGATCTTCTAATCATTAGCGCACAAAAATGCACACGAGCACACATGCTAATCAACGCTCAAAGCCCTCAAAGGATGCTCTTACTGACATTGTACGTTAATACTACAAACTTAATGTACTACTCGCAATTTGTTCTAATGCTACAAACTTAAACTACTTCTCACATGCTGCCATCAGGGCATGCTGGCCAGACGCCTGTGTTCTCCTTCTCGGCCTTGTATGTGGCAGCCCACTATGCTTCGATATCCGCCAAGCTCTCCTCAGCATAGCATGCGACCTCTTTTTCTTGCGGCCATGGGACTATCTTTTCTTCACCGCTTTCTGCCTTTTCCGCTCCTTCTATGCTGCTTTGGCCGCCTCTAGATCCACCACCCATTCGGCCATGGCAACCTCAAAGTCCGCCCATGTAACTGTCTGGCCGCCGGCGGTGATGAACTCGACGCAGCGAGATGCCATCGCTTCCTTACCATGTGTGTGGTCGCGCGCAGCGAGGAACATAGCATGGCGGGATGCCATTGCTTCCTTACCAGTTACTGTGCACCGCGGTGCCATGGACGACGCCTAGAGAGAGCTTTGGGATGGAGGGGCCGGGCAGCCGTATAGTGCGGTGCTAGTCAAGAGCTCAACGACAAACGACAACAAAAATTTGTCTTCCCTTACAATTTTGCTCGTTCATTATCACACATGGTTCATCTCCGTTGCTTCCAGAAACATTGTGCACTGAGCCTATTGTGTGCTGTGTTATGATTGGCCGGAACCCCAGCTACCCGGATCAAACGTGTGCCTTGTAGGATGTGCCCTGATTGAACGACAATCTACACCCCTCACATCACACCCATGCAACTGTCGCTGGATTGGATTTATATGCGCTAAATGCCTAGAAAAGGCACATAATCCCCTAAATATGGTAAATGAGCATGGAAAAATGCCAAATTTGAACACGGTGATTTTTAGGGTGTATGTTCGTCATAGAAAAAAACTCAAGGGCAAAGAACGAAGAAAATTTGGATTCCCCTTCAATCTTGGTGATTTCCCTCCCGAAAGCATCGAACTTCTTTGGTGATGGTTTGATTTGTGAAGGGCGTACATGATGACATCAGCCAAACCTTCTCTAATTTTTACTAGTGCATGGTGAGGTCATACCATGGCACACCATGCCAGGCGTCATGTTTTTCAACCATTTATTTTATTTTTTCTATAGTTGAAAACCCAATAAACAAATATTTTGTGGTCGACTATTGCCACACATTCCATCGAAATATTTGTCCCTTCCTCTTAAAAGGCATGAGAATTTACTAAATGGCACGAGCATGGTTTTTGAGGCCGTTCTTGTGCACCCTTTCATGCACCGATTGTTTGAACTTGAATTATGTGCATTAATGCCTAGGAAATGCACACAATCCCCTAAATATGGAAAATGAGCCTGGAAAAGTGCCAAATTTGAACACGGTGATTTGCAGGTTGTATGTTCATCGTAAAAAAACTTGTGGACAAAGGAAATTTGGATCCCCCTTCAATCTTGGTGATTTTCCCCTTGAAACCATGAAACTTCCTCGGTGATGGTTCGATTTATGAATGACGTGCATCACGACATAAGGAAAACATTCTCCAATTTTTACCAGGGCATGGTGAGGCCATACCATGGCACCATGCCAGGTGTCATGTTATCCAACAATGTATTTCATTTTTTGTATAGTTGTTATCCCAGTAAACGACACGTCTATGGTTGACTATTGCCACACATTACCTTGAAATATCTGCCCATTCCTTGTAAAAGGCATGAGAATGTACTAAATAACACGAGCATGGTATTCTAGACCGTTCATGTGCACCTTTTCATGCACATGGTGTCATGTTTTCCAGGCCGTTCTTGTGCACCCTTTCATGCACCGATTGTTTGAACTTGAATTATGTGCATTAATGCCTTGGAAATGTGTTGGAATTTGCTAGTGGGCATTTGGCCCAAAGCCCAACTAAAATTCTGATATTCTCTTTTCCCATTCATGCACACATGTGAGTGGTGTGAATGAGTCTAAAGTTGAGTCCCACCCCTAAGTTGAGAGAGAGTTGCACCTCTTTATAAGGTCAGCTCTTCTACCACTTGTATGAGCATGAGAATAAGAGACCTACACGTGCGTTCCTACTCCTCGCTCGCCACGCCATGCCTCATCATGATGCGCCGCGGGTTGCAGGAATGAGCCGAGCCTAGGACATAGCTATGCACGTATTCTATATTTTTGCTGCTCCGGAATAATTAATAAGTCATTAATTAATAATTAATGGACGCATTAATTACTCACCCATTTCCGATCCTTTTAGGTCATGGGTCTGTTACCTGGACGTGGCGTTTTCTCCACGACCTACCCGGCCCGCATTATTTAGTCAGGCAGACGTCTACCCTAGCCGTCCCCGCATCATATGGTTTTGCACCACCATTCCAGAGCATTGCGCCGCCACGCAAGTCTACTCCGTCCCTCCTTCCGGCGTGCATCGCGAGAAGCGACAGCATGCCTCCGGAACCCCGCCTCTCATGATCCTATATGGGAGAGGGGCGACCAGGTTTTTGGGGAGCGCACTCGCGCGACTGCGGGCAGCGATGAATTTGACAACGACAACTTCTTTCCCGACCCCAGCAACATCATCCTCAACGACATGGGGGACAACATCACCGCCGGCGGTGCTGCTCCCGCTGCACACCGTATGTGATTCTATCCTTCTTGTACGAGATCGTGGTAGAATGCATGTTTCTAGTATGTGCCCTAGATGTGATTTGTTCATCTACTATGCTAGTTCGCATGATTAGTTTAATCTCTGCTACTGCTGTCATGATTTATCTTCCGTTTATTCGGATTAAATGTCGTAGTAATTTGCTCATATTTTCAACAATCCAAAAACCTAATAACAGGAAATTTACACCAAGTGGTTTTGCTGTGCATTTGAAGCCGCATGCCCTTAAGGGGTTGCAATATAAGAGGTGGCGGATGAGAGCAGTCTACTAGTTTCAAACCATGTGCTGCTATGACGCCACTTATGGAAAGCCTGAGGGCGATCTTAATCGAGCACAGCTAGAAGCTTTTGAGAAGATCCATAATCTGAGTGTTCTTGATGATTCCCTTGTGTATTCGTACATGTTGTTTCAAAAAGGCAAGGACATGTGGGCTGTGTTCGAGGCCAAGTTTGGTGCCTCGGACGTCGGCAGCGAGTTGTACGTCATGGAGCAATTCTATGACTACAAGATGACTGATGAGCGCTTGGTTGTATAGCAAGCTCATGAGATACAGTCACTCGCCAAGGAACTTGAGTACTTTAAGTGTGTGTTATCGGACAAATTTGTTGTCGGGGGCATCATTGCCAAGCTTCCACCTTTGTGGAACAATTTTTCTACTTCCCTAAAACACCAGAGACAGGAGTTTTCCGTTTTGGATCTTATTGTTACTCTTGACGTTGAAGAGAAGGCGAGAGCAAAGGACACACGTGCTCGAGTTGCTGAGGGAGCTTCTAGTTCCCACATGGTACAGAAGAAGAACTTCCAGCCCAGCAAGTTCAAAAACAATAAGAACAAAACTCAGGGCAATGGAAAGTTTGATGCAAAGAACAAGGCATCACATTCTACCAACTTGAAGAAGAATTCTCACAAGAAGGGGAAGGCACTTTGCCATGTTTGCGGTGATCCTAATCACTGTGATCCGAAGTGTCCTAGCTGCTTTGAGTAGCGCGAACATGATAAGAGCGGCAAGTCTGCTAATGATGTCATCGGTGATACTGATATGAAGGAAGGAATCTGGGTACATTATTCTTCCTACCATCCTTTCAGTATTTCAATCTCCTCATTGGTTAATTAACACCGGTGCCAATGTACATGTTTGTGCTGACGCCTCCATGTTTTCTTCTTACCAAGCCACATGGACTTCTCCCATGCTGATGGGGAATGGGTCACATGCCATTGTTAAAGGTGTCGGCATGGTTGATCTAAAGTTTACTTTGGGGAAGACCGTGCGTCTGAAGAACGTTCATCATGTGCCGTCCATCAATAAGAATCTCGTCAGCGGTTCCCATTTATGTCACGATGGTTTCAAGTTGGTTTTTGAGTCCAATAAAGTTGTAATTTCCAGGTGTGCACAATTTGTTGGAAAAGTCTACGAGTGCGGATGCTTGGCCTGTCTTTGTGAGATATTTGCACTAAAGTTATTAATAATGTTTGCCACAATAATAAGTCTGATATTTGGCATTCACCAATTTGTCATATTAACTTTGAATGCATGATGCGGCTAGGCAATATGAATTAATTTCGAAAATCCCTACTGTCAAAGGCTCCAAATGCCAAGTATGTGTGCAAGTTAAGCAACCTCGCAAGTCCCATAAGACTGCAGAGGCAAGAGACTTGGCGCCACTAGAGCTTATACATTCTGATCTTTGTGAGATGAATGGCATGTTGAAAAAAGGTGGAAAGAGATACTTCATGATGTTGATTGACGACTCCACTAGATATTGTTATTTGTATCTTCTGAAATCAAAAGATGAGGCTTTAACTTTCTTTAAAAACTATAAAGCTGAAGCGGAGAAGAAACTTGATCGAAAAATTAAGCGGCTAAGGTCCGCTCGTGGTGGAAAGTATTTTTCCAATGAATTTGATTAGTTTTGTGGGAAACATGGTATAATACATGAGAGGACGGCTCCCTACGCACCTCAGTCTAATGCGGTGGCCGAAAGAAAGAACCGAACTCTAACTGATTTGGTTAACGCCATGTTAGACACATCGGGTCTTTCCAAGGAATTGTGGGGGGAGGCTCTAATGACTGCATGTGATGTCCTAAACCGAGTTCCCACAAAGCATAAGACCATGACTACATTTGAGGAATGGGAAATGAAAAGGTTAAAACTCTCTTACCAATGTACTTGGGGTTGTTTGGCGAAAGTCAATATACGAATTCCAAAGAAGCGCAAGCTTGGACCAAAAACCGTGGATTGTATTCTTATGGGCTATGCTTTTCATAACATTGGCTATAGATTTTTGATAATAAAATCTGAGGTATCTGACATGCATGTTGGTATGATTATGGAGTCGAATGATGCAACTTTTTTGAGAAAATATTTCCTATGAAGGATATATCGAGTTCATCAAATCAGGAGATACCTACTCCATCTAGTGAGGAATTTGTTGTAATTCCTGAACCCACCATTGCGATGGAACACGTTGAGAATCCTGTTGAGGGTAACAGTGAAACTTTTGTAGGGAGTAAGAGATAAATGACTTCAATGTCCTTTGGTGATGATTTCATTGTGTACCTTGTGGATGACACACCCAGGACTATTTTAGAAGCCTATGCATCTCCTGATGCTGACTACTGGAAGGAAGCTGTTCCATCTTAGCTAACAAAACATGGGAGATCACTGACTGTCCTTATGGGTGCAAACCTATAGGATGTAAGTGGGTGTTCAAGAAAAAGCTTAGGCCTGATGGTACAATTGAAAAGTACAAGGCACGTCTTGTGGCTAAGGGTTATACCCAGAAAGAAGGTGAAGACTATTTTGATACTTACTCACCTGTGGCTGGACTGACCACTATTCGGGTGCTACTATCACTAGCTGCCTCACATGGTCTTCTCGTTCATCAAATGGACGTTAAGATGGCTTTCCTCAATGGAGAGTTGAAGGAGGAAATTTACATGGATTAGCCAGATGGTTTTGTAGTACCTCGTCTGGAAGGAAAGGTGTGCAACTTATTAAAGTCTTTATATGGCCTTAAACAATCTCCGAAGGAGTGGCATGAGAAGTTTGAAATAACATTAACTGTTGCCGGCTTTGTAGGAAATGATGGTGACAAGGTGTGTGTACTATCGCCATTGTGGGGCCGAAGGAGTTATTCTTTGTCTATATGTCGATGACATACTTATCTTTGGAACCAAACTTGATTTAATCAAGGAGGTTAAGGATTTATTATCTTGCAGTTTTAAGATGAAGGATCTAGGAGTAGCTGATGTTATCTTTAATATCAAGCTGTTGAGAGATGAGAATGGTGGTATCACACTGCTTCAGTCTCACTATGTGGAAAAGATCTTGAGTCATTTTGGGTATTGGGACTCCACGCCTTCTCCAACTCCATATGATGCTAGTGTGTTGCTTCGAAAGAATTAACATATTGCTCACGATCAACTGAGGTATTTTCAGATTATTGGCTTGTTTATGTATTTGGCAAGTGCCACGAGGCCAAGCATCTCTTTTGCTATGAGCAAGCTGAGTCGGTTTGTGTCAAAACCGGGAGATGATCATTGGCGTGTGCTTGAGAGAGTTATGCGCTACTTGAAAGGCACTTCGAGCTATGGGATTCACTACACAAGTATCCAAGGGTACTAGAGGGTTATAGTGACTCAAGCTGGATATCTGATGCTGATGAGATCAAGGCCACACGTGGTTATGTTTTTACATTTGGTGGTGGCGCTGTTTCCTGGAAGTCTTGCAAGCAGACCATCTTAACGAGGTCAATTATGGAAGCAGAACTCACAGCATTAGACACTTCCACTATTGAAGTAGAGTGGCTTCGTGAGCTTTTGATGGACCTCCCTATGGTTGAAAAACCAATACCCCCTATCCTGATGAACTATGCTTATCAAACTGTGATCGTCAAGATAAATAGTTATAAGGATAATATTAAGTCCTCAAGGCATGTGAAGAGGAGACTAAAATCTGTCAGAAAACTGAGGAACTCCTGAGTTATTACGTTGGATTATATCCAAACATCAAAAAACATGGCAGATCCCTTCACAAAGGGTCTATCACGTAATGTGATAGATAACGCAACGATCGAGATGGATTTGAGACCCATCGCATGAGTTGTCCGCAATGGTAACCAACTCTATGTGATCGGAGATCCCATGAAGTAGAAGTGGGAGACAAGCTGTGGTCAGCTGGGAGGAGATTATCCCTATGTTAATTGTCCCACTCCCTGAAGATGCAATACTCTCCTGGTCTGCATGGCAGGTTGATACTTATCTTAATGTGTTCCAAGTGGCTTATTCGGCTAAGCAGAGATGTTGGCCTGCAGAGAATCTCCTGAGGAACACACCTATATGTATTTGACTGTTAAACGTCGAAGTGCGTGAGAACTGGGCGCTCTCTAATAAATTCATGAAAGGCCCTGGAGTATGACATATGTGGTCCACTCGCGGGGAAGCCTTGCGGCAGCCCAGTATCGGTCAAGAATTTGTGTGAAACTAGTCTTGCAGAAAACTTATAGTTCAAGGCATAGTCCAGTATTGGAGTTATGAACTAGTCTAGCATAGACCTCTAAGTGGAAGTTCAACTTTATAGTCTCCACTTAGCATCGGTATATAAACAATGATTTGAAACTAAATGATGAGTTGTTCCAATGAGACTTTGGGGGTGATTGTTGGAATTTGCTAGTGGGCTTTTGGCCCAAAGCCCAACTGAAATTCTGAAATTCGCTTGGCCCATTCATGCACACATGTGAGTGGTGTGAGTGAGAATAATGTTTAGTCCCACACCATAAGTTGAGAGAGAGTTGCACCTCTTTATAAGGTGAGCTCTTCTACCACTTGTATGATCATGAGAAGAGGAGACCTACACGCCCGCTCCTCCTCCTCCCTCGGCTCGCCACGCCATGCCTCATCATGACGCGTTGCGGGTTGTGGGAATGAGCCGAGGACAGAGCTATTCACGTATTCTATATTTTTGTTGCTCCAGAATAATTAATAACTCATTAATTAATAATTTATGGATGCATTAATTACTCAACCGTTTCTGATCCGTTTGGACCGTGGGGTTGTTACTTGGACGTGGGGTTTTCTCCACGACCTACCCGGCCCGCATTCTATAGTTAAGCAGACGTCTACCCTAGCCGTCCCCGCATCCTATGGTTTTGCACCACTGTTCCAGAGCATTGCACCGCCACACAAGTCTTCTCCATCCCTCCTTCCAGCGTGCACCGCGAGAAGGGACAGCAGGCCTCCGGAACCCCGCCTCTCGTTATCCTGTACGGGAGAGGGGTGATCAGGTTTTTGGGGAGCACACTCGCGCGACTCCTAGCAGCGACGACTTCAGCAACGATGACTTCTTTCCCGACCTCGGCAACCTCATCCTCAACAATAATTGAGACAACATCAACACCGACGGTGCTGCCCCCGCTGCACCATATGTGATTCTATCCTTCTTGTTTGAGATCGTGGTAAAATTAACGTTTCTAGTATGTGCCCTAGATGTGATCTGTTCATCTACTATGCTAGTTTGCATGATTAGTTTAATCTCTGATAATGTTGTCATGATTTATCTTCTGTTTATTCGGATTAACTCTCGTAGTAGTTTGCTCATATTTTCGACAAAATGCACATAATCCCCTCAATATGGCAAATGAACCCAGAAAGTGCCAAATTTGAACACAGTGATTTGCAGGTTGTATGTTCATCATAGAAAAAAACTCATGGACAAAGGACAAAGGAAATTTGGATCCCTGTTAAATCTTGGTGATTTCCCCCTCGAAACTATGAAACTTCCTTGGTGATGGTTCGTTTTATGAAAGGCATCCATGACGACATTTTTACCAAGGCACGGTGAGGCCATACAATGGCACCACACCAGACATCATGTTTTCCAAGCATGTATTTCATTTTGTTATAGTTGTTAACCCAGTAAACGACGCGTTAATGGTTGAATATTGCCACACATTTCCTTGAAATATCTGCCTATTCCTTGTAAAAGGCATGAAAATGTACTAAATAGCACGAGCATGGTTTTCCAAACCTTTCTTGTGCACCTTTTCGTGCACCGATTGTTCGAATTTGAATTATGTGCATAATTAATGGCTAGAAAATGCACATAATCCCCTAAATATGGTAAATGAGTTCCGAAAAATGTCAAATTTGAACACGTTGCATTTGAGGCAGTATGTTGATCGTTGGAAAAAATTGAATGACAAACTAGGAAGGAAATTTGGATTCCCCTTCAACCTTGGTGATTTCCCTCTCGAAAGCATTGAACTTCCTCGGTGATGGTTCAATTTATGTAGGGCATGCATGACGACATAAATCAAACCTTCTCAGCTTTTAACCAGGGCACGATGAGGCCATACTATGGCACCATGCCAGGCGTCATGGTTTTCAAGCACATATTTCATTGTTCTATAGTTGATAACCCAGTAAATGACACGTTTGTGGTTGACTATTGCCACAGATTCCATTGAAATCTCTACCCATTCCTTGTAAAAGGCTTGAGAAATTACTAAATACCACGACTATGGTTTTTCCAGACCGTTCTTGTGCACCTTTTCAAGCACCAATTGTTTTAATTTGATCAGTTACTCCTTTATTTGCATCTTGCTCTCTTATTTCAATATATCTAATTCCCGATCTTAATTTTCATATCAAGCAGTACATCCCTTGCTTTGAAAGAACAGGAGTAGAAGGAAATCTTGGGCTTTACTTTGCTAATGACTCCCAAGATGTCATATTGACAATGCAGTATGGATTTACAATGACGGTTAGTGTAAAACTTGATAAAGATGGTCACTCATATTTTAACGCGGACCTTTGGAGAAAAATGTCTAAGTGTTATGAACTAAAAGCTGGCAATAAATTCTAGTGCATGCACCACAACCTGGTCTAATTAACATGGATGTTTACTTTCCCAACTTCTTCAGCCGATCAAAGTCTGATCGAGGTTAGTGCCCTTTCAAATTTCTCCATGCTGTCATATTACTATTTAAGAAACCAATTGTGATATCATATTCTGACTCCGTTCCAAGGCAGTAACTAATTCTATTTACCAATTTATGTGCACTATATATTCTTCTACCATGTTCTGAATAAATAATAACTTTCCACCTTTTAAGCAGGATATGTGGGATGCATAGTGAACGATCTGTATGTTACTAAGCGTACCAAATTTCACTTGAAGGACTTGAAGCATGTCATAAACTTTGTTGATAATCTGAGAGAGATAGCATAGCTTATGAATTCTAGATTTTGGATTGGATAAATTAGACCTATGGTGCACACATGAACAAGACCAATTGTGTGCACAAAATGTTGGTAAAAAGTCTTATTTTAATGTCGACGCTTATAAACTATATATATCTTCAATGATATGTTACAATTGTTTTTATTCTACATGTCAATAGAAATTGCCCCTGTAGCAGTTCCTGGATCGATTTCCCGGCGTGGTCGAATTACACTTGTGCCTGCTAATAACGCCAAAGTGATTGCAAGGTACTGCATTTCCCGGAGAAATGGAACCATTCAAATTAACATGTTGTGACGCCCGGATAATTAGGCTACAGACTCACGTTAATGATGCCACATCACCATGGTTACTATTGTTAATCTTGCGGTGAATCAAGGCCCTTTCGAATTCAAATTTAAAATAAAGTTAAATGATAAAAGTTTTAAAACATAAAAACTAAAATGTGCTAAATGTGACAAATAAATCATGGGTAATATTGGTGGAGAAACAACATCTTTATAAAATAATTAAATACCCTAAAGTGATTAAATCGATAGTAAAAACAATTAATTATACTCCTATTATATTTTATAAAATACTAAACTATTTTAGCTAGGTGCCTAAGTTATTGTGGCAGTGGTATAATTAATGATATTATTTTAGGTGCTATTTGAATGTTTTACAAAACTAAAACAATTTGGGAAATGACATAAAAACAAAAAACCAAGACTAACAAAAAAAGGAACAACACCCCGACTGGGCTCCGGCCCAGCTCCCCCCCACTTCATGGTCAACCCCACCCCACCGACACCCACGTTCCTCACTCCCCCCTCTCTCCCGATCCCATCTGGATCGGGGCTGCAGAGACCAACGACGCCGGCGCTCGGAGCCACGTCGACCGTGCCGCCCTTGTGCCAGGACACTGTCGCCGACCTGCCTCCTCTTCGTCACTGTCGTCCCCGACGTGCTCCCCGCCACCCACTGCCCTGTGCCCTACACCCCCCCCCCCCGTGAGGCCCCCCCTCCTCTCTCCCTCGCACGATACGGCGCCGTCCCCGACCGTGCTCCCCGCGCCCATTGCCCAGCCCCTTCCCGTCACCCGCTCGCGCACGCCCGCCCCTTGACGCGCCTGGGGCGCCCCCCGCAACCACCGCCCGCGCCCCATGGCTTCACCGCTCCCGGGCCAGCTGCCGTAGACCCGCCACGCCCTGCGCGCCCGCCGTCCTACGCCACGCCTGCTCCCATCTGCACCCGCGGACACCCCCGCCGCGCTCTAGCGATGCTGCTGCTTGCCCGCTGACCGTTGCTGCCTGCTTTGTCGGCGCGCCTATAGTCACTCGCGCCGTTGCTCACCTCCAGCCTTCGCTCGTCACGGCGTCGACCTCGACAACACCCGACCCTGCCAGTGCCCGGGACAGAGGCATCACGCCCGTGCCTCGCCCACACCCTGTGCCTCACCCATCTTCGTTGCTCCTCCCCGCGGTCGCTCATGCCCAAACGCCCCCTCCCTCGCCTGCCGTCGCCTCCTGTTTCTGCCGCAGGTCGACACCCGCCGTTGTAGCTCGCGGCCTCGCCCCTCCGCCGTCCGCCCCAGGCACGACCCCACCTGGCCGCCGGCCACCTCCCCTTCACCGGCCCGCCCCGCCATGGCTTCGGCCTCGCCCTGCGCCCAGGCGGGTTCGGCCTCCATGGGCGCCTGCGCCTGTTAAGCCACCCACCTCGCTTGGCCACTTGGGCCTATGACAGGTGGGGTCGGCCCCCTGTTGAGAGAAAAGGAAATAAAAAAAGATTTAAAAAATATAAATGATAATACATAATCAATTAATTAATTTAATTAAACAGGTTTAAATTGAAGTAATTAAAATTTGTTAGCCTAATAACCTAGTTAGACTAAATTAACTACTATGTTAGTGTAATAGTCAATGACAGGGGGCCCCACACCAAGTTGACCAGTCAAACGTTGACTGGTCAACTGGAACCTCCTGGCCCACCTGTCAGCCTCTAGCACACTTCTATGTATGTAGAGCTGGGTGCACCTAGCATTTAACTATTTAATTTCGAATTAATATTAATTCCAGAAATTTCAGAAAAAAATGAATTAAAACTTTGAAAATTAATATAAAATAAACCATAGCTCGGATGGAAAAACTTTGTACATGAAAGTTACTCAGAACGACGAGACGAATCTGAATACGCAGTCCGTTGGCCCACCATGCATCCCTAGCATAGCGAACATGCAACATTTCCCCTCTGGTTCATCTGTCCGAAAACGTGAAACACCGGGAATACTTTCCCGGAGGTTTCCCCCTTCACCAGTAGCACCTAGTGCCGCGTTAGGGCATACCTAGCACCGCGTATTGCCTCGTTATGTTTTGTGATGCTTTGTTTGCTCTGTATTTACATGTTTATTCCCCCTCTTCTTCTCCGGTATACCCCGAGACCGGCATTGATGCGATTGAGTATGACTACGGTGTTGATGACCCCTCTCTCTTACCAGAGCAACCAGGCACGCCCCCCCCCCCCTTGATCACCAGATATCGCCTATTCTTCTCTATACTGCGTGCATTAGATTAGTGTAGCATGTTACTGCTTTCAGTTAATCCTATACTACTCCATAGCCTGTCCTTGCTACTACTGTTGTTACCTTTACCTGCTATCCTACATCTTAGTATAGGATGCTAGTGTTCCATCAATGGCCCTACACTCTTGTCCGTCTGCCATGCTATACTACTGGGTCGTGATCACTTCGGGAGGTGATCACGGGCATATACTATATACATTACACTGTTACATTACCTGTGGTACTGTTCGGAGTTAGGTGCTGAAGGGGCAGGTGGCTCCATCCTGGTAGAGGTGGGCCTGGGTTCCCGACGGCCCCCGACTATTACTTTGTGGCGGAACGACAGGGCAGGTTGAGACCACCTAGGAGAGAGGTGGGCCTGGCCCTGGTCGGTGTTCGCGGATACTTAACACGTTTAACAAGATCTTGGTATTTGATCTCAGTCTGGCCACTGGCTTATACGCACTAACCATCTACGCGGGGACAGTTATGGGAACTCGACGTCGTGGTATCAGCCGAAGCCTTCGAGACGTCAGCGACTGAGCGGCGCGCGCCAGATTGGAACGTAAGCCTGCTCTTGTATTAAGGGGGCTAGTTCTGCTTCCGGCCGCCCTCGCAACATGCAGATGTGCAATGGGCAATTGGCCCAGACCCCTACGCCATAGGATTTAGACCGGCGTGCTGACCTCTCTGTTGTGCCTAGGTAGGGCTGCGACGTGGTGATCTTCCGAGGCCAGGATGACCCAGAAAAGTGTGTCCGGCCAAATGGGATCGAGCGTGTTGGGTTATGTGGTGCACCCCTGCAGGGAAGTTAATCTATTCGAATAGTTGCGATCTTCGGTAACAGGACGACTTGGAGTTGTACCTTGATCTTTTGACAACTAGTTCCGGATACTTAATAAAACACACCCTTCCAAGTGCCAGATACAACCGGTGATCGCTCTCTCACAGGGCGAAGAGGGGAGGATCGCACGTTAGGATTATGCTATGCGATGCTACTTGGTGAACTTACCATCTACTCTCTTCTTCTGCTGCAAGATGGAGGTTACTAGAAGCGTAGTCTTTGATAGGACTAGCTATCCCCGTCTTATTCCGGCATTCTGCAGTTCAGTCCACATATGATAGCCTTTTGCATTTGATACCAATGCATACATATGTAGTGTAGCTCCTTGCTTGCGAGTACTTTGGATGAGTACTCACGGTTGCTTTGCTCCCTCCTTTTCCCTTTCTATACCCGATTTCTGCGACCAGACGTTGGAGCCCAAGAGCCAGAAGCCACCGTCGACGACGACTACTACTACTCTGGAGGTGCCTACTACTACGTGCAGCCCGCTGACGGCGACCAGGAGTA
Source organism: Triticum monococcum (assembly GCA_034509565.1). Lineage (NCBI taxonomy): Eukaryota > Viridiplantae > Streptophyta > Magnoliopsida > Poales > Poaceae > Triticum > Triticum monococcum. Next base: position 306,589,470 of record CM067844.1, on the reverse strand, counting down.
GTTAGGAGGTCCCAGGCAGGAGGGCACGCCTTTTCGATCGTTCCTACTTTTGTGCTAGCCTTCTTAAGGCAAACTTGTTTAACTTATGTCTGTACTCGGATATTGTTGCTTCCGCTGACTCGTCTATGATCGAGCTCTTGTATTCGAGCCCTCGAGGCCCCTGGCTTGTAATATGATGCTTGTATGACTTATTTTATTTGTAGAGTTGTGTTGTGATATCTTCCCGTGAGTCCCTGATCTTGATCGTACACGTTTGCGCGTATGATTAGTGTATGGTCAAATCGGGGGCGTCACAAGTTGGTATCAGAGCCGACTGCCTGTAGGAATCCCCCTTCCATACTCCTTGGCCGAAGTTGAGTCTAGACATTACAAAACTTTTACTAACATGGCTGTGTGCCTTATGGGCCCACGTCGCCATCTGGGTGGTATTAGGATCTTTTACTCCTCGATCCTTACTTTGGGACTCTAAACTCTCTTCTATTCGGGTTAAATGAATTTTGCTAAATCTAACATTAGGATCTCGTTATCACTTTCACCCGGAGAGCCCCTTATTACTGATGATCGTCTGCTGTACGTGAAGACCCCGAAGATACTCTCCGTTGTTAACCCGAGAAATTGTGTTCATCGCGTTTGCAATTCCCCTTCCACCGTCAACCCTTCTGGATAACTACTTGCAGTTGATATTCTTACATTCATCCCCAGTTGGTCTTGTTATTACAAGATACCCCAAAATACTTGTCGTTGTTTCGATAATCCTTTGAGCTTACTACCTTGCTGTTCTTTCTCACCTGAATACCCCTATGGATAATTCTCGCACTTATCGAGTATCCGCTCACCCCCCAGTTGTTCATGTGTTTCACAATGGTCTTCGAAATACTATTCGATCCTCCAAGAATCCTTAGTAGCTTATTGCTCTGCAATACTTGTCTGCTTGCATAATGGATGCTTTCCATATGGCTGGCAATATTCATTAGTATCCTTAGACACCGTAATTTTGATCCTATTCATTCAACATGAGCTCGAATGCACGCAATTATCAGTTGATCCTTTTAAATTATCTTTCTGGCTCAGACGTCATTTTTGAACATGAGCTTGATCACGACCAATCTGTTGCCGTCAATTGTACCCTTAGGTCTATTGAACTTATCCACGCTTGATCAGAGCGTCTGCTTCTGATCCTTCTATTTGGGAATCATAATTCCTTTTCTAACTAAGCATCGAATCATCCAGGTGTTCTATAATCTGATGCCCTTGCATCCTTTCTTCAACTGATTGTGTGCCGATCCTCACATCAACTCCGATATGGACCATCAAATCCTTTATTGGATTATTATTCGACAGTGTCCTCCTTATTCAATAACCTTGTGAGCCTTTCCTCAGATACATAATGCTTTTGGTGAATTGTATCCTCTGTTTTTCTCAACCATGCTCTGTTTTCAAGCTGGTGGTATTTACGATTGAACTTGTGGTATATGATTCCACGATACCCTGACGAGTTGAACCTATGCCTTTCTTAATCTGTGTGAACCTGAAAGTTTTCACGGGTCATACTCCTCTGGTAATTCACCAGGTATGTTTTGACACTGAAATCATTTTAACTAGAGAAGTGAATGAAAGGTTATGCATTGAAGAAGTGGGAGTCGACCTTGAACCTTGCGTTCATGCCCATGGACACGATTTAGATCTTATCATTCAAGCTTCTCTTAATTAATTATTCCTTTGGTATAGGTTCATCTTATATCTGGGATCTGGCCTTTTGCAATCATGGTTCCGACCTTGTTCTCCTTTAAATACCATTTCTCATGCAAGTTGAAGCACTTGTCTTCTGTGGAGTAATACCCCAGACCAACCTCTACTTTGATGTGTCGTCGAGTATTACCCCCCTGGTATCTCAAGATTATCACAGAACTGCATAACTTCTTATGAGTTCTTCATCAAGTGCTACATTCTCATTGATTCCAATTTTTCATGGGCTCTGAGTAATTTAACACTCAAAGACATCGATAATTGAATCGAGTCCGCACTGCGATTCAACAACTCTTAGTAATCTTCAATGCATACGAGTTTGTACTCGATCGTGTCATTCCCAGCTGATTGACCACATCATCATCGTCAGGCTGACTGCTTGACCATTCTAGCTATGTCCTTCATCCTCGGGACACAATCCTGACAGTGCTCTAAGCTTACATCGAACTTTCACCATCATATTGTTTGTCTTGAGAGACAACTCTGATTTCTGAGATGGCATCTTATCTATGGTTATAATATCTTTTGCTTCACCATTCCCTTGGCTTGATGTCATCGCTGAGCGATTGCATCCTCATGGAGCCTCTCAACAAAATTTGTTGTGATCATCATCAACATTTTAACTCCTTCCAGGATACCAATCGAATTCATGATGAGAAATACCATCCTTGCCCTCGATGATTTGTTTTATCATCAACCACTTATTGCCTTTTGTTCAACACAAACTTGTTCATGTTTTTGTGTTATACCTTGAGTTCCTTGCTACCCAGCATTGTTCTTCTTTACCTTGGATATTACCACATTTTATGGCAAGAATGTCGTGAGAATTTCACCACCTCCTGAGAATTCTTGATACGAGTAATACTTATCACCATCACCATTCCTTCTAGGTCCTCGTGTTGTTCCTAACCGGAATACCGACAAATGAACTATGATTTGTGAATTCAAAACTTCCAACAACCCTGTTGCTTTGAACCAATGTTTAAATTGTGTATGTTTTCCTCGAGCATACATCATTATACCATTTTGAATTGACAAATGTTATCTCCTGGTTCAAATAATTGGGGAGATCCATCTTTTGAGAATCTCGATGGATTGTCACCGAGTCCATCAGCCATCTCCTCACCCTCTCCCTGTTTTAATGATGAACTCTTGCTTTGGAACTCGTTTCCATAGTTCATTTCCATGAGAACCTTACAATGTCATCTCGTCAATTTGTGTTGCACCTTTTCTTCTCACGCATCCTGAGTCTAAGGTATCCACACACCAATCAGATCTGAATCTCGATAAGATATGATGGTTGGGATATTTTCCAAGAGTCATAATTGGTCCTATTATGACCCGGTAAGGTGATGTCATGCCTAGCACACCTGGCCCGAGACCCTGTTGTTATAGTTTCCTTTTCAGCAAGGTTACCCATTCTTCCATGGGGAAACTGTAAGACTTATTATATAAGTTGTTAATGATGCATCCCTTGTGTATCAAAAGTCTGATCTTTACCTAGTGACCATGTCAATGCTATCTTGAAGCATGTCTGAGGTACTCCGTTCATCAACAAGAACAATTGAAGCGCAATGCTTAATTTTCTTGATCAATTATCCAAACACCATTTTATGGGTAACGTCATGAAATTCCTCTCCCCTTACCTAACGAGTTTTCTACGTTATATCCTATCATGGATATCATACTCTGCTTGTCCTTGGGAAGGATATACCCTTGAAATATGTGTTTAAACACATTTTCCTTTCCATTGTTCTGTTTAAACCTGATAATCACTTCTGCCTTTCCATTGGGTTGTTTAAACCTTATTGTGATCTATATGATCTAAGTAGTAGTTTTCTCCTGCTTAGGAAAACACCTTGGTGTACAATTCTGTCAGTAAAACCCCGTTACTATTGTTGATGACATTCCGGTAACCACCGATGGACGAGAACTTTGCCTATTGGTCCGCCTCATTCAATGAGCAGGAAGATGGTTCTCTTCGTCCCTCGCCCTTGGTACCGGTGTTGTTGCCAACATGACTGACTTGCTATCTGCTGACATGTCTTGCCTACATGGTCATGCAAGACGTCATCGCCCTTCCTACCGTTAACTCACATGGTGGGCCAATAACCCACAGGTCCCAGGATCGAAACCTGACCCTCCTGTACACCACCTGTTCCAAAGGTTGTTCCTCGTACTTGACTTTGTATGTAATTCACGGACCACCTGTCTAGTGATCTATTCTGGTATGAGACACAATACTTATTCTCGTTGCCCTGAAACCCTTTCACCTTCTGATTAGACATCGAACGATTGCCTATCCGTTTGAAACTTCTCATGGTACCTTCTTACTTTGCTCTCGATATCTTCATAAGTTTCAAATCGAGAGATACTTATGCTTCTTCCCTAAGTTAACCGTATGATGCTTGATCTTGTTAGAATCCGTCCTTATAGAGTTTTCCCTTCTTACCATTTCGTATGTACAGTGACGATCCTGAAGGAGGGACGACAACTTCATCATGATGACCTGAAGTAGAGAAATGAAGACATCAGCGCTATGGATCGACCACTTCAAGGAGAGCAATCAAGACCGAGAAGATTCGTTAGGATTTCGTAACCAGACCTTTCCCCCTTATCCCACCTCTTAAATCTCGGGACGAGATTTCTTGTAGTGGAGGAGAATTGTGACGCCCGGATAATTAGGCTACAGTAACCTCACGTTAATGATGCCACATCACCATGGTTATAATTGTTAATCTTGCGGTGAATCAAGTCCCTTTCGAATTCAAATTTAAAATAAACTTAAACGATAAAAGTTTTTAAACATAAAAACTAAAATGTGCCAAATGTGAGAAATAAATCATGGATAATATTGGTGGAGAAACAACATCTTTATAAAATAATTAAATACCCTAAAGTAATTAAATTGATAGTAAAAACAATTAATTATACTCCTATTATATTTTATGAAATACTAAACTATTTTAGCTAGGTGCCAAAGTTATTGTGGCAGTGGTATAATTAATGATATTATTTTAGGTGCTATTTGAATGTTTTACAAAACTAAACAATTTGGGAAATGAAATAAAAACAAAAAACCAAGACTAAAAAAAGGAACAACACCCCCACTGGGCTCCGGCCCAGCTGGCCTGCCCAACTGGGCCAAGGCCCACCCCCATTGCCCCATAACCCCCCACTTCACGGTCAACCCCACCCCACCGACACCCACGTTCCTCACTCCCCCCTCTCTCCCGATCCCATCTGGATCGGGGCTGCGAAGACCAACGACGCCGGCGCCCAGAGCCACGTCAACCACGCCGCCCCTGCACCAGGACACCGTCGCCGGCCTGCCTCCTCTTCGTCACTGTCGTCCCCGACGTCCTCCCCGCCACCCACTGCCCCGCGCCCTACATCCCCCAGTGAGGCCCCCCTCCTCTCTCCCTCGCACGATACGGCGCCGTCCCCGACCGTGCTCCCCGCGCCCATCGCCAAGCCCCTTCCCGTCGCTGGCTCGCGCACGCCCGCTCCTCGACGCACCCGGGGCGCGCCCCGCAACCACCGCCTGCGCCCCATAGCTTCACCGCTCCCCGGCCCGCTGCCGTAGACCCTCCACGCCGTGCGCGCCCGCCATCCTGCTCCACCCCTGCTCCCACCTGCGCCTGCGCCAGCTCCGAACCACACCCGCGGCCACCCCCGCCGTGCTCTAGCGATGCTGCTGCTCGCCCGCTGACCGTTGCTGCCTGCTTTGTCGGCGCTCCTGCAGTCGCTCGCGCCGTTGCTCACCTCCGGCCTTCGCTCGTCACGACATCGTCCTCGACAACACCCGACCCTGCCACTGCCTGGGACGGAGGCACCACGCCCGTGCCTTGCCCACACCCTGCGCCTCACCCGTCGCCGTTGCTCCTCCCCGCGGTCGCTTGTGCCCGCACGCCCCCTCCCTCACCTGCCGTCGCCTCCTCTTTCTGCCGCAGGTCGACACCCGCCGCTGTAGCTCGCGGCCTCGCCCCTCGGCCGTCCGCCCCAGGCACCACCGCACCTGGCCGCCGGCCACCTCCCCTTCGCCGGCCCGCCTCACCATGGCTTCGGCCTCGCCCTGCGCCCAGGCGGGTTCGGCCTCCACGGGGTGCCTGCGCCTGTTAAGCCACCCACCTCGCTTGGCCACTTGGGCCTATGACAGGTGGGGTCGGCCCCCTGTTGAGAGAAAAGGAAATATAAATGATTAAAAAATATAAATGATAATACATAATCAATTAATTAATTTAATTAAACAGGTTTAATTGAACTAATTAAAATTTGTTAGCCTAATAACCTCGTTAGACTAAATTAACTACTATGTTAGTGTAAATGTCATTGACAGGGGGGCCCCACACCCAGTTGACCAGTCAAACGTTGACTGGTCAACTGGGACCTCCTGGCCCACCTGTCAGCCTCTGGTACACTTCTATGTATGCAGAGTTGGGTGCACCTAGCATTTAACTATTTAATTTTGAATTAATATTAATTCCAGAAATTTCAGAAAAAATGAATTAAAACTTTGAAAATAAACCGTAGCTCGGATGGAAAACTTTGTACATGAAAGTTGGTCAGAACGACGAGACGAATCCGAATACGCAATCCGTTTGCCCACCATGCATCCCTAGCATAGCGAACATGCAACTTTTCCCCTCTGGTTCATGTCACACCCTGCATTTTGTAACATTTCATTTGCATTAATAAAGCATGAAAATTTGGACCAACAAAAACTTTTGCATTATTTGGCTTTTATTTGGAGTTGGTTTCTCTCTGTGCTTTTCAAGTGCTCTTTAAAGTCAACACAACTCCACCTTCTATACTTCATCTCCTTGCCCCAAACTTCTGCCCAATGATCATGCCATGTGTATAGTACAATATAGTATTTTCTTACAAATATAATTTGGCCAAAAGGTATGTAAAAAAAAATTAGTTTTCCAAAACCCCCTTAATTAAGATTTGTCCTACAAGTGCTTAATTCAGGGCAGTAAAAATCTTTCAAAAAGTATATTTGAAACCTATTAGATATAGGACTCCCATAAACCACAAAAGTAAAATTTTAAAAGCTATTTTCCTATTTTATTTAAAGGCTTTTTCTTAAGGCCAAAAATGGTCTTTAATAGGATAAAATTATTTTAATGTTTCAAAAATATTTGAGAAAATTTAGGGAAACTCAGTGGACATATATTTTCCATATATATGAGTTTAAACACATGGTCATGTTCAAAATATTGGACAAAACCTCCCAAAACCATTTCTGCCCATTTCAAGGATTTGAAGTATTTCTACAGGAAATATTTTCATAAAAATCCAAGAAAAACCCAAAAAGTCACAAATGCATATTGTGATCACCTTGCAAAGCCTCATGTCAATTAAAGTCATTTTGGTTCACCAAAATGCCCCATAATCCTTTCTGTCCAGAACCAAATTTGAGCAAGTTTGTACTACCAACTTTCTCTCCTTGACCCCATCTTTTGTGAGCATGTGCAAATCCCCAAATGAGGCTTCTACACCAAGTGGTGCATCATGGAGAAGGGATTTGCTCAACTAGATCTACACAAGTCCAATTCTGCTGATTTCTAGGGTTTGCCAAAGTTACATTGGCAACTTTTCCCAAATGAGCTCAAATTTGGTGGCACACCCTATTTCTAAGTGTCTTTCCATCCTGTTAAGTATCATGGCAATTGGAGTTCATTTGCTTGCCCAAACCATTATCAAACACCTTCTGACATTTTCCAAAAACCACTATTTTGACCCCTTCCACTATTCTTGGTGAGCTCAAATTTTTACCACAACCCCTTCTAGTCCTATTCTAACACCAGTAAGTTTTCCTAGCCCAAACTCAATTGTTGGGGGGATGAAAACCTCTCTCTCCCTCTCTGGACAGCCACTATCTCTCTCTCCCTCACCCTCTCTCCTCTCCTACTGGCTCCCCAGGGCATCCAATGCCCCTCTCCTCTTCTTTACTCCCCCTAGACCTGCTAGACACCAATGGACATGCTCACCATGCATAAAGAATGGCCATGCCGGCCATCTGGGCACTCTGGAGCGCGCTACAGTGCGCTCCCGCACTGTAGCCGCCCCCCTTCCAGCCACATCCGGCCACCTCGGGCCTTCCCCGCGCGCCTGCCGATGCGCCTCGGCGTCCGCAACACGCTACGCAGTCGGCCCCCTCCTCTCTCCTCCTCCCCGCGCCTCCGCGCTAGCGAACAAGGGCCGCTCGAGCGCGCCAATGGTGCGGCTCACACGCCCGCACCCCTGACCACTTCCCCACCTCCACTCTCTATCTTACCCGACGTGGTCGATGTCCAGGAGCACCCCAGACACCACGCCTGCTTCCCCCGAGCCCTACAGCGACGAGCGTGAGCTCGCCGGCGCACGGGTCTATGGGACCTCTTCGTTCGCCTATATTAAGGCCTCCCCAAGCCCCTCTCTCCTCACCACTCGCTCCCTCCACCACCCAAGCCTCCCCCTGCACCCCCAGTTCCTCTCCAGAGCCGCCCGAGCTCGAGATCGAGCTCGAGCTCCGCCGCCTCGGCTCGCTGGAGTTCGCGAGGTATAAGCCTCCCCCGCTCCTCCTTTGCCTCGATCTGGAACCCCTGCATCCCACTGATCGTTTCCCCTCTCTTCCCCGCCTCGTTGGCAGCCGGAAACGGCCGGAGCCGTCGACGCCCGAAGCTCCTCCGCCGCGAGACCTCGTCGCCGGCGAACCAGGCAGCTCCGTTGACGCCCGCCACCTCCACCCGATCGGCGATGCAGCGCTGAGTCCAGCCATGCCCTCGCCCGACCTCGCCGTGGCCTACGTCGTCGCCGGTGAGCTCGCCCTCCCCACTGGCCTAGGGTTGACGACGATGGCCATGGGGCCCGTCAGTCAGCCTCACATACTGACGGGTGGGCCCCACCCGTCAGGTTCAAATGCACACGCGCGCGCATCGGTACGCTGCGTCGGCTGAAGGCGTACTTTGCCTTTACGCCTTCGACGTGGCCGCCCTACGTGGGCTGATTTCCCCTCTAGGCCTGCTGCGCTGCGGCTGTTCGGGAACAGTTGCACAGTGCTGTTTCCCTTTTTCCCTTTTCCGAACCTTGCAAAAATTCTACAGGAAAGAATATATGTCCAAATGAATTAATTCCAATTTCTAAATTCCCAAAATACTGCAACCTATTTAATGGTGCAACTTTCATTCAAATCCAACAAACTTTTCTTCACTGTAAAAATTTAAATGTGATTTTGAGCATTTAAATATGCCTTTGTAAATCCATTTCTCCCATTCTGATGCACCAAATCCAAAACTAGGAATTTTCCCCTTCTTAGTTTTCAACCTAGTATTTTACAAAATGAGTTGACATTTTTCTGAGCACTTTGGTTTTTCTGTTTTATTATTGCCTTATTTTCTCGTTATTATTTTGCGACGATAGATTGCGTTGCTGACGAAGGAGTTGGACCAGAAGACTTTGAAGACCCAGAAGACCTTGTTGAGCCAGGCAATCAGCCCTTTGACCATGTCTATGAAACCCTTTTTATGCATGTCATATAGCACTTTATTAGTATTGCTTCGGAAATCATGATGAGAGGGTAACCACTTTGGTGGATTGCCTTTGTTACTTCCTCGTGGATACCTGCATTGTGCATGACCCTACCTTCTTATGAGGGTTATGCCGGTGGGAGTAGATTGGATGCTAAGTAGTTGCGACGCAAAAAGGGACGGGAATATGCATAGTGATGGAGGCAAAGTACTTTCAAAGGACTTTTGGAAAACCCCGTCGGGTGTCACTTATGCCCGAGGGAGATGATGAGTTGGGTAGCCACTTGATGACGAAGTGGTGTACCAAGGCAAGAGTGTGTGTTGTTTTCAAAAACGGATTGGTTTATGTTGCGACCGTTATTCCAACCTTACATGCGCAACCACTCTACCCTTGTATGGGAAAGGGCATTATTGATTACCTAGGCCGATACTAGCTTGGAGCCCGCATTACTAGTGACGGGAGAGTTGTTGGTGCGCTCTCTCGGGACGGGGTCGTGCTAGGTAGGGCGGCCATGACTGTTTTCACAGGGCACCGGATACACCGTTGTGTGCCCTCTCGGATGTTACGATCTCGAGTGAGTCTCGTATGATGTACATCGTGAGGATACGGAACAACGAGTGGACTCCTTGTTAGTGTCGTCTAGGGAAAGATAGTGATCGGGTGCTTACCCCGGGTACTTGAGGTATCGCGGGTCGTGGATGACACGAAAGTTCCCCGGATCTTGTGGGTAAAGTGTGCAACTTCTGCAGAGTGTAAAACTATTCGAATAGCCGTGTCCACGGTCAAGGACAGTTGGGTAACTGCTCTCGGGCTACGTCCACTTGTTTTTAACCAGTGTGTGTGTGGGAAGAACCACTTGGGTCAAGTCAAAGGACTTGACATGATTGAGATGGGTTGGTGCCCACTCTATTTATACCACTTGGGTCAAGTCAAAAGACTTGACATGTTTGAGTTGGATTGGTGCCCACTCTATTTATGTTGATATCTGTAACCTGTCCTTACGGTTACTTGAATTCTCCTGATGCATGTCTTACAAGCTGATGAACATGTCATTGCACTCAAAAACTAGCTTCCCGCAAGAATTTACCTATATCATGCATTGTTGTACCTTGAACCAAAACATGGGTTGCTTGCGAGTACATTCAAAGTACTCATTGGCTTACCACTGGTTATTTAATTGGCGAGGCATGGAGGGACAGGAGTTCAAAGAAGAATTCTTTGAAGACGAACATGCGAACTAGGATGTTTCCCAGTCAGAATGCCTGTAGGGTTAAGGCAGATGGCATGGGTTCTACTTATCAACGAAGATTTCCGCTGCTTATGTTTCATTTGTTGTTCAGCCCTTAAGTCTTTATCTATGTAAGACTTGGCCACAATGGTCATAATTTGTGTAAGACGATATGTATGGATGTAAGACTCTTGTTATTCAGCTTCTATGTGTTTAGTGAGCATTGATCTCTGGGATCACTGTATACGTGCATTCGGTGATCACGACTTATGAGTCGGGGTCCTCGCAGAGCTGGTATCAGAGCCATCTTGACTGTAGGAAGCCTTAGTTAGCATGGGCGTTAGTTAGCTTGAGACCATCTAAACTCCTCTTCTTTTCTAAAGATTACCCAACCCAAGGTATATTTCCCTTATTGACCTCTCCCATTCAACCTTTGTAGATGGCTGCCATACCTGAAGACTTCCTGACCACAGGATTTCCCGTGCTTCTCGAGGATAGCCTCAAGAAGTTCCAGTACCACCGAGCCCCCATTTACACCTACCATGAGCATTTGATCAATGACACCAAGACGGAGTATCATGTGGAAGTGATCGTGAAGGCCAACAACTCCCCAACAAGCTGGTTCTTTGAGGGACCCTAGATGGCAACACTAGTCCTTGCCGTCGAGATGGCAACCCTCAAGGCACTCACCCGCCTCCAAGACCTTCTTCCAGAGATGGCGGACGAGTTGGCAACCCGTTTCTTGCCTTATCAGAAGGAAGGTGAGGACGAGAGCAGTGCACCAGCTCCACCATTAGAAGAAGGACTTCCACTTCGATTCCAGACCTACTTCAGCCTTTGTGCCGATAGTTTGGCACAACGCTTGGCCTTGGAATCGATGGAACTTCGAAAGGAACTTCATGAGAGCAAGGCACTTCTTCTTCAAGCACAAGGGAAGAAGGATAGGATCAAGAAGGAAGGTGCTCCCCCTGGACAACCCGCAATCGCATACAGAGGCGGAAGACCCCCAAAGGATGGAGAACCACCACAGCAACACCGCATGAGCGCAAAGGAATACCGCAAGCTCTTCGCACCTCCGGCAAAGCAACGCCGTGTTGACCTCCTCCACTCCCCCACCCCTTCAAGCGAAGAAGAAAGTCAGGCCGCCGATGACGAGGAGGAAGACCCAGAAGAGCCAGACTATGCGACCGAGCATTCCACCACTTAGGCATCATTCACAGCCTGGATATGCCCGTTAGTAACCCCTACGGTAGGATAGGTCGTGTACCCCTATGCGAAGTCGAGTCCTTGTAATGGTTCATATGAAACCATGGAGTATTGTGTTGCCTTTGATGTGTTTGATGGACGTCGTACTTTCCTTCGGGAACTTGTAAGCGACTACATCACCCATTTGGATTTTAACAAATGTGTTTGGCCTTTTGGCCCTTGCATGAAAACAATTAGTGTCATACCAACCCCCTTACTAGGCGTCCCATTTATATTGCTTTCCCATCTTTCCCAATCATGAGACCTTGAACGCTCCAACAGGATGCCTGTTGTAACTCGTACTGGTACCTCTACCCAGCAGCCAGAAGCCGGAGAAGGAGCCGGTCAGGACCAAACCCAGGGACAAGCTCCACCACCACCACCACCTCCAAGCATGGACATGGCTCAACTTCTCCAAGCCTTCCGAGAGGAACGCCAAGCCAACACTGTAGCCCTCCAGATGATCGCGCAAGCTGTCAACCGCCAGCCGGCAGGAAACGGCAATGCACGTTCCACATTGGTGGAATTCAAGAAGCATGCACCACCCACCTTCATCGAGACTGCTGAACCCCTGGATGCAGACGACTGGGTCCACACCATTAAGGATTTGCTGGAACTAGTCGGATGCACTGAAGACCGTGAGAAGGTGGCATATGCTGCTCACTGTCTCGGGGGAACTGCTAGAGCTTGGTGGGATGGATTCAAGGCCATGCATGCTGAGTAAAACATCACTTGGAGCAACTTCAAGGCAGAGTTCCGCAAGGCCCACATTCCTTCTGGAATCATGGCCATCAAGAAGCGTGAGTTCCGAGCCCTGAAGCAAGGTAGCAACACTGTCAAGGAGTACATGCAGAAGTTCAGTGTTCTCTCAAGGTATGCCCCTGAAGATGTCAGCACTGATGTTGCCAAAAGGGAGCGCTTCATGGAAGGCCTTAACCAGACTCTGCAGTACTCGCTTGTTGTGTGTGACTGCCCGACCTTTCCTGATCTGGTGAACAAGGCACTCATGCTTGAGGACAAGCGACGTGCTTTGGATGACACCCGTAAGCGCAAGATGATCAGCAAGGGTAGCTCCAGCAACCAGAAGCCTCGCCCGTGGCAGCCAGCCCCGGTCAAGCCAACCTATCAGCAGCCAAGAGCTCCTGCACCCCGCACCAGCTATCCACCTCAGCAGTATTCCGACCCCAGGCCAGCTTACAACAACCCCAATAACAATGCCGGCAAGAGCAGCAACCCCAACCAAGTCACTTGCTTCGGATGTGGTCAGGCAGGACACTACTCCAAGAATTGCCCCAACAAGAAGCCCGACGCACCGCGCCCCAATGCGCAGAACCCAGGACAAGGCCGTGGAATGCCACCAAGGAACCAAGCTCCCCACAACCTGCCCAACAACGGCAAGGGACGTGTGAATCATGTCACTGCAGAAGAAGCCTAGGAAGACCCGGACGTCGTGCTGGGTACGTTCCTTGTCAATTCAACACCTGCAACTGTCTTGTTTGATTTTGGAGCCACGCATTCATTTGTCACCCAAAAGTTTGCATTAAAAAGTGGCATGACCCCTACACCCCTGAATAACCCCATGGTGGTACAAACCCCCGGAGCAGAGATGAGAGCCAAAATAGGATGTAAAGGAGTCGGGATTGTCATTAATGGGGTAGACTTCCTAGCAGACCTTATTATCTTAAGATCGCAAGGCTTGGATGTGATCTTAGGAATGGATTGGCTCATCAAGCACCAAGGCTTGTTAGATTGTGCCAACCGAACTGTCACTATGACCAATGACCAAGGAGTCGAAGTTAGATATGCCTCCAACCCCTCCTCTGCTCAAGCCACCCAAGTCAACTCTCTGTCAGAAGTTGGATTGGAGCAAGTACCGGTAGTATGCGAATACCCCGATGTCTTTCCTGATGAACTACCGAGAATGCCTCCTGACCGAGACATTGAGTTCGTCATCGATATCATACCCGGAGTAGGACCCATCTATAAGAAGCCTTATAGAATGGGATCGGAAGAGTTAGCAGAATTGAAGAAGCAACTGGAAGAGCAGTTGAGGAAGGGATTTATCCGCCCTAGTGCCTCCCCTTGGGGATCACCTGTTCTGTTTGTGACAAAGAAGGACGGTACCATCCGCTTATGCATTGACTACCGCTCTCTCAATGAAGTTACAATCAAAAACAAGTATCCACTTCCCAAGATTGAAGATCTGTTTGATCAACTCAATGGAGCCAAGGTGTTCTCCAAGATTGATCTCAGATCTGGGTACTACCAGCTGAAAATCAGACCCCAAGATATTCCGAAGACGACATTTGTAACCAGATATGGCCTGTATGAGTGCACGGTCATGTCCTTTGTATTGACCAATGCCCCACCTTACTTCATGTATCTCATGAATAAGGTCTTCATGGAATATTTGGACAAGTTTGTCATTGTCTTCATTGATGACATTCTTGTCTTCTCGAAGACGGAAGAAGAGCACGAGCAACACTTGAGGATGGTCCTAGACAAGCTTCGAGAGCACCAACTGTATGCCAAGTTCAGCAAGTGCGAATTTTGGCTGCGCGAAGTTGGATTCTTGGGTCATGTTTTGACTAAAGAAGGATTGTCGGTCGATCCCACTAAGATTGAAGCTGTGACTGAATGGCAATCCCCAAGCAATGTGAAGGAAGTCAGAAGCTTCCTCGGACTCGCGGGATATTACCGCAAGTTCGTTGAAGGATTCTCAAGCATTGCCCGACCCATGACTCAGCTCTTGAGGAAGGACAAGAAGTTTGAATGGACGGCGAAATGTGAAGAGAGCTTCCAGGAACTGAAGAAGAGATTGAACACCGCCCCAGTTCTGGCCACAGCAGATATACACAAGGAGTTTGTGATATATTGTGATGCGTCAAGAACCGGACTGGGAGGTGTTCTGATGCAAGAAGGCAGAGTCGTAGCTTACCTTTCAAGGCAGCTACGACCTCATGAAGAGAACTATGCTACTCATGACCTTGAGTTAGCAGTTGTAGTTCATGCCCTGAAAACATGACGACATTACCTCCTAGGGAAGCGGTGTGAGATATACACGGATCACAAAAGTCTGAAGTATATTTTCACTCAGAAGGAATTGAACATGAGGCAAAGAAGGTGGCTAGAGTTGATCAAGGATTATGACCTCAGTGTTCAATACCACCCTGGAAAGGCTAATGTGGTGGCAGATGCATTAAGCAGAAAGGCTTGTTCCTTGAGTGCTATGCTTAAGGAAAGGCTACCCGCCTTGTATGAAGAACTTGAAAGCTTCGGGTTGGAACTGGTTGCACCAGGATTCTTAGCCAACCTTGAAGTCAAGCCTACCCTGATGGATGATATTAAGGAAGCTCAGAAGGGACACGAAAGTATTGAAGGCATCAAGAGGAAGATCAAGGCAGGCAAGGCCCCAGGATTCTCACAGGATGAGCAAGGAATTGTGTGGTTTGGGAATCGCGTTTGCGTACCCAAAAAGATTGAGCTCAAGAATTTGATCTTGCAAGAAGCTCATGACACCCCGTATTCCATCCACCCCGGAGGAACCAAGGTGTATCAAGACCTAAAGGAAAGATTCTGGTGACATGGCATGAAGAGAGAGATAACCACTTTTGTCGCTAAATGTGACATATGCCAAAGGGTCAAAGCTGAACATCAGCGGCCCGCTGGGTTGTTACAGCCTCTCAAGGTGCCTGAATGGAAATGGGATAAGATCGGAATGGACTTCATCACTGGATTACCCAGGTCAAATAAGGGACATGACTCCATCTGGGTCATAGTCGACCATTTGACCAAAGTAGCCCATTTCATTCCTGTCAAAACGACTTACAAGGGAAATCAGCTAGCCAGCCTCTACATCAACAGAATCGTAAGCCTTCATGGTGTTCCCAAGGAGATTGTGTCAGACCGAGGAACCCAATTTACCTCAAGGTTCTGGAAGAGGTTCCAAGAGGCCATGGGGACCAAGTTGTCCTTCAGCACTGCTTTCCACCCACAGACTGGAGGTCAGACAGAACGAGTGAATCAGATACTCGAAGACATGCTCCGAGCCTGTGTCTTAGCATATGGAGCTAAGTGGGAGGATTGCCTCCCTTTCGCCGAGTTCTCCTACAACAACAGTTATCAGTCAAGCCTTCAGATGGCACCATTTGAGGTGTTGTATGGGTGCAAGTGCCGCACACCCCTCAATTGGTCAGAAACCGGAGAAGGACTAGTCTTTGGGCCCGATATCCACCGTGAAGCAGAAGAGCAAGTCCAGTTTGTCAGAGAGCGTTTGAAGACTACCAAGTCAAGGCAGAAGAGCTACGTTGACTCTCGTCGGAGGGACATGACCTTCCGAGTTGGAGACCATGTCTATCTCCGGGTCACACCTCTCAAGGGGACCCAGCGCTTCCATGTCAAAGGAAAGCTCGCCCCAAGATTCATCGGCCCCTTCAAGATCACTGACCGACGAGGAGAAGTGGCTTACTAGTTGGAACTGCCACCTGAACTATCCGATGTGCACAACGTATTCCACGTGTCACAACTCCGGAAGTGCCTCCAAGTTCCAGGCAAGCCTGATCTTTACAAGGACGTCAATCACCAAGCCATTGACCTTCAGCCTGATTTGACTTACCGCGAGAGGCCCGTCTGCATTTTTGATGAGGGCGAGCGACGCACTCGAATCCGCATGATCAAGTACTTCATTGTCCAGTGGAGCAACCACACTGAAGCAGAAGCAACCTGGGAATGTGAAGACTACCATAGATCCGAGTTTCTGTATCTCTTTAAAGCCTAGTTTAGGAATCTCGGGGACGAGATTCTTGTAAGGGGGGTAGGTCTGTCACACCCTGCATTTTGTAACATTTCATTTGCATTAATAAAGCATGAAAATTTGGACCAACAAAAACTTTTGCATTATTTGGCTTTTATTTGGAGTTGGTTTCTCTCTGTGCTTTTCAAGTGCTCTAAAGTCAACACAACTCCACCTTCTATACTTCATCTCCTTGCCCCAAACTTCTGCCCAATGATCATGCCATGTGTATAGTACAATATAGTATTTTCTTACAAAAATAATTTGGCCAAAAGGTATTTTCAAAAAATTAGTTTTCCAAAAACCCCTGAATTAAGATTTGTACTACAAGTGCTTAATTCAGGGCAGTAAAAAGCTTTCAAAAAGTATATTTGAAACCTATTATATATAGGACTCCCATAAACCACAAAAGTAAAATTTTAAAAGCTATTTTCCTATTTTATTTAAAGGCTTTTTCTTCAGGCCAGAAATGGTCTTTAATAGGATAAAATTATTTTAATGTTTCAAAAATATTTGAGAAAATTTAGGGAAACTCAGTGGACATATATTTTCCATATATATGAGTTTAAACACATGGTCATGTTCAAAATATTGGACAAAACCTCCCAAAACCATTTTTGCCCATTTCAAGGATTTGAAATATTTCTACAGGAAATATTTTCATGAAAATCCAAGAAAAACGCAGCAAGTCACAAATGCATATTGTGATAACCTTGCAAAGCCTCATGACAATTAAAGTCATTTTGCTTCACCAAAATGCCCCATAACCCTTTCTGTCCAGAACCAAATTTGAGCAAGTTTGTACTACCAACTTTCTCTCCTTGACCCCATCTTTTGTGAGCATGTGCAAATCCCAAAATGAGGCCACTACACCAAGTGGTGCATCATGGAGAACTGATTTGCTCAACTAGATCTACACAAGTCCAATTCTGCTGATTTCTAGGGTTTGCCAATGTTACATTGGCAACTTTTCCCAAATGAGCTCAAATTTGGTGACACACCCTATTTCTAAGTGTCTTTCCATCTTGTTAAGTATCATGGCAATTGGAGTTCATTTGCTTGCCCAAACCATTATCAAACACCTTCTGACATTTTCCAAAAACCACTATTTTGACCCCTTCCACTATTCTTGGTGAGCTCAAATTTTTACCACAACCCCTTCTAGTCCTATTCTAACTCCAGTAAGTTTTCCTAGCCCAAACTCAATTGTTGGGGGATGAAAACCTCTCTCTCCCTCTCTGGACAGCCACTTTCTCTCTCTCCCTCACCCTCTCTCCTCTCCTACTGGCTCCCCAGGGCATCCAATGCCCCTCTCCTCTTCTTTACTCCCCACTAGACCTGCTAGACACCAATGGACACGCTCGCCATGCATAAAGAATGGCCATGCTGGCCATTTGGGCGCTCTGGAGCGCACTACAGTGCGCTCCCGCACTGTAGCCGCCCCCCTTCCAGCCACATCCAGCCACCTCAGGCCTCCCCCGCGCGCCTGCCGATGCGCCTCGGGGTCCGCAACATGCTACGCGGTCGGCCCCCTCCTCTCTCCTCCTCCCCATGCCTCCGTGCTAGCGAACAAGGGCTGCCCGAGTGCGCCAATGGTGCGGCTCACACGCGCGCACCCCTGACCACTTCCCCACCTCCACTCTCTATCTTACCCGACGTGGTCGACGTCCAGGAGCACCCCATACACCACGCCTGCTTCCCCCAAGCCCTGCAGCGACGAGCGTGAGCTCGCCGGCGCACGGGTCTACGGGACCTCGCTGTTCGCCTATATTAAGGCCTCCCCGAGCCCCTCTCCTCACCACTCGCTCCCTGCACCACCCAAGCCTCCCCCTGCACCCCCAGTTCCTCTCCAGAGCCGCCCGAGCTCGAGATCGAGCTCGAGCTCCGCCGCCTTGGCTCGCCGGAGTTCGCGAGGTATAAGCCTCCCCCGCTCCTCCTTTGCCGCGATCTGGAACCCCTGCATCCCACTGATCGTTTCCCCTCTCTTCCCCCCTCGTTTGCAGCCGGAAACGGCCGGAGCCGTCGACGCCCGAAGCTCATCCGCCGCGAGACCTCGTCGCCGGCGAACCAGGCAGCTCCGGTGATGCCCGCCACCTCCACCCGATCGGTGACGCAGCGCTGAGTCCAGCCGTGCCCTCGCCCGACCTCGCCGTGGTCTACGCCATCGCCGGTGAGCTCGCCGTCCCCTCTGGCCTAGGGTTGACGACGACGGTCATGGGGCCCGTCAGTCAGCCTCACATACTAACGGGTGGGCCCCACCCGTCAGGTTCAAATGCACACGCGCACGCACCGGTACGCTGCGTCGGCTGAAGGCGTACTTTGCCTTTACGCCTTCGACGTGGCCGCCCTGCGTGGGCTGATTTCCCCTCTGGGCCTGCTGCGCTGTGGCTATTCTGGCCCAGTTGCACAGTGCTGTTTCCCTTTTTCCTTTTTCTGAACCTTGCAAAAATTCCACAGGACAGAATATATGTCCAAATGAATTAATTCCAATTCCTAAATTCCCAAAATACTGCAACCTATTTAATGGTGCAACTTTCATTCAAATCCAACAAACTTTTCTTCGCTGTAAAAATTTAAATGTGATTTTGAGCATTTAAATATGCCTTTGTAAATCCATTTCTCCCATTCTGATGCACCAAATCCAAAACTAGGAATTTTCCCCTTCTTAGTTTTCAACCTAGTATTTTACAAAATGAGTTGACATTTTTCTGAGCACTTTGGTTTTTCTGTTTTATTATTGCCTTATTTTCTCGTTATTATTTTGCGACGATAGATTGTGTTGCTGACGAAGGAGTTGGACCAGAAGACTTTGAAGACCCAAAAGACCTTGTTGAGCCAGGCAAGCAGCCCTTTGACCATGTCTATGAAACCCTTTTTATGCATGTCATATAGCACTTTATTAGTATTGCTTCAGAAATCATGATGAGAGGGTAACCACTTTGGTGGATTGCCTTTGTTACTTCCTCGTTGATACCTGCATTGTGCATGACCTACCTTCTTATGAGGGTTATGCCGGTGGGAGTAGATAGGATGCTAAGTAGTTGCTATGCAAAAAGGGACGGGAATATGCATAGTGATGGAGGCAAAGTACTTTCAAAGGACTTTTCGAAAACCCCGTCGGGTCTCACTTATGCCCGAGGGAGATGATGAGTTGGGTAGCCACTTGATGACGAAGTGGTGTACCAAGGCAAGAGTGTGTGTTGTTTTCAAAAACGGATTGGTTTAAGTTGCGACCGTTATTCCAACCTTACATGCGCAACCACTCTACCCTTGTATGGGAAAGGGCATTATTGATTACCTAGGCCGATACTAGCTTGGAGCCTGCATTACTAGTGACGGGAGAGTTGTTGGTGCGCTCTCTCGGGACGGGGTCGTGCTAGGTAGGGCGGCCATGACTGTTTTCACGGGGCACCGGATACACCGTTGTGTCCCCTCTCGGATGTTACGATCTCGAGTGAGTCTCGTATGATGTACATCGTGAGGATACGGAACAACGAGTGGACTCCTTGTTAGTGTCGTCTAGGGAAAGATAGTGATCGGGTGCTTACCCCGGGTACTTGAGGTATCGCAGGTCGTGGACGACACGAAAGTTCACCGGATCTTGTGGGTAAAGTGTGCAACCTCTGTAGAGTGGAAAACTATTCGAATTGCCGTGTCCACGGTCAAGGACAGTTGGGTAACCGCTCTTGGGCTACGTCCACTTGTTTTTAACTGGTGTGTGTGTGGGAAGAACCACTTGGGTCAAGTCAAAGGACTTGACATGATTGAGATTGGTTGGTGCCCATTCTATTTATACCACTTGGGTCAAGTCAAAAGACTTGACATGTTTGAGTTGGGTTGGTGCCCACTCTATTTATGTTGATATCTGTAACCTGTCCTTACGGTTACTTGAATTCTCCTGATGCATGTCTTACAAGCTGATGAACATGTCATTGCACTAAAAAACTAGCTTCCCGCAAGAATTTACCTATATCATGCATTGTTGTACCTTGAACCAAAACATGGGTTGCTTGCGAGTACATTCAAAGTACTCATTGGCTTGCCACTGGTTATTTAATTGGCCAGGCATGGAGGGACAGGACTTCGAAGAAGAATTCTTTGAAGACGAACATGCAAACTAGGACGTTTCCCAATCAGAATGCCTGTAGGGTTAAGGCAGATGGCATGGGTTCTACTTATCAACGAAGATTTCCGCTGCTTATGTTTCATTTGTTGTTCAGCCCTTAAGGCTTTATCTATGTAAGACTTGGCCATAATGGTCATAATTTGTGTAAGACGATATGTATGGATGTAAGACTCTTGTTATTCAGCTTCTGTGTGTTCAGTGAGCATTGATCTCTGGGATCACTGTACATGTGCATTCGGTGATCACGACTTATGAGTCGGGGTCCCCGCAGTTCATCTGTTCGAAAACGTGAAACACCGGGAATACTTTCCCGGAGGTTTCCCCCCTTCACCAGTAGCACCTAGTGCCGCGTTAGGGCATACCTAGCACCGCGTATTGCCTCGTTATGTTTTGTGATGCTTTGTTTGCTCTGTATTTATTGTTTATTCCCCCTCTTCTTCTCCGGTATACACCGAGACCGGCATTGATGCGATTGAGTACGACTACGGTGTTGACGACCCCTCTCTCTTGCCAGAGCAACCAGGAAAGCCCAACCCCCCTTGATCACCAGATATCGCCTATTCTTATCTATACTACTTGCATTAGATTAGTGTAGCATGTTACTGCTTTCAGTTAATCCTATACTGCTGCATAGCATGTCCTTGCTACTACTGTTGTTACCTTTACCTGCTATCCTACTGCTTAGTATAGGATGCTAGTGTTCCATCAATGGCCCTACACTCTTGTCCGTCTGCCATGCTATACTACTGGGCCATGATCACTTCGGGAGGTGATCACGGGCATATACTATATACTTTACACTGTTACATTACCTGTGGTACTGTTCGGAGTTGGGGGCTGAAGGGGCAGGTGGCTCCATCCCGGTAGAGGTGGGCCTGGGTTCCCAACGGCCCCCGACTGTTACTTTGTGGCAGAACGACAGGGCAAGTTGAGACCACCTAGGAGAGAGGTAGGCCTGGTCGCGGATACTTAACACGTTTAACGAGATCTTGATATTTGATCCGAGTCTGGCCACTGGCTTATACGCACTAACCATCTACGCGGGGACAGTTATGGGCACGCGACGTCGTGGTATCAGCCGAAGCCTTCGTGATGTCAGCGACTGAGCGGCGCGCGCCGGATTGGAACGTAAGCCTGCTCTTGTATTAAGGGGGCTACTTCTGCTTCCGGCCGCCCTCGCGACGTGCAGGTGTGAAATGGGCGATGGGCCCAGACCCCTGTGCCATAGGATTTAGACCGGCGTGCTGACCTCTCTGTTGTGCCTAGGTACGGCTACGACGTGTTGATCTTCTGAGGCCGGGCATGACCCAAAAAAGTGTGTCCAGCCAAATGGGATCGAGCATGTTGGGTTATGTGGTGCACCCCTGCAGGGAAGTTAATCTATTCGAATATCCATGATCTTCGGTAACTGGACGACTTGGAGTTGTACCTTGACCTTATGACAACTAGAACTGGATACTTAATAAAACACACCCTTCCAAGTGCCAGATACAACCGGTGATCCCTCTCTCACAGGGCGACGAGGGGACGATCGCCGGTTAGGATTATGCTATGCGATGCTACTTGGTGAACTTACCATCTACTCTCTTCTTCTGCTGCAAGGTGGAGGTTACCAGAAGCGTAGTCTTCGATAGGATTAGCTATCCCCCTCTTATTCCGGCATTCTGCAGTTCAGTCCACATATGATAGCCTTTTCCATCTGATCCCAATGCATACATATGTAGTGTAGCTCCTTGCTTGCGAGTAATTTGGATGAGTACTCACGGTTGCTTTGCTCCCTCTTTTTCCCTTTCTGTACCCGATTGCTGCGACCAGACGTTGGAGCCCAGGAGACAGACGCCACCGTCGACGACGACTACTACTACTCTGGAGGTGCCTACTACTACGTGCAGCCCGCTGACGGCGACCAGGAGTAGTTAGGAGGTCCCAGGCAGGAGGCCACGCCTTTTCGATCGTTCCTACTTTTGTGCTAGCCTTCTTAAGGCAAACTTGTTGAACTTATGTCTTTACTCAGATATTGTTGCTTCCGCTGACTCTTCTATGATCGAGCTCTTGCATTCGAGCCCTTGAGGCCCCTGGCTTGTAATATGATGCTTGTATGACTTATTTTATTTGTAGAGTTGTGTTGTGATATCTTCCCGTGAGTCCCTGATCTTGATCGTACACATTTGCATGTATGATTAGTGTATGGTCAAATCGGGGGCGTCACACATGTTCTCGCTTCTCGTGGCAATGCATACATATTGGAAAATTGGAGACACTGTTCTACTCATGCTCAACCAAGGCACAAGAGGGCTCTTCCTTTTCATTGACGAGATGCCGAGTCGCCGTGATCAAGCTGCTTCTAGTGGATAGTTGTGGTTGTTGGCCCTCAGCGTCTTAAAATGTGCTAGTTGTTACTATATTTGAAATATGTAGATATGGACCATATGGTTGTTGGCCCTTATCCTCTTAAAATGTGATAGTTGTTACTATGTTAAGTATGTAGATATGGACCATATGGTTGTCAAAACCGTGTTACGAAGATCTTCCTTTTGTCGAATAGTGTAACCACTACGTATATGTTACTCAAATGCTGTTACCCAAGTTCATAAATTTTCATGGGAAGTTTTAGTATCGTACACAGTTCATTGAGTTCAAGCATGTGCCCGATGTCCAGAAGGCATTTGCATATTAGTTGTCCATATTGCAAATTCACACACATGTTAACATAAGGAAACATATGTGTAACATACTAATCATTGCACATGAGTACTCGCAGACGCATCTGTGCGATACTCCGAGCCACCGCAAGAAACTAGTTTGCATTTTTCAATGTTTTTTGTACACGCAAAATCATACGAAGTAACTATGTTCACCATCTGTGTTGTAATTTCTCATCGCAAATAGTTCATCCGAGTCAGCTGTTTGCCACTTATCACACACTTCTTGTTTACATGACTCGTTTGTGTTCTTTTGGCTAATCGCAAATAGTTCATCCATGTGAACTGTGTGCCGCCTATCACACACATCTTGTTAAGTTGAACCGTTTCTGTTGTGTTCCCAAATCGAAAACAGTTCGCCCGAGTGAACCGTATGTTGTATATCGCACACACATGGATATGACTGCCCGTTTCTGTTGTTCTACCTCATCGCAAACAGTTTGAATGGATTAACCGTGTGTCCTGCATCACACACACGTTGATATGGCTGCCCGTTTCTATTGTTCTGCCTCATCGCAAACAGTTTGAATGGATTAACCATCTGCCCTGCATCGCACACGCAACTAAATTCCGAACCTTGTTTGATGGTTCCGCCATCGCAAACGCTTTGCACCTTTTTTGACGGGTTGTTTACACCACCGTTTGCGATTGTTGCATCGCACATAGTTTCGGCAATGGTCTTCGATCGTAGTGTCACGTTAGCAGTATCCTGCAGTAGTTTCAGTGCTGAAGCTATATGATGTAGTACTCTCATGTATTTCAATTATGAAAATGAAATATATTGTGTGCTTAATATGAAATGTCAATTCGATTAATAAATGGATTATTAATAATAGGATAATTAGCTACTAATTGAGTTTTTCTATTGCAAATGATTATTGAGAAAACACCATGGGCGATGACCTTAGACAACGCACACAGTTTCTAGGAATAAACTATGTTGGATTAATGAACAATCACACAAGACATCCTCTTGAAAATTGTTTGCGCTAGTCCACCTGGCGCAAATGTTTACCACATAAAAACTGTGTGTGATGCATTCAATAATGCAAACGATAAAATTGTTAATACCGTGTGGAATGGAAACGCTATCACAAACGATTTAACGGGGAAAATTGTGTCTGATGTACCTGTGAATAGAAACGTTTTCCTTGGAGCGACTATGTGGGATATATATACGAGCGGAAACGTTTAGCGGGGACTGACTGTGTGGGATGTACTTACGATCGGAAATGATTTCGCATGTATAATTGTATTTTTTAGCACTACTATACGTATAACCATATTTGAGCGCTTGTCGGTCGTACATGACCTCATTTTGCCGAGCGTGTGTGCTAGGAGGGCATATCCCCAATGGTTTCTGGGTCGGGTGGGAAGGACCCCATATCGCCCACACTCACTTGGCGACGGTTACAAATGTCGTCGCAAAAAGGGGTTAAAAACCGTTTGTATAGCACCTCATTGTACTAGTGCTAGAGTGATTGTGCATGCTTTGCCACATATTTCATTTGTGTCTTATTGAGGGAGCATGTTGGGTGCATAATTTTCTCCATTCGAGGACATCCATTTGTTCCTTTGATTGTTTGGTCTTTCTTTTTGCCAAATGGATGGACAACAATGCCTAAGAACTCCCTCTTGCTATCTATGTTTTTTCTTGCCTCAAACTCTATTCATGCTACATCACAAAGTTTGATCAAGTCAAATTCGGACACTCCGGGTGAGGAGCCACCAATCCTTCAAGGGCTTAAACTTCCAAAACCTCTTAATGGCTTTCGGTCTGACTGATTCATTCCTTTCGGTCGCACCAAAATCATTGAGTTCATCTAGGTTTTCATCTCAGTGCAACCAATTAGAATTGTTTGGTCTCACCGAGTTGCATTAACCGCTTGCAATTCTGCATCTCAGTGCCACCTAGTCATTCCAATTGGTCACGCCGACTAGGTATATATATGCCGCAGGTTGAAACTTGGAAAATTCTTCAAACATCCAACCACGCCTACCCAGTTCTGCCACCCACCAGTCTCTGGATCGTGTCAGTCATTGCCAATGTCCTCCTGCTGCTGGTCTCCGCCACAGTCAACGAGAATCTCCACTGCCGCTGTCGCCGTAACAAGTTCGTCTCCAAATTAGGGTACATACTCGCTCTCTTTGTGCTTTCCTTAACTCCGATTCTTGCACAAAGATTAATGCCTAGTTTCTTGTCACGATTAAGATAAATCTATCCACCGAAAAATTCCTTTAGAATAGATTTGATGCAAAAACATAGGGTTAGGTTTCTACCGAAATCATCTCGGCCTGACCGATCTGAAGATTTCGGTCTCACCGATTTGGCTTAGGCCATTGCACATGTACTACTCGGTCTGACTGAAGTGTAGAAATCGGTGTGACCGAGTTCACTTTCTGTCTGAAACCCTACCATCTCGAAGTCACCGAACTGCATTTCGGTCTGACCGAAATTGTCTGTTTAGACTCTGATTGTGCTTCGGTTTCACCGAGTTTGTCATATCGGTAGCTCTGAAATGCTTTTTGCAGAAAACTAAAATTAAGTTTTTCTCTCAACTTTTTGCAAAATAGCTGTGCTTTGTGATGCTCATCCACTCTACCTATACCTATCTATTCACAGGGTCAGTGTCAGAGATGTCAGAAGGCTGCGACAGTCAGAACAGGTAAGAGGAGCAGGTGAATCTTAGTGAGAGCATCTTCAGCCGCGCCCCAAACAGGCCCTCTCCAGGCGATTTTACCGCGCTGGCGCCAAAAAATCGGCCCAGTCACGCTCTCAGTAGCCCATTTTTTGCCATCTTGGGCCGAAACTGATGCTGGCGGACCCAGGCTGAACCCGGCGCGCTGGGGGCGCCAGGGGACGCCAGGGCGAACGGTTTTGGCCCGAAAGAGATGCGGGCCAGCTGCGTCAGCGAGACGACGCCTCGTCTTCCCCAGCGCACCTCGGTTTCCTGCGGGGAATCAATGGCAAGGCTGCCGCCGGTCAGCCTTCCATTGATTCCTCATGGGCCGATGCGTCACGGGCGGCGCGGCGACGCCTCCCCTCCCGCCATGCGTACACATGGCATGGGCTATAATGACCTGCCGCCCCCCCTCGCTGTAGGCCACGCCATCCCGAGCCCAAACCAGCGCCCACTGAGCTCTACCCTCTCCCGTCTGCGCTGCTAAGTTCTCCCCTTCCCTCCTTGCCTCTCCAGCGATGGCCGAGCGCTTCCCCGGCGACGCCGCGATGGCCAACGGGTTCGGACACCGCTCGCTCCAGTCGTCGGAGGCGTGGCTTCTGTTCGAGGCCAACATCCCGGCGCAGCCGGACATAAGCGCTGGGCCAACGGGGTTGAGGCTCAGCAACAGTGGCGTCCCCATTCCCCCGATGCTTGACGTCCACGTCGCCCCGACTTCTTCACCACCAAGGTCGACCGCGTGTGGTCGGCCCTAACTGAGGAGCAGCGCGCCCTCCCCTAGTACGCTGCCGACAACCATGCGGTGTGGACGGAGTGTTTCCAACGGCGGCAGGCGCAGCGGCTGGCGTCCACGGACATGGCGCCGGTGATTGCGGACGTCAAGAACAGGGACGGCTGGCTCCTCTGGCGGGGCGTCCCCGGATGCACACTACACGAGGTGCTGGAGCACCTCGAGGGCGGCAACAACCCGCCGCTAGCGTACCCTGCCGTGGCGCTTGTCCTGCCCCCCCACCGGAACGCCGGGCCGTGTGTGCCGAGGAGGTTCGGCTCTTCCTCCTCCTCTCACTCCTCCTCGTCGGCGCTCTTCGGCGTCAAGCCCGAGCCCACCACGGATACGCCGCTTGGTCCGTGCACCCGCTGCGCTGGCATCTCATTAACAAGGGCGGCCGGCACGCCCCCTCCTCGGCACCTCCGCGCTTCGTCAAACCGAAGACGGAGCTGCTACCTCTTGAGCATGCGTTGGTTTTCCCTTGAAGAGGAAAGGGTGATGCAAAAAAGCAACGTAAGTATTTCCCTCAGTTTTTGAGAACCAAGGTATCAATCCAGTAGGAGACCACGCGCGAGTCACCTCGTACCTAAACAAAGAAATAAGAACCTCACAACCAATGCAATAAAGGGGTTGTCAATCCCTTCACGGCCACTTGCAAGAGTGAGATCTGATAGAGATAATAATAATAAGCAAGGAATAAAAATAAAATTGGGTTGCCTCCCAACAAGCGCTATCATTGAACACCCCTAGCTAGGCATAAAAGCAAGGATAGATCTAGGTATTGCCATGATAATGATAAGGTAAATCGCGAAAACTCACCTCATACTCCCTACGTTCAGGAGCAAGTTTTCTTAGTGGCAAGCAAAAGTAATCAAAAGGGCTAAATTTGATGGGACAAAAGTCCCCAAGATGAAGCTCCGGAGGTATTGGTTCCTCCTTTGGCCCCTCATATTGCAGAACCAATTCATCATTATAAGCATTCTTTTGGCAAAAAGTCATGAATCTTTGTTCAAGGGAAAAATCCAACCCATTATTCTGGATAGCAAAACTATCAGTAAATTCAGAGATCCTATCAACAAGAACATCGGCAGGAACCTTTTTCTAAGGTTTTCATTAAAAGCAACATGGCCTAAGGATCGTAAACGCATAATGTCTTCTTGATAAAAAAATGATTGCTTCTATGGGAGGACAGCCGACATCCACCCTATAATGTGAAAATTTTCATTGGCCTCTTTTATTATAAATCTGAACTCATGAGCTAAAAAGATGGTCGCTGCTCGCTTAAAAGAAGAATGCTCAATCTTAGAAAATTCTAGGAAAATCCTTTGTATGGAAGGATGCATACGTAAAAATTGTCTTCCAAGTTCAACTATGAGCAAAGATATAGCATCCGCGAGAGTACTAGTTTTATGAAGAATAGACCCGCTCATGGTGGGGAAAGCACCGGCACAAGTAAAGAAATCTTGAATAACGTCCTTCCCAATAATACTACCGCTACCAATCCGAAACCTTTTAGTGTGTAAAATAGTGAGATTTTCAAGAGGATCATCAATAGCATCAAAGTTTTCCATATTATTATCCTTATCAACGATAACCTCCCTAGTTTCAGACATGAAGGCAACAAATTGCAAAAATAATGAGCACATAGCAGGCAAGAAGGAAAAAGTGGCGAACGGGAAAGAGGGCGAATAAAATGGCAAGGGTGACGTGGGGGAGAGGAAAACGAGAGGCAAATGGCAAATAATGTAATGCGAAGGGTAAGAGTTGTGATTGATACTTGGTATGTCTTGACATGGCGTAGATCTCCCCGGCAACGGTGCCAGAAATCCTTCTTGCTACCTCTTGAGAATGCATTGGTTTTCCCTTGAAGATGAAAGGGTGATGCAGGAACGTAGCGTAAGTATTTTCCTTACTTTTTGAAAACCAAGGTATCAATCCAGTAGGAGACCACGCACCAGTCACCTCGTACCTAACAAACAAATAAGAACCTCGCAACCAACGTGATAAAGGGGTTGTCAATCCCTTCATGGCCACTTGCAAGAGTGAGATCTGATAGAGATAATAATAATAAGATAAATATTTCTGGTATTTTTATGATATAAATTGAAGGTATATATTGCAAAATAAAACAGATTGGAAACTTGTATGATGGAAAATAGACCTGGGGGCCATAGGTTTCACTAGTGGCTTTTCTCAAGATAGCATAAGTATTACGGTGGGTGACCAAATTACTGTCGAGCAATTGATAGAATTGAGCATAGTTATGAGAATATCCAGGTATGATCATGTATAAAGGCATCACGGCCATGACAAGTAGACCGACTCCTGCCTGCATCTACTACTATTACTACACACATCGAACGCTATCCAGCATGCATATATAGAATTAAGTTCATAAGAACGGAGTAACGCTTTAAGCAAGATGACATGATGCAGAGGGATAAACTCATGCAATATGATATAAACACCATCTTTTTATCCTCGATGGCAACAATACAATACGTGTCCTTTCCCCTACTGTCACTGGGATTGAGCACCGCAAGATTGAACCCAAAGCTAAACACTTCTCCCATTGCAAGAAAGATCAATCTAGTTGGCCAAACCAGAATGATAATTCAAAGAGACTTGGAAAGATAATCAATCATACATAAAAGAATTCAGAGAAGATTCAAATTTTTTTCATAGATAATCTTGATCATAAACCCACAATTCATCGGATCTCGACAAACACACTGCAAAAAGAGTTACATCGAATAGATCTCCAACAGAATCGAGGAGAACTTTCTATTGAGATCCAAAGAGAGAGACGAAGCCATCTAGCTAATAACTATGGACCCGAAGGTCTGAGGTAAACTACTCACACATCATCGGAGAGGCTATGGTGTTGATGTAGAAGCCCTCCGTGATCAATGCCCCTCCGGCGAAGCGCCGGAAAAGGCCCCAAGATGGGATCTCACGGGTACAGAAGGTTGCGGCGGTGGAATTAGGTTTCATGGTGCTTCCTGATGTTTTCAGGGTACGTAGGCGTATATAGGAGGAAGAAGTAGGTCGGTGGAGCCACGAGGGGCCCACAAGGGTGGAGGGCGCGCCCAGGGGGTAGGCACGCCCCTTGCCTCATGGCTTCCTCGTTGGTTGCTTCACATCCACTCCAAGTCCTTTGGATCATGTTTGTTCCAAAAATAACGCTCCCGATGGTTTCATTCCGTTTGGACTCCGTTTGATATTCTTTTTCTGAGATACACTGAAATAGGCAAAAAAGTAGCAATTTGGGATGGGCCTACGGTTAATAGGTCAGTCCCAAAAGTAATATAAAAGTGTATAAATAAGCCCATTAAACAGCCAAAAAAGAATATATAATAGCATGGAACAATAAAAAATTATAGATACGCTGGAGACATATCAAGCATCCCCAAGCTTAATTCCCGCTCGTCCTCGAGTAGGTAAATGATAAAAATAGAATTTTTTATGTGGAATGCTTCCTAACATATTTCTCAATGTAATTTTATTTATTGTGGCATGATTGTTCAGATCCGAAAGATTCAAGATAAAAGTTTAATATTGACCTCAAAATAATAATACTTCAAGCACACTAACTAAGCAATCATGTCTTCTCAAAATAACATGGCCAAAGAAAGTTGTCCATAAAAATCATATAGTCTGGTTATGCTCTATCTTCATCACACAAAATATTAAACCATGCACAACCCCGATGACAAGCCAAGCAATTGTTTCATACTTTTGATGTCCTCAGACCTTTTGAACTTTCACGCAATACATGAGCGTGAGCCATGGACATATCACTATCGGTGGAATAGAATGGTGGTTGTGGAGAAGACAAAAAAGGAGAAGATAGTCTCGCATCAACTAGGCGTATCAACGGGCTATGGAGATTCCCATCAACAGATATCAATGTGAGTGAGTACGTATTGCCATGCAATGGAAGCACTTGAGCTATAAGTGAATGAAAGCTCAACAAAAGAAACTAAGTGGGTGTGCATCCAACTTGCTTGCTCAAGAAGACCTAAGGAAATTTGAGGAAGCCCATCATTGGAATATACAAGCCAAGTTCTATAATGTAAAATTCCCACAAGTTTATGAAAGTGACAACATAGGAGACACTCTATCATGAAGATCATGGTGCTACTTTGAAGCACAAGTGTGGAAAAAGGATAGTAACATTGTCCCTTCTCTTTTTCTTTTTTTTAATTTGGGCCTTCTTTTTTTTGCTTTTGGCCTCTTTTCTTTTTTTATTTATTTTCCGTCCGGAGTGTCATCTCGACTTGTGGGGGAATCATAGTCTCCATCATCCTTTCCTCACTAGGACAATGCTCTAATAATGATGATCATCACACTTCTTTTTTACTTACAACTCAAGAATTACAACTCAATACTGAGAACAAAATATGACTCTATGTGAATGCCTCGGGCGGTGTACCGGGATATGCAATGAATCAAGATTGACATGTATGAAAAAATTATGAAGGGTGGCTTTGCCACAAATACGATATCAACTACATGATCATGCATGGCAATATGACAATAATGAAGCGTGTCATAACAAACGGAACGGTGGGAAGTTGCATGGCAATATATCTCGGAATGGCTATGGAAATGCCATAATAGGTGGGTATGGTGGCTGTTTTGAGGAAGGTATATGGTGGGTGTATGATATCGGCGAAAAGTGCGCGGTAATAGAGAGGCTAGGAAGTGTGGAAGGGTGAGAGTGTGTATAATCCATGGACTCAACATTAGTCATAGAGAACTCACATACTTATTGCAAAAATCTATTAGTTATCGAAACAAAGTACTACAGGCATGCTCCTAGGGGGGGTAGATTGGTAGGAAAAAACCATCGCTCTTCCCCGGCCGCCACTCTTAAGGAAGACAATCAATAAATAAATCATGCTCCGACTTCATCACATAATGGTTCACCATATGTGCATGCTACGGGAATCACAAACTTCAACACAAGTATTTCTCAAATTCACAACTACTCAACTTGCATGACTCTAATCTCACCATCTCCATATCTCAAAACAATTATCAAGTATCAAACTTCTCATAGTATCCAATGCACTTATATGAAATTTTTTATTATGCCTAAAAGCAAATTACTCTGTTTTTCTAAAGGAATCTCAAAATAATATAAGTGAAGCATGAGAGATCAATTATTTCTATTAAATAAAACCACCACCATTCAATAAAATATATAAGTGAAGCACTAGAGCAAAAACTATATAGCTCAAAAGATATAAGTGAAGCACATAGAGTATTCTAATAAATTCCGATTCATATGTGTCTCTGTCAAAAGGTGTGTACAGCAAAGATGATTGTGGTAAACTAAAAAGCAAAGACTCAAATCATACAAGACGCTTCAAGCAAACACATATCATGTGGTGAATAAAAATATAGCTCCAAGTAAAATTACCGATGAACGAAGACAAAAGAGGGGATCCCTTCCGGGGCATCCCATAGCTTAGGCTTTTTGGTGTCCTTGTATTTTACCTTGGGGTGCCTTGGGCATCCCCAATATTAGGCTCTTGCCTCTCCTTGTTCCATAATCCATCAAATCTTTACCCAAAACATGAAAACTTCACAACACAAAACTGAACAGAAAATCTCGTGAGTTCCGTTAGCGAAAGAAAACAAAACAACACTTCAAGTTACTGTAATGAACTCATTCTTTATTTATATTGGTGTTAAACCTACTGTATTCCAACTTTTCTATGGTCTATAATCTCCATTACTAGCCATAGATTCATCAAAATAAGCAAACAACACACAAAAAACAGAATCTGTCAAAAACAGGAACAGTTTGTAGTAATCTGTATCAAACACATACTTCTGGAACCCCAAAAATTCTAAAATAAATTGCTGTACGTGAGGAATTTATCTTTTAATCAGCTGCAAAAATAATTAACTAAATAGCGCTCTCCAATAAAAAATGGCAGCAATTCTGGCGAGCGCTAAAGTTTCTGTTTCTGACAGCAAGATCAAAAAGACTGTAGCCAAGTCTTCCCAACGGTTCTACTTGGCACAAACACTAATTAAACACAAAAAACACAACCAATACAGAGGCTAGATAAATTATTTATTACTAAACAGGAACAAAAAGCAAGGAATAAAAATAAAATTGGATTGCCTCCCAACAAGCGCTATCATTTAACGCCCCTAGCTAGGCATAAAAGCGAGGATAGATCTAGGTATTGCCATGATAATGATAAGGTAAATCGCGAAAACTCATCTCATACTCCCTATGTTCAGCATCAAGTTTTCTTTGTGGCAAGCAAAAGTAATCAAAAGGGCTAAATTTAATAGGACAAAAGTCCCCAAGATCAAGCTCAGGACGTATTGGTTCCTCCTTTCGCCCCTCATATTGCACAACCAATTCATCATTATAAGCATTCTTTTGGCAAAAAGTCATGAGTATTTCTTCAAGGGAAAAACCCAACCCATTATTCTGGATAGCGAAATTATCATTGAATTCGGAGATCCTATCAAGAAGAACATCAGTAGGAACCTTTTTCCTAAGGTTTTCATTAAAAGCAACATGATCTAAGGATCATAAACGCATAATGTCTTCTTGATAAAAAAGGATTGCTTCTATGGGAGGACGGCCGGCATCCACCCTATAATGCGCAAAAATTTAATTGGCCTCTTTTATTATAAATCTGAACTCATGAGCTAAAAAGATGGTCGCTGCTCGCTTAATAGAAGAATGCTCAATCTTAGAAAATTCCAGGAAAATCCTGTGTATGGAAGGATGCATATGTAAAAATTGTCTTCCAAGTTCAACTATGAGCAAAGATATACCATCCGCGAGACTACTAGTTTTATAAAGAATAGACCCTCTCATGGTGGGCAAAGCACCGGCACAAGTAAAGAAATCTTGAATAACTCCCTTCCCAATAATATTACCAATAATATTACCGCTACCAATCCGAAACCTTATAATGTGTAAAATAGTAGGATTTTCAAGAGGATCATCAATAGCATAAAAGTTTTCCATATTATTATCCTTATCAACGATAACCTCCCTAGTTTCAGACATGAAGGCAAAAAATTGCAAAAAAATGAGCACATAGAAAGCAAGAAGGAAAAAGAGGCGAACGGGAAAGAGGGCGAATAAAACGGCAAGGGTGATGTGGGGGAGAGGAAAAAGAGAGGCAAATGGCAAATAATGTAATGCGAAGGGTAAGAGTTGTGATTGGTACTTGGTATGTCTTGACATGGCGTAGATCTCCCCGGCAACGGCGCTAGAAATCCTTCTTGCTACCTCTTGAGAATGCGTTGGTTTTCCCTTGAAGATGAAAGGGTGATGCAGGAAAGCAGCTTAAGTATTTCCCGTAGTTTTTGAGAACCAAGGTATCAATCCAGTAGGATACCACGCGCGAGTCACCTCGTACCTTCACAAACAAATAAGAACCTCACAACCAACGCGATAAAGGGGTTGTCAATCCCTTAACGGCCACTTGCAAGAGTGAGATATGATAGAGATAATAATAATAAGATAAATATTTCTGGTATTTTTATGATATAAATTGAAAGTAAAGATTGCAAAATAAAATAGATCGTAAACTTGTATGATGGAAAATAGACCTAGGGGCCATAGGTTTCACTAGTGGCTTCTCTCAAGATAGCATAAGTATTACGGTGGGTGAACAAATTACTGTCGAGAAATTGATAGAATTGAGCATAGCATAGTTATGAGAATATCTAGGTATGATCATGTATATAGGCATCACGTCCGTGACAAGTAGACCGACTCCTGCCTACATCTACTACTATTACTACACACATCAACCTCTATCCAGCATGCATCTAGAGTATTAAGTTCATAAGAACGGAGTAACGCTTCAAGCAAGATGACATGATGTAGAGGGATAAACTCATGCAATATGATATAAACCCCATCTTTTTATCCTCGATGGCAACAATACAATATGTGTCGTTTCCCCTACTCTCACTGGAATCGAGCACCGCAAGATTGAACCCAACGCTAAACACTTCTCCCATTGCAAGAAAGATCAATCTAGTAGGACAAACCAAACTGATAATTCGAAGAGACTTGCAAAGATAACCAATCATACATAAAAGAACTCAGGGAAGATTCAAATATTGTTCATGGACAATCTTGATCATAAACCCACATTTCATGAGATCTAGACAAACACACTGCAAAAAGAGTTACATCATATAGATCTCCAAGAGAATCGAGGAGAACTTTTTATTGAGATCCAAAGAGAGAGAAGAAAGCCATCTAGCTAATAACTATGGACCCGAAGGTCTGAGGTAAACTACTGACACATCATCGGAGAGGCTATGGTGTTGATGTAGAAGCCCTCCATGATCAATGCCCCCTCCGGCGGTGCGCCGGAAAAGGCCCCAAATGGGATCTCACGGGTACAGAAGGTTGCGGCGGTGGAATTACATTTTCATGGTGCTCCCTGATGTTTTCAGGGTACGTAGGTATATATAGGAGGAAGAAGTAGGTCGGTGGAGCCACGAGGGGCCCACGAGGGTGGAGGGCTCGCCGATGGCGTAAAGGAGGAGGAGCTCGATGACAAGGCGGCCCTGAAGTGGGCGTGCGATGATTGGGCGAAGACAAAGCTGCAGCGCCAGATCGCCGATTTCAAGCGCTTCGAAGCTCGGCGCCGCGGCTGGGACAAGGGAGGCGTCGTCGTCCTCGATGACAGCGATGACGACGACGCGCCTCCGCCACCACCACCGGTCCGCCTTGGAGACGCCGGGTAGGGGTCCAGCAGAGACAGCCACACTATAAAGAAGGAGAAGGCCGCCGCCGCTGACGAGGATGACGGCGACGTCAGCGACTTCGCGGCGCTCAGCGACTTCGCGGCGCTCAGCGACTTCGCGGCGCTCAGCGACTTCTTCGCCCTATAGATGTAATTTTTCAAAATAATTTATATAAACGCCGAACATGTTTAATATGAATGTAATGTTAGCCGATTTTTTGCCGAATTTGGCTCAACTTTCCCAAATTCATATGTTTTATAAT
This sequence comes from Triticum monococcum, assembly GCA_034509565.1. NCBI lineage: Eukaryota > Viridiplantae > Streptophyta > Magnoliopsida > Poales > Poaceae > Triticum > Triticum monococcum. Next base: position 306,553,650 of record CM067844.1, on the reverse strand, counting down.
AAAAAATGTGTGTCTGTCCGAATTCGCCCTGATGGGGCTCTTTTTCGGAGCCCTGTGGGGCCGAACGGCTGGAGGTGCTCTGAGGGCATTAGTCCCTTGAACAATAGCTATGAAGATGGAAGCAGAAGCACCCCAAGCAATTTGCCTAAGGCTGCAAAAAGGACTAGAAAGAAGAGAACATCATATTCTGAAGATGAGGACTTTGTTGTTGAGGAGGAGGTCACCTTAAAGAAGAAAGTGCTCAAGAAGTAGCAAGCTACTGCTGCCATCAATCCTCGTATGCATAACAAGGCTCCTGCCAAGAGGAAGCCCATGTCAAAAGCCAGAGCCTCCACTCTAGAAACCATGGAACCAGAGAGGAAGAGGCTGCTGGAGGAAACAGTCAAGAAAACTATGGCCAAAGTCATTGGCAAATCATCTATGATGAGAGACTCTGATGAGGAAGAGGAGGAGGAAGAGCCAGCTACACCACCTCCAAAGTCTTAGAAGCTCATGGTGGATGCAATTAAGTCTGGGGCTGCTCCATCTAAGCCCAAGACAGCCCCCATGTCTCCAACCCAAGCTAATGCTCCAAAACCCTCTTCACCCAAGAGATCCACTAGGAACCTTTCTACTGCTCAGAAGAACAAGGCCGTAGTTCCTGAAGTTCAAGAGGATGAGGAGCAGCAAGTGCTCAAAAAGCTAAGCCTAAGATACCTAACCATAATGATGATCATCATGTTTCTGAAAATATGAAGCTGAGAAAGGATGCAGGTCCGAGATTGTGGAGACAGACTGATCCATATGCTATAAAGAGAAGAACTGTTGTTCATTATCACTTTCACACCAAAGAACAACAGGATTTCTATGAGACGGTCTTGTTGGATAAGAAGCCTATTGTCAGCGACATGAGATGGGTTGATAGGAAGTACATTGACGACAATGAGGATTACTTCCTAGTAGTACATGAAAGTTTCAGAATGAACGGTGTTGACACTTTTGTTGCTCAAAAGTTGACAAAATGGAATGATGAAATGATTATGCAATTCTTTTCAACTGCTCATTTCTATCCAGATAGCAAGATAGTCTGGATGACAAAGGGCACAAGGTATTAATCAACAATTGCTGAATGGGCCAAGTTAATCAATGCCCCTTAGGAAGCTGAAGATGACACAGATGTGTATGCCAAGCCCAGAAAGATCACAACTCTATGGCTCACATCTATAAGAAAATTCCTCATGCTACATGGGAAATCACAAGTTTGGATCCATCTATTATCTGCTTTCGGGTCTAACCACGATGAACACTATATCGAGGCACACACTGTTGCCAAAGTCAGGAGATCATTGAATGATCCATGGTCACTCAATCAACTTACTTCACATGTTTGACGTGCTAGAGAAGTTCAAGGTGATGAGTTTGATTGTTGAGACTTTGAAGAGAACATCAGGTGATCAAAAAAGATCATGTGGATATGCCCCTCACATTCAGATGCTAATCAACTCCAAGATGGCGACAGGGACATATCTTCTTGACAAAGAGCATCTTGCACCGAGGCCAGAATTTGAGGAAAACAATGTTGTCATTGATGCATCACATCCTTCTTCAGTAGAAGTCTAGGAGACGAGAGAGAAAGCAAAGGCAACAAAGACTTCAACAATACCAGATGTTTCAATTCTCAATCTCAAGACCAAGTAAGATCAACTCAGTTATCTGCTTGAGGAAACCGTGAGTATTGAACAATGACTAGCCACCCTGACTCGAAATCAAGAGAGTCTTGAGAGGATCTTTGAGACTAAACTTCATGATCTAGATGTGAAGGTCACCGAGATTCAGACCACTGTTCAGAAGCTACAGGAAGAGATTGAAGACAGAAGTGACAGACCTACAATAGACACTTTCCAACGTGTGCCAAGGGCACAAAGGTCTGCACCTGTGCCAGTTGTCAGTGACACTAGGACTACCAGTTCAGCAGCTACCCTAGTCTTTCCTCCAGTTGCAACTCCTCTAGCTCCTCAGACATCTTCCAAAGCGTTTGTAGATGCTGTCCTCTCCATGCCATCTACGCACACCGGAGATCGTGCCTAGAGTGCCGCATAGCTTTATGCTTTTTCGAGCTTTTGGTAACTTGTTGCCAAAGATCATTAGGCTTCGAGAAAGAGAGAGAGAGAGTGTGTGTGTGTTTTTCCTTTTGTTTGCCTCTCTTGCTACTTTGATCATTTGCTTTGATCGTTTGGGATCATTTGATTCCTATGCTACTATATTTGTGCTTGTGTGTGAGATACTCTTGTGATCATGTGTTTGATCATATTATACCTTAATGTGTGCTCGAATGATGATATCTTGGTACAGTTGTATGATCGATCATGTTTCCCTTGGTGATGAGTGCATGTTCTTTACATCTTATCATTTTGAGCGGTCCACCAAGATGTATGTGACATGGAAGAGTGACCCAAGATCCTAATCGATTATGCATTTGCATTCAAAAGCAAAATTTTAAATAATGCACAAATTTAGGGGGAGCTCTTGCTTATCACATACTTCTCAAAGCGACGATATATTTCAATCATATTATCATTTGTTGAAGCTTTGATCTATATGTTGTCATCAATTACCAAAAAAGGGTAGATTGAAAGTGCAACTAATCCCCGGGTGGTTTTGGTAATTCATAAAACATATAGGTCATTGAACTAATATCCTTTCAAGTTAAATATTTCAGAAAGTTCAATGATTGGCATGGCATGGACTAGAGATATGGACCCCTCAAAATGCAAAGGACAAATATTGGCAAAAGCTCAAGACTCTTCCTCTCTATTTTAGTGATCCAAGACCACATTGAGTCCATAGGAAAACCAATACTATTAAAAGGGGATGAGGTATTGCTTAATGGTCTACTTGGTCAAAGTGCTTAGTGATATGTTCCAAAGCCCTCAACCACGTTCTCATTTCCAAATATGTCCAAACCCTAAAGTCAAACTCGGCCCCACCAGTTTGATCTATCCGGCACCACCGAGTTCTTTTGACATAGCCATAGCCAGAAATCCTAATCAATTTGGTCTCACCGATCGGGAGCTCGGTCTCACAGAGATGGCAATTGAAACTCTTTGTTTCCCTTTGTAACATTTCAGTCTTACCGAAATGAGCGATCGGTCCCACCGAGTTTGCAATGTAAACTCTGTGTTTCCCTTTCACTACTGTAGGATGCTGCTAATGCGACACTACGACCAGAGACCCTTCAAGAAATGTGTGCAATGCAATAATCGCAAACGGTGGTGTATGAAAACTGTCAAAATGTATAAAACGTTTGCGATGACGGATGGATCAAACACGGTTCAGATTTTAGTTGCGTATGCAATGAAGGGCATATGGTTCAGTTCAATTAACTGTTTGCGATGAGGAGGAACAAAAGAAACGGACAGTCGGATGAAAGCATGTGCGATACCCAACATATGGTTCACTCGGATGAACTGTTTGTGATTAGGCAACACAAAAGGAACGGGCAGCCAGATGATGGTGTGTGCAATATACATCATATGGTTCACTTGGATGAACTGTTTGTTATTAGGCAACACAAATGAAACGGTCAGCCAGATCAAGGTGTGTGCGATATACGCATGCGGTTCACTCGGCCCTTGTCATTAGTGTGTGTCCTCTATGGCAACCGTTCGCTCCCCGGGCGCCTCTTCGTGTACCGTGGCAACCGTCCACCACCTCTTCGCCTTCCCTCTCGATTTGGAACTGATGTTGCACGCTCTTCCTCCCTCCATTTCCCTTCACCCTTCCTTTTGCCATTGTTCGATCATCTTATCCATGGAGGGAACAGGCCGGAAACGACCTTGTTATTCTTTCCCTAATCTGAAAGATGATGTGGTGGAGGAACTCATTGATCGGTGTGACATCATCACCTCGGCTAGCATGTCAGGTTCGTTCAAGACCATTCTTGACTCAACTAATAACATCATTACAAGGACCACAAGGGTCCAAGAGTGGTTTGATCTCCCCTATCCTCTTTGCCGTGACCCTGCTGACTGTTGCTGGGACGAGGGAAGCCTCGCCTTGTGCAAGTTGATGCCGCTTGATAATGATACGTATGATGTTAAGATGCCATCGCTTGAAGGCAAGGCTTGGGCAGGCACAAATGGATATTGGGTTGTTTATATTGGGTACAACTGCGAGTGGGAACTTGTGAATGTGTACACTCATCATCGGGTTCCACTTCAAAAAATCTCAGAAGACTTCCCATAGGTTGAGTACACCCGTATTCTACATGAGTTCAAATACGATCATGGTGACTATCGTCTACAGAAGATAGCAATTTGTCGAGTTCCCAACCACTCTTGGGATTATACGAACTATGAAGTTGTTGCCATCTTCGACAAGCTTGTTGCCATCCTTACTTCCATGCCTTGATGGATATTGCTCAAAAATCAATTTATGTACACGGATGAGTACTGTGATGCAATTCAATACAAGGGTCTTTTGTTTGCTGCCACCATTCGTGGCACTATTTTTTCATGGAATCCCGATGCTTTCGGTACATTTGTCGTCCGCCGTAATTATAATTTTTCCATCCACATACATACGGGTTAGCTAGTTTCCCTTTACTAATTAACCTTCTTGTGTTTCCAAGGTCCTGTGAACATTCCACCACCTATACTTGAAAATTTTTATAACCAAGGGGGAGATAACGATGCTGATCATCACGAGCTTGACGACGAGCAGGACCCATATTCTAAGTGGCGCCCGGCAACTTATTCCGATGTATCACCTCTTCTTCTCTGCATACAGGGCACTACTGATGTTACTAAGGAAGCAGGTGTTGTATCGCATGGTCGCACTCTCCGGACCTATTCCAACATCCATTGCAGGGTATTGGGGATGGCTACTAGTGTACTAGCGCCAACACCTTCTCCCTGGTTCAGTGTTGAAAGTCTTGGATGAAACTCGCTCTTCCTTGGTCAAAACTATCCAATGATGGTGGAAGGCGATCCAGCTGCCGTTGACACAATGTTACTACCATTTATGAGAAGCAACTTTATCTATATCTCGGACATTGCTATGCTTCCCTACCGTCCCAATATGTGTCCTGACATAGGCCGCTTCAGCCTGGATGATCAGTCATGCGTTCGTCTCGAGATTGACAGTAGCTGGCCCTTGATGTCTACTACACAACCTTCTTCTTGTAGACGTTGTTGGGCCTCCAAGTGCAGAGGTCTGTAGAACAGTAGCAAATTTCCCTCAAGTGGATGACCTAAGGTTTATCAATCCGTAGGAGGTGTAGGATGAAGATGGTCTCTCTCAAGAAACCCTGCAACCAAATAACAAAGAGTCACTTGTGTCCCCAACACACCCAATACAATGGTAAATTGTATAGGTACACTAGTTCGGCGAAGAGATGGTGATACAAGTGGTATATGGATAGTAGATAATAGTTTTTGTAATCTGAAAATATAAAAACAGCAAGGTAAATAATGATAAAAGTGAGCGTAAACTGTATTGCAATGCTAGGAAACAAGGCCTAGCGTTCATACTTTCGCTAGTGCAAGTTCCCTCAACAATACTAACATAATTGGATCACATAACTATCACTCGACATGCAACAAAGAGTCACTCCAAATTGCCTAATAGCGGAGAACAAACGAAGAGATTATGGTAGGGTACGAAACAACCTCCAAGTTATTCTTTCCAATCAATCTATTGGGCTATTCCTATAAGTGTCACAAACAGCCCTAGAGTTCGTACTAGAATAACACCTTAAGACACAAATCAACCAAAACCCTAATGTCACCAAGATACTCCAATGTCACCTCAAGTATCCCTGGGTATGATTATACGATATGCATCACACAATCTCAGATTCATCTATTCAACCAACACAAAGGACCTCAAAGAGTGCCCCAAAGTTCTACCGGAGAATCACGACAAAAACATGTGCCAACCCCTATGCATAGGTTCATGGGCGGAACCCTCAAGTTGATCACCAAACGTACATCAAGGGAATCACGTGGTATCCCGTTGTCACCACAGATACGCACGGCAAGACATACATCAAGTGTTCTAAAATCTTTAAAGACTCAATACGATAACATTACTTCAAGGGGAAAACTCAATCCATTACAAGAGAGTAGAGGGGGTAAGAAACATCATAGGATCCAAATATAATAGCAAAGCTTGCGATACATCAAGATCGTATCACGTCAAGAACACGAGAGAGAGAGATCAAACACATAGCTACTTGTACATACCCTCAACACCGAGGGAGAACTACTCCCTCTTCGTCATGGAGTGCACCGGGATGATGAAGATGGCCACCGGAGAAGGATTCCCCCTCCGATAGGGTGCCAGAACGGGTCTAGATTGGCTTTCGGTGGCTACGGAGGCTTCTGGCGGCGGAACTCCCGATCTATTGTTTGTTCTAGAAGTTTTAGGGTACGTGAGTATATATGGATGCAGGAAGTACGTTGGTGGAGCTTCGGGGGCCCCACGAGGCAGGGGGGCGCGCCGTAGGGGGCGGCGCCCCCCACCCTCGTGAGCACCACCCTTGTTTCCTGACGTGGGGTCCAAGTACATCTGGTAGCTTTCCTTCCAAATATAACTTCTCCAGTTGATTTCGTTCTGTTTCGACTCCGTTTGATATTCCTTTTCTTCGAAACACTGAAATAGGCAAAAAACAACAATTCTGGGCTGGGCCTCCGGTTAATAGGTTAGTCCCAAAAATAATATAAAAGTGGATAATAAAGCCCAATATTGCCCAAAACAGTAGATAACATAGCATGGATCAATCAAAAATTATAGATACGTTGGAGACGTATCAAGCATCCCCGAGCTTAATTCCTGCTTGTCCTCGAGTAGGTAAATGATAAAAACAGAATTTTTTATGCGGATTGCTACTTGGCATAATTTCAATGAAATTCTTCTTAATTGTGGCATGAACATTCAGATCCGAAAGATCCGAGACAAACGTTCATATTGACATAAAAATGATAATACTTCAAGCATACTAACTAAGCAATTATGTCTTCTCAAAATAACATGGCCAAAGAAAGTTCATCCCTACAAAATCATATAGTTTAGTCATGTTTCATTTTCGTCACACAAGAATGCTCTCATCATGCACAACCCTGATGACAAGCCAAGCAATTGTTTCATACTTTAGTAATCTCAAACCTATAAACTTTCACGCAATACATGATCGCGAGCCATGGATGTAGCACTATAGGTGGAATAGAATAATGAGGGGGTTATGTGGAGAAGAAAAAAAGGGGAAAGTCTCACATCAACGAGGCTAATCAACGGGCTATGGAGATGCCCATCGATTGATGTTAATGCAAGGAGTAGCGATTTCCATGCAACAGATGCACTAGAGCTATAAATGTATGAAAGCTCAACAAAAGAAACTAGTGGGTGTGCACCCAACTTGCTTGCTCATGAAGACCTAGGGCACTTGAGGAGGCCCATTGTTGGAATATACAAGCCAAGTTCTATAATGAAAAATTCCCACTAGTATATGAAATTGATAACATGAGAGACTCTCTACTATGAAGATCATGGTGCTACTTTGAAGCACAAGTGTGGTAAAAGGATAGTAACATTGTCCCTTCTCTCTTTATCTCTCTTTTTTGGGCCTTCTCTTTTTTATGGCTTTTTTCTTTTTTTTGGGGCCTTCTCCTGTTTTTATGGCCTTTCTCTTTTTATTATTTATTCCTCACTTGGGGCAATGCTCTAATAATGATGATCATCACACTTCTATTTATTTACAACTCGATACTAGAACAAAGATGACTCTATATGAATGCATCTGGCGGTGTACCGGGATATGCAATGAACCAAGAGTGACATGTATGAAAGAATTATGAATGGTGGCTTTGCCACAAATACTATGTCAACTACATGATCATGCTAAGCAATATGACAATGATGAATGTGTCATGATGAACGAAATGATGGAAAGTTGCATGGCAATATATCTCGGAATGGCTATGGAAATGCCATAATAGGTAGGTATGGTGGCTGTTTTGAGGAAGATATAAGCAGGTTTATGTGTGAAAGAGCGTATCATATCACGGGGTTTGGATGCAACGACGAAGTTTGCGCCAACTCTCAATGTGAGAAAGGGCAATGCCCGGTACCGAAGAGGCTAGCTATGATGGAAGGGTGAGAGTGCGTATAATCCATGGACTCAACATTAGTCCTAAAGAACTCACATACTTATTGCAAAAATCCACAATTCATCAAAAACCTCGGCACTACGCGCATGCTCCTAGGTGGATTGATTGGTAGGAAAACACCATCGCTCGTCCCCGACCGCCACTCATAAGGAGGACAATCAAATAACACCTCATGTTTCAAATTTGTTACATAACGTTTACCATACGTGCATGCTACGGGACTTGCAAACTTCAACACAAGAACTTCTCAAATTCACAAGTACTCAACTAGCACGACTTTGATATTATTACCTCCATATCTCAAAACAATCATCAAGCATCAAACTTCTCTTAGTATTCAATACACTCATAAGAAAGTTTTATTAATCTTGAATACCTAGAATATTAGGATTTTAAGCAAATTACCATGTTATTAAGACTCTAAAAATAATATAAGTGAAGTATGAGAGTTCATCTATTTCTTCAAAATAAAACTACCACCATGCTCTAAAAGATATAAGTGAAGTACTAGAGCAAACAACAAACTACTCTGAAAGATATAAGTGAAGATCAATGAGTAGGTGAATAATTATGCAACTATGTGAAGACTATCTAAAATTTAAGAATTTCAGATCTTGGTATTTTATTCAAACATAAAGCAAAGTAAAATAAAATAAAATGACGCTCCAAGCAAAACACATATCTTGTGGCGAATAAAAATATAGCTCCAAGTAAAGTTACCGATGAATGAAGACGAAAGAGGGGATGCCTTCCGGGGCATCCCCAAGCTTAGGCTCTTGGCTGTCCTTGAATATTACCTTGGGGTGCCTTGGGAATCCCCAAGCTTAGGCTCTTTCCACTCCTTAGTCCATACTCCATCAAATCCTTACCCAAAACTTGAAAACTTCACAACACAAAACTTAACAGAAAACTCGTAAGCTCCGTTAGTATAAGAAAATAAATCACCACTTCAAGGTACTGTAATGAACTCAATCTTGATTTATGTTGGTGTTAAACCTACTGTATTCCAACTTCTCTATGATTTATAAACTCTTTTACTAGCCATAGATTCATCAAAATAAGCAAACAACACATGAAAAACAGAATCTGTCAAAAACAGAACAGTCTGTAATCTGAATCAAACGTATACTTCTGAAACTCATAAAATTCTCAAAGAAATTTCTGGACCTTAGTAATTTGTCTATTAATGATATGAAAAAAGAATTAACTAAATATCACTCTCCAAACAAAAATGGCAGCAATTCTCGTGAGCGCTAAAGTTTCTGTTTTTGACAGCATGATCAACAAGACTTTCCCCTAGTCTTCCCAACGGTTCTACTTGGCACAAACACTAATTAAAACATAAAAACTTAATCATAACAGAGGATAGATAAATTATTTATTATTAAACAGGAGCAAAAAGCAAGGAACAAATATAAAGTTGGGTTGCCTCCCAACAAGCGCTATCGTTTAACGCCCCTAGCTAGGCATGATGATTTCAATGATGCTCACATACAAGATAAGAATTGAAACATAAAGAGAGCATCATGAAGAATATGACTAGCACATTTAAGTCTAACCCACTTCCTATGCATAGGTATTTTGTGAGCAAACAAATTGTGGGAACAAGGATCAACTTGCACAGGAAGGTAAAACAAGCATAACTTCAAAATTTTAAGCACATAGAGAGGAAACTTGATATTATTGCAATTCCTACAAGCATATGTTCCTCCCTCATAATTATTTTCAATAGCATCATGAATGAATTCAAAAATATAACCAGCACCTAAAGCATTCTTTTCATGATCTACAAGCATAGAAATTTTATTAGTCTCCACATAAGCAAAATTCTTCTCATGAATATTAGTGGGAGCAAACTCAACAAAAAAATATCATGTGATTGAAAATTAAGATCAAGATGACAAGTTTCATGGTTATCATTATTCTTTAAAGCATACGTGTCATCACAATAATCATCATAGATAGGAGCCATGCTTTCATCATAGTAAATTTTCTCATCAAATCTTGGGGGACAAAAAATATCATCTTCATCAAACATAGCCTCCCCAAGCTTGTGGCTTTGCATATCATTAGCATCATGGATATTCAAGGAATTCATACTAACAACATTGCAATCATGCTCATCATTCAAAGAATTAGTGCCAAACATTTTAATGCATTCTTCTTCTAACACTTTGGCAAAATTTTCCTTTCCATCATACTCACAAAAGATATTAAAGAGGTGAAGCATATGAGACAAACTTAATTCCATTTTTTGTAATTTTCTTTTATAAATTAAACTAGTGATAAAACAAGAAACTAAAAAACTCGATTGCAAGATCTAAAGATATACCTTCAAGCGCTAACCTCCCCGGCAACGGCGCCAGAAAAGAGCTTGATGTCTACTACACAACCTTCTTCTTGTAGACGTTGTTGGGCCTCCAAGTGCAGAGCTTTGTAGGACAGTAGCAAATTTCCCTCAAGTGGATGACCTAAGGTTTATCAATCCATAGGAGGCATAGGATGAAGATGGTCTCTCTCAAGCAACCCTACAACCAAATAACAAAGAGGCTCTTGTGTCCCCAACACACCCAATACAATGGTAAATTGTATAGGTGCACCAGTTCAGCGAAGAGATGGTGATATAAGTGGTATATGGATTGTAGATAATAGTTTTTGTAATCTGAAAATATAAAAACAGCAAGGTAACTAATGATAAAAGTGAGCGTAAATGGTATTGCAATGCTAGGAAACAAGGCCTAGGGTTCATACTTTAGCTAGTGCAAGTTCCCTCAACAATACAAACATAATTGGCTCACATAACTATCCCTCAACATGCAACAAAGAGTCACTCCAAAGTCACAAATTGCGGAGAACAAACGAAGAGATTATGGTAGGGTACGAAACCACCTCAAAGTTATTCTTTCCAATCAATCTGTTGGGCTATTCCTATAAGTGTCACAAACATCCCTAGAGTTCGTACTAGAATAACACCTTAAGACACAAATCAAGCAAAGGCCTAATGTCACCTAGATACTCCAATGTCACCTCAAGTATCCCTGGCTATGATTATACGATATGCATCACACAATCTCAGATTGATCTATTCAACCAACACAAAGGACCTCAAAGAGTGCCCCAAAGTTCTACCGGAGAATCACGACGAAAACGTGTGCCAATCCCCATGCATAGGTGAAGGAAATATGCCCTAGAGGCAATAATAAAGTTATTATTTTATTTCCTTATATCATGATAAATGTTTATTGTTCATGCTAGAATTGTATTATCTGGAAACATAATACTTGTGTGAATACATAGACAAACTAAACGTCACTAGTATGCCTCTACTTGACTAGCTCGTTAATCAAAGATGGTTATGTTTCCTAACGATAGACATGTGTTGTCATTTGATTAACAGGATCACAATATTAGGAGAATGATGTGATTGACATGACCCATTCCATTAGCTTAGCACCCGATCGTTTAGTATGTTTCTATTGCTTTCTTCATGACTTATACATGTTCCTATGACTATGAGATTATGCAACTCCTGTTTGCCGGAGGAACACTTTGTGTGCTACCAAACGTCACAACGTAACTGGGTGATTATAAAGGAGCTCTACAGGTGTCTACAAAGCTACATGTTGGGTTGGCGTATTTCAAGATTAGGATTTGTCACTCCGATTGTCGGAGAGGTATCTCTGGGCCCTCTCAGTAATGCACATCACATAAGCCTTGCAAGCATTGCAACTAATGAGTTAGTTGTGAGATGACGTATTACGAAACGAGTAAAGAGACTTGCCGGTAACGAGATTGAAGTAGGTATTGAGATACCGATGATCGAATCTCGGGCAAGTAACATACCGATGACAAAGGGAACAAAGTATGTTGTTATGCGGTCTGACCGATAAAAGATCTTCATAGAATATGTGGGAGCCAATATGAGCATCCAGGTTCCGCTATTGGTTATTGACCAGAGATATGTCTCGGTCATGTCTACATTGTTCTCGAACCCGTAGGGTCCGCACGCTTAACATTACGATGACAGTTTCATTATGAGTTTATATATTTTGATGTATCGAAGTTAGTTCGAAGTCGCGGATGTGATCACGGACATGACAAGGAGTCTCGAAATGGTCGAGACATAAAGATTGATATATTGGAAGCCTATGTTTGGACATCGGAAGTGTTCCGGGTGAAATCGACATTTTACTGGAGTACCGGGAGGTTACCGGAACCCCCCGGTAACCTAATGGGCCTTAATGGGCCTAGTGGAGGAAGAGGAGACGAGGCCTAGGGGCTGCCGCGCGCCCCTCCCCCCCCCCCAAGTCCGAATTGGACAAGGAGGAGGGGCGGTGCCCCCCCTTTCCTTTCTTCCCTCTCTTCCTTCTTCCCCAAGTCCTAATCCAACTAGGGAAAGGGGGGAGTCCTACTCCCGGTAGGAGTAGGACTCCTCCTGCGCGCCTCCTCCTAGGGCCGGCCGCACCGCCCCCCATTGGATCCTTTATATACGGGGGCAGGGGGCACCCCTAGACACACAAGTTGATCTCTAAGATCGTTCTCTTAGCCGTGTGCGGTGCCCCCTTCCGCCATAGTCCTCGATAATATTATAGTGGTGCTTAGGCGAAGCCCTGCGACGGTAGAACATCAAGATCTCACCACGCTGCTGTGCTGACGGAACTCTTGCCCGACACTTTGCTGGATCGGAGTCCGGGGATCGTTATCGCGCTGAACGTGTGCTAGAACTCGGAGGTGCCGTAGTTTCGGTGCTTGATCGGTCGGGCCGTGAAGACGTACGACTACATCAACCACGTTGTCATAACGCTTCCGCTGTCGGTCTACGAGGGTACGTAGATCACACTCTCCCCTCTCGTTGCTATGCATCACCATGATCTTGCGTGTGCGTAGAAATTTTTTGAAATTACTACGTTCCCCAACAGTGGCATCAGAGCCTATGTTTTATGCGTTGATGTTATATGCACGAGTAGAACACAAGTGAGTTGTGGGCGATATAAGTCATACTGCATACCAGCATGTCATACTTTGGTTCGGCGGTATTGTTGGACGAAGCGGCCCGGACCGACATTACGCGTACGCTTATGCAAGACTGGTTCTCCCGACGTGCTTTGCACAAAGGTGGCTAGCGGGTGTCAGTTTCTCCAACTTTAGTTGAACCAAGTGTGGCTACGCCCGGTCCTTGCGAAGGTTAAAATAGCACCAACTTGACAAACGATCGTTGTGGTTTTGATGCGTAGGTAAGAACGGTTCTTGCTAAGCCCGTAGCAGCCACGTAAAACTTGCAACAACAAAGTAGAGGACGTCTAACTTGTTTTTGCAGGGTATGTTGTGATGTGATATGGTCAAGACATGATGCTAAATTTTATTGTATGAGATGATCATGTTTTGTAACTGAGTTATCGGCAACTGGCAGGAGCCATATGGTTGTCGCTTTATTGTATGCAATGCAATTGCGCTGTAATGCTTTACTTTATCACTAAGCGGTAGTGATAGTCGTGGGAGCATAAGATTGGCAAGACGACAATGATGCTACGATGATGATCAAGGTGTCGCGCCGGTGACGATGGTGATCATGACGATGCTTCGAAGATGGAGATCACAAGCACAAGATGATGATGGCCATATCATATCACTTATTGATTGCATGTGATGTTTATCTTTTATACATCTTATCTTGCTTTGATTATGGTAGAATTTTAAGATGATCTCTCACTAATCATCAAGAAGTGTTCTCCCTGAGTATGCACCGTTGCGAAAGTTCTTCGTGCTGAGACACCACGTGATGATCGGGTGTGATAGGCTCTACGTTTAAATACAACGGGTGCAAAACAATTGCACACGCGGAATACTCAGGTTATACTTGACGAGCCAAGCATATACAGATATGGCCACGGAACATGGAGACCGAAAGGTCGAGCGTGAATCATATGGTAGATATGATCAACATAGTGATGTTCACCAATGAAACTACTCCATCTCACATGATGATCGGACATGGTTTAGTTGATTTGGATCACGTGATCACTTAGAGGATTAGAGGGATGTCTATCTAAGTGGGGGTTCTTTAGTAATATGATTAATTGAACTTAAATTTATCATGAACTTAGTACCTGATAGTATCTTTCTTGTTTATGTTTGATTGTAGATAGATGGCCCGTGCTGTTGTTCCGTTGAATTTTAATGCGTTCCTTGAGAAAGCAAAGTTGAAAGATAATGGTAGCAATTACACGGACTGGGTCCGTAACTTGAGGATTATCCTCATTGCTGCACAGAAGAATTACGTCCTGGAAGCACCGCTTGGTGCCAGGCCTGCTGCTGGAGCAACACCAGATGTTATGAACGTTTGGCAGAGCAAAGCTGATGACTACTCGATAGTTCAGTGTGCCATGCTTTACGGCTTAGAATCGGGACTTCAACGACGTTTTGAACGTCATGGAGCATATGAGATGTTCCAGGAGTTGAAGTTAATATTTAAATAAAATGCCCGGATTGAGAGATATGAAGTCTCCAATAAGTTCTATAGCTATAAGATGGAGGAGAACAGTTCTGTTAGTGAGCATATACTCAAAATGTCTGGGTATAATAATCACTTGATTCAATTGGGAGTTAATATTCCAGATGATCGCGTCATTGACAGAATTCTCCAATCACTACCACCTAGCTACAAGAGCTTCGTGATGAACTATAATATGGAAGGGATGAATAAGACTATTCCCGAGCTCTTCGCAATGCTGAAAGCTGCGGAGGTAGAAATCAAGAAGGAGCATCAAGTGTTGATGGTCAACAAGACCACTAGTTTCAAGAAAAAGGGCAAAGGGAAGAAGAAGGGGAACTTCAAAAAGAACAGCAAGCAAGTTGCTGTTCAAGAGAAGAAACCCAAATCTGGACCTAAGCCTGAAACTGAGTGCTTCTACTGCAAGCAGACTGGTCACTAGAAGCGGAACTGCCCCAAGTATTTGGCGGATAAGAAGGATGGCAAGGTGAACAAAGGTATATGTGATATACATGTTATTGATGTGTACCTTACTAATGCTCGCAGTAGCACCTGGGTATTTGATACTGGTTCTGTTGCTAACATTTGCAACTCGAAACAGGCACTACGGATTAAGCGAAGATTGGCTAAGGACAAGGTGACGATGCGCGTGGGAAATGGTTCCAAAGTCGATGTGATCGCGGTCGGCATGCTACCTCTACATCTACCTTCGGGATTAGTATTAGACCTAAATAATTGTTATTTGGTGCCAGCGTTGAGCATGAACATTATATCTGGATCTTGTTTGATGCGAGACGGTTATTCATTTAAATCAGAGAATAATGGTTGTTCTATTTATATGAGTAAAATCTTTTATGGTCATGCACCCATGAAGAATGGTCTATTCTTATTAAATCTAGATAGTAGTGACACACGCATTCATAATGTTGAAGCCAAAAGATGCAGAGTTGATAATGATAGTGCAACTTATTTGTGGCACTGCCGTTTAGGTCATATCGGTGTAAAGCGCATGAAGAAACTCCATACTGATGGACTTTTGGAACCACTTGATTATGAATCACTTGGTACTTGTGAACCGTGCCTTATGGGTAAGATGACAAAAACACCGTTCTCCGGTACTATGGAGAGAGCAACAGATTTGTTGGAAATCATACATACAGATGTATGTGGTCCGATGAATGTTGAGGCTCGTGGCGGATATCGTTATTTTCTCACCTTCACAGATGACTTAAGCAGATATGGGTATATCTACTTAATGAAACATAAGTCTGAAACATTTGAAAAGTTCAAAGAATTTCAGAGTGAAGTTGAAAATCATCGTAACAAGAAAATAAAATTCCTACGATCTGATCGTGGAGGAGAATATTTGAGTTACGAGTTCGGTGTACATTAGAAACAATGCGGAATAGTTTCGCAACTCACGCCACCCGGAACACCACAGCGCATGGTGTGTCCGAACGTCGTAATCGTACTTTACTTGATATGGTGCGATCTATGATGTCTCTTACTGATTTACCGCTGTCGTTTTGGGGTTATGCTTTAGCGACGGCCGCATTCACGTTAAATAGGGCACCATCAAAATCCATTGAGACGACGCCTTATGAACTGTCGTTTGGCAAGAAACCAAAGTTGTCGTTTCTGAAAGTTTGGGGCTGCGATGCTTATGTGAAAAAACTTCAACTTGATAAGCTCAAACCCAAATCGAAGAAATGTGTCTTCATAGGATATCCAAAGGAAACTATTGGATACACCTTCTATCACAGATCCGAAGGCAAGACTTTTGTTGATAAATTCGGAATCTTTCTAGAGACGGAGTTTCTCTCGAAAGAAGTGAGTGGGAGGAAAGTAGAACTTGATGAGGTAACTGTACCTGCTCCCTTATTGGAAAGTAGTACATCACAAAAACCGGTTTCTGTGACACCTACAGCAATTAGTGAGGAAGCTAATGATGATGATCATGAAACTTCAGAACAAGATACTACTGAACCTCGTAGATCAACCAGAGTAAGATCCGCACCAGAGTGGTATGGTAATCCTGTTTTGGAAGTCATGCTACTAGATTATGATGAACCTACGAACTATGGAGAAGCGATGGTGAGCCTAGATTCCGCAAAATGGCTTCAGGCCATGAAATCTGAGGTGGGATCCATGTATGAGAACAAAGTGTGGACTTTGGTTGACTTGCCAAAAGATCGGCAAGCAATTGAGAATAAATGGATCTTCAAGAAGAAGACTGACGCTGACGGTAATGTTACTGTCTACAAAGCTCGACTTGTCGCAAAAGGTTTTCGACAAGTTCAAGGGATTGACTACGATGAGACCTTCTCACCCGTAGCGATGCTTAAGTCTGTCCGAATCATGTTAGCAATTACCGCATTTTATGCTTATGAAATTTTGCAGATGAATGTCAAAACTGCATTCCTGAATGGATTTCTATAAGAAGAGTTGTATATGATGCAGCCGGAAGGTTTTGTCAATCCAAAGGGAGCCAACAAAGTGTGCAAGCTCCAGCGATCCATTTATGGACTGGTGCAAGCCTCTCGGAGTGGGAATAAACGCTTTGATAGTGTGATCAAAGCATTTGGTTTTGTACAGACTTTTGGAGAAGCCTGTATTTACAAGAAAGTGAGTGGGAGCTCTGTAGCATTTCTAATATTATATGTAGATGACATATTAGTAATCAGAAATGATATAGAATTTCTGGATATCATAAAGGGATACTTGAATAGGAGTTTTCCAATGAAAGACTTCAGTGAAGCTGCTTACATATTGGGCATTAAGATCTATAGAGATAGATCAAGACACTTAATTGGACTTCACAAAGCACATACCTTGACAAAGTTTTGAAGAAGTTCAAAATGGATCAAGCAAAGAAAGGATTCTTGCATGTGTTACAAGGTGCGCAATTGAGTAAGACTCAATGCTCGACCAATGTAGAAGATAGAGAGAAAATGAAAGATGTTCCCTATGCTTCAGCCATAGGCTCTATCATGTACGCAATGCTGTGTACCAGACCTGATGTGTGTCTTGCTATAAGTCTAGCAGGGAGGTAACAAAGTAATCCAGGAGTGGATCACTGGACAGCGGTCAAGAACATCCTGAACCAGCTGAAAAGGACTAAGGATATGTTTCTCATATATGGAGCTAACAAAGAGCTCATCGTAAATGGTTACGTTGATGCAAGCTTTGACACTGATGCGGATGATTCTAAATCGCAAACCGGATACGTGTTTACATTAAACGGTGGTGCTGTTAGTTGGTGCAGTTCTAAACAAAGCGTTGTGGCAGGATCTACATGTGAAGTGGAGTACATAGCTGCTTCGGAAGCAGCAAACAAAGGAGTCTGGATGAAGGAGTTCATATCCGATCTAGGTGTCATACCTAGTGCATTGGGTCCAATGAAAATCTTTTGTGACCATACTGGTGCAATTGCCTTGGCAAAGGAATCCAGATTTCACAAGAGAACCAAGAACATCAAGAGATGCTTCAATTCCATCCGGGATCTAGTCCAGGTGGGAGACATACAGATTTGCAAGATGCATACGAATCTGAATGTAGCAGACCCATTGACTAAGCCTCTTCCACGAGCAAAACATGATCAGCACCAATGCTCCATGGGTGTTAGAATCATTACTGTCTAATCTAGATTATTGACTCTAGTGCAAGTGGAAGACTAAAGGAAATATGCCCTAGAAGCAATAATAAAGTTATTATTTTATTTCCTTATATCATGACAAATGTTTCTTGTTCATGCTAGAATTGTATTATCCGAAAACATAATACTTGTGTGAATACATAGACAAACTAAACGTCACTAGTATGCCTCTACTTGACTAGCTCGTTAATCAAAGATGGTTATGTTTCCTAACCATAGACATGTGTTGTCATTTGATTAACGGGATCACATTATTAGGAGAATGATGTGATTGACATGACCCATTCCATTAGCTTAGCACCCGATCGTTTAGTATGTTGCTATTGCTTTCTTCTTGACTTATACAGGTTCCTATGACTATGAGATTATGCAACTCCCGTTTGCCGGAGGAACACTTTGTGTGCTACCAAATGTCACAACGTAACTGGGTGATTATAAAGGAGCTCTACAGGTGTCTAAAAAGGTACATGTTGGGTTGACGTATTTCAAGAGTAGGATTTGTCACTCCGATTGTCGGAGAGGTATCTCTGGGCCCTCTCGGTAATGCACATCACATCAGCCTTGCAAGCATTGCAACTAATGAGTTAGTTGTGAGATGACATATTACGAAACGAGTAAAGAGACTTGCCAATAACGAGATTGAACTAGGTATTGAGATACCGATGATCAAATCTCGGGCAAGTAACATACCAATGACAAAGGGAACAAAGTATGTTGTTATGCAGTCTGACCGATAAAAGATCTGCGTAGAATATGTGGGAGCCAATATGAACATCCAGGTTCCGCTATTGGTTATTGACCGGAGACATGTCTCGGTCATGTCTACATTGTTCTCGAACCCATAGGGTCCGCATGCTTAACATTACGATGACAGTTTCATTTTGGGTTTATATATTTTGATGTACCGAAGTTAGTTCCGAGTCCCGGATGTGATCACGGACATGACGAGGAGTCTCGAAATGGTCGAGACATAAAGATTGATATATTGGAAGCCTATGTTTGGACTTCGGAAGTGTTCCGGGTGAAATCGGCGTTTTACTGGAGTACCGGGAGGTTACCGGAACCACCCGGTAACCTAATGGGCCTTAATGGGCCTAGTGGAGGAAGAGGAGAGGAGGCCTAGGGGCTGCCGCGCGCCCCTCCCCCCAAGTCCGAATTGGACAAGGAGGGGGCGGCGCCCCCCTTTCCTTTGTTCTGTCTCTTCCTTCTTCCCCAAGTCCTAATCCAACTAGGGAAAGGGGGGAGTCCTACTCCCGGTAGGAGTAGGACTCCTCCTGCGCGCCTCCTCCTAGGGCCAGCCGCACCCCCCCTTGGCTCCTTTATATACGAGGGCAGGGGGCACCCCTAGAGACACAATTTGATCACTAAGATCGTTCTCTTAGCCGTGTGCGGTGCCCCCTTCCACCATAGTCCTCGATAATATTGTGGTGGTGCTTAGGCGAAGCCCTGCGACAGTAGAACATCAAGATCGTCACCACGCCGTCGTGCTGACGGAATTCTTCCCTGACACTTTGCTGGATCGAAGTCCGGGGATCGTCATCGAGCTGAACGTGTGCTAGAACTCGGAGGTGCCGTAGTTTCGGTGCTTGATCGGTCGGGCCGTGAAGACGTACGACTACATCAACTGCGTTGTCATAATGCTTCCACTGTCGGTCTACGAGGGTACGTAGATCACACTCTCCCCTCTCGTTGCTATGCATCACCATCATCTTGCGTGTGCGTAGGAAAATTTTGAAATTACTACATTCCCCAACAATAGGTTCATGGGCGGAACCCGCAAGTTGATCTCCAAAACATACATCTAGTGAATCACGTGGTATCCCATTGTCACCACATATACGCACGACAAGACATACATCAAGTGTTCTCAAATCTTTAAAGACTCAATCGGATAAGATTACTTCAAGTGGAAAACTCAATCCTTTACAAGAGAGTAGAGGGGGGAAGAAACATCATAGGATCCAAATATAATAGCAAAGCTCACGACACATCAAGATCGTATCACCTCAAGAACACGAGAGAGAGAGAGAGATCAAACACATAGCTACTGGTACATACCCTCAGCCCCGAGGGAGAACTACTCCCTCCTCGTCATGGAGAGTACCGGGATGATGAAGATGGCCACCGGAGAAGGATTCCCCCTCCGGCATGGTGCCGGAACGGGTCTAGATTGGCTTTCGGTGGCTACGAGGCTTCTCGCGGCGGAACTCCCGATCTATTGTTTGTTCCGGAAGTTTTAGGGTACGTGAGTATATATGGGTGCAGAAAGTACGTCGGTGGAGCTTCAAGAAAGCCACGAGGCGGTCACGAGGGTGGGGGCGCACCCCCCACCCTCGTGAGAACCTCCCTTGGCTCCTGACGTGGGGTCCAAGTCCATCTAGTAGCTTTCCTTCCAAAAATAACTTCTCCAGTTGATTTCATTCCATTTCGACTCGGTTTGATATTCCTTTTCTTCAAACACTGAAATAGGAAAAAAATAACAATTCTGGGCTGGGCCTCCGGTTAATAGGTTAGTCCCAAAAATAATATAAAAGTGGATAATAAAGCCAATATTGCCCAAAATAGTAGATAACATAGCATGGAGCAATCAAAAATTATATATACGTTGGAGACGTATCAGCCCTTCCCAGAGAATCACTTCTGGTTCAAAGCAAGCGTTTCTAATGCTGATCAGTGGTTGAGCTGAAGTTCATTTCATTGCTTTGTTATTTGTTGTGTGAGAAAAACTTTACTAGAATGTTTTGTTGGAAATGATCTATAATCCAACGTGTATCCTCGATATCGTTTTGGGTTGATGACTTGTTGTATGTAATCAATGGTACATTTTTATATGTGTCCATCAATTCATGTCTGCTAGAGGTGTCCGTATGAACAGTGCTAGTGATTTTAGTTGCAAAAATTAGATAGTGCTAGTGATTTTTAGCTGCATATTTTGACAAAGCGCAGTGTTACAAGGTTGACAAATGCCAATGTTACTGGATAAACAAATGTCAATCTTCCCAGTTGGACAAATGGCAACATACCCAAAATGACATATATGCAAATCTTACCCAATTGTTTGTAAGTGCTTGGACACGGGTCATGCAAAACAACGGTTTGCGTTGAAGGGATGCAGAAATCCTGCTCGACACATTTTCGCTTGGCTTCCTAGGGAAGCTGTCGGTTTGCATACGGGTGTTCTAACTAATAAGTTTGCAGTGAGTGTTTCATATTTAAAAACCATTGGTGTTTTTAAAAACAAAATAGTTTGATAAATCTGTACATTAACAGAGAAAAACACAAGTTCGTTCAAACCATATCTTTCATTCAGTCACACTACGAATTTATATTCATATGATCGACAATTCGAGATACCTCATTAAACCCCAAAAAAATTTCCGGCGACGGGGGAGGCGGCGTGCCGCGCCGTCATTGTCGTCGTTGTCCTCCGGCACGCTGTTGTTGAAGTCTTCAAGGCAGCACAAAAAAAATTTCACTTGTAAATCAAACATCATGTCGTCGCGTGATCGACGGGCGGGACACGGGAGGACGGCAACTGGCGCCGCTGAGATGTAGCGGTTGACGGAAGCATCCACTGCCGCCGAGGGTAGCGCGCGCACGGGCACAAGCACGGGCACGGGCGCGGCGAGTCTGCCAAATGCACAGGGACCGGCGCCGCAGTGGGTGGACGGGCGCGCACGGGCAGGGGCACGGGCGCAGCGGGTGCAGCCAAACGCACGGGGGCCGGCACCACGGTGGGTGGAGGAGCGCCCACGGGCATGGACGTTGGCGCTGGCATGTACACGAGCTCGCGCGGGTCCCCGAAGACCTCGCCGATGCCCCGCGCTTCCAGCTCTGTGATAGTGCTTGGCGACCAGCCTGTCAATGCTACGGGGATGGTCGCTGGCACGGGCGCGGGGATAGGAGCTGGGACGGGAGCTGGGGCAGCAACCGCTGCGGACATCTCGTTCTGGGCCATGTCCATGAGGCCCCATTCCTCCAAATTTTCTATCTCCTCCAGCTCGGAGTCGACTTCACCAAACTTGAAGACTAGTGGCAGATGATCATTATGCCCCATGGCGTTGATGGAGGTCTGAGGGAGGGAGGGAATGGGAGGCGAACAGTAAGGCCGCCCATACTAAACAGCGGCTCGGGCGCAATTAATGGAGAGGAAGCTGGGCGGCCATGGAAGTCAAACAGCTCGCTTCCCAGTGAGCCTACGTAGCATACAACTCGCACGCTTCTCGGTGAGCCTGTCCATTGGAGGATAGCTTGCACGCCTCTCTGTCAGCCTGCGCACCGGACTGCGCTCACATGCCTCCCTTTCAGTCAAGGTCAAGAAGCTGTCTGCACAGCACCTCCTATAGCCATTAAAACCAAGACACATGGCGTCATGTGAATGTTTAATAGAATGCACACGATTTGAATTAGACAAACGTTTGACATATCAAACGGCAGCTATTTTTTCAAAATGCCTTTGTTGGCTTTCATTATTCGAATGCGCCTTCTCTCATAATGGACACGAAAAATTCCACAGCATGTCAGGTGCCATTCCATGATATCATGCCAAGTTTCACGAATTTCAGACGAGTTTTGGATTTACTAGAATTTAAAAACCAGGCACCTCAACGGTTTACCGGCAATCAACAGTGCCCTGGTGTTTGAAATTCATTCCCATTCCTTGCATGGGACTAAAGCATGCACCCAAGGACACAGATTTGATTTTCCAACCAATTTATATGCATTGGAGCATGTGCATGTAGTTCAAATTTGAATTATGCACATAAATGCATTCAAAACACACTTAATGCATAAAAATGTCCAAACAAATCCTGAAAAATCCCAAAAATTGAGCCAACACTCCTGTTGTTCTATGTTGACACGAGAAATTTTTTGAAAGCAATAAGAGGCAATGGATATCATATCGTCCCCAAAGGTTGGCCGCTCCATGATAGCATGCCAAGTTTCATGAATTTCAGATGAGCTTTGGATTCACTAGAATTTAAAAACCAGGCATCTCAACATTTTGCCGGCAATCAAAAGTGCCTTGGTGTTTGAATTTCATTTCCATCTCTTGCATGGGACCTAGAAATTCACCCAAGGACATAGATTAGATTTTTCAACCAACTATAGTGCGTTGGAGCATGTGCTTGTAGTTCAAATTTTAATTATGCGCATAAAATGCCTAGAAAACCTAGTTAATGCATAAAAATGTCCAAACGAACCCCGAAAAATCACAAAAATTGACACAACACTCCTGTTGTTCTATGTTGACAATAGAAAATTTCTGAAAGCAATAAGATGCAATGGATATCGTTTCGGCCACAAAGGTGGCATGTTCCCTATCGAAACAATCATGCTTGTTGTGAGAAGCTCTGTTTGTGAGAAGCTTATACCCAAAAGTGCCCCAAATGGGACAGATTTTTTACCATGACATGTTGATGCCGCTCCATGATAGCATGCCAAGTTTCATGAAATTCAGATGAGTTTTGGATTCGCTAGAATTTAAAAACCATGCATCTCAACATTTTGCCGGCAATCAAAAGTGCCTTGGTGTTTGAATTTCATTTCCATCTGTTTCATGGGACCTAGAAATTCACCCAAGGACGTAGGTTAGATTTTTCAACCAACTCTAGTGCATTGGAGCATGTGCTTGTAGTTCAAATTTTAATTATGCACATAAAATGCCTAGAAAACCTAGTTAATGCATAAAAATGTCCAAACGAACCCCGAAAAATCACAAAAATTGACACAACACTCGTGTTGTTCTATGTTGACACTAGAAAATTTCTGAAAGCAATAAGACGCAATGGATATCATTTCGTCCCCAAAGGTGGGCTGTTCCCTATCGAAACAATCATGCTTGTTGTGAGAAGCTCTGTTTGTGAGAAGCTTATACCCAAACCTACCCCAAATGGGACAAATTTTTTACCACGACATGTTGATGTCGCTCCATGATAGCACGCTAACTTTCATGAATTTCAGACGAGTTCTGGATTTACTAGAATTTAAAATGAGGCATCTCAATGTTTTGCCGGTAATCAACAGTGCCCTGGTGTTTGAATTTCATTCCCATCTCTTGCATGGGACCTAGAAATTCACCCAAGGACACACATGTGATTTTTCAACCAACTTTAGTGCATTGGAGCATGTGCTTGTAGTTCAAATTTGAATTATGCACATAAAATGCCAAGAAAACCACGTTAATATACAAAAAGGACAAACGAACCCCGAAAAACTGCAAGATTAAACACAACACTCCTATTGTTCTATGTTCACACAGGAAATTTTTTGAAAGCAATAAGGGGCAACGGATATTGTCTAGTCCCCAAAGGTGGTACGTTCCCTATCGAAACCATCATGCTTATTGTGAGAAGCTCTGGTGTAACACTCACGATGCGGCTATATCTCCCACGTGTCGGGGCACGACTTAGAAGCATAGTCGCACGGTAGGTTTGTCGCAAGAGGTGTAATATTCACAAAATCCCAAGTACTGAATAAGAAAGGCATAAAGAGTTGGCTTACAATCGCCACTTCACACAAATACAAGTTAAACATACATCATCCAGAATACAATCAAGGTCCGACTATGAAACCAAAACAAAGAAAGACAACCCCAAATGCTAGATCCCTAATCGTCCCAACAGGGCTCCACTACTGATCAACAGGAAATGAAACAACACAACGAACACGATCTTCATCGAGCTCCCACTTGAGCTCAGCTGCGTCATCTGCACTGGTATCATCGGCACCTACAACTGTTTGGAAGTATATGTGAGTCACGAGGACTCAGCAATCTCACACCCGCGAGATCAAGACTATTTAAGCTTATGGGTAGGAAAGGGTAGTGAGGTGGAGCTGCAGCAAGCACTAGCATATATGGTGGCTAACATACGCAAATAAGAGCGAGAAGAGAAGCAACTTGGCGGACGAGAAGCTAGAAATGATCAAGAAGTGATCCTGAAAGCTACTTACATTCAAGCATCACACAAGAACCGTGTTCACTTCCCGGACTCCGCCGGAAAGAGACCATCACGGCTACACACGCAGTTGATGCATTTTAATTACGTTAAGTGTCAAATTCTCTACAACCGGACATTAACAAATTACCATCTTCCCATAACTGCGGGCACGGCTTTCGAAAGTTCAAACCCTCCAGGGGTGTCCCAACTTCGCCCATCACAAGCTCTCACGGTCAACGAAGGATATTCCTTCTCCCGGGAAGACCCGATCAGTCTCAGAATCCTGGTTACAAGAGATTTCGACAATGGTAAAACGAGACCAGCAAGACCGCCCGATGCGCCGACATCCCTATAGGAACTGCACATATCTCGTTCTCAGGGAAACACCGGATAAGCTAAGCGTACAGGTACCAACATAACCCAAGTTGCCAAGGGACGGTCCCGCACAATGCTCTAGTTCGGACCAACACTTAGACAAGCACTGGCCCCCGGGGGGGGGGGGGGGTTAAAATAAAGATGACCCTCGGGTTGGCCGACCTGAGGGAAGGGTAGGTGGTGGTGAGGCAAATGGTAAAACCAAGGTTGGGCCTTGCTGGAGGAGTTTTATTCAAAGCGAACTGTCAAGGGGTCGCCATAACACGCAACCGTGTAAGGAAAGCAAAATCAAGGAACATAACACCGATATGACGGAAACTAGGGTGGCAAGAGTGGAACAAAACACTAGGCATAAGGCCGAGCCTTCCACCCTTTACCAAGTATATAGATGCATTAATTAAATAAGAGATATTGTGATATCCCAACAATATCCATGTTCCAACATGGAACAAACTTCACCTTCACCTTCAACTAGCAACGCTATAAGAGGGGCTGAGCAAAGCGATAACATACCCAAACAACGATTTGCTAGGAAAGGTGGGTTAGAGGCTTGACATGGCAACATGGGAGGCATGACATAGCAAGTGGTAGGTATCGCAGCATAGCAATAGAGCAAGCAACTAGCAAGCAAAGATAGAAGTGATTTTTAGGGTATGGTCATCTCGCCTAAGACCCCGCAAAGAAGAAGAACGAGTCCATGAAGAAGACAAACGGACGTAGTTGAACGAATCCTCACAAACGCGACGTTATCGGGACCAACCCGAAGGAGCAACACCGGAAAGAAGCAAACAACATAGTAAAGAAATATCACATAGACATGGCATGATGCGCAAGCAAGTATGATGCATGTCCGGTTTAATGAGGCATGGCATGGAAAAATGCACAAACAAAACTACAAGTTAAGTGGAGCTCAATATGCAATAAGTTGCATATTGACGAAACACCACATTCAAGTTATTTAGTTCAATCTCGTTTATGTACCCAACAATATTAAATGTTGATTAACATGGCAAGGCTTGAAGCAAATGAAAACTACCTATCTAGGCAAGTATAACTGAGGCCGGAACAACAAGCAACAAGTCTAGAAAAACCTCATGTGCAATAATCTAGGTTTGGTACTGTTATTTTAGCATGTTATGTAAGCAAATTAAAGCAAACATCATTTTAAGCATTTTAGCAAGTTATGAGATAAATCATTTTAGCATGTTATTTAAGCAAATTACAGCAAACATCATTTTAAACATTTCAAACATGGATGAAAGTGGCGAATTATTAATCTACATAAAATTCGAAGCATTTTACATATATAGAACATTTTAAACCGATGCACGGTTTGTGAGTAATTATATGCATGAAGTTGGAGGGTTTTTCTGTAAAACTATAATTCCTTGGTTAATTATCAAATTCGTAGTACTGGGAAAAAACTGCACTCGGCTGAAACTAGCTGGCCCGATAACAGGAAAAAAAAGGTGGGGCGCTGGGAGTGTTCTCACCATGGGCCAAGCCCAGTCGGTGAGGAGGCGGCAACAGAAGTTGGGCTGGGCCTGAGGCTGAGCGAGGCCCAGCAGGGCGAGGGGGCAGCCTGGACGTCGTCCTCGCCTCGCGCCCGCACGAGCAGAGGACCATATCGGCGGCGTGGCAATGCTCTGGCGAGGGCGGGGTCCGGTGGCGCTCGCGAGGACCGGAACGGGTTGCTGGGCGGCGGATCCGGCCTCGGGGCACCAGATCTGGTCGGCGGCGAGGCCAAACGGCAGGGAGGCGCAGATCTCCACCGACGATGACGACCTGCATGTGAGAGAGAGGATGAAGTAGGGAGGAGAGGGACAAGTCAGGGAGGAAGAAGAGGGCGACGTGGCTCCTTCCTGTGGTTCACCGGCGAGGGTGGTGGCTCCGGCAACGTCGCCGGTGAGGACGGGACTGGACTTGTCTCTGGCGTGAGGAGGAGGTTGGGATCCGGGCTCCTCCGACGAGCGAGGCAGCCACGAGCTCGGGTGTGCGCGGGCTTGCGATGGGCGTCTTCGGGGCGAGATCGGCAACGGCGGGCCGGATGCGGGCCTGCAGGGCCGCGGCGAAGTGGGGCACAGGGAGGACGCGTGGCGCCTTCCGTTGGCTGCGGGCGTCCGTGTGGTGGCGGCTGGCCACTATGAGCCCGCCACGTGGCGCTGGAGGGGTGGCCAGCGACGGATTTGAGGTGGGAGGTGGCGGCTGGAAGGTGGAGGTGGCAGCTGCGCGTTGGGGCCCAAATTTCGAGGAAGATGCAACGGCTGGAGGTGGGAGGAGGCTAGAAGGGGTAGGTTTAGGGGCTAGGGATGCCTAAAATGGCAAGGGTGGTTGCTTAAATAGGAAGGGGCTAGGGTTTAGGTGGGTTTTCGGACCCTCAGATCGCGATCGTGTGGCTCCAGCCAGAGGGAGACTAGATGGACCGCAGGTGGGCTGTGCAGAGTGCGATGAGCTGAGAGGAGAGAGAGGAGAAGGCAGCCCGGCAACGGTTTTCAGAGACCGAAAATGTCCGATGATTTGACCGACCATATGCCGCTATAGTTATCCGTTGGGGCATCAAACAAACTCCGAATGCGATGAAACTTGGCGGGCGACCTACCTGCAACATAACAACACTGCATGCCAACTTTCAATCCATACCGAGAATATTTTCCGGCACTTAAAAAATACTATTTCGGACGTGCCGCGGGCGCGTGCAAGTGTGTATGGGCCCAGAACGGACAATGGAAGGAATGGGGAGGCCGGGATGGATGTAAGTTTTGAAAGCATGATGTTGCAATGCACATGATGACATGACAAGATGCAACACGCAAGAGACTGACATGGCAATGACAACGAATAACTGGAAGACACCTGGCGCATCGGTCTTGGGGGCGTTACATCTGGTTTGTGAGAAGCTTATACCCAAACCTGCCCCAAATGGAACAAAATTTTCACCATGGCAAGTTGATGCTGCTCCATGATAGCATGCCAAGTTTCATGAATTTCAGACGAGTTTAGGATTTACTAGAATTTAAAAAGTAGGTATCTCAATGTTTTGCCGGCAAACAATAGTGCCCTGGTGTTTGAAAGTCATTCCCGTCTCTTGCAAGGGACCTAAGCATGCACCAAAGGACACACATGTGATTTTTCAACCAACTTTGGTGCATTGGAGCACGTGCTTGGAGTTCAAATTTGAATTATGCACATAAAATGCCTAGAAAACCCAGTTAATGTATAAAAAAGGCCAAACGAACCCCGAAAAATTCATTCCCATTTCTTGCATGGGACATAAGGATGCACCCAAGGACACATATTTGATTTTTCAACCAATTTATATGCACTGGAGCATGTGCATGTACGTAGTTCAAATTGGAATTATGGACATAAATGCATTGAAAACTCAGTTAATGCACAAAAATGTCCAAACGAACCACAAAAATCGAAAAAATTGGCACAACACTCCTGTTGTATTATATGTTGACATGAGAAAATTTTTGAAAGCAATAAGAGGCAATGGATATCGTCTCATCCCCAAAGGTGGGACGTACGTTCCCTACCGAAACCATCAAGCTTGTTGTGAGAAGCTCTAGTTTGTGAGAAGCATATACCCCAACCTGCCCCGAATGGGACAATTTTTTTACCACCGCATGTTGATGCCGCTCCATGATAGCATGCCAAGTTTCATGGATTTCAGACGACTTTGGATTTAGTAGAAGTTTAAAACCAGGCATCTCATTGTTTTGCCGGCAATCAACGGTGCACTGGTGTTTGAAATTCATTCCCATTTCTTGCATGGGACCTAAGCATGCACCCAAGGACACTGATTTGATTTTCAACCAATTTATATGCACTAGAGCATGTGCATGTAGTTCAATTTTGAATTATGCACATAAATGCATTGAATACTTAGTTAATGCATAAAAATGTCCAAACCAACCCTGAAAAATCACAAAAATTGACACAACACTCATGTTGTTCTATGTTGACACGAGAAAAAAAATTGAAAACAATAAGAGGCAATGGATATCGTTTCGTCCCCAAAGGTGGTACGTTCCCTATCGAAACCATCATGCTTTTGTGAGAAACTTTGGTTTATGAGAAGCTTATACCCAAACCTGCCCCAAATGGGACAATTTTTTTACCACGGCATGTTGATGCCGCTCCATGATAGCATGCCAAGTTTCATGAATTTCAGACGAGTTTTGGATTTACTAGAATTTAAAAAGTATGTATCTCAACGTTTTGCCAGCAATCAACAGTGCCCTGGTGTTTGAAAATCATTCCCATCTCTTGTAAGGGACCTAAGCATGCACCAAAGGACACACATGTGATTTTTCAACCAACGTTGGTGCATTGGTGCATGTGCTTGGAGTTCAAATTTGAATTATGCACATAAAATGCCTAGAAAACCCAGTTAATGTATAAAAAAGGCCAAACGAACCCTGAA
This sequence comes from Triticum monococcum, assembly GCA_034509565.1. NCBI lineage: Eukaryota > Viridiplantae > Streptophyta > Magnoliopsida > Poales > Poaceae > Triticum > Triticum monococcum. The sequence continues at coordinate 306,523,613 of CM067844.1, read as the reverse complement.
AATTCATTCCCATTTCCTGCATGGGACATAAGGATGCACCCAAGGACACATATTTGATTTTTCAACCAATTTATATGCACTGCAGCCTATGCATGTACGTAGTTCAAATTTGAATTATGGACATAAATGCATTGAAAACTCAGTTAATGTATAAAAATGTCCAAACGAACAACAAAATTGAAAAAATTGACACAACACTCCTGTTTTTCTATGTTGACACAAGAAATATTTTGAAAGCAATAAGAGGCAATGGATATCGTCTCGTCACCAAAGGTGGGACGTACATTCCCTACCGAAACCATCAGGCTTGTTGTGAGAAGCTCTTCTTTCCGAGAAGCATATACCCAAACCTGCCCTAAATGGGACAAACTTTTTACCACGACATGTTGATGCTGCTCCATGATAGCATGCCAAGTTTCATGGATTTAAGATGAGTTTTGATTTACTAGAATTTAAAAACCAGGCATCTCAATGTTTTGCCGGCAATCAACGGTGCACTGGTGTTTGAAATTCATTCCCATTTCTTGCATGGGACCTAAGCATGCACCCAAGGACACTGATTTGATTTTCAACCAATTTATATGCACTAGAGCATGTGCATGTAGTTCAATTTTGAATTATGCACATAAATGCATTGAATACTCAGTTAATGCATAAAAATGTCCAAATGAACCCCGAAAAATCACAAAAATTGACACAACACTACTGTTGTTCTATGTTGACACGAGAAAAAAATTGAAAACAATAAGAGGCAATGGATATCCGTTCGTCCCCAGAGGTGGGACGTTCCCTATCGAAACCATCATGCTTTTGTGAGAAACTTTGGCTTAGGAGAAGCTTATACCCAAACCTGCCCCAAATGGGACAATTTTTTTACCACGGCAGGTTGATGCCGCTCCATGATAGCATGCCAAGTTTCATGAATTTCAGACGAGTTTTGGATTTACTAGAATTTAAAAAGTAGGTATCTCAACGTTTTGTCGCCAATCAACAGTGCCCAGGTGTTTGAAAGCCATTCCCGTCTCTTGTAAGGGACCTAAGCATGCACCAAAGGACACACATGTGATTTTTCAACCAACTTTGGTGCATTGGGGCATGTGCTTGTAGTTCAAATTTGAATGATGCACATAAAATGCCTAGAAAACCCAGTTAATGTATAAAAAAGGCCAAACAAACCCCAAAAAATTCATTCCCATTTCTTGCATGGGACATTTGGATGCACCCAAGGACACATATTTGATTTTTCAACCAATTTCTATGCACATGAGAATGTGCATGTACATAGTTCAAATTTGAATTATGGACATAAATGCATTGAAAACTCAGTTAATGCATAAAAATGTCCAAACGAACCACAAAAATCAAAAAAATTGACACGACACTCCTGTTGTTCTATGTTGACACGAGAAATTTTTTGAAAGCAATAAGAGGCAATGGATCTCGTCTCGTCCCTAAAGGTGGGACATACGTTCCCAACCAAAACCATTAGGCTTGTTGTGAGAAGCTCTAGTTTGTGAGAAGCATATACCCAAACTTGCCCCAAATGGGACAATTTTTTTACCATGGCATGTTGATGCCGCTCCATGATAGCATGCCATGTTTTATGGATTTTAAACGAGTTTGGATTTACTAGAATTTAAAAACCTGGTATCTCAATGTTTTGTCGGCAATCAACAGTGCCCTGGTGTTTGAATTTCATTCCCGTCTCTTGCAAGGGGCCTAGAAATTCACCCCAGGAGACACATGTGATGTTTGGACCAACTTTAGTGCATTGGAGCATGTGCTTGTAGTTCAAATTTGAATTATGCACATAAAATGCCTAGAAAACCCTGTTAATGTATAAAAAAGGCCAAACGAACCCCGAAAATTTCCAAGATTAAACACAACACTCCTGTTGTTCTATGTTGACACTAGAATTTTTTTAAAGCAATAACTGGCAATGGATATCATCCCGTCCCCACCCTATTGAAACCATCATGTTTATTGTGAGAAGCTCTGGTTTGTTAGATGCTTATACCCAAACCTGCCCCAAATGGGACAAAATTTTCACCATGGCATGTTGATGCCACTCGATGATAGCATGCCAAGTTTCATGAATTTCAGATGAGTTTTCGGTTTACTAAAATTTGAAAACGAGGTATCTCAACATTTTGCCAGCAATTAACAGTGCCCTGCTATTTGAAATTCATTCCCATCTCTTTCATGGGACCTAGAAATTCACCCATGGACACACATGTGATTTTTCAACCAACTTGGGTGCATTGGAGCATGTACTTGTAGTTCAAATTTAAATTATGCACATAAATGCCTAGAAAACCCAGTTGGTGTATAAAAAAGGCCAAACGAACCCCGAAACATTCATTCCCATTTCTTTCATGGGACCTAAGCACATAAATTCCCATTTCTTGAAGGACACATATTTGATTTTTCAACCAATTTGTATGTACCGGAGCATGTGCATGTAGTTTAATTTTGAATTTTGCACCTGAAATGGCTAGAAAACCAGTTTAATGTATAAAATGTCCAAACGAACCTTGAATAATTCCAATTATTTTACAACACACATATAGTTGCATGTTCACTGCAGATAAAAGGTCTAGAAATTCAAACAGCGTCCATTGCCGTTGTGACCCCATTTTGTAATTCAAATCAAGTAGATCCCACACAGTTTACTATCGCCAACCATGTGAGATGTAGTACAAAATATCTTCGAGCACCGTCGGTGTATAGTACGGCTATGGCTTACGTGAGAAGGTGCGTCGGCTATAGTCCACAGCCGGTCTGTCAAGCACACTAGCTCATTCCCCCAAAACTCCCGCCTCTGCATCCATCGCAATCTCGAAAGTATTATTGCCTCGTAATCTCGAAAATATCTACCACCTGGAAGGTTTTAATGTTTGATAGCACACAATTAGTATGTGCGGACCATGTGCAATGTGTGTTACTCACGCTCTACTTCAGTCCCTTGATTCAAATTTTCAGTAGCCCCAGCATTTTGCTCCCGCCTCTGCATCCATCGCAATCTCCAAAATATCTGCTCGCCCTTGATCCAAATTTTTAGTAGCCCCTCCTTGTTACTCCCGCCTAGTAAAATTTTCTGTTGCCGCAGTATTTCCTCAAACACAACCTCCCGCCCCCTCGCCCCCCTCCACACACACCCCAAAACCTCCGGTCACACAGACACACACAACCCTCAAAACCATTGGTAGGTCACCGCCATTGCCGGCATCTCCATCCTCAACCTCTTCCTATGTGTCGGGGAGCTCGAGGAGCCAATGGCCAAAAAGAGGTTTATCACGGCCTTTTCGCCCGACGCCGGCGAGGTGGACACCGAGGTGTCCCCGTCGTCCACCGCGGGCCTGATCCGCCATCGCCGGTCCCCCGATCCGCCCGCCGTCGCGCCCCTACGCCGGTTCGAGGACTTCCCCGTCCTCCCTCGGACCCGACAGCCGACGAAGTCCTACCTCGGGGTCCGACAGCGGCGGTGGGGGATGTGGGTCGCCGAGAATATAGATCAAGAGACCCACACCCGTCGATGGCTCGGTAGCTTCCACTTGGCCGAGCTTGTGGCCATGGAGTACGACCGCTGGCAGGTCCGCTACCACGGCGCTGTGGCTAGGCTCAATTTCCCCTTCGGCACATGTCTGGTCGACCTCGTTCCGCCGGAGCTAGGGGTGGCGAGCACGACTATGGCGCGGGAGGACCGTGAAGCGTGGGAGTGCCTTGAGGCCGAGGCTGCAGACGAGGCCTACATGCAAGAACTCTGCCGGCAGCACCCAGAGCTCATGGAGGCGGCGCGGGCTATCTTTGCCGGTGCGGAGGGCGGCGAGGTTATCGTGCTCTCCTCTGATTATGAGGTCGAAGGCGGCAAGGACGGCGGCAAGTTTATCGCGCTCTCCTCTGATGACGAGGTCGAAGGCGGTGGCAACGGCGGCGCAGAAGGCATCGAGTTTGGCCCCGAGGACGAGGAGATCGACGTCGACGAGTGGAGGAGTGCCTTCCCCAATGACCCAACGAAGGTACTGGCCCAGACCCGGCTCGCGACACACCGTACATGACGAGGAAGGATTGGCTCGACCTCTACTTCAACCGAAAGTAGTTTAGCTTAGTTTAAATTAATGTTTTGTGTTTGGTTATGCAAAACTATCTATGTTTATGTTTGAATGCATGCTACTTTCGGTTGAACCTGCTTTGAACTTGATCAAATTGAAGTTTACAACCTTAAGTTTAGGGGATCAACTAGAAAAGGCCAAAAATTGCTGGAGTATATATATCCACTAAGGGTTTTAGTCCTTTAACTTTTTAAGGATCGTCCAGAGATGTCCTTATCACTTGTTTATTTCAGCTCTTCATAATGTGATGCTCTATATGTGCAACTATTTTGCCATGCAGTTTAATTTGAACAATAACAGTTTCAACACTACCACTATGAATTACGATATTTGGTTGGTGTTAAGGATATTGCATTTAACATGCCTTTTCATTTTTCAATTGTTGTTTAGCAACATGCATTGTACTGGATTACCAAATATGCAATCCCAGGCTACATAGCAACAGGGAAGAGTGTTACCTTAATGTTCTGATGATGTCTAGATATACATGTAATAAAATCTTATATAATGGGATGGATGGAGTGATAACTACATCATTTTTCAATTGTTGTTTAGCTTCTAATATTAACTTGGTGCTTTTAGGTACATATATCATTGCCAAAGATCCACACTTCAACCCTTTCTGCGTACGGGGCAATGAGATATTCATGAACCAGCATCAAGTGAGGAAACTGATAAAGATTGTTATTAAAATGGGTTAAAAGATGTCAATCGAACTATTTGTTTACACTTTATGCAAGACAACAATGAACTGCAGGATGGTATGTAAGAACCTTGTAGCCTTCTTTTACTGCCTGTAATGAGTTTGTTAGATGACAATATCTGAATCTTTTTTCTTTTGCAGTGGATCCTAAAGCAGTTTACTCAAGATTACCTCTCAAACTACATGATTGGCGGCCGGCCATCACAAGGGGTTGGACTAGAGTCATGCATGTCTTTAGCATCCAGGAGAGCACCATAGGGCCTTTCCGCTTCACCTTGTTCAGCAACTGGAATGTCTGTCACCTCTTTCTTTACCATCTGTAATAGTACAAGTACCGAACCCTGGTACATCATTCTTTATTTGGTCCTTATGTAATTCTTAAACACACGTACCTATGAATCGAATAATGCATTGGTTGTTTGAACCTGATGGATATCAATAAAGCTATAACCTACTTTCAAGTTTAAACTAGGTAGAATTTTAAATAGCAGCAATTAAATTAGGGCGAAATTACATTGTGCAGGTCATTACGGCACACACGGATGGTAAAACACAAACATTTGCGATATAAACCATAATGCGAGACGGTTCAGAGAGAGGAAACGTGTGCAAGCATGCACACAGTTGCCATTTGCAAAGCATGTGTAATGTCAGACACTATCACATACGGTGCGGGAAAACTAAATGTGTGCGATTGTCTACCAGTCATACACGGTTTATAACCATGAACTATTTGTGATGTGCTAGGCATCATAAAACTCCCGTGCCTGGAATCTGCCTGATTTTAGGCAGAACCTCAAAACTCCGACTGTGATGGCAATGCGGGCACATACGAGTAGCAAGGATGAAGCGTTTGGGATATTCGAGATATCGGAAACAGTTATATAGGGACAATTGTATGCATCAAGGCTCCCTATCCCCGACAGTTTCTGGGACATGTGGGAAGGACCCCCCTATCGCCCATACTCACTTGGCAACGGTTCCAAATGCCGTCATGGAAAGGGGTTAAAACCGTTTGTTTAGGACCGATGCGCACTAGTCTTTGTAACGTTTTGGTCTTACCAAAATGGGCGATCAATCCCACTGAGTTTGCCTGGCCAACTCTCCGTTTGCTCATTGTTGAAATCGGTCTCACCGAGTTCATACAATCGGTCACACCAAGATGAGGTTTTGCCCTAACCCTAGCACATTGATCCCACCGAGTTGATCACATCGGTCCTACCGAGATTCCTAACATTCACATTTTGAACTAAATCGGTCTCACCGGGTTCTCCTATTTGGTTTGACCGAGTTGGGTCAAATGTGTGTAATGGTTGGATTTTGTGTGGAGGCTATATATACCCCTCCACCCCCTTCTCTATTAAAGAGAGAGCCGTCAGAATGTGCCTACACTTGCACTACTCATTTTCTGAGATAGAACCACCTAGTCATGTGTTGAGACCAAGACATTCCAATCCAACCACAAGAATCTTGACCTCTAGCCTTCCCCAAGTTGCTTTCCACTCAAATCATCTTTCCACCATAGCCAAATCTGAGAGAGAGAGTTCAGTGTTGAGGAGACTATCATTTGAAGCACAAGAGCAAGGAGTTCATCATCAACACACCATCTATTACCTTTTGGAGAGTGGTGGCTCCTAGGTTGGTTAGGTGTCACATGGGAGCCTCTAACAGGATTGTGGAGTTAAACCAAAGAGTTTGTAAGGGCAAGGAGATTGCCTTCTTCATGAAGATCTACCCGAGTGAGGTAAGACCTTCATGGGCTATGGCCATGGTGGGATAGACAAGGTTGCTTCCTCATTGACCCTTCATGGGTGGAGCCCTGCGTGGACTTGTGCAACCATTACCCTTTGTGGGTTGAAGTCTCCATCAACGTGGATATACAATAGCACCACCTATCAGAACCACACCAAAAATCTCCGTTTCTACATTACGTTTGCCTTCACCAGACCCTTCCCTTTACCTTCATATGTAATGTTTTACTTTCTGCTGATACAATCTTAGAATTGCATGTGTACGTTGATTCCTTGACTTGTGCTAAGTTCCTAAAATCTGCCAAGAATTAAGTTTGGGAAATGCTAGATTTTTATTTGGTAGTGTAGTCTAATCACCCCCCTCTAGACCTACTTTCGATCCTACATAGAGATGTCTCATGGATCATTGCTGCTGCTTACACTAAAGCCGATTGAGCCCCTATGCGAGACGTAGCTAGCCAGCCGGTGTTGGTTGCCTCCCGATGAATACTGACCGTTGGTACCGTGTGCGTGGTACATACAACGAGTCGAGACGTGGTGAGTCGAGCCGGTTGGTTGGTTGTGGATGAATAGTTCCTGATGGGGGTTGGATTAATAGGACCTTGTGGTAGTAGGTGGTGCGGCTTGAACTACGCCGGTATTTACCCAAAGAGGAAGGGATGATGCTGCACAACTATGGTAGGTATTTCCCTCAGTGATGAGACCAAGGTTATCGAACGAGTAGGAGTACCACACAACACCACCTATACAGCTCCTGCACACAAAGAACAAATACTTGCAACCTGATGTAAGAGAGGGGTCGTCAATCCCTCACGACTAAAAAGATATGTAAAATTGTAGTAGATTGGATAAATAGATCTCACGGGAAAGCGAGATAAAATAAATAATAATAAATTGCAGCAAGGTATTTTTGTATTTTTGGTTTAATAGATCTAAAAATAAAACCCAATAAAAATAGATCACGAAGGCAAATATAATAAAGAAGAGACCCGGGGGCCGTAGATTTCACTAGTGGCTTCGCTCGAGAAAAATAGCATACAGTTGGTAAAGAAATTACTGTTGAGTAATTGATAGAACTTCAAATAATCTTGAAGATATCTAGGCAATGATCATTATATAGGCATCACGTCCAAGATTAGTAGACTGACTCCTGCCTGCATCTACTACTATTACTCCACACATCGACCGCTATCCAGCATGCATCTAGTGTATTAAGTTCATGGAGAAATGGAGTAATCTAATAAGAACGATGACATCATGTAGACAAGATCTATTTGTGTAGAAATAGACCCCATCTTGTTATCCTTAATAGCAATGATACATACATGTTGGTTCCCTTCAGTCACTGGGATCAAGCACCATAAGATCGAACCCATCAGAAAGCACCTCTTGTAATGCCCCAAGACCGTTGCGCCAGGTGTCTTCCAGTTATTCGTGTCGTTTCCTTGTTATTCGCTTGTGTGTTGCATCTTATCATGTCATCATCCGCATTGCTTTTGCATGTTTTCAACACAAGCATTCGTCTGGGTTCCCCCAGTTCCGTCCCTTGTCCGTTCCGAGCCCACACACTTGCACGCGCCCACGGCACGTCCGAAATAGTATTTTTTAGTAGCCGAGAAATGTACTCAGAATGGGTTGAAAGTTGGCATGCGGTGTTGTTATAGTGTACATAGGCCGCCTGCCAAGTTTCATCGCATTCGGAGTTCGTTTGTTAGCCGAACCATTAAACTATAGCGACAATACAGTCGGTCAAACCGTCGGATGTTTTTGGTCTCCGGAAACAGTTGGCGGGCCTCTCTCTCTTCTCTTCTCTCAGCTTGAGACCGTCTACACAGTACACTACGTACCGCCAGGCCCAACCTAACCTCTCTCATCAGTCCGCATCCCTCCTCGCACGCGCGTCCGAAAGCTGTCCCGGACCCGACCCCGGGCAGTCGTCGCCGTTGGATTCGAATCATCCCCAAACATCTACAAAACATCTCCGTTTTCTTTTTTGGGCTCCCTACCTATTTATTCCGGGCCATCTGATTATTATTGGAAGGATTCAAACGACCCTACCCAAATCCACTCGGTATATATATCCGGATCAAACCCTAGTCCAATCCATCCATCCCCTCTCCGCCGCCAGCCGACCAACTCCCTCCTTCCTCGGGATCCTCCCAGATCCATCGAACCAGCCACCTCCTCCTCGATCCAAATCCTCCCCTGTCCAGACTCCGCTGCCACCCTCTCCATTTCTCTCGGGATCACCAGCAAGCTAATCGCTAGAGCTCACCTCCAGATATACAAACCCATCCATCCATCAGCCATGAGGGCCTTCCCGCTCAGTCTGGATCAGAGACCGAGCGAGAAGAGCTCGCTCCCGAACCAGCGCACTCCTCGGCGCCTCCGAGCACCTCGCCACCATCCCTCGCCGGCCATCGGAGCCCTCGCCGTCCGCGACCACACCGTAGGACCAGACCGCCCCTTGCTCCTCTTCCTTCTTCCTTTTCCTCTAGCTCATTTTCCTTCTCTTTCTCTTTGTCTCACATCTCTCCCGCTCACAGGACGCCATGACTGAGCCGAGATTGAGTTCGAGCTCAGGTTGATCCGCCCGTCTCCGTCCGGCTTCTTCCGCTAGGAGCACCACTGCGTCGACCACCGTCTTCCTCGCCTACGCTCGCTTCCAAGGACCCAGAGAGCTTCTTCCTTGAGGTCCACCTCCCCTGCACACGATGTCGCCGCTGCTTAAGCCCCATGTCCGGACACTGCAGGTGTTGCCCCGCATCCTGCTCGTCTGCGCTTGGAGATGAACGCATCAAGCGCGCCTTCTCGCGTTGACCGTGCCCTGCCAGCGCCAAGTCGCCCCGTCCACGCTGCCGTGTCACCTGTGTCGCGCCAGGGCCTTCTTCGCCCAGATCTCATCGCCGCCAAGCTGCTTCCTCGCCTTCCAGCCTTACGGCCGACGACCTCGACAACCAGCACCTCCGCAAGCCGCTGCCGCTGAGCCTCTTCATCGAGCCACCGTGTCCCTCTGTTCGTCTCGAGCACGAGCCCTGCTCGCTCCGCCCGTGGTCATTGTCGGCGACCCCAACCACGCCTGAGACACCCTTCCTCCTGCTGAGCCTGCTTCGCGTCGTCGTCCTGCCATGGATTCCGAGCTTCTCCACCCGCACCACGACGGCCCTCCTTTGGTTTGACACCATTTGCCGAGCTCCCTGCTGCGCTGGAGTCCCGCTGCTTCCCTTCCCTATAACACGGCCAGGCCTCATCACCGGAGTCCCTGCGTCGTCGTGCCAGTTGATCGGGTCCGCTGCTGCACCTTCTTTTCGAGGGAGATGAGCGTCGCAACCTAGAGCCCGCGTTCCTCCCTCGCGTAGACTGCGGCCTCGATCCGAGATAGCATGGACGAGCGCCAGGACCCTGTTCCCCCTGCCTCGCCCACGGGCCTCCTCCTCGTTCGGCCAAGCCAGATCTGTCCGTTGGGTGAGCAGCCTCCCGGCCTTTTCCTTTGTTGGGACAGCCTCTGTTTCGGCCCAACGCATGTTTTTTCCTGAACATTTTAGCTAATTATTCCAGAGTTTCTAGTTTTGCAGAAAAGTCCCTAAACTCCATGCATATTAAAACTTAACAACAGTGCATCATATGTAAAAACATTATATATGAAAATGCTTAGAATTTCACCTAGTTTAATAATATGCCACTTTCATCCATTTTAACATGTTTAAAATGTTGTTTGATTAATTTTGCTCATATGCCATGCTAAAATGCTTTAATTCATAACTTAATAACCGTAGCTCAGTTTTATTAAACATTATAAGTAATCGGGGCAGAAAAATGCCTAGTTTAACATGGTGGCATCATCTTGTATGTTTAACAACTCTAAAATTGGGTTTAAGGCAGAACAATACCAAATTCAAAACATGCATATGGGGATTTTCCAGAATTGTTGTTTGTTATTTCCAGCCTCATTTAAATTTGACTAGATAGTTAGTTTACTTATGCTTCACCTCTTGCCATGCTAACCAACATTTAATATTGTTGAGTACATAAACGGGAGAGAACTAAATAAGTCATGTGGTGTTCCACCAATATGCAACTCGTTGCATATTGAGCTCCACTTAACTTGTAGTTTCTGCTTGTGCACTTTGCCATGCCATGCATCATGCTTGGTGGTGCATCATGCCATGCTTATGTGATGGTTGTTTACTATGTTGTTTGCTTCTTTCCGGTATTGCTTCTTTGGGTTAGTTCCGTTAACGTCGCGTTTGTGAGGATCCGTTCGACTACGTCCGTTTGTCTTCTTCATAGACTCGTTCTTCTTCCTTGCGGCATCTCAGGGAAGATGACCATACCCTCGACATCACTTCTATCTTTGCTTGCTAGTTGTTCGCTCTATTGCCATGCCGCGCTACCTACCGCTTGCTATATCATGCCTCCCATATTGCCATGTCAAGCATCCAACCCTCCTTTCCTAGAAAACCATTGTCTTGCTATGTTACTTCTTTGCTCAGCCCCTCTTATAGCGTTGTTAGTTGTAGGTGAAGCTGAAGTTTGTTCCATGTTTGGAACATGGATATGTTGGGATATCACAATATCTATTATATTAATTAATGCATCTATATACTTGGTAAAGGGTGGAAGGCTCGGCCTTATGCCTGGTGTTTTGTTCCACTCTTGCCGCCCTAGTTTCCGTCATATCGGTGTTATGTTCCTTGATTTTGCGTTCCTTACACAGTTGGGTGTTATGGGGACCCCTTGATAGTTCGCTTTGAATAAAACTCCTCTAGCAAGGCCCAACCTTGGTTTTACCATTTGCCTCACCACCACCTACTTTTCCCTTGGGAGTCGCGCTCCCGAGGGTCATCTTTATTTTAACCCCCCCCCCACCGGGCCAGTGCTTTTCTAAGTGTTGGCCCGAACCGGGCAGCCTGCGGGGCCACCTTGGGGCAACTCGAGGCATGGTTTTACTCGTAGCTTGACCTATCCGGTGTTAACTTGAGAATGAGATATGTCCAGCTCCTATCGGGATTGTCGGCACATCGGGCGGCTTTGCTGGTCTTGTTTTACCATTGTCGAAATGTTTTTTTACCGGGATTCCGAGTCTGATCGGGTCTTCCTGGGAGAAGGAATGTCCTTCGTTGACCGTGAGAGCTTGTGATGGGCTAAGTTTGGACACCCCTTCAGCGTTTTGAACTTTCGAAAGCCATGCCCGCGGTTATGGGAAGATGGGAATCTGTTAATATCTGGTTGTAGAAAACTTGACACTTAACTTAATTGAAAATGAATCAACCGCGTGTGTAGCCGTGATGGTCTCTTCTCGGCGGGGTCCGGGAAGTGAACACGGTTCTTGTGTTATGCTTAAACGTAAGTAGCTTTCAGGATCACTGCTTGATCAGTTCTAGCTTCTCGACTGTTGTGTTGCTTCACTTCTCGCTCTTATTTGCGTATGTTAGCCACCATATATGCTTAGTGCTTGCTGCAGCTCCACCTCATTACCTTTCCCTACCCATAAGCTTAAATAGTCTTGATGTCGCGGGTGTGAGATTGCTGAGTCCTCGTAACTCACAGATACTTCCAAATAGTTGCAGGTGCCGATGATACCAGTGCAGGTGACGCAACCCAGCTCAAGTGGGAGCTCGATGAAGATCTTGACCGTTGTCTTGTTTCGTTTCCTGTTGATCAGTAGAGGACCCTAGTGGGGGCGATCGGGGATCTAGCATTTGGGGTTCTCTTCTTTTATTTTGGTTCCATAGTCGGACCTTGATTGTATTCTGGATGATGTATGTTTAACTTGTATTTGTGTGAAGTGGCGATTGTAAGACAATTCTTTATCCCTTTCTTATTCAGTCATGGGATGTGTGAAGATTACCCCTCTTGCAACATGCCTACCATGCGGCTGTGCCTCTAAATCATGCCTCGACAAGTGGGAGATATAGCCGCATCGTGGGTGTTACACCTCTTCCCATGGCAAGAAAACTCGATCTAATTTTCCCAACTAAACCAAAGATTCGAAGAAGAAATACGAGGCTATAAGTAATCATGCATATAAGAGATCAAACGACTCAAGTAACTTTCATGGATAAAGACATAGATCTGATCATAAACTCAAAGTTCATCACATCCCAACAAACACACCGCAAAAAGAGTTACATCAAATAGATCTCCAAGAGACCATTGTATAGAGAATCAAAAGAACGAGAGGAAGCCATCTAACAACTAACTACGGACCCGTAGGTCTGCAATGAACTACTCATGCATCATCGGAGAGGCACCTATGAGCAACCCCTCCGTGATGGTGCCTAGATTGGATCTGTGGTTCTGGAACTTGCGGCATCTAGAATTGATTCGTCGACTCCCCTAGGGTTTGTGGAATATTGGGGTATTTATAGAGCAAAGAGGTAGTGTGGGAGGCCATCGAGGTGGGCATAACCCACCTGGGCACGCCTGGGGGCCCAGGCGCGCCCTGGTGGGTTGTGCCCCCCTTGGGGCACCCCCAGGTGCTTCTTCGGCCCATCATGTGTCTTCTGGTCCCAAAAAATCCACAATAAAGTTTCGCCACATTTGGAGTCTATTTGATATTTATTTTCTGCGATGTAAAAAAAAAGCAAAAAACATTAACTAACACTTGGCACTATGTCAATAGGTTAGTCCCAAAATATGATATAAATGTTTGTAAAACATCCAACAATGATAATATAACAACATGGAACAATGAAAAATTATAGATACGTTGGTGACGTATCAACATCCCCAAGCTTAATTCATGCTCGTCCTCGAGTAGGTGAATGATAAAAACAGAAATTTTGATGTGGAATGATGCCTAACATGTTCATCACATATTATTTTCTTTTATAGCATGGACAATTGGACTTTTATATGGTTCAAAGCAATAGTCTAGTTCTGACATGAGGACTTTAATACTCAAGCATATCAACAAACAACCATGTCTTTCAAAATACCAACCTAGCCCATTATGCTCAATCATTGATCCATTCATGAAACACACTCGCATATTAGCTACACCTAATGCTCAAGTACGATCATAGTGCCCCTCAGTTGGTGCTTTATAAGATGAGATGGAGACTCAAGTAAAAATAAAAATTGCATAAACTAAATAGAAAGGCCCTTCGCGGAGGGAAGTAGGTATTTGTGGAGGTGCTAGAGCTCAAAGTGAAAAAAAATGAGATAAAACATTTTGGGCGGCATGCTGTTCCTGTCAACGAAAATGATCGACTAGTTCCCAATACTTTCCATGTTAGATATATCATAGGCGGTTCCCAAAGAGAAAATAAAGTTTATTCCTTTTTCCACCATACTTTAACTTTCCATGGCTAACCGTATCCATGAGTGCCTTCCATAAGAACACTTTCCAAGGAATTTATTATTTGACAACATAAAGTAAATTCATTTTTCATTTCGGGACTAGGAATCCCTAATACCTTTGCCGTACTCTTGTGCAATGACAAGTTAATAAACACTCATCTTGAGAATAGCACATCTAGCAAGGAAGTACATTAGCCACCCCTACCGTTTCATGAGCAGTACGAGCACACAAAACAGAAGTGTATTTTGAAAATTAGAGATGGCACATACAAATTTTCTTAGAATGGCAAAAGAATACAACATATAGGTAGGTATAGTGGACTCATATGGAAAAATTGGTTTAAAGGATTTTGGATGCAAAAGTAGTGATCATACTTAGTGCAAATGAAGGCTAGCCAAAGATTGAGAAACATCCAACCAAGAAACGAAAAATCTCATAAGTGAGAGTTAAGCATAACTAACACCGAATAATGCACCACAAGTAGGATGTAATTTCATTGCATAACTATTAACTTTCATGCTTGCATAGGGAACCACAAACCTTAACACCAATATTCTTACTAAAACATAATTACTCATCAACATGACTCACATATCATATCATCATATCTCAAAACTATTACAAAGAATCAAGTTTAATTTGTCCAATGATCTTCATGAAAGTTCTTATTATATCCTCCTTGGATACTTATCACTTTAGGACTAATTTCATATGTTGCTTTTAATAAGCTCAAACAAATATAAGTGAAGAACATGAGTATGATATTTTCTTTCTATCAAAATAATATAAGTGCAGCAAGAGAGAATTTCTTAAAAATATTACTAACTCTCAAATAAATCTAAGTGAAGCATGAGAGCATTTCTCAAAAATACTAAAGCACACCGTGCTAAAAAAGATATAAGTGAGGCACTAGAGCAATTCCATAACTCCAAAAGATTAAAGTGAAGCATAGAGAGCAATTCTAACAAGTCATAGCATAATTTTGGCTCTCTCAAATAGGTGTGTCCAGCAAGGATTCATGACTAAAAATACAAAGCGAAACAAGCAAAGACTCATATCATACAAGAAGCTCCAAGCAAAACTCGTAATATGTGATGAATAAAAATATAGCTCCAAGTAAAATACCGGTGGTCGTTAGAAAAAAGAGGGGATGCCACTCGGGGCATCCCCCAGCTTAGTTGCTTGATACTTCTTGAATATTATCTTGGGGTGCCATGGGCATCCCCAAGTGTCGCGGGATATCCATGGCCACCTATGGGACTAGGAGGCCCCTTGCTAGTTTAGCAGGGGACATCACATTGCACAAAGAGCAGACCAGCGCACAGCAGCACGACAGAAAACACATAAGCAATTTACCCAGGTTTGGGCCGCCGCGAGGCATAAAACCCTACTCATGCTTTGGTGGATTGATGGTGGAAAGGAGGTGGTGAAGCATAGTACACTTGCCCGGCAGGAATTGCCTCCGTGCAGTAGCGACTACGCTCGCATGGGGGTGTGGGTTCATCAATTTTCAAACCCTTTCTACGGTTGCCATGGGCCTCCTTTTATAGATTAAGCGGTCACCACAATGGCAAAGTAGTCGTTATGCACTGTTATGATAGCAAACAATGTTATCATACCTAACTCTACGGGCTGACAGGGCACATTAAATGCACCGCTTAGTTTCACATCATTGGTCGCTCGGCAAGGCTTGCCGGGCTATTTTGCCAGCTCCGCACCTATTCTCTTGACACATCGCAGGACGGGTGTCACTTGTGGATTTCTTCTATAGGAAATGGCTGCAATGTGGCGAATGGCTGCCACTTAATCACCTTGCGGATTGACACCGCATCGATCGACGACGTGGGTAATGCTTGAGTGGTTAGTGACGTGGTTTTGCTTCTGCGAGCCCCGGCAGGCCCTGCCAAGACGCCTCGGGTGCTTGCTTCTAGGGGTGGCCGTGCCCCTTGCCGGGCTCGCTTGTCCGGCAAGGGAGGCCCTTCTCTTGGCGATGTCTTGCTTCTCTAGCTTGGCCTTAGTCCCTCTGAGCTGGATGTTGGTTCTTCGAATCTCTTGGTTCCTTGTATCCTAGCTTGGGTTGGCACATCAATCTTGCCCTTGTGCCTATGCATAGTCTGGGCAACAAACCCAGGGTTTGTTGCAACGATAGAAGCCCCCGGGCTTGCCCCGAACACGATGATGAGCGTCGTCGGGGTAGGGCCTAATAAGTGCACTGGCAGGGTTGCTGAAGCGCTCGGCCCTTGAGGTCTTCATTGCTTCTTCACCAGCCTTGATTTCGGGCCAGTTTCCGGTTTCCCCGCGCACAGTGTAAAGCCAATAGTGGTGGGGCCGCTGCAATGATGGCCCGTGAATGACTTTAATGCACGGGTTAGAAACTGCCAATTTACTTTTCCCACAGCGCGCCCTAATCCTTAGCCACATATGTTGCATGCATCATGCGGGGTCAGTAACGGAGGCGCGTGGCGCGGGAGAGCATCATGGTGAGGGCACGGGAGAGCATCATTGGCAGAGGAGGATGGTGGCCACCTGTTGATGGAGGAGCCCTCCTCCTCGTCCTGCCTATAAAAGGGAGGGGCGGAGGAGGGCGAAGTCATCCATCATTGCATTCCTCCTCTTCTTATCTTTCACTTCCACTGGCTATGTAGAAGAGAGGGGCCTGGGGCCAGCCCCCGGGCTCCTACTTGGGGCTATCATTGCCTCATGTTGGTGCTGATGCTTGGGAAGTGAGCCTCGTCCTTGGAGTGAGCCCCTAGTATGTACATACACGTTCGCCACCAGAATGACAACGCTACGTACGCTTCGACTAGGTGGATCCTGACTGTCAGGAACTTCCTTGCGTGCGAAGATGTAGCTGGTGGGTCCCAGTAGTCAGGGGGGCAAATCATTTTTTTGCCTGTAATATGGACGCACTTCCTTGCATGTGAATATGTAGTTGGTGGGTCCCAGCAGTCAGGGGGAAACTTTTTTTTCGCGAAATATGGTGGCCCATCTGGTGGGTCCCTGCTGTCAGGTGGAGAAATCATTATTTTGCGCGTAATTTCCTTGCTGCGGCCATGGACCCAGTTGTCAGCCTCTCCACTTATAGTACTCTTCCAATGGAAGTCGTTCGTTGACCACATTGACGACGCTGCTATAACACCCCGGATGTAACTTACCATATTTGTATTTCAACTCTTGCCATTTTCTGCTCTAAGTTATGTGATTCCTTCATGGTTGGGTTTTTCTCTTCGCTTTGCATTGTGTCCATGTCATGCATTTCATAACATGTCATCATGTGCATCTCATTTGCATACATGTTTGTCTCATGCATCCGAGCATTTTCCCCGTTGTCCGTTTTGCAATCCGACACTCCTACCTCCTCCGGCGCCCCCTTTTTCCTCTTTTCATGAGCGGGTGTTAAACATTCTCAGAATGGACCGAGATTTGCCAAGCGGCCTTGGTACACCACTGGTAGACCGCCTGTCAAGTTTCGTGCCATTTGGAGTCTGTTTGATACTCCAACGGTTAACCGAGGAACCGTAAAGGCATCGTGTGTGCTGCAGCCCAACACCCCTCCAAAGTGGCCCAAAACCCATCCAAACCCCCTCCATCCTCTCGGCCGTTCGATCCCGATCGCGTGGCCGAAAACCGCACCTCATTTAGACTCTCCTAGTTCCCTCGACCTATAAATATGTGCACTCCTCCGAATTTTCGGGTCCAACCCTAGCCTTCCTCCACCCCGCGCCGCGGGACACATCCGGTCCGGCCGGACAAAAGTCACGCCGCCGGCCTTAGCCACTCTCGCGCCGCCATGTGGCGCGTCCGCCGCCCCCGTGCCGCCGACCCGCCAGCCCCCCCCCCCCCCCCGAGCCCGCGCATCCGCCGCAACCCGACGTTCGCCGGCCGCCGTCCGTCATCGCCGCGAACCGACGTCCGCCGGCCGCCGTCCGTCATTGCTGCCCTGCGGTGGAGCTCCCTGCCGCCTCGAGGTTGCCGCCGCCCTTCTTCCTCCCCCGCGGAGACAACCTTCGGAGCCGGCGACCCCTCCATCTTCGGCCGCCTACCACAACTACTCTGGCCAGAACTCCAGTGAGATTCCGGACATCCTCGGAATCCGCGCCAGATCCAGATCTGAGAAACCCTAGGTTGACCCCGTTTTTCCCCAAGTCCCTAACATTTTCAGCTCATGTTCGTTGCATCATAATTCTGTGCCCGTAGCTCCGTTTTGTGCGTGCCATATGTCAAAATGTTCATTAAGATGTGCTCTTCATTTTATTCCATTGTGACATGCTCATTTGAGTCCATCTTGATGCACAAATTGTTCATGCAAGAGTGCTATAAAATGTTAGGTGTTGATTCTTAGCAGAGTATAAGCATTTGTCATTTTTCCTACAATTTTTAAGTGCTGCATATGAACTTGAGCCCTACATGTGTGTTGGGCTATGCCATGCCATCTTTACATGAGTGTATGCCATGTCTTTTTGTGATCAATGTGGTGACTAGCACAAGCATGCAAAGTAGCTCTCGTGATGTTGCTAATTTCAGGGTCTTAGAATTTTACTAAGTTTTTCCCTGTTGTTATTTTTATGCCATGTATTCATGTTGCTAAAGTGAGATCCGTGCTTCTTTTGAGTTTGTTTAGTAAGGATGATTTGGACATATGGTCATGCTCTATCCATCCATGCCCCTGTTTGCATTTATGGAGTGCCCTAGCATGACTCAATCTTGCTCTACTTTTGCTATCAAATGTTCCTGGCAGATTGTTTACGTGTTAATCAATTTTGCCAAGGTTGTTGTAGTTGATCCATGCATGCTAAGAGTTTGTTCTTGCTTTGGTTAGCTTCATGAACATGTATTCTTGATGGTTATATGCTTATCTTGTCATTCAATGCCTTGTGTTGAGTGCCTCGAGCTCGCAAACATGCCTTCATAATTCTGATTATGCCATGCCCTATTTTCTGCTAAGTTTGAATCTGTTAACGAAACTTGCTATGTTTACATGGGTGCCGTCATATCTTCTGATCCTTTTGGCTTATGCTCAGTAAGGAACTTCTGTTATATGCTTTGATTAGATTCATGCCATGCCTTGTATTGCTATCTTCTGTTCCTATAGCATGTTGTTTTTTTGCTCAAAACATTGCTTCCTGATGTTAATTCTTGACATGTTAGTATTTTCACGAAGTCTATGAAGCTGATATCTTTTTCACTTTTGCCATGCTTGTTTGAACCTGCTCTTGTCTGATTTAGCCATAGCTCAGTGTTCATCTTTTGTCAAGCATCTTGAGTGGATCACTGCCATGTGCTTTGTTTCTATGTTGGAGTGCAGTAGCTTAGTCTCTTGTTGCATTCTAGATGGCATCTTGCTGTTAATCGCAGAATTGTGCCATTCTTGTTTTGCTTGCCATTTGCAAACCGTGCATCCGTTTCCGGTGATCTGTATATCGATTTTGACCGAAATCAACTCATCTTTCCAGCGGCACACTTGGTTTGCCAACTTGAGGTCTGGTTCAATCGTTTCCTTCCAGAGCTCGCATATGCATTGCATTTCTCATCCCGCATATCATGCCATGTTTTGCATCATGTTGCTTGCGCATTGCACCATGATTGATTGTTGGTCCTTTGCTTGTGTTCTTGCTTTGGGTCAAGCTTTCGTCAACTCGGAGAACTTTGCAGGCAAGATGAACATACCCTCGAAATAACTTCTATCTTTGTTTACTAGTTGCTCGCTCTATTGATATGCCGCGATACCTACCACTTGCTATATCATGCCTCCCATATTGCCATGTCAAGCCTCTAACCCACCTTTTCCTAGCAAACCGTTGTTTGGCTATGTTACCGCTTTGCTCAACCCCTCTTATAGCATTGCTAGTTGCAGGTGAAGATGGAGTGTGTTCCTTGTTGGAACATGGTTATTGTTGGGATATCATTATTATATCTTGTTTACTTTAATGCACCTATATACTTGGCAAAGGGTGGAAGGCTCGGCCTTATGCCTGGTGTTTTGTTCCACTCTTGCCGCCCTAGTTTCCGTCATACATGTGTTATTTTCCTTGATTTTGCATTCCTTACGCGGTTGGGTTATAATGGGAACCCCTTGATAGTTCGCCTTGAATAAAACTCCTCCAGCAAGGCCGAACCTTGGTTTTACCATTTGCCACCTAAGCCTTTTTCCCTTGGGTTCCGTGGACTCAAGGGTCATCTTTATTTTAAACCCCCGGGCCAGTGCTCCTCTAATTGTTTCTCCAAACTAGAGCCCCTTGCAGCGCCACCTCGGGGAAACTCGAGGGTTGGTTTTAGTTGTACAGATTGCTTATCCGGTGTGCCCTGAGAACGAGATATGTGCAGCTCCTCTCGGGATTTGTCAGCACATTCGGGTAGCTTTTCTGGTCTTGTTTTACCATTGTCAAAATGTCTTGTAACCAGGATTCCGAGTCTGATCGGGTCTTCTTGGGAGAAGGAATATCCTTCGTTGACTGTGAAAGCTTGTGATGGGCTAAGTTGGGACACCCCTGCAGGGTTTTGAACTTTCGAAAGCCGTGCCCGTGTTTATGGGAATTTGTTAATATCCGGTTGTAGAAAAACTGACACTTAACTTAGTTAAAATGAATCAACAACGTGTGTAGCCGTGATGGTCTCTTTTCGGCGAAGTTCGGGAAGAGAACACGGTCTCATGTATTGCTTGAACGTAAGTAGTTTCAGGATCACTTCTTGATCTTTCTAGCTTCTCGCCCGTGCTTTGCTTCTCTTCTCGCTCTCATTTGCGTAACTTAGCCTCCATATATGCTAGTGCTTGCTGCAGCTCCACCTCACTACCTTTCCTACCCATAAGCTTAAATTAGTCTTGATCGCGAGGGTGTGAGATTTCTGAGTCCCCGTGACTCATAGATTACTTCCAAAACCAGATGCAAGTGCCGATGATGCTAGTGCAGGGGACGCGACCGAACTCAAGTGGGAGTTCGACGAGGATTCTGGATGTTGCTATGTTTGCTTTCTGGACGATCAGTAGAGGAGCCCTGTTGGGGCGATCGGGGATCTATGCATTTGGGGTTGTCTTTCTTTATTTGGTTCCGTAGTCGGACCTTGATTGTATTATGGATGATGTAATGCTATATTTATGTATTGTGCGAAGTGGCGATTGTAAGCCAACTCTTTATCCCTCTCTTATTCAGTACATGGGATGTGTAAAGATTACCCCTCTTGCGACATGCCTAGTATGCAACTATGCCTCTAAGTCGTGCTCCGACACGTGGGAGATATAGCCGCATCGTGGGTGTTACAATATCTATGGAGCTAGAATCATTCATGTTGACTAATTTGATAAAGCCCTCCGTCCCCGTCAACTTAGTAGGCCAACAAGTCAGCCTCCCATTATGCTGGGTCCTAGCTAGCAGGGGGGAGTATTCATTTTTTGTTCGTAATAAGGAAGCACTTCCTTGCGTGCGAAGATATAGCTGGTGGGTCCGGGCTGTCAGTGGCTGGAACGTTTTTTTCCTGAAATACGGAGGCCCTTTCGGTTGTGTGGGGACCCCGACTCATAGGTGGAGATCTCCGAATGCACGTGCACAGTGATCCCAGAGATCAATGCTCACTGAACACACAGAAGCTGAATAACAAGAGTCTTACATCCATACATAC
This sequence comes from Triticum monococcum, assembly GCA_034509565.1. Taxonomy (NCBI): domain Eukaryota; kingdom Viridiplantae; phylum Streptophyta; class Magnoliopsida; order Poales; family Poaceae; genus Triticum; species Triticum monococcum. The sequence continues at coordinate 306,502,127 of CM067844.1, read as the reverse complement.
CGTATTACACAAGTAGGACCATTATGGTCAAGTCTTGAGTATAACATCGCAGCGGAAATCTTTGTTGATAACTTGGACCCATGCCATCTGCCTTAACCCTACAGGCATTCTGACTGGGAAGCGTCCTAGCTCGCATGTTCATCACCGAAGTATTCTTCGTCATATCTTGTTCTTTCATGCCTGGCCAATAAAATAACCAGTGGTAAGCCAATGAGTACTTTGAATGTACTCGCAAGCAACCCATGTTTTGGTTCAAGGTACAACAATGCATGATATAGGTAAATTTTTCCGGAAGGCTAGTTTTTTTGAGTGCAATGACATGTTCAGCAGCTTGTAAGACATGCATCAGGAGAATTGAAGTAACCACAAGGACAGGTTATAGATATCAACATAAATAGAGTGGGCACCAACCCAACTTAATCATGTCAAGTCCTCCGACTCGACCCAAGTAGTGGTATCATCATAAAAGGAGTGGGCACCAACCCAACTCAATCATGTCAAGTCTTCTGACTTGACCCGAGTAGTTTTTCCCCATTTATCCAAACACTCACACTGGTTTGAAAACATGCGGACGTAGTTTAAGCAGCACCGCCCAACTGTCCTTGACCGTGGACACGGCTATTCGAATAGTTTTACACTCTGCAGAGGTTGCACACTTTACCCACAAGATCCGGGGAACTTCGTGTCATCCACCACCCGCGGTACCTCAAGTACCCGGGGTAAGCACCCGATCACTATCTTTCCCTAGACGACACTAACAAGGAGTCCACTCGTTGTTCTGTATCCTCACGATGTACATCATACGAGACTCACTCGAGATCGTAACATCCGAGAGGGTACACAATGGTGTATCCGGTGCCCTGTGAAAACAGTCATGGCCGCCCTACCTGGCACGACCCCGTCCCGAGAGAGTGCACCAACAACTCTCCCGTCACTAGTAATGCGTGCTCCAAGCTAGTATTGGCCTAGGTAATCAATAATGCCCTTTCCCATGCAAGGGTAGAGTGGTTGCGCATGTAAGGTTGGGACAGTCGACAAATCTTAAATCTAATCCGTTTTCGAAAACAACACACACACTTGCCTCGGTACACCACTTCGTCATCAAGTGGTTACCCATTTCATTGCCTCCCTCGGGCATAAGTGGCACCCGACGGGGTTTTCGAAAAAGTCTTTTGAAAGCACTAGCCTCCATCACCATGCATATTCCCGTCCCTTTTGCGTAGCACTACTTAGCATCCTATCTACTCCCACCGGCATAACCCTCATAAGGAGGTAGGGTCATGCACAATGCAAGTATCAATAAGGAGGAGATGAGGGCAACCCACCAAAGTGGCTCCCCTCTCATCACGATTCCGATGCAACAATAATAAAGTGCCATATGGAATGCATAAAAAGGGTTTCATAGACATGGTCAAAGGGCTGCTTGCCTGTTTTAACAAAGTCTTCGAGGTCTTCCAAAAATATCTATGGTCCAACTCCGAGCATTTCGTCTACTTCATCAACTATCATCGAAAAGCAACCACAATAAGCAACACAACAAGGTAGAAAATAAAAGTGTTCCAAAAATATTGATTTGACTTTTCTAGGATACCTTTGGTCACATGAGGAATGACCAAAGTGATTTCATTGGAAGTGGATCAATGGATATTTCTAACATTTTGATATGATGGAATCAAGGGGTTCATGGAATTGCAAGAAGTGTACAGAAACATATTTTTGAAAAATGAGCAAAGGCACCCATCTAACAAAGGATGATTTTAGAAGGATCTAGGAATTGGTTCCACTTGATTTGGAGTTGGAATGCTTTCCAATGAATTTACAAAGTTGATAAATGTGAAGAAATGGCTCAATAATTTATGTGGTACAGAAAGTATTAATAAAAATGTTCATAAACTAAGTTATGAACTTAGAAACATCTAGGAATTTTGAATCATGGCATTTGGATCAAAAATGGGCTCTCTGTGATTTTCTAAAGTTTATCACAGAAATGGAAAATGGGTTTTTAGTAAATATTTCTGAAGAGAAAGTTTTTGGAAAAATGTGCAAATAGCACCATGTGATAGATCATGATTTATGGAGTCCCTAGAAATTGGAATCATCAAATTTGGAGCTCTATTGAATTATTTATGGATTTTTGAAGTAGACTGAAAAAGAAAAAAGGAAATAAGGATTTAACCTTATCCTGTGCGCTGGGCGACAGATAGACCGTGGGCCGGCCCAGTGGCTCGGCTGCACGCGCGCAGGGGCCACGTCGGAGGCGGCTTCCTGGAAATACGCCTTCGCGTGAGGGAGACGGCAACGCCGGAAGCCGTCTCCACTTAAACGTGTGGGGTCCGCCCACCGGGTCACTGACAAGCGGGGCCCGGGGCTCAGGCCGTCTCCTACCTCCCACTCGAACAGAGCAGAGGCAGGGGAGGCGAGGCCGAGCGGCGCCGGCGCTCTTCCGGGCGGCACGGGCCACCTCCGTCGACGCCCCGCACACTGGAGGGCTCAGGAGTTCATTCCACACCCGCCGAGCTACGCCATGACCGCAGGGGAGGCCGGTTGCGGATGCACCATCGGCCGCGGCGGGCGAGGTTGACGGCAATGGTGGTCACGGCGCTATGGTCACCGGGAGAAGGTCAAGGAGCGCGGGGGAGGACCGCGGTGATGCTGGAGGTGCTCTAGTGGAGTCTAAAGGGGAGGGGAGAGGCCACGGAGCGTGAATTTAGGAGGAGGCCGACGACGGCACTCCGGCCATGGACGAGGTTGGAGGGCGCGGGAGGAGGAATGGCTTGGTCCAGGGGGTGCACGGGAGAGAGAGAGCAAATGGAGCAGAGAGGAGGGCCTGGGACGGCCTTTTATGGCGGGGCGATGGTGCACCGTGGACGAGTGCGCCGGCGAGGTCGTTGCCGTTGCTTGGGGTCACGGGGGCTCGTGTGTGCGTGTCCGGGGCGTTTGTAGAGATGGTCTACGGCCAAGGGAAGGGAGAGAAGGAGCGGGGAAGGGCCAGAGGTGCCGCGCATGTGAGGCTGCTCATTGGAGCTCTCGGGCGGCCGGCGCGCGTGTGAGCAGAGGCAGCAGGAGGGAGAAGGAGGAGGGGGGCAGCGGTTTAGCATGTCGTGGACGCCGAGGCACCTCGTCGGGCGCGCTGGGGAGGCCCGAGGTGGCCGGAGGTGTTCGGCAGGGGGCGTGGCATTGTTTAAAGGGCAGGGGCATGCCCACTCATGTCTGGTAGCGCTTGGGAGAAGTAAACAAGTAGGGAGGGGCATTGGTGCCCTGGAGAGCCAGTAGGAGAGGAGAGAGGTTGAGGGAGAGAGAGAAAATGGATGTCCAGAGAGAGGAAGTGGGGTTTTACCCCTACAATAATTGAGCTATGGATTTGCCATTGCTACTGGAGGTGAAAGGGGACTAGGAGGGGAGGTGGTAAAAAGTTGAGCTTACCGAGAATAGTGGAAGGGGTCAAGACAGTGATTTTTGCAAAATGTTAGAAGGTGTTTGATAATGATTTGGGCAAGCAAATGAACTCCAATTGCCATGATACTTAACAGGATGGAATGAAACTTATAAATAGGGTGTTCCACCAAATTTGAGCTCGTTTGGGAAAAGTTGCCAATGTAATTTTGGCAAACCCAAGAAATTAGCAGAAATGGCTTTACCAAGATTTAGTCATGCAAATCAATTCTCCTTGATGCACCACTTGGTGTAGTGTCATCATTTGAGGATTTGAACATGTCGTCAAAAGTTGGGGTCAAGGAGAAAAAGTTGGCAGTACAAACTTGTTCAAATTTGGTTCTGAATAGGAAGGGTTTTGGGGTACTTTGAGCAAGATAACATTCTTTCCATCTTGTGCCATTTGGTCTAGATGGATAATTAGACCATTTGGGCATGTTCACAAGGTTTGAGAACATTTGGACATGTTTGGCAATGTAAAGTTGCTCAAACTTCAAAATGGACAGAAATGGTTTCAGGAGATATCATGGGGTTGTACTATTCTCCATGACATGATACTTGGCAAGATCATCAAACATGTCATATTTGACATGCTAGAATTTTCTTGGATTTTTATGAAAATATTTCCTGTAGAAATATTTCAAATCCTTCAAAATGGGTAGAAATGGTTTTTGAGGGATTTGACCAATATTTTGAACATGACCATGTGTTGAAACTCTTATATATGGACAATATATGTCCATTGAGTTTCCCTAAATTTTCTCAAATATTTTTGAAACATTAAAATATTTTTCCCTATTAAAGACCATTTCTGGCCTTAAGAAAAAGCTTTTAAAATAAATAGGAAAATAACTTTTAAAATTATATTTTTGTGGTTTATGGTAGTCCTATATCTAATAGGTTTCAAATAAATTTTTGGAAAGATTTTTCACACCTCAAATCAAGTACTTGCAGTGCAAATCTCAATTCAAGGGGTTTTGGAAAACTAATTTTAGAAAATACTTTTTGGCCAAATAATTTTTGTAAGGAAATATTATATTTCTCTATACACATGGTATGATCATTGGGAAAAGGTTTTGGATCAAGGGGAAGGAGTATAAGAGTTGGAGGATTTGTTTGATTTTTAGAGCACTTGCAAACAACAGACAAAATCCAAACAAGGCAAGGTCCAAAACACTCAAAAGTTTTGTAAAACCTCATTTTATCATCATTTAATAGCTTAAGTGTTGTGGCATGAAAATCGGGGTGTGACAGACCTAGCCCCCTTACAAGAATCTCGTCCCCGAGATTCCCAGACTAGGCGCGGAAAGGATTATGGAAACTTGGATTTGGGGTAGTCTTCACGTCCTTATACTGCTTCTGCTTCCGTTTGGTGCTCCATTGAACCTTGAAGTACTCGATGGCGTGGCTTCGTGTTTGTCGTCCTGCTTGATCCAGATTGCAATTGGGGTCTCTCGCGGTAGGTCAAATCAGGATGAAGGTCAATGGCTTGGTGATCGACGTCCTTGTAAAGATTAGGCTTGCCTGGGATTTGGAGGCACTTCCGGAGTTGTGACACGTGGAAAACGTTGTGTACATCGGATAGTTCAGTTGGCAGTTCCAACTGGTAAGCCACTTCTCCATGTCGTGCAGTGATCTCGAAGGGGCCGATAAATCTTGGTGAGAGTTTTCCCTTAACGTGGAAACGCTTGGTTCCCTTAAGAGGAATCACTCGTAGGTATACATGGTCTCCGACTTGGAAGTCTACTTGTCAGCGACGAGTATCAGCATAGCTCTTCTGTCTGGACTTAGCGGCCTTCAGTCGTTCTCTGACTAGCTGAACTTGCTCTTCTGCTTCGCGGAGGATCTCAGGCCCAAATATTAGTCCTTCTCCGGTTTCTGACCAATTGAGGGGTGTGCGGCACTTGCGCCCGTACAACACCTCAAATGGTGCCATCTGAAGGCTTGACTGATAACTGTTGTTGTAGGAGAACTCGGTGAAAGGGAGGCAATCTTCCCACTTAGCTCCATATGCTAAGACACAGGCTCGGAGCATGTCTTCGAGTATCTGATTCACTCGTTCTGTCTGGCCTCCGGTCTGTCGGTGGAAAGCAGTGCTGAAGGACAACTTGGTTCCCATGGCCTCTTGGAACTTCTTCCAGAACCTTGAGGTAAACTGGGTTCCTCGGTCTGACACAATCTCCTTGGGAACACCATGAAGGCTTACGATTCTGTTGATGTATAGAGTTGCTAGCTGGTTGCCATCATAAGTGATCTTCATAGGAATGAAATGGGCTACTTTGGTCAAATGGTCGACTATGACCCAGATGGAGTCATGTCCCTTATTTGACCTGGGTAATCCAGTGATAAAGTCCATTCCGATCTTATCCCATTTCCATTCAGGCACCTTGAGAGGCTGTAACAATCCAGTGGGTCGCTGATGTTCAGCTTTGACCCTTTGGCATATGTCACATTTAGCAACGAAAGTGGCTATCTCTCTCTTCATGCCATGCCACCAGAATCTTTCCTTCAGGTCTTGATACATCTTGGTTCCTCCGGGGTGAATGGAATACGGGGTGTCATGAGCTTCTTGCAAGATCCAATTCTTGAGCTCAATCTTGTTGGGTACGCAAATGCGATTCCCAAACCACACAATTCCTTGCTCATCCCCTGAGAATCCTAGGGCCTTGTCTGCCTTGATCTTCCTCTTGATGCCTTCAATACCCTCGTGTCCCTTCTGGGCTTCCTTAATATCATCCACTAGGGTAGGCTTGACTTCAAGGTTGGCTAAGAATCCTGGTGCAACCAGTTCCAACCCGGAGCTTCCAAGTTCTTCATACAAGGCGGGTAGCCTTTCCTTAAGCATAGCATTCAAGGAACAAGCCTTTCTGCTTAATGCATCTGCCACCACATTAGCCTTTCCAGGGTGGTATTGAACACTGAGGTCATAATCCTTGGTCAACTCTAGCCACCTTCTTTGCCTCATGTTCAATTCCTTCTGAGTGAAAATATACTTCAGACTTTTGTGATCTGTGTATATCTCATACTTCTTCCCTAGGAGGTAATGTCGCCATGTTTTCAGGGCATGAACTACAGCTGCCAACTCAAGGTCATGAGTAGCATAGTTCTCTTCATGAGGCCGTAGCTGCCTTGAAAGGTAAGCTACGACTCTGCCTTCTTGCATCAGAACACCTCCCAGTCCGGTTCTTGACGCATCACAATATATCACAAACTCCTTGTGTATATCTGGTGTGGCCAGAACTGGGGCGGTGGTCAATCTCTTCTTCAGTTCCTGGAAGCTTTCTTCACACTTCGGCGTCCATTCAAACTTCTTGTCCTTCTGCAAGAGCTGAGTCATAGGTCGTGCAATGCTTGAGAATCCTTCAACGAACTTGCGGTAATACCCCGCGAGTCCGAGGAAGCTTCTGACTTCCTTCACATTGCTTGGGGATTGCCATTCAGTCACGGCTTCAATCTTAGTGGGATCGACCGACAATCCTTCTTCAGTCAAAACATGACCCAAGAATCCAACTACGCGCAGCCAAAATTCACACTTGCTGAACTTGGCATACAGTTGGTGCTCTCGAAGTTTATCTAGGACCATCCTCAAGTGTTGCTCGTGCTCTTCTTCCGTCTTCGAGAAGACAAGAATGTCATCAAGTAAGGATGACAACTACTTTTCCGAGTACTCCATGAAGACTTGCCCATGAGGTACATAGGGTATAGGTTGGGGTATCAGTGGTGGTCATGGTTGGGTATTGGCCAAGGTTTCCTTGTCCTAGAGCCAAAGCCCATGCTTGTGATTCCGACCATATCGTGGCTTGGTGGGGCTTAAGGGTTTCAAGGATTCTAGTGTGCGAGCGAATGTTTGTCACCTTATCCTTAAGCACGGTTCCTGAGATGCCAATTGTTCTATCCAGTCCTTTAAACAAATAACCTTATACCACCGAAAGCCTCAACTCTTGAGCTATATTAGGATAAAAATGTGCTTGCTCACTATGTCTACTAGTTCCATAAAGAACCTAGTGTTGTGCAAGGTTTACAGAGGCTTAACTAGTTCTCTTGCAATTCTGTGGGTTAAGCACATGGTTAAGGACTCGAGCTGGGTATCTTGTGAAGTCCCGAAGGGTCTAGGAATGGGTTTCTAGTCTGGAGGGTTGAATATAACTCTACGGGGTTTCACTTGGTCAGGGAGGTTGTAGAAAAGTTCTCCAGTGCTAGTTGGTCGCCGAAGTAGAATCCTTGGTGCATCTTGTCTTGCTGATCTTCAGTTGATGAAATAGATGCGAGGGAAAAGTAGCATAGGGGAGGGGAATGCCTAAAGGGGGTTCTATAGTGCAAGTGCAACCAAATGGGTGCCAAAAGGGCCAAACAAAGGAAAACAAGGAAGGTGATATAGTCGTGTACTTGTTGCCTAGGGCAAGAGTGCGACTTATATCAAAACACAATAAAATGAAAACGGGCAACACACAGTCAGGGTTCTATTTGAACCATCGTATGGACTCGACTGTGCATAGGGGGTACACGACTCATCCTACCTTAGGGGTTCTCGGACTAAGTAGTCGTGCTTTACTTCGTGCCTCATGCAGTCTTCTGGGTTTTCCTCAGGTGTTGCTATGTCTCTTGTAGTTGTTCGATGAAACAAGCCGGGTTGAGCCTGAAGATTCTTCAACAACTTCTCGCCTGTTGAAGTGATGGGGTGAAGGTGGCTCCTCATAGCAGGCATTAACTCGGTCTTCTGTTGTCTTCTTAATCATGACAATCCCTTTTTGTGTTCTAAGGCGTCGATGGTACCAAGTAGGTAATCCTTTATGCAATGACATTAACAAGGCATAGTAGAGGTCCAACATGTCAGTTACGTTGATGACAACATCGACACCAAGAGCTGGGGATGAAGAGAACCGTTTCCCTGCTCACTATAGTGAGGCGGACCAAATGGCGAGGTTCTCATCCACCGGTGGTTGCCGATGCAACAACGGTAGTGACAGGGTTACCCTATTAGCGATGTATATCATGACCTTGCATATCCTATGCCCTGATCGTCATAGGCTAAGGTTGCATCATCTTGGGGCAGTGTCAAGGGTGTCACCATCTCTTGGGTCTTCAGGTCTTCATGCCTCGAGGATGTATCTTCTGTTGGTATCGTCTTGTTGTGATGTCGCCAATCTTGTGTTCAGGAGATGTGGGTGAATGTCTGGCAAGGCATCTTCCTTCCATATTATCCACGAGGATTACAAGGAATCCAGTGGCCAGGGGCATAAGGGTTCTAACGACCAAAGGTTTTGAAGGGGAAGAGATCAATAAGGAAAGTATACCTTAGCTTTCGAAAAACTAAGAAGGGAAGAGAAGTATAGATAGTTTTGAAAACTAGTAGTAGTTTTGGAAATAGTCTTACCCTAACTAACGACCATGCTAACTAAGGCTTCCTACAGTCAGGATGGCTCTGATACCAGCTCTGTGGGGACCCCGACTCATAGGTCGAGATCTCCGAATGCACGTGCACAGTGATCCCAGAGATCAATGCTCACCGAACACACAGAAGCTGAATAACAAGAGTCTTACATCCATACATACCGTATTACACAAGTAGGACCATTATGGTCAAGTCTTGAGTATAACATCGCAGCAGAAATCTTGGTCGATAACTTGGACCCGTGCCATCTGCCTTAACCCTACAGGCATTCTGACTGGGAAGCGTCCTAGCTCGCATGTTCGTCACCGAAGTATTCTTCGTCATATCCTGTTCTTTCATGCCTGGCCAATAAAATAACCAGTGGCAAGCCAATGAGTACTTTGAATGTACTCGCAAGCAACCCATGTTTTGGTTCAAGGTACAACAATGCATGATATAGGTAAATTTTTGCGGAAGGCTAGTTTTTTTGAGTGCAATGACATGTTCAACAGCTTGTAAGACATGCATCAGGAGAATTGAAGTAACCACAAGGACAGGTTACAGATATCAACATAAATAGAGTAGGCACCAAACCAACTTAATCATGTCAAGTCCTTCGACTCGACCCAAGTAGTGGTATCATCATAAAAGGAGTGGGCACCAACCCAACTCAATCATGTCAAGTCTTCTGACTTGACCCGAGTAGTTTTTCCCCATTTATCCAAACACTCACACTGGTTTGAAAACATGCAGACGTAGTTTAAGCAGCACCGCCCAACTGTCCTTGACCGTGGACATGACTATTCGAATAGTTTTACACTCTGCAGAGGTTGCACACTTTACCCACAAGATCCGGGGATCTTCCGTGTCATCCACCACCCGCGGTACCTCAAGTACCCGGGGTAAGCACCCGATCACTATCTTTCCCTAGACGACACTAACAAGGAGTCCACTCGTTGCTCTGTATCCTCACGATGTACATCATACGAGACTCACTCGAGATCGTAACATCCAAGAGGGGACACAACGGTGTATCCGGTGCCCTGTGAAAACAGTCATGGCCGCCCTACCTGGCACGACCCCGTCCCGAGAGAGCACACCAACAACTCTCCCATCACTAGTAACGGAGGCTCCAAGCTAGTATTGGCCTAGGTAATCAATAATGCCCTTTCCCATACAAGGGTAGAGTGGTTGCGCATGTAAGGTTGGGACAGTCGACAAATCTTAAATCTAATCCGTTTTCGAAAACAACACACACACTTGCCTCGGTACACCACTTTGTCATCAAGTGGTTACCCATTTCATTGCCTCCCTCAGGCATAAGTGGCACCCGACGGGGTTTTCGAAAAAGTCTTTTGAAAGCACTAGCCTCCATCACCATGGATATTCCCGTCCCTTTTGCGTAGCACTACTTAGCATCCTATCTAATCCCACCGGCATAACCCTCATAAGGAGGTAGGGTCATGCACAATACAAGTATCAATAAGGAGGAGATGAGGGCAACCCACCAAAGTGGCTCCCCTCTCATCACGATTCCAATGCAACAATAATAAAGTGCCATATGGAATGCATAAAAAGGGTTTCATAGACGTGGTCAAAGGGCTGCTTGCCTGTTTTAACAAAGTCTTCGAGGTCTTCAAATATCTCTGGTCCAACTCCGAGCATTTCGTCTACTTCGTCAACTATCGTCGAAAGGAACCACAATAAGCAACACAACAAGGTAGAAAATAAAAGTGTTCCAAAAATATTGATTTGACTTTTCTAGGATACCTTTGGTCACATGAGGAATGACCAAAGTGATTTCATTGGAAGTGGATCAATGGATATTTCTAACATTTTGATATGATGGAATCAAGGGGTTTATGGAATTGCAAGAAGTGTACAGAAACATATTTTTGAAAAATGAGCAAAGGCACCCATCTAACAAAGGATGATTTTAGAAGGATCTAGGAATTGGTTTCACTTGATTTGGAGTTGGAATGCTTTCCTATGAATTTACAAAGTTGATAAATGTGAAGAAATGGCTCAATAATTTATGTGGTACAGAAAGTATTAATAAAAATGTTCATAAACTAAGTTATGAACTTAGAAACATCTAGGAATTTGAATCATGGCATTTGGATCAAAAATGGGCTCTCTGTGATTTTCTAAAGTTTATCACAGAAATGGAAAATGGGTATTTAGTAAATATTTCTGAAGAGAAAGTTTTTGGAAAAATGTGCAAAGAGCACCATGTGATAGATCATGATTTATGGACTCACTAGAAATTAGAATCATCAAATTTGGAGCTCTATTGAATTATTTATGGATTTTTGAAGTTGACTGAAAAAGAAAAAAGAAAATAAGGATTTAACCTTATCCTGTGCGCTAGGCGACAGATAGACCGTGGGCTGGCCCAGTGGCTCGGTTGCACGCACGCAGGGGCCACGTCGGAGGCGGCTTCCTGGAAATACGCCTTCGTGTGAGGGAGACAGCAACGCCGGAAGCCGTCTCCACTTAAACGTGTGGGGTCCGCCCACCGGGTCACTGACAAGCGGGGCCCGGGGCTCAGGCCGTCTCCTACCTCCCACTTGAACAGAGCAGAGGCAGGGGAGGCGAGGCCGAGCGGCGCCGGCGCTCTTCCGGGCGGCACGGGCCACCTCCGTCGACGCCCCGCACACTGGAGGGCTTAGGAGGTCATTCCGCACCCGCCGAGCTACGCCATGACCGCAGGGGAGGCCGATTGCGGACGCACGATCGGCCGCGGCGGGCGAGGTTGACGGCAATGGTGGTCACGGCGCTATGGTCACCGGGAGAAGGTCAAGGAGCGCGGGGGAGGACCACGGTGATGCTGGAGGTGCTCTAGTGGAGTCTAAAGGGGAGGGGAGAGGCCACGGAGCGCGAATTTAGGAGGAGGCCGATGACGGCACTCCGGCCATGGACGAGGTTGGAGGGCGCGGGAGGAGGAATGGCCTGGTCCAGGGGGTGCATGGGAGAAAGAGAGAGCAAATGGAGCAGAGAGGAGGGCCTGGGACGGCCTTTTATGGTGGGGTGATGGTGCACCGTGGACGAGTGCGCCGGCGAGGTCGTTGCCGTTGCTTGGGGTCACGGGGGCTCGTGTGTGCGTGTCCGGGGCGTTTGTAGAGATGGTCTACGGCCAGGGGAAGGGAGAGAAGGAGCGGGGAAGGGCCAGAGGTGCCGCGCGTGTGAGGCTGCTCATTGGAGCTCTCGGGCGGCCGGCGTGCATGTGAGCAGAGGCAGCAGGAGGGAGCAGGAGGAGGGGGCAGCGGTTTAGCCTGTCGTGGACGCCGAGGCACCTCGTCGGGCGCGCTGGGGAGGCCCGAGGTGGCCGGAGGAGCTCGGTAGGGGGCGGCTACAGTGCGGGAGGGCACTGTAGCATGCTCCAGAGCGTGCCTTTGGCTGCCATGGCATTGTTTAAAGGGCAGGGGCGTGCCCACTCGTGTCTGGTAGCGCTAGGGGAGGGGCATTGGATGCCCTGGAGAGCCAGTAGGAGAGGAGAGAGGTTGAGGGAGAGAGAGAAAATGGATGTCTAGAGAGAGGAAGTGGGGTTTTACCCCTCCAATAATTGAGCTATGGATTTTCCATTGCTACTGGAGGTGAAAGGGGACTAGGAGGGGAGGTGGTAAGAAGTTGAGCTTACCAAGAATAGTGGAAGGGGTCAAAACAGTGATTTTTGCAAAATGTCAGAAGGTGTTTGATAATGATTTGGGCAAGCAAATGAACTCCAATTGCCATGATACTTAACAGGATGGAATGACACTTATAAATAGGGTGTTCCACCAAATTTGAGCTCATTTGGGAAAAGTTGCCAATGTAACTTTGGCAAACCCTAGAAATTAGCAGAAATGGCTTTACCAAGATTTAGTCGTGCAAATCAATTCTCCTTGATGCACCACTTGGTGTAGTGTCATCATTTGAGTATTTGAACATGTCCACAAAAGTTGGGGTCAAGGAGAAAAAGTTGGCAGTACAAACTTGTTCAAATTTGGTTCTGAATAGGAAGGGTTTTGGGGTACTTTGAGCAAGATAACATTCTCTCCATCTTGTGCCATTTGGTCTAGATGAATAATTAGACCATTTGGGCATTTTCACAAGGTTTGGGAACATTTGGACATGTTTGGCAATGTAAAGTTGCTCAAACTTCAAAATGGACAAAAATGGTTTGAGGAGATATCATGGGGTTGTACTATTCTCCATGACATGATACTTGGCAAGATCATCAAACATGTCATATTTGACATGCTAGAATTTTCTTGGATTTTTATGAAAATATTTCCTGTAGAAATATTTCAAATCCTTCAAGATGGGCAGAAATGGTTTTTGAGGGATTTGAGCAATATTTTGAATATGACCATGTGTTGAAACTCTTATATATGGACAATATATGTCCATTGAGTTTCCCTAAATTTTCTCAAATATTTTTGTAACATTAAAATAATTTTTTCCCTAACAAGACCATTTCTCGCCTTAAGAAAAAGCTTTTAAAACAAATAGGAAAATTACTTTTAAAAATTATATTTTTGTGGTTTATGGGAGTCCTATATCTAATAGGTTTCAAATAAATTTTTGGAAATATTTTTCACACCTCAAATGAAGTACTTGTAGTGCAAATCTCAATTCAAGGGGTTTTGGAAAACTAATTTTAGATAATACTTTTTGGCCAAATTATTTGTGTAAGGAAATATTATATTTCTCTATACACATGGTATGATCATTGGGAAAAGGTTTTGGATCAAGGAGAAGGAGTATAAGAGTTGGAGGATTTGTTTGATTTTTAGAGCACTTGCAAACAACAGACAAAATACAAACAAGGCAAGGTCCAAACACACTCAAAAGTTTTGTAAAACCTCATTTTATCATGATTTAATAGTTTAAGTGTTGTGGCATGAAAATCAGGGTGTGACAGGTTGGTCCCAGATATCAGGTGGAGGAATCATTATTTTGCGTGTAATAAGGAGGCATTTCCTTGTGTGCGGCCGTGGACCCAGCTGTCAGCCTCTCCACATACAGTCCATTCCGATGGATGTCGTTCGTTAACCATGCCACGCCTAGAGCATTAGGGCGGTGGACGACGACGAGGCCTACGAAGGGAACGACACGGAGCCGGGGAAGACACATCAGTGGCTGCCCACGCGGTGGGGAGTACGTGGGTTGACTGGTTCGACTGCCGTCGCCGGAAAATAACAGGAGGTGTGGGTGAGTATAGGGATAGCCATGCCAGGGATGCGAGTATGGTGGGGCCGTGAGGCCTGCCCAGCAGCACAGCTGGCTACGGTAGGCGGGAGCAGGTGGTTCCGCCGCTGCTGGTTTGGGCAGCTGGAGCAGGAAGATCAGAGACAAAAGAAGCACGATTGCCGTTAGATTGACATCTAATGGTCTGATGCTGGCAAAGTCAATTGTTGACTAAGTTTCTTTTTTTGAGGAACCTTGTGTACGCATGAACTTAGTAGGCCCACAAGTCAGCCTCCAAATCTGTGGTAGACAACATAGAGCCCATTTGCTATTTTTCAATAATTTGCAGCCCATTTGCTAATTCTTAAGTAATTTATTACAACCCATTTTCTGCTCTGGACCACGCTCAAAAAGTTCAACCTTATTTTACATATTTGGGTGGAGTCTGAACTATTGTAATCCCAAAATGATAAACTTTTTTAAGAACTTATTGAGTTGCCAAATAAATCATTTTTTTTGTAAGCAAACAAGACGTGGGACAATTGAGTTGGTTTAAGGGAAAGCCAGTGGTAAAAAAATCAGCACTGGGAGGGAAAACAACAACAAAAATAAGGATGTAAATATGAAAGGGAACTTTATGTATTTTCAATATAATGATACGTGTATAGGAACTAGTAAAACTATAGCTAGAGATTAGAAAACAGATGTAGGACATGGCGTTTCAAGAGGAAAATAGAACTGGGTTGTGTGTTTGATTCAGTAAAAAAACTGCCTGCAGATGTTGTAAGACAAAATATAACTAACACTAGCGGGCCAGAGGCCAATAGATACCTTCTGGATCTTTGTGCCCCATTGTCGTCATGGGCTAGGCCTGTTAAAAACAAAACCAAGCCTAGGCAGTCTACAACCCAGTTGAAACTTGCTCGACCTAAAAAAACAATATACCTGCTCAATAAACGAGAGAATTCTGAAAGTACACACTGATAACTGGGATGCAGCAGGTATATTGTTTTTTCATCATGATAATAAGTGCATGCACTTGTTTTGAAAATTTTGGAGAACTGGAATTCGAATGGCAGGTGCTTATCCTACCCATCAAATAAAAATCAGGTGGCTAAAAAATCGTTTTGAAATAAATGATTCATCTGTATATCCATGACGACCCTTGGCATGATGGTTGGAAGAAATGCCAAGTTCATACCGAAAGATCGTTAACAGCAATACCAACTTGCGGATGACAAGGTAGTAGAAGTACCAATACCAAACTAACTTATAATCTTTTTAGTCTTGGCCCTAGTGTTCGTCTGGTAGAAAATCTTGCAGAAGACCTGCTCCTGCTCGTTCTCTTGCTCCAGGTCTCCGAGGTAGTACTAGTGCATCACCCAGTTGGACCTCTGCTGGTCGATGTTCTTTTTTTTGCAGGAATGTTCGAAGTTCTTATTGGTGTGCAGCACCAGAACCTTTTTGTTGCCCGTCTGCCGACCATTGACCATCACTGGAAAAGTATTGTCGGTCTTGTGCCACATCGCGTGCATGCCGCACTCCGACTACATCTTGCGATGCATCCACGTGCCCCTTTTGAACGCCCTGGAATTGCGCTAGAAGAAATTCTTGCTTAGGCCACTCAATGTGATACCTACAGTATTGTCGACTACAGGTTTTAGTGTACGTTGTTGGCATTTTCATAACATCTTTGGCATGTTGCAGTCACTTGTTTCACTTTTTATTAACTGTCAAATTGTAATTGCTTCACTAGGTCTGTGTCTAAAAAGAAAAATAGAGCTATAAACAAAGGAATATGTTTGTGCAAGTAGACGATCGATCGGTGTCTTACTTGGAAGTTTCTCAGGATGGGTGTAGCATATGCCGTGCTCGCTGTCGATGGTTGATATGAACAAATCGATAAGAGTGTGAGATCTCACGCTGTCAGCACTCACTTTGGCCTCAAGGTGTTCGATCAGCTCCTGATCTATGGGATCGAACTTGACGCCAGCCGGCAGCACCGGCCAATCCTTCTTGCAGTTGCATCGGTTAATTCCAGTTATATGGTACTCAATGTATCATCAAATCGACTATTTTAAGTGAATGATGAAAGATTTCGACAAATAAGTGGTAGTACTACACATCTGAAGTCCACAATACATGAACATGCCGCCGGGATTCTTGTGTCACCTCACGCGCAGCGTGTTGTCACGTCAATTCAATGTGAAGACATGATGAATAATTTGGCCGAATTTACTAGTACTGCTACGGTACTATTTACTAGTCGTATTTAGTGTCACAGTTTAACCATAGGTTTAACTAACAAAATTTCAATGCATGTCACCGAAAATTATTCCATTGGAAACTATGTTCAAATACAAATAAAACGATATAATTTTTTGTGACATGCATTAACATTTAGTTAGTGAAATTCATGGTCAAAATTTGACACAAATTACGAAGGAAACCAGTAAACCAGGAGGGAGGTAGTACTACGAGTAGCACAATATACGGTATAGAGGACTAGTACAAATTTAGAAATGGGGTAAGAAGTTACAAGGCTGTGCAACAGACTTTGTAGGCTACATGAGTAATACAAAATATAATTCCCATTGGACAACACTTTGCTAGAGCGCAAAACTCCTTATGCTGCGCGCCGGTCGCTAATGAGCCGCTTGTCCCACGTCAGTTTAGGAAATGAAAGTAATAAGAAGTATGGAATCTCGTAATGGATTAAATTCTTTTACCATGCACAACCGCATCATCTCCTCCGGGCAGCTCTAATGTGGTAATAGACTGCATGCATGGCACTATGACCTAGTAATATGATAAACAACAACCACATGTATGGTAAGGGTGTCGGTGTCAAAACGGTGGATCTCGGGTAGGGGGTCCCGAACTGTGCGTCAAAGGCAGATGGTAACAGGAGGCGGACACAATGTTTACCCAGGTTCGGGCCCTCTCGATGGAGGTAATACCCTACTTCCTCCTTGATTGATCTTGATGATATGAGTATTACAAGAGTTGATCTACCACGAGATCAGAGAGGTTAAACCCTAGAAGCTAGCCTATGGTATGATTGTTTTTGTCCTACGGACTAAAACCCTCTGGTTTATATAGACACCGGAGGGGCTAGGGTTACACAGAGTCGGTTAAAAGGGAGGGGATCTACATATCAGAATCGCCAAGCTTGCCTTCCATGCAAAGGAACGTCCCATACTGACACGGGATGAAGTCTGCAATCTTGTATCTTCATAGTCCAACAGTCCGGCCAAGGGATATACTCCGGCTCTCCGAGGACCCCCTAAGCCAGGACTCCCTCAGTAGCCCTCGAACCAGGCTTCAATGACGATGAGTCTGGCGCGCAGATTGTCTTCGGCATTGCAAGGCGGGTGCCTCCTCCGAATACTCCATAGAAGATTTTGAACACAAGGATAGTGTCCGGCTCTGCAAAACAAATTCCACATACCACTGTAGAGAGTATAATATGTCCACAATCTAATCTGCTAACAACTTTTCATAATGTGAAATCACGCCGTGGCCCGGGTCATTATTTGAACCATTTTTCTTAACCAGCCACTTCATGTGTTGCGAGGCAGTTTTATTGGCACGTCTTGTCGAAGCAGAGATCGTGTCCCCTTATCATGGGATTCTCATCAATACGGGTGTGGGTAACCCAATCATGCGTGTTAGTACGACTCATCGATTTTAGGCAAGTTCCAAACGGCCACGCAGAGGACGCTTGATATTCGCCTTCTTTATAAAGGGGCCAAAGTCTGTCCATTTCTTCACACGCTCAATCCCTCCCTTTCCCCACCCCGAGTTCCAACACCCGAGGCTCAGGTGAAGCGCTTCGGACCTTCAATCATGTCCGGGTCCAACCTTCAGGGCCGGTGCATGGCCTCCTCTGTCATAGAAGTGGACATTAAGAAGCTAAGGGAGGCGAGCTATGTGACCGCCAGAATCTCGCACAGGCTGCCTGCCCGAGGGAAGGTGATCCCCACTCCCGAACCCAACGAGAGTGTCGTATTTGTTTCGCACTTCCTCCAAGGTCTAGGCTTTAGCCTTGATCCCTTCATCAGAGGGCTCATGTTTTATTATGGGCTCGACTTCCATGATCTAGCTCCGGATTCCATTCTTCACATCTCATCATTTATCGTCGTATGTGAGGCCTTCCTCCGCATCACCCCACACTTTGGCTTATGGCTCAAGACCTCCAATGTGAAGCCGAAGATGATCGATGGGCGACAGACAAAATGTGGAGGTGCCACAACAGGCAAAGGCGTCGATGCCCCATGGCCAAAGGGTTCCTAGGAAATATCCAACTTATGGCAGCGGGACTGGTTTTAAATCATAGCTCCCCGAAGTACTAAGTGGGTGGCCGCCCCGGCTTCCGTTCGGGCCCCGGCCCCCACCACAACTAGCGTCATGGGTCAACAAGGGGCTAGACTAGGGGGCGGTCAATGACGTGCCGACATTGCAAAGTCACATCCGATATCTCCTCAAGAGGGATGTCGGTCTCGTCAAAGTAATGCAAGTTATGCTAGTTCGTCGGGTCCTGACATGCCAACGTCGATCTCTTCGTATGTGCGAGTTCAATCCGGAAGGACCGTGAACTATTTAGCAGTTCTTTGGCATGACGCTTGAAGAGATGTATAGATTGTTCTTTGGATCCCGAATAACGTGTTCGGACACCACCGAGGATGCGAGTCTCAACTGTAATCGTCCAGAAACCCAGGTAAGTATTTCCACAACCGAACAAACTGTCTTTTCATTTGCCATAACATAATTCTGAAAGAATTGCTCCTGGACAGGACTGTGTAAGAAAGGCAAAGATAATCAGGTGTTCGGCACCCCTTCCCGAGGGCTCGCCGGATCATGTACTAGCCAGGATGCTGGAGTACGCACCTTATCAAGTGCCCTCTGGGGAAGATAAAGGAAGAGATGAAGAAGCCGAAAGCAAGCCTCACGCAGTACTCATCCAAACCGGGGGAATTAGTACCTCCACAAAGGAGGATAATCGTGGAGAAGAATCTGAAATTCTCTCTCCCCAAGGAAGGAAAAGGACCGCTCTTGAAGACTTGGGAACAAGGTTTTCCAAACGAGAGAGGAGACCCTTGCCAGGGGGACCTGACCCGCAGGGCATTCCTTCTGCATAGTGTCCGCAAGGGGATCAACCTTCCATCGAGCTGTAAGTGAACAAAAGTACTTTTGGTATATGTATTTTGCTTTATCTCCGCGGACAATAACCGAGACGTATGTCTTGCAGTCCGGATCATAGATCTTCCTGATAGAGATGATCTTCGGGGGATCTTCTTTCGGAGATGATGGAGAGTGAACGCCTCCCCTTGTCTCCCCGCCACCTGGGGAGGATGACCCTGAGGTGTCATCATGGAGGATTTCTCCTAATCCGCCAAGGCCAGAAGGTAACCCTTCGGCCACCCGAAGTCCGTAGTATTCGGCTCCTAAGGGGAGTAACAGAAAGAGTCCAGGATTGTCTGGTGTGCGACCGGACATACTGACGGGTCTTTTGGAGCAAGCGGCTATCTCGGAGGAGCATCGTACTTTAATGGGTACGGTGGTTGAGAGGATCTCATCCGTGAAAAGTGGGTTGCATGAAGCTTTTATGAGCTTGCTAAAAGGCTTTGAGATACGCAAAAAAAATTGATGATACCGCACACGGTAGGTGTGCTCTATACTGATAGTAGCCACTGAGACTTTGGTTGCTGTCCCAAGGCGGCAAACAGAGGATCATAGTCCCAGGTAATGATTGTGCTGCTTTCATGTGCAGGCAGCGGACAGTCCGGTGGCTGGCCGGACTGCTGAGTTTGCCGGACTAAGCCGGCAACTGGACGCAGGAGATGCCGACATTGCGCTTGCGAACAAGCGGCTTGACGAGGCACAGGGTATGTAATTTTGGGTGGTCAGCAAGTATTAAGAGGAGCATGATGCTAGTATCTATAATACGTTTTGACTGTAGATGGAGCTGCCGCTGTGGAGACCTTGCCGGCGGAACTTGCCCGTGCAAGGAACAAGCCTGGAGAAGTGATGCGGCCGCCCTAAAGGTGGTCGAAGACTTAAGAGCCGAACAGGCTACTCATCGCAAGAGTGAAGATGAAATAGCCAAGATGGCTGTTGAGCTGAAACATGCCGCCGACCGATATGAGCTTCTTGAAAAAGAAAGCCAAGTGAGAGTGGCCGACCTGAAGAGAGCCGTGGAGGCAGCCAAGGAAACCCGTTCTAAAATCAGAGCGGCACAGGAGGAGCTCCATCAAGCCGTAGATATCACGGCTGGGAAGCCCTTTTTGTTGCGGACGAAGTTCGGGGATCCGAAGTATGCCCCTCTGGATCGATCCTGGAATGTTTAATCCCCACACACGAAAGAAAGGTAGAAATGACCACCGGAGGAGAACGGAGTGCTGGAATGCAAAATGGGCAACTTGGAAAATGCTCAAATGCATGAGACGAACATGTATGCAAATGCAATGCACATGATGACATGATATGAGACGCATGACAACGATAACAACACACGGAGACAAAAACCCGATACCCGAGAACATAAAATAATTTAACGTCGGAAACGGCAAGAGTTGGATTACATATTAAGTAAATCATATGAGGGGTGTTACAACACTCCACCACTACAAAAGGATCTCGTCCCGAGATCTAGGACTGAAAGAACACCGGGTACTCAGAACGGAGGTGATCCTCACATTCCCAGGTGGCTTCACGGTCGGAATGGTGTGACCACTTGACTTTGAGGAATTTGATTGACTTGTTGCGAGTCTTGCGTTCAGTCTCTTAAAGAATAGCAACGGGGTGCTCACGATAAGAGAGATCTGCTTGGAGCTCAATGTCTTCGAAGTTGACGGTGTGATCAGGAGCCTTGAAGCACTTGCAGAGCTGAGAGACATGGAACACGTCATGCACATTTGCAAAGTTTGAAGGAAGCTTGAGTTGACAGGCGAGATCGCCTCTCTTGCTGACGATCTTGAAAGGTCCCACGTATCTGGGGGCAAGCTTCCCTTTGATACCGAAGCAACGAGTACCTTTCATAGGAGAGACGCAGAAGTAAACATGATCTCTGATCTCGAAAGCCAAATCACGGTGCTTACTATCATAGTAGCTCTTCTGGCGGGATTGGGCTGCTTTGAGGTTATCTCGAATGACTTTGCACATTTCCTCTGCCTCTGTGATTAAGTCATTACCCAGAAGTTAACGTTCACCAATTTCAGACCAGTTGAGAGGGGTACGGTGAAGGAAATATGCCCTAGAGGCAATAAGAAAGTTATTATTTATTTCCTTATATCATGATAAATGTTTATTATTCATGCTAGAATTGTATTAACCGGAAACATAATACATGTGTGAATACATAGACAAACTTAGTGTCACTAGTATGCCTCTAGTTGACTAGCTCATTAATCAAAGATGGTTATGTTTCCTAACCATGAACAAGGTGTTGTTATTTGATTAACGAGGTCACATCATTAGTTGAATGATCTGATTGACATGACCCATTTCATTAGCTTAGCACCCGATCGTTTAGTATGTTGCTATTGCTTTCTTCATGACTTATACATGTTCCTATGACTATGAGATTATGCAACTCCCGTTTACCGGAGGAACACTTTGTGTGCTACCAAACTTCACAACGTAACTGGGTGATTATAAAGGAGCTCTACAGGTGTCTCCAAAGGTAGATGTTGGGTTGGCGTATTCCGAGATTAGGATTTGTCACTCCGATTGTCGGAGAGGTATCTCTAGGCCCTCTCGGTAATGCACATCACATAAGCCTTGCAAGCATTGCGACCAATGAGTTAGTTGTGAGATGATATATTACGGAACGAGTAAAGAGACTTGCCGGTAATGAGATTGAACTAGGTATTGGATACCGACGATCGAATATGATTTGGTGTTTGCGTTGAGCATGAATATGATTTGATCATGTTTATTGTAATACGGTTATTCATTTAAGTAAGAGAATAAATTGTTGTTCTGTTTACATGAATAAAACCTTATATGGTTACACACCCAATGAAAATAGTTCATTGGATCTCGATTGTAGTGATACACATAATCATAATATTGAACCAAAAGATGCAAAGTTAATACTGATAGTGCAACTTATTTGTGGCACTGCCGTTTAGGTCATATTGGTGTAAAGCACATGAAGAAACTCCATGCTGATGGGCTTTTGGAATCACTTGATTATGAATCAGTTGATGCTTGCGAACCATTCCTCATGGGCAAGATGACTAAAACTCTGTTCTTCAGAACAATGGAGCAAAAAACAGAGTTGTTGGAAATCATACATACTGATGTATGTGGTCCGATGAATATTGAGGCTCACGACAGGTATCATTATTTTCTGACCTTCACAGATGATTTTAGCAGATATGGGTATATCTACTTAATGAAACACAAGTCTGAAACAGTTGAAAAATTCAAAGAATTTCAGAGTGAAGTGGAGAATCATCGTAACAAAAATGAAAGTTTCTACGATATGATCACAGAAGTAAAATATTTGAGTTACGAGTTTGGTCTTCAATTAAAACAATGTGGAATAGTTTCACAAACTCATGCCACCTGGAACACCACAGCATAATGGTGTGTCCGAATGTCATAACCGTACTTTATTAGATATGGTGCGATCTATGATGTCTTTTACCGATCTACCACTATCGTTTTGGGGTTATGCATTAGAGACAGCTGCATTCACGTTAAATAGGGCACCATCTAAGTCCGTTAAGACGACACAATCTGAACTGTGGTTTGGCAAGAAACCAAAGTTGTCACTTCTTAAAGTTTGGGGTTGTGATGCTTATATGAAAAAAGTTTCATCCTAATAAGCTCAAACCCAAATCGGAGAAATATGTCTTCATAGGATACCCAAAGGAGACTGTTGGGTACACCTTCTATCACAAATCCGAAGGCAAGACTTTTGTTGCTAAATTCGGAGTTTTTCTAGAGAAAGTTTCTCTCGAAAGAAGTGAGTGGGAGGAAAGTAGAACTTGATGAGGTAACTGTACCTGCTCGCTTATTGGAAAGTAGTTCATCACAGAAATCTGTTCCTGTGACTACTACACCAATTAGTGAGGAAGCTAATGATGATGATCATGTAACTTCAGATCAAGTTACTACCGAATCTCGTAGGTAAACCAGAGTGAGATCCGCACCAGAGTGGTACGGTAATCCTGTTCTGGAAGTCATGTTACGAGACCATGACGAACTTGCGAACTATGAGGAAGCGATGATGAGCCCAGATTCCGCAAAATGGCTTGAGGCCATGAAATCTGAGATGGGATCCATGTATGAGAACAAAGTATGGACTTTGGTTGACTTGCCCGATGATCGGCAAGCCATAGAAAATAAATGGATCTTCAAGAGGAAGACGGACGCTGATAGTAGTGTTACTATCTACAAAACTAGAATTGTCGCAAAAGGGTTTCGACAAGTTCAAGGTGTTGACTACGATGAGATTTTCTCACTCGTATCTATGCTTAAAGTCTGTCCGAATCATGTTAGCAATTGCTGCATTTTATGAAATCTGGCAAATGGATAAACAAAACTGCATTCCTTAATGGATTTACTAAAGAAGAGTTGTATACGATGCAACTAGAAGGTTTTGTCGATCCTAAAGGTGTTAACTAAATATGCAAGCTCAAGCGATCCATCTATGGACTGGTGCAAGAATCTCGGAGTTGGAATATACGCTTTGATAAGTTGATCAAAGCATATAGTTTTATACAGACTTGCGGTGAAGCCTGTATTTACAAGAAAGTGAGTGGGAGCACTACAACATTTCTGATAAGTATATGTGTATGACATATTGTTGATCGAAAATAATGTAGAATTATTCTGCAAAGCATAAAGGAGTGTTTGAAAGGAGTTTTTTCAAAGAAAGACCTCGGTGAAGTTGCTTACATATTGAGCATCAAGATCTATAGAGATAGATCAAGACGCTTGATAAGTTTTTTCAATAAATACATACCTTGACAAGATTTTGAAGTAGCTCAAAATGGAACAGTCAAAGAAAGAGTTTCTTGCCTATGTTACAAGGTGTGAAATTGAGTAAGACTCAAAGCCCGACCACGGCAGAAGATAGAAAGAGAATGAATGTCATTCCCTATGCCTTGGTCATAGGTTCTATAAAGTATGCCATGCTGTGTACCGGATCTATTGTATACCCTACCACTGAGTTTGGCAAGGGAGTACAATAGTGATCTAGGAGTAGATCACTGGACAGCGGTCAAAATTATCCTTAGTGGAATAAGGATATGTTTCTCGATTACGGAGGTGACAAAAGGTTCGTCATAAAGGGTTACGTCGATGCAAGTTTTGACACTGATCCAGATGACTCTAAGTTTCAATCTGGATACTTATTGAAAGTGGGAGCAATTAGCTAGAGTAGCTCCATGCAGAGCATTGTTGACATAGAAATTTGCAAAATACATGCGGATCTGATTGTGGCAGACCCGTTGACTAAACTTCTCTCACAAGCAAAACATGACCACTTTTTGGGTTTTAATCACATAGCGATGTGAACTAGATTATTGAATCTAGTAAACCCTTTGGGTGTTAGCCACATGGAGATGTGAACCAATCACATAAAGATGTGAACTATTGATGTTAAATCACATGGCGATGTGATCTAGATTATTGACTCTAGTGCAAGTGGGAGACTGAAGGAAATATGCCCTAGAGGCAATAATAAAGTTATTATTTATTTCCTTATATCATGATAAATGTTTATTATTCATGCTAGAATTGTATTAACCGGAAACATAATACATGTGTGAATACATAGACAAACTTAGTGTCACTAGTATGCCTCTACTTGACTAGCTCGTTAATCAAAGATGGTTATGTTTCCTAACCATGAACAAGGTGTTGTTATTTGATTAATGAGGTCACATCATTAGTTGAATGATCTGATTGACATGACCCATTTCATTAGCTTAGCACCCGATCGTTTAGTATGTTGCTATTGCTTTCTTCATGACTTATACATGTTCCTATGACTATGAGATTATGCAACTCCCATTTACCAGAGGAACACTTTGTGTGCTACCAAACGTCACAACGTAACTGGGTGATTATAAAGGAGCTCTACAGGTGTCTCCAAAGGTAGATGTTGGGTTGGCGTATTTCGAGATTAGGATTTGTCACTCTGATTGTCGGAGAGGTATCTCTAGGCCCTCTCGGTAATGCACATCACATAAGCCCTGCAAGCATTGCGACCAATGAGTTAGTTGCGAGATGATGTATTACGGAACGAGTAAAGAGACTTGCCGGTAATGAGATTGAACTAGGTATTGGATACCGACGATCGAATCTCGGGCAAGTAACATACCGATGACAAAGGGAACAACATATGTTTTTATGCGGTCTGACCGATAAAGATCTTCGTAGAATATGTAGGAGCCAATATGGGCATCCAGGTCCCGCTATTGGTTATTGACTGGAGATGTGTCTCAGTCATGTCTACATTGTTCTCGAACCGTAGGGTCTGCACGCTTAAGGTTTCGATGACAGTTATATTATGAGTTTATGAGTTTTGATGTACCGAAGGAGTTCGGAGTCCCGGATGAGATCGGAAACATGACGAGGAGTCTCGAAATGGTCGAGACATAAAGATTGATATATTGGAAGCCTATATTTGGATATCGGAAGTGTTCCGGGTGAAATTGGGATTTTACCGGAGTACCGGGAGGTTACCAGAACCCCCCGGGAGCCATATGGGCCTTAATGGGCTTTAGTGGAAAGGAGAAAGGGGCAGCCCAGGGTGGCCGCACGCCTCCCCCCTCCCCTAGTCCTATTAGGACTAGGAGAGGTGGTCGGCCCCCTCTCTCTCTTTCCCCCTCGGGGAATCCTAGTCCAACTAGGATTGGGGGGGGGGGAGTCCTACTCCCGGTAGGAGTAGGACTCCTCCTGCGCCCTCCTCCTGGCCGGCGGACCCCTTCCCCTTGGCTCCTTTATATACAGAGCCAGGGGGCACCTCTAGACACACAAGTTGATCATTGAGATCGTTCCTTAGCCGTGTGCGGTGCCCCCTGCCACCATATTCCACCTCGATCATATCGTTGTAGTGCTTAGGCGAAGCCCTGCGTTGGTAGAACATCAAGATCGTCACCACGCCGTCATGCTGACGGAACTCCTCCCCGACACTTTGCTGGATCGGAGCCCGGGGATCGTCATCGAGTTGTACGTGTGCTAAGAACTCGGAGGTGCCGGAGTAATGGTGCTTGGATCGGTCGGATCGGGAAGACGTACGACTACTTCCTCTACGTTGTGTCAACGCTTCGGCAGTCGGTCTGCGTGGGTACATAGACAACACTCTCCCCTCTTGTTGTTGTGCATCACCATGATCTTGCGTGTGCGTAGGAAATTTTTTTAAATTACTACGTTCCCCAACATACGGCACTTCCTACCATACAGAATTTCGAATGGGGCCTTGCCCGAACATGCTTGAAAACAGTTGTTGTAGGAGAATTCAGCATATGGAAGACAATCCTCCCACTTCATGCCGAAGGAGATCACACAAGCCCTGAGCATATCTTCAAGAATCTGGTTGACACGCTCGACTTGACCGCTAGTTTGAGGATGGAAAGTTGTGCTGAAGCGGATGTTGGTGCCCATGGCCTTCTGAAAAGAATCCCAAAACTTGGAGGTAAAGATGCTGCCACGGTCTGAAGAGATCACCTATGGAATACCGTGCAGAGAGACAATCCGAGAAGTATAGAGCTCCGCCAATTGAGCTGGAGTGATTGCCTATTTGATAGGCAGAAAGTGAGCCACTTTAGTGCGTTTGTCGATGACAACGAATATAGCATCATTGCCACGTTTGGACTTTGGAAACCCAGTCACGAAGTCCATCTCAATGTGGTCAAACTTCCATTCTGAAATGGCAAGAGGTTGGAGGAGACCAGCTGGCCTTTGGTGTTCTGCCTTCACTCTTCTGCAAACATCACATTCATTCACGAACTGAGCAATCTCGCGCTTCATTTGAGTCCACCAATAAGCCTGCTTGAGGTCCTGATACATCTTCGTGCTCCCAGGGTGGATGGAGAGGAGAGAATTGTGAGCCTCGTTCATGATCACTTTGCGAAGATCACCTTTGGGCACAACAATACGATCCTCGGAGAAAAGAGTATCCTTGTCATCATGGCGGTAGCACTTGTACTTGGGTTGACTCTTCGCAATCCCAATCTTCACCTTCTTCACCATAGCATCAAGAAGCTGAGCTTGGCAAATCTGGTCTTCCAAGGTAGGAGATACTTGAAGTTTGGTAAGGAAACCTTGAGGAACAACTTGTAGATTAAGTTTGCGGAAAGCTTCACAAAGCTCGGGTTGATAAGGCTTGAGAATAAGACTGTTGCAATAAGCCTTCCTGCTCAATGCGTCAGCAATCACATTGGCCTTGCCTGGAGTATACTCGATACTTGGATTATACTCTTGAATCATTTCGACCCATCGAGTCTGCCTCAGGTTGAGATTAGGCTGAGTGAAAATGTACTTGAGACTCTTGTGATCAGTGAAAATGTCCACTTTTCTTCCCAATAAGAGATGTCTCCAAGTCAAAAGAGCATGCACAACTACCGCCAACTCGAGGTCATGAGTAGGGTAGTTCTTCTCGTTGGGCTTCAATTGGCGGGAGGTATAAGCCACAACTTTCTTCTCTTGCATCAACACTACGCCAAGACCTTGGAGAGAGGCATCGCAAAAGACCTCGTACGGTTTGGATTCATCAGGCGGAGTCAGAACTGGAGCAATGAACAATTTCTCTTTCAAGGTGTTGAAAGCGATGTCACATTCCGGAGACCAAACGTACTTGACGTGCTTCTGGAGAAGATTTGAGAGAGGCTTCGCGATCTTAGAAAAGTTTTCAACGAATCTTCAACAGTAGCTTGCGAGACCGAGGAAGCAACGGAGTTGCTTCACGTTCTGAGGTGGTTCCCAATTCACAATTGCAGACACCTTCTCAGGATTCACCGCAATGCCCTTGGTAGAGATGATATGACCAAGATAAAGGACCTCATCGAGCCAAAATTCGCACTTGGAGAGCTTGGCGTAGAACTGGTGTTCCCTGAGCTTATCGAGTACCAAATGCAAGTGCTTGGCATGATCTTCCTTGTTCTTCGAAAAGACCAGAATGTCATCGAGATAGACCAAAACGAAGTCATTGGGGTAGGATGTTGAAGATGAAGTTCATCATGCGAGAGAACGTCGGAGGAGCATTGATGAGGCCAAAAGACATAACAGTGTATTCATATGAACCATAGCTTGTCCTGAAAGCCGTCTTGGGAATATCTTGCTCACGAAATCGAATCTGATGATAACCCATACGGAGATCAAGCTTGGAGAATACTTGGGCACCTTTGAGTTGTTCGAACAGCTCGTTGATGTTGGGAAGTGGGTATTTTTTCTTGATAGTCTTCTTGTTAAATGGACGGTAATCAACACAAAGTTGGTCCGTTCCATCCTTCTTCTTCACAAAAAGAACACCACAACCCCACGGAGAAGAACTAGGTTGGATGAGACCCATTCTGTCTTGAATATCGAGTTGCTTCTTCAGCTCCTTCAACTCTTCAGGTCCGAGCTTGTAAGGACGCTTGCACACTGGTTCCGTGCCAGGCTCAAGATCGATGACGAATTCAACTGGCCGGTGCGGAGGCATTCCTGGAAGCTCTTCTGGAAAGATGTCTTGATATTCTCAAATGACTGGAATCTGCGAGATAGCATCCAGTTCACCCTTCTCATTGAGAGAAAATAGACGGATTGTATCATCACGAGCGGCAAAGACAATTATATCCTCAGACGAATGAGTCAATTGAATCTGCCTGGCAGCACAATCAAGATGCGCCTTGTGCTTAGAAAGCCAATCCATTCCGAGAATAAGATCAATATCCGAGTTACCAAGAACAATAGGAGAAGCTAGAAATTTGTAGTCGCCCAACGTGATAGTAACATCCGGGACGTAGATATTAGCTGTCATTTGCTTGCCTGGTGACACAATTTGCAGGGAACTTTGCAGATACTGATAATCGCACTCATACTTTGATGCAAATGGTTTGGAAATGAAACAATGCGATGCACCAGTGTTAAAAAGAACTCTTGCAGGAATATCGTTAACAGGAAGGTTACCCATGATGACATCTGACGAGTCCTCTGCCTGAGCTGCATTCACCATATTAACCTTGGGGTGCTTGGGGTTATGCTTGACCACAGTTGTACTTGCCGATCTCACAGGAGGAGGAGGAGGGAGACGCCTCTGGTTGAAACACTTGTTGGCGTAATGGCCCTTTTGTTGGCACTTGTTGCACGTGACCTCTGAAAGCGGACGGTGATACGGAGCACTCGATCTTGGAGCTTGAGACGAAGTCTTGTTCTGAAAGCCAGGGTTGGGTGGGTGGGAAGATCCACTACCACCTTTGCTCTTTTGATACGGCTGACGGAACGGAGGAGGAGGACGCCAATACTTCTGCTGCTCGGCCACTTGAGTAGAGGAAGAAGGAGTAGCATCTCTGACTCGCTTCTCGGAAGCATCACCCCTCAGTTGAGCGGCCTCTTGCTTCATTGCCATGTTGTAGAACTCATCGTACCTCAAGGGCTCAAAGAGAACAAGAGCTAGCTGGAGTTCTTCTCTGAGACCACCCCTGAACTGGTATATCATGCTCTTCTCGTCAGGGACATCCTGCTTAGCAAAGTGGGTGAGCTTCTGAAACAACTTGTTGTAGTCATAGACAGACAAAGAGCCTTGCTTCAGGTTGCGGAATTCCTCACGCTTGCTTTCAACCACGCTTTGAGGAATATGATGAGCTTTGAAATCTTGACGGAATTCATCCCAGGTAATCACACGGCCTCCTCTGGAATCTTTGTACTGCTGGAACCACTCTGCAGCTTGGTCTTTGAGTTGGAAGGAAGCGAACTTGACAAAGTCCTCAGGCCTGACGTTACTGCACTCGAAATGCTTGCACAAGTCCACAAGCCAACCGTCAGCATCAGTTGCCTCAACACAATTGCTGAAAGTCTTTGGCTGATTTGCAAGGAACTAGTTGAGTGTAGCAAAGTTATTCTGATTGTTGCCTTGGTTACCTTGGTTCGCTTGATTGCGCTCTTCAAGAATTTGCATGATCAACTGCGTGTTTGCATTGGTTGCGGCCATCACAGCTTGCCATGCCTCCGGAGGAGGTGGAGGTGATGGTGGATTAGGATTCGGAGTCGTGCGTGTTGGAGGAGCCATCCTGAAGAGGTTGACATCCATTAGCACATTGATAGACAAATATTGAAGCTGAATCCAACGGAATGAAAATTGCAACATATAGTCTTCACATCCGAACAAAATGAACGAATGCATTCCAATTGAAATGGTCACATATCCATAAATTGAGAAGCCACTTAGAATTTAGGTAGAGGAATAAATCAACAAGGTACAGATCGAGAACGAATACTCGGTAAGAAATCCCAATCTCAAACCAAATATCCATGGAAGAAGAACTAGAGCTACAAGAATTCCCACCTATGAAACTCCCGAACCTTTCCGGTTATGCAATCAGGTGTTGGGGATACAGGAGAAGCATAATATCTCACCCAAACTAGCAAATCCTACATCCAGCTGTATCCATCCTTCAACACATAACCGATAAAAACTTCGGAAACCATCTACCTCAACCTTCGAAAAGCATTCGTTATACAAGTTATGGCGATACTCCCGAACTCCCGCCCCAGTACTGGGTGGCGTCGTGGTTATCTCACCAACGAACTGCATAAAAGAGATTTTGGATGTCGGCATGCTAAACTCAGGTATTCCAAAAATGCAACAATTAAATTGTGACGACAACACCTCGGAGCTCAACTCCCCGGGACACTGCCACAACCCCTAAAGACAGGAGGCACCAAGAACAATGTTCTCGCCACAAAACCATCGGAACGATTCCAAGATACCCGTGTGATCCTAAAAAATTTATTTAGTGAAATTTGAGAAGAGAAGAGTCAAAACTCTACGTCAGGATGCCTTACCAGAGCGATGAGGAGACTGGGAGGTAAAAAGAATTCCTAAACTCTCCGATATATAATTCCTAAATGACTCAAAACATTTTTCTAGACTCAACAACGGCTGCTAAAAACGATCAATTAGTGGGGGCTCCTAAGGTCGGGGAAGGCTGTGATACCAACTTGTAATGCCCTCGATGCGGCTATATCTCCTACATGTTGAGGCACGACTTAGAGGCATAACCGCATTGAAAGCAATGTCGCAAGTTTGGCAATCATCCCAACATCCCATGTAATATAGATAATAAAAGTGGAAGGAACATAGTTGGCTTACACTCGCCACTTCAATCAAAGTACATAAATAGCACTACATCATCCAAACACTCATGGCCCGACTACGACGCCAAAATAAAAGATCAACCCAACAAGCGACACGGTCCCGATCGCCCCAACTGGGCACCACTACTGATCATCAAGGAAAGACACATAGTAACGGCGTGAGTCCTCATCGAACTCCCACTTGAGCTCAAGCGCGTCATCTGGAACAGAGTCATCAGGCCCTCGCGATCTCGGTTTGGAAGTAATCTGTGAGCCACTGGGACTTAGCAATCTCGCACCCTCGCAATCAAGACTATTTAAGCTTATAGGAAAGGCAAGGTAAAATATGTGGAGCTGTAGCAAGCGACTAGCATATATGGTGGCTAACCTGTTCGCAAAAGAGAGCGAGAAGAGAAGGAAAAGTGCGAACGAATAACTAGAGAACAACCTGCGGCAAGCATTACTCCAACACCGTGTTCACTTCCCGGACTCCGCCGAGAAGAGACCATCACGGTAACTCACACAGTTGATTCATTTTAATTAAGTTAAGGTTCAAGTTAACTACAACCGGACATTAACAAATTCCCATCTGCCCATAACCATGGGCACGGCTTTCGAAAGTTCAAATCCCTGCACGGGAGTCCCAACTTAGCCCATGACAAGCTCTCACGGTCAACGAAGGAATAGACCTCCTCCCGAGACATTCCGATCAGGCTCGGTATCCCGATTCTACAAGACACTTCGACAAGTTAAAACAAATCCAGCAACACCGCCCGAATGTGCCGACAAATCCCGATAGGAACTGCACATATCTCGTTCTCAGGGCACACTCAGATTGTCTAAACTTCCGATAGGCCAGCCCAGAGTTACCCCTAGTGGCCACCGGTGGCTCACAAGGTGGACCAACACTCAGAGGAGCACTGGCCCGGGGGGGGGGTGGGGGTTTAAAATAAGATGACCCTCAGGCTCCGGAAACCCAAGGGAAAAAGAGGCTAGGTGGCAAATGATAAAACCAAGGTTGGGCACTGCTGGAAAAGCTTTATTCAAGGCGAACTATCAAGGGGTTCCCGTTATAACCCAACCGCGTAAGGAACGCAAAATCCGGGAACATAACACCGATATGACGGAAACTAGGGCGGCAAGAGTGAAACAAAACACTAGGCTAAAAGGCCGAGCCTTCCACCCTTTACCAAGTATATAGATGCATTAAGATAACATGGTAATATAATGATATCCCAACAAGTAAATAATGTTCCAACAAGGAACGGTCTCCAATCTTCACCAGCAACTAGCAACGCTATAAGAGGGGCTGAGCAAAGCGGTAACATATCCAATCAACGGTTTGCTAGGACATGTGGGTTAGAGGTTTGACATGGCAATTTGGGAGGCATGATAAGCAAGTGGTAGGCATCATAGCATAGGCATAGAAAAAGAGCGAGCATCTAGCAAAGATAAGATAGAAGTGATTTCGAGGGTATGATCATCTTGCCTGCAAAGTTACCCAAACAAGACAAGCAAGCAACAAGGACACAATCAACCACATGCAAAGCTCAAACATATGATGCAAGCATGGTATGCTATGCGGGATGCGATATGTGATGCATCTGCAAGATTTGACAAGGAATGAATAAACCTGGCCTCATCTTGGAAATCCAAGTGTGCCACTGGAAAGTAGAGATGAAATCTCTTGAAAACGATATAAAGATCACCGGAATCGGAGTCACGGTTTGGAAATGGCAAGCGATTCAAATATGACACCGGTCTGAGATATACAGCAAGTAGCCATCTAAATGCAACAAGATGAACATGCTACAGCACCCAAACATGGCAACAAAATACATGGTAGGGATCCATTTATGATTCTTAACAAAAGATGAACAATGAGCTACGGCCAATTCATCCATTAACAGGTTCAAACAAGCATGGCAAAAATGCATTTGGCAAACAGATTTCAGACTTAGTGAAATTAACACTTGTCTGGAATTTCAAATCAGGTAGCACAATTTGGAGCATGAAAACTATATGCTACAGGACCTGAACAAGGCAAAGTAAAGCATGGCATGGAGCTCCTCAAAGATCTTAACAGAAGTCCCTTAGTGACCTTGAGCCAAAAGGGATCAGAAAATACAATGGCAAGCATGTGAACATGGTAAAAACATAATCAGTTCACAGACTTTGTGAAAAAAACTGGAGCATGCAAAATCAGATATCAAGTAGGCATGTTTACGAGCTCGATGCACTCACTACAGAGCAATTCATGGCAATCTAAGCATACACCCATCAAGAATACACATTATACAAGCTAGATATGGCAAGAACAATAACATAGCATGCACGGATCAACTACAACATCCTTGGCAAAATCGCTAACAAGTAGACAATCTGCCCAGATTCACGAGATAGCAAAAGTAGATCTCGATTGACTCAAGCTAGGGTGCTCCATAATTGCAAACAAAGACATGTATGGATAGAGCACTACAAGATTAACAAATCATCCTTACTGATCATCCCCAAAAGAGGCACGGATCAATAGGAAACAACATGAACATATGGCATATTGAGATAAACAGATCAAGGACTTAGTGGAATTGCTAAGACCCTGAAATCAACATTAACGAATGCACCACTTCGCAAGATTGTGCTAGTCACCACACACATGACAAAAATACATGGGGTGCACCTCTGGATAGATGGCAAAACATATAACAAAACACATGTAGAGCTCAGGGGCATATCATGCACACAATAATCATGGCAAAAATGAAAAATATCTAATTGGAGCAGCAGATCTGATAATTATCTCAAATAGCACTCTTCCAACAGCATTTCGGGCATCAAGATGAACTCAAATGAAAATGATGCAATAAGATGAAATGATGTACTCTCTGAGATGAACATTTTTATATGCTATGTGCCCAAAACGGAGCTACAGATGCGGAGTTACGGCACGACGTACATAGCAAAATAATTAGGGTTTCGGGGCAAAAAGTCAACCGAGGCAATTCTAGATCTAGATCCGGCCGCGTACTGTAGCAGCAGCGCGGACTTCGAGGTTCGAGGTCTCACCGGAGCTTCGCCGGAACAGGGAATTGCCGGGGCGGCGCGGACGTCGAGGAGGGCGGCGCGGACGTCGAGGAAGGCGGAGAGGCGGCGCCGGAGCGGGACTTGCCGGGGCGGCACAGCGGAGCTCCGTGCGGTGGTGGGGAGGGCGTGGCGGCGCTCGCCGGCGTGGGGCGGCGGGCGGAGCTCGCCGGCTCAGCCGGGAAGGAGGCGGGCGGCAGCGGAGGCCGGTTGGGCCGCGCGGCTCCTCTGGCCCGGGCAGAGGAGGAAGGGGGCCAGCGCTGGGCCTGCAGGACCGCATCGGTGGCGGCGGCGATGCGGTCCCCTGGGGACACGTGGCAGCACTCCGTTGATCGGCGGCGGCGGGCGGACGTGTCCGGCCCGATTCGGACATGTTCGGCGGCGAGGGGAGCAGATTTTTAGGGTTTTGAAGAAGGGGATCCGGAATTTTGAGGAGGGGGTCTATATATAGAGGTAGAGGGAGCTAGGAGTGTCCAAATGAGGTGCGGTTTTCGGCCACGCGATCGTGATGGAACGCTATAGACGATGGAGAAGGTTTTGGTGGGTTTTGGGGCAAATTGGAGGGGTGTTGGGCTGCAACACACACGAGGCCTTCTCGGTCCCTCGGTTAACCGTTGGAGCATCAAACGAAGTCCAAATGGTACGAAACTTGACAGGCGGTCTACCGGTAGTAAACCAAGGCCGCTTGGCAAGTCTCGGTCCAATCCGGAAGTGTCTAATCCCCACACACGAAAGAAAGGTAGAAATGACCACCGGAGGAGAACGGAGCACCGGAATGCAAAATGGACAACAGGGAAAATGCTCGAATGCATGAGACGAACACGTATGCAAATGCAATGCACATGATGACATGATGTGAGATGCATGACAATGATAACAACACACGGAGACAAAAATCCGATACCCAAGAAAATAAAATAACTTAAAGCCGGAAACGGCAAGAGTTGGATTACATATTAAGTAAATCATATGTGGGGTGTTACACCGCCGTCACGCGCTGAGTGGCCGAGACTGAGACCCACCGCGTTGTTTCCAGCCCCTATTAGGGGCTGCACTGAGTTGCCCTGGGCATTGGCCGAGCGGCCTCACTTCCACCTCTCTGAGACGCCCTCGCTGGTGTCCCTCTACCATGGACTCGCCAGGGCATTGCAGAGCCGCCTTACGCTGCCTCCGCCAAGCTCACCGCGGGTCCCTTCTGCCGCGACTGTTGTACTTCTCTGTTGGGATAATAGAGTTTAGACTTTGGAGTTGGACAAAGAGGATGTTTCGCATCATATCTCTGTAGTTGAACTGGTTGGACCTTTCTCTCGTATATACTGGAGTCAGGAAGACGAGTTTGGGGGACAAGGAGAAAGTGGCTATTACCTGGCTGTCGTTGCCGGCACCCTGCACCCTGTCGTCATGGTTTATTCTTGGCCCTTGGCAGGAGTCCCAGCGGGCAAATGCTACTATTAAATTGCAACAGATCAATGACAGTTAAAATTAGTCAAAGCAAGAAGCAAAGTACTACTAGATCAATCACGTCAAGGATGGTTTGATTAATTGTTGGTGGACTACTACCCAATGTGGAGACCTGGTACAGTACTACAAGTACTATGGCATTTGCAGAGTGGTATTTCATCAATCTTTTTGTTATCAGCGTCTGCGCTCATCCGACAAATTACCATGTGCTATCCTTTCTATATATCTTTTGAGCATATATTACATTGTTTAAGAACAATTATTCTAGTATGTGGTGTTTTTGCAGGACCATTATTCATTACAAAGGTGTGGAAAAGGGGCATGCACCAATATTATTTTTGCACTAGTGCTTGTCCGTGCCGTGTTGCTAGAAGGATACATACACAGGTCGCCGCCCCAGCTACATCAACACACGTGACTGACTCGTCGTCCGTGCCTGCGGCCGACTCACCCGTGTTCAAGTCGACTTACAATGTCGCGGCTGATTCTCTCGTCCGCACCAGCTTACAACGTCGCGGTCGGTTCATCTATCTTCTCCTCCGGCCGACTTAGCCGTGCTTGATTTCAGCTTCACCTGGTGATCATCAACACTACGATGGATAATTTCTAGACTAACACATCAGGTGAAATCCATCCCGTATATTTTTATATTGCATATTAATTTATTTAAAAGAGGAATTACTCCGCCTTGCAAGTTCTCCAGTGCAGGACAAATTGCTGCAAAAGGGACTATTATATCACTGAGCTATTGAATGACACTTACCGGTTTATATCACAGTTAAATATGGAGAATCTCAAGACCACTCCGTGAGTCGTCTTAAGACTCGGGGGCTACAATGACACGGGTAGGCAAATTGGCCGGTTTAGTGAATTTAAGAACTCCGGGTTGACACATACCGGTTTATATCACGGTTAAATATGGAGAATCTCAAGACAACTCCTCAAGTCGTCTTAAGACTTGGGGGCTACAATGACACGGGTAGGCAAATTGGCCGGTTTAGTGAATTTAAGAACTACGGTTTATTGGAGGGAAACTAACCCGGTCTCGGAAGCTACTGCCACATTGGTGCAAATTTAACAGCAGTCGGAAAAATTTCCGGCTCAAGAAGGAGTTCCGGGTCATCAGAAAAAGATTCTGGTTCAAAATCTGGCTCAAGGAAAATCTAATTCCTTCAAAGCTTTGAAGCTCTCAATATCTGGTTTAAAATCCCGGTTCAAGAAGAATTTATCTCTTGCAAAAAGTTAAAGGTTGCCAAATAGAACTTGCTGCCATGATGCGCGGTTCAAACATGGGTATCCAGCCATATGGGTTTATTTTATTATGGTCACTTGGGGGCTTCCTTCTCATATTTGAAGCATAGCTGTGAATATTCCTCTTGATCGGCTCAATGCCACACTTATGGTCACTTGTGGGCTTCCTGTTCAAACATAGGTCGTATTCGAACCAAAGAGAACATAGCTGTCGGTACCCTCTTGATCGGCGCAACGCCAAAACCACTAGGGGGCTTCTTGATCATATTCAAATCCTAGCATAACCCCTTTTGGTCCGGTTTACTAATCGTATTCGAATCAGAAGCCTCATTTTTTCTCTATTTGGCTTATGTTTTTTGAAAACAATCTTTGGTTTTGTCTTGAGACCTTTTTTGTTCATATCGGAAGCATATATGTGGTTTCGATTAACCCGGATTGTCTTTGGATGATAAGTCGCCATCATATAACAATCATAAACATTTGGAAGTTTTAGCTTCTAAAGATTGGGTTATCACCCTTACTGCACAGGTATCCTAAACCGGTAGTATGATTCAATATCACAGGAACTGGTTTTCAAACCGGGTTATATTATTCAAATCTTTAGTAGCCAACATGGCTGGATTTTTATTATGGTTATCAATAATCAGTATTTTGATTGAGGTTTTCAAAGTCGCTTTAGCGCAATGGCTGTTATTTTATCAATCGATATGATTTATTCTACAATGAAAGGATAGTCCCGAGTCGCTGCAAGCTCATGACCCTGCACTTGGGGGCTACATTATTCAAGTTGAGTTTACATCAAATATCCAAGTCCCATGTCACTGCTAGCATGTACCATGGCACTTGAGGGCTAATGCAACGTCAATTTTTGCTCATCTTATTGAAGACCTGACTCATCACATTGTAATGAGCCGGCCCTTGGGGGCTACCAATTGCTCCTGTCAACAATTCAAGGTGCACAAGTCTTAACTCCATTATATTCAAAGGTCCACTACTCAGTTGGAAGAGTACAAAGCTCTTAACCTTATGGAGGTGGGCTCAAGCCCCATGGAGAGGATTACATTATATGATATTATTTTCAAAGAAGTATGTATAAAGTCCCATCTTACAATTATCTTACTAAGCCGGCCCTTGGGGGCTACACGTTGCTGCTTGAATTTACATGATCATACATACAAAGTCCCTTCTCATTATTGCATAATGACCCGGCCCTTGGGGGCTACAATGGTTGAAATTTTTATGAGCATAAGGCAATTACATGTCCTAGGTTGCTGCAAGCATGACAACCCGACACTTGGGGGCTATAGGTGATATGCATATAAGGGAGGAATAACTTCAAATTCTCAGTTTTGAGCAAATCAGGTATTATATTATTATTGGAGAAATCTGCAAAGTTTATGACCCATCATCATCATAAGATTAACCCGGCATCAGCAACAACTACATCACCCGGCATCATTGGTTTATAACCCAACAATTTTGGCAACCATAAATTGGCAAGATCTACATCTTTAAGCAGGCTGAATATCAGTTGAATATTTGAAGACCAATATTTTTGTCAAGTCAGAGCATTGAAGGCCGACTCAAATGGATTATTTCTTATAATATTTCTTTACAAGAGCCAATGTCAGCAAATGGATTATGAAGCTGGCCTATTGACCCTAATTTTCTAGGAGAAAATGTCATAAGGATGATCAGGTGCCAACTTACAAGAATATTTAACCCGGATCGCATCCTGTCAAATTTGCTCTTGTGTTTATATTGCATATCAGTTTAACATTGATAAATCCAAACAAAACTGGGGCTAATGTCTGGGATATACACCGCGGTATGACCCGACCGGACTTGGCGTTTCATTGGTAACCCGTCAGAGGATTGGTGACTCACGTGTTTGGCGGTTCATTGGCTATCTAAATCCTTGTCTTGTGTTGCGTCTCTCGATTCCGCTCAACCCCTCTCAAGCTACTACAAAGATGTGTTGGCCTCATGACTAAGTCCTCACACTAGGACATCTGCCGTGACAATTCCACGACATGTGGTCATAAAAATCTAGGAAATGCGAGGAACATATAGCAATGATGTGCTTATAGACATACTATATGTTCTAAATTTGTAACAATGAACAGGCAGTCGTATTTTTAAGGTAAAGATGAGATGAGATGGAACAATTACACGATGATAGATTCCACCATTATAGGTAGCCAATCTTTGCGTCGACCGCATAAACGATGCCTTAGTGCACTATAGCATCAGACAGAAATGTTGGGTGAAGAGGATCAACAATGAGCCATAACCATGTATGGAGACCGGATTCCAGATAGACTAATCCCAAGTTGAACACGGCAATGAGCTTGTAATCCATGTAGTCTTGTGATGGTGTGGGCACTTCACAGATTACAACCTTCAGCAAATAGAGGTCGAGCCAAAAGCTCGATGCGTCTCATGCGTGGTAGGTAGGAGTGTCCGGCGGGCCACGAGGCTCGATGGTGGTGGTATCCAACGATGGAAGGGTGATCTCTCACTGGGTGTAGATGTCCACAAGGCGCCACGTACTACCGGATTGGTGGATGAGGATGATCTAGTTGGCCTTCATGCTCGCCCAGTAGTGGCCACGCATGAAAGGACATGTGGACGGGTAGTGGTAGCATGTCAAGGGGCACCACGGCAACCTCCGTTGGATCGTCAAGTCGGTGTCTAGGCCACCTGCGAGGATCGGGCATCAGGAAGCAGGGTGTCTTGAAAAAGAGCCGGCCGGTTGCAGACAACTAGATGGTACAAAGACACCGAGCATGCGACAGGACGGACGGTGCTGAGCATGTCCATACAATTACAGATCTGCTCCAAGAGACCATCGCAGAGGGAATTCCAATCGCGGCTGCGCATGTTAGTTGGTTCTGCCATAGGGTTTTTTAGGGCGCTGAGTGACTGGGGTTTTGGGTGCCTGCGAGCCAGCCGGGAAGTGGATTCGGGCTGGCGAGCGAGGAAGATGGCATGTGTGGCCGAGCAGTGAGCGGGGGGGGGGGGGTATGGTACGAGCGAGCTACCAAGGAAGATAGCGTGGGCGGGCGAGCAGTGAGCGGGGGGAAATGGTGTGCGGCTAACGATGGGAAAGAGAGGAGGAAGAAGAGTGAAAGACTGGGAAGAAAGTGCACTAAATCTCAATTCTACTAGTACTACTACCAGGATATACCGTCCTTCGGAGTGTAAATAGTTACGCTGATGACATGTGGGTCTACCTCAAGAGGGCCCATATGTCAGTTAATGCAGGAGATAGGTGCGTAGTCGTATTTGCGGAAGCGTGCTCCACTGGCAAACATGATGGAAGTACATGGTAAGGCTGATTTAGTAACACCAACACGCTGGTTCAGCTTATTAATCAAGTGCCCCATATGCTGTAGCGTATATTGTCACTTCAGTGTGAAGACTAGTTGAATAGTTCTCTCTAA
Organism: Triticum monococcum; assembly: GCA_034509565.1. Taxonomy (NCBI): domain Eukaryota; kingdom Viridiplantae; phylum Streptophyta; class Magnoliopsida; order Poales; family Poaceae; genus Triticum; species Triticum monococcum. The sequence goes on along the minus strand of CM067844.1, from coordinate 306,461,615 downwards.
CCGAGACAGAAAATAATGGATTGCGAAGACTTCCTATCTATAGTATCCCTATGCCTGTACGCTCGGGACCCTCCCAATGCTCAGCCTTGTACAGGTGCTAAGGCTGCCATGTAGGCAAAAAGTCTGATGTGGCACGGTAATTAAGAGGAGAGATAAGTGTGGTGACCCAGTACTAAGCACGAGAACCTAGACAAAAGACTTAAATGGAAGCATCCCACCAATGCATGAAGAACTTTAGTTACAAAATCATTAAATATTGTCTTTTTAGACATTCAAATGGAACTCAACATACAGATGCATGTAGACATATTGTAGAGTGTAGATTCACTCATTTTGCTCCCGTATGTAGTCACTTGTTGAAATCTCTAGAGAGGCAAATACTCCCTGAGAACAGAGGGAGGCTTTTACTACGTATTTGGGAACAGAGGGAGTATCACAATATGGAGGGAACAGAGGAAGCTTTAAATATGAACATGTCAATGGGATGGAGTAAAAGCCTCATGCATGCTTGAAACATGCAACACTCACATGTACACATGGACGCACGCAACACTCACGCACCCATGCGACACACAGCACGTGACGCAACACACACGCTCATGCTCAAGTGCTCAACGTACTCCCTATGTCTGTGAAGGACTGTACATTTTGCGATTTACGCATTTACTAGGGCATAATTAACGCCCAAAATTAGCAGATTTATGTGTGGATGTGACCATTGAGAGAAGAAGATTAAATGAAGGTTGTTGCATGCTGTAATTAAGGATAGACTTGTAGCCTATAGCTAGAGCACAAGTTTGTGCATTAGTTAATCAATATCAATTTTAGATTAATCGCTAAATGCATTCAAAGTGTAGATGTACACTCTTTGTATTTTAGCTGATGTACACTCTTTGTTTGAAGACCGAGGGAGTACACGTGCATGCACTGACATACACAGCTAGGATGGTTCGCGCATAAGGGTTGGACTCCTGTTGCGCCTGCGTAAAGTTTTGTTCAACTGATTTCTTTGCTCTGCCAACTAAAAGGTGGGACCCAAAAACTAGGTGAAAATTTAACCAGTCAACAAAGTGCCACGTCGACTATATGGCCGGTCAGTAGGGTGCAATACAGTGCTCTACGATGATCTAGTGATCGTATAATCACCACAAAATTATATATAGTGACCGTAAAGAGCGTATTGTTACATACGTTGACCGCCAGTGTATTTTTCTCATTTCAAATTAAGCCATATTTAATCTGAAAGGACTGACTAGTACTTGTACTGCTTTGATGTGTCCCGTCAACTCGCCGAACGAGGAGAAGCTTGCTTACTACGCCTCTCCCTCACCCATGCACGCGGTGGCTCGCAGGATGAGGAGAGGGTTTTGACTACAACACCCTCTCCCTCTCCCTCTCACTCGCCCTCGCCCTCGCGGTGGACGTGAAGCAGTTCAATCGGTGTTAAATTGCCAGAAGCATATTCTATAGTAGTATCATCATTGTTGGACCTTCCGAAGAGGCGAAGAGCCAAGTGCAAGGTTCACACGAGTACAAACTGTTGAACCTCCCGAAGAGCCAAAGAGCCAAGCGCAAAGTTTTATAGGAGTTGTCGTCCTAGTAGGAGTATTACAACTATAGCGAACGATGCTACTGTATGATGCCGCCACGTCACCTATATCCAATGCCTTGCCACCTTTTTTCTCAATGAGCATGTTGGATCCCGTGCAACAACCACACAAGTTGCACATACACATAACACATTTACTAGTAATAAATTCTAAAGGAAAAATGCCAGTATGCCACACAAGTTCATCTCCGATTCATGTGATAAATTTGTGCACAACTAGTCTACATACATTCACAACGCTACCGTTCACAATTTACCATAGCCTACTTACACGTTATAGATGGGCTACATGTCCTACTCTAGGTTCCAGTCCCAGGTGTTCTTCATGGATGGCACGATCCATAGCGGTGGGCAACGGGAATCTTTGTCACAGCTTTCTAGTCGGGTTCCACACGATGGAGACTCATCCAAGATGAAGTGGCATAAATCAGGGATAGCGTGTCCCAGCATGTCGTTCATCTGGCGGTGCGCAGTGAAGACACAACCATGCTTCATGAATGGCAGGCCTTCGGTGTCATTCACGGAAGGTGGCATCTTCTTCACAATGGGGTAGCTCTCCCCAATGAAATGCGAGTACTCTTCCAGAGTGTTCCTCGGCACCCACGTAGCATCACGGGGGTCGAACTCTGCGCCGTTCATTTGGTACACGTGGCATCTCAGATCTGGAAACAAGGTGACATACACAATCAAGGTCCATGCATAATAATGTTGTGCTCAAATATGGTGGTAAGTAATACTGTGCAACAAATACTACTATTCCGGTATAGAGGACGTAAAATAACCGGCTTATTATATATAGCCACTCTTGGCTACATGGATGAGATAGTAACACATGGAAAAACAAAAATGGTGGCAGCTAGTGGGTTCAACTCTTCAAGGGCCTAGCTAGCTATATGCGTCCTCCATGGTAAAAAGTACTCCTACTAGTACTAGTAAGTAGTACAACAACGAAAGAGAAGGCGAGACGATTAAAAAATATAATACTAAATGGAATACCTGGGTAGATGGTGATGGTCCGATCGTGGTAGGTTGTGTGACCATGTTGCACCTCAATGCTACCATGGGTAATGCCTGCTAAGATAGATGATCCCAATATGCTAAAGTCAGCTACAAGGTTCCAGGTTAGACCGAATCACGGATGCAAATGCACATCCAGGATCGGCAATCTTATTTCGATCAGGGATGACTGGTCCCTGCAAAATAATGGACTACCGTTAGGGGTGCAAATGATGGTTTGTGCATTCCATTTGTAATCTCCCGTACCGTAGGATGGCAACTAGATGAAAGAAGTCCCTTAGCTTGTCGCTACAAATATGCGGCCTAGATGGCGCATGGCGTCTTCGAACATGTAGGGGTACAAATCTGTCGTGGCCAACATGCGCCAGCCTTTGTTGTTACTACCTCTTGCATTGATGGCAATCCTTAGGTTGAACACCGCAATGAGATAGTAATCGTGTTAGCCGCGTCACTTTGTCGGTGGGTCTGGAATTGCTATCATCTTAAATCTCATGTAGGCGTCATCATACGTATTCAAGCCCTGCCAGTCCGGAAGGCAGATCCTAATGGTTGAGAAGGGGTCTACGGGAACGGCCGCACTACTGTGGATGTTGTGCATAATGATGGTGGTATCCGGCCGGAGTTATGCAAGCCAATCTTCGTTGGAACCGACCCAGATCTATATATATGATGGTGGGCAGGGGAGAAATTATGGGATGGAAATGGAATAACTAAGTATTACATGATCAAACACCATGACTGACATGCTCATCGGACAAAATCCGACTACCTCTCAACATCGGCAACTCTAGCGGAGTCAACATGCAACCATGGCCAGGGAGCGATGGACTGTTCGAAGGATTGTCCCATAGAAGAACCTTCTCCTTGAGGACGCATGGAAGACCAACAAGCATGCCCTTTTCCCAAGCCTGTTTAAGCACCGTCTTGAAAAAGTTGGTGTAGGAAGCACCGAGTCTTGCAGCAGTGAGGACGTCGGAGAGTCGTGCGATTTCTCCCAGAGGATCGTCGTCCAGGGTCTCCCAGCCCCGACGAGGAGGAGAACCGCATGACGAATCCATGGGAGAAACGACGAATTGCCTTCTCTTCTAGGGGAGGGTAACTGGCGAGGACGAGATAAGAGCATAGTAACCGTAGGGCCTCGTCCCTTCCAACTGTAGCTCCTCGATCGTTCCTTAGCGAAGGGGTGAGGCTATTATTTACGTTCTCCTACTGTAGCAGTACTAGTACTACTTTCTCAACTAGTAGTGCGATGTACTGTGCTTCTAGTATAGTGCACTAGTTTTGAACTCTTAATCTCAGGGCCGAGGAGCTATAGTTGGAAGTGGAGGGAAGTCCTATTCTCTAGAACCATCGTTGTACTATCAATGCACGGGAAAGTACACATGCGTAGTTGGTACTCTCGGTGCTCTATTCAAGCGTGTAGCTGGCCTACTCAGCTGCTCCTCTCACGCACACACTAGCAGCCTATTTATCAGCGACGGTTACTGCGGGGGCAGAACATTTGAGTTATTTGATACAGCGAGACTAGGCTTTTCGCTTCCATTTGTGGAGGTGTAATGGATCTCGTCCAACTTTGTTAGTAGTTCCTTCTTTATGAATGAGACGAGGCAAAGCTTTTACCTCCGTTTCAAAAAAAATCACGTCAAGAGGAATTTCTTTTATAGAGCCGATAATGGAGTGAAGTCCATGCGTGCAATGCCACAAGGTACAGAGTACTGGCACTTTACATACAAAGCCATATTGCACAGTTCCCAATGCCGCGCCAGGCTTTTCCCGCTCTTGGGCTTAATTGGGAGGCGCTAGTTTAAATATGCTACTAGCTGATGAGGAAGCTTGCAAGCGAGGTGCGGCTAGGGCGAGCACGCGAGCCATTGGATGATGGGAAGGAAAAGCCGTCCACGTGGCTGGGCTATCCAGCGCACCCAGATTGTGGTGCGACATGTCCGTTCGACTTCAAAACTCAAACTACCCGTGTACTACAATATTGGCTCGCAGCAAAGTTACTATTTAAAAGAAGGCCGCCGTGTGTTCGGCCGGGATCGAACCCACAAAACAAGGTATACACTCCCGCGACCACTAGTAGTACTCGTTGTAGTACAACACAACCTAGAATCTCCTTTTGTCGCTAGTAGTACATTGTTCCTTACAAGAAACCACTAATAATGCAAAGAAACCACTAATATTGCCAAGAAACTACTACCACTTGCATACGAGGCAGACTTAAGATAAGACTACCTTATCAACCATTGTACTACATGCGCTTACCAACCAGCCCTACCAAGAAACGAGTACTCTACAAAGTGTCGTTATAGGCACGTTTCAACCCATGTCGCCCCTTAAGTAAATGCCTTCTATTCGACCGGCAAGTTAGGCATTATGACTTGTGGGATTTCATGTTAGTCTGCACAAAAATCCCCGAGTGACCTCCTACCTCCGGCCTGTCCACCTAGTAATCCTCGGCTATGGGATGCAGCTCGCGCCGCCGGCAGAAGGCGAGGTCAAAACCGCCAGCGGTGCGGAGCCCATCTTGCGGTAGCCCGGATGCTAGCTCCGTCCGGCGCTCGCGGTCACTAGCTAGCCAAGATAGGTCCGTCCAGCTGCTTGTCTGCAAGGTTTGCTAGCTAGATTGGCGCGGCGGCGCGGCGGCTTGCTCACGCGCGTCGTGCTAAGGCCAGCCATCTGGCTCGGGCGAAGGCCAGCACGGCGGCTTGCTCGCGCGTGAGTCACGCTCGGGCCGGCCTACCGACCCGTGTGGAGGCCAGCGCGGCGTCCGGCCCGTCTAGCGGAGCGTCGGCCAACTCCCTCATCACCAGCGCCATCGACGAACACGCATTAGTACTGTTTGAAGTAATAGCAGGTTCAAACAAGCATGGCAAAATCACAAAATAGAAGGTTCAAACAAGCATGGCAAAATCACAAAATAGCAGGTTCAAATAAGCATGGCAAAAGTGCAAAAGATATCAGCTTCATAGACTTAGTGAAAATAACAATATGTCAGGAATTAACATCAGGAAGCAATGTTTAGAGCAAGATAACAACATGCTATAGGATTAGATCATAGCAAAGCAAGGCATGGCATGAAACTACACAAAGCATATAACAAAAGTCCCTTACTGACCATAAACCAAAAGGGATCAGAAGATATGATGGAACCCATGTAAACATAGCAAGTTTCGTTAACAGATTCAGACTTAGCAGAAAACTGGACATGGCAAGAACAGAGTTACGTTGGTATGTTTACGAGCTCGATGCACTCACCACAAGGCATTGCATGACAAGATAATCATACACCTAGCAAGAAGACATGTTCAAGAAGTTAACCATGGCAAGAACCAACTCATAGCATGCATGGACCAACTACAACAACCTTGGCAAAATTGATTAACACGTAAACAATCTGCCAGGAACATTTTATAGCAAAAGTAGAGCAAGATTGAGTCATGCTAGGGTACTCCATAATTGCAAACAAAGACATGGAAGGATAAAACATAACAATATCTCAAAATCATCCTTACTGAAATGCTCAAAAGAGGCATGGATCACTCTGTAGCAACATGAATACATGGCATAAAAATAACATCAGGGAAAATGACTTGGAAGAATTCAAAGTCCCTGAAATCAGCAACATCACGAGAGCTACTTTGCATGCTTGTGCTAGTCACCACATTGATCACACAAATACATGGCATACACCCCTATAAAGATGGCATGGCATAGCCCAAAACACATGAAGGGCTCAAGTTCTTAGGAGGCACACAATAATCATGGCAGAAATGACAAATGCTCATAAAATAATAAGAATCAGGAACTAACATTATGAAGAACTCTTGGAAAAGCATTTTAGGCATCAAGATGGACTCAAACAAGCATGGTGCAATAGAACATAATGAAGAGGACAACCTAACGAACAATTTGATATATCACACGCCCAAAACGGAGCTACGGATGCGGAGATATGATGTAGAGAACATGCCTCGAAAAAGTTAGGTACTTAGGGGGAAATCACCTCGAAATCCCAGATGTAGGGTTTCGGGTGCGTGGATTGAGGTTCGACGGCGGGGTTACCGGAGAAGCCGCCGGAGAGGAGGGGAACGACGGTCGGAGCTACGGAAGTGCTCGCTGGCAAGGTTGCTGGAGCCGGGCGGCGAGGCAGAGGCGGACGAGGACGGGATGGCGGGATCCGGCCACTAGCGCGGGGGTAAGCGGTGGCGTGCTCGGCGGCGGGCGGCGCGGTGGCTGGCGGCGACAAGCGGCGGAGGGCGCGGGCGGCGCGCGGGCTGAGCCTGGCAGGCGGCGGGGCGGAGCGGGCCGCGGGGGCCGGAGACGGGCCCGACGGGCTTCGGCAGGGAGGTCGGCGTGGGCGCCACGTGGCGGCCTGCGAGTGGACGGGGCGCGGCGGCGGACACGTCTGGCGCCGTCCGGACGTGTCCGGCGCGGAGAGGGACTAGGTTAGTGTTGGTTTCATCTGCGAATTTCGGAGGGGAGGCCTATTTATAGATTCTGGGAGCTAGGAGAGTCCAAATGAGGTGTGGTTTTCGGCCACGCGATCGTGATCGAACGGCCGAGAGGATGGAGGGGGTTTGGATGAGTTTTGGGCCACTTTGGAGGGGTGTTGGGTTGCAACACACACGAAGCCTTTATGGTTCCTCGGTTAACCGTTGGAGTATCAAACGAACTCCAAATGGCACGAAACTTGACAGGCGGTCTACCAGTGGTATACCAAGGCCGCTTGGCAAATCTCGGTCCAATCCCAGAAAGTTTAACACCCGCACACGAAAAGAGGCAAAAGGAGGCGCCGGAGGATGTAGGAGTTTTGGAATGCAAAACGGAGAATGGGGAAAATGCTCGGATGCATGAGACGAACACGTATGCAAATGCGATGCACATGATGACATGATATGAGATGCATGACATGGACAAAAAGCAAAACGAAGACAAAACCCAACCATGAGGGAATATCATAACTTAGAGCCGAAAATGGCAAGAGTTGGAATACAAATATGGCAAGTTACATATGGTGCGTTACAGCATTCAACGCTTGGAGGTGCGTGGGGATTCAAACCTCGCAATATCTCAAATAAATGGAGACTTTGATGCCAATGATCCGAAAAAGGTGGCATATCGCAACGCCGTCCTCAAAATGTTAGCTCGATTCGAGGGGCTTGAATTCCACCATGTGGCTCGAGAAAACAATCAGGCGGCGGATATCCTCGCCCGTATCGGCGCTAAGCGCGACCTTGTCCCACCCAACATCTTCCTGGAAAAACTATTTAAGCCATTCGTGGTGTGGGAGTCGGACACCGGTAACAATAATCCGGACCCGGCCACAACATGAGATACCGAACACTCTGACGCAATCGGAGGCTCTGCCGTCGAAATAACACCCTCGTGTCGTAATAGCACTTCTCCACCCATCGAGCTAAACAAGCTTAGTTGTACAAATTCAAATATTATATTAGTAAAATTGAGATGTTTAATTGGTTAGCTAAATGTTCATACTTTAGTTTAGAAATGCATGTGAGCCACATATGGAGAGACCGGAAGGAATACTATTTCTCTGTGCGCTCTGGTTCATCATTGGTGGGCAACCGACATTGTATAGAAAGCCTTGTAATATCTTCAATCTGCTTGCTCTGCTGCTCTTCTTTAAGATGATCCTCGTCTCTTCTTTAATAAGTATGTTCCTTGTTGGGAAGAGTAGCAGAGACATTTGCGGTCGACTGGTCAGGTCGAATTGTTCTCCCTTAGTATATTTTGAATCTGTCAGGTCAGGTCGACTTGTTCTTCTTTACTATATGTTGAAGCAGTCATCTGTGAAGTATCGTCACTTCTACAGCTCTCATATTTTGAGTAGTAGACCACATTATATTAATGCACACACCAAGTTACAGCATGCATGGCATCTCTCAAAAGAATTACAGAGACAGCATAAAGAGGTTTACAGGGAGGCAGTACTGGATTAGAATCACTTATGCATTACAAAGATAATCTCACTTGTTTTTATGTTTTCATGCATGTCAGGTACTGAACATTATCAAAATGAATATGAGAATGGGCGCACGAGGGAAATATTGCGGAACAATCCACTTGCTAACAAAATTGGCATGGTGGAGGATGGCCTAGCTTATTCACCAATCAAGGTGCTAGCTCCAACTTGGCAAGGTTGTATTGGTTGCACATATTTTGCATCTGACCTATTGCATACTTCTACTTTGTTACACCATTTGCTTAGTTTAAGCATCATATATGAGTATATGCCATGCCTATCCATTTTCTATACCTATTCCATGTGTCGTCATACTATGTCTTTCCAGTCAAATGTTGTTCTTTCGTAATAGATGTCTAGAAGGAAGAGGGTGAGTGCAGATCCTCAAGGAGTACAAACTAGGTATTTCGCAAAGGTAGTGATACCTGATAAATCAGATAATCAGCAGCCACAGAAAACACTAGCCCAACTGTACCACACTCTAGCCCTACATGACTGGCCAATTCCATATTAGAACTACTGACAGCCCAGCGTCACGTACTGTCTATGATATCAATTCAAAATTTGAACTCCTAAATTTTTTCATGTGCCTTACCTTATCTCTTGTATGAAAACTAATTTCAGATGAAGCTCCTTGCTCAAAGGATCATACGATCCCATAAAGATACTAGGTTCTGCATTCCTCTTGTCAGCACCTCTTGCCCTTTGTCAGTATATGTACACTCATTGTTGTTTGATTATGTAGCATCACTATAAATGTTCGCTTCTTTATCCTCCCTTTGCATGAAATTATAAGATCTATATTTACTCGTAGATAAATGTAGAATTAACACAATGGTTATGAAGTTTTGGATTGCTCATGTATGTACATGTTGTCATGTACTCCCTCTGTATCGAATTAATTTTTGATCAATTGGATGTATTTAGAACTAAATAGTGCTACATACATCCATTTGAGCAACAAGTAATAACGGAAGGTGGTGGTATTACTGTACTTGCATTGCGAGATAGTTGATTGTCTAGCATTACTCTGCATCTTATCTGCCCTGCCCTCCACTTTCTCCAAATTATCATATCTACATTTACTTTTACCAAAATGTTGAATAAAGCCAATGCCACTGCACAGGTTGATGTCTGCATTCCTCTTGTCAGTACCTTTTGCCTTTTAACCCTGTACTTAATTAATTGCTATTTGATTATCTATCATAAGTCTGCACCTGAGCTTCATTATCATCTGTTTCTTCCGGTATTATTTGATCTATATTTACTCTTTGCAAAATGTAGAAAAATGGCAACGCTTATAAAGAATTTTCTTTGGGGAATTTATTGAATTATCCTTCCATCAACATGGAGATGGGCTTTGTGTAGCCCGTATTAACATGTAATGTAAGTCCATCCTTCTCAAGCCCTGAAACTTTGTTCTAGTATAGAGTTGGATAGGCATCATTTCCTCCACTGATGTTTACTTTGTTGTTTACATTTGGTTGGATGTTTGCAACAACTATGAGTTTAAATTGTAGTTGTAAAAACATGTTCCTTATGCAGACCAGATCCATTTATTTTCTTATATGATTGTGAAACTTGTTAAGTGTCTCCTTGTTTCTCTTTCAGAGTCGTATATCTTATGCCAGGCAGAACTTAAGGGAAGATAGTGAGCTAAATCATATTGAGGACAACGAGATGACCCAAAGGTACTGTCTTGATGAAGACAGTCAGTTGAAGCTACTCACCAGTAGGTGTGAGACAACCTCTATGCAGTCGCTACTTCAATTAGTTCGACTGCTTCAGTCTCAACTTAAAGCAGAAAGGCTTGCTTCAGCTCATATCTGACTTGAAGTCAAATATGCAAAGAAGATGTTACAGGACTGCCATGCGCACTATCGTGCCATACAGCTAGGGATGGAGCATCTATCATTGACGCAACTAAGGTCTCATCAGCTTGTTCAGCTGCTTGCGGGGCCCGTCCTATAAAGGCCTAGTGCCTTCTGAAGTGCTCTAAGTTTTGTATATTCTTATGTCGACGCGTTTATATGCACTAGTGGCAACCTTTGAAGCCCAGTGTATGTAATCCGTGGTCACATTACGTTTTATTGTCACCGGTAGCGAACTTTGATTCCCAGTGAAAGTAATATGTCGTAATTTCTTTATTGTATAGTCTAGGTTTATTCTTTGGTCAGTATGCTGTAATTTGGGCCGGAAAGTTCGGTGGATCTCAGTGTTGTCGGTCTTCAGGCCGGCCCGTTACTCTTATGGACCAAAACGTGGGCCTATAATCATCTTGGGCCATATGCAGGTCTAAACCTATCGTAGTTTCCCACCTTTAATAGGCCGAGTAAAGTTCTAGCCAGCTGGGACACAGAATACCATGGGATTTTAACAGGCTAAAACCTAGATTGGGCCAGCGTTGGGCCGAAAAATTCATAGCCCAATACAGGCCGAAACTGCCTAAGGCCCATGTTTGGCCCAAATAGGACGAGCAGTTAACAGACCAATATATATCTCGGGCCGGTTTGGCCCAATAAAATTATGGCCTTTAAGATGACCGGTATCCACGTGGGCCATAGGCCCAAAAGTGTGACGGGCCATTATCAGATGGGCTGTAAGCAGGACTGATTCAACACGAGTTCTAATTAGGCCCAACTGTTCCACGGGCCATTAACAGGGCGAAAGGCCTGTTGGGCTGAAATTTATCCACGAAGATTGCGGGCTATTAAGAGGCATAAAGTTACTTCGGGCAAGAAATAGGCTAGTTTCTGCATGGGCCATTGAAGGGCCTAAAGCTAAACCGGGCCGACAGCGTCCAAGATGCACCGTGGGCCGCTAACAGGCCGAAACTATTATCGGGCCGAGCTGGTTAACGGGCATTTAACAGGCTGAAATACAAACATGTCTTAGAATGGGCCCAAAAGAACAATGGCCTATGAACAGGCCTGATCTGATATGGGCCGTAATTTGGCCCATAACACGGCAGGATGTGAACGGGGCTGATCTGCTATGGGCCTCAATTTGGTCCAAAAGATGGCAGGCTATTAACGGGCCAACCCACTAGTGTTTGAAAAAATATGGTGGGTCTTTATCTGGGCCGGCCTTTTCACTGGAGTGGATGACATAGGCGCCTCTTGTCTAATGAGTGGATGACATCTGTCGTAACATTGAGCCACCACATGTTTCCTCTGGCAAATGAGAATTTTACACATGGAAAATCCCCATTGGTCTGGGCTATTAATGGGTTATCGGATCCAAAACCTGACCCAATAGCTTAACGGCGACCCGTTACGGTCGATGCCACATGTCGGTCACCCTTGACAAAAGCACTTCTATGATGCGCGATTTATCATCGTGGAAGTGGACACTTCCGTGATGATAATTTTGGTAATGTCATGGAACACTTCTACGACCTCACAGGTATGACTATCTTGATTCTGTCATAAAATTGTCATGGATGTACATGCATGACAGAAAACGTGACCTACTGTGACAAACACGTATCATCACAGAAGTGTCTCTTTTTTTTGAAGTGAAATGCTTATGCAATCTTAGTTGGGGCCCCCCTATGGAGCTTCTTTATTTTCTCTTGCATGGGATCAACGTCCCGGCTTAGTACAAGGGGTTACATGCAGCTGAGGCAAGGCCTATACAAAAGGGTGGCTGCCGGGCAGTTCCCGACAGCCGCGCCTTACGATTAGTACTTGCGGAGATGCACAATATTCCATGAGTTTTGCAACTGAGTGCCACCCCCACTCTCCAAATGGACTGCGACAGGTCTGGTGACTCGTCCCTCCCGGTAAGGGCCTTCCCACTTCGGTGATAACTTGTGTGTACCATTGGAAGACTGAACGTGCCTAAGGACAAGGTCACCTTCCTCAAAACATTGGGCTTGAACCCTGCGGCTATGATAGCCACGCAGGGCTTGCTGGTAGCATGCAGCACACGTAGCAGCTCGGAGACGGTTCTCCTCGAGTAGCACAGTGTCGTCACGCCGGTGCTGATCTTGCGCTACTTCCTCATAGGCAAGCACTCGACGGGACCCGTTAATGAGTTCCGTGGGGATAACTGCTTCTGCCCCGTAGACCAGGGATAAGGGAGTCTGCCCGGTAGCTCACTTAGGTGTTTTACTGAGGGACCAGAGAACTACCGACAGCTCCTTGATCAATCGCCTGCCATGCTTCTGTAGCGTATCAAAAGTTCTTGTCTTATGTCCATGTAGCACTTCAGCGTTCGCCCTCTCAGCTTGTCCATTGCTCCGGGGGTGTGCCACTAAGGCGAATGAGATCTTGCATCCGAGGGTACGAACTTATTGCATGAAGGTGTGGCTCGTGAACTAGGTGCTGTTGTCGATGGTGATCGTTGCCGGAACTCCAAAACGACACACAAATTCTTTCAAGAACTTGATAGATGATCGGGCAGTCACCTTTCTCATGGCAGTCACTTTCGGCAATTTTGTCAATGGCAACGAACAAGAATTCAAAGCCCCCGATTTCTCGTGAGAAGGGGCCGAGGATATAGAGCCCCAGACCAAAAATGGCCATGAGAGAGGGATTGTCTGAAGGGCTTGGGCAGGCAGGTGTGTTTTGTCAGAATGGAACTGATAGTCACATGTTGTGACGAGCTTGACCGCATTTGGAGGGTTGCGGGCCAATAGAATCCTTATCGGAATGCTTTCCGAACTAATGCACATGATCCAATGTGGGAGCCGCACATTCTTCTGTGAATCTCTGCCAGTAGTTCCTTTTCATCCTCCCGGCAGACACACTTCAATTTCACACCGTTGGGCCTCCTTCTATATAAAGTGTCATTGAGAAACTGATACATAGTGGCCCCCAGTTACTTTTTCAGCTTCATCTTAGTCACCGGGGAGTTCTCCGGTCTGGAGAAAGTGGACGATGTGCCTTTCCCAAGTTGGAGCCTAGGGCTCGGCAACAAGGACTAGTGGTATCTCATCTGCTGTGGGAGCACCAGCATCATTTGCAGGGTCCATGGGCCCGGCTGGTGCGGTGGTTCGGCAGGCTGTGAGAAGTTGTTTCTGGCAGGGTCTCTGCCGGGAGTGAATGGCTCTCCCGGCAGATGCTTACCATATTCCAACTTCCTCCTTTTCTGGGCCATTGTTGCTGGTCATACGGAGGGCTAAGAGAGACGGAGAACAAAAGTTCCTGGTTCCATAGGAAGCTTCTGCGTAGCACACTTTGACAGGCGATCAGCTACGCTGTTTTCCGCACAGGGTACGTGCTCTGTTTCCAACCCATCAAAGTGCTCCTCCAATCTCCTCACTTCCTCGATGTATGACTCCATCAATGGACTTTCATAATCCTTATTGACTTGTCTCATCACAAGCTATGAATCTCCTCGAATAATCAGCTACTTAATTCCCAATTCTGCTGCAATTCAGAGACCGGCAAGGAGCCTTCAGACCTAGTTGAATTGTTGGTGGCTTCTTCTAGGCAAAATGCATTTGGATGACATACTTCAAGTGCTCCCAGGAGGGGGCAACAAGAATCATGCCAGCCCCTGCACCTTGTAGGGAAAAAGCACCATCAAAATAGAAAATCCAATCTTGGGGTGATTCCTTGCCGGGGAGAGCTGTCTCTGTTATTTCCTCATCAGGGGTTGGCATCCATTCTGCAATAAACTCTGCCAGTGCCCTGCTCTGAATAGTTGATGTTCTCTAAAACATCAAACTGAAGATGGATAACTCCAAAGCCAACTCCACTATTCTTCCAGTAGCCTCTTGGTTTTGGAGTATCCTTTGCAGAAGAAAACGAATGACAACCATGATCTTGTGGGCTTGGAAGTAGTGATGTAGTTTCCTTGCGGCCATAACAAGACCAAAGATCAACTTCTGCACACCAAAGTACCTCAATCTAGCCCTCTTTCACAGGGAGCTGACGAAGAACACTGGGCGCTACACCACTTTCTTCCTTGTTGTTGCCCGGATCCTTATCTGACTCCATTGTTTTCTGCTCACTTTCTGCCTCATCCACTTCTCATTGTGCTACCAGGGCCGCAATGATCACTTGGTTGGTTGCCGCCAAGTATAGCAACAACGGTTCTTGGGGTTTGGGTGCAACCAAGGTAGGCATGGATGATAAGTAGGTCTTCAACTCCTGCAGAGCTGCATCTGCTTTCAGGGTCCACTTCATAGGCCCTACCTTCTTCAAAATTTTAAAGAATGGCAGGGCATGCTCAGCAGACCTGGAGATAAACTAGTTAGCATGGAAACACATCCCATTAAGCGCCGAACATCCTTAATGGTCCTTGGTGCTTGGATCTGCTCAATGTCTTTGATCTTGTCGGGGTTAGCTTCGATCCCCCGATGGGACACAAAGAAATCAAGTAGCTTGCCAGATGGAACACCAAACAAACACTTCTCCGGATTAAGCTTCAAATTGATCTTGCGCAGATTAGCGAATGTCTCCTCCAAATCCTGGATAAGGGTGGCCTTATCCTTGGTTTTGACCACGATATCATCCATATAGTCTTCTATATTTCTGTGTAACTATGATGCAAAACCAATCTGGACTACCCTTGCAAACGTTGAACCGGCACTCTTTAATCTGAATGGCATGCGGACAAAGTAGTATGTATCACATGCAGTGATGAATGACGTCTTCTCTTCATCTTTATTGTACATGAAGATATGATGATATCCGGAGTATGCAGCTAGAAAGGAGAGCAAATCACCACCTGAAGTGGAATCCACAATCTGGTCGATGCGCGGGAGGGGAAATGGATCCTTGGGCAAGCCTTGTTGAAATCTGTGAAATCAATGCAAAGCCTCCATTTCCCATTAGCCTTCCGGACAACCACTGGGTTTGCTAACCATGTAGGATGTAGTCCTCCTCTGATGAAACCAGCTGCCTCCAGTTTGTTGATCTCTTCAGTAATGAACTACTGCCTCTCCAAGGCCTGCTTCTAGACTTTCTGCTTGACAGGTCGGGCATGTGAGCAGACAGCAAGGTGGTTCTCGATTACCTCCCTGGAAACATCGGGGATATCAAATGTTTGCCAGGCAAACACATCGATATTCGCCCGCAGGAAGGTAATGAGCGCTCTTTCCAATTTGTCAACAATGGTGGCACTGATGGTGAAATTACTATCAACTCCAGCCAGCCCTGCCGACACCTTCTTCACTTGGGGTGCAACAACCATGGATCTCTTGCTGTTTGAACACTCCGGCACGTTGTCAGTGGGTGCAGTGCACTCGGAGGGGGCACACTTCCCGGACTCCCTGCCGGAGGTCCTACAATCCCTCTTCTTTCCTTTGCTTTCCTTTGCGGAGTAGCCGCTGTCGCTGCCCCTGCCGCGACTGCATCCCGGTGTGATAGTGATGAGTCCCAGTGGCCCAAACATCTTCAAGGTGTTTTAAGCATAGTGGGATGCCGCCATGAACTTGGCCACGGCCGGGTGTCCAAGAATTCGTTTGTACGGCAGTGGGAGATCAACCACATCAAATACAATCTTCTCAGTCTAATAGTTTAGTTATCCCCCAAGCTTCACCGACAACATAATCTTCCCTTTAGGATGGCTCCTGCCGAGGTTAACTCCTTGGAATGTGCCAGTAACGTCTAGCTCTTCTTCTCCTATCTGAAGCTTGCTGATGGCTGTCGGGGAAATCGCATTCAACCCTGCCCCGCCATCCAGTAGCATCTTTGTGACCTTGAGGTTACGAATTGTTGGGGAGATCAACAATGGCAAACATCCTACCGCAGTGGTCCAGCCAGGGTGATCCTCCTAGTCAAAAATGATGGGCGTGCGGGACCATTTGAGTGGCTTCCGGGCCTCTGCAACTAGCTCCACGACATTGATCTCTCGTGCCCATCACTTGAGTTGGCGATGAGAGGCGTGCAATGATGCACCCCCATCAATGCATAGGGCGTTAGTGGCCTTTTGAAACTCCTACTCACTGGTTTCCTCTTCATCCCCTCCATCACTCGCATCATCAAAGATTTCCTTCTCTTGACCCCTGGCAGGCTTTCCTTGGTTCCGAAAGGGTTTGCCGGGGCAATTTGCTTCACCACCTTGTCCCTTACCGCCAGCAGCATTCTGATCTTTTTCCTTGTCATGCTTATCATATTTTGCCCTCTGTTTCTTGACAAGCTGCTCAACCTGGTAACACTCCTGAATTGGTCCAATGGATCTGGCAGTACAGCCCATCGCCTTTACCATCTTTCTCGGCGGCAGCGGCTTCCCGATAGGCACTACAAGAAGCATCTTCCTTGCCGGGGGGTCTCAGCCTTGGCCTTCTTAGCGGTACTAGGTGTGCCCGAACCTTCCACAGTCATCACTGCCTTATCTCTTGGCTTCTTACTACGCTTCTTGCCCTTTCTCTGACTGGTTGGTTAATCCTCATCCTCTGAATCAACATAGGTGCAATCTTCCTCTCCTGGCAACTTCCTTCCTTCCTCCATCCGAGCAAATTTATCCACAGTATGTATAGCTCTTTCACAGTCTTGGGCAACCACATGTTCATCTTGGTACGAATGCGATAGTTGCGCACATTGGACTAGAAAGCTGCTATATCGGCTCCTAGATGGATATTTGGAATATTTCTATGAACTTCGCTGAATCTCTGCAAATACTTATGGAGATTTTCTCCTTCCTTCTACTGGAGGAGTTGCAAGTCGCTGGGCCCGCCAGGCTCTTAGTGGCCATCGATGAAGGCACCGTTGAACTCGTGGAACATGTCTGCCCATGACGAAATGGAGTTCTCCGGCGGGAGCATCTGCCAAGACGTCACATTGGACTTGAGGGCCAAACGGAAGTAGTTGGCGAACACCTTCCCATCTCTTCCCCAGGCAGCCTGAACAACGATGGTGTAGATTCTCAGGAACTCTGCTGGGTTCAGCCTCCCGTCATACTTCTCAGGTATCTATGGCTAGAACATGCGAACGGACGGCCAATGGACTTGTCGCAACTCTCGTGTAAAGGCAGGGCAGCCGACCTCAAAAGGTAGGCACCCGC
The DNA here is from genome assembly GCA_034509565.1 of Triticum monococcum. Lineage (NCBI taxonomy): Eukaryota > Viridiplantae > Streptophyta > Magnoliopsida > Poales > Poaceae > Triticum > Triticum monococcum. Next base: position 306,444,045 of record CM067844.1, on the reverse strand, counting down.
CAACACAGAGCGCAGGTTCGTCGATGTTGAGGCCGTCTCACCCATCGGTCAGGCGGAGGATGTCGCAGCACCGCTCCATGACGACATGTGTGTCAGCCCGCTGCCTATCCTCCGGGGCTCGACGTTGGCCTGGACATGCTCGAGGGTCAAAATAGGCCATCGAGACGTCGTCGTAATCTTGATTCTGTTGCGCCCGCGCCGGCAGCTGTGGTGGGGACTACATCGTGGGGACATCCCTCTGCGTACGGCTAGCAGTATGGGCGGTTGCTGTCGCTTGGGGAAGTTGCGGTGGGCCAGCTCGCCATGAGCCCCCAGCTTCGGCAAAGCCGAGCATGCTGGCACACCATTCATCCATCTGCTCGGCTGCTGGCGGAAACCTCAGCAGCAGCTGAGCTCGCGCCATAGCCTTCGTGGACGTGCTTGGCATATATGTTGATGACATCGACTGCACCATCGCTTGGCTCCTGACGTTGCCAGTGGCGGCAGCGGCGGTGATGCCGCGCCCATGATGCTATGGACGACCATCTAGGCAACGGGGTCACGCGGTGGTGGTGCTCGGAGGGTCACCAGCTCCGTTGAGCGCAGCTGTCTGGTTGGCTTGCTTGGGAGGAGGCGCATGCGTCGCGGTCGCTCCCATGGTGGGGGCGGTCGCAGGGCAATGGCCTACCCCAGACCTAGTGCCATTGTTGTGGTTGTGCCCATCAATGAGAGGAGGGGTGCGGACGGAGTGACCCCCTCGCTTGCACCTTGCGGAGCGTGACCGTCGAGGCACTAATGATGATGTTCTCCTCCGATATCTCCTGCCCCCGGGTCGACCGTAAGGGAAGTGGTGATGGCGCCACCTGCTCCAACCACAACCCCAGCAGCGCTCATGTCCTCACGTGCCTCCGCATCCCTCGTGGCACTAGAAGTCGCGGGTGCCGGAGCCTTTGATGTGGATGGATGGGCCGGAGAACCGGGCTTCTTCTTGGGTGCCATGGTCGATGGCGTCCTCGAGGACGAAGATGGTGATGAAGATGACGCGCTGCACACAGTTTTAGGTTCTCACCGGCGAGCCCCCTACCTAGCGCGCCAAAGATGTCATGGGATATCCACAGCCACCTCTGGGACCAGGAGGTAGTTCGGTAGGGGGACGTCACGTTGCACAAAGAGCAGACCAGCGCACAACAGCACGACACAGAACACGCAAGCAATTTACCCAGGTTCGGGCCACCGCTAGCCGTAAAACCCTACTCCTTCTTTGGTGGATTGATGGTGGAATGGAGGTGGTGAAGCATAGTACACTTGCCCGGTGGGGATTTCCTTAGGTAGTAGCGACTATGCGCGTATGTGGGTGTGGGTTCATCAACTTTCCAACCCTTTCTATGGTTGCCATGGGCCTTCTTTTATAGATTAAGGGGTCACCACAATGGCAAACTAGTCATTATGCACTAATATGGTAGCAAATAGTGTTATTGTACCTAACTATGTGGGCTGACATGGCTCATTAAATGCATGGCTTAGTGTCACATCACTAGTTTCCCGGCAAGGCTTGCCGGGCTATTTTGCTAGCTCTGCACATGTTCTCTTGACACATCGCGGGACGGGTGTCACCTGTGGGTTTCTTCTATAGGAAATGTCTGCCATATGGCGAATGGTTGCCACTTAATCACCTGGCGACTTGACACCGCATTGATCAACGACGTGGGTCGTGCTGGAGTGGTTGGTTAGGTGGTTTTTCTTCCGCGAGCCCCGGCAGGCCCTACCGGGGCGCCCCGGGCGCCTACTTCTGGGGGTGGCCTTGCCCCTTGCCAGGCTCCCCTGTTCGGCAACAGAGGCCCTTCTCTTGGCCATATCTGGTGTCTCTAGGTTGGACTTAGTCTCTCTGAGTTGCATGTTGGTGCTTCACATCTCTTGGTTCCTTGTATCCTGGCTTGGGTTGGCGAATCAATCTTGCCCTTGTGTGTGTGCATAGTCTGGGGAATAGACCCAAGGTTTGTTGCACCGACACCAAGCTTAGGCTCTTCTTACTCCTTATTCCTTCATCCATCATAATATCACCCAAAACCTGAAAACTTCAATCACACAAAACTCAACAAAATCTTCGTGAGATCCATTAGTATAATAAAACGAATCACTACTATGAGTACTATTACAAACGCTTTCATATTTTATTTTTGCATTATATCTACTGTATTCCAACTTTTCTATGGAAAAACTCTTCAATGAAAACCATAGAATCATCGAAACAAGCACACAATGCAAAGAAAACAGAAAAGTCTGTAGCAATCTGGATATTTCGAATACTTCTGTAACTCAGAAAATTCTGAAATATTAGGACAGCGTGCGGAATTTGTATGTTCATCTTCTGAGAAAAGAATCAGTATTTTATCGCGCTTCCTTTAAAAATGAAAATTATTTTCCTGGGTGCAAAAGTTTTTGTTTTTATTCATTGTCCTAAAGGCTTTGCTTGGCACAAACACTAATTAAAACACAAAAAACACAACCATAATAGTAGCATAATTGTGCAAACACTCAAGAAAAGAAAGAAAAAGGAAAAAAATAAATTTTATTCATTGGGTTGCCTCACAACAAGCGCAATCATTTTATGCCCCTAGCTAGGTATAATATGAAGGATCTAAGTAATGTCATCTTCAATCTTTGCCACTTTAGTAAGGGCTTTTTTCAAATATGGGAGGCTCTTTGCGGTTCCCTAAATTTTACGAAAAAGAAACCATCTTGAGATCTACTATATCCAACCGTTTATTGCAAAGGGTAATCAAAGTATTGAAGCGATTGATACTACCATTAAGATGTTTGGGAGGTCAATTATATTTTTGGAATTCAACCATATGTTTATGGAAATCACCAAGTTTGTCCAAAATTTGAACTCCCTCTAGGGTGAAAGAAATCCCCTTCTTTTGATGTGGAACCCCCAGAATTCCTTCTAACATTTCATAGGTAGCATTAGGATCAAGCTCATTAAAATTCCCTTTAGCGTCAAAATCTAAGAGTTGTCTATGATGCAAAGCCAATCCCATGTAAAAATTAGGAATCAAAATCTTTGTGTCCCACTTTAGGTTGCAAACACGATAGGATTCCATTAAACTACACCAAGCATCTTTCAAATTTTCTCCTTGTCGTTGCTTGAAGTATAAAACTTCAAAATCTGGTGACAAAGGAGGAGTAGTCATGCTAGCCATTATGACTAGAAAGAAAGAACGAGGATAGATCTAACAAGAAAACAGCAAACAAAAAAGAGGGTGAATAAAACAGCAATTTTTTGTGAAGTGGGGGAGAGGAAAACAAGAGGCAAATGGAAAATAATATAAATTGCAAAGAGATGAGATTTGTGATTAGGAAACTGGTAGATGTTGGTGCTGTCTCCCCGTCATCGGCGCCACAAATTCCTTTTGACGCGGCTTGAACTACGTCGGTATTTCCCCAAAGAGGAAGGGATGATGCAGCACAACTATGGCAGGTATTTCCCTCAGTGATGAGACCAAGTAGTTCGAACCAGTAGGAGAACCACACAACACCAGGTATACATCTCCTGCACACAAAGAACAAATACTTGCAACCCAACGTAAGAGAGGGGTTGTCAATCCCTCACGAGTAAAAAGATAGGTAAAATTGTAGTAGATTGGATAAATAGATCTCGCGGGAATGCGAGATAAAATAAATAATAATAATTTGCAGGTAGGTATTTTTCTGTTTTTCATTTAATAGATCTGAAAATAAAATCAAATAAAAATAGATCGCGAAGGCAAATATAATAAAGAAGAGACCCGGGGGCCGTAGATTTCACTAGTGGCTTCTCTCGAGAAAAATAGCATAATGTGGGTAAATGAATTTCTATTGGGAAACTGATAGAACTACAAATAATCATGACAAATCCAAGCAATGATCATTATATAGGCATCACGTCCAAGATTAGTAGACCGACTCTTGCCTGCATCTACTACTATTACTCCACACATCGACCGCTATCCAGCATGCATCTAGTGTATTAAGTTCATGGAGAAACGGAGTAATGCAACAAGAACGATGATATGATGTAGACAAGATCTATTTATATAGAAATATACCCTATCTTGTTATCCTTAGTAGCAATGATACATACTGTCGGTTCCCCTTCTGTCACTGGGATCAAGCACCGTAAGATCGAACCCATCACAAAGCACATCTTCCCATGGCATGAAAAATCGATCTAGTTGGCCTAACTAAATCAAATATTCGAAGGACAAATATGAGGCTATAACTAATCATGCATATAAGAGATCAAAAGACTCAAATAACTTTCATGGATAAAAACATAGATCTGATCATAAACTCAAAGTTTATCGGATCCCAACAAACACACCACAAAAAGAGTATCAAATAGATCTCCAAGAGACCATTGTATTGGGAAAAAAGAGATAGAGGAAGCCATCTAGCTACTAACTACGGACCCATAGGTCTACAATGAACTACTCACGCATCATCGGAGAGGAACCAATGAGGATGATGAACCCCTCTGTGATGGTCTATAGATTGGATCTGGTGGTTCTGGAACTTGCGGTGGCTGGAATTGATTTTCGTCGACTCCCTCTAGAATATTGGGGTATTTGTAGAGCAGAGAGCTGTGCAGGAGGCCGCCGAGGTGGGCACAACCCACCTAGGCGGACCTAGGGCCCAGGCGTGCCTTGGTGGGTTGTGCAACCCTTGGGACACGCCCAGGTGCTTCTCCGGCCCATCAGGTGTCTTCTGGTCCAAAAAAATCCACAAAAAGTTTCATTGCATTTTAACTCCGTTTGATATTGATTTTCTGCGATGTAAAAAAGAAGCAAAAAAGTGCAACTCGCACTTGGCACTATGTCAATAGGTTAGTCCCAAAAATGATATAAAATGACTGTAAAACATCCAATAATGATAATATAACAGCATGGAACAATCAAAAATTATAGATATGTTGGAGACGTATCAGTAGGCCATTGCCACTAGATGAACAAGACCATGAGAAGGCCACCGTAGCCCAGCCGGTTGGGAGTGGATGAATAGGACCCCGTGGAGACTCTATGAACAGTAGCCGGTGGAGGCTAGATGAATAGTAGCCTGTGGATGAAGAGTGGCCTGTGGAGGCTGGAGGAGGTCGATGGTGGATGAACAGTAGCCCATGGTGGATGAAGAGAGGCAGTAGACGGTGTAGGAACAGGACCCCATTTCGACCGTAGGCGCTCCATCACGTGTATATATCTTCCGTTTTGCGGTACGCCACACCCCTCCCGATCAATAGGACCCCGTTTCGACCGTAGGCACTAGAACACAAGTCCGTTTCCTCCATTTTGTGGTATGCCAGACCCCACCCAATCAATAGGATACCGTTTCGACCGTAGGCACTCGAACACAAGTCCGTTTCCTCCGTTTTACGGTACGCCAGACACTTCCTAATGAATAGGACCCCATTTCGACTGTACGCAGTCGAACAGAATGCCCGTTTCCGCCGTTCTACGGTACGCCAAACCTCGTTTCGGCTGTTCCTTCCAAGCCGGTTGGCTCCCGATGAACACGACGTATTCCATTGCCTCCCGATGAACACGGCGCATTCCGTTGCCTCCCGATGAACATGACATAGTTTCTCCGTTCCGACCCATCTGGTAAGCTTCCGATGAACATGACACATTCCATTGCCTCCTGATGAAGACGATGCAGTTTCTCCATTCCGACCCAGCTGGTTGGCTTCCAATGAATAGGACGTCATTGCTGCCATTCATTGCCTCTCCATGTATGTAACGCCCCGTATGTAACTTGCCATATTTCTGTTCCAACTCTTGCCATTTTCGGCACTAAGTTATGATATTCCCTCGTGGTTGGGTTTTGTCTTCGTTTTGCATTTTGTCCATGTCATGCATCTCATATCATGTCATCATGTACATCGCATTTGCATACGTGTTCATCTCATGCATCCGAGCATTTTCCCCGTTGTCCGTTTTGCATTCTGGCACTCCTATGTCCTCCGGTGTCCCCTTTTGCCTCTTTTCATGTGCGGGTGTTAAACATTCTCGGACTGAGATTTTCCAAGCGGCCTTGGTACACCACCGGTAGACCGCCTGTCAAGTTTCGTGCCATTTGGAGTCTGTTTGATACTCCAACGATTAACCGAGGAACCGTAAAGGCCTCGTGTGTGTTGCAGCCAAACACCCCTCCAAAGCGGCCCAAAACCCATCCAAACCCCCTCCATCCTCTTGGATGTTCGATCACGATCGCGTGGCCTAAAACCGCACCTCATTTGGACTCTCCTAGCCCCCTCTAGCTATAAATAGGTCTCCCCCGTTCAAAATCGCAGACAAAACCCTAAGGAATAGCCCATGCCGCAGCCGGACGTGTCCGTTTCCGCCGGACACGCCCACGCCGACGCCCGCGGCCAACCGCCCGCCACCACGTGGCGTGCCTCTGCCCCCAACCGTGTCTGCCACCAGCGCCCGCGCCTCACGCCGCCCGCATCCGCCGCCCGCGCCCGCGCCCTTCGCCGCCGCCCGCCATGCGTCGCCGCTTGCTGCCCCGCCTCACCACGCTCGCCGTCCGGCACCGCTCCTTGGTGTCCGCGCCCGGATCCGGTGAGTTCCGGCCGGATCCGCCCCGAATCTGCCTTGCCGGCGGCACCCCCTACCGTCTCCGGTGACCTTCGCTGAACAGCCGGTCATCCTCCTGAACCGCCCCATTGTACCACTGTTCACCCGAGGTCATTTTTCTTCTAAGTCCTATCCTTCTCTCACATTATTTTTCTCCTTTCATAATACCATATCTCATCATCCGTAGCTCCGTTTTGCACGTGTGATATATCAAATTGTTCGCCTGGATGTGCTCTTCATTTCATTACATTGCACTATGCTTGTTTGAGTCCATCTTGATGCCTAAAATGATGTTGCAAGAGTGCTATAAAATGTTAGTTTCTGTTTCTAAACAGATTATGAGCATTTGTCATTTTTTCCATGATTATTGTGTGCCTCCTATGAACTTGAGCCCTACATGTATTTTGGGCTATGCCATGCCATCTTTACAGGGGTGTATGCCATGTATTTTTGTGATCAATGTGGTTACTAGCACAAGCATGCAAAGTAGCTCTCGTGATGTTGCTGATTTCACGGACTTATAATTCTTCCAAGTCATTTCCCTGATGTTATTTTTATGCCATGTATTCATGTTGCTACAGAGTGATCCATGCCTCTTTTGAGCATGTTCAGTTAGGATGATTTTGAGATATTGTTATGTTCTATCCATCCATGTATTTGTTTGCAATTATGGAGTACCCTAGCATGACTAAATCTTGCTCTACTTTTGCTATAAAATGTTCCTGGCAGATTGTTTACATGTTATTCAATTTTGCCAAGATTGTTATAGTTGATCCATGGATGCTATGAGATTGTTCTTGCCATGGTTAGCTACTTGATCATGCTATGAGATTGTTCTTGCCAGGCTTAGTTTGTCATGCAATGTCTTGTGTTGAGTGCATCGTGCTCGTAAACATGCTTACGTAACTCTGTTTTTGCCATGTCCAGGTTTCTGCTAAGTCTGAATCTGTTAACGAAACTTGCTATGTTTACATGGGTGCCATCATATCTTCTGATCCCTTTTGGCTTATGGTCAGTAAGGCACTTTTGTTATATGCTTTGAGTAGTTGCATGCCATGCCTTGCTTTGCCATGATATGTTCCTGTAGCATGTTGTTAGCTTGCTCTAAACATTGCTTCCTGATGTTAAATCCTGACATGTTGTTATTTTCACTAAGTCTGTGAACCTGATATCTTTTGCACTTTTGCCATGCTTGTTTGAACCTGCTATTGTGTGATTTAGCCATAGATCAGTGTTCATCTTTTGTCAAGAATCTTGAGTAGATCACTGCCATGTGCTTTGTTGCTATGTAGGAGTGCAGTAGCTTAGTTTCTTGTTGCATTCTAGATGGCATCGTGCTGTTAATCGTAGAATAGTGCCATTATTGTTTTGCTTGCCATTTGCAAACAGTGCATCTGATTCCGGCGATCTTTATATCGATTTCGACCGAAATCAACTCATCTTTCCAGCGGAGCTCTTGGTTTGCCAAGTTGAGGCCTGGTTCAATCTTTTCCTTCCGGAGCACGCATATGCATTGCATTTTACATCCCGCATATCATGCCATGTTTTGCATCATGTTGCTTGCGCATTACACCGTGGTTGATTGTGGTTCCCTTTGCTTGTGTTCTTGCTTTGGGTAGAGCTGGGAGAAGAGTACGTTGCTTGCTAGTACGCTTACGAGGATCAAGCTTACGTCAACTCGAAGAACTTTGTAGTTAAGATGGCCATACCCTCGAAATCACTTCTATCTTTGCTTGCTAGTTGCTCGCTCTATTGCTATGATTATGCCTCGATACCTACCACTTGCTTTATCATGCCTACCATATTGCCATGTCAAACCTCTAACCCACTTTGTCCTAGCAAACCATTGTTTGGCTATGTTACCGCTTTTCTCAGCCCCTCTTATAGTGTTGCTAGTTGCAGGTGAAGATTGTTGTTTGTTCCTTGTTGGAAAATGTTTATTGTTGGGATACCATTATTATACCTTGTCTGCTTTAATGCATCTATATACTTGGGAAAGGGTGGAAGGCTCGGCCTTATGCCTGGTGTTTTGTTCCACTCTTGCCACCCTAGTTTCCGTCATACCGGTGTCCAGCGCCCCCTGGGCAACCAGGGTCTGTGCCAACCCGACGTCTTGACCACCCGGTGTGCCCTGAGAACGAGATATGTGCAGCTCCTATCGGGATTTTTCGTCACATTCGGGTGGCTTTGCTGGTCTTGGTTTACCATTGTGGAGATGTCTTGTGACCGGGATTCCGAGTCTGATCGGGCCGTCTTGGGAGAAGGAATATCCTTCGTTGACCGTGAGAGCTTGTGATGGGCTAAGTTGGGACACCCCTGCAGGGATTTGAACTTTCTAAAGTCGTGCCCGCGGTTATGGGAAGATGGGAATTTGTTAATGTCCGGTTGTAGAGAACCTGAAACTTAACTTAATTAAAATGGATCAACCGCGTGTGTAGCCGTGATGGTCTCTTTTCGGCGGAGTCCGGGAAGAGAACACAGTCTCGTGTTATGCTTGGACATAAGTAGTTCTAGGATCACTTCTTGATCATAGATTCTCGAACGTGCTTTGCCTTCTCTTCTCGCTCTCATTTGCGTAAGTTAGCCACCATATATGCTAGTGCTTGCTGCAGCTCCACCTCACTACCTTTCCCTACCCATAAGCTTAAATAGTCTTGATCGCGAGGGTGTGAGATTGCTGAGTCCCCGTGACTCACAGATTACTTCCAAAATCAGATGCAGGTGCCGATGATGTCATTCCAGGAGATGCGACTGAACTCAAGTGGGAGTTGGACGAGGACTCAAGACGTTACTATGTTTCCTTTCCAGACGTTCAATAGAGGAGCCCAGCTGGGGCGATCGGGGATCTTATGCATTTGGGGTTGTCTTTATTTTGGTTCCGTAGTTGGACCTTGATTGTATGTGGATGATATAATGCTATGTCTATGTATTGTGTGAAGAGGCAATTGTTAGCCAACTATGTACCTCTTTCTTATTCAGTACATGGGATGTGTAAAGATTACCCCTCTTGCGACATGCCTACAATGCGGTTATGCCTCTAAGTCATGCTCCGACACGTGGGAGATATAGCCGCATCGTGTGTGTTACAAGTTGGTAATCAGAGCCAGGTTCGACTTAGGAGCCCCCTGCTTGATCGATTCGCTGGCGTTGTTGAGTCTAGAAAAATGTCTTGAGGCTTTTAGGATTCTATATATATATATATATATATATATATATATATATATATATATATATCGGAGAGTAGCATTCTTTTAACTCCTCAGTCCCTTCGCCGCTCTAGTGAGGCATCCTGACGTAGAGTTTTGACTCTTCTCTTCTCAAATTTCACTAAAAAAAATTTAGGATCACGCGGGTATCTTGGAATCGTTCCGATGGTTTTGTGACGAGAACATTGTTCTTGGTGCCTCCTGACATTTAGCGGTTGTGGCAGTGTCCCGGGGAGTTGAGCTCCGAGTTATTGTCATCACAATTTTATCGTTGCAGTTCTGGATACCTGAGTTTCACCGACATTGAAAATCTCTTTTATGCAGTTGTTGGTGAGATATCCTCGATGCACCCAGTACTGGGGCGAGAGTTCGGGAGTATTGCCATAACTCGTATAACAGATGCTTTTCGAAGGTTGAGGTAAATGATTTCCGAAGGTTTGTTGGTTATGTGTTGAAGGATGGATACAGCTGGATGTAGGATTTGCTAGTTTTGGGTGAGATATTATGCTTCCCCTATATCCCCAACACCTGATTGCATAACCGGAAAGTTTCGGGTGTTTCATAGGTGGGAATTCATGTAGCTCTAGTATTTCTTTCGCAGATATTTGGTTTGTGATTGGGTAATCCTTACCAAGTATTTGTTCATGTCCGTACCTTGTTGTTTTATTCATCTACCTCTATCTAAGTGGCTTCTCAATTTATGGAAGTGTGATCATTTAATTTGGAATTCATTCGTTCATTCTTGTTCGAATGTTAAGGCTATATGTTGCAATTCCGATCCATTTGATTCATCTTGAATATATGTCTTTCAAGATGCTAACAGATGTCACCCTCTTCAGGATGGCTCCTCCAACGCGTCAGAATCTGGAACCTCCGCCACCTCCTCCACCTCCGGAGGCATGGCAAGCTGTGATGGACGCTACCAACGCCAACACGCAGTTGATTATGCAACTATTGAAAGAGCACAACCAAGGAAATCAAGGTCATGGCAACAATCAAACTCAGTTTGCTACCCTCAACCAGTTCCTCGCAAACCAGCCGATGTCTTTGAGCAACTGTGTCGAGGCAACAGACGCTGAGGATTGGCTCGTGGATATCTGCAAACATTTGAGTGTAGCAACGTCGGGCCTGAGGACTTTGTCAAGTTTGCTTCGTTCCAACTCAAAGACCAAGCTGCTGAGTGGTATCAACAATACAAAGATTCCAGAGGAGGTCGTGTGATTACCTAGGATGATTTCCGCCAAGACTTCAAAGCTCACCACATTCCACAGAGTGTTGTTGAGAGTAAGCGTGAGGAGTTCCGCAATCTGAAGCAAGGCAGCTTGTCTGTTTACCAATACAACATCATGTTCCAGAAGCTTGCTCGCTTCGCCAAGCAAGACGTCCCTGACGATAATAGCATGATTTATCAGTTCAGAGGTGGCCTTAGAGAAGATCTACAACTAGCTCTTGTGCTTTTTGAGCCGAAAAAATATGATGAGTTCTACAACATGGCATTAAAGCAAGAGGCTACTCAGATCAAGTGCCATGCATCTAAGAAGAGAGTAAGGGATGCAACTCCTTCTTCTTCAACTCAAGTGTCAGCTAAGCAGCAAAAGTACTGGTTGCCTCCTCATCCTCTATTCCGTCAGCCTTATCACCAGAAGAGCAAAGGTGGCAATGGATCTTCCCACCCACCCAACCCAGGCTTTCAGAACAATACTTCGTCTCATGCTCCAAGGTCAAGTGCTCCGTATCACCGGCCTCTCTCAGAGGTTACGTGCAACAAGTGTTAGCAGAAAGGTCACTATGCAAACAAATGCTTCAACCAGAGGCGTCTTCCGCCTCCTCCTCCTGTGAGATCTGCCAGCAATGTAGTGGTCAAGCATAATCCCAAGTCTGCAAATGTCAACATGATGAACGTAGCTCAGGCAGAGGACTCTTCAAAAGTGATCATGGGTAACCTTCATGTTAATGATATTCCTGCAAGAGTTCTTTTTGATACTGGTGCATCTTTGTCTTTCATATCGAAGCCTTTTGCATCCATGCACGATTTGCATATTGTTGATTTGCCTAAGCCGATAGCGGTTTCCTCTCCGGGTTTGTTCATGCACACCAAAATGATGGCTCCGGATGTTTCTATCAAGATGGGAGATTATAAATTTCTGTCCTCTCCAATGATCCTTGGTAACTCGGATATTTATCTAATTCTCGGCATGGACTGGCTTTCTAAGCACAAGGCTCAACTTGATTGTGATGCCAGGCAGATTCAATTGACACACTCGTCTGAGGATGTGATCATCTATGCAGCTTGTGACGATGCCATTCGACTATTTTCTCTCAATGAGAAGGGCGAGTTGGGTGCCATCTCTCAGATTCTAGTCGTTTGTGAATATCAAGACGTCTTTCCAGAAGAGCTTCCAGGAATGCCTACTCATCGGCCAGTTGAATTTGTCATCGATCTTGAGCCTGGCACGGAACCTGTTTGTAAATGTCCTTGCAAGCTTGAACCGAAAGAGTTGAAGGAGCTGAAGAAATAGCTTGATGAACAAGAGTGTATGGGTCTCCTCCAACCAAGTTCTTCTCCATGGGGTTGTGGTGTTCTTTTTGTTAAGAAGAAGGATGGCACGGACCGACTTTGTGTCGACTACCGTCCATTGAACAAGAAAACCATAAAGAGCAAGTACCCACTTCCCAACATCAATGAGCTTTTCGAACAACTCAAGGGTGCTCAAGTATTCTCCAAGCTTTACCTCCGTATGGGCTATCATCAGATTCACATTCGTGAACAAGATATCCCCAAGACAACATTCAGAACAAGCTATGGTTCTTATGAATACACTGTCATGTCTTTCGGCCTTGTCAACGCTTCTCCAACATTCTCTCGCATGATGAACTTCATCTTCAACCCTTATAGAAATAACTTCGTCTTGGTCTATCTCGATGACATTTTCGTCTTTTCCAAGAACAAGGAGGATCATGCCAAGCACTTGAGATTGGTGCTGGACAAACTCGGAGAACATCAGGTCTATCCAAAGTTTTCAAAGTGTGAGTTTTGGCTCGCTGAGGTTCTCTACCTTGGGCATATCATCTCTGCCAAGGGCATAGCTGTTAATCCTGAGAAGGTGTCTGCAATTGTGAATTGGGAACTGCCTCAGAATGTGAAGCAGCTCCACAGATTCCTTGGGCTCGCAAGCTATTGTTGAAGATTCGTTGAGAATTTCTCTAAGATCGCGAAGCCTCTTTCCAACCTTCTCCAGAAGCATGTGAAGTATGTCTGGACGCCTGAATGTGACATCGCCTTCAACACCCTCAAAGAGAAGTTAGTCACCACTCCAGTTCTGACTCCACCTAATGAATCCAAACCATTCGAGGTTTTCTGTGATGCTTCCCTTCAAGGTCTCAGTGTTGTGTTAATGCAAGAGAAGAAAGTTGTGGCCTATATCTCTCTCCAGTTGAAGCCCAACGAAAAGAACTTCCCCACTCATGACCTCGAGTTGGCGGCAGTTGTCCATGCTCTTTTGACATGGAGACATCTCTTGTTGGGAAGGAAAGTGGACATCTTCACTGATCATAAGAGTCTCAAGTACATCTTCACTCAGCCCAACCTCAACCTCAGGCAGACTCGTTGGGTTGAAATGATTCAAGAGTATAATCCGAGTATTGAATATACTCCGGGCAAGGCCAATGTAATTGCTGACGCTTTGAGCAGGAAGGCTTACTGCAACAGTTTGATTCTCAAGCCCTTCCAACCGGATCTTTGTGAAGCTTTCCGCAAACTTAATCTCCAAGTTGTTCCTCAAGGATTCCTTGCCAACCTCCAAGTCTCTCCTACTTTGGCAGATCAGATTCGTGAGGCTCAACTTCTTGATGCAATGGTGAAAAAGGTGAATATTGGGATTACCAAGAGTCAACCCAAGTACAAGTACTATCGCCTTGATGATAAAGATACTCTTTTCTTCGAGGATCAAATTGTTGTTCCTAAGGGTGACCTTCGTAAAGTCAATATGAACGAGGCTCACAATTCACTCCTTTCTATTCACCCTGGAAGTACAAAGATGTACCATGACCTCAAGCAGTTGTATTAGTGGACTCGAATGAAGTACGAGATTGCTCAGTTCGTGAATGAATGTGATGTCTGCAGAAGAGTGATAGCAGAACACCAATGGCCAGCTGGTCTCCTCCAACCTCTTGCCATTCCAGAATGGAAGTTTGACCATATTGTGATGGACTTCGTGACTGGATTTCCCAAGTCCAAGCGTGGCAATGATGCTATTTTGTTGTCATCGACAAGCTCACTAAAGTGGCTCATTTTCTTCCTATCAAAGAATCTATCACAACAGCTCAGTTGGCAGAGCTATATATCTCCAGGATTGTCTCTCTGCACGACATTCCGCAGTTGATATCTTCAGATCGTGGAAGCATCTTTACCTCTAAGTTCTGGGATTCCTTCCAGAAGGCTATGGGCACCAACATTCGTTTCAGCACAGCCTTTCAGCCTCAAACCAATGGACAAGTCGAGTGAGTAAATCAAATTCTTGAAGATATGCTCAGCGCTTGTGTCCTTTCTTTCAGTATGAAGTCAGAAGATTGTCTTACATATGCCGAGTTCTCCTGCAACAACAGCTTCCAAGCAAGTTCGGGCAAGGCCCCATTCGAGATTCTCTATGGCAGAAAGTGGCATACTCCTCTTAATTGGTCAGAGACTTGTGAACGCCAACTTCTCGGCAATGACTTGATAACAGAGGCTGAAGAAATGTGCAAAGTCATTCGTGAAAATCTCAAAGCCGTGAAATCACTCCATAAGAGTTACTATGATAGCAAGCATCATGACTTCGCTTTCGAGATCGGAGACCATGTCTACCTCCGCGTCTCTCCAATGAAAGGTACTCGTCGCTTCGGTATCAAGGGAAGCTTGCCCCTAGATACGTGGGTCCTTTCAAGATCATTGGCAAAAGAGCCGACCTCGCCTATCAACTTGAGCTTCCATCCAACTTTGCAAATGTGCACGATGTGTTTCACATGTCTCAGCTTCGCAAGTGTTTCAAGACTCCTGACCGCACCATCAACTTCGAAGAGATTGATCTCCAAGAAGACATGTCTTATCATGAGCATCATGTTGCTATTCTTGAAGAAACTGAGCGCAAGACTCGCAACAAGTCTATCAAATTACTGAAAGTGAAGTGGTCACCTCATTCCTACAGTGAAGCCACCTGGGAACGCGAGGACCACCTCCGTTCTGAATATCCGGGGTTTTTCCAGTCCTAGATCTCAGGACGAGATCCTTTCGTAGTGGTGGAGTGTTGTAACGCCTCGTATGTAACTTACCACATTTGTATTCCAACTCTTGCCATTTTCGGCACAAAGTTATGATATTCCCTCGTGGTTGGGTTTTGTCTTCATTTTGCATTTTTTTCCATGTCATGCATCTCATATCATGTCATCATGTGCATCGCATTTGCATACGTGTTCGTCTCATGCATCCGAGCATTTTCCCCGTTGTCCATTTTGCATTCCGGCACTCCTACGTCCTCCGGTGTCCCCTTTTTCCTCTTTTCGTGTGCGGGTGTTAAACATTATCGGAGTGCATCGAGATTTTCCAGGCAGCCTTGGCACACCACCGATAGACTGCCTGTCAAGTTTCGTGCCATTTGGAGTCTGTTTGATACTCCAACGGTTAACTGAGGAACCGTAAAGGCCTCATGTGTGTTCCAGCCCAATACCCCTCCAAAGTGGCCCAAAAGCCATCCAAACCCCCTCCATCCTCTCGGCCGTTCAATCACGATCGCGTGGCTGAAAACCGCACATCATTAGGACTCTCCTAGCCCCCTCTAGCTATAAATAGGTCTCCCCCATTCAAGATCGCACACGAAACCCTAAGGAATAGCCCCTGCCGCTGCCGAACGTGTCCGTTTCCACCAGACACGCCCGCGACCATCCGCCCGCCGCCACATGGCGTGCCTCCACCCCCAACCATGCCGGCCCGCCGAGCCCGCGATGGGCCCTCCCCGACCCACGCGCTCGCCAACGTCTGCCGCCTGCGCCTGCGCCTCGCTCCACCCGCCTCCGTCGCCCCCGCCAGCGCCCTTCGCCGCCGGCCGCCGTTTGTCGCCGCCCGCGCCCTTCGCCGCCGGCCGCCGTGCATCGCCGCCCGCCGCCCCAACTCCGGCGCTCGCCGCCCCGCCTCGCCACGCTCGCTGTCCGGCACTGCTCATCGGCGTCTGCGCCTGGATCCGGCGAGATCCGGCCGGATCCGCGCCGGATCTGCCTCACCGGCGCCATCCCCTACCGCCTCCGGCGACCTTCGCTGACGAGCCGGTCATCCTCGTGAACCGCCCCATTGTACCACTGTTCACCCGAGGTCATTTTTCTTCCAAGTCCTATCCCTCTCTCACATTATTTTGCTCCTTTCATCATACCATATCTCATCATCCGTAGCTCCGTTTTGTGCGTGTGATATATCAAATTGTTCGTCTGGATGTGCTCTTCATTTCATACCATTGCACCATGCTTGTTTTAGTCCATCTTGATGCCTAAAATGCTGTTCCAAAAGTGCAATAAAATGTTAGTTTATGTTTCTTAACAGATTATGAGCATTTGTCATTTTTGCCATGATTATTGTGTGCCTCCTATGAACTTGAGCCCTACATGTATTTCGGGCTATGCCATGCCATCTTTACAGGGGTGTATGCCATGTATTTTTTTGGATCAATGTGGTGACTAGCACAAGCATGCAAAGTAGCTCCCGTGATGTTGCTGGTTTCAGGGACTTGGAATTCTTCTAAGTCATTTCCCTGATGTTATTTTTATGCCATGTATTCATGTTGCTACAGAGTGATCCATGCCTCTTTTGACCATGTTCAGTTAGGATGATTTTGAGATATTGTTATGTTCTATCCATCCATGTCTTTTTTTGCAATTATGGAGTAACCTAGCATGACTCAATCTTGCTCTACTTTTGCTATAAAATGTTCCTGGCAGATTGTTTACATGTTATTCAATTTTGCCAAGATTGTTATACTTGATCCATGCATACTATGAGATTGTTCTTGCCATGGTTAGCAACTTGATCATGTCTTCTTGCTGGGTCTAGGATTAGTTTGTCATGCAATGCCTTGTGGTGAGTGCGTCGAGCTCGCAGACATGCCTATGTAACTCTGTTTTTGACATGTCAAGTTTGCTGCTAAGTCTGAATCTGTTAACGAAACTTGCTATGTTTACATGGGTGCCATCATATCTTTTGATCCCTTTTGGCTTGTGGTCAGTAAGGGAATTTTGTTATATGCTTTGATTAGTTGAATGCCATGCCTTGATTTCCATGATATGTTCCTGTAGCATGTTGTTAGCTTGCTCTAAACATCGCTTCCTGATGTTAAATCCTGACATGTTGTTATTTTCACTAAGTCTGTGAACCTGATATCTTTTGCACTTTTGCCATGCTTGTTTCAACCTGCTATTGTGTGATTTAGCCGTAGCTCAGTGTTCATCTTTTGTCAAGTATCTTGAGTAGATCACTGCCATGTGCTTTGTTGCTATGTTGGAGTGCAGTAGCTTAGTTTCTTGTTGCATTCCAGATGGCATCATGCTGTTAATCGCAGAATAGTGCCATTATTGTTTTGCTTGCCATTTGCAAACCGTGCATCCGATTCCGGTGATCTTTATATCGATTTAGACCGAAATCAACTCATCTTTCCAGTGGTGCTCTTGGTTTCCCAAGTTCAGGCCTGGTTCAATCTTTTCCTTCCAAGCACGCACGCATATGCATTCCAAATCTTCAGGCCTGGTTGATTGTGGTTCCCTTTGCTTGTGTTCTTGCTTTGGGTAGAGCCGGGAGACGAGTACGTGATCGAGGAACCCATTGAGTACGCTTACGAGGATCAAGCTTACGTCAACTAGGAGAACTTTGCAGGCAAGATGACCATACCCTCGAAATCACTTCAATCTTTGCTTGCTAGTTGCTCGTTCTATTGCTATGCCTATGCCTCGATACCTACCACTTGCTTTATCATGCCTCCCATCTTCCCATGTCAAACCTCTAACCCACTTTGTCCTAGCAAACCATTGTTTGGCTATGTTACCGCTTTGCTCAGCCCCTCTTTTAGCGTTGCTAGTTGTAGGTGAAGATTGGAGTTTGTTCCTTGTTGGAACATGTTTATTGTTGGGATACCATTATTATACCTTGTCTACTTTAATGCATCTATATACTTGGTAAAGGGTGGAAGGCTCGGCCTTATGCCTGGTGTTTTGTTCCACTCTTGCCGCCCTAGTTTCCATCATACCGGTGTTATGTTCCTTGATTTTTGCGTTCCTTATGCGGTTGGGTTATAATGGGAAACCATTGACAGTTCGCCTTGAATAAACTCCTCCAGCAAGGCCCAACCTTGGTTTTACCATTTTCCACCTAGCTTTTTTCCCTTGGGTTTCGCGGACTCAAGGGTCGTGTTTATTTTAACCCCCCCGGCCAGTGCTTCTCAAAGTGTTGGTCCAAACTGGGCGATGTCCGGCGCCCCCTGGGCAACCAGGGTCTATGCCAACCCGACGTCTTGCCCATCCGGTGTGCCCTAAGAACGAGACATGTGCAGCTCCTATCAGGATTTGTCGGCACATTCGGGTGGCTTTGCTGGTCTTGTTTTACCATTGTCGAGATGTCTTGTAAACGGGATTCCGAGTCTGATCAGGCCGTCCTGGGAGAAGGAATATCCTTCGTTGACCGTGAGAGCTTGTGATGGGCTAAGTTGGGAAACCCCTGCAGGGATTTGAACTTTCGAAAGCCGTGCCCACGGTTATGGGCAGATGGGAATTTGTTGATGTCCGGTTGTAGAGAACCTGAAACTTAACTTAATTAAAATGGATCAACCGCGTGTGTAGCCGTGATGGTCTCTTTTCGGCGGAGTCCGGGAAGAGAACATGGTCTCGTGTTATGCTTGGACGTATGTAGTTCTAGGATCACTTCTTGATCATAGATTCTCGAATTTGCTTTGCCTTCTCTTCTCACTCTCATTTGCGTATGTTAGCCACCATATATGCTAGTGCTTGCTGCAGCTCCACCACACTACCTTTCCCTACCCATAAGCTTAAATAGTCTTGATCGCGAGGGTGTGAGATTGCTGAGTCCCCGTGACTCACAGATTACTTCCAAAACCAGATGCAGGTGCCGATGATGTCATTCCAGGAGATGCGACTGAACTCAAGTGGGAGTTCGATGAGGACTCAAGAAGTTACTACGTTTCCTTTCCAGACGATCAGTAGAGGAGCCCAGTTGGGGCGATCGGGGATCTTATGCATTTGGGGTTTTCTTTATTTTGGTTCCATAGTCGGACCTTGATTGTATCTGGATGATGTAATGCTATGTTTATGTATTGTTTGAAGTGGCGATTGTAAGCCAACTCTGTACCTCTTTCTTATTCAGTACATGGGATGTGTAAAGATTACCCCTCTTATGACATGCCTACAATGCGGTTACGCCTCTAGGTCATGCTCGGACACGTGGGAGATATAGCCGCATCGTTGGTATTACAAGGTACACGAGCCCTGGTCGTACGTCTGCGCGAGTACGCATTTGAGACCCCGCCCGTATAAATGTACGTGGCCGTATTTTTTGGCATCTGGTTGTATGTACATGTACACAGTTTTGACTGTACTGCGTTAACTGCTACCGCTCCTTACTCGGCCATGGTTCATTGTGGAAGACAGACCAATCGACCGGTATGTACACAGACAATGCTACGTACGCTTTGACCAGGTGGGTCCCAGTTGTCAGGGAGAATAAGGATGCATTTCTTTGCGTGCGAAGATATAGTTGGTGGGTCCCAGCTGTTAGGGGGAAGAATCATTTTTTTGTCCATAATAAGGACACACTTCCTTGTGTGTGAAGATCTAGCTAGTGGGTCGCAACTGTTAGGGGGGAGAAAACAATTTTTAGGGTAAAAAGGATGCAATTGCATGCATGCGTCCGTGGGCATGGTGGCTCCCTGTTGTCAGTCTCTCCACGTTTAGTCATCTTCCAATGACTCTCGTTCGTTGACCACGTTGATTAAACCGCACAGAGCGCACCAAGGCCAGTGGATGATGGCGAGGCCCAGAGTGGAAAACCCAGAAGATGGGGAAGACGCGGTAGTTGAGTCGCAGATGGAAAGGAGTGAGAAATTGACTGGTTCAGGTGCGGGGTGGGCCTACACTCGACAGAGAATAACAGGAGGTGCGAAGGAGTGGAGGGATGGCCTAGACGTCGGTGGGGTAGTGTTTCGCTATGAGGCATGCAAAATAGCACTGTTGGATGCCGGAGGCTGCAGCAGGCGGTCACGACGGCACTGAGGGAAGAAGATGAGAGATTGAAGAAGAATGATGACTGTTTGATGTAAATCTAACGCCTTTCTTAGGCTTTGACCTTTGTATTTTATTGGCGAAAGTGCTTAGGCTTCAACCTACTGTCCCACATGTCAACCAGTCCATTTTTTAGTCCATTTGGTTGGCTGGGTGAAACAATGATGTAGCGTCTATGCCGCCTATTTATATTTATGTTAGAATTTAAAGCCAATTTGCATTTTTCTCGAAATGTGCTGACTTGCTGGGCTGGGTGAAAATATCATGTTGGGCTAGACAGAGAAATGTTATAAAAACATAAACACATGATTGCACGTCTATTGCTGCATTGGTCAGTAAAATCCTGGCAAGCTTATGTACGCAATCACCAGGAGTTAACTTGCCAAATTATATATAAACAATTATTATTATTATTTTGTAAGAACTTTCGATTTACGAAATAAAATATCATTTTAATTTGATGAGTTAATAGGACGTGGGGTATTATTATTTTTTAGGCTAGACGTGGGATATTTGAGTTCGTTCTAAGGAAAAGTACTAGGAGAAAACTAAGATTACATCGAAAAATAAAGTGGGGGAAAATTCAGATATAGTATTAAAAAAACAAAAAATAAAGGAAGTGGGAAGGTCTATACAATGGTTGGACGAATGATAGGTTTAACAGAACCTTATGTTGTTTCTATTATATATGTTATATAAATATAAATAAATATATATAGAATTATAGAAGGGAAAACATAGGTTCAGTTTTGCATTCTTATAGAAAAATAGAACTGAGTTGTGCGTCGTCTTGAAAAAACAAAGATAACTTGAGCTGCTGATGTTATAGACAATCTAGGCTGGGAGTCCCAGAGGCCCCTTGATACCTGCTCAACCCAAAAAAAGTTGAAACATGTTGTGGGCTACGCATGTTAAACAACAAAACCTAGGCCATGGACCAAGTGGGCCTGGGACTGTCAGCCTCTCGACAAACAGTCGTCTCCTGATTCCTCTTGTTTTGCTGACCATGTTGGGAACGAAAAATGGTGGCGCCACGGCGAGAGCACCAAAGCAGAGGATGATGTCGAGACCTCGGACCGAACGAACCGGAGCGGGGGAAGACGCATGCGGAGGGGAGTAGGAGGGTTAACTTGTTAGGGTGAAGGGTGGGCCGGTGGAGCTGTCGCCGCGGGAGAATGTGTGGGAGTAGAGGGATGGCCTGGCCAGCGCCATAAGCTATGATGGGTCACCGAGGGGTGTGCAGTAGCGCCGCCAGCCGCTGTAGGAAGATGACGAAAGATTGAACAAAGTAAAGAAATATAAATGGATAGGTGGTTGGTCCCAGATGTTTGTGTACGAGGCCTGCTGGGTCCACCTAAGAAGGCGAATATGTTGGGATGATGGAGATTCAAAGCACGGCAGCCAAGTGAACTAGTTACATACATAAGCAAATAGCCACTAAAAAACCAAACATGTTAATGGGTTCTTAGAGGAAATATTTCGGACAAAACAGATAATTACAACACATAGGCTAATGCATGAAACACTCAGATGATAAAGGTGCTTAAACAGATAAAGTACATCATCTAGACCTTCCTGGAATGATTGATCATGATGTTGCTGCTGTCCGTGTACTCGTCGATTATAGGAAGCAGACACACCCTCATGTCCAAGATCTGCCTGCACTTGTCATAGCATGTATATGCCTTCTTGGCCCCCTAGGTTATGTAGGCTAGATTCAAAGGTACCTCCCACGTGTTTAGGTCCTTGGTATCGTCGTCTTCTTTCATGTTGGCATAGCAGGGGTCAATGATGGTCTTGACGAGGTCAACCACGGAGTCCTTCTCCTTCCTAGTGCCGATGATCTTGTATTGCTTCTGGATGTCGACAAGCTTGTTGCACCAGATGGCCAAATCGTCGCGTTCTTCCTTCTCTCCACCGTAGCAAAGGTGCAGTCGGCGCTGCCGATGAAACGGGTGAATGCTCCAGAACCTCTGATGGCCCTACAGTAGTGGTAGACGAGAACCTCATCTCACAAGCATACCTGGGTGACAGCGATCCACTGGTCCCTATGAGGAGATGAATGGACGGGCACAAGTTCTAGTCTTGTGACCTTGTGCTTTTTCCTCCTGTAGGTAATGCTTGAACTCCGCGAGGTAGAGCTTCACTGTGTCTGGATCGTTGGTGTACATCTCTTTCAACTTGGTGATGTCATGGGTCTAAACGGCAAACTCAAAGGTGAACTCCTTGCTCAAGTCCATATCTAGTAGGCTCACCCCTCGGATCGCCATTGGAGTTTCTTCAAGTGAACGAGTGGGTAGGCGGCGGTAGTAGTTTGTTTTTCAGCTCTTGGGGAACTAGATTCAATAGTAAACTGAGTGTGTATAGGAAACAACGGTTACTACCCCTCCCTTGCCCATTGCACGCTCGACAGAACTTGCACCCTCGGCACATTCAAACACCTCCATTAAGAAACCTATTCCGGCCACACATCGGTTCACAAGCGGGTTTGTATTTGTACTGTAATAACAAGTGTTAGTGGTCACTTTACTTAAATTTAATTAGCTTTAATTAAAATTTGTTCTTAACACAAGCAAAGCATTGGCTTGTTCTATCAGTGCCACAGGATCAACATGCACAATAATTAGAATTATTATTCTAAGGACGCACACGATCAACATATTTGCCGCACTTTCACACAGACAATGCTACCAAGTTTGAATAGTTTGTTATGGTTGTTGTCCTCTACATCATCATGTCTTGTTTCCCAGCTTGCAAGATTCAGAACCAACAAATAATATTAAAATAATAAGTACAACATAGATTCCTACACATCTCATTGATTCCCAGCTTGTAAGATTCAGAACCAAGAAATAAGATTCAAATAATAAGTACAACAAAGATGCCTACACATCTCATTGATTGCTAGCTTGCAAGATTTAGAACCAACCCATTAGAGCCTTTTGATAAAGTGAATATTGGGATTAAATCCATCTTGGCTAGCCATGTCATACAACCCAAGAACTTGGCGAATGCTCTTGACCATCACAACATGTATAGTTGAGTATTCCTGTTTGCATAGATAAGAAAGAGCAGGACTTGTCGGGGTACACAAACAGGGGTGTGTGTTTCCCCCTGACTTGTGCACGGACAACAAACCACCGAGCCAACAAGATTACAACAACCAAGACCAGACCAACCAGAAGAGATCAGCTCTTTGAGGAACCATATTGCGAATCAAGAAGACCAAGTCGAGCCAAAGGAGCAAGACACCACTAAGGGGAAGCCTCCATTGTTGGGCAGGCGATCCTGGCGAGGTCAAGGTTACCCTGAAGACAAGCCTCGAGACCATCCCGGTAGGCCTACCGGGCCCTGCGAAGGCAAAATACCCCGCCAAGGCTTCACCGCTCCACCTCATAGCGACGCAAGTCATCGATCGGTGCGGTGTCAAGCTCCCAAGTGACTAAGTGGCTGTTTTTTGCCACATGGAAACCACTTCCAATGGAAATCACCTCCAAATGACACTCGTCTAGTGACGTGTCTGCAGGCAGACAAGAATTTGGCCGAACTGCCCGGCAAGTCTTGCCGGGCATGCCATGATGTGACACAATGGGGCTCATTTAATGCGCTCTACCCTGTCTGCATAGTTAGGTATGATAACACTATTTGCTATCTAATTAGTACACAATGACTGATTTGCCATTGTGGTGACCCCTTGATCTATAAAAGGAGGCCTGTGTCAATCATAGAAAGGACATGGACCCTTGTACACTCATACGCGCGTAGCTGCCTTCGCCCCGAGGCAACCCTGCCCGGCTAGAGCGCTGCGTTTCCACCACAATCCACCAAAGCAGGAGTAGGGTTTTACGCCCCGCGGCATCCCGAACCTGGGTAAAATTGCCCATGTGATATGTGCCTTGTTGTGCGACGTTTCTCCGCTCATTGTGCAACGTGCTCATCCCCCCTACCGAACCACAAGGGGCTCATGGCCCCATAGGTGGTCGTGCTTTCCCCTGACATCTTTGACACGCTAGGTAGGGGGGAGCGCTTGCGTGAACCCGAGAAGCATACATAGTGCGTCATCTTCATCGTCATTTTTTTCATCAACAGCTTCATCATCCGTGACGCCCAAGAAAATGCGGGGGATGATGGGAACGGAGAGGGGGAGCGATATCGTTTCCCCCGCACCTTGTTCATTCTCTATCTCCGCCCTCCACCATGGCCGCGGCGGCGGCGAGAACCAATAATGATGGCGGTGAGTCAACCCCTGCAGTTCGCGTGGCGTGATCGCCATGCAAGCCCCGTCTAGGGGAATGGATCAAAGTCTGTACGTACAAAGGTTTCTCTTTCCGCCACTCTGGGTTTAATCATCATCAATGTTGATGAGTACCGCGTGAAACTCGGTTCAGCATTTACCCTACTTAGGGAAATCCTGAGTGTAGCGCTGGTGCGAATCTGTTGATCGACGCCCTGGCAAGTGCACTCCAGAAAGGTCGTCCCCATTAGCATGAATTCTATGCCAGCCGCCACCAGATTGTTCAAAAAGTATGGATGTGAGGAGAGGGAAACTGGTTGTACCTTGCACCACGTCCTGCCGCCTGCAAGATACATATGATTTTTTATCGGCCCCTCCTAGGAACCAGAGAACTACACGCACAACATCCATCCATCCGGAAGCATGCAAAAAGCAGCACACACTTGCAGCTGAAGGGAATGGGAGGAAGCGAGGACAAAAGCTAAGTCCATGCAGTCATTACTCCCTTATGAATTTAAGATTTCGCATTTATTTGTCCCTTGGTTGTGTTCGTATGAGGAAATCCATCATGTGATGGCACCTTGCTAGTTTCTCTGTCTTCACCCTCGTTCTGTTCCAAGCTTGCTCACATAATGAGTGGATGTGTCGAAAACTACCAAGGAAAAACCTATCGGAACACATCCACGCCATGATGAATGCTAAGGGCCTGACCCTTACGACAATCACGGCAAATATGATACCTGCGGGCAACCAAAACATGCATAGGGACCAATCATACGAACACTAACGGGTGAACTCTAAGGAGATAAACACACAATTAAGATTAAGCAAAAACATCAGTTCCATGTGAGCACAAATAAAACGATGTCTAAACACAGGACATGCATCATGTTTTGTTACAGGACAACATGCTGTCGAGAATAGTTCAGTGTCGGGCCTGCCGACCACGTGGATTCGTTGGGATGGAATGGACTTTGGCAGCGAGGGGGCAGCCTTCTCCTTGGCAGCAGCAACGTCTGCGCCCACCGGCGGCTTCCTGAAGCCATTGGCAAGGTCGAGGTATGGATGACGACAGGCTATATTGCAGAAAACCATGAAGAGGGCATTACGGGCAAGCTTCCAGGATTCAGTAACGAAGCGACCGGCCCTTTCCGCTTCATGCGCCTTCAGGTTATCGATCAGCTTGTTGAAGAAGACCCCTAGCTTAATGGTGGGGACCTCCTACATGCTGGCCAAAAAGACTGTCCGTTCCATGCCCATCGCTATTGTCTAAGCAGTGAGATGCTCGGCAATGTCAATAAAGCACTTGATCCAGAGGTCGGCCTACTCGGAATGGTTCACCAGTTTGTCTTCTGCATCCTTCGGAAGACGCCTTGCGGTGTCCAAGTCCTTTGTTAGCTGCTTCTCATGAGACCCGCTAGATTCTACTGAGCTCTCCAAAGTTTCAATCTTGGCCTTTAGATCTTCGATAGTGTTGTTCGCAGTCTCGAGGCCTTGGCTCTTGGTGGAGAGCTGCGATTGTATAACCTTCAGAAGGATCTCCGTTTTCTCCACCTCCTCCTTAAGAGTTGCGACCTCCTCGACACTCTGGGCAAGCTCCTCCTTCAGCTTGGTCACATGTTGTTCGAGGTTAGTCTTGGTAGAGGAAGCCGCGGCAAGGTCAACAAGTTTCTTTAGTTGGGTAGCAGAATCAGAAGTGAGTGCATCCAGGGCGGCCTTGTGCTTGTCCTATAGCTCCTTGGTGCGCTGTTGCATGAGGGCTTCCAGATCAACGTCCTTGGTGCAGAGGGTCTCCTCAAGCTTCTCCTCCCGAGAAGAGATATCTTGCTCTCTGGCATCCAGAAGCGCCTTGCGCTTTGCCATGCGAGCCTCTTTGGAATTGACATCCTGCCTCGCCATCCAGATTGTCTCCTGCTGCCTCTTTAGGACCTGGAACTGCTTGCCGTGCCAATCGCGCAACTCGCTATCCTTGTCCCTCAGTTGCTGATCTACTTTGTTGGCCGACTTGCACTGATCCTTGAGCGCCTGCCATTTCTGGCTGTGCCAGCCCTGCAACTCCCTAATGCTTGCCGCCATGGACTCCATAAAAGACAAGTCCATTGTGACAGCAACCGAATCATCTACCTCTTTGACACCTTGGTACAGTGACGCCAAAATGCACTGGATCTCATCATCAATTTCCAAGCTCATCGCCACTGACGAGTCGGGGGCTCCGAGCCTAGGCAGCGTTAGAACCAACGCCAACTGGCTGGAGGGCGGCTGCGAGGCCCCCGCCAAAGTACCAAATGAGGGGAAGGGATCCATGGTTTGGAGGGGAATCTTCTCCTCGACCATTGCCCCTGCCCCTGGCGCACCGTCAAGGTTCCGCTCCATTCCGTCGAGGGCTCCTGAACGCTCCCAACAGCATGGCTCCGTCCCTCTGCAGAAGCGATCTTGGTGGCTTCATCCGCGACATATCTCCCTACACTACTGCAGGATGGTCCGAACGCGACACTACAATCAGATACCCTTTGACGCAACTGTGTGTGATGCCATAATCGCAAACGATGGTGTAAAAACTATCAAAAAAGGTGAAAAATGTTTGCGATGACGGATGCCTCAAACACGGTTCAGATTTTAGTTGTGTGTGTGATGCAGGACATACGGTTCAGTTCAATTAACCATTTGGGATGAGGAGGAACAAAAGAAACGGGCAGCCAGATGAAGGCGTGTGCAATATACAACATACGGTTCACTAGGATGAACTGTGTGTGATTTGGAAACACAATGGAAACGGTTCAACTGAACAAGATGTGTGTGATACGCGAAAATAGGTATGTAATCAGAAATGTGTGCAAGGACCAATAATAACAGAGACGGTGTGATTTTCTCTGTCTACAGAAGAATAACATATATATATATAACTAAAATAAACATCGAATTACATAAGTGACTATACAGATCATTCGCAAACACCTCAATAAACAATTGCATGCATTCTAAAGTAGGAGAAGCAATCGTCTAGTCATCCACTTCTTGTGACACTCCCGCGACTGCTGTGTGGCTCGATCCCTCATCTGGGGTAGGAAGAAGACACTTCCTCATGTCAATGATCCGCCTGTACATCCTGTAGCTAGTGTGCACGTCCATGGCCGCGTACTTGGCATGTTGTTCATCCAGTCTCTCATGCCACACACTATGCCAGGCGTTCTTGTCCTTATCGCTCTCATTCTTCATCTTCACGTAGTAGGGGTCGATGATGGCTAAGGCGAGGTCAACCAAGGAGTTCAGTTTGTTTTTGTCACTGCTTCAGACCTTGTAGTGGTGCTAGATGTTGACAAGATTCGGGCACTTCAAGTCTGAAACCTTGAGCGCTTTTAGATCGTTGGTGGTCTCCACCATAGCAAAACTGTAGTCGGACCTGTTGATAAACCTGTAGAAACGCTCGCAAGGCCTTGTGGAAAGGTGGTACTGGTAGACGAGGACGTCATGTCACATGCACAACTGGGCGACGACAACCTTCTGAGCGTGCCCGGCACGACCGATGGTGTACTCGAGGTCGAAGCTGAAGCCGACCACTCGGTACTTTTCCTCGGCAAGGAACTGCTCCATAGTTTTGATGGCGCTCTCCATTGAGACCGGATCATTCATGTACACCATCGAGAAGGCCTTCCCCCTCACGTGGGTGTCCTCTACGTTATGCATGGTGAACTGCCCGCCATTGTCATCCTCGACCGCTGGGAGCGCCATTGGAGCCACGGAGAGCGACATTGGAACCGCTGGTTGTCCTCTCTGTGTGCGTCGTCGTGGGTGTGCTTATTGTGTCGTGTGACGCGAGAGATGAAGGTAAATGGACATAGGAATAAATGGGGGCCGGGCGACCTAGATTCTCTGTGCGTCCGCATGGCAGTTTTTGCAGCGGGTAATTGCATCGTCGTGTCGCACCCGGTGCAACCACATGCACACCAAAATGTGTGATCGTGCGCCAGCCCCAAACACTGGCATCACGCATGGAGGGACGAGGGCAGAGCACCCGGAGGGACACAAGAGCAGAGTGTGCATGACGGGATGCGAGCAGAGCGTGCCGCGGCCGCCTAAACCGCAAGCAACCACACGCATAGAGCAGTTGAACACGCAGGAAATGGTCGCCTACAAACCGGCCGACATTTGTGTCGCTACATAGAGAGCGGTTGTGTGCTACTACCTCCGTCTAGTCTATAGACCCCTTTATATTCGATGCCATACTTTTCCCTCAAACTTAACCAACAAAATGTTAATGCATGTTATAAAATTTATATGATTGGAAACTATTTTCAAATATGAATCCAACTATATAAACTTTGGTGTCATGCATTCGTATTTTATTAGTTAAATCATATTGTAAACATGATGGGGGTATAGTAGATAATTAAATCGTAAACGTTTTTTATTAACCATATGTGTATGTGGCCTTTCGTCCCCCTCTCACATGCTTTGTCACCCTGCTGCCGCAGACGTCTTGTAGCGCAAACTTGCGCAGCGCGTGGGGGTGTTCTTTTGGCCAGACGGTGGCACCAATGAATCATCGGTGAGCCCGTTCATGCGCAACCTCCCAGGTTCCCGCGCAAGCTTCCCGCCTGATTCAGTGAAATCCCCCAAAATCCCAATGCTTACCCGCCTGCTATATAAACTCTCATGGTCGGCGATTCTTGCGTCGCATTTTCCCTTCCTCCCTGTATCTTATCTTGTTTGCTTCTCCCACAATCGCCAATGGCACCGGTCCATCATCGTCGCTCAGCCACTCCGCCGTCATCAGAGGACAGCTCCAGCTGCGAGGCTACACCGCGGCGACGGCGTGCTCCCCGGTGTAGTCTAGTGCCTGTGGCGTCCCTGTTGGGGCTTGATAACCCACAAGTATAGGGGATAAATAGTAGCCTCTTTTGATAACTAAGAGTGTCGAACCCAACGAGGAGCTAAAGGTAGAACAAATATTCCCTCAAGTTCTACCGACCACCGATACAACTCTACGCACGCTTAACGTTCGATTTACCTAGAACAAGTATGAAACTCAAAGTACTTTGTAGGTGTTGTTGGATAGGTTTGAAAGATAATACAGGGCGCATAAATAAAAAGTAGGGGCTGTTTATATGAAGACACGAATAAGTTAGTTTTAGTACAGAGCTTTTTGTCAAGAGAAAGTTATTTGTCCTAGGCAATCGATAACTAGACCGGTAATCATTATTGCAATTTTATTTGAGGGAGAGGCATAGGCTAACATACTTTCTGTTCTTGGATCATATGCACTTATGATTGGAACTCTAGCAAGCATCCGCAACTACTAAAGATCATTAAGGTAAAACCCAACCATAGCATTATAAGGCATCAAGTCCTCTTTATTCCCATACGCAAACAACCTGCTTACTCGGGTCTGTGTTTCTATCACTCATGCCACCCACCATAAGCAAATCATGAACATATTGCAAACCCTACAATGGGGACCCCTCATGCTTGCGCGACACAAAGAGCACCATAGGACAGCACCAATAATAAAACATGCAACTCAAACCAATCACGATCATCAATTAACCCATAGGACAAAACGGATCTACTCAAACATCATAGGATAGCCATACATCATTGGAAATAATATATAGCGTCGAGCACCATGTTTAAGTAGAGATTACAACGGGTAAAAGAGGGGTTACACCACTTCATAGTGGGGGGAAGAGTTGGTGATAACGGCGGTGAAGTTGTTGGTGTAGATTGCGGTGATGACGATGGCCCTGGCGGCGTGGGCGCCATCGGAACAGAGGGGGAGAGCCCCCCCCCCTTCTTCTTCTTCCTTGACCTCCCCCCTAGATGGGAGAAGGTTTTCCCCTCTCGTTGATGGCCTCCATGTTGGCGGAGGGGCGAGAGCCCCTCTGAGATCTGATTTGTCTCTCTGTCTCTCTCCGTTTCTTCGTTTCAGATTATGCCCTTTCACCGTTTCTTAAATTCCCGGAGATGCGTAACTCTGTTTGGGAAGAATTTTGGATATAATTTTTAACCGGATATTGGCTTTCTTGCGGTGAAAGAAGGCCACCAACCGCCTTACGGGGTGGCCACGAGGGCCTAGGGCGCGCCCCCTGCCTAGTGGCCCCCTCGGGCATCGTCTCGTGTTGATTCCACTTCCCAAAATTCACATATATTCCAAAAAAAATCTTCGTCAGTTTTTATCCCGTTTGGACTCCGTTTTATATGGATTTTTTGCGAAACAAAAAACTTGCAACAAACAGGAACTGGCACCAGGCACTGGGTCAATATGTTAGTCCCAAAATAGTATAAGATGTTGCCAAAAGTATATGAAAGTTGTAGAATATTGGCATGGAACAATAAAAAAATTATAGATACGAGATATGACGGAAACGTATCAGCATCCCCAAGCTTAATTCCTTCTCTTCCTCGAGTAGGTAAATGATAAAAAAAGATAATTTTTGATGTGGAATGCTACCTATTAAAATCTTGATCATGTAATCTAATCATGGCATGAATATTAAGACACGAATGATTCAAAGCAATAGTCTATCATTTGACATTAAGACAATAATACTTCAAGCATACTAATAAAGCAATCATGTCTTTTCAAAATAACATGGCCAAAGAAAGTTATCCCTACAAAATCCTATGGTCTGGCTATGCTCCATCTTCACCACACAAAGCATTCAAATCATGGACAACCCCGATGACAGGCCAAGCAATTGTTTCATACATTTGATGTTCTCAAACCTTTTCAACTTTCATGCAATACATGAGTGTGAGCCATGGATATAGCATTATAGGTGGATTCTATGATGATGGAGGTGGTGTGGATAAGACAAAAAAGGGAGAAAGTCTCACATCGATGTGGCTAATCAACGGGCTATGGAGATGCCCATCAATTGATGTCAATGCTAGGAGTAGGGATTGCCATGCAACGGATGCACTAGAGCTATAAGTGTATGAAAGCTCAAACTGAAACTAAGTGGGTGTGCATCCAACTTGCTTGCTCATGAAGACCTAGGGCATTTGAGGAAGCCAATGTTGGAATATACAACCAAGTTCTATAATGAAATTTCCCACTCGTATATGAAAGTGATAACTAAAAAGACTCTCTACATGAAGAACATGGTGCTACTTTGAAGCACAAGTGTGGTAAAAGGATAGTAACACTGCCCCCCTTTTTCTTATTTTTCTTTTGTTTTGGCAGGCTTCTTTGGCCCCCTTTTTTATTTAGGCTTCTTTAGCCTCTCTTTTTTTTCTTGGGGCAATGTTCTAATAATTATGATCATCATACTTTTATTTACTTACAACTCAATATTACAACTCGATACTAGAACAAAGATATGACTCTATATGAATGTCTCCGACGGTGTACCAGGATGTCCAATGATCTAGTAGAGCAATGACATCAAAAAAGGGACAAGCCATGAAAACATCATGCTAGCTATCTTACGATCATGAAAAGCAATATGACAATAAATGCTCAAGTCATGTATATGATGATGATGGAAGTTGCATGGGAATATATCTCAGAATGGCTATGGAAATGCCATAATAGGTAGGTATGGTGGCTATTTTGAGGAAGATATAACGAGGCTTATGTGTGACAGAGCGTATCATATCACGGGGTTTGGATGCACCAGCGAAGTTTGCACCAACTATCGGTGTACAAAAAGAGGGGTACACTTTTTGTACCCCTATAACTGTGCATGGGCAGTCTGAGCCGCGGATACCACCAGACCAAGCAAGGCAAGGGAGGTGAGCCAGGGTAAGACCGAAGCTCAAGAGAACTAGAACGACGCCAAGGCCAAGACCACGAAGGGCAAAGGGGACAAAGTGGACTCCCCCGGCAAGATACTTGCCGGGAGACAGTTCTAGCAGCCCCGACAAGACCCTTGCCGCGGCGACTCGTCCCGCGCCTACGGAGCAAATCACCCTTGAGTCCACTGCCCCCAAAGGGCAAGGATTCGGGAGACATCCCCGTGGCGGCATGCAGATCTTTGTGAAGACGTTCAAGATCAGATACGCACTAAGGAGACGACAACCCTTGGCGGGATCCCAGCCGAGGAAGACCACAAGGCCCCCGGCAAGCGCCTTGCCGGGGATGACAGAAGGCGCCTCGGCAAGACTCTTGCCGGGGCCCCGGCAAGGCCCTTGCCGAGGACACCCGCAGGGCCACCATCAGGCCCACGCCGACTAAACATCCACCACCGCATGCATGGAGCTGCTGACCCAACCAGCTGGGCAGGCACCTGCGTGGCGGCATGCAGATCTTCGTGAAGACCCACCACTGCGCCACCCCAGCTGCCTGCCTACCTACATGGCATTGCAGGCGTCGCTGGCCAGTGCGCGTGTTGACACAAGAAGGAGCGGCGACGGACGAGATAGGTTTCTCCCCCGTCCCCGATAAAGCAAGGACACCTAAGCAAGACGCATTAAATGTGCCTTGTCATGTGGTGCGAGGGATAACCTCGCAGCACTGTACCCTTTCCACCTCCTGTGTGCCACTGTGGCAACCCCTTTTTTCTATAAAAGGAGGCCCGAGGCGACTAGAGGAAGGATTCGGCTTTTTTGGAGCTCCTCATGCCCCATAGCTAGCTCAAGAACACAGATATACAATCCACCAAAGCAGGAGTAGGGTTTTACGCATCCTCGCGGCCCGAACCTGGATAAACGAACCGTGTGCTACCTGTTAGATCCGCTCTTCTCACGACCCCGCGCCCCGCTAACCATAGTAGGGATTCTTGTGATCCCATAGGTGTCGTTCCCACCGACATCTTTGGTGTGCCAGGTAGGGGGCGCAGTTGTGAGAATCGGCTTTAGTAGTTAGTTCGGCGCTTCTTCATCATCATGGCGCCCAAGAAGAAGACGACGGTGGCGGTTGGCCAGTCAGAAGCCGGACAGCCCGTCCCGACGCGGGCGAGCAGCGGACCGGTCGCAGAAAGGACCCGGGGCGCTGCTCGCGAACACCAACACCATCCCAGCAGCTGGAGTTTGGGAGGCGGCGATGTTTGTGCGCCTGGTAACGGACCACACGTCGCCAAATCCAAAGGCAGAGCTCAGCCCTTCGCAGGTGGAGCGGGGCCTTCCAAGGTCATCGCCGCCCCGCCCGAAGGCGACGCAAGGGCCTCCAAGACTCCGACACCGGCGCCAACAGCATGCTCCTCCTAGGCAGCGCACGACGAACGGCGTAATCACGCCGAAGATCCCGGGCATCGCCGCAGGAAGAGCCCCGAGCGCCACTCCCGGGACTTAGAAGACCTGCCCACTCACCGAGGCGCTTGTGAAAACGGCATGCGACCGAGGGGTCGTGATAGAGCTCCTTCTGACATGGTCAGAAGTCGATGCGCATCGCGATCCGTGCAGGTTTCGCTGCCACCGACGCCAGCAGAGGCCCTGGCGCGCACGTAGTTGCTCCTCGACTTTCCTCCCACTACAGGGAAACTCGACGAATGGAGAGCCACTATCCGAAGCCTTGTTGCGGTGGCCAACAAATACGAACCAAGTCCGGTGGGACCCCCGGGTCGACGCTCCGATGGAGTCCCGTGGACCAGTGGCGGAAAAGCCGGCGGCGCCGCGACCACGGTGCATTCACCTCTTCCCCATCCGGTACCGCGAACGCCGGCTCGTCGGGACGTCGTGGGCGACAACATCTCCATAGCATCATCTGACCCGCGGACCCACTGTGACCAGCGCCAAGTTCTTCGGGAACGAGCCCATGAAGACGCTCGAACCACTATCGAGCGCCGGCGCGGAGCGCGCCACCAGTCAGACAGGCGAGCAGGGCCTACTGTGAACCACCCGGCCCCGGAGAGCCCTGGAGGCCTACCTTATGAGGTAGGTTGTCCCGCTTTTACCCGTGACCTGCGGCAATTCCAGTGGCCCACTAATCGCACATTCAAACCTGACGTTGGCGAAAAGTACAACGGCAAGACTCACCCGTCTGAGTTCCTCAGCATCTACACCATTGCGATGCAAGCCGCCGGAGCCCGCGATGATAAGGTGCTTGCGAATTACTTTCCATTGGCTCTTAAACCCAACGCCCTGTCGTGGTTGGTGCACTAGCCGGTAGACTCTATTTCCTCCTGGTCGGATTTGTGCCATGAGTTTGTGGGCGCCTTTACTGGAGGTCACCAAGCCCATGGCCAAGCAAGTGACCTGCATGTCATTCCCCAGAAGGGAGGCGAGAGTCTGTGCAAGTATATACAGAGGTTTAGCCGGGTACAGTACAATATTCCTGATGTTCACCCTGCCGCTATCATCACCGCGTTCCATCAGAACGTGCGTAACCGCAAGATGCGCGAAGAACTGGCAATGAACAAGGTGAAAGATGTGGCAGAACTCTATGTTCTTGCTGACAGATGTGCCCGAGCTAAAGAGGGAAGGAAGTACCCTGGTGAAGATGCCAGCGTGGAAACCGACTCCTCAGATGAGGATACTGCCGCCCCGGCGAAGAAAGGCCGGTGCCACAACAGGAAGCGCAAAGGTAAAGTTGTGCTTGCCGTCGAGGGATTTGATGACGCCGGCTCCACCAAGAAAACCAAGGCAGATGACCCCGCTATGGAAATTGCTGGATGTGACGCCTGCCGGGCCTTGGCGGCTGCCGAGAAGCCAGGAAACTCCGACAAGCAATACTGCAAGATCCATCGCACCAAAGGCCATGATCTCCAGAACTGCCGAAAAGTTGAGCTCCTTGCTGAGAAGAAGAGGGCTGAATATGAGAGGCGGGACAAGGAGAAAGGCTGGGACAGTGCTGAGGGGTCCGGCAAGAAGCGTGACGGCCAGGCGGGCCGTCGCGGCAAAGATAAACAGCAGGAGAGGCCCGCCCGGGGCCGTGACAAAAAGCCAGAAGACGATGATCACGAAGAGGGCGATGAGTCTGGTGACCAAGAATTTCAGAAAGCTACAGAGGCCATGTGCGTCGATGGCGGCGCCTCGTTGCATACCTCTCACTGCCAGCTTAAACAGTGGGCGCGTGAGATTACAGCGGCGGAACCGTCGTTTGATGCCCAAAGGCCGCTGAAGTGGTCTAGCACACCTATCATTTTGACACTGAGGATCACCCTGATCGCACTACTGCAGTTGGGTGCTTGCCATTGTTGGTTTCACCAACAATACGCAACCTCAAGGTGACAAAGATGCTAGTCGATGGCGGGGCCGGTCTGAACTTAATCTCGCCTACCGTGATCGAGGAATTGCAGATTCCTGATGAAGACCTTGAAGAGACGGGCATGTTTCAGGGGGTCAACCCGGGACGAAGTCAACCAAAGGGAAAGGTCACGTTGCCCGTGACTTTTGGGAGCGATCTGAACTACAGGACAGAAAGGATTGTGTTCGACCTTGCCAAGATCCCCTTGCCTTACAACGGGATCCATGGCCGCCCAGCGCTGGCCAAGTTCATGGCGGTGTCACATTACGCCTACAACACCCTGGAGATGCCGGGGCCTGTGACGATCATCACCGTCCCATCAGACAAGAAGGATGCGCTAATTTGCGCTGACCAACTCTACCAACAAGCAGTTGCAGCAGCCGCCACTGCTAAGGCGCTTGCTCCTGCCGCTGGAGCCCCAGGAAGGCAAAAGAAGAAGACCGGGGAGACCTCAAGCACCCACTCCGGCAAGCGCACCTCTTCGGAGTGTAGCGCTCCCGTCGAGGACATGCCAGAGAGCTCCGCCGAAAGAAACAAGAAGTCCAGGGCCACACTGCCGGGAACCAAGAAGGTTTTTGTCAAGGAGGCTGGCACGGGAGGAGCTTTTACCATAAGCTCCACCCTTGACGACAAATAGGAAGACGCGCTCGTCACCTTCCTGCGGGCGAATGTCGATGTGTTTGCATGGCAAGCATCCGGCATCCCCGACGTTCCCAGGGAGGTGATTGAGGACCACCTTGCTGTTTGTCCTCATGCGCGGCCCGTCAAGCAGAAGGTCAGAAAGCAAGCTTTGGAATGACAAGAGTTCATCACAGAGGAGATCCGGAAACTAGAAGCATCGGGTTTGGTAAGAGGAGTGCTCCATCCAACGTGGTTGGCCAATCTGGTGGTAGTGCGCAAGGCAAATGGGAAGTGGAGGCCGTGTATTGATTACACAGATATTAATAAGGCATGTCCCAAAGACCCCTTCTTGTTGCCGCGCATCGACCAGATTGTTGACTCCACAGCTGGGTGTGATCTGTTGTCATTCCTCAATGCCTACTCCGGCTACCACCAGATCTTCATGACAAGGGAAGATAAAGAGAAAACGGCAATCATCACCCCATGTGGTACGTATTGCTTTATACGGATGCCTTTCGGGTTGAAGAGTGCTGGTTCAATGTTTGCAAAGGCGGTCCAGATTGGTTTTGAACCCCAACTCCATAGAAATATGGAAGCTTATATGGATGATACAGTGGTCAAAACCAAGAACAGGGCAACTCTCATATCAAATTTACAAGAAACATTTGCAAACCTACGCAAGATCATTCTCAAGCTGAACCCTGAGAAGTGTGTCTTCGGCGTCCCGTCTGGCAAGCTTCTCAGGTTCTTTGTGTCACAGCGTGGGATAGATGCCAATCTGGACAAGATCAAAGCTATAGAGCAGATTGAAGCGCCCAAGCGAGTCAAGGATGTGCGTCGGCTTGCTGGTTGCGTTGCCGCCATGAGCAGGTTCATTTCCAAGTCCGCCGAGTGCGCCCTTCCCTTTTTCATTTCCAAGTCCGCCATGAGGGGTACACTTTTTGTACCCCTATAACTGTGCACGGGCAGTCTGAGCCGCGGATACCACCACACCAAGCAAGGAAAGGGAGGTGAGCCAGGGTAAGACCGAAGCTCAAGAGAACTAGAACGACGCCAAGGCCAAGACCACGAAGGGCAAAGGGGACGAAGCAGACTCCCCCGGCAAAATCCTTGCCGGGAGATAGTTCTAGCAGCCCCGGCAAGACCCTTGCCGCGGCGACTCGTCCCGCGCCTACGGAGCAAATCACCCTTGAGTCCACTGCCCCCAAAGGGCAAGGATTCGGGAGACATCCCCGTGGCGGCATGCAGATCTTTGTGAAGACGTTCAAGATCAGATACGCACTAAGGAGACGACAACCCTTGGCG
Source organism: Triticum monococcum (assembly GCA_034509565.1). Lineage (NCBI taxonomy): Eukaryota > Viridiplantae > Streptophyta > Magnoliopsida > Poales > Poaceae > Triticum > Triticum monococcum. Next base: position 306,406,662 of record CM067844.1, on the reverse strand, counting down.
GGATCCCAGCCGAGGAAGACCACAAGGCCCCCGGCAAGCGTCGTGCCGGGGATGACAGTAGGCACCTCGGCAAGACTCTTGTCGGGGCCCCGGCAAGGCCCTTGCCGAGGACACCCGCAGGGCCACCATCAGGCCCACGCCGACTAAACATCCACCACCGCATGCATGGAGCTGCCAACCCAACCAGCTGGGCAGGCACCTGCGTGGCGGCATGCAGATCTTCGTGAAGACCCACCACTGCGCCACCTCAGCTGCCTGCCTACCTACATGGCATCGCAGGTGTCGCTGGCCAGGGCGAGTGTTGACACAAGAAGGAGCGGCGACGGACGAGATAGGTTTCTCCCCCGTCCCCGATAAATGCGCCGTGTTATGTGGTGCGAGGGATAGCCTCGCAGCACTGTACCCTTTCCACCTCCTATGTGCCACTGTGGCAACCCCTTTTTCTATAAAAGGAGGCCCGAGGCGACCAGAGGAAGGATTCGGCTTTTTTGGAGCTCCTCACGCCCCATAGCTAGCTCAGGAACACAGATATAAAATCCACCAAAGCAGGAGTAGGGTTTTATGCATCCTTGCGGCCCGAACCTAGATAAACGAACCGTGTGCTACCTGTTAGATCCAATCTTCTCACGACCCCGCGCCCCGCTAACCACAGTAGGGATTCTTGTGATCCCATAGGTGTCGTTCCCACCGACACCAACTCTCGTGGTGAGAAAGGGCAATGCGCGGTACTGAAGAGGCTAGCAATGATGGAAGGGTGAGAGTGCGTATAATCCATGGACACAACATTAGTCCTAAAGAACTCACATACTTATTGCAAAAATTTATTAGTCATCGAAACAAAGTACTACGCGCATGCTCCTAGGGGGATATATTGGTAGGAAAAGACCATCGCTCGGCCCCGACCGCCACTCATAAGGAAGACAATTAATAAATACCTCATGCTCCAACTTCGTTACATAATGGTTCACCGTACGTGCATGCTATGTTAATCACAAACTTCAACACAAGTATTTATAAAATCCACAACTACCCACTAGCATGACTCTAATATCACCATCTTTATATCACAAAACTATTGCAAGGAATCAAACATATCATATTCAGTCATCTACAAGTTTTATGTAAGATTTTATGACTAACCATGTGAATGACCAATTCCTGTCATCTCTCTAAATAGATATAAGTGAAGCAAGAGAGTTTAATTCTTTCTACAAAAGATATTCCCACGCTCTAACAACTATAAGTGAAGAAAAAGAGCATTCTCCAAATGGCGGTTTTCTATGTGAAGAGAGATCGGCAATCCAAACTTCAAAAGATATAAGTGAAGCACATGAAGCATTCTATAAAGCAATACTCAAAAGATACAAGTGAAGTGCAATGAGCATTCTATAAATCAACCATGAACTATCCCATACCAGCATGGTGCATAAAATAAAAATTAAAACTAAATGCAAAAGATGCTCCAATATTTACGCATATCATGTGACGAATAAAAATATAGCTCCAAGTAAAATTACCGATGATTGTTAGAAGAAAGAGGGGATGCCTTCCGGGGCATCCCCAAGCTTGGTTGCTTGGGAGTCCTTGAATATTTCATTGGGGTGCCTCGGAAATCCCCAAGCTTAGGCTCTTTTCACTCCTTATTCCTTCATCCATCGTGATCACTCCCAAAACTTGAAACCTTGAATCACACAAAACTTAACAGAAAGTTCGATAAGATCCATTAGTATAATATAGCAAATCACTACTCTAAGTACTGTTGAAAACCAATTCATATTTTGTTTTTGCATTGTAGCTACGGTAATATTACTTATCCATGGCTTAATCCATTGATAGAAATCGATAGTTTCATCAAAACAAGCAAACTATGCATCAAAAACAGAATCTGTCTTAAACAGGACAGTCTGTAGTAATCTGAACATTCACTATACTTCTGCTACTCCAAAAATTCTGAAAAGAATTAGGAAAAATAAATAATTTGTATATAAATACAGTGCAAAAAGTTTCAGAACCATTTGATGTTCTAGTAAAAAAATGTAAAATCACGCACTAGAGACAAAGTTTCTGTTCTGCACCGCACAAACCAACAAGCAATGTAAACATCCTAAAGGAAAATCTTTGCACATTATTTTTATAGTACAATGGAATTGTACAAGGGGATACTATTTTTGTCAAGAAGTTTCTGTAATCAAGATTCACAAAGTTTCCGTGAGCATGAACAAAGTTCAAGGAGCTCCCCCACTTCAACAATGCTTGTCTGTCTCACTTTCACTTTCCTTTTTGAAAAGTTTTGGGTTCCCCTCTTTATTTTTTTTGTTTTTAAACTATATAAAAGCACTCAACAGAAATAAATGACTCTCTAAAACTTCTGGGTTGTCTCCCTGGCAGCGCTTTCCTTAAAGCCATTAAGCTAGGCATATAGTGCTCAAGTAATGAATCCACCCAGATCCCAAGGTATATCAAAGCCAATTTTAATTAACAATGATTTGTGATATAGTAGTGAGCATAAAGCAACATATATCATGTAATGACGAAGTCCAACTCTCTTCCTATGCATCGGCATGTCATAAAAGAACAATTCATGCACACATAGTAAAGGCCAACGCATAGTATAAGAAGTTTCTTGCAATTTTATCATATTGGAAACATAGAGAGGCGGAGATGTAGTTCCTCTCTCATAATAATTGCAAGTAGGAGTAGAAAGCACATGCATATTATATCTATCAAAATTGTCATGTGTAGTATTAAAACGCAACCCATCAATATAATCCTTAATAAGGGAAAACTTCTCCGATATAGTGTAGTCGAGAGAATTCAAATAGATAATAGGCCTATCATGCGTGGGTGCAATAGCAAAAATTTCATGTTTAACATAAGGAACTATAGCAAGTTCATCTCCAGAAGCATAACTCATATTGGCATCTTGGCCACAAGCATAGCAAGCATCATCAAAAAGGGATATTTCAAAAGAATCAACAGGATCATAACAATCATCATAGCATTCATCCCTCGGTAAGCACGAAGAGAAATTAAACAATGTATGAGTTGAAGAGTTACTCTCATTAGAAGGTGGGCACGAGTAGGTAATCTGCTCTTCCTCCTTTTGTTCTTCGCTCTCCTCATCATCTTTTTCATCCAATGAGCTCACAGTTTCATCAATTTCTTCTTCCATAGAATCTTGCAAAATATTAGTCTCTTCTTGGACAACGGAGACTTTCTCAATAAATTCATCAATATCGTAATTGTATTTATAATTCTCATAGCAATATTTAAGGATAGCTAAACTTTTAGGTCTATAAACTAAATCATCACAATATTCAAACTCTTTAAACAAAGATTCAATTTCATAAGCACCCATAAAACCAATGAATTCTTCTATTTGTTCCACATAATAATAATCATATATACCATTAGCATAAGAAGCCAAGGTTTCATCATCATTAAATTCACATAAAAAGGGAAGGTGTGGAGCCTTCATCCTAGAGCAACAAGTATAATCATATCTCAAGCATAGTTTCCAAGCATACCAATGCAACATATAAATTTGATCCCATAATAGTTTCCCTTTTGAGTTAAGCGATAATCCCTAAAGTATTCACGTTGATACAACGTTAATCCCATTATAAAGTTGAATGGGGTTTTCTCAGGATTATCAAAGTAGTACATAATATCTTTCACAAAATGAGCATCGAGGGTTTTAGGAGGTTCCCCATCTCCATGAGTAGCAAGTAAACCTAATTTTTTTGGTATTTCATGTTCCATATCCATAACTAAAGATAGAGAACAACTTAGAACAACAAGTAAAAATTACTTAGTGATAAAGCAAACAAGCACACACGAGAATATTCACCCCACGCTATTGCTCCCTGGCAACGGTGCCATAAAAAGGTCTTGATAACCCACAAGTATAGGGGATCAATTGTAGCCTCTTTAGATAAGTAAGAGTGTCGAACCCAACGAAGAGCTACAGGTCGTACAAATATTCCCTCATGTTCTATCGACCACCGATACAACTCTACGCAGGCTTAACATTTGCTTTACCTAGAACAAGTATGAAACTCGAAGTACTTTTTACGTGTTGTTGGATAGGTTTGCAAGACAATAAAGAGCGCGTAAATAAAAAGTAGGGGATGTTTGGATGAAGACACAATTAAGTTAGTTTTAGTAGAGAGCTTTTTGTCAAGAGAAAGTTATTTGTCCCTAGGCAATCGATAACTAGACTGGTAATCATTATTGCAATTTTATTTGAGGGAGAGGCATAAGCTAACATACTTTATGTTCTTGGATCATATGCACTTATGATTGGTAGCAAGCATCCGCAACTACTAAAGATCATTAAGGTAAAACCCAACCATAGCATTATAAGGCAACAAGTCCTCTTTATTCCCATACACAAACAACCTACTTACGCGGGTCTGTGTTTCCATCACTCACGCCACCCACCATAAGAAAATCATGAACATATTGCAAACCGTACAGCGGGGATCCCTCATGCTTGCGCGACATGGAGAGCACCATAGGACATAACTAATAATAAAACATGCAACTCAAACCAATCACGATCATCAATTAACCAATAGGACAAAACGGATCTACTCAAACATCATAGGATAGCCATACATCATTGGAAAATAATATATAGAGTTGAGCACCATGTTTAAGTGGAGATCATAGTGGGTAAAAGAGGGTTTAAACCGCTTCATAGAGGGGGGAAGAGTTGGTGATGACGGCGGTGAAGTTGTTGGGGTAGATTGCGGTGATGATGATGGCCCCGACAGCGTTCCGGCGCCACCGGAAGAGAGGGGGAGAGAGCCCCCCTTCTTCTTCTTCTTCCTTTGACCTTCCCCCTAGATGGGAGAAGGGTTTACCCTCTGGTCCATGGCCTCCATGGAGGCCGAGAGGCGAGAGCCCCTCTGAGATTGGATCTGTCTCTCTGTCTCTCTCTGTCTCTGCGTTTCAAATTTTGCCCTTTTGTCGTTTCTTAAATTCCCGGAGATTCGTAACTCCGTTTGGGCTGAGTTTTGGACACGATTTTTATCCGTATATTGGCTTTCTTGCGGCGAATGAAGGGAACCAACCGCCTTACAGGCTGGCCACGAGGGTCCAGGGCGCGCCTGACCCCCTGGGGCACGCCACCTGCCTCGTGGCCCCCTCGGGCATCGTCTGGCATTGATTCCACTTCCCAAAATTCACATATATTCCAAAAAAATCTCCGTCAGTTTTTATCCCATTTGGACTCCGTTTGATATGGATTTTCTTCAAAACAAAAACATGCAACAAATAGGAATTGGCACTGGGCACTGGATCAATATGTTAGTCCAAAAAATAGTATAAAAAGCCACCAAAAGTATATGAAAGTTGTATAATATTGGCATGGAGCAATAAAAAATTATAGATATGACGAAGACGTATCGGGTGTGTGCGGAACACCAACCACACGCTCTGCCGCCGCGGCCTGTCGTTAGCTGTTGCCGGCCGCCATTGCCGCCACACCACCGTCGAGAGCTAGGGCCATCGCCAGCTCCGCCTCCACGGCCCGAAGGCGGGAGGTGGCTGTCGTGGCCGCCACCACGGCCCGAAGGCGGGAGGTGGTGGTCGTGGACGACACCCCATCATCGGCCACCAGGGCCGCCAGCCCACCTTCGACCGCCGGGGTCATCACCCACTCCGCCACCGCCGCCCGAAGGCGGGAGGCGGAAGTGGATGCCCGCATGTGCATCGGCGACCTTTCGCGCTACACCGAGTTCCTGCGGGAGGAGGAGGAACGCCTCGTCGAGCATGCAAAGAGGCTTACCGTCACCATGGCTGCAGCACACGCCACCTCCAAGGCGAGGAATTAGGAGATCTACATGGAGAACCACCACTTCGAGAGGGGTTGTCTGGAGCGGCAGAGGGCATTCGAGGTGAGCATCGCTGAAGCTGCAGCAGCGGCAGGCACCTTATTGCGGTTGCCTAGCTCATCGCTAGGCTCCTCCTCCTCCGCCTCTTACTGAGCGCGCTCGACAGAGGAGAGGCAGCCGGAAGTAGTACAAAGCCCGTCCGCACTAGTAGTAGTAGCATTTAGGGGCTATTTTGTTCACTTCATCTGACTATAGATATGGTGGAACTGTACAACGTACTTAAAGTTAGCTATTATATATAGTTGAACTAACTATTTCAGTACGTGGTTGGCAACAATTGGGGGAGAGTTTGGTCTGTTCAGCTGTCGAGTTGAATTGTTTGTATAAATTAAAAACGACTTCTTAATCTATGAAAGAAATCAATGGTTAATTACTGAATTTTCGTTGCAAAAATTAGATACTGCTAGTGATTTTTAGCTTCATATTTTGACAAATCGCAATGTTACATGGTTGACACATGGCAATGTTACTAGATCAACAAATGTCAATCTTTCCAGTTTGACAAATGGTAACATACCCAAATTGTTTGTAAGTGGTTACACATGGGTCATCCAAAAGAACCGTTTGCGTGGAAGAGCTGCACAAATCCTGCCATCACTTTGCATACGGGTGTTCTATATAAAACGTTTGCGATCCAGTGCTGCACAAATCCTGCCCGGCACATTTTCCCTTGGCTTCCTGGGGAAGCTGACATTTTGCATACGGGTGTTCTAACTAAAACATTTGCGGTGAGTGTTTTATTTTTAAAAACCATTGAAGTTTTTTCAAAATAAAATCATTTGATAAGTTTGTACATTAAGCGAGAAAAATGCAAGTTCGCTCAAACCATATATTTCATTCAGTCATACTGCGAATTTACATTCATACGATCGAGAGACAGTATTAAACCCAAGAAAATAACTATTTCCGGCGGCGGCGGAGGTGGCGTGTCGTGCCATCGTTGTCTTCCTCCGGGACGCCGTTGTTGAATATTTCAATGCAGCAGAGAATGTTCTTCACTTGTAAATCAAACATCATGTCGTAGCACAATCAACGGGCGGGGCGCTGGAGGACGGCAGCTACCGGCGCTGAGTGGTAGCAGTCGACGACAGCGTCCCATGCTGCTGGGGGGCGCGCACACGGGCATGGGCACGGGCGTGGCGGGTGCAGCCAAACGCACGTGGACCAGCGCCGTGGTGGGTGGAGGGGCGTGCATGGACATGGGTGCTGGCGCTGGCATGTACACGAGCTCGCGCGGGCCCGCGGAGACCTCGCTCATGCCCGCGGCTTCCAGCTCCGCGATAGTGCTTGGTAACCAGCCTGTCAATTCTACGGGGATGGGAGCTAGGACGGGAGGCCAGCTTGTTCTGGGCCATTTCCATGAGGCCCTATTCCTCCTTATTTTCTATCTCCTCCAGCTCAGAGTCGACTTCACCAAACTTGAAGAATAGTGGCAGATGATTCTTCTGCACCATGGCGTTGGTGGTGGTTTGCGGGAGGGAGGGAAATGGGAGGCGAATAGTAAGGCCGCCCGTATTAAGCTGCGGCCTGGGTGCGATTAATGGAGAGGAAGGCGGGCATCCATGGAAGTCAAAGGGCTCGCTCCCAGTGAGCCTACGCAGCGTACAACTCGCTTGCTTTCCGGTGAGCCTGCGCATTGGAGGACAGCTTGCTCGCCTCCCGGTCAGCCTGCGCAATAGACTATGCTCGCACGCCTCCCGTTCAGTCAAGGTCAAGCAGCTGTCCGCACGGCACCTCCTATAGCCATTAAAAACAACACACGTGGCGTCACGTGAATGGTTAACAGAATGCACACGGTTTGAATTATACAAACGTTTGAGGTATTAGTGTGGCGGCTATTTTTTCAAAATGCCTTTGTTGTCGTTATTTGAGTGTGCCTTCTCTCAAAATGGGCACGAAAAATGTCACAGCATGTCGGGTCCCATTCCAAGATAGCATGCAAAGTTTCATGAATTTCAGACGGGTATTGGATTTACTAGAATTTAAAAATAGAGTATCTTGACGTTTTGCCGGCAATCAATGGTGCCCTGTTGTTTCAAATTCATTCCTTCCATTGGACCTAAGCATGCACCCAGGGGCACATATTTGATTTTTTAACCAATTTATATGCACTCGAGCATGTGCATGTAGTTCAAATTTGAATTATGTATATAAATGCATTAAAAACTCAGTTAATGCATAAAAATGACCAAACAAACCCCGAAAAATCACAAAAATTGACACAACACTCCTGTTGTTCTATGTTCACATGAGAAAATTTTTGAAAGCAATAAGAGGCAATGGATATCGTTTTGTCCCAAAAGGTGGCACGTTCCCTACCAAAACCATCATGCTTGTTGTGAGAAGCTCTCGTTTGTGAGAAGCATATACCCAAACCTGCCCCAAATGTGACAAAAAATTTACCACAACATGTTGATGCTACTCCATGATAGCATGCCAAGTTTCATGAATTTCAGACGAATTTTGCATCTACTAGAATTTAAAAACTAGGTATCTCAATGTTTGCGGCCGAGTGACGGTGGCATGGTGTTTGACATTCATTCCCATTTCTTGCATGGGACCTAATCATGCATCCAAGGACACATATTTGAATTCTCAACGAATTTATATGCATTAGAGCATGTGCATGTTGTTCAAATTTGAATTATGCACATGAATGCATTAACAACTTAGTTAATACATAAAAATGTCCAAACGGACCGCAAAAAATCTCAAAAATTGACACAACACTCCTGTTGTTCTACGTTGACACGAGAAATTTTTTGAAAGCAATAAGAGACAATGGACATCGTTTCGTCCCCAAAAGTGGCACGTTCCCTACCGAAACCATCATGCTTGTTGTGAGAAGCTCTCGTTTGTGAGAAGCATATACCCATACCTATCCCAAATGGGACAAAAAATTTACCACAACATGTTGACGCCGCTCCATGATAGCATGCCAAGTTTCAAGAATTTCAGACGAGTTTTGGATTTACTAGAATTTAAAAACCAGGTATCTCAATGTTTGTTGTCAAGTGATGGTGGCAGGGTGTTTGACATTCATTCCCATTTCTTGCATGGGACATAAGCATGCATCCAAGGACACAAATTTGAATTTTCAACCAATTTCTATGCATTAGAGCATGTGCATGTATTTAAAATATGTATTATGCACATGAATGCATTGAAAACTTAGTTAATGCATAAAAATGTCTAAACGAACCCCGAAAAACCACAAAAATTGACACAACACTCATGTTGTTCTACGTTGACACGAGAAAAATTTGAAAGCAATAAGAGGCAATGGATATCGTTTTGTCCCCAAAGGTGGCACGTTCCCTAATGAAACCATCATGCTTGTTGTAAGAAGCTCTGGTTTGTGAGAAGCATATACTCAAACCTGCCCCAAATGGGATAAAAATTTTACTACGGCATGTTGATGCCACTCCATGATAGCATGCCAAGTTTCACAAATTTTAGACAAGTTTTGGTTTTACTAGAATTGAAAAAAGATATCTCAATGTTTGCGGCTGAGTGACAATGGCAGGGTGTTTGACATTTATTCCCATTTCTTGCATGTGACCTAAGCATGCAACCAAGGACACATATTTGAATTTTCAACCAATTTATGTGCATTAGAGCATGGGCATGTAGTTCAAATTTGAATTATGCACATGAATGCATTAAAAACTCAATTAATGCATAAAAATGTCCAAACGAACCCCGAAAATCACAAAAACTGACACAACACTCCTGTTGCTCTACGTTTACACGAGAAATTTTTTGAAAGCAATAAGAGGCAATGGATATCATTTCGTCCCCAAAGGTGAAACGTTCCTTATCGAAACCATCAGGCTTTTTGTGAGAAGGTCTAGTTTATGAGAAGCATATACCCAAACCTGCCCCAAATGGGACAAAAAATTTACCACGACATGTTTATGACGCTTGTAACACCCCGGATGTAACTTGCCATATTTTTAACTCCGACTCTTGCCATTTTCGGCTTTATGTTATGAGATTCCCTTCGTGTTTGAGTTTTTGTCTTCGTTTTGCATTTTCTTTATGTCATGCATTTCATATCATGTCATCATGTGCATCGCATTTGTATTCGTGTTCGTCTGATGCATCCGAGCATTTTCCCCGTTGTCCGTTTCGCAATCCGACACTCCCACATGCACCTGGCGTAACCCTCTTGTCTCTTTTGGTGAGCAGGATAAAAAGGTTCTCGGAATGGGTCAAGATTTGTCATGTGGCCTTGGTACACCACCGGTAGACCGCCTGTCAAATTTTATTCCATTTGGAGGCCGTTTGATGCCCCAATGGTTAACCGGGTAGTCGCAAAAGCCTCTTTTGTGTTGCAGCCCAACACCCCTCTAAAACAGCACAATAACCCATATAAACCACATCCATATTCTGCGGCGTCAGATCATGATCGTGTGGGCGAAAACCGCACCCCATTTTGACACTCCTAGCTCCCTCTACCTATAAATTTGCACCTTTCCCCGAAATTCCGGGTCCCGAAACCCTAGCCCCACTCCTCTCGCCCGCCGGACGTGTCCGCGCCCGCCAAACGAATCTCTGCCGCCGCCCATAGCCAACCAGGGGAAAACACGTGGAGCATCACCGCCGCTGCCGCCGGCCCGCGCGTCGCCCACCGCCGACCGAGCAGCTCTCCGCCGCGCGCTCGTCCGTCGCCCGTCGCCGCGCTCCGTTGCCCCTGCGCCGGTCGAGCTCCGCCACACCACTCCTCTCCTTCGGCCGCCGCCCCACCATTGATGGCCGCCACTCGTCCTCGCCGCCACCATGGTACCTCGTCGCCGGCACCGGATCCGGTAACCCCGACCACGCCGGCAAACTCCCCGCGCCTCCTCCGCCGTCGCCCCCAACTCCAGCATCCTCTCTAGCGAGATCCGGCCCAGCCTCGGTTCACCATTCCTTTTCTGCACTATTTTCATGCCTCCTTCATCATGCCACATCTTGGTGCTCGTGGCTCCGATTCATGCATATGATATGTCAAAATGTTCGTCTCGTTGAGAGATTCATGTTAGTAGAATTTGCATGCATATTAATGTCCATTATGATGCCATTTTCATAGTTGCAAGAGTGCTATAAAATGTTACCTGTTGGTTCTTAACAGAAAATGGTGATTTGTCATTTTTGTTGCATTTGGTGTGTGCATCCTATGAGCATGAGTTATACATGTGTTTTGTACTACATCATGGCATCTTTACAGGGGTGCAAGTCTTGTATTTTTGTGATCTATGTGGTGAGTAGCACAAGCATGCAAACTTGGCTCCATGATGCTACTATTTTCAGGGACTTTGGATTTTGCTAAGTCCTTTTCCTGCTGTTATTTTGATGCCATGTAAACTTGTTGCTAACATGAGATCCATGCTTATTTTGAGATATGTCAGTAAGGGTTTTTTGAACATGTGGTTATGCTCTATCCATTCATGCCTCTGGTTGTAACTATGGAGTGCTCTAGCATGTCTTTTTCTTGCTCTACCTTTGCTATATATTATTCCTGGCAGATTGTTAACATGTTAATCAATATTGCCATGGTTGTTGCTAGTGGTGCATGTACCCTATGAACTTGATCTTGCCATGTTTAGCTTCACGAACATGTTTTCTTACTGTTGGTATGCTTATGTTGTCATTTAATGCTTTGTGGTTAGTGGCATGAGCTCACAAAATTGCTATCGGGAATCTGGTTATGCCATGATCTGTTTTTCTTCTAAGTCTAAAACTGTTCATTACACTTGCTATGTTTACATGGGTGCCATCATATCGTCTGTTCTTTTTTGGCTCATGTTCAGTAAGGAAGTTTTGTTCTATGCATTTAGTATAATCATTCCATGCATTTTTTGCTATGATATAGTCCTGTGGCATTTTGTTTGCTTGCTCTAAACATTGCTTCCTGATGTGGTTTTGCCATGTTAGTATTTTCACCAAGTTTGTGAAGCTGATATCTTTTGCACTTTTGTCATGCTTGTTTGAACCTATTCTTGTGTGTTCTAGCCATAGCTCAGTGTTCGTGTTTTGTCAAGCATCTCTTTTACATCATGGCCATATTCTTTGTTGCTATGTTGGAGTGCAGTAGCTTAGTTTCTTGTTGCATTCTTAGTGCTATCATGCTGTTAATCAAAATTTTGCATCATTCTTGTGTTGCTTGTCATTTGCAAACCGTACATCCGTTTCCGGTCATCCTTATATCGATTTTGACCGAAATCACCTTGTTGGGGATATAACTATTAGGCATGACCCGCCCAAGAGGGGCTGGTTCATCCCTATGACGATTCACCATAATGAAGCCCAAGATTCAACGATGGTTCACAGATAGGCTTAGTATAAGGACCAGACCCGAAGGCGGCACAAGGCCCGTAGAGATAAATCGCCATATGTACATGACTTGTATTGTAAGGCAGGAATAGTTAGAGACCGAGCTGGATAATGTTTATAAGACGGCCGGGACTCTATGAGCTGCCGGCCGTCAGCCTCTTTATATAAAGGGACGACCCGGGCGGCGGTTCAGGAGAAAAAAAATAGAGATCGAAAGCTAGGTCAAGCGGATTCGGTCCTAGCAATCGAAACATAAGCAATACCACCTCAAACTGGATTAGGCTTTTACCTACATCGCAAGGGGCCGAACCAGTATAAACTCTCGTGTACTTTGTCTCGTTTTAACCCCATTAAGCTTCCTAGTTGCGATGGCTCCATGCTTAAGTGCTTTCACTAGGACATCTATCGTGAGAATTCCACGACAGTTGGCGCCCATTGTGGGGCCAGCGCACGATGGATTTGAGTTCTTGAATGGTAGCTTCGAAGGGCTCAAGGGATACGCTGTGGGCCGGATGGCCAAGAGTCATCACGGCAAGCTCTACATCGACGACGCAGGCTGGGGCCCCGACGCCGGCTCAATTGAGTACGGGTACCGGGTCCCCTTCGACGGGATCCACATCTTCATCGGCCGGATTGGTGAGCCGGGCCTTGAGTCGGACATCTGCACCGACATCATCGAGACAGCTTAGCGTCTGAGACCCTCTCGGGCTCAGCCGGCCGTGAAGCGTGCCTTCATGGGATGCATCCATGGAGGGGAACTTTCTAAAAGATATGTGTCTGGCGGTGAGACGGTCGTCCAATCTGATGGCGAGTCATCCATGGGTGAGACTGACTCGTTGTATCAACTGCAATATGGTGGGCTGGGGGTTGTTCCGATGGCAGTAGTATTCCGGACCCCTTTGAGCCGCCGAGCAGAGCGGGGATCTTCATGGCTAGCACAGAACTCGTTCAAAACTCTACGGCTCTGTGCGCCAACCGGTTCAGGTGTTGATGGAGCTCGTGGATAGGATGACAGCCCTGTTAACCGCCGTGGTTACTCCGGCGGATCAGGATGAACATGATAAGGAAGTGGCACGGTTACGTGAGGAGGTAGCACAAGCCAAGGAAAACGTAGTAGTGGAGGATGTCAGGATGGTCACAGCAGATTCAATCCAAGGGTTTTCAGCTTACGATTAATATGAACGCATCAAATCAGGTCATGAGAAGAAGGCACCAGAAGGCTCAATCCCGTCTACCTCCGACATATGATCCTAGAAACCTCTTCCGCACACCCGGTGCAGGCCCTAGTAACCCGCCGGAGGTAAACCACGTTGCAACACTCGTGGCGGGGACGCCGGGTCAGCCACAGGCAATGGAACCTCCTCGGATGAATATTGTTCCACCTCATTATGTACCGACGCCACTGGGTCATTATTCTAACCTTTTGGAGAACATGATCGCCGCGGCGGCACGATTGGCGGCTCTCCCGATGGAAGGCGACTCTCCGACGGCGGTTGAAACACGAAGGGTCAGAGAACTTCTTCAGACGGCATTAGCAAAGCAGGAGGCCTATTCTTACAACCGAGACAGGGTTCATTCGACCCCTCGCCCAAGATGGAGTCCGAGTTATAGCCGACAGATGGATTCAGCATCTATTTCAAGCAACGCTCAGCGCCATAACCAGCTGGGCGGGCATGACCCGGTGCGTGATGGAGCTCTCAATTTGGTTAACCAGGACAGGATACGCCAAGAAGCTGAGCGGCCGGTTTAGCAGGAGGCTAAGAAGGCGGCTTACTAGTATTTTCCGGTTTATCTAACGACTTCTGTTGAGGCTGGCGTAACCGCGAGGACTAGAGGTGTCCCTTGCTTGGTGTCGGCTCTACATAATGAGCATTTGCCCAAGGATTTGAAGGGGCCTCGAAAGGTACCTAATTATACGGCCAATTTACAACCTGGGGCATGGATTGAAAGTTATGAGATGGACATGGAACTATTGGAAGTCAGTGATGAAGCAATGGCCAAGTACTTCACCATGATGTTAGATGGGATGACCCGCACTTGGTTGAAGGGGTTGCCACCTATCTCCATTAGTTCGTGGGCAGAGCTAAAGGACCGGTTTATTGAGAACTTCAAAGACACATGCAAGCAGCCCGTGTCAATTGTGGATTTGACTAATTGCAAGCAAGAGGAAGGCGAGTCCACGACCCATTGGGTGCGCCGGCTCAAGGCCATAATTCATTCGTCTGATAAGATGGATGCCGACTCTGCAGTCTTAATGTTGGAGAAGAATTGCCATTTTACTCCTCTGAAATAGAAGCTGGGGCGGCTCAAGCGCGGTTGTAATGACATGGGCCAGTTAATGGCGGCGCTAGTCAAATACGCTGATTCTGATAGTACCAAGCATCCTGAGTCTGACGAGGAGAAGATAGGGAAGGGAAAGAAGAATGGCAATGGTAAGGGTCAGCGACATAACCCGGCGAATCAAGGAAGCAATAATAAACGTAAGGCTGACGGTAGTTTGGAGTTTGTGCCTAATACCAATGCACAGGGCAACAATCAACGGCGTAAGGGGAGGCCACCTCCTCGGTCCGGCAGGTCAGGTCCCACTCTGGAGCAGTTATTAAATGAGCCCTGTCCAAGGCATAGTACTCAGCAGAAACCAGCCACTCACCTATGGAAAGACTGTACGATCATGAAGGCTTTCAAAAACTCTAACATGTTCGACGGCAATCATGGGCCAGGCAGTGGCTCTGGTGGCGGCAGTTTTCACGGCCTGGGCGGCGGTTCAAATTCCAGCTTTAAAGGCTTTCAAGGAAATCAAGGTGGCTATAACCAGCAATCTGGTCAGGGAGGTCAGCAGCAGCAGTTTGGATATCAGAGCAACCCAAAGCAGTTGAACAGTGGACAGTATCATGTGTTCACCACCAGTTTGTGCAAAGAGGACCAGAAGCTTCATAAGAGGGTTGTAAACGCTGTTGAGCCGGCAGTTCCTCGTTATTTAAGATGGTCTGAGGAGCCTATTCTATGGAGTAGGGCAGATCACCCTCCCCGGGTTGACAATTCGGGTCACATGGCTTTAGTGGTGGCGCCTCAAGTTGGTGGATATAAATTCACTAAGGTGCTCATGGACGGAGGCAGTAGCATCAACATCCTCTATTATGAGACTTTCCAGCGTATGGGGTTGACTGATAAAACCTTAAGACGTCTAACACTGTTTTCCATGGAGTAATGCCTGGTAAGTTGGCGTATCCAGTGGGTAAGATTAAGCTGGAGGTAGCCTATGGAGATGAGCATGATTCTAGGGCTGAGAACTTAACTTTTCAAGTGGTCAAAATCAAGATCCCGTATCACGGTCTGTTTGGAGGGCCGGCTTATGCCAAGTTGATTGTGCGACCTTGTTATGTTTATCTGCATCTTAAGATGCCGTGTCATATGGGTACTATCACCGCACATGGGTGTCGGAAGTTAGCCTTGGAATGTGAGGAAGGCGATGCTGCCTATGTCGAATCTGTGTGTTTGACAGAGGAATTGAAGTTCTATAAGGACAAGGTTGACCCGGCAGACATGACACCTTTAAAGAAGCCAACCACTGAACATGAGCCGGTGTTAAACTTTAAATCGACTGATGAAACCAAGCTTGTTGATTTTGTCCCAGGGGACTCATCTAAGCAGTTCAGTATTAGTGCTAATCTGGATCCTAAATAGGAAATTGCGCTCATCGAGTTCATCCATGAGAACCGGGACATCTTTGCATGGAAACCTTCTGACATGCCGGGTATACCGAGAGAACTCGCTGATCACACTCTCAATATTTATCCAAAGTTTAAGCTGGTCAGGCAGTTTCTTTGACGGTTCAATGAAGAAAGGTGTAAGGCTATTGGTGAGGAAGTGGCCCAGCTCTTGGCGGCCGTGTTCATTATCGAAATCTTCCGTCTAGAGTGGTTGGCTAACATGGTGCTCGTGCTTAAAAAGAATGGCACCTGGCGTAGGTGTGTGGATTACACGGACTTAAACAAGGCTTGTCTGGCTGATCCTTTCGCTCTTCCTCGTATTGACCAAATCATTGATGCTACGGCAGGTTGTGAGGGCTTGAGTTTTTTGGATGCTTACTCTGGGTATCATCAGTTTAAAATGGCGGTTAAGGACCAAGCGAAGACGGCTTTTATTACTCCCTTTGGAGCCTTCTCCTATGTATTTATGCCTTTTGGGCTTAAGAGTGCCCAGGCGACTTATCAGCGGTATGTGTAGAACTGTCTTCACAGTCAGATTGGGCGCAATGTTCATGCTTATGTGGATGACATCGTAGTGAAGTCCAGAGAAAAGGAGACCTTGAGAGATGATCTGAAGGAAACCTTTGATAATCTCCGGGTCTACAAGATGACGCTTAACCCGGCCAAGTGTGTTTTTGGAGTACCAGTAGGCAAGCTTTTGGGTTTTCTGGTTTCTAATAGAGGTATCGAGGCTAACCCGGAGAAGATCAAGGCAATAACTTCTTTGGCTAAACCGGTGTGTATCAATGATGTTCAGCGTTTGGCGGGTCGTATTGCTACTCTAAGCCGGTTCATAAGACGACTAGGTGAGAAGGCCATACCGCTGTACCAGATGATGAAGAAGACAGACGATTTTGTCTGGAGTGATGATGCTAATACCGCCTTTGAGGATTTGAAGAGACAACTCGCTGAGCTGCCGGTCCTTGCCGCTCCTATCGATAAGGAGCCATTATTATTATATGTGGCTGCTAACACCCGTGCTATCAGCGTGGCCGTTGTAGTAGAGCGCAAGGAGGCTGGCAAGAAATATCCGGTTCAACGGCCTGTTTACTATGTTAGTGAGGTACTTATTGAGTCCAAGAAAAGATATCCTCACTGGCAGAAACTCATTTATGGGGTATTTATGGCGAGCCGGAAGCTTAAGCAATATTTCCAAGGTCATCCCATCACGGTGGTTAGTTCCGCTCCTTTATGAGATATTATTCAAAATAGAGAGGCCACAGGACGAGTCGCCAAGTGGGACATTGAACTTGGACCTCATGGTTTGAAGTATATGCCATGCACCGCTATCAAGTCTCAAGCATTGGTGGACTTCATCAACGATTAGACAGAGATGCAGATGCCTGAAGAGAAGCTGGATAATGCATATTGGACTATTCATTTTGATGGGTCCAGGCAATTGGAAGGCTCGGGGGCTGGAGTTGTTTTAGCTTCCCCTTGAGGTGATAAATTTTGTTATGTGCTATGGTTGATATTTCCCTGTACTAAAAATGCAGCTGAGTATGAAGCCTTGCTTCATGGTCTTCGGATGGCTAAGGAGATGAATTTAAGCCGGGTAAGGTGCTTTGGCGACTCAGATTTGGTGGCCCAACAAGTATCAGGCAAGTGGGATTCCAAAGATCCTCTCATGGCGGCTTATCGCCGTGAAGTTGATGCCATTGCTGGACACTTCAAGGGTTACCAAGTGGAACACATTGATCGCAGAAAGAGTGAAGCAGCCGATGATTTAAGCCGGCTGGGGTCTCAGCATAAGATGGTGCCACCTAACACTTTCTTAGATGTTCTGTATAACCCTTCTGTCAAGTTGCCTACAGAGGAAGACTTGGCTGTTCCAGACCCGGAAGCACAATTGGTGGCGGCTCTTCACGTCATCCCAGATTGGACAGTGCCATATTTGGCTTATATGACCCAGGGTGATTTTCCTGGGGATGAAACCTTGGCAATGGTGAGTTGCATCATCGCAGTGTCACACGGGCGTTTCAACGTTGTGTTCCTCATGAGGAAGGTCAAGAAATTCTTTGTGAAATCCATGAAGGGATTTTGGTCATCATGCTGGTTCAAAGTCCCTTGTAGCCAAAGCCTTCTGTCATGGTTTTTACTGGCTGACGGCTCACGATGATGCGAAGGATCTGGTCAGTAGGTGTGATGGTTGCCAGAGATTCTCACGACACGCACACATGCCGGCTCAAGAGTTGCGGATGATTCCAATTACTTGGCCGTTTGCAGTCTGGGGGCTCGACACGGTTGGACCTTTCAAAAGATCCAAAGATAAAAAGACACACCTTTTGGTGGTAGTTGACAAATTCACAAAGTTGGTTGAGGCTGAGCCGGTTAGTAAGTGTGATGCAGCCACGGCGGTTCAATTCATGAAAAAGGTGATCTTTCATTTTGGCTTTCCACACAGCATTATAACTGACAATGGTACTAATCTGTCCAAGGGTGCTATGGAGGAATTCTGCCAACGTGAGCATATCCGGCTTGATGTTTCATCAGTAGCTCAACCCCAATCCAATGGTCAGGCTGAAAGAGCCAATCAGGAAATCCTGAAAAGTCTCAAACCCCGGCTTACCGTTCCTTTACAACGGACGCCGGGTTGTTGGGTGGAGTAGTTACCCTCTGTGATATGGAGCATCAATACTACCCCTAACAGGTCTACAGGTTAAATGCATTTCTTCATGGTTTACGGAGCAGAGGCAGTCTTTCCTAGTGACATCCGTCATGACTCACCCTGTGTGGCGGCTTACGCTGAGGCTAATAACGAACAAGCCCATCAGGATGCACTTGAACTGTTAGATGAAGAGCGTGACTTAGCAGCAGCCCGCTCGGCGATTTACCAACAGGACCTGCGCCATTATCACAGCCGCCGAGTTAAGTCCGGAACCTTTCAAGAAGCTGATTTGGTGCTCTGGCTCATCCAGGATCAAATTAATGCACACAAATTATCCCCACCTTGGGATGGACCTTTTGTGGTCAGCAGGAATTTGAACAACAGGTCATACTACCTTATTGATGTTCGAGAGCACAAAGACTCACATAAGTCGGAGGAAGAGACCCACCGGCCGTGGAATATCGCTCATCTTCGACCTTACTGTACTTAAGCCACCAGCTCTCATGACGTACATACTTTGACGTTGTATAAAGTAGGTCGTATTATGATAAGTAATAAAGTAGGACCTCTGTCCTTTTCATCCTTAATAATTACATGTCTTCATCATGATAATTTCAAAATGACCAACTGGGGACTGATTCAAATCTAGCTTAACCTTTTGGTCCAGCCCACGATCATATTCGAATCTAGCCGTTAAACCATATGGTCACTAGGGGGCTTCCTTTTCAAACATAGGTCATATTCAAACCGAAGGGAACATAGGTGTTGGTACACACTTGATCGGCGCAATGCCAAAACTCACTAGGGGGCTTCTTGATAGTATTCGAATCATAGCTTAACCCCTTTTGGGTGCGACTTGGATCGTATTCGAATCAGGGTCGTTAAAAACCTCTCAAGGTCATTTGGGGGCTTCCTGTTCAAACATAGGTCGTATTCAAACCAAAGAGAACATAGCTGTCGGCACCCTCTTGATAGGTGCAACGCCAAAGCCACTGGGGGCTACATGATCGTATTCGAATCCTAGCTTAACCCCTTTGGTCTGGTTTACTGATCGTATTCGAATCAGAAGCCTCCAAATTTTTTTGTTTATGTTTGACTTACGTTTTTTGAAAGGCAATCTTTGTTCTGCGTTTTTCGTCTAGATCTAAGTATAAGTATGGATTCAATTTAACCCGGCTTGGTTTTTGACGGTAAATCGCCAGTGTATGACAGTCATCATAATCATGGAAGTGTTGGCTTCTACAAAGATTGGGTCATCACCCTTACTGTTCGAGTTACGTAAACCGATAGTTCAAATTCAAGGTCATAGGTATGATATTGTCGTTATGTTTCAAAGTTAAAATTCATAACAGGCTAATTTGTGTATCTTCAATCAGAGGCTTTCCAGCCTTAATAATTCTTACGTCCAGCCTTAATATTTATTCAGCCTTACTTATACAGTTATGGTGGTCTCCATGGTTGTGTATTGGGTGTTATGACCCGTCCAGCGATAAACCGCCAGGACAATTTTAATATATTGAATGCAGGAATAGATCCAACACTACTGATATTGTAAGGGATGTAAAACATATCTTCGTATGATGAACAACGGCATCGTACGTAGCACAATATGCACGATGGCATAGCAGAACAAGAAGTTTCAACGCTATCCTATTACAAGGCGTTTGGAGCCCAAAAAGGGATAAAACTATTTGTCTCGCATATAGCAGGTGATAAGTTAGGCCGGTTCATAAATCGTGGCCTGGCTAACTTGATGGTTGTGTCTAATCCATCGCAGGTTCGTCTTCCTCCACTGTCTGGAAATTGGATTTGGTCCACTCAAAGCCACGTAGGGCGATAAATTCAGCCTTGTCAGCTATCAGACCAGACGGGTCAATCTCAGGGGCAAAGGTGTGCTTACAGTTCGGTGGGATTAAATCCACCACTTTTTATGCAGGAGTTGCTAGTCTCTTATTTTCAATATAAAAACCCGGCAGATATTTGTCAAGTACGGCCTCATTGCCAAGGATTGTATCACATGGGCGAATTTTCTTAACGCAGGCAACAAAATATTGTTGGTCAAAATGTGTTCCATCTTCCTTGAGACTAGGATATCCTTTCATTATATCAGCCGGGTCTAGCTCTGGCATCTAGGCTTTAGAGCGGCTTAAAGCTGACACAGCTCCGGCTCTACCGCAGGATCGCTTGATTTCTTGGAATCTAGGAGGGAAGACGGACAGCTTTTTCAAGACATCGCTCAATAACTTTGGCTCTTGGTTTACTAGGGAGATAGTAGCAAGAATCCCTTGAGCTCCGATGTACAATTGCTCCATGAGGGTGTAAACCGCCTTGAGCTTTATCAATGGATCTTGGCTCAAATTGCTGCTCCTGGGACCTGTGCAGATTATACAATGAGTTAAGCAGCAGCTTATGTTATGATGACAAGGATCCACTTTGAATAATTAATAACATGACTTACCAAAGATGGCGAAGACCATCTGAGACACACTGTTGTTTAAGCCGCTGAGTTCAGCGGTAACTTTTTCCAGAGCCGCCTCGATGGATCAAGGCTGTTTTTTCATTGGCCCAAGCATCCTTTTCTGCACTGAGATTGGTCTTCAGTTTCTCTGTTTCAAACACACTAGCCTGCAATTTGGATTCAGCCTTTTGGGTCTCCATCTCCTGAGCCATCATCCGGGTCTTCGTCTCATTCAGTTGTGTATCCAAATCAGCTATAGCAGACTGCAGGCAGCACATGTTTATCAAAGTATGTTCAAAAGAGGATTACAACAATTAAAATCCCAAGCACTTTGCCAAGCAAACACACTTGGGACTTGGGGGCTAATATCTGCCAAAGCATTTTTTTTCTCTTCTGAAAAGTCCCAAGTGTTTTACAAGTAACAGCACTTGGCACTTGGGGGCTAATGCATGTTGCTCAAAATTCTTTCTATGAGCTAGTTAAGCTATCAATAGTTTCAGCTAATACATGAGGGATACGAAGATAAGTATTGTTTTGTCTATAATGACCGGTTCGGTTATGCTGATTAAACCGGCCCTTGGGGGCTACACATGCAGAAGTACATTGTTACAAAAATCCGGTTTAAAGTTTTTAAAACGGACCTGAAGGAAGACTAGAACGGAAGCTTATAAATGTTTCAAGTCTACAAATCATTCAAGTTTATCATAATCAGCAGACTTGGGGGCTGGTAGAGTATATAATTCATGAGAGTCAGGGAATGTACCACATATTTCTGCTGAATCTGTTTGACCATCTCAATTTTTGATTCTCGATTGGAGTGCGCTTGACTGAGATAGCCAGATAGCACATCACTTATACTTAGGTGAGCATAATGAGAAACGTCAAACCTCACTTTCTGTCTCTCCATAACTTCTTGTTTGGCGAAGTGTTTTGCCAGCACAGTTGTGTTCCCCAACTTAATGAATCTGGAATCAGTAATTAAAATATCATCGCCATGGGTCTCCGGCGGCTTAACTGAGCTTGCCGGTTCAAGGCTTGAGAGATCACGAGCGGTTTCATCAACAGATGGCTCAGGAAAAAACGGATGAATATTGACAATAGGTTCCTCCGGTGCTTCAGATTGTTCTGGTACAAGAGGCGGCTGCTCAGATTCAACGATTTTTAGATCCTCAGCCGGTTTTGAGACCTTTGCTTTTTTAGGCTTTGCTTGACCGCTATAAGAAAATTTGTGATGAGTCAGCATGGTGACAAAGATATAAAGGAACAGACAGAGAGGCAGTTATCCTTACCCAGGGGCAGTCTTGAAAGCCGGTAGTTGAGTCTATGAAGACTCACCAGAAGAACGAGAGACCTCCTGCAAAAGTGCAATCACAGCTTAGAGAGCAATAGAATAAACTCATTGGTAAGGGCAAAAGATCAAGGATGAAAGAAACCTCATTTT
This sequence comes from Triticum monococcum, assembly GCA_034509565.1. NCBI lineage: Eukaryota > Viridiplantae > Streptophyta > Magnoliopsida > Poales > Poaceae > Triticum > Triticum monococcum. Next base: position 306,384,188 of record CM067844.1, on the reverse strand, counting down.
GAAGTTTCCGAGGAGTCTTTGGTAAACCGGAGAGTAAATTGTTGTTGTCGGTGTCAAAACCGGTGGATCTCGGGTAGGGGGTCCCGAACTGTGCGTCTAAGGCGGATGGTAACAGGAGGCAGGGGACACGATGTTTTACCCAGGTTCGGGCCCTCTTGATGGATGTAAAACCTTACGTCCTGCTTGATTATTCTTGATAATATGAGTAGTAGAAGAGTAGATCTACCACGAGATCAGAGAGGCTAAACCCTAGAAGCTAGCCTATGGTATGATTGTATGTTGTCATACGGACAAAAGCCTCCAGTTTATATAGACACCGGAGGGGGCTAGGGTTACGCAGAGTCGTTTACAAGGAAGGAGATCTACATATCCGTATTTCCAAGCTTGCCTTCCACGCGAAGGAGAGTCCCATCTGGACACGGGACGAAGTCTTCAATCTTGTATCTTCATAGTCCAACAGTCCGACCAAAGGATATAATCCAGCTGTCCTGATACCCCCTAATCCAGGACTCCCTCAATCGTCTTCGCCGGTCTGGCTCTGGCAATGGTTCTCCTATTGCTGTCGTTTCAAAAGAAAATGACGATCTAAATAAGCCAAGGGGTGTGAAAACCTTACTTTCTGGATTACCCGCCGAGGATTCCGTCTTGGTAAAGGTTCTGCGTCGGAGGAAATAATAGTTACCTTGTCTTCGTTTGCATGGCTAGTTCCTGTGTCACCCTTATAATAGTCAGTGTCAATAAGGTTGTTAAAAAAACTGGCCAAGAGAATCAAGAGCTACGTCTGACTCAGAGGTGTGGTTGAGGTTGAGTAATTCAGAAGCGATTTGTTTCTAACTAGATTTTCTATTGGTCTTCTTGGTGGCTATCACAGTAGCTTTAGCTTTTTTGGGAGCCTCGAGGTCATATTTGGCTTTCCAAAAATCAGATTTGGCCTGGGAAAGGATAACATGTTGAAATCTCTTCGAATACTTAACTACAGAGGGAGAAGAAGTTAAAAGGATTTACCTCTGGAGCCAGGTTAAGATTCTAGAAAGGATTTAAACCCACAACACTGCAATCTTCATATTTACCGTTAACAAGAGTGATCGCCATTTCAACGATGGCCTCTTCGGTCAGACGTAGAGGACTATGGTGCAGAGGGTCATGTGTTCCTTCGGTATAATTACACATCAAGCCGGGTCGGCGGCTTAGAGGGATAATCCGCAATGCGACCCAGCAGCGGACTAAGTCAACGTCAGTTAAGCCATTTCCCAGCAAAGCTTGAACCTTTTTTATCTTTGGCATAAGTTTCTTGCGTTCGGCGGCAGTCAGTTTATCAGGGAGGTTGTAGGTGGTGTCAAGACGGTCCGCACGGTAACCCGGCATCGGTTTTTCATCAGACGGTGAGGTGTCCTGGCAATAGAAGCCTGTTTGATTCCTGTCCTTGGGATGGCTCGGTAAAACTATTAGAGGGAAGATGGCATCTCGTCGGCGCTGAATTGAGATCCCGCCAAGCTCCAAGTTGGGACCGTTGGTGTACTCATTCAGGTGGTTCAAATAAAAGTATTCTCTGAAGAACTCAACAGTGGGTTCTTCTTGCAACTTCACAGAAAACTTGAGAGTTACAGATGTTGGAAATGGAATTGGGTCCAATATCCTGTGGATGAAGCTTGAAGGAATGCAGAATATCTCTAAAGAATTTTGAACTGGGCGGCGTAAAGCCCCGGTTCATATGGTCGGTGAAGACAATGATCTCACCGTCCTTTGGTTGCGGTCTTTCTTCGTCCGGGTCAGGAGCATGATAAGACATGACATTTTTTAAGGTAAATACCCAATGGTGAAAAAATCTTTCAGAGTGCTCTCGGTGACTATGGAAGGGACCTAGTTGCAATTTGTCATCGTCTTTGGCGGCATGGTGAAAGTGCAGTCTAAAAGAAAACAATTCACTCGCTTAAATTAGTTGGTGGCATTGCAAGTTAAAGTTTACAGTGAACGTTTATCACGACGGCTTAAACAAGGGCTAATGATATATGGATAATCCAGCTAAACCAGCAGTGTAAGCCGCCATGATTAGAGGCATTCAAGATCTACCAAGGCTGTAATTTGCTAAGTGTCAGGACAAACAAGTTCCGCAGATTGTGGGTATAAATTTGGATCTACCATTTTCAAAAGAGGGAGATAAATTCATCTGCAAAATAACAGAGGAAGAACAGAGGAGCCCTAGAAGCAATCTGGTGCAGTAGGGATATGTTCTAATAATTTAACAGGCACAGAAATTGCGGCCGCACAAGATTTCTTGGCTTTTTTGGGTCTAAACTATGGATCCAGGACAAAAGGGAAAGGAGGACAGTGACGAACATCCATGAACTCCGACGAACACCGACAAAACCCTAGTAACAGATCTATGACCAGGGAAAAGAAGCTTATCGAGATCGTCAGTGCAGCAGAATGGCGCTGCAAGTTTCTGGTCTATTCAGGGCGATGCAGCGGCCGGAGTTGAGGTTGGAGACAGGAGGTCCGCGGTGGCGAAGCTTGAGCGGGTTGGTGCGTCGCAAGGAAGGAGAAGGAGAAGACCGAAGGGCAGTGTGCAGTCCTATTTAAGGGGAAACAAGCAAATAGACAAGTGCAAAAAACGTGGAGGTCGAACAATGGTTATCTAGCTAGATGGACGCCTCGATTTTCGGAAAGGCATTAAGGCAAAGATCCGTTGAAGATGACGTCGTTGCAGTTTTTCGAAATTTTTGGAGATGACGTCATGGCGGGTTATAAGGTTTTCACAATAGATGAGAAGGGATTTTTTTTCTAAGTCTTGAAGATTGACATGAACAAGTTTAAATCAACCCGGGGCCTAATGTTGGGGATATAACTATTAGGCATGACCCGCCTAGGAGGGGCCGGGTCATCCCTATGACGATTCACCACAGATAGGCTTAGTATAAGGCCCAGGCCCGAAGGTGGCTCAAGGCCCATAGAGATAAACCACCATATGTACATGACTTGTATTGTAAGGCAGGAATAGTTAGAGACCGAGCCGGACAATGTTTATAAGCCGGCTGGGACTCTATGAGCCGCCGGGCGTCACCCTCTGTATATAAAGGGACGACCCGGGCGGCGGTTCAGGAGAAAATAATAGAGATCGAAAGCTAGGTCAAGCAGATTCGCTCCCTAGCAATCGAAACATAAGCAATGCCACCTCAAACTGGATTAGGCTTTTACCTTCATCGCAAGGGGGCGAACCAGTATAACCTCTCGTGTCCTTTGTCCCGTTTTAACCCCTTTAAGCTTCCTAGTTGCGATGGCTCTACGCTTAAGTCCTTCCACTAGGACATCTGCCGTGACAATTCCATGACCCACGTCATCTTTCCAGTGGCATACTTGGTTTGCCTAGTTGATGCCTTGATCAATCTTTCCTTTTCGGAGCACGCATATGCATTGCATATCATATCTTGCATATCATGCCATGTATTGCATCATGTTGCTTGTGCATTGCACCGTGACTGATTGTTGTTCCATTATTGGTGTTCTTGCTTTGGGTAGAGCCCGGAGACGAGTACGTGAACGACGAACCTGTTGAGTATGCTAATGAGGATCAAGCTTTCGTCAACTCTGAGAACATTGCATGCAAGATGACCATACCCTTGAAATCACTTATATCTTTGCTTGCTAGTTGTTCGTTCTATCTCTATGTCACGCTACCTACCACATTTTTATTACGCCTTCCATATTGCCACGTCAAGCCTCTAACCCACCTTCCCTGCAAACCGTTGTTTGGCTATGTTACGCTTTCGCTCATCCCCTCTTATAGTGTTGCTAGTTGCAGGTGAAGTTGAAGTTTGTTCCATTTTGGAACATGGATATGTTGGGATATCATAATATCTCTTATTTTAATTAATGCATCTATATACTTGGTAAAGGGTGGAATGCTCGACCTTTTGCCGGGTGTTTTGTTCCACTCTTGCCGCCCTAGTTTCCGTCATACTAGTGTTATGTTCCTTGATTTTGGGATCCTTACGCGGTTGGGGTTATGGGACCCCCTTGACAGTTTGCTTTGAATAAAACTCCTCCCGCAAGGACGAACCTTGGTTTTACATTTTCCTAACAACCTATTACCCTTCCCTTGGGTCAGCCAGCCGAGGTTCATCTTTATTTTAACCCCCCCGGGCCAGTGCTTCTCTAAGTGGTTATCCGAACCGAGCCGCCTGCGGGGCCACCTCGGGGAAACTCGAGGGCTGGTTTGACTCGTAGCCTGTCTCATCCGTTGTGTCCTGGGAACGAGAAATGTGCAGCTCCTATCAGGATTTGTCAGCACATTCGGATGGTCTTGTTGGTCTTGTTTTACCATTGTCGAAATGTCTTGCAACCGGGATTCCGAAACTGATCGAGTCTCTCTGGGAGAAGGAATATCCTTCGTTGACCATGAGAGCCTGTGATGGGCTAAATTGGGACACCCCTGCAGGGTATAAACTTTCGAGAGCCATGCCAGCAGTTATGTGGCAGATGAGAATTTGTTAATATCCGGCTGTAGAGAAGTTGACACTTGAATTAATTAAAATACATCAACCGCGTGTGTAGCCGTGATGGTCTCTTTTCGTTGGAGTCCGGGAAGAGAACACGGTCTCGTGTTATGCTTGAACGTAAGTAGTTTCAGGATCACTTCTAGCTTCTCGACCGTTTGCATTGCTTCTCTTCTCGCTCTTATTTGCGTATGTTAGCCACCATATATGCTTAGTGCTTGCTGCAGCCCCACCTCATTACCTTTTCCCTACCTATCGCGGAATTGTCACAGCAGTTGTCCTAGTGAAAAGGACTTTGTCGTGAGGCCAACACATCTATGTGGTAGCTTGAGAGGGGTTGGTCGGAATCGAGAGACACAATACAAGACATGGATTTAGACAGCTTTGGGCCCCGGGAAACATCATCCGGTAACAACCCTACATGTTGTTTTTGGCTAGGTCTCATTATGCTTATGAGGGAGTCGCCGTAACTCCGGCTCTCCTGATTGTGTCTAGACTTAATGATTATTTAACATGTCCTCTTGGGGTGCCCTGCCCCTCCTTATATAAGTTGAAGGGGCGGGTTACATGTAGAGTCCAACTCAAACTTAAGATTTAACTATTCTAACTTCTATTCATGGGCTTCTCTTTTTGGGCTTATTACCATGGGCTTCTTAACGTCTTGGGCTTCTTAACTGTCTGGCTTAACTGTCTGCTTAACTGTCTAGCTTAAACATTCTGCCAGCTTACAGTAAATAATCTGCCAGCTTACAATCTGCCGGCTTAACATTTGGCTTAAATAATCTGCCGGCTTATAGTAAATAATCTGCGGGCTTGCAATCTGCCAGCTTAACATCTGGCTTAAATAATCTGTCGGCTTATAGTCAATATTCTGCCAGCTTACCAATGAAGTACCAAGTCCCAGCCGGGTCATATCTCCGGTCGGGTCATACCGCGTAGTATATCCCCGACATTAGCCCCCAGTTTAATTTGGATTTATCCATGTTAAACTGATCCTGTAAAAAACACAAGAACAATTTTATCACATGATGCTCCAGGTTAAATATTCTTGTAAGCCGGCACATGAACATCCATAGTTCCTTGTTGTTTTCTTCTTCAAAATTCCGGGCCAATAATCCAACTTCATAATCAATTTGCTGATGTTGGTTTCTCATAGAGAAAGACTGTGAAGAATAATTCATTTGACTCAGGTCCCAATACTTAAAAATATTGCTCTTGAAATACTTATGTGACCTTCAACCGACTTAAAGATGAAAAAAAAACTTTCCGGGTTATAAATAGATAATGCCTAGTCATAATTGTTGCCTTCACCGGGTCAAAATTTTGAGAATTTTGAAGATTTCTCTCCCTCATATCCATATTACCTATAGCCCCCAAGTCTTGAGCAGAGCAAAGTGATGACTTAAGACTTGCTTCAACATAAATATTACCAATTTGAAGAAATCCACGTTGTTCATCTCAATCACTAGTCAGAACTGAGTATTCCATATATGTAGCCCCCAAGTGCCGGGTTGTCATGCTTGCAGAACCTTGGACTTGTAATTGTTTTTCACTTATAAAAACTTTAACCAGTGTAGCCTCCAAGGGCCGAGACATGATGCAATAATGAGCAGGGACTTCATAAATATGATCATGTATACTTGAGCAGTGACGTGTATACTCCAAGGGCCGGGTCAGTACGATAATACTGAGCTGGAACTTTATATATATACTTCATTAACAAGAACATCATATGATGTAGCCCCATCATGGGGCTTGAACCCACGTCCACAAGGCTAAGAGATTGCTTTACCAACTGAGCAATAAACCTTTCAATATAATGGAATAAAGCCTATGTACATTAAATTTTTGACAGAAGCAATTGGTAGCCCCCAAGGGCCGGCTCTTTATGATGTGATGAGTCAGGTCTTCAATAAGACCAATAAAAATAACTTTGCATTAGCCCCCAAGTGTCTGGTGTACGCTTGCAGCGACATGAGACTTGCATATTTGATGTAATCTCAACTTGAATAATGTAGCCCCCAAGTGCCGGGTCGTAAGCATGCAGCGACTCGGGACTATTCCTTTCATTGTAGAATAAATCATATCCACTAATAAATAATAGCCATTACGCTGAAGCGACTTTGAAAACCGTAATCATAATACTGGTTATTGATAACAATAATAAAAATACAGCCATGTTAGCTATTAAAGATTTGAATAATATAATCCGGTTTGGAAAACCGGTTCCTGTGATATTGAATCGTACTGTCGGTTTAGGATACCTGTGCAGTAAGGGTGATAACCCAATCTTTAGAAGAGAAAACTTCCAAATGTTTATGATTGTCATATGATGGCGACTTATCATGCAAAGTCAAGCCGGGTTAATCGAAACCACATATATGCTTCAGATATGAAGAAAAAGGTCTCAAGAAAAAACCAAAGATTGTTTTCAAAAAACTTAAGCTAGGCAGAGAAAAAATGAGGCTTCTGATTCAAATACGATCAGTAAACCGGACCAAAAGGGTTTAAGCTAGGATTCGAATACGATCATGAAGCCCCCTAGTGGTTTTGGCGTTGCGCCGTTCAAGAGGGTACCGAGAGCTATGTTCTCTTTGGTTCAAATATGACCTATGTTTGAACAGGAAGCCCCCAAATGACCTTGAGAGTTTTTTAGCGACTCTGATTCGAATACGATCAAAGTTGGACCCAAAAGGGGTTAATCTGTTATTCGAATACAATCAAGAAGCCCCCTAGTGGGTTTGGCATTGCGCCGATCAAGAGGGTACCAACAGTTATGTTCTCTTTGGTTCGAATACGACCTATGTTTGAACAGGAAGCCCCCGAATGACCTTGAGACTTTTTTAGCGACTCTGATTCGAATACGATCAAAGTCGGACCCAAAAGGGGTTAAGCTAGATTCAAATACAATCAGCCCCCAATGGTCTTTTGAAACAGGGTACCTATGTTGTACCTTGCAACATACTTTCTTTGGTCCCTTTAATTTTTCCTGAGAACTCGAGCTTTGCGAGAGATAAATTCTTCTTGAACCAGAATTTTTTCCGGACGGCCTTTAAATTGGCAACATTTATTGAGCTATGTCCATCTAGCCCTCGAGTCTTTAAGACGACTCAATGAGTTGACTTGAGATTATCCATAGTTGACCGTGATATAGACCGATTTGAGTCCTGCATGGGAGAACTTGCAATCCAGAGTAACAGCTCTTTTAAAGAAAGCAATATGTAATATAAAAATATATTGGATGGATTTCACCTGATACGTCAAGCTAGTAATTATCCACCGCGGAGTTGATGATCACCTTGATGAAGCTGAAATCAATCACGGCCGAGTTGGCCACGGGAGCAGGTGGATGAGCCGGCAGCGGCGTTGTAAGCCGGTGCGGATGAGCGAGTCAAACGCGGGCGCGATCCCAGTGAGTTTTATGTAGACCGAGCTGCACGAGCGGCGGCTTGCACACCCCCGTTCAAGAGCAAGCAGATGCGGACGCCGGTGCATGATGATGCTAACGCACTCTCCGTAGACATAGTATGTCACCACCTTTATAATGAATCATTGTCCTGCGCAAAATATATTGCAAAACGAAATGATTGTTTTTTGACAAAAAAAACAATATGCGCTAATGAAATAAATCGTAGATGAATATCACCTGATGTTTGCGACCGATAGATGATCTGTACATGGAATTTTTGCACGTAGTAATAGTAATGCTCCCTGCTCTTTTTTGGACCGATGTAGTACTTGTAGTCGTACTTTAAATAGGTCCCTTTGCACGACACTCCCTCTATTCCATTGTATGGTTTGACCCGCTACTGTTGCAGGCCTATGGTGCGTGCACACGCAGCTCGTCAGCAGCGTCTTCAGGCTACAACCTTGGAACTTTCTTGCAGTCATACCTAGATAATCATTAGGGGAGAAGATGAGGCCGAGATGGGCGAGTCCACGCAAGGATGGTTCAAAGCAGCATGAAGCGCGCGGCTCAGAAGCTAGAATGGCGGCGGCTCAACCGCGGTGGAGATCCGGCGACGGTTCTAAGGCAGGCCTCGGCGGCTCGACTGCGATGTAGTTGACTACTCAACGGTGCCCCGGCGAACCCGTGGTTTGAGGGACTCCGACGAATGACTTGGCGAAGGCGGCTCAGCGCGGTGGAGAGGCGGCTGACAGGGCCTGCTTTGGAGCGAGGGGCAGTTTGGTGTCAGGAGGCGGCTCGCGACAGAGGTGGAACAAGGTCTACCGAAGCGAGGGCGGTTTACGGCAGCGCGAAGCTCGGCGGCTTAGAGGCCAGGGCGCAGGTCAGCCGCAGGAAAGGACCGGTTCAAGGCGCTTACCAAAGGTACTGTCCAGCCCTCGCCGAGTTCTGCTCCGAGTTACAGCTTCCCCTGGGCTTTCTTCTTTGTGCGTCAGACCCGGAGAAACGATGGCGTTCGGCAACTTAAAAGTGAGCCGACGATGTAGTGGTTTGAGGTCAGGCTACTCAGGGCATGGACGATGAGGTTGCTTGGCCGGGGCGACTCAGGGCGCGGACGATGAGGTTGCCTGGCCGGGGCGACTTAGGGCGCGGACGGCGAGTGCTCGTCTTGCAGTGGCAGCAGAAGGGGTAGAGCAAGACCACGGTTTCGAGTTGGCGGAAACGGGCGGCTCGGATGTTACTCGGAGGTGCCGAGACGGTCCAGAGTAGAAACGACTCGGATTGAATTTTATGCCACGGTGGCTCGGTTTGAAAGCAAGTCGATGGAGGCGACTTTGAAGCATAAGCAAGTCCCCAACGGTTTGGTGGTGAGGCCGTAAAGCTTGAATCCGCACAGATAAAGGTGAGGCTCGCCAGCGAAGACGGCAGCCAAGTACAGCGCCAGGTAGGGGCGACTCACATCATCGAGGTGAGGTCGCAGCTAGGGCGGGTTAACTGACGTAAAACCGGTTTGAAGTGCGCTTGTAGCGGCAACTGATGAGACTTGAGGTCGCTTTGGGGCCGGCTCGTCGCACAACGGATTGATGGCGAGACCGCGAGGAAACAGCGGGTTGATGGCACATAGGCCCTGGTGATAGCGAACTGGAATCCCACAGGGCGGAGGCACTTTGGAAACGGTTTCTATCCCGGCGATGCTGCGGCTCAGGGTGCAAGAAGGCCATGGAAAAGGCGGCTCGAACACAGCGAAAGTGTCCACGGTTTTGAAGGCGAAGGTGAGACACGCCAGCCATGACTAGGGTGGCGGATCAGTGGGATGAGGCCAGGGCCGTCCGAAAGCCGAGAGGTGTCGGTGACTTAGCACCAAGCCACACGTGAAGGAATCCGATTCTGTGCTGCGTCTTCCTCCAGCTCGTGACCCGATGAGCATGAACCGGCAGGCGGCTTGTACTAGAGGCCACAGGGGTTAACTGATGCTGAATTTTAGTTGTATATGCACGCATGTACGTCCTTTGTGTGATCCGGACACATACAATGGAATCGTAAAACCCTGTCGGTCTCGGCGGCTCAAAAACACTCAGATGAATCTCAGGATGGTGGCGGCTCGCAGGCCATCAGACCGAATGGCGCTGATGAAGCAGCTGGAGGCTCAGGAGGACGTAGCGTAGGTAATTTGGAGGTGCGTCCACGACGGCGACGGGTTGGAGAGGTGCCACGACAGTAGCGTTGGCCGGCAGCTTGCGGCACGCTAGAAAAGGCAACTTGGCGGTGCAGCATGGTGAAGGAAGACTGCGGCTGAGGCAGTCCGGCCACACGGATGCGAAGGGTGGAGTCCCATCAAGGTGAGGTGGAACATGGACAGGGAGGCATGGTTACAGGGTGAAGGCGGCGGTTCAGCGCGCCGGTGATTCCGTGGCGGCGATGCTGCGGGAGCAGAGGTGATCGAATGACAGCAGCATAGGGCGCAGGTGGATGCATCCTGTGGCGATAGGGCCCAGATGACGGCAGCTCATCGTAGAGGCAGACGAAGGTGTGCCGAGATCGCGGCGACTTACGCGGCAAGGCCAGCGGCTCGGAAATGATGCTGAAACCGCGACGACTGCAATCTGAAGCAGCGGAGGACCCCGGCGGGTCAACAAGGCGCAGGAGGGGGAACGAACCCGCGGCGACGTGGCGGTCCACATGGTCCGGCTACGTAGACGCGGCGTCGAAGCACATCCATGGCGGCTAGAAGTTAGGATAGACCTGTGCTGCTATCGTTGCTCTGACCAGTGTCCGACTCAGCTTCCCTCTGCAATTTTTGCTTTGACCACGTATATATGTGAAACTGGGAGCACTTGTCCACGGAACTCACTTGTCCGACTCTTGTTCGTAGCATTGATAACTTTTAACCAAAGGAAAAAACTTCTTTAGTGGTATGAAGAGGCAAAGGCAGTGTAACATCCTAAATTTTCAATTTGGAATGTTATATATTAGATCATCATGTATATCATATTTTATTTTGTTTTTGATTTTGATCTAAAAAATCCTAAGCAACTCAAGGACCCACGGAGAGAGTTGGGGATTTCGTTATTTACATTTTTGAGTTTTCTCAAATTGTGTAAACAGGATCATTTGATTTTATTTATTTTATCATCAATTATTTCTATTACAAAAATACGAGAGAGGGAATAAAATGACTTTCCCAAAATATAAAAATATTGAGGATTTAATAAAAAATCAAAAAGATTTATTTCGGAATTTTTCGGTATTTTATTTGAATTTAGGAAAAATGCGCGTTTTTCAAAGTTGTAGTTTGGACCAAATAAATGTTTACTTTATCGGGCTTGATTTTAGAAACCCAGCAAAAATTATTTTGTGATTTTTGGAGTCCGTTTAGTATTTCTTTTTATATTTTTTTCCGAGCATATTATTTAAAAAAAACTCGGAACCGACTTTGGGCCGTGCTCGGCCAGGACTCTCCTGGCCGGGGCGTTTATAAGCCGCCGCCCCGGGGCCCGAGAGCCCAGCCACCGCCGCCCAAAACCCTAACCCCAGCACCGCCGCCGCCGCCGCCGCCGGACCGCGCCGCCGACTCGCCGGAGTGCGCGCCTTTCGAGGTTCGCCGACGCGCCTCGATTTCCGTCCAGTTTTTTTTTAAAATATATTTTTTTTCTCGTTCGTCGTTTTTCTTTTTCGTCGGATTTTCCGCGGTTATTTTCTGATCGCGATTTCTGATCTGATTTTCGTTTTAGTATAACTTTTCGCTCGTTTATCGGAATCAGGCGATTCAATCGCCTAGAGTTTCGTCTCGAAACCCTCTTTCCGAATAATCAACTTAAACAAATTTTTCTACTGCAAAATTTGACTTAGATCCAGATTACTAGAACGAAGTTGTTTTCTTTCGCCGTTTGATTTCTTTTGCTTCGTTCGATTTGATTCCTTTTGCAAACCAGGGTTCTTAAGTTGAACTTTCTGGTTAGATCTTCTATTTGAGTTTTACCTGTGCATTAGATGAGTACTTATTGTATGCTTGTTTGTTTGTCTGCGATAGAATACCCGGAGTGCGCCGCATGTTACTTCGAATCTCTAGGTTTCGCGGATCATCAGCAAGGCAAGTAACACTTTGATCATACCTTTTCTACAACCCAGTTTTATTGCATTAGATCAATCCTCATACATTGCATGATTAGGATCTAATTAAATTGTGGGATGGGAAGTAGATGAGGTAGTACATATTACCTGTTTATTATGAAACCTTTGGGAGTTACTTCTACGTTTGCTTATTATGCCATGCTATGCTAGTAGACGTGGATTGGGTGAGAGATATCCATGACAGATGTGAGTTTGTTAATTTTAATGGTTTACTTAAGGTGGCAACTTAAACACACATCTGGGTGGATTGAGGCACCTGGTTTCTATCAGGACTTGCCTGTTTTTCTTTTGGACCACCACCCAGGCTCAAAGGGATCATAAGATCATTCATACTAGAAACTTCCGTGTGCAGCCACAAGCCATTATGGGCTCTGGCATAGTTGATTAAGTCGTGCGAACTCTTACAAGGTAGACTAGCAGATGTAGGGGAAAGTAGGTGTACCGGTCTATCCAATGTAAGGTGCTAGCGCTTCTGAAAGACTATGTCTCGGTCATCCGTTTTTCAAACATCTTGTAGTGCGAGAAATCCAACGGAGGCGATCGAGTCTTGTGGGGAAAAGTGCGCAAACCTCTGCAGAGTGTAATAAACTAATCATGGTTAGCCGTGTCCCCGGTTATGGACATCTTGAGTATCTAGAACCTGGATTATCATGTGAATCTCAACATGTTACTCTAAAGATAATTTTGATGGGTTTGTTTAATGATGATGCTTAATTGGGATTGAGAATGCTGTCAACCATTCTCAATGTTTAAGAACCACCATGATAGTAATTAAATATATTCCTTTGAAGTAGGGAAAAATTGGCTTTACGCAAAAACTGTAACCATAGAGCTTTCCACCAGCCAAATATGCATATAGTATAGTTGTTTCATTTCATTACTCTCTATGTGTTACCTTGCCAGCATATTCCATGTGCTGACCCGTTCCCGGGCTGCAACGTTAATGTTGCAAACTTTTCAGATGACGATTAAGGAGTTTTAGGTCGTGGTTCTATACTCAGTGATGACGTTGGAGTTGATGGACTCACTTATCTTCCAAGCCTTCCGCTGTTAACGTTATTAGATGGCCTTAAGCCATATTTATTGTAATAAGTTCTCTTTTGAGACACTCGATGTAATAAGTGTGTGATTGCTACTCTTTTATAAATCCTCCGAGTATTGTGTGGTGTCAGCATTACTGATCCAGGGATGACACCGGAGCACCGAGATCAGACTGTTTGAGGTCTGGTCGCTACAGAGATGGTATCAGAGCACACGCTGATTGTAGGACACAACCACTAAGCTAAAAGACCTAGATCACTACTCACTCTCTTCTCTTCTGACTTCTCATCTTTTCTACTCTTTAGGATGGCGGATGCAAGGAACAAGTTCACACAACCAGACGAAGATACACCCTTTGGACGGCACTTGAAGGAAGTCACTAGATACCTGAACATAGGAGTACCAAGCTTCACGAGAACCTACAACGCCACTTTACCTGAAGAAGAGCGCTGGATGATTCAAGTTCAAGTTCCAGGAAGGACGTTCATGCCAGTTACTGAGCCCATAGAGTTTTCTTTTGATGCACCAACTTGGAGTCTAGGAAAGAGTATGGCAGCTCACATTTCCATGGGACTCATTGGAGAAGTCTACCGCAAGGATCTCAAGGATACTATCTACCAGATTTGCGGACGGCGAGATGAACACTGGGAGATGATCAGCACCAGGAAAGATAGATCAATTGCAGATTTTATCCAGGAGTTAAACCAGCACATTCGACGACAGGAGAATCAGATGTGCGCCGACATGATAGATCTGAAGAAGGCTAAGACTAGAATCAAAGAACTGGAGGAAGAACTCAAGGCTACACGTGAAGATTATGAAGAAGAAATTGAAGTATTGGTGGAGAAGAATGACGACCTGATCAAAAAGATTGGAATATTTATGGGAGGCCCGACACCAGTAGATGAAGACGAAGAACCCAAGGAGATTAGCCCGGAAGAATACATCATCATCGACGGCACCGACTCAGAAGCAGATAGTAGCGATGATGACTATGTTGATGAAGCTGGAGCCGATATCATGGAATCTACAACCGTAGAATATCTCTAGTAGACCACCTCACCAGTAGTAGTAGTCCCCCATGTAAATATTAGTAGTCCGAGCACCTTTACGATAGCTAGATCGATTGTATGCCTTTGTTTGATTGAATGAGTGAATTGTTTGCTTTTGCCTCATGAGCATATGGGTAGTGTTTTCCCTTTAGACCCCCTCTATTCTTATATCTCATCTTTTCTAAACACTCAGATGCCTCCGAGACGTGACCCCGGATTTACCTTTTCGCCGGAGCTCACCCAGTTGATCCAGCAGCAGAACACCTTGATGCAGTTGCTAGTTTAGAATCAGAATCAGGGGAACAACAACAACAACCCACCACCACCACCACCACCTGTTGACCACTTAGCCCGTTTTCTTAGGCTGAACCCGCCGGTGTTTTCCAGTAGCACCGAGCCGATAGTAGCAGATGATTGGCTCCGCAAGACAGCTAGGGAGTTGACCACAGCAGGATGCACAGATGCGGAGAAGGTGAAGTTTGCCGCACATCAGTTAGAAGGACCCGCAGCATCATGGTGGGAAAATTTCACAGCCACCTTCCCAGTCGACACTGTCACATGGGACCAGTTTCAGCAGGCTTTTCGTACTGCCCATGTTTCAGCAGGAGCAATGGCCATGAAGAAGCGTGAGTTTCGTAACTTGCGCCAAGGAGGATGGATAGTTGGCCAGTATGTGGAGGAGTTTAGTAAGCTAGCACGTTATGCCCCAGATGACGTTGCTACGGATGCAGCTAAGTAGGAGAAATTCCTGGAAGGACTGAATGATGAGTTGAGCATGCAGTTGATGGTAGCCACCTTCAACAACTACCAGGAGTTGGTAGATCGTGCTCTTATGATTGAAGGGAAGCAGCAGCAAATTGAGAACCGCAAGAGGAAGTATGGACAAGGAAAGTATAATTCAGGAGCTCAGCAGAAGCCACGTTTTACCCCTAGACCGTGAGGACATTTTCAGCATACCCATGGAGTAGGAAGCTTGCACAATCACAATGGCACCAGGAATGGTAATGGGAATGGAGGAAGCAATGGACAGAACCACAACACCCCATCAACCCCAGCCACGAAGGACCTGAGCCAAGTCACTTGTTTTAAGTGTCAGAAGACCAGACATTATGCCAATGAATGTCCTGAAGGCCAGAATGACAATGAAAGCTCTGGAAAGGAGCCGAACCCTTTCAACAGGGGACAGGTGAACCACGTTAACGTGGAGGAGGTTGAAGCTCAGCCCGATGCAGTAATAGGTAAGTTTTTGGTTAAGTCATTTACTGCACTCGTTCTTTTTGATACTGGTGCATCGCATTCATACATATCAAGGGAATTTGTGGAAAAGTATAGCCTACCCACTAGGGTTCTTAAAACACCTATGCTAGTAAGCTCACCAGGAGCAGAGTACATGGCCAGTCAAGGATGTTTTCAAGTGCCATTAAGTATAGGACGGCATGTTTTCCCAACAGATTTGATTATTCTGGAATCTCAAGGCCTGGATGTGATTCTTGGTATGGATTGGCTGTCGATGTATGGAGGAAACATCGATTGTGCTAGTAAGTCAATTTTGCTCACAACGCCAGAAGGAAGAAGGATCAAGTATGTATCCCGGCATATGCCAAATAGGACACAAGTAAATTCCTTATCAGGAGTTGTGCAAGAGGAAGTACCAGTGGTAAAGGATTTTCCTGACGTATTTCCAGAAGAGTTGCCAGGCATGCCACCGGATAGAGATATTGAGTTTTTGATTGAGCTACTGCCAGGCACTGGGCCAATATCGAAGAGACCATACAGGATGCCCGCAAAGGATTTGGTGGAGATTAAGAAGCAGATTAAGGAGTTACTGGATAAAGGTTACATTCGCCCAAGTTCTTCGCCTGGGGATCACCAGTACTACTAGTGGAGAAGAAGGATGGATCGTTAAGAATGGTTGTTGATTATCGAGGATTGAACGAAGTAACAATCAAAAACAAGTACCTGCTACCAATGATCAATGACCTGTTTGATCGATTGCAAGGGGCTAAAGTGTTTTCCAAGATCAATTTGCGATCAGGGTACCATCAGTTGAAGATTCGAGAGCAGGACATACCTAAGACAGCATTCACCACAAGATATGGACTGTATGAGTATACCGTTATGTCATTTGGACTGACTAACGCACCTGCCTATTTTATGAACATGATGAACAAAGTGTTTATGGAGTTTTTGGATAAGTTCGTCGTGGTTTTCATCGATGATATTCTGGTATTCTCAAAGAATGAAGAGGAGCATAAGGAGCATTTGCGTTTGGTACTTGGAAAGCTCAGAGAACATCAATTATATGCCAAGTTCAGCAAATGTGAGTTTTGGTTGAAGGAAGTAGGATTCCTCGGACATGTTATATCCGGAGAAGGTATAGCAGTAGATCCCGCTAAATTTGATACCGTGACCAAATGGGAAGCACCAACAACAGTTGGAGAGATCCGGAGTTTTCTTGGACTCGCAGGATACTACCGGAGGTTTATTGAGAACTTTTCAAAGATTGCGAAGCCTATGACGGAGTTGTTGAAGAAGGATACTAAGTTCAAATGGACTGAGGAGTGTGAGGCTAGTTTCCAGGAGTTGAAGAAACGCTTGGTTACCTCACCGGTGTTGATTTTGCCAGATCAGACCAAGGATTATGAGGTGTATTGCGACGCTTCACGTCGAGGACTTGGAGCAGTGATTATGCAGGAAGGAAGAGTTGTTTCGTATGCTTCACGACAACTGAAGCCTCACAAATTGAATTATGCCACGCATGATTTGGAGTTAGCAACCGTAGTGCATGCGTTGAAGACGTGGAGACATTTCCTCATTGGAAATCATTGTGAAGTGTACACGGATCACAAGAGTTTGAAGTACATTTTCACGCAGAAGGAGTTGAACCTCAGACAAAGGAGATGGTTGGAGCTCATCAAGGATTATGATATGAGATTGCATTACCATCTCGGAAAAGCTAATGTAGTAGCTCACGCATTGAGCCGTAAGAGTCATGTCAATACGTTAATGACGGGAGAAATACCCAAGGGGTTAGCAGAAAACCTCCGTGAGCTATGTTTGGAGATAGTTCCGAGAGGCTATGTGACAGCATTGGAGATTCAGTCAACATTGATGGATAAAATCAGAGAGGCTCAGAAATATGACAAGGAGATTGCTTCTATAAAAGAGAAAATGAGCCACGGAAAAGCTAAGGGATTTCGTGAGGATGAGCACGACACCCTACGGTTTGAAGACCGTGTTTATGTACCCAATGACCCGGAGATCAGAAAGTTGATTTTGCAAGAGGCACATGATTCACCGTATTCAATTCACCCAGGAAATACCAAGATGTATTTGGATTTGAAGGATATTTTTTGGTGGACCGGAATGAAGAAGGATATTGCGGAGTATGTAGTAGTTTGCGACGTATGTCAGAGAGTAAAGACAGAGCATCAGAAGCCAGCAGGATTGTTGCAACCATTGCCGATACCCGAATGGAAGTGGGATAAGCTAGGCATGGATTTTATCACGGGATTACCAAGGACTCGTTCAGGCTATGACTCAATTTGGGTTGTAGTTGATCGATTGACGAAGGTAGCTCATTTTATCCCAGTAAAGACCACTTATACCAGTGTTAAGTTGGCAAAGATATACATGACCAGGATCGTATGTTTGCATGGAGTTCCGAGGAGTACCATATCAGATAGAGGAACCTAGTTTACCTCAAAGTTTTGGAAGCAATTGCATGAGACTTTGGGTACTAGGCTAGAATTTAGTACAGCTTTTCATCCGCAGACAGATGGACAGACCGAGAGAGTCAATCAGATTTTGGAGGATATGCTGAGAGCTTGTGCGCTAGATTATGGATCCAGTTGGGACGATAATTTGCCATATGCAGAGTTCTCTTACAACAATAGCTATCAGACCAGTTTGAAGATGGCCCCTTTCAAAGCTTTGTACGGAAGGAGGTGCAGGACACCATTGTCATGGGAAGAAGTTGGAGACCGCCAGTTGTTTGGACCAGATCTGATTAAAGAGTCTGAACAGAAGGTGAAGTTGATTCGCGATAGGCTCAAGGTAGCCCAGTCCAGGCAGAAGAGCTACGCAGATTCTAAATGCAAGGAGACGGTTTACGAAGTCAGAGACAGAGCTTATCTTCGAGTATCCCCACTTCGAGGGATTAAGCGCTTTGGAGTTAAGGGGAAGTTAGCGCCACGATTTGTAGGGCCATATCGAGTTTTGGAGCGTATGGGAGAAGTGGCCTACAAGTTGGAAATGCCAGAAGGATTGTCAGGAGTTCATGATGTGTTCCACGTTTCTCAGTTGAAGAAGTGTCACGCGGAGATGGCTGACATACCTTTGAGAGACACAGTGCCATTGGAAGCAATTCAGTTGGATAACAATTTGACCTATGAGGAGAATCCAGTCAAGATTCTCGAGTTTGCCAGTCGAGTCACCCGCAGTAAGGTTATCAAGTTTTGCAAAGTTCAGTGGAATCACCACACAGAGGATGAAGCCACCTGGGAGCGAGAGGAAGATTTGCTCAAGGACCACCCTCACCTATTTTCTAGCCAACCCGAATCTCGAGGGCGAGATTCATCTTAAGGGGGGTAGGTTTGTAACATCCCAAATTTTCAATTTGGAATGTTATACATTAGATCATCATGCATATCATATTTTATTTTTCTTTTGGTTTTGATCCTAGAAAATCCTAAGCATTTCAAGGACCCACGGAGAGAGTTGGGGATTTCGTTATTTACATTTTTGAGTTTTCTCAAATTGTGTAAACAGGATCATTTGATTTTATTTATTTTATCATCAATTATTTCTATTACAAAAATATGAGAGAGGGAATAAAATGACTTTCCAAAAATATAGAAATATTGAGGATTTAATAAAAAAATCAAAAAGATTTATTTCGGAGTTTTTCGGTATTTTATTTGAATTTAGGAAAAATGCGCGTTTTTAAAAGTTGTAGTTTGGGCCAAAATAAATGTTCACTTTATTGGGCTTGATTTTAGAAACCCAGCAAAATTTATTTCGTGATTTTTGGAGTCCGTTTAGTATTTCTTTTGATTTTTTTCCGAGCGTATTATTTAAAAAAATACCCGGAACCGACTTTTGGCCGTACTCGGCCAGGACTCTCCTGGCCGGGGCTTTCATAAGCCGCCGCCCCGGGGCCCGAGAGCCCAACCACCGCCGCCCAAAACCCTAACCCCAGCCCCACCGCCGTCGCCGCCGGACCCCGCCACCGACTCGCCGGAGTGCGCGCCTTTCGAGGTTCAACGACGCGCCTCGATTTCCGTGCAGTTTTTTTAATATATATATATATATATATATATATATATATATATATATATATATATATATATATATATATTCCCGTTCGTCGTTTTTCTTTTTCATCGGATTTTCCGCGGTTATTTTCTGATCGCGATTTCTGATCCGATTTTCGTTTTAGTATAACTTTTCGCTCGTTTATCGGAATCAGGCGATTCAAGCGCCTGGAGTTTCGTCTCGAAACCCTCTTTCCGAATAATCAACTTAAACAAGTTTTTGCTACTGTAAAATTTGACTTAGATCCAGATTACTAGAACGAAGTTGTTTTCTTTCGCCGTTTGATTTCTTTTGCTTCGTTCGATTTGATTCTTTTTGCAAACCAGGGTTCTTAAGTTGAACTTTCTGGTTAGATCTTCTATTTGAGTTTTACCTGTGCATTAGATGAGTACTTATTGTATGCTTGTTTGTTTGTCTGTGATAGAATACCCGGAGTGCGCCGCCTGTTACTTCGAATCTCTAGGTTTCGCGGATCATCAGCAAGGCAAGTAACACTTTGATCATACCTTTTCTACAACCCAGTTTTATTGCATTAGATCAATCCTCACACATTGCATGATTAGGATCTAATTAAATTGTGGGATGGGAAGTAGATGAGGTAGTACCTATTACCTGTTTATTATGAAACCTTTGGGAGTTACTTCTACATTTGCTTATTATGCCATGCTATGCTAGTAGACGTGGATTGGGTGAGAGATATCCATGACAGATGTGAGTTTGTTAATTTTAAGGGTTTACTTAAGGTGGCAACTTAAACACACATCTGGGTGGATTGAGGCACCTAGTTTCTATCAGGACTTTCCTGTTTTTCTTTTGGACCACCACCCAGGCTCAAAGGGATCATAAGATCATTCATACTAGAAACTTCCGTGTGCAGCCACAAGCCATTATGGGCTCTGGCATAGTTGATTAAGTCGTGCGAACTCTTACAGGGTAGACTAGTAGATGTAGGGGAAAGTAGGTGTACCGGTCTATCCAATGTAAGGTGCTAGCGCTTCTGAAAGACTATGTCTCGGTCATCCGTTTCTCAAACATCTTGTAGTGCGAGAAATCCAACGGAGGCGATCGAGTCTTGTGGGGAAAAGTGCGCAAACCTCTGCAGAGTGTAATAAACTAATCATGGTTAGCCGTGTCCCCGGTTATGCACATCTTGAGTATCTAGAACCTGGATTATCATGTGAATCTCAACATGTTACTCTAAAGATAATTTTGATGGGTTTGTTTAATGATGATGCTTAATTGGGATTGAGAATGCTGTCAACCATTCTCAATGTTTAACAACCACCATGATAGTAATTAAATATATTCCTTTGAAGTAGGGAAAAATTGGCTTTACGCAAAAACTGTAACCATAGAGCTTTCCACCAGCCAAATATGCATATAGTATAGTTGTTTCATTTCATTACTCTCTATGTGTTACCTTGCCAGCATATTCCATGTGCTGACCCGTTCCTGGGCTGCAACGTTAATGTTGCAGACTTTTCAGACGACGATTAAGGAGTTTTAGGTCGTGGTTCTATACTCAGTGATGCCGTTGGAGTTGATGGACTCACTTATCTTCCAAGCCTTCCGCTGTTAACATTATTAGATGGCCTTAAGCCATATTTATTGTAATGAGTTCTCTTTTGAGACACTCGATGTAATAAGTGTGTGATTGCTACTCTGCTATAAATCCTCCGAGTACTACTGATCCAGGGATGACACCGGAGCACCGAGATCATACTGTTTGAGGTCTGGTCGCTACAGGTAGCTTGAGGTCAATCCGGGTAAAAAATAGCGGCGATGAATTTTCTCGGGGTCAACCCGGAGCACATGCGGCTTGGCAAAAAACCATAGTAACCAATCCGGGTAAAAGCAGCGGCTTGACTTATAGTAAGAACACGGGTTCCCTCGGGGTTTCAGAATCCGTCGGCTTCAAATGATTCGAAATCCATGGAACAAATCATAGGATGGCGGTGGCTTAACCGACCATAACCCTAATTTTTTCCTTTAACTTTAAGCCTCACAAACCGTAAATCTGAACTGATTAACCTAAAGCTGATGCAATACCTTCAAGCCTGCTCTTCTTCATCCGGAAATTTGCAAACTTCTCGATCCCTGATAGATCCCTTCAAGAACTCAACACCACCATGCGCCAGCCGCACGGTGGACGCCAACTGTCGTGGAATTGTCACAACAGTTGTCCTGGTGAAAAGGACTTAGTCGTGAGGCCAATGCATCTATGTGGTAGCTTGAGAGGGGTTGATCGAAATCGAGAGACGCAACACAAGACAAGGATTTAGACAGCTTCGAGCCTCGGGAAACATCATCCGGTAACAACCCTACATGCTGTTTTTGGCTAGGTCTCATTATGCTTATGAGGGAGTCGCTGTAACTCCGGCTCTCCTGATTGTGTCTAGACTTAACGATTATTCAACTTGTCCTCTTGGGGTGCCCTGTCCCTACTTATATAAGTTTAAGGGGTTGGTTACATGTAGAGTCCAACTCGGACTTAAGATTTAACTATTCTAACTTCTCTTCACGGGCTTTTCTTCATGGGCTTCTTAACGTCTTGGACTTCTTAACTGTCTGGCTTAACTGTCTGGCTTAACTGTCTGGCTTAACTATATGGCTTAAACATTCTACCGGCTTCCAGTAAATAATCTGCCGGCCTACAATCTGCTAGCTTAACATCTGGCTTAAATAATATGCCGGCTTACAGTAAATAATCTGCCGGCTTACAATCTGCCAGCTTAACATCTGGCTTAAATAATTTGCCGGACTACAGTAAATAATCTGCCAACTTACCAATGCAGTACTAATTCCCAGCCAGGTCATACTGCGGGGTATATCCCCGACACTACCCATAAGCTTAAATAATCTTGATCTCGCGGGTGTGAGATTGCTGATGATACTAGTACTGGTGATGCTACCGAACTCAAGTGGGAGTTCGATGAGGATCTGGGTTGTTACTATATTTCCTTTCCTGATGATCAGTAGTGGAGCCCTGTTGGGACGATCGGGGATCTAGCATTTGGGGTTTAACTTCCTTTTCTTCAGGATTTGACTGTAGACGGTCTTTGTGTGTATTTGGATCATAAATGAATTATTTATGTATTGTGTGAAGTGATGGTTGTATGCCAACTCTTTATCCCTTTCTTATTCAGTACATGGGATTGTGTGATGATAGTCTTGGAATCATTCTGATAGTCTTGTGACGAGAACATTGTTCTTGGTGCCTCCTGACATTTAGGGGTTGTGAAAGTGTCCCAGGGAGTTGAGCTCTGAGGTGTTGTCGTCACAATTTTATCTTTGCAGTTCTAAAACACCTGAGTTCGCCGACATCGAAAATCTCTTTTATGCAATTGTTGGTGAGATAACCTCGACGCCACCCAGTACTGGGGCGTGAGTTCGGGAGTATTGCCATAACTCGTATAACGGATGCTTTTCGAAGGTTGAGGTACATGATTTCCGAAGGTTTCTTGGTTATGTGGTGAAGGATGGATACAGCTGGATGTAGGGATTGTTAGTTTGGGTGAGATATTAAGCTTCCCCTGTATCCCCAACACCTGATTGGATAACTAGAAAGTTTTGGGAGTTCATAGGTGGGTATTCAAGTACCTCTAGTATTTTTCTAGCGGATATTTGGTTTGTGATTGGGTAATCCTTACCACTTATTTGTCCATATTCGTACCTTGTTGCTTTATTCATCTACCTTTATCTAAGTGGCTTCTCACCTTAATGGACGTGTGATGATTTACTTTGGAATTAATTTGTTCATCCTTGTTCGAATGTTTATTGTGAAGACTGTATGTTGCAATTTCTATCCATTGATTCATCTTTTCTATATGTCTATCAAGATTCTAACAGATGTCACCCTCTTCAGAATGGCTCCTCCAACGGGTTAGAATACGCCACCACCTCCACCTCCAGAGGCATGGCAGGCTGTCATGGCAGCCACCAATGCCAACACTCAGATGCTTTTGCAACTCTTGCAAGAGCGCAACCAAGGTCAAGGCAACCAAAGAAATCAAGGCCAAGCAAATTTCAACAATCAGCCTCGGTTTGCTACCCTCAACCAGTTCCTCACAAACTAGCCTAAGTCTTTCAGCAACTATGTCGAGGCCACAAACGCCAACGATTGGTTCGTGGACATCTGCAAGCATTTTGAATGTAGCAATGTCAGGCCTGAGGACTTTGTCAAGTTTGCTTTGCTTCAACTCAAGGACCAAGTTGTTGATTGGTATCAACAATACAAAGATTCCAAAGGAGGTAGTGTGATTACCTGGGATGATTTCCGCCAAGCCTTCAAAGCTCACCACATTCCAACAAGTGTTGCTGAGAGCAAGCGTCAGGAGTTCCGCAATCTCAAGCAAGGCAGCATGTCTGTGTATCAATACAATATCTAGTTTCAGATACTTGCACGCTTCACTAGACAAGACGTTCCAGATGAAAAGAGTATGATCTATCAATTTAGAGGTGGCCTCAGAGAACATGTGCAGTTAGCTCTTGTTCTTCTTGAGCCGACATAGTTCAATCAATTCTATAACATGGCACTCAAGCAAGAAGCTTCTCAGCTCAAGTGTGAGGCTTCAAAGAAGAGAGTCAGGGACGCAGTTCAGTCTTCTTCTTCATCACAAGTGGCAGCTAAGCAACAGAAGTTCTGGCTTCCTCCTCCTCCGTTTTGCCAGCCCTACAAGCAATAGAGCAAAGGTGGCAATGGATCTTCCCACCCACCCAACCCAGGCTATGAGAACCAAGCTCAGTCTCAACCTCCAAGGTCAAGTGCTCCTTATCATCGCCTGCTCTCAGAGGTGACTTGCAACAAGTGTCAGCAGAAATTGCACTATGCAAAGAAATGCTTCAACCAAAGGCGCCTTCCGCCTCCTCCTCCTGTGAGATCTTCAAGCAATGAAGTGGTTAAGCATAATACCAAGTTTGCAAAGGTGAATGAAAGCACAAGTGCTCCCTAGGTGGTTTTGGTAATTAATGACAACATATCTCTTGTTGGACTAACATTTCTATCTAGTATGTTTCAGATAAGTTCAACAATGGAGTGGCATGGACTAAAGGTTGTGGAAAATTTTCCAAGATGCTAAGGACAAAGGATTGGCTAAAGCTTAAAGCTCAAGACTCTTCATTTTACATTTTAGTGATCCAAGATCACATTGAGTCCATAGGAAAAGCCAATACTATCAAGGAGGGATGAGGTGTTGCTTAATGAGCCTCTTGCTTCAAGTGCTTAATGATATGCTCCAAAATCCTCAGCTACTTTCCCACTTCCACATATGACCTAAACCTAAGCCAAACTCGGACCTACCAATTATTTCTATCCACGCCACTGAGTTTCACTTGTCATAGCCATTGCCAAACCCTAGCAAATCGGTTCTACCGATAGGGATCTTGGTCTCACCGAGATGGGATTGTAATCTCACTGTGTATGTCCATTGCCAAAATCGGTCTCACTGATCCTGTGCAATCGGTACTACCGAGATTGCAATGCAAACTCTCTGTTTCTTTTTTGTAACTTTTCGGTCTCACCGAAAGAGCAAATCGGTCCCACCGAGTTTGCCTGACCAACTCTCTGGTTAGCTTATTACCAAATCAGTCTCACCGAGTGTAACGCCCTCGATGCGGCTATATCTCCCACGTGTCGAAGCACGACTTAGAGGCATAACCGCATTGAAAGCAATGTCGCAAGTGAGGTAATCTTCACACAACCCATGTAATACATAAAGGGAAAAGATACATAGTTGGCTTACAATTGCCACTTCACACAATTTCATGAATAAAGCATTACATCATCGAGATACAATCAAGGTCCGACTACGGAACCAAAATAAAAGAAGAACCCCAAATGCGACACGGTCCCCGATCGGCCCCAACTAGGCTCCACTACTGATCAACTAGAAAGAAACAACACAAAGGACAAGATCTTCATCGAGCTCCTCCTAAGCTTGGCTGCATCATCTGGACGGACTCATCGGCACCTGCAAACTGGTTTTGGAAGTATCTGTGAGCAACGGGGACTCAGCAATCTCGCACCCTCGCGATCAAGACTATTTAAGCTTATGGGTAAGGTAAAGGTATGAGGTGGAGCTGCGGCAAGCGACTAGCATATATGGTGGCTAACATACGCAAATGAGAGCGAGAAGAGAAGGAAAAGCACGATCGAGAAACTATGATCAAGAAGTGATCTTAGAACAACCTACGTCAAGCATAACTCCAACACCGTGTTCACTTCCCGGACTCCGCCGGAAAGAGACCATCACGGTTACACACGCGGTTGATGTATTTTAATTAAGGTCAACTTCAGGTTTTCTACAACCGGACGTTAACAAATTCCCATCTGCCCATAACCGCGTGCACGGCTTTCGTAAGTTCAAATCCCTGCAGGGGTGTCCCAACTTAGCCCATCACAAGCTCTCACGGTCAACGAAGGAATAGACCTCCTCCCGAGACATTCCGATCAGACTCGGTATCCCGGTACAACAAGACATCTCGATAGGGTAAAACTAAACCAGCAACATCGCCCGAATGTGCCGACAAATCCCGATGGGAGCTGCACATATCTCGTTCTCAGGGCACACTCAGATGAGCTCTCCATACAACTAAAACCAAACCTCGAGTTTCCCCGAGGGGGCGCTGCACAGGACTCTAGTTCGGACCAACACTCAGAGCAGCACTGGCCCGGGGGGGGGTTAAATAATGATGACCCTTGAGTCTGCAGAACCCAAGGGAAAGAAAAGGCTAGGTGGCCAATGGTAAAACCAATGTTGGCATTGCTGGAGAAGTTTTAATTCAAGGCAAACTGTCAAGGGGTTCCCATTATTACCCAACCGCGTAAGGAACGCAAAATCCGAGAACATAACACCGATATGACGGAAACTAGGGTGGCAAGAGTGGAACAAAACACCAGGCATAAGGCCGATCCTTCCACCCTTTACCAAGTATATAGATGCATTAATTAAATAAGATATATTGTGATATCCCAACAAGTAAACATGTTCCAACAAGGAACAACATCTCCATGTTCCAACAAGGAACAAACTTCAATCTTCACCTGCAACTAACAACGCTATAAGGGGGCTGAGCAAAGCGGTAACATAGCCAATCAACGGTTTGCTAGGACAAGGTGGGTTAGAGGCTTGGTTCAACAATATGGGAGGCATGATAAGCAAGTGGTAGGTATCGCAGCATAGGCATAGCAAAAGAGCGAGCAACTAAGCAAGCAAAGAAAGAAGTGATTTGGAGGGTATGATCATCTTGCCTGAAATCCCGCAAGGAAGAAGAACGAGTCCATGAAGAAGATAAACGGACGTAGTCGAACGGATCCTCACAAACGCGACATTATCGGAACCAACCCGAAGAAGCAAACACCGGAAAAGAAGCACACAACATAGTAAATAACCAACACATAAACATGATATGATATGCGGGATGCGGTATGCGATGCATATGCATGATTTGCAAAGGAATGAATGAACCTGGCCTCAGCATGGAAATCCAAGTGTGCCACTGCAAAGATGAGATGAAATCGGTTGAAAACGACATAAAGATCACCAGAATCGGAGTTACGGTTTGGAAATGGCAAGCGATTCAAATATGGCCATGTTCTGTGATTTACAGCAAGTAGCCATCTAAATGCAATGAGCTGAACATGCTACAACACTCAAACATGGCAACAAAATACATGGCAGGGATGCATTCACGATGCTTAACAAAAGTCTAGCATTGAGCTATGTCCAATTCATCCATTAACAGGTTCAAACAAGCATGGCAAAAATGCATATGGCAAACAGATCTCAGACTTAGTGAAATTAACACTTGTCTGGAATTTCAGATCAGATAGCACTCTTTGGAGCAACAAAACTACATGCTACAGGACCTGAACATGACAAAGTAAAGCATGGCATGGAGCTAGTCAAAGAGCTCAACAAAAGTCCCTTAGTGACCTTGAGCCAAAAGGGATCACAAAATACATTTGCAAGCATGTGAACATGGCAAAAACATAATCAGTTTTCAGACTTAGTGAAAACTGGGACATGCTGAAAACACATATCAAGTAGGCATGTTTACGAGCTCGATGCACTCACTACGGAGAAAGTCATGAAAAGCTAAGCATACATCCATCTAGAACACACAAAATTCAAGCTAGACATGGCAAGAACAATAACATAGCATGCACGGATCAACTACAACATCATCGGCAAAATTGCAAGCAAGTTGACAATCTGCCCAGATTCACAAAGTAGCAAAAGTATAGATCGATTGACTCAAGCTAGGGTGCTCCATCAATGCAAACAAAGACATGGATGGATAGAGCACTACAATATTAACAAAACATCCTTACTGATCATCCTCAAAAGAGGCACGGATCACTAGGAAACAACATGAACATATGACATCATGAACTAAACAGCTCAAGGACTTAGTGGAAATGCTAAGTCCCTGAAAACAGAATTACCAAGTGCCTCACTTGGCAAGCTTGCACTAGTCACCACACACATCACAAAAATACATGGGTTGCACCTCTGGAAAGATGGCAAAACCCTTAACAAAACATATGTAGAGCATCAGGGCATATCATGCACGCAATAATCATGGCAAAAATGACAAATGTCTAACATGGAGTAGCAGATCTGACAATTAACTCAAGTAGCCACCTTCTAACAGCATTTCGGGCATCAAGATGAGCTCAAATGGAAATGATGCAATGGAATGGAATGATGTACTCTCTGAGACGAACATTTTGATATGCTATATGCCCAAAACGGAGTTACGGATGCGGAGTTATGACATGATGAATATGGGCATATGAAACATGGAAATCTCGGGGACTTAGTGAAATTTTACCCCGCGAAAAAAGTCAACCCGGGACGAGGAGATCCAGGACGGGGTGGATCCGGTTCGGGATGGCGCCGTTTGGTTCGTCTCCTTGTGGATCTCGTCCATCATCGTCTCCGGCGAGCTCGAGGAAGTCCGGCGAGGTCGGGGTTGGCCGGAGTTGATGGATCCGGGCCGGATCTGTCCGGATCCAGCTGGATCTCGACGAGGGCGGCGCGGGCAGGCTTGCCGGCGACAAGGCGGCGGCCGGAGCGGGGTATAGGCGGCGGAGGGTCACCGGCCGGTGGGAGGAGCTGGGGCTCCGGCGAGCAAGGATGGCGGCGGCGACCGGTGGAAAACTGCGGCGGGGCGGTGGCGCCCGGAGGCGGCCGGGCGCGCGGGCGGCGGGCCAGCGCCGGCGGAGGAACAGGGCGAAGGCGGCGGCCGGTGGGCACAGGCTGTCGGATTCGGGTTCCGGCAGACCCTTAAGGTTCGAACACTGGGGTGTGCGCGGAAATCACGTCCTCAACCTCTTCGTCTCTCTGGGATCTAAACTACTAAAGGAATCATGCAAGAGACACAAGATTTATACTGTTTCGGGCCACCATTGTGGTGTAATACCCTACTCCAGTGTGTGGTGGATGGATTGCCTCCTGGAGCTGGTGATGAAGAACAATACAAGGAAGAACGGCCTCATGAGGGTCTGTTCTTGGCTGGGGTGATGAACTGCTGGGAGGAGTTCGGTCACCTCTCTCTCTCTCTTTCTCTACTCTGTGTGCCTTCTCATCAAAAACCGGACCCCTGACCTACCAACTGATCGAACCCCCTGCTATGTGGGTGGCTGGTCCTATTTATAGGGGCCCTGGTCCTCTTCCCAAATATCGAGCGGGAAGGGCGCCAACAATGGCGGGCTAATTTGAAGGGGAATAGCAAGTACATCTATCCTGACAAAAGGTGGTCTTCGCCTACGAAAGGCTCTGCGGTGACGCCGCACTGGGCTCCATGGTGACCTCCGTCTCGTAGTCTGCTTGGTCCTGGTCTTGTTGCACCAAAACGGCAACCTTTGCCTGATGCCTCGGTACTCCACGGCTGCGCTTGCCCCCCTTGCACCAAAGAGGAAAGAAGGACGCTGCGCGCGCTGGCGCCCGCCTGGCGCCCTCGATCGTCATGGCTTGCGTCACTGGCACCTCGCGAGGTACCCCGCCTTGATATCTCCGTCTCCTCGCGAGCCAGCCTGAGGAGGCTGCGCTTGAGGATGCGCTGTGTCGTCCGCCTCGCGAGGGTCTTGAGTCTTGTGCTTGATGAAGATGGGCCATGTTGGGCCCCCATTCGAGGCACGCCGCAGGCCGCAGGCAGGCAAGTCTGGGGACCCCCGTTCCTAGAACGCCGGCAGTAGCCCCTGGGCCCGTGGCGCGCATGGGCTTGGCCGTGCCGAGAGGCGAAAGGGCAAGGGCGAAGCACCGCGGGCCCTAACAGCCTGCGGCCTTGGGCGCCGCGTGGCGGTTGACGGGACGTGGGTGCTTCAGCAACCACGCGGGTTGGTAAAGGAGCGGCAGCTGCCCAAACTTCGCCTTTTGCTCTCTCCGGTCGTCGTTCAGATCCCCTTTCTTGCGCCTTCCCTTTCTTCCTCCAAACTTCCAGATCTGCTCCGGTTGCATGACCTAGGAAGCCATGGCGCCTCGCTAGCCTCCGGCCAAAGCTTGGTACTCCCCTGCTCTGGATCCGCTGAATGTGTCCAAGGCGAGCTTCGCCCGGCTGTGTCGGATGGCGACGGCGCAGGGCGTCAACGGGGCGGAGGTGTTCAAGGCCAGCTCTACCACCCCCGAGGACCGAGGGAGCACCTTTTATCCTCTCTTTGTGAGCTCCATTGCTGCGGGCTTGGTGCCTCCCTTCTCCGAGTTCTTCTTCTCTGTCCTCCGCCACTACAACTTGCAGGCTCTGCATCTCCATCCCAACTCTGTCCTTCTCCTGGCGATCTTCACTTACTACTACGAGGCCCACGTGGGGGTGTAGCCTTCAGTGGCCCTGCTACGCCACTACTTCTCCCTCCGGGTCTCCAGCAGCTCTCCTTCTCCGTGTGTGGGCTTCGTCATGTATAGCGGCACCATTACCATCTTGAACCCCGGGAAGAGGATCGAGGGCTTCAGGAGCAAGTGGATCTTGGCAGATGTCAGGCGCATCCACCCTCGGCTGATCTTGCCCACGGAGCAACCCGTGAGCACCAGCGACTGGTGCCGAGCGGAGCTCATGGACCCCCGCACGAAGCCGGTGTTGGAGAAGATGGACGCGGACCTGAGGCCGGCCAACATGGCGACGACGAAGTTGACCGGTGCGTCGATGCTGAAGGAGTTCCTGGAGCACCAGCTGGCCCCGCTCCAGGAGTACTCTCCTCCAATGTGGAGGCCTCATCCGTGCCCGGAGGCTGTGTACGAAGAGGATGTGACCGCGGTTCTCCAATCTCTGGTCGGGGGCGAGGTGGCGAGGCCGAAGGGCGCTCCCAAGCCCTTGTTCCTTCGCGACGACTGGAAGCGGGTGGTGAAGTCCATGCCCGTTTTTAACGGGGACGGGTTCGTGCCCGCGCTGGCTTCTGAAGGGCCGGTCGATGTGCCCTCCAGCGACTCCAGCGATGAGGAGGACGAAGAGGAGCGGGGAGAGGGGCCCGACTCTGGGGCGACTGATGGAGAGTCGAGGGCTCCCCTCTCCCGGCGCGTGTCCCGCACTCTTCACCTTTCGCCGAGCGATGATGACGATGATGATGATGATGATGATGATGTTGATGAAGCTCTGGGTAGCGGGAGCTCGCCCGCGATTTCGAAGAGGGACAGGACCGCGCTGATCCCCCGCGGGTCCATCCTGACCCCGGGGCGAACCGTGGACGCGCCTTCCGCTTCTAAGGTCGACCCTTCCAGCCGGCTGTCAGGCTTCAAGTTAGGCCGGAGGCTGCCCGAGCTCACCGGCGAAGACCCGTAAGTGCTGGATCCCTGCTCTTTTGTTTCTCGTTCCGCCGACGAGGCCTGATGATTGCTTCTCTTGAACAGGCTGGCGCCCGCGGCGAAGAAGCCGAAGGGAGCTCCTGAGGTCCCACCTGCGGCGACGCCTTCGCCTGCAGGGGAGGGAGATCATGGCGCGCGGGCCTCTCCTGCCCGCGCATCCTTGCGAGGTTTGGCCGAGCTGGCTGGGGCGAGCTCAGCCCCCATGGACCAAGTGACTCCGGAGGTGCCCTCGTCTGGCGCCGCTGCTACGGCTGCGGAGGCGCAACGGACCCTGCTTCAGGACACTGCGGCCTCGCTGCCTCTACTTTCTCCTCCCATTCTAGTGACCGTTGCTTCCCCGGCCCCTCCTGTTGTCTTGGGGTGTACCGACGTTTCTCCGCCTCCTTCTTCCATCTTGGAGCATGCCGTCGCCGAACTGGACCGGCTGCGGCAGGATCTTCTCGGCGCCGACCCTCGCCTGGTGGCCGGGCGCCTGGAACTGGCTTCGGGGTGGATTCGCTCCGATGCTTCGATTCGGGCGGCGTTGGTTCAGGCCTCAACGGCCTGGGATGGAGAGATGGAAGCCACCCTCGAAGCGAAGGCTGCTCATGACGCAGCCCTGGGGGAAGTGGTCGAAGTCCGCGGCCGTTGCAAGGCGCTGGAGGACAAGCTGCAAGGCCTGCGGGGCCAGCTTACGGAGGAGATCCACCTGCGCCAAGAGCTGGAGAAGGGGGCGAAGGTGCGCGAGGCGGCACTCGAGGACCAGGAGGCCAAGCTCAAGAAGCGTCGCGACCACTTAGGCGCGTTGAAGAAGGAGCTGGAGGCGACGAAGGCCGAGCTGAACGCCGAGGCCCGGGTTCTTGCCGAGGATCGCGTGGCCTTCGCGGACTTGGAGAAAGATGCCCGTGCTTCGCTGAAGATGCTTTACGAGAGCGGCCTGGACAGCCCACTAGCTAGTGACGAGGATGGCCCTGCCAAGCTGCTTCCCTTCCTGGTCAAGGCCCTTGGGGATGTCGCCCTTGGCATCGGCCCCGCGGCCGAGGCCGAGGCGCACGTCTTGTCTTCTGCTGCGCTGATGATCCCGACGCCGACCTCAACGGCCTGCTGGAACCGGTGAGCGGCGAGGGTGCTGCCGCCGCAGTCGAAGCCGTGAAGGGGCGCGCGGAGGCGCTGATGAGGAAATTTCGGGCCTTCAGCACCAAGCCAAGGCAAGGCGCTGCCGGCCCCGCTGCTCCATGAGGCGAAGCCGCTCCGCACAGCTTCACCGCCGACAAGTGACTCCGTTCCATCCCTGTTCTTCTTTCAATTCCTGCACATGTACCACGCCTCGGGGAGGCATTTAAACTTGTGTTTGGTATTGAGACGACAGTATGGACTGTAATATTTGCTTTTAAGTTCCTTGGATTTTATGCTTTGCTTCCCTACTTGCTTGTGTTCTACGCCAGCAGAGCCCGGCCCCGCGCATGCCTCACCCAGCATTAGCCCCGACCGGAAACCAGGACGGGACCAAAGGAGTGAGGGGCCACGTGACAAGTTAGGCTCCTGAGTCGCGATGCTCAGGAGTCCCCCTTGGCGTGCGAACAACAAGTATGGAAGCGTGATGCAGGCGTGTCTTCCGTTCTACGTCTGCAGAGCCCGACTCCGCGCGTACCTCACCCAGCATAGCCTTTCGGAACTAAGGAGTGAGGGGCTACGGAGCCAGTTAGGCCCCTGAGTCGCGATGCTCAGGAGTCCCCCTTGACGCGCGAACAGCGGGTGACGAGGCGCGATGTAAGCGTGGCTACCGTTCTACGTGTGCAGAGCCCGACTCCGCGCGTACCTCACCCAGCATAGCCTTTCGGAACTAAGGAGTGAGGGGCTACGGAGCCAGTTAGGCCCCTGAGTCGCGATGCTCAGGAGTCCCCCTTGACGCGCAAACGGCCTTCATACCTTGGCTCCGCTTGGGGAGAGACGCGCAACGAACCAGGCCCGAGGGGCCTGGCAGGGCGGCGTACGCCTGGGCGTGACCCAGTCGTAGCCCCCGTGCCTAGCCCCCTCGCGTGGCACTCCCGAGGGGAGGCATTGCGACGAGGCCAGCCACTGAGCTCTGGTCTCCCTGAGCTTAATGCGGCCCGGAGGCCACCCCAGTTCTTTAACACCAGCGCGGAGCATAGCGCTTCCGTATGTGTACGGGCATGGCCGCGCCTCGGCAGTGTCGTCAGCCAGCGCGGAGCATGGTGCTTCCACTGATACGTGGGAGGGGGCTCCCCTCTGGGAGGAGCCCCCGGGGCGTATACAGCCCCGCCCTGACACGTGACCGGCATGGTAGAGCTAGGTGAGGTGTATCTAGGCACCCGTGAGCCAGCGCGGGACTCACGAGGCCCTACCTCTGGGCGGGTTGCGCCCGGCACTGGGCCGTATCTTGAGATGTGTCCCCGCAAAATTTGGTTAGATGCCGGTACTCTACGTCCTCGGGTCCCGGCACTCGAGCTTGTCTCAGCCGTCGCTGGTATGCCAGGTCGCCATGCCATGGACAAGGCCAGAGGGTGAGGGCTGGAGAGCCAGTAAGAGCCCTGAGTCGCGATGCTCAGGCACCCCCCCTTTAACATGCAAGTAGTCGACATGGAGAAGAAGGGATGCCGCGGACGGGCATCATGCAATCAAGCGTGATAGGCAAATGCATAATTGGAAATAAACGCTAGGGAGATACACGCCGCTGGGTCTGGCCCGAGCGGCTTGGGGATGATGCAGCCCGAGGGGCGCCCCCAACAAGGCAAACTAATCGACAGAAAGGTAAATGCAGATACATGCCGCGGGGACGGACCCACGCGGCCTGGGAGTGATGGAACCCTGGGAGGGTGCTCCCAGCTGAGAACGGAACTTGAAAGATGTCACCTGAGGATGTCGCCGGCGTAGTGGCGTTGGTGCAGCAGACTTGACGGGCTGCAGAAGCCTATCCTCACGAGCCCCCAGGCCCCGGGGCCTCGGGAGGCTCCGGTGGCGCTGGTGACTCCTCGCGAGCTGCCTCCATCTCCGCCAAGGCCGCGGAACACTTGTCTTCCTGAGCCTCCAAGATACCCCTCATGAGGTGCTGGTACGCCACAGCCATGCTCGGAAGGCCGTGAGGCATGCGAACCTAGCTGTGGGGTGGACCTCCGCAGCGCCCCACTTGCGAGGGCCAGAGGCGCTCCGTCGTGGCGATCTGATTGAGCCCTGGTACGTCGACGCAGACGGGCGGCCCATCATCCTCGCCTGGATGTGGGGCCACGGCTGGCAGGCGGGGGCAACCTCTCATGATCCTTGTCTCCTGTAGTTCTTGAATGGCCTTGTCAATGAACTCTTGCTGGTCTGACCTTCCTCGCCTGGCTCCTTCCCGGGGGAAATGTGCTGCGAAGCACGCCTCCACATGGTGCCCAAGCGCCTCCCTTGTGACCCTGGCTAGGTCAGTGGCCCTCCAGGTAAGAGCCCCCAAGCCCTGCCTGAGGAGCGCACCGAGCGCGCTTTCCTATGCGATGGAAGGAGGGTCCCCCTGGGAAGACACGGGCCCTGAGGGGCCGAGCCTGACGATGTCTTCTTCTTCTTGGGGGTGGTCTTAGGAAGCCTCCTGCTTCCACAATCTGGGTCTTCTAGCGACGCGGCCTGATAGGCCCGCTCCAGGGAACACACTGCATCCTTCTCTTCACAGGGCACCGTGATGACGCCGCCACTTCCTGGCATCTTGAGGACGTTGTAGCCGTGGTGGGTCGCAGCCATGAACTTGGCCAGCGCTGGGTACCCGAGGATGGCGTTGTACGGCAGGCGGATGTGGGCGACGTCGAAGTCGATGAGCTTGGTGCGGTAGTTGCTGCGAGCCCCGAAGGTGACAGGGAAGCGGACCTGCCCGATCGGGACTGTGGAACCGTCGGTGATCCCGGAGAAAGGCTTGGTTGGCTGAAGCTGGTCATAGGGCACTTGGAGGTTGTTGAATGTTTCCACGGACAGGACATTGAGCCCTGCCCCACCATCGATGAGGGTCTTGGTGACCAGCACGTTGCTGATGACTGGGGAGCAGAGCATCGGGAGGACTCCGGCCGTGGCCGCGCACTTGAGCTGGTCCGCCGAGCTGAACGTGATGGGGCACGCCGACCACCTGAGGGGGCGCGTTGCTTCGAGCTTGGGGAGAACTGCATTCACTTCGCGGGCAAATTTCTTGAAGATGCGTTGGGAGGCTGGGGCTTGAGCTCCGCCCAGGATGCAAGCGATTGCGCGCGGCTCCTGGAAGCCCCCGGCCCCCTCATCTTGATGGCGGTCTTCGTTCCTCCTCGGCTGAGGCGGCAGCGGAGGTAGGCCTACATTGCCATGAGGGCGGTCCTCACGAGGTTGATCCCTCCAGTCTCCCTCGCGAGGCAGGTCCCGCCAGCGGTCCCCGCGAGGTTGGTTGCGCCACCCCTGGCGCGGGCCGCGATCTTCCCAGCGCCCTGGGTTTCTTCCTCCTCCTCGGCCGTAGCCCCGGTCAGCACGGTCAGGGCGACGGCCGATCCTTCCTTCTCGCACGGCGTGGAGTTCTTGACATTCGTTGGTGTTGTGGGTGTGGAGGTCATGGTACACACAGTACCGGCCGCCTCTGCAGGGTTCGGGCAGATCCTTGCCCCGCTTTGTGTCTGGTTCTGCCGCGAGTACGACAGCCCCCTTGTGCTTCGCGTCCTTGGCTTTGGTCTTCTTCTCTTCTTGGTCCGCGGCAGGCAGCTCGAGGAGGGAGAGACGTCCCTCCTCGGCCCTGGCGCACTTGTTCGCCAAGTTGAACAGCTCCAGGGAGGTGCAGAGGTCTTCATGCATCGCCAGCTCCTCCTTCATCTTGACGTCGCGCACGCCGTCGGAGAAGGCCGAGATGATGGCCTCCTCGGACACCTTGGGGATCTTGAGGCGCGCGCTGTTGAAGCCCTGGATGTATTTTTGCAGGGTCTCTCCGGGTTGTTGCTTGATGCGGTGCATGTCGCTCACGGCGGGCGGCCGGTTACGAGTACCTTGGAAGTTGGCGATGAAGCGGGCGCGCATCTGGTCCCAGGAGATCGTGCCTGGAGCCAGATTCAGGAGCCAGGTTCGAGCTCCTTCCTTGAGCGCCATGGGGAACCAGTTCGCCATGACCTTTTCATCCCCACCGGCAGCCTCGATGCCCAGCTCATAGAGCTGGAGGAACTCTGCGGGATCGGTTGTGCCGTCGTAGCGAGGAGGCGGGTCGGGCTTGAACTTGCCAGGCCACGCGACGCTGCGCAGCTCGGTGGTGTACGCGTGGCAGCCCGTGGTGGCCACAAAAGGCCTCGGTTGGTGCAGAGCTTGGTCTTGAGGGTCCCCACGCGCTGCAGCTAGGAGCAGGGCGGGGTCTTGGCGCGCAAGAGCTGGAGCAGGGTCGCGGCGCGCCCGAGCAGGGAGCGCCCTGGCAGCCCCTTGCGGGCGAGGAACTTCTTGGCAGCTCCGCTCTTCCTGCGCTGGCGCCTGACGGAGCAGGTTCCGCCCAGGGGCCAAGCACCTTGGAGCCATGGCATCTTCTTGGGGGGGAGGCGGCTGGTGCGCCTCTGGAGCTTCGTTGCCCGCGCGGGGCGGAGTGTGGCGCAGAGGGACGGACGGCGCGGAAGAGTCCCCTGCGGCGCGGACAAGCTCAGCGACGAGGGCGAGCCACTCCTCGTAGACGTCGTCGACGGGGCGGTAGTGCAGGAGCTCGTTTGCCACGAGGAGTGCAGCTTGAGCCTCCAAGGGTGCTCTAAGCGCGCGGGACGAAGAACCGACTGCAGCGAGTGATGGAGTGGCGGTGCGGCCGTCTTGCCGCACGGACGGGTGCTGAGACGATGCTTGCTGCTCGCCCCCCCCCCCGGGCCGGTGGCTGCATTGACGGCGGGCGACGGGGAACGACGAGGACGCCCACCGATGGGGGCCGTCTGGGCGACACGAGAAGCGATGGCGGCCCGGCGCTCGGCACGGGCCCGACGAGCGTCGCACATGGATGCGACGGTCGGAGGAGAACGGAGTGGTGGAAGACAGATTCCGGCGCACCCCTACCTGGCGTGCCAAATGTCGGATTTCGGGTTCCGGCAGACCCTTAAGGTTCAAACACTGGGGTGCACGCAGAAATCACGTCCTCAACCTCTCCGTCTCACTGGGATCTAAACTACTAAAGGAATCACGCAAGAGACACAAGATTTATACTGGTTCGGGCCACCATTGTGGTGTAATACCCTACTCCAGTGTGTGGTGGATGGATTGCCTCCTGGGGCTGGTGATGAAGAACAATACAAGGAAGAACGGCCTCGCGAGGGTCTGTTCTTGGCTGGGGTGATGAACTGCTAGGAGGAGTTCGGTCACCTCTCTCTCTCTCTCTTTCTCTACTCTGTGTGCCTTCTCATCAAAAACCGGACCCCTGACCTACCAACTGATCGAACCCCCTGCTATGTGGGTGCCTGGTCCTATTAATAGGGGCCCTGGTCCTCTTCCCAAATATCGAGCGGGAAGGGAGCCAACAATGGCGGGCTAATTTGAAGGGGAACAGCAAGTACATCTATCCTGAAAAAAGGTGGTCTTCGCCTGCGAAAGGCTCTG
The DNA here is from genome assembly GCA_034509565.1 of Triticum monococcum. NCBI lineage: Eukaryota > Viridiplantae > Streptophyta > Magnoliopsida > Poales > Poaceae > Triticum > Triticum monococcum. Next base: position 306,346,423 of record CM067844.1, on the reverse strand, counting down.
CGGTGACGCCACGCTGGGCTCCATGGTCACCTCCGTCTCGTAGTCCGCTTGGTCCTGGTCTTATTGCACCGAAACGGCAACCTTTGCCTGATGCCTCGGCACTCCGCGGCTGCGCTTGACCCCCTTGCACCAAAGAGGAAAGAAGGACGCTGCGCGCGCTGGCGCCCGCCTGGCGCCCTCGATCGTCATGGCTTGCGTCACTGGCACCTCGCGAGGTACCCCGCCTTGATATCTCCGTCTCCTCGCGAGCCAGCCTAAGGAGGCTGCGCCTGAGGATGCGCCGTGTCGTCCGCCTCGCGAGGCTTGGCCCCTCGCGAGGGTCTTGAGTCTTGTGCTTGATGAAGATGGGCCATGTTGGGCCCCCATTCGAGCCACGCCGCAGGCCGCAGGCAGGCAAGTCTGGGGACCCCCGTTCCCAGAATGCCGACACAGGCGGCAGCGCTCGGCGATGGTTGGCGCTAGGCGGCGGAGCTCGGCCGACGAGGGAGATGCGGGAGCGGGCGCGGGCTCACGCGGGGAGGCGGCGGCGAGATGGGCCCGCGCGGGCCCCGGATGGGCTCCGCGGGCCGCGGCGGCGGGGAGGTGAGAGAAGGGCGACGGCCGGACAGGTGGCAGCGCGCGATTGGGCGCGGGATGGGGCGGACATGTCCGGGCGAGAGGGTGGACGTGTCCGTCGGCGGGAGGATGAAGAAGCTAGGGTTTCATCCGCGAAAATTTCAGGCGTGGCCACATATTTATAGGTAGAGGGAGCTAGGAGAGTCCAAATGAGGTGCGGTATTCGGCCACGCGATCGTGATCGAACGCTCTAGATGATGGAGAGGGTTTAGGTGGGTTTGGGCCAAATTGGAGGGGTGTTGGGCTGCAACACACACAAGGCCTTTTCGGTCCCTCGGTTAACCGTTGGAGTATCAAACGAAGTCCAAATGATACGAAACTTGACAGGCGGTCTACCGGTAGTAAACCAAGGCCTCTTGGCAAGTCTCGGTCCAATCCGGAAATGTTTAATCCCCACACACGAAAGAAAGATAGAATTGACCACCGGAGGAGAACGAAGCGCCGGAATGCAAAACGGACAACGGGAAAAATGCTCGAATGCATGAGATGAACACATATGCAAATGCAATGCACATGATGACATGATATGCAATGCAAGACATGCAAACAATGACAAGGCAACATCAGCGAATAACTGGACGACACCTGGCACATCGGTCTCGGGGCGTTACAACACTCCACCACTACGAGAGGATCTTGTCCCGAGATCTAGAATGGCACCGGAGGGACAACGGAAGAGAAAAAAAGAAGTAAAACTAAGTTGCTCCTTTGACAAACGAGTGAAACCAAAGAACCTTGCGAGGTGGAGCTTATTTGAAAGAAAGAATACAACAAAGATGAATAAAGTTTAAAACCTCCGTTAGAAACGAGGAGCAAGGAACATCACGAGAACCCTGAAGGTTGCAAGACATGAGAAAAGGGTTGGAATGGACAAGAAGTACATCCAAGCACTTCGGTAGAAACGAGATGTGCAAGGAATGATAAGGATCAATTACGATAACACTCCGGTTAAAGAAGGGGATCAAGGAAGACCAAATTCGGGCAGCACTCCGGTTGAAAATAAAGTAATTGAATAAGAACTTGATAAGGTGATAGAACTTGAAAAGAGGGCACGACACTCCGGTTAAATGGATAAGCACAACAAGAGAATTGTCCTGACACATTCGACATGATGGGTTTCAAAAGATGAGCATCACAATGCCTCCGGAACAAAAGTAAGAATGGAATGAACGAAGCGAAAACAAGATCGTGAGGGAGCATGCTTACAACAAATGCTAGAACGGAGTTGTTGGGAAAAACAACAACGAAAAGAATAAGCTTGGTATGGTCTTATGGAATACATCTCAAAATTATACGGTGACAACCTGCCACTCAAGGGAAAATAATTGGATTGATATGAGCAAAATGACGAGAAAGTATATCGCACCGGAAAGGATAAATGAAGAAATTGGATCATTGATAAACACCATGAGTAGCAACAATCCTTAGGGAAGTCTTTAGGTGAACAATTACCCTAGATAACTCCAATGACGAGATTGATGGATTTAAAATACCTCATTCATAGCAACATGTGAGTTATGAAACATGAACTCAAATTATTAAGAATGACATAACACCATCTCCAATGATATGGAAGAAAGTTTGAACTCCGGATTACAATATGAAGAAAGCTTGAGCTCTTAGAAAAGAATCTCAAAGAACTCTTGGAGAAGGGATATAAATCCTTGATGAACCATCATGTAGAACTTCCGTGAAGAACTCTGGTAAACAAAAGATAACGAAAAGAAAGAGAAGTTGAAAAAACAAGGTGAAACCTTGTAATGATTAGATGGATCTTCGCGATGAAATAAATTGAGAGAGCTTGGAACTCCGGAAAAGAAACGATGAAACAATTGAAACCAAGAATTTTGAAGAGGCTCCGGAATAAGGAAATGAATAAACTCGATGAAACAAGAATAAGAATTACATTGTGCTTAACCTTCACCAATTAAATTGATGACAATCAACGGGTTTTTGCATACTACTTATTCTCGTAGAAAGGATTAAGAGAGATATAGCGTCAAACTTGGGATGGTCTTCAACGAACCACCGGTAGAATTTGAAAGAACGAAAGAATTGATATGATAACCAAGGAAGAGGTCTTGAACGAACCACCGTAAGAATTAAAAATGAACAAAGAAAAGATAAGGAAGACACCAGGAAGAATTAGCAAATGAATGAAGATGCATGAGAGAATTTATATATGAGAGAACGAAGAGATCATGCACTGATTAGAGGATATATGATCGATGCACCGGTAAGATTTGGAGAACGAGAGATGAAAACTGAGAATGAATAACCCTGAATTGGTGAACTCCGGATAACAAAACTGAAAAGACTCCTGAATAACTCCGGATGGGTGAAAATAAATCTCACAATCGAAAATAATTATGAGAGGATGGCAACAAACTAGAGCCACGAATCTCTGAGAGAACCGATAAGATATGGAGGAAAAACTCTTATCCGGTCTTCAAACGCAGAGAATGACGATGAGGAACACCACCATGAATTGTTGAGATACTCCCGAATGAAAATTAGAAAGGTTGAGCCAACGATGGAAAGAATTTGAAAGATCTTGGAGAAAGACATTTGACTGATGATAAATCATTTTTACGTCAAACTTCGAAAAGAATTTGAGAATACCTCCGAGAAAATAGAAGAGTCGGGTAAGATCCTGGAAAAGACCTGTGGGTTAGGCACCACTCAAGAGAAACACCGTTGAAATGATTAAAAAGAGAGGTTGCACCGGTTGAATTACATGACTTGAGTGAGATACCAATCTCCAAAGAGCTTGAACGAATGCAGAGTGGAAACACGAATCTTCGAGATATCTTGAGCACTCCAGAACAATTAAATAGAGAGAAGTGAATGAATATGAGGTGTACCGGCATGAGAAGGTATTTGAAACGAGGAGAAAGATATGATCAATAACGCTTGAATTTAAACCACCGGAGAAGAAAAATGAGTGAAGGATGACGAACTTGAAGCTCCGTTAGAATCTTCATGAGAAACACCGGATAAGAACATTGACGGAAAAGAATGGAGAGACTTCACATCAATAAAAAGATACTTGATCAAGAAATCTGAGTCCTTGGAGAAAAACAAAAGGGAGGGAGGGTGGGAAAAACAAAGACAATTTGGAATGGATGAAACGAACACCGATCAGAAGAAACTGATACTTGATCTTGCGGATGTTGAAATGATCTGATCCACTTGAAGAGAAGCACACCGGTGAAAAGGATTGACATGACAAACTCGATGATCGAGAAGGATTAGTATTCACATAGAAATATGAGAACACCATTTGGGGAAGGTATGGAATCAACACTTGACTTCGAAGCAACTCGAATACCACAACTCAAAACAAAACAAAGGATTGGCTTGCAAAATACGCCGGAACAAACATATGATAGAGATTTCGTACGACGTTTTCGTGGTGGGGCCTACACGGGCTCGATCGTACAACACCATCATGTACAAGGCAGTGCACATGACATACGAAGCGTCCCCGAGTCGGCATAGCCAAGGACTCTTTAAGACACAACGAGACCACTGTAAAACCGACCGTGAATAGGCGGACCACTAGACGTCGAACCCCAATTTCATATCATACATCTGTCGGAAAGATATCCTAAGAGCTACTTGAATTCCCACTTATAAACTCCCGAAATTTTCCCAGTTATGCAATCAGGTGTTGGGGATACAGGGGAAGCATAATATCTCACCCAAACTAGCAAATCCTACATCCAGCTGTATCCATCCTTCAACACATAACCAAGAAACCTTCGGAAATCATCTACCTCAACCTTCGAAAAGCATCCGTTATACAAGTTATGGCAATACTCCCGAACTCCCGCCCCAGTACTGGGTGGCGTCGAGGTTATCTCACCAACGAACTGCATAAAAGAGATTTTCGATGTCGGCGTACTAAACTCAGGTATTCCAGAACTACAATGATAAAATTATGATGACAACACCTCAGAGCTCAACTCCCCGGGACACTTCCACAAAGCCCCTGATAGGAGGCACCAAGACAATGTTATCGTCATAAAACCATCGGAAAGATTCCAAGATACCCGCATGATCCTAAAAAAAATTAGTGAAATTTGAGAAGAGAAGAGTCAAAACTCTACGTCAGGATGCCTTACCAGAGTGATGAAGGGACTGGGAAGTAAAAAGAATTCCTAAACTCTCCGATATATAATTCCTAAATGACTCAAAACATTTTTTCTAGACACAACTCGCCCGCTAATTCGATCAAGCAGTGGGGGCTCCTAAGGTCGGGGAAGGCTCTGATACCAACTTTTAACGCCCTCGATGCGGCTATATCTCCCACGTGTCGAAGCACGACTTAGAGGCATAACCGCATTGAAAGCAATGTCGCAAGTGAGGTAATCTTCACACAACCCATGTAATACATAAAGGGAAAAGATACATAGTTGGCTTACAATCGCCACTTCACACAATTTCATGAATAAAGCATTACATCATCGAGATACAATCAAGGTCCGACTACGGAACCAAAATAAAAGAAGAACCCCAAATGCGACACGGTCAAAGATTGACCCCAACTGGGCTCCACTACTGATCAACTAGGAAGAAACAATACAAAGGACAAGATCTTCATCGAGCTCCTCCTGAGCTTGGCTGCGTCATCTGCACGGACTCATCGGCACCTGCAAACTGGTTTTGGAAGTATCTGTGAGCCACGGGGACTCAGCAATCTCGCACCCTCGCGGTCAAGACTATTTAAGCTTATGGGTAAGGTAAAGGTATGAGGTGGAGCTGCAGCAAGCGACTAGCATATATGGTGGCTAACATACGAAAATGAGTGCGAGAAGAGAAGGCAAAGCACGATCGAGAAACTATGATCAAGAAGTGATCTTAGAACAACCTACGTCAAGCATAACTCCAACACCGTGTTCACTTCCCGGACTCCGCCGGAAAGAGACCATCACGGTTACACACGCGGTTGATGTATTTTAATTAAGGTCAACTTCAGGTTTTCTACAACCGGGCGTTAACAAATTCCCATCTGCCCATAACCGCGGGCACGGATTTCAAAAGTTCAAATCCCTGCATGGGTGTCCCAACTTAGCCCATCACAAGCTCTCACGGTCAATGAAGGAATAGACCTCCTCCCGAGATATTCCGATCAGACTCGGTATCCCGGTACAACAAGACATTTCGACAGGGTAAAACTAAACCAGCAACACCGCCCGAATGTGCCGACAAATCACGATAGGAGCTGCACATATCTCGTTCTCAGGGCACACTCAGATGAGCTCTCCATACAACTAAAACCAAACCTCGAGTTTCCCCGAGGGGGCACTGCACAGGACTCTAGTTCGGACCAACACTCAGAGGAGCACTAGCCCGGGGGGGTTAAATGATGATGACCCTTGAGTCTGCAGAACCCAAGGGAAAGAAAAGGCTAGGTGGCAAATGGTAAAACTAATGTTGGGCATTGCTGGAGAAGTTTTAATTCAAGGCGAACTGTCAAGGGGTTCCCATTATTACCCAACCGCGTAAGGAACGCAAAATCCAGGAACATAACACCGATATGACGGAAACTAGGGCGGCAAGAGTGGAACAAAACACCAGGCATAAGGCCGATCCTTCCACCCTTTACCAAGTATATAGATGCATTAATTAAATAAGATATATTGTGATATCCCAACGAGTAAACATGTTCCAACAAGGAACAACATCTCCATGTTCCAACAAGGAACAAACTTCAATCTTCACCTGCAACTAACAACGCTATAAGAGGGGCTGAGCAAAGCGGTAACATAGCCAATCAACGGTTTGCTAGGACAAGGTGGGTTAGAGGCTTGGTTCAACAATATGGGAGGAATGATAAGCAAGTGGTAGGTATCGCAGCATAGGCATAGCAAAAGAGGGAGCAACTAAGCAAGCAAAGATAGAAGTGATTTCGAGGGTATGATCATCTTGCCTGAAATCCCGCAAGGAAGAAGAACGAGTCCATGAAGAAGATAAACGGACGTAGTCGAACGGATCCTCACAAACGTGACGTTATCAGAACCAACCCGAAGAAGCAAACACCAGAAAAGAAGCACACAACATAGTAAACAACCAACACATGAACATGGTATGATATGCGGGATGTGGTATGCGATGCATATGCATGATTTCCAAAGGAATGAATGAACCTGGCCTCAACATGGAAATCCAAGTGTGCCACTGCAAAGATGAGATGAAATCGCTTCAAAACGACATAAAGATAACCGGAATCGGAGTTGCGGTTTGGAAATGGCAAGCGATTCAAATATGGCCACGTTCTGCGATTTACAGCAAGTAGCCATCTAAATGCAATGAGCTGAACATGCTACAGCACTCAAACATGGCAACAAAATACATGGCAGGGATGCATTCATAATGCTTAACAAAAGTATAGCACTGAGCTACGGCCAATTCATCCATTAACAGGTTCAAACAAGCATGGCAAAAATGCATATGGCAAACAGATCTCAGACTTAGTGAAATTAACACTTGTCTGGAATTTCAGATCAGATAGCACTCTTTGGAGCAACAAAACTACATGCTACAGGACCTGAACATGACAAAGTAAAGAATGGCATGGAGCTAGTCAAAGAGCTCAACAAAAGTCCCTTAGTGACCTTGAGCCAAAAGGGATCACAAAATACATTTGCAAGCATGTGAACGTGGCAAAAACATAATCAGTTTTCAGACTTAGTGAAAACTGGGACATGCTGAAAAAAGATATCAAGTAGGCATGTTTACGAGCTCGAGACACTCACTAAGGAGAAAGTCATGAAAAGCTAACCATACATCCATCAAGAACACACAAAATTCAAGCTAGACATGGCAAGAACAATAACATAGCATGCACGGATCAACTACAACATCATCGGCAAAATTGCAAACAAGTTGATAATCTGCCCAGATTCACAAAGTAGCAAAAGTAGAGCTCGGTTGACTCAAGCTAGGGTGCTCCATCAATGCAAACAAAGACATGGATGGATAGAGCACTACAATATTAACAAAACATCCTTACTGATCATCCTCAAAAGAGGCACGGATCACTAGGAAACAACATGAACATATGGCATCATGAACTAAACAGCTCAAGGACTTAGTGGAAATGCTAAGTCCCTGAAAACAGAATTACCAAGTGCCTCACTTGGCAAGCTTGCACTAGTCACCACACACATCACAAAAATACATGGGTTGCACCTCTGGAAAGATGGAAAAACCCTTAACAAAACGTATGTACAGCATCAGGGCATATCATGCACGCAATAATCATGGCAAAAATGACAAATGTCTAACATGGAGTAGCAGATCTGACAATTAACTCAAGTAGCCCCCTTCTAACAGCATTTAGGGCATCAAGATGAGCTGAAATTGAAATGATGCAATGGAATGAAATGATGTACTCTCTGAGATGAACATTTTGATATGCTATATGCCCAAAACGGAGTTACGGATGCGGAGTTATGACATGATGAATATGGGCATATGAAACATGGAAATCTCGGGGACTTAGTGAAATTTTACCCCGCGAAAAAAGTCAACCCGGGACGAGGAGATCCGGGACGGGGTGGATCCGGTTCGGGATGGCGCCGTTTGTTTCGTCTCCTGGTGGATCTCGTCCATCATCGTCTCCGGCGAGGTCGGGGTTGGCCGGAGTTGATGGATCTGGGCCGGATCTGTCCGGATCCGGCTGGATCTCGACGAGGGCGGCGCGGGCAGGCTTGCCGGCGACAAGGCGGCGGCCGGAGCGGGGTATAGGCGGCGGAGGGTTGCCGGCCGGTGGGAGGATCTAGGGCTCCGGCGAGCAAGGATGGCGGCGGCGACCGGTGGAAAACCACGGCGGGGCGGTGGCGCTCGGAGGCGGCCGGGCGCGCGGGTGGCGGGGGCGAGATGGGCCCGCGCGGGCCCCGGATGGGCTCTGCGGGCCGCGGTGGCGGGGAGGAGAGAGAAGGGCGACAGCCGGACAGGTGGCCGCGCGCGATTGGGCGCGAGACGGGGCAGACATGTCCGGGCGAGAGGGTGGACGTGTCCGTCGGCGGGAGGATGAAGAAGCTAGGGTTTCATCCGTGAAAATTTCGGGGGTGGCCACATATTTATAGGTAGAGGGATCTAGGAGAGTCCAAATGAGGTGCGGTTTTCGGCCACGCGATCGTGATCGAACGCTCTAGATGATGGAGAGGGTTTAGGTGGGTTTGGGCCAAATTGCAGGGGTGTTGGGCTGCAACACACACGAGGCCTTTTCGGTCCCTCGGTTAACCGTTGGAGTATCAAACGAAGTCCAAATGATACGAAACTTGGACAGGCGGTCTACCGGTAGTAAACCAAGGCCGCTTGGCAAGTCTCGGTCCAATGCGGAAATGTTTAATCCCCACTAACGAAAGAAAGATAGAATTGACCACCGGAGGAGAACGAAGCGCCGGAATGCAAAACGGACAACGGGGAAAATGCTCGAATGCATGAGATGAACACGTATGCAAATGCAATGCACATGATGACATGATATGCAATGCAAGACACGCAAGCAATGACAAGGCAACAACAACGAATAACTGGACGACACCTGGCACATCGGTCTCGGGGCGTTACACCGAGTTTGTGTAATCGGTCTCACCGAGATTACGTTATGCCCTAACCCTAACCATATCGGTCCCACCGAAAATCTCTAACGGTCACTAGGTTTACTATTTCGGTCCAACCGAGTTTGTTGATTCGGTCCCATCGAGATTGGTAAATTGTGTGTAGCGGTTGGATTTTGTGTGGAGGCTATATATACCCCTCCACCTCCTCTTCACTCGTGGAGAGAGCCATCAGAACACATCTACACTTCCAACTTATATGTTCTGAGAGAGAACCACCTACTCATGTGTTGAGGCCAAGATATTCCATTCCTACCACATGAATCTTGATCTCTAGCCTTCCCCAAGTTGCTTTCCACTCAAATCTTCTTTCCACCAAATCCAAATCCTGTGAGAGAGAGTTGAGTGTTGGGGAGACTATCATTTGAAGCACAAGAGCAAGGAGTTCATCATCAACACACCATTTGTTACTTCTTGGAGAGTGGTGTCTCCTAGATTGGCTAGGTGTCACTTGGGAGCCTCCGACAAGATTGTGGAGTTGAACCAAGGAGTTTGTTAGGGCAAGGAGATCGCCTACTTCGTGAAGATCTACCGCTAGTGAGGCAAATCCTTCGTGGGCGATGGCCATGGTGGGATAGACAAGGTTGCTTCTTCGTGGACCCTTCGTGGGTGGAGCCCTCCGTGGACTTGCGTAACCGTTACCCTTCGTGGGTTGAAGTCTCCATCAACGTGAATGTAGGATAGCACCACCTATCCGAACCACGGGAAAAACATCCGTGTCTCCAATTGCGTTTGGATTCTCCAAACCCTTCCCTTTACATTCTTGCAATTTGCATGCTTTACTTTCCGCTGCCTATATACTCTTTGCATGCTTGCTTGATATGTATTGTGAATGTTGAAATTGTGCCTAAACTCCACTTAAACCGAAAAAGCTTAAAAACTGCAACTTTAGCATTAAGTGTCTAATCACCCCCCCCCCCTCTAGACACATCTACTTGAAGGTCCTACAAGTGGTATCAGAGCTTTGGTCTCCATTGCCTTGGTTTAATCACCATTGGAGGAAGATGGATGTGTCTACTTTAGGGAGTCTTAGACATAGAGTGCATATTCTTGATGGAGAGTATTTTCATGAGTGGAAAAATGAGATGCTTGTAACTTTCAATCAATATCATTTGAACAAGTATATTGCTAGCCCTTGTGCACCTCATATTGATCCTTTGCATCCTACCCTAGATGAAGATATCGACATAATTCGCAATCTTAGAACTATTGAGCTCATCATTAGCGGATTGCCCAAAAATTTGATTGCTAGTTTTCCTACTCTTAATTGTGCCTATACTATATGGAAATTTCTTGAGGAACGATTTCCCGATTATTCCTTGAAAAATTTGGATGAAATTCTCCATAAATCTATTGCCTTGAGTAAGATGAACTCTAGTGATCCTAGTTTTGGTGATTGTCTATTTGAGCTTACCAATCTCAACCGTGCTAAAGGAGATGTTGGAATCATTATATCCTAAGCTATAAGAATTCATAAAGGTGACCACTTTGATGATCATTTATCTAATGAATTACCCTCTCTAGGAAATGATGAGTCACAAGATTATGGTGAACATGGATACTATGATGATGATGATGATGATGATGATAGTGACTTCGATCTTGATGATGCAATGAGACATTTTGGTCTTATGGCAAATATTCGGGGATATGTGTTAGGAGAAAAGGAATGGGTTCTTGATAGTGGATGTACTGATCATATGACCGGAGATGAAGAGATGTTCCGTGAGCTTGCTGAAAATGACGGCCCTCGAAAATATGTCACCTTTGGTGATAATTCAAAGGGTAAAGTGGTTGGCCTTGGTAAGGTGGCCATCTCACATGATAGTTCCATTCAAAATGTCATGCTCGTTGAATCTCTCGGCTACAACTTACTTTCAGTATCTAGACTTGCTGATTTTGATTTGAATGTCCTATTTACTAAGGTAGATTGCCAAGTGTTTCGTCGAGACAATCATAAAATGGTCTTTACCGGTATGCGTAGAGGTGATCTTTACATTGTCGATTTCTCTAAAAAGGCACAACCTAAAACTTGCTTTATTGTTAAATCCTTAAAAGGTTGGTTGTGGCATAGACGACTAGGTCACGTTGGCATGAGAAACCTTGACAAGCTTATTAAAGGAAATCATATCCTTGGAGTTAACGATGTCATATTTGATAAGGATAGACTTTGCAGTGCTTGTCAAGCAGGTAAACAGGTTGGAGAAAGGCATCCCGTGAAGAACATCATGACCACAAGGAGGCCACTCGAGCTACTTCATATGGATCTTTTTGGTCCCAACGCCTACAAGAGTCTCGGTGGAAATTCTTTTGGTCTAGTTATAGTTGATGATTTTTCAAGATTTACGTGGGTGTTCTTTCTTGATGACAAGTCGCAGGTCCAGAAGATCTTCAAAAACTTCGCCAGGAAGGCCCAAAATCAGTTTGACGTGAAGATCAAGAAGGTTCGGAGTGACAACGGAACGGAGTTCAAGAACACAAATGTGGACACCTTCCTTGACGAAGAAGGGATTTCACACGAGTTCTCGGCTACGTACACACCTTAACCAAATGGAGTTGTTGAGAGGAAGAACCGGACGCTCATCGAAATGGCGAGAACGATGCTTGATGAGTACAAGACGCCGAAGCACTTTTGGGAAGAAGCGGTTGAGACAGCTTGTCATGCAACAAATCGCTTGTATCTTCACAAGCTACTCGGCAAGACAGCATACGAGCTCCTCACCGGTAACAAACCCCAAGTTGGATACTTTCGAGTATTCGGCTCAAAGTGCTACATTCATGACAAGCATCGTCGTTCAAAGTTTGCTCCTAAATCTCATGAAGGTTTTCTACTTGGTTATGGCTCAAACTCTCACACTTACCGTGTCTACAACAATTTCACCCGAAAGGTTGAAGAGACGGTAGATGTGAAGTTTTATGAATCTAATGGCTCGCAAGTAGAGAAATTGCCAATTGATGTAGGAGACAAAGACCCTTCAGAAGCAATCCAAGACTTGTCTATTGGCAAAATTCGTCCAACGGAGGTGAAGGAGAGTACCTCGTCCGTCCAAGTGGAAGCTTCTACTTCACGACAAGGTGAACCAAGAATTGATACGGAAGCATCCACAAGTGGGACACACCAAGACGAAGAAGACGAGGAAATGCATCAAGACGAACATCAACAACCTCCTTCTCCACCACGACAAGAGAACGACAACGTCAACAATGAAGAAGGCCAAGAAGAAGAACAAGATGAAGAAGATGCTCAACGAAGACCCAAGCAAAAGCTCTCACAAGTTCGAGCAAGAATTGCCAAAGATCATCCTGTCGAGCAAATCTACAATGATATTCAAACCGGGAGAATCACTCGCTCAAAAACTCGTTTAGCTAACTTTTGTGAAAACTATTCATTCATCTCTAGCATTGAACCTATGAAGGTTGAAGAAGCATTGGAAGATCCGGATTGGATAAACGCTATGCATGAAGAGCTACACAACTTTCAGAGAAACCAAGTTTGGACATTGGTTGAGAAGCCCGACAACAACCACAACATCATTGGTACCAAATGGGTGTTTCGCAACAAGCAAGATGAAGATGGACAAGTGGGTCGCAACAAAGCACGTCTCGTCACCCAAGGGTACACACAAGTCGAAGGTATGGACTATGGTGAGACATATGCTCCCGTTGCTAGACTTGAGTCCATTCGCATCTTACTTGCCTATGCTAATCACCATAATATCACCTTGTACCAAATGGACATTAAAAGTGCTTTTCTAAATGGTGAAATAGAGGAGGAAGTTTATGTCAAACAACCTCCCAGCTTTATCAATCCTAAGAAACCAAATCATGTTTACAAACTTCACAAAGCTCTTTATGGTCTTAAACAAGCTCCTAGAGCATGGTATAAATGCTTGACCAAGTTCCTTATTGCAAGTGGTTTTGAAATTGGTAAAATTGATTCTACTCTTTTTACTAAAAGGGTTAATGGAGAACTATTTGTATGCCAAATTTATGTTGATGATATCATATTTGGTTCAACTAACCCTCTCTTTAGTGAAAAGTTTGGAAAGCTAATGTCAGAGAAGTTTGAGATGTCTATGATGAGTGAACTCAAATTCTTTCTCGGTTTGCAAATCAAGCAAACTAAGGAAGGTACATTTGTCTCTCAAACGAAGTACACCAAGGACTTATTCAAGAAGTTCAATATGCAAGAATGCAAAGGTATGCCTACACTCATGCCTACTAGTGGACATCTTGATTTGACCAAAGATGGTGAACCAGTTGATCAAAAGGTTTATCGCTCTATGATTGGTTCTTTGTTATACCTATGTGCTTCATGTCCCGACATTATGCTAAGTGTGTGCATGTGTGCACGTTATCAAGCTGCTCCTAAAGAATGTCATCTTAAGGCCGTGAAAAGGATAGTGAGATACTTAATTCATACACCAAACTTTGGCATTTGGTATCCTAAGAGGTCTTCTTTTGATCTTGTTGGCTATTCCGACTCGGATTATGCCGGAGACAGGGTTGATAGAAAGTCCACTTCAGGTACTTGTCAATTTCTTGGTAGATCTCTTGTGTCTTGGTCTTCCAAGAAACAAAACTCGGTATCCTTATCCACCGCCGAAGCGGAATACATTGCCGCTGGTTCATGTTGCTCAATTACTTTGGATGACCCAAACTCTTAAAGATTATGGGATCTATGTGAAACATGTTCCACTGCTTTGTGACAATGAAAGTGCTATCAAAATTGTTCATAATCCTGTACAACATTCTCGAACTAAGCATATTGAATTTCGTCATCATTTCATTCGAGACCATGTTGCTAAGGGTGACAATGATCTTAAGCATGTTCGCACCAATAAGCAATTAGCAGATATATTTACTAAACCTCTTGATGAGAAAGTATTTTGCAGGTTGAGAGGTGAATTGAACATTATTGATGCTTCGAACTTGGAGTAGGAACTCCATTGGATACATGCAAGACATGAGCTTATGACTAATCCATGATATATCTCTTATGATGACTATCTTATGTCTTGGATATATTTGTACCTTGCATGTTGTCTAACCCATGTAGGTGCTTGGTTGAATCTAATTCCATGAGATTGCGACTCACTCACATCTTGAGCAATCTCTACATCACCAAGTCTCTACACAATGGTGGTTGAAGACAAGGAAGCACAAAACCATTCAAACATATCCTTTGACAAATTCTATGTTGAGCTTCATGATTGTCATTTTTGGATACACAAGTGCTCTTCCTTGCAAGAAATAACCCATGTAGGTAGATGAACTCAAACTCCAAGTGGTGCTCCCAACTCTTGATGAGCTACATCAACCTTGAGCACCCACACAAGTTCAACTACATGAGCAAGAACCACACCACCACCCAAGGTATGTTATTCCATCTTAGAGAAGCTTTACTCCAAGACATGAGTCAAAGCAACTCAACAAGATGTGAATACATCAAGATGCTTAAACGAAAAATGGTAACCCCATTTTGAGCTTAAACGATGAGTATGACCTATGATCAAGTGTTCTCACTTGACTCCTAAGTCAATATACTCTAACATAGGTGACTATGTCACCACCCAACTCTAGATGAAGTTCTCTTGTGTTCTTTTCTGTGTTATTGCATTTGTCTCATGCATATTTATTTTCTTTCTCTTTTTTAAAAAAAACTTCATCTAGATCTTTCAGTTTCTTCTCTTTTCTTTTTGTTTTTGTTCTGCATTTTCTGCATTCAATTCCTTGCAAATCCTTCAGATAATTCATTGCAAATCTTTGTGAGATCCTACATGTTTAGTGAGCTGATGTGACAAGTGTTTTTCTCTGTGTTGAACTCGGTTTCACCGACTTGTAGTTTTTGGTCCAACCGAATCTTTTCGGCCCCACCGAAACATGCCACTCGGTGCCACCGACTTCACAACAGGAAAAACAGCTTGCCACTTGTTCTACATTTCTTCTGATCCAGCTCTACTCAATGAATCTTGTCCTCTACAAGCATCACAGTTTTATCCATTGCTTTGTGCTAAGTCTCAAGGACCAAACCTATACGACCGATTCCAGAAAGCCCTTCTTTGAAATTGATGTCAAAGGGGGAGAGAGAGAGATCACATCAAAGCTTATCACCTACAAGGGAGAAAGTATTAAGGGGGATAAAGAGATTTCCAGGGGGAGAGAATACTCAAGGATCCCAGATGCTTGTTGTTCAAGAGGAGAGATGTCACATCTCTTTTTGGGGGAAAGACATGTTCATATGTGCTTATTTCCATTAAGTTCTATCCATTTGTATCTTTCAGCTCTGATTTTCTGTTCCCTATCTTCTCCCAATATCCCATGTAAGATTCAGGGGGAGCAAGACACCTAAGGGAAAGAAATCAGTCAAATTCATTGCATATCTTTACTCTTGGGGACATGTTGAATCCATTGTGGTACCTTGTACTCACTCTCTACATGTCATCCCAGTCTTGGTACTCTTGTGGCTTCTTTGGTTTGCTCTGGCTAGTGGAGGTACCTGTGTTATCTAACCTTGTTTGTGCAGGTTCATTCCATCCTAAGCCAGCTAAAGACTACAAGGTAAGTGTATGCATCAAAATCATGAGTATGAGGAATTCTTGCTTATGTACATACTTTTTGCAAGAAGGACTCATGAGCATGAAGGTATTTTCCTTGATAATCTTTTGCTCTGATGTATATGGCCAAGATACATGTAACACATTGCCTACTCTGTCATGGTTATGCTCTCACATGCCTCTATATTTCACATTTACATGAGTGGATACATGTAGGGGGAGCCTATGCTTGTTACATGTCCTTCCAAAGCTTTACTTGCTATTCTTTATATCTTTATCTAAAGCTTTGATGTATGTTGCCATCAATTACCAAAAAGGGGGAGATTGAAAGCACAAGTGCTCCCTAGGTGGTTTTGGTAATTAATGACAACATATCTCTTGTTGGACTAACGTTTCTATCTAGTATGTTTCAGATAAGTTCAACAATGGAGTGGCATGGACTAAAGGTTGTGGGAAATTTTCCAAGATGCTAAGGACAAAGGATTGGCTAAAGCTTAAAGCTCAAGACTCTTCATTTTACATTTTAGTGATCCAAGATCACATTGAGTCCATAGGAAAAGCCAATACTATCAAGGAGGGATGAGGTGTTGCTTAATGAGCCTCTTGCTTCAAGTGCTTAATGATATGCTCCAAAATCCTCAGCTTCTTTCCCACTTCCACATATGACCTAAACCTAAGCCAAACTCGGACCTACCGATTATTTCTATCCGGCGCCACTAAACCTAAGTCTTATTTGATACTGGTGCATCGCATTCTTTCATGCCATATCTATTTAAATCGAACCACAATTTTGACATAGAGGTTCTACCTAGAGCATTGCAAGTTGTTTCTCCGGCTAAGCGTTTGAGATCTAGCATGTTGGTTCCGAATGTCGGTATCAAGATGGGGCAACTATAAATTTCTGTCTTCCCCAATTGTTCTTAGCGACTCGGATATTGATCTAATTCTCGGGATGGACTTGCTTTCTAGGCACAAGGCTCAGCTTGATTGTGCTGCCACGGAAATTCAATTGACACACTATTTTGAGGATGTGATCATCTAAGTCGCTCGTGACGAAACCATTCGACTGTTTTCTCTTGACGAGAAGGGCGAGTTGAATGTCATTTATCAAATTCCAGTCGTTTGTGAATACCAAGACGTCTTTCCAGAAGAGCTTCCGGGAATGCCTCGTCACCGGCTAGTGTAATTCATTATCGATCTTGAGCCTGACACGGAACCCGTTTGCAAGCGTCCTTAGAAGCTTGGACCAGAGGAGTTGAAGGAATTGAAGAAACAGCTCGATGAACAAGAGCGTCTAGGTCTGATCAGACTGAGTTCATCTCCATGGGGTTGTGGTGTTCTTTTTGTCCGGAAGGATGGAACGGACGAACTCTACGTCGACTACCATCCATTGAACAAGAAGACAATAAAGAACAAGTATCCACCTCCTAACATCAATGAGCTATTCGAGCAACTTAAAGGTGATAAAGTTTTCTCCAAGCTTGACCTCCGTATGGGTTATCATCAGATTTGCATTCGTGAACAAGATATCCCCAAGACAACATTCAGAACAAGCTATGGTTCTTATGAATATATTGTCATGTCTTTCGGCCTTGTCAATGCTCCTCCAACGTTCTCTCGCATGATGAACTTCATCTTCAACCCCTACACAAATGATTTCGTTCTGGTGTATCTCGATGATATCTTGGTCTTCTCCAAGAATAAGGAGGATTATGCCAAGCACTTGAGGATGGTGCTTGACAAGCTCAGGGAGTATCAATTCTATGCGAAGTTTTCCAAGTGTGAGTTCTGGCTTGATGAATTTCTTTACCTCGGTCATATCATCTCTGCCAAGGGCATCGCTATTAATTCCAAGAAGGTGTCTGCAATTGTGAACTGGAAACCTCCTCAGAATGTCAAGTAGCTCCGTAGTTTTCTTGGACTTGCAAGCTATTCTCGAAGATTCGTTGAGAATTTCTGTAAGATTGCAAAGCCTCTTTCCAACCTCCTCCAGAAGCATGTCAAGTATGTCTGGACACCAGAGTGTGATGTTGCTTTCAGCACCCTCAAAGAGAAGCTTGTCTCAGCTCCTATCTTGACTGCTCCTGATGAATCCAAGCCATTCGAAATTTTCTGTGATGCCTCCTTGCAAGGTCTAGGCGCTGTGTTAATGCAAGAGAAGAAAGTTGTGGCCTATACCTCTCATCAGTTGAAGCCCAGCGAAAGGAACTACCCCACTCACGATCTTGAGTCGGTGGCAGTTGTCCATGCGTTATTAACCTGGAGACATCTCTTGTTTGGAAGGAAAGTGGACTTTTTCATCGGTCACAAGAGTCTCAAGTACATCTTCACTCAACCCAACCTCAACCTCTGGCAGACTTGATGGGTCGAAATGATTCAAGAGTACAATCCGAGTATTGAATATACTCCAGGAAAGGCCAATGTCATTGCAGATGCTTTGAGCAGGAAGGCTTATTGCAACATCTTAATTCTCAAGCCCTTACAACCGGACCTTTGTGAAGCTTTCTGCAAACTCAATCTCCAAGTTGTTCCTCATGGCTTTCTTGCCAATCTACAAGTCTCTCCTACTTTGGAGGATCAAATTCGTGAGGCACAACTCCTGGATAACATGGTGAAGAAGGTGAAACATGGGAGTGCCAAGGGTCTGTCCAAATACAAGTGCTATCGCATTGATGACAAAGACACTATTCTTCGAGGACCGGATTGTGTTTCCTAAAGTTGATCTAAGGAAGGTCATAATGAACGAGGCGCACAATTCTCTTCTATCCATTCATCCTGGAAGTACAAAGATGTACCATAACCTCAAGCAGTCGTATTGGTGGACTCGAATGAAGGGAGAGATTGCTCAATTCGTGAATGAATGTGATGTCTGCCAAAGGGTGAAAGTAGAACACCAACGACCAGCTGGTCTCCTCCAACCTCTCGCTATCCCAGAATGGAAGTTTGACCATATCGAGATTGACTTCGTTACTAGATTCCCTAAGTCCAAGCGTGGGAATGATGCTATTTTCGTTGTCATCGACAAGCTTACAAAAGTGGCTCATTTCCTTCCAATCAAAGAATCTATCACAGCAACTCAGTTGGCAGAGCTATACACCTCCAGGATTGACTCCTTGCATGGTATTCCGCAATTGGTCTCTTCAGACCATAGAAGCATTTTCACCTCCAAGTTCTGGGACTCCTTCCAGAAGGCCATGGGCACCAACATTCGCTTCAGCACAGCTTTCCGTCCTCAAACAAGTTGCCAAGTCGAGAGAGACAATCAAATCCTTGAAGATATGCTCAGGGCTTGTGTCATTTTCTTCGGTATGTAGTGGGAAGATTGTTGGTGGGAACGACACCTATGGGATCACAAGAATCCCTACTGTGGTTAGCGGGGCGCGGGGTCGTGAGAAGAGCGGATCAAACAGATAGCACACGGTTCATTTATCCAGGTTCGGGCTGCGAGGATGCGTAAAACCCTACTCCTGCTTTGGTGGATTGTATATCTGTGTTCTTGAACTAGCTATGGGGCGTGAGGAGCTCCAAAAAAGCCGAATCCTCCCTCTGGTTGCCTCGGGCCTCCTTTTATAGAAAAAGGGGTTGCCACAGTGGCACATAGGAGGTGGAAAGGGTACAGTGATGCGATGTTATCCCTCGCATTACATGACAAGGCGCATTTAATGCATCTTGCTTAGGTGTCCTTGCTTTATCGGGGACGGGGGAGAGACCTGTCTCGTCCGTCGCCACTCCTTCTTGTGTCGACACGCGCCCTGGCCAGCGACGGCTGTGATGCCACGTAGGTAGGCAGGCAGCTGAGGTGGCACAGTGGTGGGTCTTCACGAAGATTTGCATGCCACCACGCAGGTGCCTGCCCAGCTGGTTGGGTCGGCAGCTGCATGCATGCGGTGGTGGAGGTTTAATCGGCGTGGGCCTGATGGTGGCCCCGCGGGTGTCCTCGACAAGGGACTTGCCGAGGCGCCTGCTGTCATCCCCGGCAAGGCGCTTGCCGGGGGCCTTGTGGTCTTCCTCGGCTGGGATCCTGCCAAGGGTTGTCGTCTCCTTAGTGCGTATCTGATCTTGAATGTCTTCACAAAGATCTGCATGCCGCCACGGGGATGTCTCCCGAATCCTTGCCCTATGGGGGCAGTGGACTCAAGGGTGATTTGCTCCGTAGGTGTGGGGCGAGTTGCCGCGGCAAGGGTCTTGCCGGGGTTGCTAAAACTGTCTCCCGGCAAGGATCTTGCCGGGGGAGTCCGCTTCGTCCCCTTTGCTCTTCATGGTCTTGGCCTTGGCGTCGTTCTAGTTCTCTTGTGCTTCGGTCTTACCCTGGCTCACCTCCCTTGCCTTGCTTGGTGTGGTGGTGCCCGTGGCTCAGACTGCCCATGCACAGTTATAGGGGTACAAAAAAGTGTACCCCTCTTTTTGTACATCGACAAAGATTGTCTTCCATATGCCGAGTTCTCCTACAACAACAGCTTCCTTGTGAGTTCGGACAAGGCCCCATTTGAAATTCTCTATGGGAGAAAGTGTCGTACTCCTCTCAATTGGTCAGAGACTGGTGAACACCAACTTCTTGGCAACGACTTGATCATAAAAGCTGAAGAAATGTGTAAATTCATTCGTGAAAATCTCAAAGCCGCGCAATTGCGCCAGAAGAGTTATTATGATAGAAAGCACCGTGACTTGGATTTCGAGATCGGAGACCATATCTACCTCCCCGTCTCTCCAATGAAAGGTACTCGACGCTTCGGTATCAAAGGGAAGCTTGCCTCGAGATACGTGGGTCCTTTCAAGATCATTGGTAAAAGAGGCGACCTCGCCTATCAACTCGAGCTTCTGTCCAACTTCGCAAATGTGCATGATGTTTTTCACATGTCACATCTTCGCAAGTGCTTCAAGACTCCTGAATGCACTATCAACTTCAAAGAGATTGATCTCCAAGAAATTTGTCCTATCATGAGCATCCCATTGCTATTCTTGAAGTAACCAAGCGCAAGACTCGCAACAAGTCAATCAAATTCCTGGAAGTGAAGTAGTCACACCATTCCGACCGAGAAGCCACCTAGGAACTCGAGAATCACCTCCATTCTGAATATCCAGAGTTTTTTCAGTCCTAGATCTCGGGACAAGATCCTCTTTGTAGTGGTGCAGTGTTGTAACACCCCGGATGTAACTTGCCATATTTGTCACTCCGACTCTTGCCATTTTCAGATTTATGTTATGAGATTCCCTTCGTGGTTGGGTTTTTGTCTTCATTTTGCATTTTGTTCATGTCATGCATTTCATATCATGTCATCATGTGCATCGCATTTGCATTCGTGTTCATCTCATGCATCCGAGCATTTTCCCCATTGTTCGTTTCGCAATCCAACACTCCCACATGCACCCGGCGCACCCCTCTTGTCTCTTTTCATTAGCGGGAGAAATAGTTCTCGGAATGGATCGGGATTTGTCATGTGGCCTTGGTACACCACCGGTACACCGCCTGTCAAATTTTGTTCCATTTGGAGGTCGTTTGATGCCCCAACGGTTAACCGGGTAGCCCCAAAAGCCTCTTTTGTGTTGCAGCCCAACACCCCTCCAAAACATCCCAATAACCCATCCAAACCACCTCCATGTTCTCCGCCGTCGGCTCATGATCGTGTGGGCGAAAACTGCACCCCATTTGGACACTCCTAGCTCCATCTACCTATAAATTTGCACCTTTCCTCGTAATTCCGGGTACCGAAACCCTAGCCCCGCTCCTCTCGCACGTCGGACGTGTCCGCGCCCGCTGGACGAATATCCGCCGCCGCCCGCATCCAACCAGGGGACGACACGTGGCACATCTCCGCTGCCGCCGCCAGCTGCGCGGCCCGCGCGCCGCCCGTTGCCGCCCGAGCATCTCTCCGCCGTGCGCCCGTCCGCCGCCCTCCGCCACGCTCCACCACCCCTGCGCCGGCCGAGCTCCGCCACGCCACTCCTCGCGTCCGGCCGCTGCCCCGCCATCGACGACCGCCGCTTGTCCTCGCCGCCACCGCGGGACCTCATCGCCGACACCGGATCCGGTGACCCCGGCCACGCCGGCGAGCTCCCCGCGCCTCCTCCGTCGTCGCCCTCAACTCCGGCATCCTCTCCGGCGAGATCCGGCCCCACCTCGGTTCGCGTGCCACCGGAACCCTAGATCTGGGCGAGGTCAATTTCTGCATTATTTTTATGCCTCCTTCATCATGCCACATCTTGGTGCTCGTAGCTCCGATTCATGTATATGATATGTCAAAATGTTCGTCTCGTTGAGCTATTCATGTTAGTATTATTTGCATGCATGTTACTATCCATTATGATGCCATTTCCATAGTTGAAGAGTGCTATAAAATGTTACCTGCTGGTTCTTAACAGAACGTGGTGATTTGTCATTTTTGTTGCATTTGGTGTGTGCATCCTATGAGCATGAGGTCTACATGTGTTTTGAACTAAATCATGCCATCTTTACAGGGGTGCAAGTCTTGTATTTTTTTGATCTATGTGGTGACTAGCACAAGCATGCAAAGTAGGCTCCATGATGTTATTGTTTTCAGGGACTTAGGATTTTGCTAAGTCCTTTTCCTGCTATTATTTTGATGCCATGTAAACTTATTTTGAGATACTTCAGTAAGGATGTTTTGAACATGTGGTCATGCTCTATCCATTCATGCCTCTGGTTGCAATTATGGAGGGCTCTAGCATGTCTTTTTCTTGCTCAACTTTTGCTATATATTATTCCTGGCAGATTGTTAACATGTTAATCAATATTGCCATGGTTGTTTCTAGTGATGCATGTACACTATTAACTTGTTATTGCCATGTTTAGCTTCATGAACATGTCTTCTTACTGTTGGTATGCTTATGTTGTCATTTAATGCTTTGTGGTGAGTGGCATGAGCTCGAAAAGTTGCTATCATGAATCTGTTTATGGCATGAGCTCGCAAAGTCTGAAACTGTTAATTAAACTTGCTATGTTTACATGGGTGCCATCAGATTGTCTGTGCCTTTTTGGCTCATGTTCATTAAGGGAGTTTTGTTCTATGCATTTAGTAGAATCAAGTCGTGCCTTTGGTTTCTATGATATGGTCCTGTAGCATGTTGGTTTCTTGCTCTAAACACTGGTTTCTGATGTGGTTTTGCCATGTTAGTATTTTCACAAAGTCTGTGAAGATGATATCTTTTGCACTTTTGTCATGCTTGTTTGAACCTGTCCTTGTGTGTTCTAGCCATAGCTCCATGTTCATGTTTTGTCAAGCATCTCTTGTACATCATGGCCATATTCTTTTTCGCTATGTTGTAGAGCAGTAGCTTAGTTTCTTGTTGCATTCTTAGTGCTATCATGTTGTTAATCGCATATTTGCACCATTCTTGTGTTGCTTCTCATTTGCAAACCGTGCATTCGTTTCCGGTGATCCTTATCTCGATTTTGACTGAAATCACCTCATCTTTCCAGCAGCATACTTGGTTTGCCAAGTTGATGCCTTGGTCATAATTTCCCTTCCGGTGCACGCATATGCATTGCATATAATATCTTGCATATCATGCCATGTATTGCATCATGTTGCTTGCGCATTGCACCGTGATTGATTGTTGTTCCATTGCCGGTGTTCTTGCTTTGGGTAGAGCCGAGACGAGTACGTGAACGAGTAACCTTTTGAGTACGCTAATGAGGATCAAGCTTTCCACAACTCTGAGAACATTGCAGGCAAGATGACCATACCCTTGAAATCACTTATATCTCCGCTTGCTAGTTGTTCGTTCTATCACTATGTCGCGCTACCTACCACTTTTTTATCATGCCTTCCATATTGCCACGTCAAGCCTCTAACCCACCTTCCCTGCAAACCGTTGTTTGGCTATGTTATCACTTTCGCTCAGCCCCTCCTATAGCGTTGCTAGTTGTAGGTGAAGTTGAAGTTTGTTCCATTTGGGAACATGGATATGTTGGGATATCGTAATATCTCTTATTTTAATTAATGCATCTATATACTTGGTAAAGGTTGGAAGGCTCAGCCTCTTGCCAGGTGTTTTGTTCCACTCTTTCCGCCCTATTTTCCGTCATACCTGTGTTATGTTCCTTGATTTTGCGTTCCTTACGCGGTTGGGGTTATGGGTCCCCCTTGACAGTTTACCTTGAATAAAACTCCTCCAGCAAGGCCCAACCTTGGTTTTAAAATTTCCTAATAGCCTATTACCCTTCCCTTGGGTCGCCCAACCCGAGGGTCATCTTTATT
This sequence comes from Triticum monococcum, assembly GCA_034509565.1. Lineage (NCBI taxonomy): Eukaryota > Viridiplantae > Streptophyta > Magnoliopsida > Poales > Poaceae > Triticum > Triticum monococcum. The sequence continues at coordinate 306,322,399 of CM067844.1, read as the reverse complement.
TTAACCCCCCCCCCCCCCCCGCCCCGGGCCAGTGCTTCTCTAAGTGTTGGTCCGAACAAAGCCGCCTGCGGGGCCACCTCAGGGAAACTCAAGGGCTAGTTTTACTCGTGGCCTGTCTCATCCGTTGTGCCCTGAGAACGAGATATGTGCAGCTCCTATCGGGATTTGTTGGCACATTCGGGTGGTCTTGCTGGTCTTGTTCTACCATTGTCGAAATGTCTTGTAACCGGGATTCCGAGACTGATCGGGTCTTTTTGGGAGAAGGAATATCCTTCGTTGACCGCGAGAGCTTGTGATGGGCTAAGTTGGGACACCCCTGTAGGGTATAAACTTTCAAGAGCCGTGCCCGCGGTTATGTGGCAGATGAGAATTTGTTAATATCCGGTTGTAGAGAACTTGACGCTTGACTTAATTAAAATACATCAACCGCGTGTGTAGCCGTGATGGTCTATTTTCGGCGGAGTCCAGGAAGAGAACACGGTCTCGTGTTATGCTTGAATGTAATTAGTTTCAGGATCACTTCTTGATCACATCTAGCATCTCGACCATTTGTGTTGCTTCTCTTGTCGTTCTTATTTGCGTATGTTAGCCACCATATATGCTTAGTGCTTGCTGCAGCCCCACCTCACTACCTTTTCCCTGCCCATAAGCTTAAATAGTCTTGCTCTCGCGGGTGTGAGATTGTTGAGTCCTCGTGACTCACGGATACTTCCCAACAGTTGCAGGTGCCGATGATACCAGTGTAGATGATGCTACCGAACTCAATTTGGAGTTCGACGAGGATCTAGGTCGTTACTATGTTTTGTTTCCTGATGATCTGTAGTGGAGCCCAGTTGGGACGATCGGGGATCTAGCATTTGGGGTTTATCTTCCTTTTCTTCTGGATTTGACCGTAGACGGTCTTGGAGTGTATTTGGATGATGTATGAATTATTTAAGTATTGTGTGAAGTGGTGATTGTAAGCCAACTCTTTATCCCTTTCCTATTCAGTACATGGGATTGTGTGAAGATTACCCCACTTGCAACTAAACCACCATGCGGTTATTCCTCTAAGTCGTGCCTCGACACGTGGGAGATATAGCCGCATTGTGGGTGTTACACCGCTCCATCATAGCATGCCAACTTTCATATATTTCAGACGAGTTTAGGATTTACCAGAATTTTAAAACACCGTATCTCATTGTTTGCGGCCTAGTGATGGTGCAAGGGTATTTGACATTCATTCCCATTTCTTGCATGGGACCTAAGCATGCACCCAAGGACACAGATTTGAATTTTCAACCAATTTATATTCATTAGAGCATGTGCATTTAGTTCAAATTTGAATTATGCACATGAATGCATTGAAAAATCAGTTAATGCATAAAAATGTCCAAACGAACCCTGAAAAATCACAAAAATTGACACAACACTCCTGTTGTTCTATGTTGACACAAGAAAAATTTAGAAAGCAATAAAAGTCAATGGACATCATTTCGTCCCCAATGGTGAAACGTTCCCTACCGAAACCAACAGGCTTGTTGTGAGAAGCTCTGGTTTGTGAGAAGCATATATCCAAACCTGCCCCAAATGGGACAAAAAATTTACCATGGCATGTTGATGCCACTCCATGATAGCATGCCAAGTTTCATGAATTTCAGACGAGTTCTGGATTTACCAGAATTTAAAAACCAAGTATCTCAATGTTTGCGGCCGAGCGATGGTGGCAGGGTGTTTAACATTCATTCCCATTTCTTGCATGGGACCTAAGCATGCATCAAAGGACACATAGTTGAATTTTCAACCAATTTATACGCATTAGAGCATGTGCATGTAGTTCAAACTTGAATTATGCACATGAATGCATTGAAAACTCAGTTAATGCGTAAAAATGTCCAAACGAACCCTGAAAAAACACAAAAATTGACACAACACTCCTATTGTGCTACGTTGACACGAGAGAGAGGCAATGGATATCATTTTGTCCCCAAAGGTGGCACGTTCCCTACCGAAACAATCATGCTTGTTGTGAGAAGCTCTGGTTTGTGAGAAGCATATACCCAAACCTGCCCCAAATGGGACAGAAAATTTACCACGGCATGTTGATGTCGCGCCATGATAGCATGCCAAGTTTCATGAATTTCAGAAAAGTTTAGGATTTATTAGAATTTAAAAACAAGGTATCTCAATGTTTGCGGCCGAGTGACGGTGGTAGGGTGTTTGACATTCATTCCCATTTCTTGCATGGGACCTAAGCATGCAACCAAGGACACAAATTTGAATTTTAAACCAATTTATATGCACTAGACCATGTGCATGTAGTTCAAATTTGAATTATTCACATGAATGCATTGAAAACTCAATTAATGCATAAAAATGTCCAAACGAACCCCGAAAATCACAAAAATTGACACGACACTCCTGTTGCTCTATGTTCGCATGAGAATTTTTTTTGAAAGCAATAAGAGGCAATGGATATCGTTTCTTCCCCAAAGGTGAAATGTTCCCTACCGAAACCATCACGCTTGTTGTGAGAAGCTCTAGTTTGTGAGAAGCATATACCCGAACCTTCCCCAAATGGGACAAAAAATTAACCACAGCAAGTTGATGCCACTCCATGATAGCATGCCAAGTTTCATGAATTTCAGACGAGTTTTGGATTTACTAGAATTTAAAACCAGGTATCTCAATGTTTTGCGTCCGAGTGACGGTGGCAGGGTGTTTGACATTAATTCTCATTTCTTGCATGGGACCTAAGCATACAACGAAGGACACATATTTGAATTCTATACCTATCCTAATTACAGACTTCTTAAAAATTCCGAAGTTAATTATAAATTATGAGCCATACATCATGCGTGGGACCAAATTATTACAGTGTAGATTAACCTTGGTAAAAGAGCCGTCTTTTAGTTCAGCCGAAAACACATATGCTAGAAAGCCCAACATCATTGAAGTTGAAAGAGAGGTACATAATGCCATCCACCATCTCTTCCTCTCCCACAAAAATTAGCAATTGTCTAATAAAACTACAAAACAGCCTGAAGCAAATTTTACTCTGTCTCTCTCGACCTCTCACGTCACAAATCTGATTCTGTGTAACATCCCAAAATTCTAAATTTTGGAATGTTATAATAAATAGATAGATTTGATTGATTGATTGAAAGTGAGTGAATTTGAAACTTTTTGAAAGTTAAATGAGAGGGAATAAAAGGACTTTCCCAAACTTTCATTTTTATGCTCTCCGCGAATTCAAATTCTTTTCAAACACAAAACCCTGGAGAGAAGATGACATGACTTCTTCCATTTATTTAAATGACAAGGGGTGTTGAAAATATTTGAAATTCATTTGAAAGTATTTCCAATTCTGAAACTTTATGCAACTCAATGATTTTCACGAGAGAAGATAAAATGACTTCTTCAAATTATATGAAATATGAGTTGGGAGTTTCAAAGAATTAAATTCAAAGTTCGTTTGAATTTATTTTCAATTTGGAGTTACTTGAGTTTTATTCAAATTATTTTTCTCCGAAAATAAAATATATAGAAATTAGGGTAACATGATTCCCTATAATAGAAAATTGGAGAAAAATTAATTTGAAATCATTTTGGTATTTTTAAAATGATTTTTGTTGGATTTTAATAGACTAGTAACACTATTTGAATTATTAGAAATTGTTTGAATTTTATTAATAGACTAGTAGCACTATTTGAATTATTAGATTTTTATCGTAGAAAATCTTTTTCTGAAAATTTTGATATATAATATGCCTATATAAAGTTTTATTTTATTTTCGTTTTTCAGTTTATCGCATTCTGTAAAAAAAACTGCACCACGCGGCCGGCCAAAGGCAAAAAAAAAACTGCAGCGTCCGCGCGGCCGAAGGCCTTTAGGCCCATCGCCTCTTTTCTTCTCTATTTTGTATATTTTCGTCTACGTTTAGTCCATATTGCCTAGCCATTGACCCCTAAGCCTCTTTTCAACCAATAAATATAGACCCATAGAGCCTCCAAAAATAATCCGATTTGGGTTAAATCAATATTTTGGTTTGACTACATTCATTTAAGAAAAATATATTTCTCCTCTCCGGCGCGACTTCTGAAAATTATCTCTTCTCTCCAAAGTCGTCTTTTCTCTGTCTTATAAAGGTATCTTTCTTTATTTTTTTTCTCTTATACCTCCGTAGTTTATTAATTTTTAGACTAATATGATAAAATAATTAGATTATCAATTAGTCTACGTATTTATACATTAGACCCTAGCCCGTAGCTATTTTTTCTTCCGTAAAACAGCTTGGCCCTGATTTTTCAAATAGCCATAACTTTTTACTCGTTTATCCAAATCCAACGAAACCAACGCCCACTTCTTCGTTATGATCTTCTCTATCCAGTAATCCAACTCAAACATCTTTTTGAAAATTTTAAAATTTGAATTAGATCAGATTTGAATTCAAACTTCTTTTGATCATATCTTTTTATCCGTAACTTCGCTTGAGTTGATTCTTTTTGCAAATCGAAGCTCTTGACCTAAATATTCTGATAAGGCCAAATTCACATAATTTTGGTACTGTTAGAAATTGTTTTATGTTGCAAGAGCTATTCGCTTGGTTTTTATGTTTTCCGAATCGTTTTCTTCGATCTTTCTGGTCTTCTGAGTGATTGCTAATGTGAGGTTACTATTGCTTGCTCCCGATAGATTGACCGAAGTGTGACGAGTAGAGCTATCAAGATTTTTGAGTGCGAATCATCTTCATCAACATTGCAAGCAAGTTCACACTTTGATCATATCCCCTTTCATACCCAGTTTTATTTGCATTAGATCAAACCCCAAATATTGCATGATTAGGATCTAATTAAATTGTGGGATGGGAAGTAGTTGAGGTAGTACCTATTACCTGTTTATTATCAAACCCTTGGGAGTTACTATTACGTTAGGCTTATACTGCCATGCTATGCTCGTAGACGTGGATTGGGTTTGAGAGTATTTCATGACAGATGTGAGATTGTTAATTAATGGTTTACTTAAGGTGGCAACTTCAACACACATCTGGTGGATTGAGGCACCTGAGTATTCCAGGACTTGCCTGTCTAGGCACCTGGGTATTCCAGGACTTGCCTGTTTTTCTTTTGGACCGCCACCCAGGCCCAAAGGGATCATAAGATTATTCATACTAGAAACTTCCATGTGCATCCACAAGCCACTATGGGCTCTGGCATAGTTGATTAAGTCGTGCGAACTCTTACAGGATAGACTAGCAGATGTAGTGGAAAGTAGGTGTACCTGTCTATCCAACGTAAGGTGCTAGTGCTTCTGAAAGACTATGTCTCGGTCATCCGTTTCTCAAACATCCTGTAGTGCGAGAAATCCAACGGAGGCGATCGAGTCTTGTGGGGAAAAGTGCGCAAACCTCTACAGAGTGTACAAACTAATCATGATTAGCCGTGTCCCCGGTTATGGACATCTTGAGCATCTAGTTCTTAGATTATCCTGTTGATCTTATCATGTTTCTAAATTAATATTGTTAGGTTATTGATGACTATTTTAATTGGGATTGAGAATGCTGTCAACCATTCTCAATGTTTAACAACCACCATAATAGTTAAATAAAATTTATTCCTTTGCAGTAGGAAAAATTTGGCTTTTCGCAAAAACCTTATAACCATAAAGCTTTTCCACCAGCCATATATGCATGTAGTGATAGCCATTGTTCATCATTTTTCTCTATGGTGTGAATTTGCCAATACATTCAATATACTGACCCTCTGTGGCTGCAACGTCTCATGTTGCAGGATTTCTTACGACGAGTAAGTGATACGTTAGGGTTACGATTTCTACACTCAACTTTGCCGTTGGTGTTGATGGGAATCCACAACCTTATTGCTTTCGCTATATGGATTGGGGTAATAGTATTTACGTTACTTTATACATGTGATTTACCTCTGTTATAAATCCTTCGAGTACTGTGTGTCAGCATACCGATCCAAAGATGACACTTAAGCACAGAGACTTGATCCATTCGGGTCAGGTCGCTACATTCTGCCTCTCTCGATCTCTCACATCTCTCTCAAGATCTAATGTCTCCCTTCGTCTCTCATGTCTCTCTTCCTTCTCGCGTGGAGAACAGATCCATTTTTATCTCTCTCAAATAGCGCAAGCAAAAGAAGTTGGGGATGGATCATCCGCTCACGGGCAAAGAATTTGGGGCATGGATGTCATGGGCTCAAGGATCTCATCACATTAAAAGTTTGTTTCTCATCTAGATCAAGTTGCTCTTCTCACACTGATTTGGTTTGAATTATTTTTGGCCCATTTATAATTGGAACGACTATATTTTTTCATTGGATTCAGACTCAACTTTTTTCTATCATGCCTTTCAATATTGTTGCTATATCTAGGGATTCAATTCCAGATCCTCCCACATAATCTCTGGATAGCTCATGGAGATCGGCTCGGACCACAATTCAGCCCATGTGGCTAGATTATAAATTCAACTTGTAGCCCAACACAAACCATTTCAACATCAAGGAGACTCTGTTGGTTGTCAACATCTTCACTCATCAAGCTTCTCCTGTTAGGTACGAAGGTTGTGTCTCCGCTCAGTTGCTTTCTCCCCCAGTTTTCAGCCACCTCGGATGAAGATTTTATCATCGCGAGCACCTCCTATTTCTTACAAACTACCTGACAACCAATGAAAGCCTCGGATTTGGCAGACTAAACTAGTACTAATCTTCAGAATTGTGTTCGCTTACAGGTAAAATCCTTTTTTTTCCTTTAAAACAATGGCATACAATATGCTCCATGCCATTACCAATGTGAAGGATTCCTGGAAAATGAAGGTCAGAGTAATTAGGCTAAGGGATGCTATTAATCTCAACAACAATGAACATCTTGGCCTTGACATGATACTACTTGATGAAGAGGTCAGTTCATTCTTAAAAGAATATGGTTTTACTTACAGGTCAATCCTTTTTTCTTTCAAATGATGGCATATCAAATGCTCAGTGCGATTACCAATGGGAAGGATTCCTGAAAAATGAAGGTCGGAGTAATTAGGATATGGGATGCTATTAACCTCAACAACAATGAACTTATTAGCCTTGACATGATACGACTAGATGAAGATGTCAGTTGATTGGTAAAAGAATATGGTTTTGCAACATAAATAGACTACTATGGGTTATATATCGATGCATCTTCTCACTATATTATTATGTTTCAGCGCACTATGATACATGGCAAGGTAATGAAAAGTAAGGTAAAAAGTTTAGGCCACTGATCCAAGAACGATAATCAGAGAATGGCTCAGCAAGTAGATTTTCAGCAACAGATATGGTGAAACAGGAAAGAGTTTCTATTGAAGCATTTACGGCGAAATTAAGGTCCGAATGGAAGATAGTTCTGGGCTTCTGGCAGTAGCTTCAGGTAGTATTCCACAATCTGCTGAAGGTCACTAACGAGTCCACGTGCAACATCAAGCAAGGAATATTTCTTGCAGATCTAATAAAGAAAAGTACACTAATAATATGGTATGAAGCACCCATGAAACACAATCACTGTTTTGAGGCACTGGCAAGAGTTTGAGGGGCATTCTTCGATTCACAAATGAGGATGCGAAGCATAGACCGTTTGGAGGAATGACAATAGTCTTGGGTGGTGACTTCAGGAAAATCCTACCAGTTATACCAGTGGGGAAAAGGGAACATATCATATCCGCATCTATAAAGAGATCCTACCTATGGAAGAACTTTGAGGAGTACTGACTCACAGAAAATATGCGTGTGAATTCATCTGAAGTTAGTCATGGAAAGAAAACGGAATTTGCAAGCTGGATACTAAACATCGGTAATGACACATGAAGAAGATTGGCTAAGCATCCCGAAAGACATAATTTCACATGAAGGAGATAACCCAAAAGCATCTATTGTTAATAGGACCGACCCTGACGTACAAAGCAGGTACACTCATAAGACATACCTAGAGGGAAGAGTGATCCTGTGCCCAAGAAATGAGAATGTCGACGAGATTAACACCTACATCTTGAGACAAATTCCAGGAGAAGAGGTAATTTCTCAGTTCAGATACAACATGCAAAGGAATGTCAATGGTGGAAGATGAACATATGTTGTACCCAGCTGAGTTTCTAAATAGTCTTAACAATTCTGAATACCAAATCATGAACTAAGGCTGAAAATACCGGATTACTAGTAATGCTTATGACAAACATCAACCAAATTGCAAGACATGGCAATGGGACCAGACTAACAATAACACAGCTAGGAAGGTGGTTCATCAAAGGTCAGATCATAACAGGACCTGCAATTGGTGACAAAGTTTACATCCCATGAATTATCATGCACCAACTGATTCAAAATGGCTTTTCATTTTAAACAGGAGAAAATACCCAATATCAATGTGCTTTGCTATGAATATGAACAGAAGTCATGGGCTATCCCTCAAAAAGGTCGAACTGTACTTATAAAGGAAAGTGTTCACTTATGGTCAATATTAGGTTGCAATGTCAAGGGCTACAAGCAGAAATGGATTGCAAATACTCATAGCGGATGAAGAGCGTCCATCCGACAGCGTTTCAAATAACATTGTTTACAAGGATATACATTTTAGAAACTTTCTTGGTTGCAGCTATAATTAGAATAAGTAAAATCATTCTTATTTTTCTAAATGTAAAGCAGACATAGCTGCCTTTTCTGTTTAAAATTATTAGCTCTACAATAATTATATTTGTGAGCAAGGTACTTCTATCTGCATCTACATGTAATGGTTCAGAACTGATTTGCAAAATCCAAGATGCATTTTGTATGAATCACTGATGTGGAGTACAGACTCACTGTAGATATAGAAGCATATAGGAGGCAAGATCATTTTCTCAATTCCTACAACTATTCTTTCTTAAATAGACCCAGCAAATCAGATCCAGTTTCACAAATAGTACGTGATTCCTAAATAAATTAATGAAACAACTAATTTGCTAGCCGTGAACACCACTAACCGCACCAGCTACCTCCATGACACCTTCCATCTGTTGCTGGATGACTCTATGATGCGAGCGTGGGAGCAACTAGCAGAGCAGATTCGATGGAGACGCCGTACCACACCGTAAAGGGGAACAACCAGATGACCAACGCTCCGTCCGACACTACGCTGCAATTTGCGAGGACTTTGCGAGGGCACTGATGTGGGCATTATCCAGGAGAGCCCCTGGCGTAGCCGCTCTAATGCCGCCGCTCAGACGGAGCACACTAGACAGCACAGAAGACCTACCGACGATTCGGGACACTATTAGTCATCAATCCCTAATAAAACTAGACGATAGCTCGCGCGTTGCTGCGGGAATTGATTGTAATATATTTAAGTGCTACTTGATTGTGTGAAAATGAATATTTAACTATACAATATGAATTGGAAATAAAAATAGACATGCTTTATCGTATTCGGTTATTGTATTGTTTTACCATCTTTATTGAATAAAGATTGCATAAACATATGTATTTTTTCATGCATGATTGCTTGTTGAGGTGGTTCTTTTCTCATGCATGATTGCATGTTGAGGTTACATATTTGCAGAAATATGGGCATTGAGGATCAACAATTTGAACCTGCCCATGCCCAACTCCCATCTAGGGTTTCCTTGCCTCTCGCCGGCGCCGCCGGTCCGCCTTATCTTCTATGGTCCTCGGATCATGGAGGCACGGTGGATTCCGGCCCTTGCCGGCAGGAGGGCTCTGTTTTTAGATGTTTTTCTGAGTTTTGTTAGAGTTTGTGCCATGCTCAAGAAGATGAGGCGGTGGCGTCTTCTTGTAGATGGAGTAAGTTTCTTCCCGCCTAGCCCTGTCTCGGTGATGTTTCAAGCATCATCGGAAGGCGTGTGGGGGTTTGTCTCTGGCGGATCTCATGGGATCCAGTCGGCGTTTGTCTTCGGTGGATCCGACTGGATCCGGTCTTCGCTCGTCTATGTCTGTGTGTTTGCAGGTTGGATCCTTCCGGGCTATGCTTCTTTTCATCAGCGGCGGTTGCTGTTCTGGTGCGCTGGTCCTATGGGGCGTTAGCACGACGACTTCCCGACTGTCTACTACAACAATGTTTATCTGGCTCCGACGAGGGAGGGGCGATGGCGGCGGCGCGCCTTCGGCTCGCTCCAGTGATTGTAGTCGTCGCTAGATGGTCTACGGACATGGATGTAATTTTTACTTCTAGTGTTCTTTGTACTACCTGGACAGTTGATGAATAGATCGAAAGTTTTCACGCAAAAAAAAACAATTTGAATAAGACTCCACACATTGATGCGAATTTTTTTAGTGCATACAATTATGACATGCTTAATAAAATTATTAATTTTAGAGATAACATGTGAGCTGAAACAAACTTGACACGGAAATTTCTGATATTTCCTTTAAAAACACATGGAATGAGATATATCGTACACATTTGGGAAGGTATTAATATCTAGAATAGATATATAGAACTGGATCAGGTCGGAAATCCGCTGGTGCTTCCAGGAGCGCGCTCCAGCGCATGAAAATATTTTTTGTAATGCCAAAAACATTCCAACAAAAATTATATGTGTTTTTTGTCACATCCAAATGCTACATGCAAATTTGTAGGCAAAGCGATTAAACATTTTGGTCTGTGAAAAAAAACTAAATAAACACCAAATGTTACCCGAAAATATCATCCTAAATTTGTTTTTTTCACCGGTGAAATACCGCTGCTCCGTTTCGCATCAAATTTTTTCAGGATGCTTGCGACCCTAACACAAACATCTACAAAAAAAATCAAATTCTTTTGAAAACATTTGCTATTCACGCGGGAGAGCGCGCTCTGGGAGCGAGAACGCCATTCTCCACCTATCACCGATAAAATATGTACAACAGAACTATAATTCGTAAAGTAGGTAATGCATTAACAACTGTACAGTTACAATACCAAAATGCCACTCTACATATGATCAAAAATATAATTCATTGAGTGCTCTGTCCGATGCATGCTTAGTTCAATGGTATTTGTTGTACTTGACAAACATATTTGCATCGTGTGATAAACTATTCAGGAATGGTCTGATATCCCCACCATCTCCTTGCTAACAACATATGAACATATTGACATCACATGCACAATATGGTGATATCGCTAGCTAGTCTTTTAGCATCGAAGAACCATCAGCAGTAATATGATATACATACTTACCCATCTTAAGTATAGTTGGCATATATTCCAGTTGACGACCCTTCCACATGCAGCCTCATTCCTAGCAAGCACATCTAATTCAAACCATGCTAGCTCGTCAGCTTGAACACCACACCAAAATTAGATGCAAGCAGGTAATCTTTACCTGGAACGTGAACCACTATAGACCAGTGATCTACTCTTCTCTTTTTGAAGTCTAGAAAAATGATCACAGTGCTACTGAATTTACCATATGCTGAATAATTTCGCAGAGAAATGGATCATGCTCGGGAATTTTTCTTCAGGTGAGAGACTTTTTTACCTACCTCGTGATGCATAGTAAACTCACATGCCTTTCTTGTTAATTGAGGACCAACATGGTAGATTTCTGTACCATGATGGGCTGGGAGTCATAGAACAACCCACCCCTACCATCACACCGTACCACACCGGTCCTCCTTCGTTACATAAATCATATACAGGCGCTGACGCAGGATACTGTGGCTACCAGCGATGGCCGATGGACGGTGGGCGCCGGCAAGGTGATAATCCCGCGACCACTAGCCCGCCGTTGGCTGCAGATCGCTCAAGTCTCTGGCCCATGCTCTAGCTGCGCTCCGCTGACCCCCCTCGTAATGGTTGAGGTCGCCACTGTCACCGCCGAGGCCCACACGGATCTCTGCCTCCGCGGCTCGCAGAAGACGCTAATGGATAGCCGCGCCAGCGCGTCATGCTCACCCCACCGGATCTCAAGCAGCCAACTGATTGTGCGCTGCTTGCGGGGATGTCCATCAACTACGCATGCGCTTCTACCTAGTGCTGCACGCCGCAATTTAAGGAGTTGGATGATCTAGAAGTTGAAATGAAAGTGCATGGTAGCAGATGGATTGAATAGTGGCGGATAACTTACCTCCAATATATAATGGTGGACAACTGTTTCAGATCTATGTGGGAGGGAGACGAAGCGTAACGATCTATGCCCTGTTCTTATCTGCAGTTGTTACTATTCCTTTGGGTACGGTTCCTGTATATGCACTCGCCTCTTTGTTAAAACTTAATAAAAACCATAATAAAAGGCCAAGGAGGAGACAGGAACGGGGATGCGGGGGCAGTAAACGCTGTGGCTATCGGTGGTTTACGGCTATAAATAAAATGCACGAGAGGTTTGTGGTTTGTCTGTCTTCTGTTGGTTGCGGACGACTATAAACTAAACGCATGACGTGGCATGCATGTAGGTTCTGAGTTGATGACATGGCATGATTGATGAGGTGGATGGGCTGCATGTTGAGATAAATATGATAGTGGAGGTGAACTTCTTAAGTATATAAGATTCATAGTAAAATACACACAGCTTAGTAGCCACGTGTCTCTATCTAATTGAGTACACAAAATACATTTTTTACCAAACTAAATTTTGTGTCATATATTAAATAATATACGTAATAAAACTATACGAGGAGCAATACGAGTAAAATACCAAAAAGATATGCAAGAAAAAATAGTATGTTTTACCTTTTTAACATTTTTTTCAAATCAAAATGGACGCCACCACTCCCTGCAAATAAATTACTAATCCCTCCGTATCAAAATATAAGACATTTTTTGACACTATCATTGTATAAAAAAAGTCTTATATTTTGATACAGAGCAAGTATTACATTAAAAATATATTCTCCACTCTCACTACAAAGGTCATGAGATGCTATACAAAAGATTCATAGATAGAACAAATTCTAATTGTTCAATATATAATACGTCTAACTGTTGCAGAAAAAATTGTAGAATTGGCCACAATGGAAGAGAGTATGAAGTCCGCCTAAATAGGCAAAGTAAAAAAATGACTAGGATGGTGAAAACGGCTAAATATGAGGAGAACAATGATTAATTGATAAAACATTAATTCCATCACCAATAAAAACAGTAACATCCACAGGTAGAAAAACTTCCACATTTCAAATTATACACTAGATCTTAGTGTTTCATAAGTCGCAATGTCTAAAATAACAATTTAACAATTCTCGAGTTTTACAATAGATCTACATCCATTGTTATGGATACTAACACAAATAGGTACATGAATAAATATGCTAGCCCGTGCGAATGCACGGGTAGATGATTAGTTTCAATTAATTTATATGCATTAGAGTATGTGCATGTAGTTCAAATTTGAATTATGCACATGAATGCATAGAAAACTCAGTTAATGTATAAAAATATCCAAGCGAATCCTAAAAAATCCCCAAAATTGACACAACACTCCTGTTGTTCTATGTTGACAATAGGAAAATTTTTGAAACCGAGAAGAGGCAAAGGATATTGTTTCATCCAGAAAGGTGAAACGTTCCCTACGGAAACCTTCACACTTGTTGTGAGAAGCTCTGGTTTATGAGAAGCTTATACCCAAACCTGTCCCAAATGAGACAAAAATTTTACCACAACATGTTGATGCTATAGCATGCCAAGTTTCATGACAGACGAATTTAGGATTTACTAGAATTACAAAAGCAAGTACAGCGATGTTTGCCGGAGAGCCATGGTGTCGTGGTGTTCGAAATTCATCACCATTTCTTGCATGGGACATAAGCATAAACCCATGGACACATATATGATTTTACAACCCATGTTGGTGCACCGGAGCATGTGCATGTAGTTTAATTTTGAATTGTGCACCTGAAATGGCTAGAAAACCAATTTAATGTGTAAAATGTTCAAACGGACCTTGAATAATTGCAATTCTTTTACGACACACATATAGTTGCATGTTCACTGTGGATAAAAGGTCTAGCAATTCAAACTCTATCCATTGCCGCTGTGACCCCATTATGTAATTCAAATCAAGATGAAAAATGAAGTAGATCCCACACAATTTATTATCACCAACCGTGTGAGATGCAGCGCAAAATGTCCTGGAGCACCGTCGGTGTATGATACGTCCATTTTGCATCATGCTTTTATATCGATATTTATTGCATTATGGATTGTTATTTCACTTTATGTCACAATACTTATGGCTATTCTCTCTTATTTTACAAGGTTTACATAAAGAGAGAGAATGCTGGCAGTTGGAATTCTGGGCTGGAAAAGGAGCAAATATTAGAGGCCTATTCTGCGCAACTCCAAAAGTCCTGAAACTTCACGGGACATCTTAAAAGAAATAAAGAAAAATCCTTGCCAAAGATGAAGGCCAGGGGGCCCACACCCTTCTCACAAGGGTGGGGGGCGCCCCCCCTAGGGCGCGCCCCCCTACCTCATGGGCCCCCTGGTGGCTCTCTGACGTCCATCTTTTCCTATATGAAGTCTTTCGATGAGAAAAAAATAAGAAGCAACCTTTCGGGACGAGACTCCGCCACCACGAGGCGGAACCAATCTAGAGTTCCGGCAGAGCTGTTCTGCCGGGGAAACATCCCTCCGGAAGGGGGAAATCATCACCATCGTCATCACCAACGCTCCTCTCATCGGGAGAGGGCAATCTCCATCAACATCTTCACCAGCACCATCTCATCTCTTGTATCCATCATCGCAAGGTATTATTGTATCCAATTCATCGGTAGTGTTGATTACTCCTTGTAGTTGATGCTAGTTGATTTATTTGGTGGAAGATCATATGTTCAGATCCTTTATGCATATTATTACCCCTCTGATTATGAACATGAATATGTTTTATGAGTAATTACGTTTGTTCCTGAGGACAAGGGAGAAGTCTTGCTATTAGTAGTCATGTGAATTTGGTATTCGTTTGATATTTTGATAACATGTATGTTGTCTAGCCTCTAGTGGTGTTATGTGAACGTCGAATACATAACACTTCACCATTATTTGGGCCTCGAGGAAGGCATTGGGAAGTAATAAGTAGATGATGGGTTGCTAGAGTGACAGAAGCTTAAACCCTAGTTTATGCGTTCCTTCGTAAGGGGCTGATTTGGATCCATATGTTTCATGCTATGGTTAGGTTTACCTTAATACTTTTGTTGTAGTTGCGGATGCTTGCAATAGAGGTTAATCATAAGTGGGATGCTTGTTCAAGTAAGAACAACACCCAAGCACCGGTCCACCCACATATCAAATTATCAAAGTATCGAACGCGAATCATATGAACGTGATGAAAACTAGCTTGATGATATTCCCATGTGTCCTCGGGAGCGCTTTTCCTATTGTAAGGGTTTGTTCCGGCTTGTCCTTTGCTACAAAAAGGATTGGGCCACCTTGCTGCAACTTATTTACTTTTGTTACTTGTTGCTCGTTACAATTTACCTTATTACAAAACTATCTGTTACCACTTATTTCAGTACTTGCAGAGAATACCTTGCTGAAAACCGCTTATCATTTCCTTCTGCTCCTCGTTGGGTTCGACACCCTTACTTATCGAAAGGACTACGATAGATCCCCTATACTTGTGGGTCATCAGTGTATAGTGTGCCTATGGCTTACGCGAGAAGGTGCATCGCTATAGTCCACAGGCAGTGTCTCAAGCACACTAGCTCGCTCCCAAAATATCATATCACTGTTCAATCATCGCCGGTGAAAGATGGGCACGTGGCCCCACGTGGTGAGGGAAAATTTGGTGGCCCGCTCTGGCGAGAGCATGGCTAGAGCCTCCATGTGCGTGCTAACAAGGTGCATGTGCGTGGCAGCAATCTGTGACTGGGCGGCCATGGCAGCTCAAACAGCCGTTGTTGCTTCTCAGGTGGCGGCAGCAACATCTGCCTCAGGGATAGCAACTGGCGAGAGCGGCACAGTAGCTGTAAGTTCTGCAGCGGCGGCCTTAGCCTTGATGGAGGCCACCCATGACCATGTCGAGGCCGCCCACGCCCAGCTCGTGGTGGTCACCGCACAAATCAAACGAAGCTTCTCCGACAACGGTCGGCAACCCACGGCCGAAGTGTTGGCAATCGCCGAGAGAGTCTGAGGAGTTGTCCGTTCGTCTGCTGAATACCTTGCAACGATGGAGCCCATCCAAGCCCAGATCGCGGCCGCCCATGCCCAGCTCATTGTGGCCTTTTCCAAAGAGATGGCAGACATGGATAGCGAGATGCTTTCCAAGTATGGCGCGATGGATGCCATGGAGCTCCTTCCCCAAGAGACAGTCGGGCATGAGCTGGACATGGAGGCGGCGGCACAGATCGACAAGCACCAGCCGTAGTAGTACTCTTTGTTTTGTTTAATTAAGAGCGCCAGTCTTTAATTCGTTAGAGTAATGTTTAGGTCAGCTAGCTCTGTTTAATTGCTGAACTTGCTCGATTAAGAAGTGTAGGTGTGAAGTAGTCTCCTTTGTGTGCCCAAATTACACAATGATGTGGATGACCACTGTAACCAGGGAAATTTGAACCAAAATTACACACGGGTTAAGCTATCTGAATCGTTTGTGATATTCACATATCGTACACAATTCTGAATAAGGGACCGTGGCTGATGACACTTTGCGCGCCAGTTTTTTCGCTGAAGCGATTCCAAATTTTCGGCTTCCGCGGAAATATCTACCTCCCCGCCCCTTCCCCTTACCAAAAGCCACATTTCCCCTATTTCTGCCTCCCTTTCCATGTTGAAACCTTCACTCCTTGATTGCAGCGCCGCCTCCTCGCCGGCGACCCTCCTTCACACTGCTCGGCCTCGTCTATCCAGGCAGGTAATCCACACCCGACCCCCATCCTCCTCCTCCTTCCATATCCCACATGCCCCGACCACTGGCGCGACACCTTCCACCCAAATCACCGACCCCTTCACCAAATAAACACCGCCCTAAGCCATGGTGTGTGCAGTATAGCCAGGATCTCAATGAGCATTTGGCAGCGGAGAAGCAAATTGCGGCCTCACGCGCGGATAAGCTCACGATGGCTCCCATTCGTGTCGACCCCCAGATCTTGGAGGAGCACCTTTCCCTTTGCTAGCTATGCCGGTTAAGCATGCTAGGTTTACCCGTTGCGTGTGCTGCTCCTGCCTTTCCTACACAAATTCTAGTGAATTGTGCTATCTAATTTTATGACGCAATCTGTTGCTCTAGTGTATATGTTCTATATGTCATGCAGTGTGGTGCTCACTTATTAACTGTTTTGTTGATTAGTTGTCGTCTTCAGTTAACTGTTTGGTTCAATTCTACAAATGTGATGTTCAATTCTTCAGGCTGCAATTTTGTATTGTCTTCCATCTGAGAAATAAATTGAATTTATCTTTACAAAATACATGAGAAATGAATACAATTGCTATATTTCCAAGTTGTTGGGCATGCTTGGTTTGGTTATACATTGTGCAATGTGGTGCTCACTTAACGTTTGGTTCATTTGTGTTGTGGTGTTTAGTTAACTGTTTGGTTCAATTCTGCAATGCGATGTTCCATAGTTGTGGGTGCATTCTGTTATTGTATACCATGTGAGGAATAAATTGAATTTGGTTGTAGTAAATACATGAGGATAAAATACAAATGCTATATTTCCAAGTTGCAGGGAAACAATGTGAAGCATTGAAGTTTACAATCAAGGTTACCACGTGCATGGTCCGTTGTCTAATAGCACGTGATTGTGCAATTACAAGAACCATTCTAATATTTAGGTTTTTAACAATTTGGTATTGCACATGTAGGTCCTACTATCAGAGGTTTTGACCCACTGTTCGACCCTTTTTGCATATGGGGAAATGAGTTGTCCATGAACATCAATCAAGTCAAGATACTCAGAAAGATTGTTAGGATAAAGAAATTAGCGACAAAAAACAATAAGATCTTTGTCTGCACAATGAAGAAGACATCAATTCACTACATGATGGTACTAACTATTATACCTTGCCTTCTCTATTCCTTTGCCCCATTTCCAATATAGAGAAGATGTTTATGCACATCCTTGTTTTCAGGCCTTTCCAAACTAGTTCAATGATGATTACCTCTCAAAACACCTCTATGGTAAGGAGGCGAGGAAGGTTTTCATACAACACCCACGATTCAATATTGAATTGTACCTGAAGAGGATGAAGGATGGACGGTCAATCATCCACAGGCACTGGCCTAAAGTTGCCAAGACCTTCAACATGAATGAAGGTTTAATATTTGCCTTCCACTTTCAGCAGTTTTCCATATGAGATGCATCTGTCTATATACCGTCTATGATGCTAATTTCAAAAGGTTCTACATGTTGCATGTGAAACTTGGTGCTGATGCAGTTCAGATGTATTTCAATTATGAAATCATGCATCCTTAATATGGAAATGCAATATATTATGTGCTTAATATGAATGTCAATTAGATTAATAAATGGATTAGTAATAATAGGGCAATTAGCCTGCTAATGGTGAATTAGCCTGCTAATTGGGTTTTGCTATTGCAAACGGTTATTCAGAAAATACCGTGGGCGATGACCTCAGGCAACACACATAGTTTCTAGGAATAAACTGTGTTAGATCAATGAACAATCACACGCAACCTTCTCTTGAAAACTATTTGCGTTAGGCCACCTTGCGCAAACGCTTACCACATAAAAATTGTGTGTGATGGACAACCTTTGCCACATAGTTTCTTCTACGCGCCGTATGTGATGCATTCAATAACGCAAACAATAAAGTTGTTAAAATCGTGTGCAATGGCAATGCTATCACAAACGATTTAAGGGGGAAAATTGTGTGTGATGTACCTATGAACGGAAACATTTTCGTTGGAGCGAGGGTTTGGGATGTACATACGAACGGAAATGTTTAGCGGGGACTGACTTTGTGGGATGTACTTGCGACCAAAAACAATTTTGCCTATATACTTGTATTTTCTTAGCTCTACTTTACTTATTTCCGTATTTGAGCGCCCACCGGTCGCACACGAACTCATTTTGCCAAGCATGTGTACCAGGAGGGCATATCCCCGACGGTTTCTGGGTCGTGTGGGAATGACCCCCCTATCGCCGTCACTCACTAGGCGATGGTTCCAAATGCCATCGCGGAAAGGGGTTAAAAACCATTTGTATAGCACCGACGCGTACCAATGCTATACTGGCCACTTCTTCCAGCAGTTCAGGCTCTTTGGCCTGATGGACTGCAAGCAAAGATGGCAATAAATATCGAGAAGCAGAAGTATCAGAGAAGCCTGGAGCAGGAAGCAAAATGGTAAAAAAGAAAGAGATCAAGGAGAAAAGAATAGATGCATTATCCGAAGGAGTCTACCAAGCGGAAGCCTCAGTTTGCCCGGCAAGTGAAGTTACCGGGCCATGGTTTCCGTCTGTCGGATCATGGGTTCCGGCTAACCCTTGAGGTTCGAACACTTGGGTGCGCATGAAGTACTCTTACTCTATAGTTCGCTCGCTCGATGATCCCACGGCCTAGCTCGACGAACCCAAGGAACACAAGACACAAAGGTTTATATTGGTTCGGGCCCCCGTTCTGGTGTAATACCCTACTCTAGTGTGGTGGTGGTGGATTGCCTCGAGGGCTAGGGATGAACTAGTACAATGGATGAACTGCCTCCTGAGGGGAGGTGTTCTTGAACTCGATGAGCTGATGTGTGTGAGGATGGTCCGAATGATCCCTCCCTTGCTACAGTGGTGGCTAGCCCTATTTATAGAGGCCCTGGTCCTCTTCCCAAATGTTAGGCGGGAAGGGATCCTACAACGGCCAAGTTTTAAGAGGGGCAACTAGTACGAGCTATCCTGATAAAAGGTGGTCTTCGCCTGCCAAAGGCTCTAGTGGTGACGCTGTTGTGGGCTCCGTGGTGACCTCCGTCCTGCCATCCTGCTGGCCTTGGTCTCGTTGCACCGATATGGAAACCTTTGCCTGATGCCTCGGGGGTCCTCGCCTGTGCATGCCTCTCTAGCACCAAAGAGGAAACTGGTACATTGTGCCTGCTGGCGCCTGCCTGGCCTTGGTCGTCATGGCTCATGTCATGCGAACCTAGCGAGGTGCTCCTTGCGTAGATATCTCTACTCCTCGGGAGCCAGCCTATTGAGGCTGCCCCTAGGGAGGTCTTGGTGTCGTCCACCTCGCTAGGTTTGGCCCCTCGCGAGGGTCTTGAGTTGTTGCTGCAGATGATGGGCCGTACTAGGCTGCTGGTGGAGCCACGCCGTGGGTCGCAGGCAGGCAAGCCTATGTACCCCCGTTCCCAGGATGCCGACAGTAGCCCCCGGTCCCAAGGCGTGCTAGAACTTGGTTTCGAGGCGAAGCCAAAGGGCAAGTGCGGAGCGCCATGGGCCCAAACCTCCCGCGGCCCCGGTCGACGAGTGTCGACCGATGGTATGTGGGCGCCTCCACTTCCCCATGCCGCCTTGTTATTCGCCAAGCTAGGCGGCCACCATTGCCCACACAACTCCACCTCCATTGCTGGTAGCACGCTCCCTCAACTCCTCCACCTTCCAGAAAATAGCGGTGTCCCCCTTTGACTCGACCGGGATCCAACCCTCTCCATCACCATGGCGCCTAGCCAGAAGAAGAAGGGAAAGAATAATCCCCAGGCCTCAACCGAAGCGCCGGCGGCCTTCGAGCCCACCGTCGAGCGGTCGGTGGTGCTCAACCAAGAAGCGATGGACAAGGTTCGCCCAACACTCGCCGCCAATTCCAATGAGTGGGGGGCGATGGTGGCCTGGCCTGCTTCCCGCACCGCAATTGATAGGACAGCCACCGAGATCCCCATTCACCTTCATGCCCTCTGGGCTGGCCTGATTCCCCCTTTCTCTGCCTTCTTCAACGTCGTTCTTTCTCACTACCAAGTCAATGCGCTGCATCTGGATCCCCCATCCATCATTCTCCTTGCCGTCTTCACCTTTGTCTACGAGGACATTGTGGTCCTTGCTCACTCCGTGGCTTTGCTTCGCCATTCCTTCTGGCTGCATCTGATTGATACCTGGCAGCACTCAAGATGCTTGAGCTTCCAGGCCGAGGCGGCGATGGCCGGCTTGGGGATCGACTTCGAGGTCTCGCCGGTTGTGAGCAGATTCTAGAAGCGGTGGGTCTTTGTGGACGCCGGCGTGCTTAGCCCCCTACTCTTGCTTCCAATGGAACCCGCCGTCCCTAGATCCAGCTGGGGGTACGTGAGGCTCGCTGACCCGTGGCTCTCCCATGTCTGGTGTCGGCTGACCAGGTGGAAGGATCTTGGAGTGACAGCGCCCATGGTGGTAAAGGAGTTCATCAGGCGCCGCATTGCTCCGTTCCAGCGCCACACTCGACCGATGTGGACCTTCTTCGGCGGCGAGGACCCCATAAGGCTTCACATGCCCGAGCTTCCTCTTGAGGCGCAGTGCACTGTGCTTGAGCTCCTGACGGGTGACCCGGCGCTAGCCAATCTGTCGGAGGAGGGTTGCCTCTTGTACTGTTGCTCGAACAAGGTGGAGTTCGTGAGGCAGATGCCCCCATTCGATGAATACGGACTACGCCCGGTCGGCCTTGAAGGGCCTCGAGAGAACCCTATCTTCGTGGTTCCGTTTCCCACCGCTAGCACAGTGCTCGTCCCCTTAAGTGAGCACAGGGGGTGATTGCTATCTATAGCTGGCGACGCGGCTGCTGGGGAACCGACGTTGCTCGGGGCTCCTGAAGTGACGACCCCTGGGGCTCGAGAGAGCCGTCCTATGGAAGTGGCCGGGGGGCTGACGCAGTCCGATGCTCTGGAAGCTGAAGCCCCTGAGGCCCCTGCGAGTCGTCATGAAGCAGGGGCCGAGAAGTAGACGTAGCCCCACATTGCTGAGGTCACCTCCTCAGGAACCACGCCAGCCGTGCTTCGCACTGGCGACTGTATCTGGGGCTTCGGTTGGCTCTGAGTGGACTACAAAGCGCTCCGCAAGAGGAAGGGGTCGCCAAGCTGCAGCGGCGACACCTCCCGGCCATTGAAGCAGATGAAGTACATTGCCATACATGAGTGAGTACCTTATCCTCGTAATTCTCTGAGTACTGCATCTCCTCCTGACCGCAATTCATCAAGGTTCCTTCGGCCAGGGTGGCAAAATCTCCCGAGAATAGACCCCCGCCCGCTCTGGGCCCTCCGCTGGCCCTGAGTGCTCCCTGCCAGACTCCTACACATGGCACGAGGCCTGCTGGGGAAGTAGATGTGTTGACCGGGTGCCTTGACCCTGCGCTCTTGTCGTCCCTCCTTCGTGGCCCTGCCTGGGGCAATGGAAGCATGACAAGGGCCCCTCCATTGGTCATCACCCGCACCTGGGCAGCCTGAGCCTCGCCCTCGAGCAGCGAGGCCCCGCCTTGCAGGGCCTCTGCCGAGGCCCGAGAGGCTGTCGAGAAGGCGCCAGCCTCCGTCCCTCTACTTGTAGCAGGCGATGCGACTCAACTTCCGCAACGATCCCGGGTGTGGAGGCCGGACCCGGCTGCGCATTGGAGCTTGCATGTGGGCGCGGCACTGTTCATGACGAGCTCTTTCAGGAGGCGATAGGTGCGCTGAGCCAGGTTGGGGAAGAGCTTGTGGATGTTGACGCCCTCCTTGAGACTGAGGGCCTTCGGCTAGTGGATGAATGGCATCAACTGAAGGTGGCCATCAACCTCGGGCTTCTCCAACACGAGCGTGCTAGTGCGTAAGCCGAGGCATCCCTTGCGACCTCGCGCGAAGCCAGTGCTCGGGCATTGGAAGAGGCTAGGGACGGCGATCGTCGTCGTGAGGTCGCCGAGGAGCGTGAACGAGAGCTCCAGGTCCTGAATGCGGCCTTGGAGCAGCAGGCCAAGGCCCACAAGACCGCCTTGGCATCAATGAGGAGGGCACCTTCCGAAGAGAAGGAGATCCTGGAGCGTCAGGAGGCGCTGCTGCAGGAGGCCTTGGAGCGCAGCCTTTAGCTTGAAATGTTGGAGACGAGGGAGCGCCAGGTGGCCCTTGCTGAAGACGCCGTCAACGCGTGCGAGACCGAGATCCGGGAGGAGGTCAACCGCAGGGTGGCGATGGCTCGCGCAGATCTTGCCAATGAGCACGAATTGAAGTTGAAGCTCCTGGAGGCCAAGGCTGAAGGTAGGACCGCCGCCCTTAGGTCAAGGCTGGACGATATGGAGCAGCGTGAGACGACCGCCGTGGCATCCTTGACCTTCGCCTAGGCCGAGCTGACCTCCGCCCGTGCTGAACTAATTTTGCTCCAACAGCAGGTTGATGCCGCCACGTCCCTCGCGCAGCAGAAACTGGAGGAGGCGTGTCGTCGGCGGACACTGAAGTGCGAGCACGCTCTCATGCGCTAGGCCCACAACGTGAGGGCCAACGGGGCACTGGACGCCATCTGCGGAGAGCGTGCCCCTCATCCCCACGCGGAAGACTATGCCAGCCATCTCCGTTTGTTTACCGATGTTGTGACGCGCCTGGAGAACCAGGGCCCAAGGGCTCGCGTGCTTGTTGAATAAAGGAGCCGAGGCCTCCTCGAGCCCGCATTGTCCCGCATCTTCAGCCATCTCCAGAACATCGATCCCCGGTTCGACTTTGACGCAACCATAGCCCTAGTGCCTAGGGCCATCTGGGACAACCTGGCATGCTGGGTGGATGATAATGTAGATGCTCTGGTCAGGGCCTTCGCCACCAAGGACGACGCGGCGGTAGTCCTGGCGGGCGAAGGCGACGTGGTTGATTATGGTGAAGACGTCGCCAGCGACAGCGCCAGCAGCGGGTACGAGAGCGATCCGGGCGACGCCGCGAGCGACATGTCCAATTGAGCTCGCGCTCGTTTGCTTTAGCCTGCACGTAAAGACTTGGACACGTCCCCTAGAGGCGTGAGAGCATTTTGGAGGGGGGAGGGGTCCTCAGGTACATAAATTAATGTATATTTTCTTTTCAGGCTATATTTGAACGTGCTTCTGTAAGTGCACGAGCCCCTTAGCAGGCTCTGATGCTATAATTTACCTTGTCCCAGCGGGGCATGAACTAGTTTTGTGGTTGTCGACGCGCCTTGCTCCTGAGAGGGCCCCCCAGGGGCTCGCGAGGGTTATATTTCCTGAGGAGCCTGCTGGTCTGCCTAAGAGGGCCTCGCGAGGAGCGAGTGCCAGACCTCGGCAGGGCGTGGACGCATTGGTCCTGCGGCGATTGCGCTCTTGGTCCTGGGGGGAGGTCGCCACCATCCGGGCCCGCCTGGGCATGGTCATTGTGCGCATACCACACCCAGCCCCCGCTCACGAGACACACACATAGGAGGGGGCAGCAGGCATAGGTCTCGAAACAGAGCACGCAACCAAAACGCAAGAAACTCACTCGAGCAAGAAGACTCCCCCAACTTGACAACGAAAATAAGATTCCAAGTTCAGATCCAAAAAGGGACAAATCGAGCTACAGAAAAGGGGAGGAAAGTGAATGGCCGCGTCTAGCACCTATCTAGTCTTGTTGTCTTCCCACCAGCGCGGAGCTTAGTGCTTTCACTGGCTATGAGCATAGTCATTTGGGGACAGTGTCAACGGCCAGCGCGGAGCATGGTGCTTCCACTACGACGTGGGCGGGAGCACCCGAGGCCCAAGGGTGGCACTCCGAAGACTCCGGGGCATGTGCAGCCCCACTCATTATTACGTGAGAGTGTCACGAGCGGGGACCATCACAGGCGCGAGCCTTACTTCATATCGCCAGGCGAGGGCCCCGCCCTGCGCCACCCCCGACCAGCATTGGAGCATCCGGAAACCAGGACGAGACCAAGGGGCAAGGGGGATGCTAGCCGCGCCCTCGGCGACCACGGGCCCTTTGCCGGGGGCAAAGGCTCACCAGCACTTCCCCTGATAGAGGACCTACCTCCGTGCAGCACCTCTCTCCGTGCGCCACCCGACCAGCATTGGAGCATCCGGAAACCAGGACGAGACCAAGGGGCAAGGGGGACGCTACCCGCGCCCTCGGCGACTACGGGCCCTCTGCCAGGGGCAAAGGCTCGCCAACGCTTCCCC
This sequence comes from Triticum monococcum, assembly GCA_034509565.1. NCBI lineage: Eukaryota > Viridiplantae > Streptophyta > Magnoliopsida > Poales > Poaceae > Triticum > Triticum monococcum. The sequence goes on along the minus strand of CM067844.1, from coordinate 306,297,447 downwards.
CGGCAGAGGACCTACCTCCGTGCAGCACCTCGCTCCGTGTGGCGCGGGGGAGGGCTTGGCTCTGGGCCTTTCCCGCGTAACACCCAGAGCACAAGTCCTACCGGGGGCAGGGCCACTACCGTGGTGTCTCTAACTGCTACCGCAGCCTTGTTCACCTGCAGTTCGGGGTTAGCGTAAGCTTGCTCCTGAGATATCGGTTGTACCCCGCCGTCATCGTCGCTGAGGGGGTCGGCGACCCCTCTGGGCGGCTCGTGGAAGGCTTGCGCCCTCGGCCCTCCAGCTACCCATCCTGGTCCGGGGAACATATCGGGGCCTTCCTCTGGCAGGTACTCCAGATTCACCATGCGGGGCACGTAGGCGTCCGTGATCACCTCGTCAAAGCCGCCACCCAGGTCCCCCGCGCCTTGAGCCGCATGTTGCGGCGTTTGGCCCTGGTGGCCACTATGTGGCATCCCAGTGTGATCTCGCGGTGGGCGGCCAATGCTTGTCCCTCCTAGTGATGGCGTGGTTGGGGTAGGATAGCCCGTGCCACGAACCGTGTTGGTGTCGTCGGATCCGCCTGACGCCCCAGGAGGCGCCCGAGGTCGCCAGGGCCTCACGCACGCTTCTGCCACAACTTGAGATGTGGCCAAGGAGCAGAAAGGTAGGGTACCTCTGCAGGCGGCATGGTAGTGCATCTCGCTCCAGTAGTGCATCACGGCCGCTCTCCGCCAATCTGCACCGCAGCAGCTCCCGTGCCACGATGAGCGCATCTCGCATGTATGCCTGCTCCTGTCGGGTGTGCGGTGCCGTTGCCGCAGCATAACCTGAGGATCACGCGGCTGCCCGCATGCATCGCGTCCCGAGGGCTGTGGGTGCCCGCGCCCATGGGCGTTGGGCGGTGCACGGGCCGCCTGGAGCACGGAGTTGATGTCTTCTTGAGCGGATGGCGGCACCTGGGAGGGACAGGCCGCACAGTGGTCGGCATGGGTCCTTAGATCATTAGACATCAGAGCCGCGGGACGACGGCGGGTCGATCGATGGAGAAGAAGCTTTGGCGTACCCCTACCTGGCGTGTCAAATGTCGGATCGTGGGTTCCGGCTAACCCTTGAGGTTTGAACACTAGGGTGCACACGAAGTACTCTTCCTCTCTAGTTCGCTCGCTCGACGATCCCACGGCCTAGCTCGACGAACCCGACGAACACAAGATACAGAGGTTTATACTAGTTTGGGCCACCATTGTGGTGTAATACCCTACTCCAGTGTGGTGGTGGTGGATTGCCTCGAGGGCTATGGATGAACTAGTACAATGGATGAACTGCCTCCTGAGGGGAGGTGTTCTTGAAGTCGATGAGCTGATGTGTGTGAGGTTGGTCCGAATGATCCCTCCCTTGCTATGGTGGTGGCTAGCCCTATTTATAGAGGCCCTGGTCCTCTTCCCAAATGTTAGGTGGGAAGGGATCCTACAATGGCCCAGTTTGAAGGAAGACAGCTAGTACAAGCTATCCTGACAAAAGGTGGTCTTCTCCTGCCGAAGGCTCTGGTCGTGACGCTGCTGTGGGCTCCGTGGTGACCTCCGTCCTGCCATCCTGCTGGCCTTGGTCTCGCTGCACCGATATGGAAACCTTTGCATGATGCCTCGGAGTCCTCACCTGCGCCTTCCTGGCCTTGGTCGTCATGGCTCACGTCACATGAACCTCGGGAGGTTCCCCTTGCATAGATATCTCCGCTCTTCGAGAGGCCCCTAGGGAGGTCTTAGCATCATCCGCCTCGCGAGGTTTGGCCCCTCGCGAGGGTCTTGAGTTGTTGCTGCAGATGATGGGCCGTACCAGGCCGCTAGTGGAGCCATGCCTTGGGCCACAAGCAGCTAAGCCTAGGTACCTCCGTTACCAGGACGCCGACACCATCCCCACCCGCGATAACCACAACGTCGTCCTGGGCAAGCTCTCCAATTGAAGCCATCGTCGGGGGCTCCTCGACTCGATCTATAGGTGGGGTAAGTCCTTCCTAGAGGGTCTCATCCTAGGTCATCTCTCCCCCTCTTCCAGCCGAGGAGGTTGGGAGCCCTCCTGCATCGCTCCCCACCGAAGGGGCCAATCTCGCACTTTCGTGCCGAGGGCTAGTATGGTGACTCGGTGGCAGGTCGTTTGTGATGCTCCCCGCTAGACCTGTGCCCTCCACAGTCTTCGGCGGCTCTACGCGCTTGAGCCGCTTGGACCGATGGATGATAGTCTCTGTCTCCTCCTTCTCCTCCGTAATAAAAGCGACATGCAAAAGATCAGTCAACAAGACCAAGCAGGCATACTGAAACTACTGCAAGAGAAGGGGATTGTTTTATGTTACTCTTCATCGATGACTATGGAGTTCAACTCAAACTCGATGGGTAGTGAGGGCGGAGGAACGGAACTCCTTGACAGCTCTGGGCCTTGACGAGGCATAGGGGGCTCTTATGAGGACGAGTTCTACAAGGAGCTTGAGCCCGACTGGGAGCTAGAGTCAACTCCCGCAGCCGCAGATTGCTTTATGGGAGGGGTTTAGCCCCTGGGATGCAAGAGGACTGCCAGCGCACCACATCTTGCTTTATTTTATTGACAGAAAGACTGTAAGGGAACCCCCTATAGTATAATTGGTGTAACAAACCCAAATTACATGTACCAAGCCTTGAACCTAGGTGGGTGGGAAGGCATCAGTCCCTTCCCACCACATCCTGCTTGTTGCTCTTGGAAGAAATCTTCTTCACCTTCTTGGCGGCAGGCGCAGGGTCGGGAAACAATGCTCCACGATTGGCAACCCGCCTGCGAGAGCGCAGGTCCAAGACTCGCTCAGGGGCTTGAGGGCCTACTGGAAGCCACTTCTCCTCAGTCTCCTCCACCTCCTCAGCCTCCTCTTCCTAACGGGCCTCTGCGGCCGCAGTGTATAAAGCCTCAATCCCTGAAGGCTCGTCCCTCGCAAGCTCATCCGCAGCAGGTTTGTTCTCGGCGAGCTCACTCCCAGTAAGATCGTCCCAGGCAGCCTCCTCCGTGGTTTGCGCCTCGATCCTACCGTGGGAGGAACCTTCGTCCTCAGCCTCCTCCTTCCCTTTTCCTGCCTTCTCGGCCTCCACCATTGCGGCTGCTCGAAGCGCCCTATCCTCCTCTAGCCGCTTCCTGATGTACACCTCCTCCACCTTAGAGGTGAGCTTGTACATATTGGTCTCCACCCTGGTAGCCCTTTCCACCAGGGTGAAGGACCATGCAAACTCTTCCTCGAGCATGGGTAACCGCCAATCACCCGAAACTCCATGGGCATTGCAATCTGGCATCCATTTCAAGATTTGGTCCCTGGCGAAATTGATGTTCAATGCGATGACATTCTTTGACAACTTGAATAGCCCAAGGCTGCCAAACAGTTGATCACACAACCAAGCATGGCCATAGACTATCAGGTTGTTTGCGAGCCCAAGGTGCAATCTCATTCTGTCTGATGCATTTCCATACTCGCAGGCGAACCTATCCCTCTTTTGCAGGGTGCGATGCGATGAAGGAGGAAATCTGCTCCCACATGCTCGTTGGTTAGCCTGGTAGCCTTTAGGCGGGTAATCCTGTTTATTGTTGGGCGGAGCCTATCATCAGAGAGGCCGAATTTACTCCAATCATTTCCGCGCTCAATGCATTCTATCTGTGCTTGGCAGAAATCTAGGGCCTTATTGTCTTGGACCCAGCACCAATCTGCTCTCCATTCCTCCCATATGCCGTGCTGCTGACCTGGGAGGTAATCCCAGATTCCCCTCGCCACCCGTGGCATCCAACTTATGTTCCCGGAATAGTGGGCTTTGTTCTCCTGAACAAGTCAACATTGGTGGCAACTCTGACGAAATTCTCGCACAAGTGTGCGAAAATCGCCACGCACACCATTGCATTTGGCATGAAATCCAGAAGATGGAATCCGTAGATCATCCTCATGACTTCGAAGAAATCCAAGAAGGGAGGATAGAGGTCATTGATGAAATATGCACAGAAGAATTAGTATAAATCTGGCGGGTCCTCTTTCCCTCCGCCGGAACTTTGGGTGCGCCATGCCCTTTTGGGACTCCTCCTCCCCCACAGGTATCCGTACCTTGCTTCCAGCACTTCGCCGTCCAGATTTGACGGGAAGAAGACAACATCTCCCCTCCGCCTCCTGTCCAGCTCCGTTGCCCTCTTACTCCCCTAGGCGGCCGCCTCTTTCGCGGTGGTCGTCCGCTTCCCCTTGGCGGTAGCTTTCTTCTCCATTTCCTCAAGCTGCGACAAGGATGGGGGGAGGAAGTTGGTTGGAGGATCGGCGGCAAGTGTGGGCGAGGAGGAAGTACGATTGTTTGGCTTATGGAAGAAGATGATGGAAGGGGAGAGCATGCGATGAATGAGCAGTGCTCTTCCGCATTTTCCTCTCTTAAGGAAAGGACGTGGGGGAGGATGTGACTCTTTAGAAAGTTACCATTTCACATTAATAGCTACAGTCCCACTACCCCACGACCCATGGTAATTGCCTGAAGTGGACATTGGATTGATTGGTTATCACCACAAACCGCTGCACGCGCAACACTCTCTCGCCACATGTCTATGCACTGTTTGGGGCCTAACCCAACGTGCCTAGTGGCACATATGGCTCAGGCCCGAGGGCTTCTGTCAGGGTACACAAACAAGGGTGTATGTTTCCCCTTGACTTTTGCACGGACAGCAAACCACCGACCCAACAAGATTACAACATCCAAGACCAGACCAAGCAGAAGAGATCAGCTCTTTGAGGAATCAGAGTGCAAATCAAGAAGACCAAGTCGAGCCAAAGGAGCAAGACACCACTAAGGGGAAACCTCCCTTGCCGGGTAGGCAAGCCTGGCGAGGTCAAGGTTACCCCGAAGACAAGCCTCGAGACTATCCCGGCAGGCCTGCCGGGCCCTGCGAAGGTAAACTACCCCGCCAAGGATTCACCGGTCCACCTCACAGCGATGCAAGTTATCGATCAGTGCGGTGTCAAGCCCCCAAGTGACTAAGTGGCTTTTTTTAGCCACATGGTAGCCACTTCCTATGTAAATCACCTCCAAATGGCACCCGTCTAGTGATGTGTCATGCAGGCAGACAAGAAGGTGGCCGAACTGCCCGACAAGGCTTGTCGGGCATGCCATGATGTGACACTAAGCAGCGCATTTAATGTGCTCTGCCCTGTCTGTAGAGTGAGGTATGATAGCACTATTTTCTATCTAATCAGTATGCAATGGCTGATTTTCCATTGTGGTGACCCCTTGATATATGAAAGGACGCATGTGGCAACCATAGAAAGGATTCAGACCCTTGTACACTCATACGCGCGTAGCTGCCCTTGCCCTGAGGCAATCCTGCCAGGCTAGAGCGATGCGTTTCCACCATAATCCAGCATTAATCCACCAAAGAAGGTGTTGGGTTTTACGCCTCGTGGCGGCCCGAACCTGGGTAAAATTGCCCGTGTGATCTCTGTCGTGTTGTGCGACGTTTCTCCGCTCTTTGTGCAACGTGCTCATCCCCCCCGCCGAACCACAAGGGGCTCATGGCCCCATAGGTGGCCGTGGTTTCCCACGATAGTACTTGAAGCAAACTTCCTTTCCAAAACAAGAAAAGATTGCGATAGAATAGCATTATTTAAAATATACAACGTTAGCACAGTATGACAAAGCACAATCATGTTGATAAAGGACAGTACTGGCCGATTTGAGATGACTTTGGGAGATCAAGTTACTCTTCATGTCCCCATATCTTTCCATGAAAGTGATTCATTGACATTCATTAACACCTCAGTGTGGCAGTAGAAGGAGGAGCGTCGACTCATTTCAATCACTTTTTTGCAGTTCAACTCTAATTATGGTGCCAGCCAGTTAGAGAGGAGGAGCGTCGACTCATTTCAATCACTTTTTCTTAAAATTATCTACATTGGAAATGAAATGGTAGCTAAGACAGTAGCTCTATTTTAAATGTATTATTACTTCATTTTATCAGTGGCGGTAGCAGTGCCAAAATAGTAGCACAAGATCACTAGCTGGATGCAAAGTCAAAATCAACCAAAAAGGGACATACCCGGTCATGGGAACCATAACTGAGAGAGGGGCCCTACACCGCCACAACTCAATGAGGTCAGCCTGCAGATCCATGATTTAATTCATGCAACTTTTTCTGCAGTTCACCTGAAATGAAGCAAAGATTGCATCATTCAGCTAGCAAGAAGTAGTTGCTCTCATGAGCAGGCAGGTTCTTCTTTAGTAGTTGCACTAAAATTGAGCAACATGAAGGTTGCTTGTCCTGCTCATGTAAGGTGCTATAATTTGCTTATCCTTTTGTGTAGTTCCACTAAAAGTGCGATTTGTGGTGATAGTGATGGCTCATCTTGCAAACGCTAATAAAATGTTGCATGAGATTACCAGCAGAGATTCACAGAGATTTTGGAAACTCCAACCACCATTTTGTGTAGTTCCACAAAAATTGAGAGACATTGCCCATATGACATTTTAGTTGAACTGCACAAGACACTCATTCCGAAAAAAGTGTTTTGTGCAGTTCACCAAAAGGTCACAATAGCTACGAGGTGAAATGGATATCCCTATCCGCATAAAAATATAGAAAGAAAACAGTTGCTGGTCAATAACAAGATACGAAACATACATGAAATGAAAAGAAGCATCTTGATTATGTTCATGGCAATCACGCAAGGACAGTAGAAATTTTAAAATGACAACATTGCTTCATGGTACCGGAAGCATTACGATCAACAATGACATTCGTCAAATATGGGATTACTTCAATGGTGGCATTGCTTGTTTACCAAATATAGTAGATCAACCGTAGCTAAATAGTTGGTTTAAGGGCATGGGGAAAACAACATGAGTACCATTTGGGATTACTTTAATGATTGGTGTAAAGAACCAACTTACTAATCATATTGGGGAAAACAGCAGGAGTACCATTTGTAACATAGTTTAATTGCATCATATTACTGGAGGCATTAGATTGACAATAACACTGGTCAGACATGTCCTTATGGTAACAGTGTGATCGTTTTATTTTACATGCACCCTTACATTAACAACATCAAAAAGATGGTATAAGGACATGCGACAGTGGATGCATCAGCACAATGTACGTACAAGGAGGCATAAAGTGGTGATGCTGAGTTTGTTCATACTCTGTGAGGGCAGCAAATCTAATCTTGGAGACCTTTTACTATGTGAGGGTAGCAAATCTAATCCTAGACATACTTTGTTGACCTGTCCACCAGCCGCCACTTTCTATCTTTTTTTCAACCAATAATAGATTTGTTCCTTATCCAGTTTGTACTGTCTTTTCCCTTTATTTCCCTTTTTAACCAAGAGATCGGTTGGGTATCTAGTCTCTACTACTTCTCCACTGTTATTTCCACTTTGAAAAAAGTCCTAGATTCATGCTACGACTTTCCCCCTTTCTTTGTTGTTTGAACCAAGTCCTGGATTCGACTACATAAAGTAGCTTTACCTCCAATAATACTAAAAATATAGGTGGCTTTGGAAGAGCTGATGAAAGTAGAAAAATATCAACATGCAGACACGTGGGGAGCTGGGACAGTAGAGCAAGGATTCTTTCGAAGGAACTTATACCTGAGGGTCGTCGGGATGTCGGTGGCAGCATGTTGGATCTACGCACAATACGGCAAGGAGGAAGAAGGGTTGGAGGACCTCCCGAGCCGGTGTTGTGTCGAAGAAAATGACACCCGATGACCGCATGAAGGATGCACCTAGTCCACTACACACACCGGCCGAACGGATCCGGCCGGATCTGTGACTAGTGGTGAGCAGCGAGAAAATGTTGCTACCGTTGTCTTGTTTAGACCTAGAGAGGATGAGAAAATGAAGAGAGCAACCCTAGTAAAGCAAGCGCTTATGCGCCTGCCTATATATAGTGGTGTGATTATCTTTTTGTCTCCACAACAAGCGTTTCAATTTGCATACGTGGCATTAAAGAAAAGAAACTCTCTATTTAACATGACTAACTGTATGACTCCTACTTACTAGTAATAGTATTGTTCACCTGTGCTCCCCGACCGTCCATTTATTGAACAACCCCATGGGTGAATAAATATAAGTACTAGTATTTATATAGAACGAACAAGCTCGAACTATTTTGGCTTTGAGATATCAATAGTATAGTTTGACCACATTGCATCAATGGACTCAGTACTTTGAAGTAACCTATACATATAAACACATCCACGGTTTACATTCCGAATCGCTAGCTTGAGCTTGAACTATATTTTTTACATGTACCACCTTTTTCTTTTAGTTTTTTGCTCCATGGTGCAATTCATCGATACAAAATTATACTATATGAGTAGTTAAAAGTTGAGGGTGGGGCTTTTCCATGGCAGTACGCGTGGCAGTTTTCACATAGGCAGTTTGACAGGAGGCGAGGAGGGTGAGGGAGTAGCGGATTCAACTTAATACGAGAAAGGTAGGGCTGTGCAATTTGACAACGCATTACTGCTGGAAAGATGGGGTCTTGTGATATGACTATTGATCACTATAGTCATTAATTACTGGCGCTACAACCGGGGTGATGCCCCTTCCTTTCCGCACTCTAATCTGGTGCATGACATGTCGACCCGAATGCTGGCTCTCCCACATGTCGGTGAAGTACGTAAGGAGCAAAGAATCATGCAGTATATATAGTGTATATACTAGTACTACTACTCATGTCGGAGGAGTGAGAACCACGGTAGCCCAGTGAACCAGCAGGCGATAGGCTATAGAAAACAATGTGGTGATATAGCCATAAAAAACAATGTGCTACAGTCCAGTCTCTAGCATGTACAGTACTCCTCCTCCTCCTCCTCTCGGTTCATCGCCATCATACTTTCCCTATTCATGTGTTTTTAGTATCTTATGAAATAAAGAGGCCCTTAGACTGGTTTAGATCTGGTCTTTTTTATAAATGTTTTATGTCCAAAATTTAGTGAACGTGCTCCAGTTTCTATAAAAATGATCCGATTTGCATGTAATAATTTATTTATTTATTCATTTATTTATTCTTCTACAGTTGGTTTGCATGTAATTCGTGAGGTTTGAAATGTGCAGTACACCGACATTGTTGCATATGCTCTGCGTCGTCCATGCACTACGAACTAGATGCTCTATGTCCCAAATGTCGACAAAAGGGAGCACGTGGAAATAGCTTAGGAGTACATATAGGAGAATAAATGCTTGAAAAAAAATATGTGATATGGAGCGTAGCTGCGGTTGGAAAAGGAGACCTAAAGTGATGACAGGCATAGGTCGCACGCACCCAACTAGTGGTACTAGACGTACGTCTACTTTTTCCCTAAAAAAACAGGTACGAGTACTCAGTACTCCTATTATATTAACACGAGTCCCATCTAACAACACTGTCCATGCTACAGCTAGCTCTTCTCCCTTGTTTCTCTCTTCTGATTCTAACTTAGAGGACGCACGTTGGGTGGGGTTGGGATTGGCCGATAGTCCGCTTGCTCATCTGCGGCCCCACCTGACAGTGAAAATGCTAAGACAACAAGCGTTCCCTAGCTTGAGCGGCGTGCCAGACAAACCGTGTGGGGGTGCGACGCGAATGGCACTGGCATGTTGTACTTGTTCCTCTTTCTCGTTTTGAACTCATGACATGTAGTAATGCTCAGTTTTGAATATATAAGTTTCGTTGTCGCGCCAATATATATAATACTCCCTCCATATAAGTTGGGTCACTGAAGTTAAAATTAGACACAAAACACGATGGTGATGGACCAGTCTACCTTTGTCTTGGTTTATTGCTCCCCATCGTAATATGTGCCAAATTTTTACTATAAATTTGACTAACAAAAGGTTCATGCATGTCACCAAAACTATATCATTGAAAACTATGTTCAAATAGAAATCAAACGATATAATTTTTGTTGACATGCACTAACATTTTTTCAATTAAATTTTAGTCAAAATTTAGCACAAATTATAAAAGGGACTAATTAACCAGGACCTAGGTAGTACACTAGGACGAAGAGAGTGATACTACATAAAATTAACGCCAAATAAGAGCAAGGGATCACACATGTCATTTCTCTACTATTAAAGGAGAATCGGACGTCGCGATGGTTTGACCTTCATGATCGCCTCGCTCCCCTCCACCCCACCCTCCTACAATTCATGAAAAATTGGACTACCTCCCCGCCCCTCCGCTCATCAGAAAAATAAAAAAGAAAAACAACGCACGTCCCCACGTCCCCGTATCCCACCTCCCACTCCCTTCCCCAAATCCCTCGCTCTCGAGTCCCTATTCTCTCAGAGAGGAATCACCGTTGCCAACCTCCTCCCTCCTACAGCGACGGAGGCGGACGCCGGGCTGGGCTGGACGCCCACGTGGAAGGCGCGGGAGAAAAACAAGCGGCACGAGCGCCGGCGCCGGGCTATCGCCGCCAAGATCTTCACCGGCCTCCGCGCGCTCGGCAGCTACAAGCTCCTCAAGGAGCTCTGCCGCGAGGCCGAATGGGTCGTTGAGGATGACGACACCACCTAACGCAAGGTGAAGCCTTGCTTCTTGGTCTCGGGATCGAGATCGCCCCCCCCCCATCCCATGTTTCTTCTCTCCTTCTGTTTCCTGGATCTAGCCAACCTTGCTTGGATGTGTAAATCTGATTGTTTGGTTCGATTCATGGCAGGGATGAGCCCTTGCTCATCCGCGCAGCTTCTCGGTGCGCCGTCATCGTCGTTCCCGAGCCCGGTGCCTTCCTACTACCCCAGCCCGGCATCATCCAGCTTCCCGAGCCCCACGCGCCTCGACAACCCCAGCCCCGCCTACCTCTTCCCATTCCTCCGTGGCCTCCCCAACATGCCCCTGCTCCGTGTCTCCAACAGTAGGGGGTGAAGCAAACACTTATTGGGAGGTACTCAAAATTTGACCACTTTGTTGTAGAATCACGGTGCTGATCAATTAATCCTTGACTGATTTTGAATCTCTGCCAATAATTCAACATCTTTTTTTAATTACAAGGTCTAAAAGGTATCATTCAAAATCTACAGATGATCAGTAGTGTCAAACCCACATCCTCTCTACCATCTTCTACATGAACTGCTTTGTAAAAGTGGAAAATTGTTGCTCGTAATGTTGATGTGCAGACTACCAAATTGGGAATTTTTTTATCATGGTGAAACTACACTGTAAAAAGTGAATCATATTAGTAATGTCTCCCAACTCTCAAATTGTTGCTTGTTATATTAATCTGCAGACTACCAAATTGGAAGATTTTCAATCATGATATGATTCTGAGAATGAATGCATGATTGCAGATGGCTACCAAACTGTAAAATTTCAACATTCAAAAGATGTATTTTGTACTGGTAGTTTTGATGCATGATTGCAGTTGCATGTAGGTTTAGGTTTGTCCAAGAACTGTCTATGTATACTGATAATGATTACTCCATCCGTCCCAAAATAAGTTTATTTTGTTTAGTAGAGTTTATACTATAAAACTGTACTACCTGTACTAAATCAAAGATACTTATTTTGGGACTGGGGGAGTACTCTGTTTTCAAATGGCGCCTGTTGTACGCATGACAACTGTGCGTGTATAAATTAGTATCATGTTGCATGCACGTTGAACTTATAATTCTTTTTATGAATAATGTGTCATATTTTGATTCCTGTCAAAATGACCATTGCTATTTGCTTTCTAGACATCTTGTATGTGGCTTGTGGTGATAACAACTTTTATTTTTCTCGGGATTTGATTATAATCATAAGGGTACATTACGATTTACGAGCATTTAATCTTCTCTGATAATCAAAGCGCTGCATAGTCTTATGTGCATTCATCAGAGCTATTCCACAATTTTTCCCTACTTATGCCTTTTTACACTTTTATATGTGTAGCTTTCAATTTTTTAATACATTCATTCTTTTTTTCTAAGTCTTCATGTGTGTAGAATTACTTCTGCGGTGAGCCGGAGTGTGACGTCCTCTCACGGGCTACTGTCATCAGTCAAGGTGGTCATTGGTCTATATCAAGCTTGACGAGTACTTCCTGAAGGCTGATTTTTGCTCCCGCCGCGTTGCTGACCGAGGCCCCATCTACGTGGGAACCTGCTATTTTTTTGATTGATTGGCAGTGAAATTCTTGGATAGGAGAAAAGAAATCGGAAGGGCATGAGAGAAGATGTTGAGAACCTGAATAATGCACACACATTTACATATTTCATGTGATGGTAGTATGTCGTCGTAGTTTTTGTGTTGGTTGTCCTACTGAATGTTCCTGTCAGTCCTAACTCATCACATCACTCTCAATTTTCAGTCATGCTTGGAGATTTTATCTCTAACTCTACAAAATCAGAAAGCATGTCCAAAGCTCAAGGTAATGTTGAAACTTGGAGGCGATCAAACCATATGCTTTTTGGGCTATAAGAGTTTAAACTAACTATTGCTTTTTGGGCTCTACGAGTTTGAACTAACTATCGCTAACATCCTGGCTTTGAATTTTTAGTTTGTATTTTTTTGGCAAAAGTTTGTATTTGTCCATGGTCAAGATAGGGGGCACATAGAGGTTGGTTTGTTAAGCTTCTTTATATTCTCAAGGAGGTCAGGAGTTCCTCTTGAGAAGAAAGAGGACAGCCTTTAACTCAACCTACGCCTTCAGAGAGAACTACTTGAACTCAAGATGCTCCTCCCAGTCATTTGATTGATGCAGAAATAACCTTTTATGAGAGTGACCTAAAAGTCAGATGTTTTACATTAAGCATAGATCTCTTGTAGGTCTATTTAACTTTGGGTTTGGGAGTATTATATGTTGTTTGAGAGGGTCTATTTTTTTTAGAAAATATGATTTTGTTCTTTGTTTCTATACTTATTGAAGTTCATGTTTCTTTCCATTTAGTTGTGAGAGGACTTTGTAAGTTTCCATTCAAAAAGGAGATCAAAAAATATTTTGAATTGATGACATAATAAATGAAAATACAAGATTTTGAATAGGGCCTGCCCACACGGCACCGTGGAAAAAGGTGAAGGGAAAGGAAGGGTGAGGAGAATAAAATGATGCAAGGGGGAGTTTTTAAAGACATATGACGGTTGCCTAGGAAGAAATAAGAGGGAGAGAATCAATTTGTCCAGGAATTGAAACCAGTCCTATCATATCCGACACACATTTTTTAATTCGAAAAATTATTTTATCATAATGCGTTTTGAGCCATGGCAATGTACGGGCATTCAGCTAGTATGACTAGAATAAAAATTCCATACAATAATAAAACATTAAGGCCACGAGGTGATGCAGTGCTGGTTACAAGAGGCAAGAAGAAAGATTCATCCATCAATGACGTCCACCTCCTCGATTCAGGACACCAACTCATCGAATGACGGCTAAGTAGCAACGGCTTTTGTGTCCAGGTCAACGTGCTTCTAAACAATGGCGTCCAAAGATTCCAGCCACTAGAAGAAGGCCAACGTCTTTCTGTACTCGCTGGCCTTGTAGTGGCCTAAGTAGACGATTTCCTCGTAGATGTGGATGTGCAAGTCGATGGTTTCTTGCATGGCGAGCACGGCCTTGAGGTGCACATTCCTCATTGTGACCTCTGGCCGCTGCAGGGCTACCAGTGCTTCAAGGAGTTCGCCACCTTGGAGGCCGATGAGGGTGGCAGGCAACGAGGAGCCTAGGCGCGCAGGCTGGAGCAGTATGGCATGGTCGCCCCTTGCACTTCTTAACAGCAGTGAACATGCGGATGGAGTCGACCATCATCTTGCACATGCGAGAGGCGAAGGCGGTGTCGATGAGGACTATGACGCTGGCAATCGCAAGCACCGTCTGGAAATGTTGTGCGGTGCGGGGCTGTAGCCCGGCATATTGGACGATCTGGCACAGTCGACTGCCGCTCGCGTCCATTGACGCCATGGGTGCTTGTGGCTTCTAGTCACTTGGTCTTGGTCTTGGATTGGAGTGGGCAGTGTTGTGCAGATACTAGGAGTAGATGGATTGGAGTGGTGGGGCGCCTTCATATGAGAGTCTAAACTGCATTACATTCACATCGTGCTGGCTCCATTCTACTTCTCCAATTATTTACCTCTGCATGCTAATTCAATGCGGAGGCATCATTGACCATTCAACATTTTGGGAACCGATACCATCTCCCTCGTTGGCATTCAAGCCATATCAACGTAAATGTGTGTCAAACAGAGATTAGTCAGTAGTAGTATACTCAATATTGTCAACAACGACCAAGGCGGAGAGGAAAACGAGAACTTAATACATATTTATTTACGGTGTAGATTCGCTCATTTTACTCCGTATGTACTCATTTACGATGTAGTCACTTATTGAAAATCTCTAGAAAGACAAATATTTAGGAATGAAGGGAGTATTCCCTCCTTTCTGGTTTACATGGCTATACTATTAAGAGCAAGTACAATGGTGCACTTATAGCCTGCTTACATGGCAAGTTTGTATATGTGGAGGAGAGAGACATAAAAAAGTAAGGTGAGTGGGCTCTCTTGCATGTGCCTGGCTATATACGCGCTCCAAGGCATATCCAATAAATGTGAGGAAAGAGATAGAGAGAATATGAGAGGCAGATGCAATAAATGTGAGGAAAGAGATGGGGTACTGATCTTATAGCCAACCTTATAGCTAAGGTTGTTGCATATGTGTTGGCTATAAATGATATGGCAACATCATATAGTCTGAAGTTGGATGTATTATTAACTTTTTTAGGTCTCTCTCCTCTACATAGGCAAAGTTGCCATGTAAGCAGGCTATAAGCCCATTATTGTACTTCCTCTGAACTAACCGCTGCATGCCGTGCTAGGTACTACGTCCCACGTCTCTCATTGGTTGATTCCTATCATGTCTAGAAACAAGAAACATGGTCGGGTTTGTTTTGGGATTATTTGATTTTCGTAAGATGACTATTACTAGCAATCGGCTGTTGGGAACGTAGTAATTTCAAAAAATTTCCTACGCACACGCAAGATCATGGTGATGCATAGCAACGAGAGGGGAGAGTGTGATCTACGTACCCTTGTAGACCAATAGCGGAAGCGTTATGACAACGCGGTTGGTGTAGTCGTACGTCTTCACGATCCGACCGATCCAAGCACCGAAACTACGGCACCTCCGAGTTCTAGCACACGTTCAGCTCGATGACGATCCCCGGACTCCGATCTAGCAAAGTGTCGGGGAAGAGTTCCGTCAGCACGACGGCGTGGTGAAGATCTTGATGTTCTACCGTCGCAGGGCTTCGCCTAAGCACCGCTACAATATTATCGAGGATTATGGTGGAAGGGGCACCGCACACGGCTAAAAGAACGATCACGAAGATCAACTTGTGTGTCTATGGGGTGCCCCCTGCCCCCGTATATAAAGGAGTGGAGGAGGGGAGGGCCGGCCCTCTCTATGGCGCGCCCTAGGAGAGTCCTACTCCCACCGGGAGTAGGATTCCCCCTTTCCTAGTCCAACTAGGAGTCCTTCCATGTAGTAGGAGTAGGAGACAAGGAAGGGGAAGAGGGAAGAGAAGGAAGGAGGGGGCGCAGCCCCTCCCCCTAGTCCAATTCGGACTCGGCCTTGGGGGGCGCGCGGCCTGCCTCTCCCTCTCGCCTAAAGCCCAATAAGGCCCATATACTTCTTTTCCCGTATTCCCGTAACTCCCCGGTACTCCGAAAAATACCCGAACCACTCGGAACCTTTCTGATGTCCGAATATAGTCGTCCAATATATCGATCTTTACGTCTCGACCATTTCGAGACTCCTCGTCATGTCCCCGATCTCATCCGGGACTTCGAACTCCTTCGGTACATCAAAACTCATAAACTCATAATATAACTGTCATCGAAACCTTAAGCGTGAGGACCCTACGGGTTCGAGAACAATGTAGACATGACCGAGACACGTCTCCGGTCAATAACCAATAGCGGAACCTGGATGCTCATATTGGCTCCTACATATTCTACGAAGATCTTTATCGGTCAGACCACATAACAACATACGTTGTTCCCTTTGTCATCGGTATGTTACTTGCCCGAGATTCAATCGTCGGTATCTCAATACCTAGTTCAATCTCGTTACCGGCAAGTCTCTTTACTCGTTCTGTAATACATCATCTCGCAACTAACTCATTAGTTGTAATGCTTGCAAGGCTTATGTGATGTGCATTATCGACAGGGCCCAGAGATACCTCTCCGACGATCGGAGTGACAAATCCCAATCTCGAAATACGCCAACCCAACATGTACCTTTGGAGACACCTATAGAGCACCTTTATAATCACCCAGTTATGTTGTGACGTTTGGTAGCACACAAAGTGTTCCTCCGGCACACGGGAGTTACATAATATCATAGTTATAGGAACATGTATAAGTCATGAAGAAAGCAATAGCAACATACTAAACGATCGGGTGCTAAGCTAATGGAATGGGTCATGTCAATCAGATCATTCACCTGATGATGTGATCCCGTTAATCAAATAACAACTCTTTGTCCATGGTTAGGAAACATAACCATCTTTGATTAACGAGCTAGTCAAGTAGAGGCATACTAGTGACACTCTGTTTGTCTATGTATTCACACATGTATTATGTTTCCGGTTAATACAATTCTAGCATGAATAATAAACATTTATCATGAAATAAGGAAATAAATAATAACTTTATTATTGCCTCTAGGGCATATTTCCTTCAGTCTCCCACTTGCACTAGAGTCAATAATCTAGATCACATCACCATGTGATTAACATCGATAGTTCACATCATCATGTGATTAACACCCATAGTTCACATCGCCATGTGACCAACACCCAAAGGGTTTACTAGATTCAGTAATCTAGTTCACATCGGTTATGTGATTAATACCCAAAGAGTACTAAGGTGTGATCATGTTTTGCTTGTGAGAGAAGTTTAGTCAACGGGTCTGCCATATTCAGATCCGTATGTATTTTGCAAATTTCTATGTCAACAATGCTCTGCACGGAGCTACTCTTAGCTAATTGCTCCCACTTTCAATATGTATCCAGATTGAGACTTAGAGTCATCTAGATCAGTGCCAAAATTTGCATCGACATAACTCTTTATGACGAACCCTTTTTGTCACGTCCATAATTGAGAAACATATCCTTATTCCACTAAGGATAATTTGACCGCACCAGTGATCTGCTCCTAGATCACTATTGTACTCCCTTGCCAAAATCAGTGTAGGGTATACAATAGATCTGGTACACAGCATGGCATACTTTATAGAACCTATGGCCAAGGAATAGGGAATGACTTTCATTCTCTTTCTATCTTCTGTCGTGGTCGTGTTTTGAGTCTTACTCAATTTCACACCGTGTAACACAGGCAAGAACTCTTTCTTTGACTGTTCCATTTTGAACTACTTCAAAATCTTGTCAAGGTATGTACTCATTGAAAAAACTTATCAAGCGTTTTGATCTATCTCTATAGATCTTGATCCTCAATATGTAAGTAGCTTCACTGAGGTCTTTCTTTGAAAGACTCCTTTCAAATACTCCTTTATGCTTTGCAGAATAATTCTACACGATTTCCGATCAACAATATGTCATTCACATATACTTATCAGAAATGTTGTAGTGCTCCCACTCACGTTCTTGTAAATACAGGCTTCACCGCAAGTCTGTATAAAACTATATGCTTTGATCAACTTATCAAAGCGTGTATTCCAACTCCGAGATGCTTGCACCAGTCCATAGATGGATCGCTGGAGCTTGCATATTTTGTTAGCACCATTAGGATTGACAAAACCTTCTGGTTGCATCATATACAACTCTTCTTTAATAAATCCATTAAGGAATGCAGTTTTGTTTATCCATTTGCCAGATTTCATAAAATGTGGCAATTGTTAACATGATTCGGATAGACGTAAGCATAGATACGAGTGAGAAACTCTCATCGTAGTCAACACTTTGAACTTTGTCAAAAACCTTTTTCGACAAGTCTAGCTTTGTGGATAGTAACACTACTATCAACGTCCGTCTTCCTCTTGAAGATCCATTTACTTGTCGATCATCGGGCAAGTCAATCAAAGTCCATACTTTGTTCTCATACATGGATCTCATCTCAGATTTCATGGCCTCAATCCATTTCGCGGAATATGGGCTCACCATCGCTTCTTCATAGTTCGTAGGTTCGTCATGGTCTAGTAACATAACCTCCAAAACAGGATTACCGTACCACTCTGGTGCAGATCTTATTCTGGTTTACCTACGAGATTCGGTAGTAACTTGATCTGAAGTTACATGATCATCATCATTAGCTTCCTCACTAATCGGTGTAGGCATCACTGGAACTGATTTCTGTGATGAACTACTTTCCAATTCGGGAGAAGGTACAATTACCATATCAAGTTCTACTTTCCTCCCACTCACTTCTTTCGAGAGAAACTTCTTCTCTAGAAAGTATCCATTCTCAGCAACGAATGTCTTGCTTTCGGATCTGTGATAGAAGGTGTACCCAACTGTCTCCTTTGGGTATCCTATGAAGACACATTTCTCCGATTTGGGTTTGAGCTTATCATGATGAAACTTTTTCTTATAAGCATCGCAACCCGAAACTTTAAGAAACGACAACTTTGGTTTCTTGCCAAACCACAGTTCAGATTGTGTCGTCTCAACGGACTTAGATGGTGCCCTTTTTAACGTGAATGCAACTGTCTCTAATGCATAACCCCAAAACGATAGTGGTAGATCGGTAAGAGACATCATAGATTGCACAATATCCAATAAAGTACGGTTATGACGATCGGACACACCATTATGCTGTGGTGTTCCAGATGGCATGAGTTTGTGAAACTATTCCACAATGTTTTAATTGAAGACCAAACTCGTAAATCAAATATTTGTCTCCGCAATCAGATCGTAGAAACCTTATTTTCTTGTCACGATGATTTTCCACTTCACCCTGAAATTATTTGAACTTTTCAAATGTTTCAGACTTATGTTTCATCAAGAAGATATACTCATATCTGCTCAAATCATCTGTGAAGGTCAGAAAATAATGATACCCGCTGCAAGCCTTGATATTCATCGGACCACATACATCAGTATGAATGATTTCCAACAAATCTGTTGCTTGCTCCATTGTTCCGGAGAACGGCGTTTTAGTCATCTTGCCCAAGAGACATGGTTCGCAAGCATCAAGTGATTCATAATCAAGTGATTCCAAAATCCCATCAGCATGGAGTTTCTTCATGCGCTTTACACCAATATGACCTAAACGGCAGTGCCACAAACAAGTTGCACTATCATTATTAACTTTGCATCTTTTGGCTTCAATATTATGAATATGTGTATCATTACAATCGAGATCCAACAAACCATTTTCGTTGGTGTGTATGACCATAGAAGGTTTTATTCATGTAAACAGAACAACAATTGTTCTCTAACTTAAATGAATAACCGTATTGCAATAAACATGATCAAATCATATTTCTGCTCAACACAAACACCAAATAACACTTATTTAGGTTCAACATTAATCCCGAAAGTATAGGGAGTGTGCGATGATGATCATATCAATCTTGGAACCACTTCCAATACACATCGTCACTTCTCCCTTAACTAGTCTCTGTTTATCCTGCAACTCCCGTTTCGAGTAACTAATCTTAGCAACTGAACTAGTACCAAATACTGAGGGGTTGCTATGAACACTAGTAAAGTACACATCAATAACATGTATATCAAATATGCCTTTGTTTACTTGCCATCCTTTCTTATCCACCAAATACTTGGGGTAGTTCCGCTTCCAGTGACCAATCCCTTTGCAATAGAAGCACTTTGTCTCAGGCTTAGGACCAGACTTGGGTTTCTTCACTTGAGCAGCAACTTGCTTGCCGTTGTTCTTGAAGTTCCCCTTCTTCCTTTTGCCCTTTTCTTGAAACTAGTGGTCTTGTCTACCATCAACACTTGATGTTTTTCTTGATTTCTACCTTCGTCAATTTTAGCATCAGGAAGAGCTTGGGAATCGTTTCCGTTATCCCTTGCATACTATAGTTCATCACGAAGTTCTACTAACTTGGTGATGGTGACTAGAGAATTCTGTCAATCACTATCTTATCTGGAAGATTAACTCCCACTTGATTCAAGCGATTGTAGTACCCAGACAATCTGAGTACATGCTCACTAGTTGAGCGATTCTCCTCCATCTTTTAGCTATAGAACTTGTTGGAGACTTCATATCTCTCAACTCGGGTATTTGCTTGAAATATTAACTTCAACTCCTGGAACATCTCATATGGTCCATGACGTTCAAAACGTCTTTGAAGTCCCGATTCTAAGCCGTTAAGCATGGTGCACTAAAATATCAAGTACTCATCATATTTAGCTAGCCAAACGTTCATAACATCTGCATCTGCTCCTACAATAGGTCTGTCACCTAGCGGTGCATCAAGGACATAATTTTTCTGTGCAGCAATGAGGATAAACCTCAGATCACGGATCCAATCCGCATCATTGCTACTAACATCTTTCAACACAATTTTCTCTAGGAACATATCAAAATAAACATAGGGAAGCAACAACGCGAGCTATTGATCTACAACATAGATATGCTAATACTACCAGGACTAAGTTCATGATAAATTTAAGTTCAATTAATCATATTACTTAAGAACTCCCACTTAGATAGACATCCCTCTAATCCTCTAAGTGATCACGTGATCCAAATCAACTAAACCATAACCGATCATCACGTGAAATGGAGTAGCTTTCAATGGTGAACATCACTATGTTGATCATATCTACTATATGATTCACGCTCGACCTTTCCATCTCCGTGTTCCGAGGCCATATCTGCATATGCTAGGCTCGTCAAGTTTAACCTGAGTATTCTGCGTGTGCAAAACTGGCTTGCACCCATTGTAGATGGACGTAGAGCTTATCACACCCGATCATCACATGGTGTCTGGGCACGACGAACTTTGGCAACGGTGCATACTCAGGGAGAACACTTCTTGATAATTAGTGAGAGATCATCTTAAAATGCTACCGTCAATCAAAGCAAGATAAGATGCATAAAAGATAAACATCACATGCAATCAATATAAGTGATATAATATGGCCATCATCATCTTGTGCTTGTGATCTCCATCTCCGAAGCATAGTCATGATCACCATCGTCACCGGCGCGACACCTTGATCTCCATCGTAGCATCGTTGTCGTCTCGCCAATCTTATGCTTCCACGACTATCGCTACCGCTTAGTGATAAAGTAAAGCATTACAACGCGATTGCATTGCATACAATAAAGCGACAACCATATGGCTCCTGCCAGTTGCCGATAACTCGGTTACAAAACATGATCATCTCATACAATAAAATATAGCATCATGTCTTGACCATATCACATCATAACATGCCCTGCAAAAACAAGTTAGACGTCTTCTACTTTGTTTGTTGCAAGTTTTATGTGGCTGCTACGGGCTTAAGCAAGAACCAATCTTACCTACGCATCAAAAACCACAACGATAGTTTGTGAAGTTGGTGACGTTTTAACCTTCACAAGGACCAGGCGTAGACACACTCGGTTCAACTAAAGTTGGAGAAACTGACACCCGCCAGCCACCTGTGTGCAAAGCACGGCGGTAGAACCAGTCTTGCGTAAGCGTACGCGTAATGTCGGTCCGGGCCGCTTCATCCAACAATACCGCCGAACCAAAGTATGACATGCTGGTAGGCAGTATGACTTATATCGCCCACAACTCACTTGTGTTCTACTCGTGCATATAACATCAAATCATAAAACCTAGGCTCGGATGCCACTGTTGGGAACGTAGTAATTTCAAAAAATTTCATACGCACATGCAAGATCATGGTGATGCATAGCAACGAGAGGGGAGAGTGTGATCTACGTACCCTTGTAGACCGATAGCGGAAGCGTTATGACAACGCGGTTGATGTAGTCGTACGTCTTCACGATCCGACCGATCCAACCACCGAAACTATGGCACCTCCGAGTTCTAGCACACGTTCAGCTCGATGACGATCCCTGGACTCCGATCCAGCAAAGTGTCGGGGAAGAGTTCCGTCAGCACGACGGCGTGGTGACGATCTTGATGTTCTACCGTCGCAGGGCTTCGCCTAAGCACTGCTACAATATTATCGAGGATTATGGTGGAAGCGGGCACCGCACACGGCTAAGAGAACGATCACGAAGATCAACTTGTGTGTCTATGGGGTGCCCCTGCCCCCGTATATAAAGGAGTGGAGGAGGGGAGGGCCGGCCCTCTCTATGGCGCGCCCTAGGGAGTCCTACTCCCACCGGGAGTAGGATTCCCCCTTTCCTAGTCCAACTAGGAGTCCTTCCATGTAGTAGGAGTAGGAGACAATGAAGGGGAAGAGGGAAGAGAAGGAAGGAGGGGGCGCAGCCCCTCCCCCTAGTCCAATTCGCACTAGGCCTTGGGGGGGGGGGCGGCGCGGCCTGCATCTCCCTCTCCCCTAAAGCCCAATAAGGCCCATATACTTCTTCTCCCGTATTCCCGTAACTCCCCGGTACTCCGAAAAATACCCGAACCTCTCGGAACCTTTCCGATGTCCGAATATAGTCGTCTAATATATCGATCTTTACGTCTCGACCATTTCGAGACTCCTCGTCATGTCCCCGATCTCATCCGGGACTCCGAACTCCTTCGGTACATCAAAACTCAAAAACTCATAATATAACTATCATCGAAACCTTAAGCGTGCGGACCCTACGGGTTCGAGAACAATGTAGACATGACCGAGACACGTCTCTGGTCAATAACCAATAGCGGAACCTGGATGCTCATATTGGCTCCTACATATTCTACGAAGATCTTTATCGGTCAGACCGCATAACAACATACGTTGTTCCCTTTGTCATCGGTATGTTACTTGCCCGAGATTCGATCATCGGTATCTCAATACCTAGTTCAATCTCGTTACCGGCAAGTCTCTTTACTCGTTCCGTAATACATCATCTTGCAACTAACTCATTAGTTGCAATGCTTGCAAGGCTTATGTGATGTGCATTACCGAGAGGGCCCAGAGATACCTCTCCGACGACCGGAGCGACAAATCCCAATCTCGAAATACGCCAACCCAACATGTACCTTTGGAGACACCTGTAGAGCACCTTTATAATCACCCAGTTACATTGTGACGTTTGGTAGCACACAAAGTGTTCCTCCGGCACACGGGAGTTACATAATCTCATAGTTATAGGAACATGTATAAGTCATGAAGAAAGCAATAGCAACATACTAAACGATCGGGTGCTAAGCTAATGGAATGGGTCATGTCAATCAGATCATTCACCTGATGATGTGATCCCGTTAATCAAATAACAACTCTTTGTCCATGGTTAGGAAACATAACCATCTTTGATTAACGAGCTAGTCAAGTAGAGGCATACTAGTGACACTCTGTTTGTCTATGTATTCACACATGTATTATGTTTCCGGTTAATACAATTCTAGCATGAATAATAAACATTTATCATGAAATAAGGAAATAAATAATAACTTTATTATTGCCTCTAGGGCATATTTCCTTCATCGGCACCACGCCCCACCCCTACACAAAGACTGCCAAGCGAGCAGTCACAACTGCCACGTTTGGGTTGCGCTTGGCTCTTCGCCTCTTCGAGAATACGAAGAATGATGTTACTACTTCTATAGTAGCAAATCAACTGTTGCATGTCCATCCACCACATGCGGCAGCGATAGCTTGTTGTAGTAAGCAAAAGCCTCTCCTCGTCTGTGAACCACCATGCACATGGGCGAGTGAGAGGGTGTACTAGTAGTAAAATCAAGCTTCTCCTCATTATATGAGTTGACGTGACACATCATAGCACTGGCCCCACATGCTTGCCTCTTAACTTGGCTAAAAGACCCGTAGTGTACAATATATTTACTGCAACCTCTAATATTTACCAAACCACAAATTAAAATATATATTCCTATCTTGACCAGATCAGCGTGCAAACTACAATCACCAGGATGATAGGTAGGGCTAGAAGATTATTATAATATAAAAAATGCTTCGACACAGCCTCATAGCATGGAGCCGACTCCAACGATTTTAAGCTTAGAGGCACGGTACACACTATCCTAGACTATGTTACTATACAACCTCCCCTACACATGAAACTGCCACATGAGCATTCGGTTTGCGCTTGGATCTTCGCCTCTTCGAGAAGTCAAACAATGATGGTACTACTACAATGGAGTACTACTAGTATGCTTTTGGCCATCTGACACCGAATGGCATGTCCACTTTGTGCGGGAGGGAGAGCATGGAGCGAAAGCTTCTCCTAGTCCTACGAGCCACTGCGCTCATGGGCGAGGGAGAGGGCGTTGTAATCAAACTTCTCCTTGTTGTACGAGTTGACGTGACACATCAAAGCATTGCACTCGATATATTTCAATAATTTGTGTTTACCAATGCATTAATTACAACACATGCATGCATGTCGTGACTTTCCTTTTGATACTTGCATGTGTTGATTTAATGCACCATGAAGTAGTATGAATATGTCATGGTAAAGCTTTCTAATGCCCCGGCCCTAAAGCGGGAGATGGTGGTGCACGAGGAGGGTGAGATCATGCTGACAGAATAGGATCCAACGATGGAGCTCTCTATGGTCGCTATGGACCTCACCTTGATCCACTGCCCGTTGTGCCTCATGCCTTGAAGACTCCACTGTATGACGTTCGAATACACCTCACCCGTTTGGCTGATTGATCAAGGTGCAGGTTTCTTGATTGATGTGATGTACGATTGATTTATGTAGTGCAAGTGAGGGCACATGGCCCGCGCGGACTGCCACGGTGAGCGCCCCGAGAACCAGCTGCAGTACCAAAAGTGTGAGCGCAGTGGCGGCCCCGATGTGCGGAACACGGAAATGGACGGCTTCCTTTCCTGGGTGAGGGTAGAGTGCCCGCACGAAGGCTGTGGTGTCTATGTCACTTACCACAAGCTCGCAGATCACCAGCGCGTGTGTCCGCTTGCGCCCTGCGAATGCCATGTCCCCGTCTGTGGCTACGAAGGCCTACCACAGATGCTCCCCCACACATTAGCACCATGCATCCCATGCTCGTGCATAGGATCCAGTAAGGTAAGGTGCTCCAGCTACAAGTGCTAGTGTCGGAGCCGCGGCTCTTGCTATTTGCGGAGGAGGAGGGCAGCGCCTTTTTCTTGGCCAGTGATACGTCCATTTTGCATCATGCTTTTATATTGATATTTATTGCATTATGGGATGCTATTACACATTATATCACAATACGTATGCCTATTCTCTCTTATTTTACAAGGTTTACATGAAGAGGGAGAATCTCGGTAGCTGGAATTCTGGACTAGAAAAGGAGCAAATATTATAGACCTATTCTGCACAACTCCAAAAGTCTGGAAACTTCACGGAGATTATTTTTGGAATATATAAAACATATTGGGTGAAGAAAGAACCAGAGGGGCCCCCCAGCTAGCCACAAGGGTGGAGGGCGCGCCCCCGACCTTGTGGGCCCCCTGGTAGACCTCCGGTGCCCATCTTTAGCTATATGGTGTCTTTGACCCTGGAAAAATCAAGAAGAAGCTTTCGGGACGAAGCGCCGCCGTCTCGAGGCAGAACCTGGGCAGAACCAATCTAGGGCTCCGGCGGAGCTGCTCTGCGGGGAAACATCCCTGCGGGAGGGGTAATCTTCGCCATCGTCATGAGAACGATCCTCTCATCGATGGAGGGTCAATTTCCATCAACACCTTCACCAGCACCATCTCCTCTCAAGCCCTAGTTCATCTCTTGTATTTGATCTTTGTCCCAAAACCTCAGATTGGTACCTGTGGGTTGCTAGCAGTGTTGATTACTCCTTGTAGTTGATGCTAGTTGGTTTATCTGGTGGAAGATTATATTTTCAGATCCTTAATGATAATTAATACTCCTCTAATTATGATTATGAATATGCTTTTTGAGTGGTTATGTTTGTTCCTAAGGACATGGGAGAAGTCTTGTTATAAGTAATCATGTGAATTTTGTATTCGTTCGATATTTTGATGAGATGTAAGTTGTCTCTCCTTTAGTGGTGTTATGTGAACATTGACTACATGACACTTCACCATTATTTGGGCCTAGGTGAAGGAATTGGGAAGTAATAAGTAGATGATGGGCTGCTAGAGTGACAGAATCTTAAACCCCTAGTTTATGCGTTGCTTCGTAAGGGGCTGATTTAGATCCATATGTTTCATGCTATGGTTAGGTTTACCTTAATAATTGTTTCGTAATTGTGGATGCTTGCGAGAGGGGATAATCATAAGTGGGAGGCTAGTCCAAGGAAGGGTAGCTCCCAAGCATCGGTTCACTCACATATCAAATTATGAAAGTAACAAACACGAATCATATGAGCATGATGAATACTAACTTGACAACAATTCCCATGTGTCCTCATGAGATCTTTGCTTTATCTAAGAGTTCGTCCAGGCTTGTTCTTTGCTACAAAAAGGATTGGGCCACCTTGCTGCACCTTGTTTACTTTATTTGCTTGTTACCCGCTATGTTTTATCTTATCACAAAACTATCTGTTACCGATAATTTCAGTGCTTGCAGAGAATACCTTGCTGAAAAACACTTGTCATTTCCTTCTGCTCCTCATTGGGTTCAACACTCTTACTTATTGAAAGGACTACGATAGATCCCCTATAGTTGTGGGTCATCAGTCGGCAACGTGCTCGACATCGGCGTGCCAATCACCGTGTTGGTCGTCTGCATCAGAGCGGGGGCATCCCCACCACCGCACTACGCGGCCAAGCTCTGGGAGAATGTCCAGTCAGGGGAGCCCAAAGGTAGGACCGACGGCGTCAAGGTGGAAATCAAGGAGACAAGCAACAAGGATCCCGGCGACATTGCCATGCAGGAGCTGACCATCTTCACGGTTCCTCCCAAGCTGCTGGTCGGGGCAAGCTGGTCGAGGATGGTGTCCCTTCACATTCAGATTGACAAGCCCACCTCCTAAATGATTCCGTGATGCCTTCTGTTTATCTTAGTAATATGCTTATATAGGGGTTAGCTCGTTCTACTTTAGCTTTAGAGATGGTGTATTTTGGTGGCGATGCAGCAATTACTTCGACATCAGATAAGCAGTTAAAGTAATTTCCAACTATCGAACAGATATTTTTTGTTTGTTGGGTATAAATATCCTTCTGGTAAGAAGTATAAGCAGCTTATATGCTTTTTTGAGGAACTGTTTCCTACTTCTGCGAGTTGACGCGACACATCCAAGTAGTACTACTACTAGTAGTACCTAGCCGACTGCGCACCAGGCAGAGAAAGCTCGTGTCGTGTTTGTGTTGTGTGCTGCTCGAACATTAGCCAAAACCTCGCGCCTCGAGCTTAGCCTCCGCATTTTAAACTTCTCAATCCCAAGGCAAAGGAGCAACGAGAGCCATTCGGATGGTTGAGAACACTAAAATTCGTAGCTACAGATGCGTGTGTGAGAGAGGACGAGTGTGTGCGTGCACCTCTTCTCTTCGTGTATAACATACTAAACTTAGAGTACAAGTTTATGCGGGTGGCATCAACCTAGGGAGCTAGAGATGGTGCGTGCGAGAAGTCCTCAGAGACGGAAACCACAATTAGCTACCCCTAAACCTATTGCACCTACTAAAAATATTTATTATGAAATTCCTTCGGGTATGATAGAGAAACTGCTAGTTAATCCTTGTGCAGGAGACGGAACATTACATCCCGATATGCACCTAATATATGTGGATGAAGTTTGTGGATTATTTAAGCTTGCAGGTATGCCCGAGGATGTTGTCAAGAAGAAGGTCTTCCCTTTATCTTTGAAGGGAAAGGCATTGATATGGTATAGGCTATTGGATGATATTGGATCATGGAACTACAACCAATTGAAATTGGAGTTTCATCAGAAGTTTTATCCTATGCATCTGGTTCATCGTGATTGGAATTATATATATATATAATTTTGGCCTCATGAAGGAGAAAGTATCGCTCAAGGTTGGGGGAGGCTTAAGTCAATGTTATATTCATGACCCAATCATGAGCTCTCAAGAGAAATTATTATTCAAAATTTTTATGCTTGGCCTTCTCATAATGATCGGTCCATGCTCGATACTTCTTGTACCAGTTCCTATATGAAGAAGGATATTCAATTCAAATGGAATTTATTAGAAAGAATTAAATGCAACTCTAAAGATTGGGATCTCGACGAAGGTAAAGAGTCAGGTATAAACCTTAAGTTGATTGTGTTAAATCTTTTATGGATATCGATGCCTTTCATGATTTTAGAACTAAATATGGACTTGACTTAGAGATAGTAGCTTCCTTTTGTGAATCTTTTGCTACTCATGGTGATCTCCCTTAGGAGAAGTGGTTTAAATAGAATACTCCCATTAAAGTTAAAGTAGCAGAACCAATTAAAGTTGAAGAAGAAACAATTATTTATAATATTGATCCTATTGATCCTACTGCTTATATTGAGAAACTACCTTTCCCTGTTAGAATAGAGGATCATGCTAAAGCTTCAACTGAGGTTCGTAAAAGTAATACTAAAACAGGCACACCCTCTGAACAAATTAAAGTTGATCCTAGTATTGCTAAGATTAAAGATCTCTTGGTTGATAATATTGATGGGCATATTATTTATTTCTATGATGAAGCAACTAGAATTGCTAAACGTGATATGAAAGGCAAACATAGACTTGTTGTTGGCATGCCTATTATTTCTGTTAAAATATGAGATCATTGTTATCATGGCTTATGTGATGTGGGTGCTAGTGTAAGTGCAATTCCTTATACCTTATATAAAGAAATTATGAATGATATTGCACCTGCTGAGATAGAAGATATTGATGTTACTATTAAGCTTGCGAATAGAGATACTATATCACCAATTGGGATTGTTATAGATGTTGAAGTCTTGTGTGGGAACATAAAATATCGTACTGATTTTCTTGTTCTTGGTTCGCCACAAGATGATTCCCCCCCCCCCATTATATTTGGTTGACCCTTCTTGAATACTGTTAATGCTAAGATAGATTGCGAGAAAGATATTGTTACTATTGGTTTAGAGGATATGTCTCATGATTTTAATTTCTCTAAATTACATAGGCAACCTCATGATAAAAAATTGCCTAGTAAGGATGAAATTATTGGTCTTGCTTCTATTGTTGTGCCTCCTAATGATCCTTTAGAACAATGTTTGCTAGACCACGAAAATGATATGCTTATGAATGAAAGAAGGGAAATAGATGAAGTATTCTTTAATTAGGGACCTATTTTGAAACACAATTTTCCTGTTGAAATTCTTGGGGATCCTCCTCCACCCAAGGGTGATCCCGTGTTTGACCTTAAACCATTGCCTAATACTTTGAAATATGCTTATCCCGATGAAAATAAGATATACCCTATTATTATTAGTGCTAACCTTTCAGAGCATGAAGAAAAGATATTATTTAAATCTCTAAAGAAGCATCGTGCCGCTATTGGATATACTCTTGATGATCTTAAGGGCATTAGTCCCACTCTAAGTCAACATAAAATTAAATTGGAGAAAGATGGTAAACCAGTTGTTGATCATCAACGACGATTAAATCCTAAGATGAAAGAAGTGGTAAGAAATGAAATACCAAAGCTTCTAGAGCATCTATAATTTATCCTATTGCTGATAGTCAATGGGTAAGTCTTGTTCATTTTGTCCCTAAGAAAGGAGGTATTACTGTTATTCCTAATGATAAGAATGAATTGATTTCTCAAAGAATTATTACATGTTATAGAATGGTAATTGATTTTTGCCAATTTAATAAAGCTACTAGAAATGATCGTTACCCTCTACCTTTTATTGATCAAATGTGTCACATCCCCAGTTCAGACCTTGCTTGACTTTGCTTGTTCATCATGCCATCATGTTTAAATTCCAAAGAAACTTGAAATGGGGATTGCCTAAACCCCTAGCATCAAAGGAAGTCACTAGGTTCAACTAAAATATTTTCAGTAAATCCAAATGGCTTTCAAAAATGTTCATCATTTATGGAAAATGCTGTAAACAGTAACCAGAGGTGAAGCACATTTTTCCATGACATATTTGGGCTCTGAATTAAATCGTATGCTATTCGCAATTGGGCATTTAAATGCTATATAATATTTTAAATGCTCAATTAATTCTGAACTTAAGTGAGGGCTGTTGGGAATATTCCAACCAGAGCCCACAATTATTTTCAGGATTTTTGGAAACATTCTGGTATTTTTTAATAAAGCCCAGAAGTTACAGATAAATAGAAAATAGAAAGAATTAGAAAAGAGAGAGAGAGAAGATCTCACCTAGCCACCTGGCGGCCCAACTGTGCAGCCCAGCCCAGCACCGCAGCCCCCTCTGTCGTCTTCCTCCTCACGCTAGTAGGCAGGACGCGTGGTCGCCGCGCGCGCGCCAGCTCCTGCTTCCACCGCGACACCCCGACTCTTCTGGATGTGCCACGGAGACGCCTCGCTCCCCTCTAACTCTCTCTCGTTCTTCCCCCCTCCTCTGGCTCGCTCTCTCTCCCGAAGCCGAGCGGAGCCGTCGCCGCCGCTCGCTGCCGCCGCTGCCACTGACCACCCCTCGCCCTACCGATGAGTCCAGAAGCTCCGCCGCGACGCCCTCGCCCTCCCCACCGAGCCACGCTTCGCCGGAGGCCCTGCATCACCGCCATCAGGTCGTCTTCAACCTCGGTACCCGCCGGACGCTGTTCATCGATTCGCCTCGCTCCGGTCGCCACCGAGCCCACTGATCTGCTCATCGGCCTCCCTGTGAGCTCCGCCGCTTTTCCCCTCTTCTTTCCCGCGCGTTTGCACCCTCCAGGACATAGTTCCACCATGGCCGAAGTTCGCCTCCGCTCGAGCTTGTCGCCGGCGTCGCTCCGGCGACCATTTGGTCATCCCGTGCTACCCAACATGCTTGCCGCATCACGTAGTGCCTCACTAGCGCCTCAGTTTCCGTGTTTGCACGCCGCAGCCCCAACCCCGCACATGGCCGAACTCCGGCCGCCACCTTGGAGCTCGCCGTCGTTGGCTCTAGCCACGATAGAACCGGCCTCCACCACCACTAGACGCGCGCCTGCAGGAGCTCTCCAACGAGCCCAAGAACGGCCTCGCCCGTGCCCTGTGGGCGTTTTCCGAGCCGCGCCACCATCTCGGGCCTCGCCGGTGTCGAGTCGCCGGTGGGTTTGACCCCGCTGACTGTTGACCATGTGGGCCCAGTTTGATCCCCTGGGTCACTAACGTGTGGGCCCCAGGCCACTAACTAAACTAGGATTAGTATTAGTTTAACACTAACTAACTTTAGTTAGTTAACTAACTACTGACCAGTGGGTCCCACTGGTCAGGTTTGACCTGGACCGCGTCTGTTGACCAGATGACATCAGCATGATGCAAGGCTGACGCACTAAATGCTTTTCTGTATTTTAAATAAATCTAAATGATTTATTTATTTTCAGAAAATCCCCTAAACTTCCAAAAATCATAGAAAATAATCTATAACTCAAAATGACATAAATTATATATGAAAAATTATCAAAAAAAATCAAGGAATCTGTTTATGGCATTTGCATGCATGTTTGAACAACTTGTGCCTGTTGATCAGGTCAAATCAAATAAGTGGCATTTAAATAATCACATATGGAGTTGAATTTGAGTATTTGGTTCAAACCAACTTCATTTAATCTGGTTTTAGTTGCATTAGCTCAAATCACAACATATTGACATGTCATGATCATGCATCATAATGTGCATTGCATTGATTGTATTCTTTCTGTGTTTGCCAGTGATTGTTCTCCCCCTCGGTAGACGTATGTTTCGACGATGTGATCAATGACACCGATGAAGAGTTATACTATCTTCAGAAGTGCGAGGCAAGCAAAATTCCCTTGTTCATTCCGATACAATCCCACTCTCTCGCTCCTGCTCTCTTTTACTGCATTAAGACAACAACGATTCATCTATTACTTGCTGTGGTAGTTGAACCCCTTATCCTCTGCATGACCTGTCATTGCCACAGTAAATAGATGAAACCCACTAGCATGAGTAGGAGTTGTTTGAGCCCTGATGTGCCTACTCATTCATGCTTGTTTGTCATGCCTGCTATTGCTCAGAGTTGTGCCAGGTCTGATTCATCGGGGATGAATTGGAAAGTTGTGAACATCTCCTACTGTGTGAGCTAAGTGTGTGAACATGATTTGGTAATTGTAGCGGTCAGAGGCCATGTAGGAGTACATGGTGGGTTGTCTCATTGAAACCATTCTTAGGAACTGAGTTCTGTGCCTGTGATCCATGAACAGCTACTACCACTCATTGGGATCCTTAATTGACCCTCTTGGCTTCTTAATCACCCTAGTACTCTGTCCAGGAGTTGCAACTAGTTTCTGGTGTTTGTAGGTTATGTGTTGGCGGCCGTGCGTAGCGCTGACCCTAGGGGTGGGCTATTATGCGGTAGATACACCATGGCACGGTGTACCGGGCGCCCGTTTGGTGTCTCGGGAACCCTGTTCACAGCGTTCGGTGCCATATGTGGAAACCTCGGCCGGACTCCCTGCGGATGGAACCTGGATAGGCAATAAACCTGGACTAGAGACATGAGTGTTTAGGTAGGCCGTGGCCGACACCCTCGTTGGGCTTCCGCTTGAAGGTTGCCGAGTACATGTCATGTAAACGACGGTAAGTGGTGGGAGTGTGTGTGAAGAAGTACACCCCTGCAGGGTTATCATTATATATTCGAATAGCCGGATTCCTTGGATATGGAAACTTGGACCCCTTGCATAGTTCATAGACAAGTGAAAGTGGATACTCTAAAACTCGGAAGATAAGCGTGAGTGCTATGGATGGCCTTCTCATAGGGAGACGGGAGCGGACCCATAGTGGTGTATTGATGTGGTGAATATGTGGACTCGTGTGCGCCACCTCAAAAGAGTAGCTTGCAGTCGTAGTTCAGGTTAGCCACTAAGTCAAAGCTGGCTTGCTGCAGTTAAACTCCACCACCCCCTTTGTTGATACCGATGCATATGTAGTTAGTTTTGATGTAAGTCTTGCTGGGTACATCTGTACTCACGTTTTCTTAATTTATGTTTTGCAGAGAGACTTCAGTCTCACTAGTAGTTCCGTGTGGACTTCGATGTTTAGCTTGATACGTCAGCTACGATCTTGTGCCCTCGGCAGGATCTGGTAGAAAGTCAGGCTTCTTAGCCTCTTTCATTTGTAGATGTCTATACTCAGACTTGTTAAGCTTCTGCATGTGCTTTGATTTGTATGTTATGATTGTTGGGTCATGAGACCCATGTTTGTAATATCTCCTTCCTCAGAGCCTAATGAATAAATACTTTGAGTCGTAGAGTCTTGTTGTGATGCCATGTTGTATTTACACATATCGAGCATATGGTGTGTATGATTGAAATGCTTGGTATGTGTGGGATCCGACAACCAAGTTGTTTATCCTTGGTAGCCTCTCTTATGGGGAAATGTAGTCTTGTGCTTCCATGAGCCATAGTAGTCCGCTACAGCCTGGTTCACCGAAGTCCTGCTAGCCCAGCACTACTGCTCTGGAACACTTGACTGGCCGGCATGTGATTCACTTCGTTCCTGTATCTGTCCCTTCGGGGAAATGTCACGCGGTGACATCCGGAGTCCCGGCTAGCCTGCTACAGCCCAGTTCACCGGTGTCCTATTAGCCCAGTGCTATAGCCCGGATTCGCACGCTGCTGACCTACATGTTCGGTGTGATTCATGTATGCCTGTCCCCGAAAGTTAGTGCCACTTTGGGTTCACGACTAGTCATGTCGGCCCGGGCTCTCTATCATATGGATGATAGCGATACTATAATATACGTGAGCCAAAAGATGCAAATGGTCCCGGGCCATGGTAAGGCGACACACGTGGGAATACCATGCGTGAGGCCACAAAGTGATATGAGGTGTTACCGGCTAGATCGATGTGACTTGGAATCACGGTCCTGACAGCGTTGGTATCAGAGCCTGACTGCCTGTAGGATTACCAAGCCAAACTGGTCGAAGTTGAGTCTAGAAATGCTTTACTTATATAAGGGAATTGATTGTGGAAGGGAACGTAAGGCTCTTTTTATCCCTTTACCTTATGCCCTTCTGATCTGAGTCAACCTCTTCCTTTCTACGGAGATTAAGAACTAGGCCTTCTCATCTATCTACCAGGATGACGAGTTACTATGACAGAGACTTATAGGATTGGTGGATTTAAGCCCCAGTTAAGTTTCTACTACTCTCGTGTGTTCATAGTTGGTCCCGAAACCCTTATATGATGATGCTAAGTGGTTATGCCACCTTTTTGCAGGATGTCTCAAATCTTTTGAGCATTTACAACCGTTATGTTGTCCGAGTCATCCCAGGTCTCTAACTAGTCTGATGCATTTGCAAATCCCTTCTTCCCGTTTTCAATGTCCTTTTGGGCTAGATTAAGCACACTAACGGTCTATTGAGGTACTCTACTACCTCGACATATATGTTGGAGCTATTACTATGACCCTAGGTGTTTTAGGGAGTCACCTAGTAATCTAGCCATGTTTTGTGTTCCCAGTGTGATGATTCTAGCAACCATTCTCGAAAGCATCCCGTGATGCCATTTAGTAGAGTAGGTATTCTATTTCTGGGTTCTTAAGCCCAAGATTTACTCTACTTACCTCGTGTTGATAGTGTTTGCTAGTTCCTTTAGGTTATTAGTAATCTTTTGATAGTCCTCAAGGTCTGTGGTACATCGTTCTTCCAATACCATGAGCCAATATGGCAGAAGTTATTTGAACCAAAAGATCACAATCAGAGTACTCTTGAGGAGTTCTCCATTCATAATTGTGACTCTGCCAGTCCTACCTCTCTGCATGGGTTATACGGAAGAAACATCTTGAACTTGATTCGACATACTAATCTATCCATCCACAACTCAGAAAGTTATATGTTCCTTGAGTTGACCCTCCTCAGCTGTATCGCGACCCTAGTCTATCACTTGATAGTCAGGAATAGTTGTGCATTCGTGTTCATCGATGCCTATTATTCTTGTAGTCCGTCAAGCCATTCTATTCTAGAATGAATAGGAGAAACAAACCCCAGTACCTCGTCCATATCTAGGATTGGGTCAAAGTAGTTGTATTCCATGGATTAAAATGCCAATCCAGCTTTTGCTCTGTTCTACCTTGAAGTGTTACCATATTTATGTCAAGGATATTATAGGAATTGCACCATGTCTTATGAATTCTTGATGCGGTGATACTTCTCACCATCATCATTCATTCCTCGGTCCTCGTGTTGTTGTAACCGGAATGCCGACAAGTGAATTGTGATGTGTGAAATCAATACTCCGAGCAAATCGTTGCTTGGTAGTAAATGGACAACATTCTCATTCTTAGCTTGTTGGTTTTAAATCATCATCCTAAGATTGATCGTGCTACCTAATCCTTATTTCTGGTGCACTCTTCGATCCATGAGTTAGGATTGTGTCACTCCCTCACTCTTTTGATCATATCATCTTTCCCTGAGAAGCAAGGTTGTTCTTGAGCTTAGTAACATATCGGTGGTTCGTGATTTTCCGAATATCTTCTCGGAAGTGTTACCAGGTTGTCACCTGACCGCTATGTTGAGTTCCTGATCAAGTTGGTTTCTTGTAGCCACGCCTTTTCTCCAAGAATTGGTGTTGGATACCCCTGAGCTAGTTGGTTAAGCTAAACAACAACTTGGAGAGTTGGAAGATAAAAGCTTGTCTAACCTAGTTCATGTTAAGGGATATCTTTTTGTGTGTGCGTGTGTTGAAGAAAGATGATATCTTCACCAATTGGTCCTCGTGATCAGTTGTTGGATTTATTGCCTTGTCAAAACTTTGACTTGAGTATGGGCTATCGTCAAGTCAAATAAGAACCAACGATGTTCTTAATGTTGTCTTACTCGTGGTTGATCCCTCGAGCATACACCATTACATCTTTTGGTCTGACCAATGCTATCACCGTGTTCACATGATGGTGGAAGTCCAGTGATATGGAAACTCCGATGAGTTGCTGTTGAGCCCATCAGCAACATTTTGTCTCCCCCATGATTCATGTTGAACATTAATCTAGTATTGGGAACTTTGTAACCATTGCCTTCATGTTGCGTTCATGAGGTATATGTTTGGTGCAAGAAGTGGCTTTCTCCAAGTTCACGTGCGTTAGGTGCAAGTTGCCGTCGTGAATTCGAGAAAGTTAGTTTTGCTTCCTCGGGAATCATCCCAAGTCAGTCATGCACGTGCGAAGTATACTATGGCTTGAGAGATTAGCTACCTCCATCCCATCGGTATTTCCTAGCACACCAAGCCACTGATTGATTTGTTCAAAGAAAAGAAGTTCATGCACTAACCCTGAAGGGCCCGGGCGGATATGCACAAGACTTCGTTATCCCAATGATGGTTCCCAACCAGAACTCGATAGTGTTTTTATTATAAGACTACTACATGGTCATTCTTGTCTTGGACAACATGCTCACATGTATGTAGCAGAACCGGCTCATGTTTTGGAGCATGCTATCGTAGTTCATATCCCGAGAATCTCGCAACGTCATCTCGTCGATTTGTGTTGCAAACTTTCTTTCGGACATGCTGAGTCTGGAATATCCTGACACCAACCAGATCTGAATCTTAGGCAGATACGATGGTTGGTTCTTTCCTAACAGTTGCATTTTCTTCCAAGTTTGCACCGCCGTTGTGCCAATTCCCCATGGGATGCCCTTCTCGATAGTTGCTATCTAGGATCATCTTCAAGAGTGGTCCTATCATGGGTCCCATCCATTTCTGATGATAAGCAAAAGTCATCCATTGCGTTGTCTTCAACAAGGTAGTCCACATCATCCATCCTAGTCCGAGTATGCAATTTCTTCGAGCTCTTTCAAACAATCAATTGTAATTTGCCTTAAGTTGGTATGATGAGTTTCAATGATCTATGGATCACAAGTAATTCTTTTTGCCACTTAAGGGAGCAGTCCAACGAGTCACCTTTCCCAAGGTGCCCCGTTACGGGATCATGGAAATTATTTCCTCGCCACCTTGACACCATCCACCATCTTTCTAAGCGTGGAATTGTTGCCCACCAAATCAAACCCTATCATTGTTCTTCCATCCCTCTCGATGTGTTTTGTGTCTCAACTCGAGATGTTTCAACATCTCATTCCACGAGTGATATTGTATAGCTCGATCTTCGAGAAGATCAATCCTAGTAGAGTTTCTTTCCGTTGTCATCGTGTGGATGAAGATCTCAAAAGCAAGGATGTCAAGATCAACGTATGCAACGAATCAACAACCTTATGAGGTGCAACCTGGATCGTGAATATTATGTTAGCTTGTGTTCCCCCCTTCACCTTACCCTACGCTTGAATCTCAGGATGAGATTCTTGTTCAGTGGGGGTGAGCTGTCACAGCCCCAGTTTAGACCTTGCTTGACTTTGCTTGTTCATCATGCCGTCATGTTTAAATTCCAAAGAAACTTGAAATGGGGATTGCCTAAACCCTAGCATCAAAGGAAGTCACTAGGTTCAACTAAAATATTTTTCAGTAAATCCAAATGGCTTTCAAAAATGTTCATCAATTATGGAATATGCTGTAAACAGTAACCAGAGGTGATGCACATTTTTCCATGACATATTTGGGCTCTGAATTAAATCATATGCTATTTGCAATTGGGCATTTAAATGCTATATAATATTTTAAATGCTCAATTAATTCTGAACTTAAGTGAGGGCTGTTGGGAATATTCCAACCAGAGCCCACAATTATTTTCAGGATTTTTGGAAACGTTCTGGTATTTTTAATAAAGCCCAGAAGTTACAGATAAATAGAAAACAGAAAAATTAGAAAAGAGAGAGAGAGAGAAGAGCTCACTTAGCCACCTGGCGGCCCAACTATGCAGCCTACCCCAGCACCGCAGCCCCCTCTATCGTCTTCCTCCTCACGCGAGTAGGCAGGGCACATGGTCGCCACGCGCGCGCCAGCTCCTGCTTCCACCGCGACGCCCCGGCTCTTTTGGATGTGCCACGGAGATGCCCTGCTCCTCTCTGACTCTCTCTCGTTCTTTCCCCCTCCTCTGTCTCGCTCTCTCCCCCGAAGCCGAGAGGAGCCGTTGCTGCTGCTCGCTGCCGCCGCTGCCACTGACCACCCCTCGCCCTACCGATGAGTCCAGAAGCTCCGCCGCGACGCCCTTGCCCTCCCCACCGAGCCATGCTTCGCCGGAGTCCCCGCATCGCCGCCATCGGGTCGTCTTCAACCTCGGTACCCGCCGGACGCCCTTCATCGATTCGCCTCGCTCCGGTCGCCCCCGAGCCCACTGATCTGCTCATCGACCTCCCTGTGAGCTCCGCCGCTTTTCCCCTCTTCTTTCCCGCGCGTTTGCACCATCTAGGCCATAGTTCCAACATGGCCAAAGCTCGCCTCCGCTCGAGCTTGTCGCCGGCGTCGCTCCGGCGACCATTTGGTCATCCCGTGCTACCCAACATGCTTGCCGCATCGCGTAGTGCCTCGCTAGCGCCTCAGTTTCCGCGTTTGCACGCCGCAGCCTTGACCCCGCACATGGCCGAACTCCGGCTGCCGCCTTGGAGCTCGCTGTCGTTGGCTCCCGCCATGATAGAACCGGCCTCCACCACCTCTAGACGCACACCTGCAGGAGCT
This sequence comes from Triticum monococcum, assembly GCA_034509565.1. Taxonomy (NCBI): domain Eukaryota; kingdom Viridiplantae; phylum Streptophyta; class Magnoliopsida; order Poales; family Poaceae; genus Triticum; species Triticum monococcum. Next base: position 306,258,831 of record CM067844.1, on the reverse strand, counting down.
CTCCAACGAGCCCAAGAACGGCCTCGCCCGTGCCCTGTGGGTGTTTTCCAAGCCGCGCCACCATCTCGGGCCTCGCCGGTGTCGAGTCGCCGGTGGGTTTGACCCCACTAACTATTGACCATGTGGGCCCAGTTTGACCACCTGGGTCACTGACGTGTGGGCGCCAGGCCACTAACTAAACTAGGATTAGTATTAATTTAACACTAACTAACTTTAGTTAGTTAACTAACTACTGACCAGTAGGTCCCACTGGTCAGGTTTGACCTGGACCGCGTCTGTTGACCAGATGACGTCAGCATGATGCAAGGCTGATGCAGTAGTTGCTTTTCTGTATTTTAAATAAATCTAAATGATTTATTTATTTTCAAAAAATCCCCTAAACTTCCAAAAATCATAGAAAATAATCTATAACTTAGAATGAAATAAATTATATGTGAAAAATTATCAGAAAAATTCAAGGAATCTGTTTATGGCATTTGCATGCATGTTTGAACAACTTATGCCTGCTGATCAGATCAAATCAAATAAGTGTTATTTAAATAATCACATATGGAGTTGAATTTGAGTCTGTGGTTCAAACCAGCTTCATTTAATCTGGTTTTAGTTGCATTAGCTCAAATCACAACAAATTGACATGTCATGATCATGCATCATAATGGGCATTGCATTGATTGTATTCTTTCCGTGTTTGCCGGTGATTGTCCCCCCCCTTGGTAGACGTATGTTTCGATGATGTGATCAATGACACCGATGAAGAGTTATACTATCTTCAGAAGTGCCAGGCAAGCAAAATTCCCTTGTTCATTCCGATACAATCCCACTCTGTTGCTCCTACTCTCTTTTACTACATTAGGACAACAACGATTCATCTGTTACTTGCTGCGGTAGTTGAACCCCTTATCCTCTGCATGACCTGTCATTGCCACAGTAAATAGATGAAACCCACTAGCATGAGTAGGAGTTGTTTGAGCCCTGATGTGCCTACTCATTCATGCTTGTTTGTCATGCCTGCTATTGCTTAGAGTTGTGCCATGTCTGATTCATCGGGGATGAATTGGAAAGTTGTGAACATGTCCTACTGTGTGTGAGCCAAGTGTGTGAACACGATTTGGTAAAGGTAGCAGTGAGAGGCCATGTAGGAGTACATGGTGGGTTGTCTCCTTGAAACCGTTCTTAGGAACTGAGTTCTATGTCTGTGATCCATGAACAGCTACTACCACTCATTTGGGATCCTTAATTGACCTTCTCGGCTTTTTAATCACCCTAGTACTGTATCCAGGAGTTGTAACTAGTTTCTGGTGTTTGTAGGTTATGTGTTGGCGGCCGTGCGTAGCGCTGACCCTAGGGGTGGGCTATGATGCGTTAGATACACCATGGCACGGTGTACCGGGCGCCCGTTTGGTGTCTTGGGAAACCTGTTCACATCGTTCGGGGCCGTATGTGGAAACCTCGGCCGAACTCCTTGCGGATGGAACTTGGATAGGCAATAAACCTGGACTAGAGACTTGAGTGTTTAGGTAGGCCGTGGCCGACACCCTCGTTGGGCTTCCGCTTGAAGGTTGCCGAGTACATGTCGTGTAAACGACGGTAAGTGGTGGGAGCGTGTGTGAAGAAGTACACCCTTGCAGGGTTATCATTATCTATTCGAATAGCCGGATTGCTCGGATATGGAAACTTGGACCCCTTGCATAGTTCATAGACAAGTGAAAGTGGATACTCTAAAACTCGCAAGATAAGCGTGAGTGCTATGGATGGCCTTCTCATAGGGAGATGGGAGCGGATCCATAGTGGTGTCTTGATATGGTGAATATGTGGACTCGTGTGCGCCACCTCAAAAGAGTTGCTTGCAGTCATAGTTCAGGTTAGCCACTGAGTCAAAGCTGGCTTGCTGCAGTTAAACTCCACCACCCCCTTTGTTGATACCAATGCATATGTAGTTAGTTCTGATGTAAGTCTTGCTGGGTACATTTGTACTCACGTTTGCTTAATTTATGTTTTGCAGAGAGACTTCAGTCTCGCTAGTAGTTCCGTGTGGACTTCGACGTTTAGCTTGATACCTCAGCTACGATCTTGTGCCCTCGGCAGGATCTGGTAGATAGTCAGGCTTCTTACCCTCTTTCATTTGCAGATGTCTGTACTTAGACATGTTAAGCTTCCGCATGTGCTTTGATTTTTATGTTATGATTGTTGGGTCATGAGACCCATGTTTGTAATATCTCGCTCCTCGGAGCCTAATGAATAAATACTTTGAGTGGCAGAGTCTTGTTGTGATGCCATGTTGTATTTACACATATCGAGCATATTGTGTGTATGATTGAAATGCTTGGTATGTGTTGGATCCGACAACCTAGTTGTTTATCCTTGGTAGCCTCTCTTATGGGGAAATGTAGTCTTATGCTTCCATGAGCCATAGTAGTCCGCTACAGCCCGGTTCACTGGAGTCCTGCTAGCCCAGCACTACTCCTCCGGAACACTTGACTGGCCGACATGTGATTCACTTCGTTCCTATGTCTGTCCCTTCAGGGAAATGTCATGCGGTGACATCTAGAGTCCTGCCTAGCCTGCTATAGCCCGTTTCACCGGAGTCATGTTAGCCCAGTGCTACAGCCCGGATTCGCACACTGCTGACCGACATGTTCGTTGTGATTCATGTATGCATGTCCCCGTAAGTTAGTGCCACTTTGGGTTCACGACTAGTCATGTCGGCACGGGTTCTCTGTCATATGGATGCTAGCGATACTATCATATACGTGAGCCAAAAGACACAAACGGTTCCGGGCCATGATAAGGCGACACCCGTGGGAATACCGCGCGTGAGGCCGCAAAGTGATATGAGGTGTTACTGGCTAGATCGATGTGACTTGGAATCAGGGTCCTGACAAAATGCTAGAAAGATTATCCAAACATACACATTTTTGCTTTCTACATGGTTATTCTGGTTTCTCTCAAATACCTGTGTCAAAAGAGGACCAAGAGAAAACAACTTTTACTTGCCATTTTGGTACCTTTGCTTACAGAGGTATGCCTTCTGGTTTATGCAATGCACCTGCTACCTTTCAAAGATGTGTGACTGCTATATTCTCATATTTTTGTGAAAAGATTGTTGAGGTTTTCATGGATGATTTCTCCGTTTATGGAACTTCTGTTGATGATTGCTTATGTAATCTTGTCCGAGTTTTGCAGAGATGTGAAGAAACTAATCTTGTCTTAAATTGGGAAAAGTGCCACTTTATGGTTATTGAAGGTATTGTCTTGGGGCATAATGTTTCGAAAGAGGTATTGAAGTTGATAAAGCTAAAGTAGATGCTATTGAAAAGATGTCGTATCCTAAAGATATCAAAGGTATAAGAAGTTTCGTTGGTCAAGCTAGTTTCTATAGGAGGTTTATTAAAGTATTCTCTAAAATTTCTAGGCCTCACACTAATATCTTACAAAAATATGTTCCTTTTGTTTTTGATGATGATTGTGTAAAAGCATTTGAAATACTTCAGAAATCCTTGATTTCTGCACCTATTGTTCAGCCACCTGATTTGAATTTACCCTTTGAAATTATGTGTGATGCTAGTGATTATGTTGTATGTGTTGTTCTAGGACAAAGAGTTGATAAGAAATTAAATGTTATTTGGTATGCTAATAAAACTCTAGACAGTGCCTAAAGAAATTATGCTACCACTGAAAAAGAATTTTTAGAAGTTCTATTTGCATGTGATAAGTTCAGACCTTATATTGTTGATTCCAAAGTAATTGTTCACACTGATCATACTGCTATTAAATACCTAATGGAAAAGAAAGATGATAGGCCTAGACTTATTAGATGGGTTCTTGTGGGGACACAAACTCATAAGTCGTGATCACTGAATGCACGTGTACAGCGATCCCAGAAATCAATGCTCACTGAACACACAGAAGCTGAATAACAAGAGTCTTACATCCATACATACCATCTTACACAAATTGTCACCATTATGGTCAAGTCTTGAGAATACCATCGCCGCGGAAACTTTGTCAACAACTTGGACCCATGCCATCTGCCTTAACCCTACAGGCATTCTGACTGGGAAAGCATCCTAGCTCGCATGTTCATCTCCAAAGAACTTCTTTGTCAAATACCTGTTCTTCCAAGCCTGGCCAAGTAAATAGTAGGAACAATCCAGTGAGTACATTTGAATGTACTCGCAAGCAACCCGAGAGTGATAACAGAATAATTATGCAAGGCTCTACTTCTAAGTTGGCATTTTTGTGGAAAGCTAGTTTTTCTCATGCATGTATGATCAACATTTATCAAGGACATGAATGCATCTGCAACAAGTATCAGAAGGTTACAGACATCAACATCGAGAAAGATTTATGAACAACTCATGCTCAAGCTCATCGTGACTTCCTCGCGAATCATATCAACAATATTACCAAACCATGTTGTTTGCCTTAGACCCAAATCGGGTTTTGTAAAAAATGGACGTAGTCCAAGAGCGGTTACCCAATTGTCCTTGACCGTGGACACGGCTATTCAAATTTATGAAGTATTCATGCTATTATATCATCAACCTTGGATGTTTTATATGCATTTATGTGCTATTTTATATGGTTTTGGGGGCTAAGCTATTAACCTAGAGCCCAGTGCCAGTTTTTGTTTTTTCCCTATTTTTGAGTTTTACAGAAAAGGAATATCAAACGGAGTCCAATTGACGTGCCAATTTTTTATGATTTTTTATGGACCAAAAGAAGACCCCGGAGTAAAAGAGTTGGGCCAGAAGAGTCCCGGGCTGTCCACGAGGGCGGGGGGCGTGCCCACCCCCCTGGGCGTGGGCCCCAGCCTCGTGGACACCTCGGGCACCTCCTTGACGTGAGACCGACGCCAAAAATTCCTATAAATATAGAAACCTTGGAAAATTAATCTAGATCGGGAGTTCCGCCGCTAGAAGCCTCCGTAGCCACCGAAAACCAATCTAGGCCCTCTCCGGCAACCTGCTGGAGGGGGCCGTCATCACCGGAGGGCATGGAGTAGAATCCCGGAGGGGCCATCATTACCATGAAGGCTAAGGACCAGAGGGAGAACCTCTCCCCATCTAGGGGGGGGGGGGACGCCATGGACGAGGAAGCACAAGGGGGAGAACCTCTCCTCCTCTCTCTCGGTGGCACCGGAGTGCCATCAGGAGGGGAATCATCGCCACGGTGATCGTCTTCATCAACATCACCATCATCATCATCACCCTCATCTCTTTTACACGGTCCACTCTCCCGCACCCCGCTGTAATCCCTACTTGAACATGGTGCTTTATGCCACATATTATGATCCAATGATGTGTTGCCATCCTATGATGTTTTGAGTAGATATCTTTTGTCTTTGGGTTGATTGATGATCTAGATTGGTATGAGTTGTATGTTTTACTTTGATGCTATTCTATGGTGCCCTCCGTGTCGCGCAAGCGTGAGGGGTTCCCGCTGTAGGGTGTTGCAATACGTTCATTATTTGCTTATAGTGGGTTGGTGAGTGACTGAAACACAAACCCGAGTAAGGGGGTTGTTGCGTATGGGAATAAAGAGGACTTGATGCTTTAATGCTATGGTTGGGTTTTACCTTAATGATCTTTAGTAGTTGCGGATGCTTGCTAGAGTTCCAATCATAAGTGCATATGATCCAAGTAAAGAAAGTATGTTAGCTTATGCCTCTCCCTCATATGAAACTGCAATAGTGATTACTGGTCTTGTTAACTATTGCATAGGACAATTCCGCACATCGATCCACCATTATTCCACACTCGCTATTTATAATATTTAGTAATATATTCTAACTTCATGATAACAGCACCTACTTTTATATTTTAGCTCTCCGATATCACACAAAGTTATCCTCTTCATACCCACAACCTAGTTTTATTTCTCGTTGCTAGTTGGAAGCAAACGTTCGGTGTACGTAGAGTCACATCAGTGGCAGATAGGGCTTGAGATAATATTGATCTTACCTTTAGCTCCTTGTGGGTTCGACACTCCATACTTATCACTTCCACCTTTGGAAATTTCTATGATGATTCCTCGCACTTGGGGATTATCATGCGCCTCACAAACCCGGGCCTCCTGCTCCTCGCGCGAGGCGCGTTCCTTGGCAACTTTGTCCTCGGTCTTGGCTAGCGCCTTCTTAAGGGCTCCCACCTCGGTCGTGGCCACTAATAAAGTTTATGACACTTTAGTCTAGCTCGACTACTCATTTTTTCAAAATGTACCCACAGGTTACTGCATACCTTGGCTATCTTCCAGCCGCTTCTTCATGAGGCCGAGCAACTCCTCGGCCCGCTCCAGTTGTTGCTTCAATCCGGAAACTTCTGCAGCATAAGCAGTGGCAGCCTGCAGCGATAACTGCTTATTCAGACAGACAACTCATGTTAGACTCCTGCGATATTTATTCTCGATCCTCTGTTTGGCTTTTCCTCCCAAACACCAAACAGAGCATCAGGGGCTACTGTCTATACGGTGATATTTTTCCTACAATCACATTACTTACCTCAAAGCCCGTTAGAAGGCTGGTGCAGGCTTCGGTCAGTCAGCTTTTGACAAACTGAACCTTCTCTATTACCGTGTCCACAAGGACATGATGCTCATCCACGATAGAGGCGCCTCGTAGCGCCTCCAGCAGATTATCCGGTGCCTCTGGTTGGACAGAGGTCACCGGTGGAACAGGCACGTTCCCTTCTCGAGGGGAATGCCATTCGCTGGAGCCCGGAGCCATGTATATCTCCGAAAGGGTATCCGGTTGAGGCCCGAAGGGAACTCAGGCCCCGTCACCAGTCCCCGTGGGGACTTTTTCCCCCGTATGTCCGGTGCTCGAGGAGTCATCCTGGGACGTCATCCCGATGGTCTCCGGAATCTCCCCCCCGGCCTGGGAAAGTCTTTTAGGACACCACCTCGTCATCACCCTTGGGTGAGATGGAATGTGCAAGTGGCGGAGACATGCTAGCCATCTCCTTCGAGTCCAATGAATCCTCTGTCGAGGATCGCGGGGAGCCATTGCGTGCCGGACTACAATGACAAGGTTTAAGATGTATCAATATTACAAACCAAGAAGGCCAGATGTTTTTCATTCTGGTACTCACGAGGCGGCCCGAGGCTTGGTCCGGCGAGGTCGCTCTGGACTGCTATCAACATCCCATGCGGAGTTATCCGTGAGGGAGCCTCTTCCCCTCTTGGGCGCCTCTGCCTCCAAACTCGTGGAGGCCTCTCCCTTCCTCTTGCAGGAGGGGAGGTGCCTCCCTCCTCGTTGTCATCGTCGGCGATTGAGGGGTCTGTCTCATCGTCAGACGAGATGACCAAGGTGCTCCTTCGGTGAAGCCCTCTCCTGGTCCCCTTGGCCATGGTTTTGACCTTCTCCGGTACGTCGTAAGGCGCCGGAAATAGCATCTTCGTAAGGAGTGGTGTTTCTTCGTCTTCAAGCAGCGGAGCTGGACTATTAAACCGTCCCGCTAGGTCAACCCAGGGCTGGAAAAGAAATTGATAAGTAGGCTCACTATCCTTCCTCGAAGTGTTTCCTTAAAGACTATACCTTGATGGCTTACCAAATTGGCCTAACGCTTAAAGTTGAGCCCACGATCTTTGGTCAAGGGTGGTGGTGTCTCGCTGCCCTTGAATAGCACCTTCTAGATATCTTCGTGCATCGTGCCTAAAAGCCTTAGCAGCGTCTGGTGCTTGGCCAAATCAAACTCCCACAAATAATAGGTCTGGCGGTGACACGGAAGGATCCGGTGTACAAGCATGACCTGGATCACATCAACGAGCTTGATCTTCTGGGTTACAATATTCTGGAGGCACGTTTGGAGCCCCGTGATCTCTTCCAAAGATCCCCAGGTCAGTCCCTTCTCTTGCCAGGAGGTAAGCCGCATCGGGACTCCGGATCAGAATTTGGGAGCCGCCACCCAGTTGGTGTCGCGCGGCTCGGTGATATAGAACCACTCCGACTGCCATCCTTCACCGTCTCTACAAAGGAGCCTTCGAGCCAGGTGGTATTGGGCATCTTGCCCGCCATGGGACCTCCGCACTTGGCCTGTTGGCCGCGCACCACCTTTGGCTTTACATTAAAAGTCTTCGGCCATAGGCCAAAGTGAGGTGGGATGCGAAGAAAGGCTTCGCACACAACTATGAATGCGGAGATGTTGAGGATAAAGTTGGGGGCCAGATCGTGGAAGTCCAGCCCATAGTAAAACATCAATCCATGGACAAATGGATGAAGAGGGAATCCCAGCCCACGGACGAAGTGTGTGAGAAACACAACCCTCTCATAGGGCTCGGGGGTAGGGACGATTTGCCCTTTTGTTGGGAGTCGATGAGCAATCTCCTTGGCTAAATAGCTGGCTTCCCGTAGATCTGTGATGTCCTTATTCTCAACAGAGGAAGCCATCCACTTGCCTCCAGCTCCGGATCCGGACATGATTGGAGTGCCTTCTTGAATGAGGAAAAGCTAAAATTTTGGGCGCTAGAGCTCGAGGACGGAGGGACTTAAGGTGAAGAAGGGTGTGGGTAAAGGGAGAGTGTCCTTATACCCTTATAAAGGCCCAAATATCAAGCGCCTCCCCACTCGTCCTAAAAACCCGCCGATTCCCAAGGGCTATATAAAGGGCACGGTTAGGCTACCCATGCCCACATTGATGAGAATCCCGTGATAAGGGGACACGATCTCTGCTTTGACGAGACATGTCAATGGCAACCGCGTCTCAAAACATGGAACGACAGACGAAAAGCGGTTCGAAATTATGACTGGACAAACATAAGAAAAGCTGTCAGCGGATAGAACTCGCGTGAAAAGATATTCTCTCTGCGGCTGTGTGTGGTATGTAATAGGTGTGGATACTATCATCGCATCCGAAGACTATCTTGGAGTTCGGAGAAAGGGGAACCCACCTTGCAATTCCGAAGACAATCTGTGTGCCGGACTGCTTGTCATTGAAGCCAGGTTCAGGGGCTACTGAGGGAGTCCTGGACTAAGGGGTCATCGAGCGTCCGGCCTGTTATCCATGGGCCGGACTAATGGGCTATGAAGACATGAAGGCCGAAGACTACACCGTGTCCGGATTGGACTCTACTTGGCATGGAAGGCAAGCTTGGTGACCGAAGATTCCTTCTTATGTAGCCGACTCCATGTAAACCCTAGATCCCCTTGGTGTCTATAAACCGAGGGGGATAGTCCGGAAAGGACACCACATATACTCATTACCATATTCATATGCTAGACTTCTAGGGTTTAGCCATTACGATCTCGTGGTAGATCAACTCTTGTAATACTCATATTCATCAAGATCAATCAAGCAGGAAGTAGGGTATTACCTCCATAAAGAGGGCCTGAACCTGGGTAAACATTGTGTCCCCCGTCTCCTGTTACCATCAATCCTAGACGCACAGTTTGGGACCCCCTACCCGAGATCCGCCACTTTTGACACCGACAGGCGCCCCCCTTTCCTTCTCCCTCTCCCTCTCTTTCTTTCTCTCCTACTCCGAATAGGAGAGAGGATGGGAATCCTACTTGGACTAGGGAGTCCTAGTAGGATTCCCCACACCTGGCGTGCCCCCTTAGGGCCGGCCAGCTCTTCCCTCCCCTCCTTTATATACGTGGCCAGGGGGCACCCCATAGACACACAAGTTGATTGTTTAGCCGTGTGCGGTGCCCCATACACAGATTTCCACCTCGGTCATACCGTTGTAGTGCTTAGGCAAAGCCATGCGTCGATAACTTCATCATCAGCGTCATCACACCATCGTGCTGATGAAAATCTCCCTCGACCTCAGCTGGATCTTGAGTTCGTGGGACATCACCAAGCTGAACGTTTGCAAATCGCGGAGGTGCCGTACCTTCGGTGCTAGGATCGGCCGGATCGTGAAGACATACGAATACATCAACCGCATTGTCATAACACTTCCGCTTTCGGTCTACGAGGGTACATGGACAACACTCTCCCCTCTCATTGCTATGCATCACCTAGATAGATCTTCCGTCTGCGTAGGAATTTTTTTTAAATTACTGCTTTCCCCAATAGTGGCATCCGAGCCAGGTCTATCCGTAGATGTTATATGCATGAGTAGAAGACAAAGGAGTTGTGGGCGTGAGTATATACATATTGCTTGCCATCACTAGTTGATTCTTGATTTAGCGGTACAGTTGGATGAAGCGGCTCAGACGAGATTACGCGTACGCTTACGCGAGACTGGTTCTACCAACGTGCTTCGCACACAGGTGGCTAGTGGCTGTCTGTTTCTCCAACTTTAGTTGAATTAGTTTCAATTAACAGGGTTCTTTCTAAAGATCAAAAAGCAATCACTATACTACGTTGTGGTTTCTGATGCATAGGTAAGAGCGGTTCTTGCTAGAAGGCCGTAGCAGCCATGTAAAACTTGCAACAACAAAGTAGAGGACATCTAACTTGTTTTTGCAGGGCATGATGTGATGTGATATGGTTAACACGTGATTATATAAATTGTTGTATGACATGATCATGTTTTGTAACACAGTTATCGACGATTGACAGGAGCCATATGGTTGTCACTTTATTGTATGAAATGCAATCGCCATATAATTGCTTCACTTTATCACTAAGCGGTAGCAATATTCGTAGAAGCAATAGTAAGCAAGATGACAACGATCCTTCGTCGGAGATCAAGGTGTCAAGCCGGTGACGATGGTGATCATGACGGTGCTTTGGAGATGGAGATCAAAGGCACAAGATGATGATGGCCATATCATATCACTAATATTTGATTGCATCTGATGTTTATCCATTATGCATCTTATTTTCCTTAGTTTGGCGATAGCATTATAAGATGATCTCTCACTAAATTTCAAGGTACAAGTGTTCTCCCTGAGCATGCACCATTGCTACAGTTCATCGTGCCGAGACACCACGTGATGATCCGGTGTGATAAGCTCTACGTTCACATACAACGGGTGGAAGCCAGTTTTGCACATGCAGAATACTAGGGTTAAACTTGACGAGCGTAAAATATGCAGATATGGCCTCGGAACACTGAGACCGAAAGGTCGAGCGTGAATAATATAGTAGATATGATCAACATAGTGATGTTCACCATTGAAGACTACTCCATCTCATGTGATGATCGGACGTGGTTTAGTTGATATGGATCACGTGATCACTTAGATGATTAGAGGGATGTCTATCTAAGTGGGAGTTCTTAATTAATATGATTAATTGAACTTTGATTTATCATGAACTTACTACATGATAGTATTTTGCATGTCTATGTTGTTGTAGATAGATGGCCCGTGTTGTTGTTCCGTTGAATTTTAATGCATTCCTAGAGAAAGATAAGTTGAAAGATGATGGTAGCAATTACACGGGCTGGGTCCGTAACTTGAGGATTATCCTCATTGCTGCACAGAAGAATTACGTCCTGGAAGCACCGCTGGGTGATAAGGCTGCTGCAGATGCTGCTGACGATGTTAAGAACGTCTGGCAAAGCAAAGTTGATAACTACTTGACAGTTCAGTGTGCCATGCTTTACAGCTTAGAACCCGGACTTCAACCATGTTTTGAACGTCATGGAACATATGAGATGTTCTAGGAGTTGAAGTTAATATTTCAAGAAAATGCCCGGATTGAGAGATATGAAGTCTCCAGTAAGTTCTACAGCTGCAAAATGGAGGAGAATAGTTCTGTCGGTGAACATATACTCAGAATGTCTGGGTACCACAACCACTTGACTCAACTGGGAGTTAATCTTCCTAATGATAGTGTCATTGACAGTGTTTCTTCAATCACAGCCACCAAGCTACAAGAGCTTCATGATGAACTATAATATGCAAGGGATGGATAAGACAATTCCCAAGCTCTTCGCAATGCTAAAGGCTGCGGAGGTGAAATCAACAAGGGGCATCAAGTGTTGATGGTTAACAAGACCACTAGTTTCAAGAAGAAGGGCAAAGGGAAGAAGGGGAACTTCAAGAAGAATAGCAAGCAACTTGCTGCTCAAGTGAAGAAGCCCAAGTCTGGACCTAAGGCTAAGACTGAGTGCTTCTACCGCAAAGGAACTGGTCACTAGAAGCGGAACTGCCCCAAGTATTTGGCGGATAAGAAGGATGGCAAAGTGAAAGGTATATTTGATATACATGTTATTGATGTGTACCTTACTAATGCTCGAAGTAGCGCCTGTGTATTTGATACTGGGTCTATTGCTAATATTTGCAACTCGAAATAGGGCTATGGATTAAGCGAAGATTAGCTAAGGACGAAGTGACGATGCGCGTGGGAAATAGTTGCCAAGTCGATGTGATCGCCGTCGGCACGCTACCTCTACATCTACCTTCGGGATTAGTATTAGACCTGAATAATTGTTATTTGGTGCCAGTGTTAAGCATGAACATTATATCTGGATCTTGTTTGATGCGGGATGGTTATTTATTTAAATCAGACAATAATGGTTGTTCTATTTATATGAGTAATATCTTTTATGGTCATGCACCCTTGATGAGTGGTCTATTTTTACTAAATCTCGATAGTAGTGATACACATATTCATAGTATTGAAGCCAAAAGATATATGTTTAATAATGATAGTGCAACTTATTTATGGCACTGCCATTTAGGTCATATTGGTGTAAAGCGCCTGAAGAAACTCCATGCTGATGGACTTTTGGAATCACTTGATTATGAATCTATTGATGCTTGCGAACCATGCCTCATGGGAAAGATGACTACGACTCTGTTCTCTGGAATAATGGAGCGAGCAACTGACTTACTGGAAATAATACATACTTATGCATGCGGTCCGATGAGTGTTGAGGCTCGCGACAGGTATCTTTATTTTCTGACCTTCACAGATGATTTGAGCAGATATAGGTATATCTACTTGATGAAACACAAGTCTGAAACATTTGAAAAGTTCAAAGAATTTCGGAGTGAAGTGGAAAATCATTGCAATAATAAAATAAAGTTTCTACGATCTGATCGTGAAGGTGAATATTTGAGTCACGAGTTTGGTCTTCATTTCAAACAATGCGGAATAGTTTCACAACTCACGCCACTTGGAACACCACAATGTAATGGTGTGTCCGAACGTCATAATCGTACTTTATTAGATATGGTAAAATCTATGATGTCTCTTACCGAATTACCACTATCGTTTTGAGGTTATGCATTAGATACAGCTGCATTGACGTTAAATAGGGCACCATCTAAAAATCCGTTGAGACGACACCGTATGAACTGTGGTTTAGCAGGAAACCTAAGCTGTCGTTTCTTAAAGTTTGGGGTTGTGATGCTTATGTGAAAAAGTTTCTACATTATAAGCTCAAACCCAAATCGGAGAAGTGTGTCTTCATAGGATACCTAATAGAAACTGCTGGGTACACCTTCTATCACACATCTGAAAGCAAGCTCTTTGTTGCTAAGAGTGGATCCTTTCTAGAGAAGGAGTTTCTCTCGAAAGAAGTGAGTGGGAGGAAAGTAGAACTTGATGACGTAATTGTACCTTCTCCCGAATTGGAAAGTAGTTCATCACAGAAATCAGTTCTAGTGACGCCTACACCAATTAGTGAGGAAGTTAATGATGATGATCATGAAACTTCAGATCAGTTACTACCGAACCTTGTAGGTCAACCATAGTATGTTCCGCACCAGAGTGTTATAGTAATCCTGTTCTGGAGGTCATGTTACTTGATCGTGACGAACCTACGAACTATGAGGAAGCAATGATGAGCCCAGATTCCGCAAAATGTCTTGAGGCCATGAAATCTGAGATAGGATCCATCTATGAGAACAAAGTATGGACTTTGATTTACTTGCCCGATGATCGGTAAGCCATTGAGAATAAATGGATCTTCAAGAGGAATACGGACGCAGATAGTAGTGTTACTATATACAACGCTCGAATTGTCGCAAAAAAAGGTTTTCGACAAGTTCAAAGTGTTGACTACGATGAGATTTTCTGACTTGTATTGATGCTTAAAAGTCTGGCTAAATCATGTTAGCAGTTGCCGCATTTTATGAAATCTGGCAAATAGATGTCAAAACTGTGTTCCTTAATGGATTTATTAAGGAAGAGTTGTATATGATGCAACTAGAAGGTTTTGTCGATCCTAAAAGTACTAACAAAGAGTGCAAGCTCCAGCGATCCATTTATGGACTGGTGCAAGCCTCTCGGATTTGGAATATGCGCTTTGATAGTTTGATCAAAGCATATAGTTTTATACAGACTTGCGGTGAAGCCTGTATTTACAAGAAAGTGGGTGGGAGCACTACATCCTTTCTGATACGTATATGTGAGTGACATATTGTTGATATAAAATGATGTAGAATTTTCTCGAAAGCATAAAGGAGTGTTTGAAAGGAGTTTTTCAAAGAAAGGCCTTGGTGAAGCTGCTTACACATTGAGCATCAAGACCAATAAGGATAGATCAAGGCACTTGATAAGATATTTCAATGAGTACATACCTTGACAAGATTTTGAAGTAGTTCAAAATGGAACAGTCAAAGAAGGAGTTCTTGCGTGTGTTGCAAGGTGTGAAGTTGAGTAAAGACTCAAAACCCAACCATGGCAGAAAATAGAAAGGGAACGAAAAGTCATTCCCTATGCCTCAGCCATAGGTTCTATAAAGTATGCTATGATGTGTACCAGTCCTATTGTCTACCTTAGCATGATTTTGGCAAGGGAGTACAATAGTGATTTAGCAGTAGATCACTGGACAACAGTCAAAATTATCCTTAGAGGACTAAGGAAATATTTCTCGGTTATGGAGATGATAAAAGAGTTCGTCGTAAAGAGTTACATCGATGCAAGCTTTGGACACCGATCCAGATGACTCAAAGTCTTGATCTAGATACATATTGAAAGTTGGAACAATTAGCTAGAGTCACTCCGTGCAGAGTATTGTAGACACAGAAATTTGCAAAATACATACGGATCTGAATGTTGCAGACCCGTAGACTAAACTTCTCTCACAAGCAAAACATGATCACTCTTTGGGTGTTAATCACATAGCGGTGTGAACTAGATTATTGACTCTAGTAAACCCTTTGGGTACTAGTCACATGAAGATGTGAACTAATCACATAAAGACGTGAACTATTGGTGTGAAATGACATGATGATGTAAACTAGATTATTGACTCTAGTGCAAGTGGGAGACTATTGGTGTGAAATCACATAAAGTTTTTATTTATATTTCCTTATATCATGATAAATGTTTATTATTCATGCGAGAATTGTATTAACCAGAAACTTAGTACATGTGTCAAAACAAAGACAAACAGAGTGTCCCTAGTATGCCTCTACAAGACTAGCTCGTTAATCAAAGATGGTAAAGTTTCCTAGGCATAGACATGTGTTGTCATGTGATGAACGGGATCGCATCATTAGAGTATGATGTGATGGACAATACCATCCGTTAGCTTAGCACTATGATCGTTTAGTTTATTGCTATTGCTTTCTTCATGACTTATACATGTTCCTATGACTATGAGATTATGCAACTTCCAAATGCCGGAGGAACACTTAGTGCGCAATCAGACATAACAACATAACTGGGTGATTATAAACATGCTCTAGAGGTGTCTCCGATGGTGTTTGTTGAGTTGTCATAGATCGAGATTAGGATTTGTCACTCCAATTGTCGAAGAGGTATCTCTGGGCCCTCTCGGTAATGCACATCACTATAAGCCTTGCCAGCAATGTGACTAATGAGTTAGTTGCGGGATGTTGCATTACGGAACGAGTAAAGAGACTTACCGGTAATTAGCTTGAATTAGGTATGATGATACCGATGATCGAATCTCAGGAAAGTAACATACCGATGACAAAGGAAACAACGTATGTTGTTATGCGGTTTTGATCGATAAAGATCTTCATAGAATATGTAGGAGCCAATATAAGCATCCAGGTTCCGCTATTGGTTATTGACCGAAGATGTGTCTCGGTCATGTCTACATAGTTCTCGAACCCGTAGTGTCCGCATGCTTAACGTTCAATGCTGGTATTATGAGTTTTGTGATTTGATGTACCGAAGGTTGTTAGGAGTCTCGGATGAGATCATGGACATGACGAGGAGTCTTGAAATGGTAGACACATAAAGATGGATATTGGAAGGCTATATTCAGACATCGGAAAGGTTACGAGTGATTCGGGTATTTTTTGGAGTATCGGGGAGTTATGGGAATTCACCGGGAGAAGTAATGGGCCTTATTGGGATTTAGTCGAGAGAGAGGAGGAGAGCCAAGAGGTGGCACGCGCCTCCCCCTGCCCAAACCGAATTCGACAAGGGGCGGGGCGCGGCCCCCTTTCCTTCTCCCTCGCCCTCTCTTTCCCTCTCTCCTACTCCGAATAGGAAAGAGGAGGGGAATCCTACCTGGATTGGGGAGTCCAAGTAGGATTACCCACACCAAGTGCGCCCCCTTAGGCCGGCCACCTCTTCCCTCCCCTCCTTTATATACGTGGCCAGGGGGCACCCCATAGACACATAAGTTGATTGTTTAGTCGTGTGCGGTGCCCCCCTCCACAGATTTCCACCTCGGTCATATCGTTGTAGTGCTTAGGCGAAGCCCTGCGTCGGTAACTTCATAATCACCGTCATCACGCCGTCGTACTAACGAAACTCTCCCTCGACCTCAGCTGGATCTAGATTTTGTGGGACGTCACCGAGCTGAACATGTGTAGATCGCGGAGGTGCCGTACCTTTGCTGCTAGGATAAGTCGAATCGTGAATACGTACGACTACATCAACCGCATTGTCATAACACTTCCGCTTTCCGTCTATGAGGGTACATGGACAATACTCTCCCCTCTCGTTGCTATGCATCACCTACATAGATCTTGCATGCGCGTAGGAATTTTTTTGAAATTACTACGTTCCCCAACATTTATGAACTATTAGAAATTTGAATCATCAGGTTTGGAGTTAATTTGAATTGATTATGGATTTTTGAAGTTCACTGAAAAAGAAAAAGACAACTGGGCAATGTTTAGCAGCAGGGCGCCACTGGGTCGGCCCAGCGGCTCGGCCGCACACGCGCGGGGGGCATGTCGGAGGCGTAATACCTGTGGGACGTTTCCCTCGCACTGAGGCGAGAACGGACAGGAGCCACCTCCACTTAAACTGGTGGGGCCCGCTGGTAGAGTCGCTGGCCTACAGGGCTCTACCGAAGGGTTTTCTTCCTCTTCCCGCCCGAGCAGGGGAGAGGTAGAGGAGGCGGGGCCGAGCGCTTGCCGGCGCCCGTTCTAGTGGCTCCGGCCACCTCCAGCGATCGTCCAAACACCGGCGAGCTCGGGAGGATGGGCCGCATCCTCCTGGGGGTCTAGTTTCAGCGGGGGAGCACCGGAGCGAGCGAGGCGTTGGCCGCGGCGGGGACAGGTGATGGTATGGTTCGGCACGGCGAGGAAGGTGCGAGCAGGAGGGGATGGAGCGTAGGGTGAGTTGGCGGTGGTGAGGAGAGGGTCCGGGAGTGTTCATGGGGGAGAGAGAGGGGCTGAGGCCCATGAATTTAAGCGGCGGCCGGCGGCATTGCTCCAGCCATGTAGGTGCAAGGAGAGCACGGGAAGAGGAGCCGGTTGGTCCGGTGGATCCGCGAGAGGGTGAGTGAGTCAGCAGAGTAGAGAAGGGGCCCGGGGTGACCTTACATGGGCGTGGCCGCCATGCACCATGGGCAACGTCCATAGACGCGCTTGGGATGAGACCGCGGAGGGGAGAGGAGAGAGGCTTATGAGGGGGCTAGTAGCGTGCCCTGTTGCAAACACTGAAGCGGCCTTAGGGGACACAAGGGGAAGGCCTGAGGTCGTCAGGGTCATTGGGGAGAGGGTGGCTAGTGTGCTCCAGTGCACTGTAGTGTGCTCCAGAGCGCGTCTATGGCTTTTATAGGCATTGTTTAGGGGTCATGGACGCGACCACTGATGTCTGGTAGCTCTACGAGGGAGTAAACAATAGGGGAGAGGCATTGGTTGCCCTGGAGAGCCAGTAGGAGAGGAGAGAGGTTGAGGGAGAGAGAGAGAGGGAGAGAAAATGGCTGTCCAGAGAGGGAGAGAGAGGTTTTTACCCCCAAATAATAGATCTGTGAGGTTGCCATTGTTACTAGAGGTAGAAGGGGACTAGGAGGAGCTGTGGTAAATTTTTTGGCTCAAGGAGAATAGTGGAAGATGTCAAAATAGTGATTTTGGAAATGTGGCAGAAGGTGCTTGATGCATGTTTAAGTCACTCGAACTCATCTCCTTCTTGTGCCACTTGATGGGGGTGTTGAGCATGACCATTTGGCATTGTGGTAGAAATTTTAGCTCATTTGGAGAAAGTTGCCAACGCAACTTTTGTAAACCGTAGAAATCAATATAAATCGGTTTGCTTAGATCTAGCTAAGCTAATATATTCTCCTTGATGTACCACTTCGTGCAGTGACATTATTTGGCTATTTGAGCATGTCCACAAAGTTTGGGATCAAATGGAGAAAGTTGGCAATGTAGAGTTGTTCAAGTTTGGTTCTGGACAGAGAGGGTTTTGGGGCACTTTTGTGAACCAAAATGATTTTGATTTAGATGAAACTTTGCAAAATAATCACATTATGCATATGTGACTTGCTAGAATTTTCCTGGATTTATTTGAAAATACTTCTTATAGAAATATTTCAAATACTTGAAATGAATAGAAATGGTTTTGGAGGCTTTTTCCAATATTTTGAACATGACCATGTGTTGAAACTCATATATATGAAAAATATATGTCCGCTGAGTTTCCCTAAATTTTCTCAAATATATTTGAACCTTTATAAATAATTCTTACCTGTTAAAGACCATTTCTGGGCTTAATAAAAAGCCTTTAAATAAAATAGGAAAATAACTTTTAAAATAATATTTTTGTGGTTTTTGGGAGTCCTATATCTAATAGGAGTCAAATATAATTTTTGAAAGATTTTTATACCCTAAATTAAGTACTTGTAGTTAAAGTCTCAATTCAGGGGTATTTGGAAAACCTAATTTAGAAAATGCTTTTTGGCCAAATTTATTTTTTCATAAAATACAATTATGTTCTATACACATGGCATGATCATTGGGCAAGGCTTTGGATCAATGAGAAGGAGTATAAGAGTTGGAGGATTTATTTGATTTTTAGAGCACTTGCGAACAACAAACAAAAATCCATTCAAGCAAAGTTCAAAACACTCAAAAGTTTTTGTGAAACCACATTTTCTCATGATTTATTAGCTTAAGTGTTGTGGCTTGAAAATCATGGTGTGACTGTTCTCTTGCTACAAGAATTTGATTTGCATATTATTGATAGAAAGAAAGCTGAGAACCCCATTGCAGACAACTTGTCTAGGTTAGAAAATATTCTTGATGACCCACTACCTATTGATGATAGTTTTCCTGATGATCAATTAATTGTCATAAATGCTTCTCATAATGCTCCATGGTATGTTGATTATGCTAATTATATTGTTGCTAAATTTATACCACCTAGTTTCACATACCAGCAAAACAAAAAGTTTTTCTATGATTTAAGACATTCCTTCTGGGATGACCCACACCTTTATAAAGGAGTAGATGGTGTTATTAGACGTTGTGTACCTAAGCATGAACAGGAACGGATCCTACGTAAGTGTCACTCTGAGTCTTACACAGGACACCACGCTGGAGATAGAACTGCACATAAGGTATTGCAATCTGGTTTCTATTAGCCTACTCTCTTTAAAGATGCACGTAAGTTTGTCTCATCTTGTGATCAATGTCAAAGAATTGGTAATATTTGTAGACGTCAGGAAATGCCTACGAATTATTCACTTCTTATTGAACCATTTGATGTTTGGGGCTTTTATTATATGGGACCTTTTCCTTCCAATAATGGGTATACACATATTTTAGTTGTTGTGGATTACGTTACTAAGTGGGTAGAAGCTATTCCAACTAGTAGTGCTGATCATAACTCTTCTATTAAGATGCTTAAAGAAGTTATTTTTCTGAGGTTTGGAGTCCCTAGATATTTAATGACTGATGGTGGTTCACATTTTATTCATGGTGCTTTTCGTAAAATGCTTGCTAAATATGATGTTAACCATAGAATTGCATCCCCATATCATCCTCGGTCTAGTGGTCAAGTAGAATTGAACAATAGAGATATTAAATTAGTTTTGCAAAAGACTGTTAATAGATCTAGAAACAATTGGTCTAAGAAACTTGATGATTCTTTGTGGGCTTATAGAATTCCTTATAAAAATCCTATGGGTATGTCTCCATATAAAATGATTTGTGGAAAAGCTTGTCACTTGCCTCTTGAACTAGAACATAAAGCTTATTGGGCTATTAAAGAGCTCAATTATGATTTTGAACTTGCCGACGAGAAGAGGTTATTTGACATTAGCTCACTTGATGAATGTAGAACCCAATCCTATTAGAATGCCAAGTTGTTTAAATAAAAAGTTAAAAGATGGCATGATAAAAGGATAGAAAAGCGCGAGTTTAATGTAGGTGATCATGTTTTGCTATACAACTCTCGTTTAAGATTTTTTGCAGGAAAGCTTCTCTCTAAATGAAAAGGTCCTTACATTATCGAGGAGGTCTATCGTTCTAGAGCCATAAAAATCAAAAACACCGAACGTAAAAATCCGAGGGTGGTAAACGGTCAAAGACTCAAACATTATATCTAAGGTACTCCTATAAATGTTGAGACCAATATAATTGATACCGTAACCCTTGAGGAATACATAAGGGACACTTTCAAGAACATTTCAGACTCTAAAAAGGAAAAGGTATGTGGTACGGTAAGTGAACTAAATCCAAAACGTTTCCAATGATAAATTTTCTCTGTTTTGGAATAATTAAAAAATTAGGAAAATTAAAAGTAGTCTGAAAGAGACACGAGGCAACCACGAGGGTGGAGGGCGTGCCCTACCCCCTGCGCGTGCCCCCCGACCTTGTGGCCACCTCATGTGCCCTCTGGACTCTGTTTTCTTGCACGATACTTCTTATGGTCGGTAAAAATTCATTATATCATCTCCCGAATGTTTTGACCACCGTACCACGCAAAAATCTCATGTTTGTGCTTCGAGCTGTTTTTCCTGACAAATCTAGATCGCCATGACGTCTCCAAGCGCCCCCAAGGACAAGTTTTTCGAGAAGGTCATCAACCCCCACCTTGCAGAGGCGCGGCAACACCATCAAGCCATTGAGAGGCGTGAGGGGGTGTTGCACATCCGTGATGTTGAGGGACCGAAAAAGACCGGGAGCGTGGAGGCAAGAACCAAAGCAATGGAGTAGCAAGTTTTCAAGTGTCAAGGGATGGTGGAACGCGGACTCAACGCCAACCATATGACGATCGCAAAGTTCACCAACAAGCACAAGATGTACCCCAAGAGCATGGAGAAGGCCATCTTCAGGCTTAATGAGAAAATCGAGCATCTCCAAGCCTAGATCTATGACCTGGAAAACTAAAATTGTGTCTATGAATATAGATTCAAGAGGATGAGTTTGGCTACAGATTCGAGGATGCCGGAGACCCACTCATCTTTCTATGATGGTGAGCCTATGCCTTGGAAGATAGACGATAAGCCTGCTTCACCAACAGCTCCTTCAACACCACCCCCGAAGAAAGAGATCTAAATACATGGGTATGGGCACTCCCCTTGGCAACTGCCATGCTTGGGGGAGTGCCCCAGTATTGTATCACCATCACACCTTTATCTTTATCGCTTTTCTTAGTTTGTTCCTTTTTATGTCTTGATCTAGTAGAATAAAGTTTTTATTATGATCTAGCATTGAGTTTTGCTTTATGTTCCCTCTATGTAATCGTGTAACGAACCGACCCGAATGGATCAAGTCTCTGTGCTTAAGTGTCATCCCTGGATTGGTATGCTGACACACATAGTACTCGAGGATTTATAACAGAGGTAAATCACATGTAGAAAGTAACATAAATACTATTACCTCAATCCAAATAGCAGAAGTAACAAGGTTGCGGATTCCCATCAACACCAACAGCAAAGTTGAGTGTAGAAATCGTAACCCTAACGTATCACTTACTCGTCGTAAGATAATCCTGCAACATGAGACATTGCAACCACAAAGGGTCAGTACATTGAATGTACTGACAAATTCACACCATAGAGAGAAATGATGAACAATGGCTATCACTACATGCATATATGGCTGGTGGTAAAGCTCTATGGTTATAAGGTTTTTGCGAAAAGCTAATTTTTCCCTACTACAAAGGAATAAATTTTAGTTAACTATCATGGTGGCTGTTGAACATTGAGAATGGTTGACAGCATTCTCAATCCCAATTAAATAACATCATTAAAACCCAACAATATTCATTTAATGTAATGTGATGAGATCAACAGGATAATCCAAGAACTAGATACTCAAGACGTCCATAACCGGGGACACGGCTAATCATGATTAGTTTATACACTCTGCAGAGGTTTGCGCACTTTTCCCCACAAGACTCGATCGCCTCCGTTTGGTTTCTCGCACAACATGGTGTTTGAGAAGACGGATGTCTGAGACATAGTCTTTCAAAAGCGTTTGCACCTTACGATGGGTAGACCGTACCACCTACAACCCCTACATCTGCTAGTCTACCACTGTAAGAGTTCACACGACTTAATCAACTATGCTAGAGCCCATAATAGCTTGTGGCTGCACACGGAAGTTTCTAGTATGAAAAATCTCATGATCCCTTTGAGCCTGGGTGACGGTCCATAAAAAAACCAGGCAATCCTGGTCTACCCAGGTGCCTAGACAGGCAATCCTGGAATAACCCGGTGCCTCAATCCACCAAGATGTGTGTTTAAGTTGCCACCTTAAGTAAACCATTAATTAACAATCTCACATCTGTCATGAATACTCTCAAAAACCCAATCCACGTCTACTAGCATAGCATGGCAATATAAGCATAACGTAATAGTAACTCCCAAGGGTTAGATAATAAACAGGTAATAGGTACTACCTCAACTACTTCCCATTCCACAATTTAATTAGATCCTAATCATGCAATGTTTGAGGTTTGATCTAATGCAAATAAAACTGGGTAGTAAGAGGTATGATCAGAGTGTGAACTTGCCTGCAATGTTGATGAAGATGATTCGCACTCAAAAATCTTGATAGCTCTACTCGTCACACTCCGGTCAATCTATCGTAATCAAGCAATAGCAACCACACATAAGCAATCACTCAAAAGACCAGAAAGATCGAAGAAGTCGATTCGGAAAACATCAAAACCAAGCAAATAGCTCTTGCAACATAAAACAATTTCTAACAGTACCAAAATTAAGTGAATTTGGCCTTATCAGAAAGTTTAGGTCAAGAGCTTCAATTGGCAAAAAGAATCAACTCAAACGGAGTTACGGACAAAAGGATATGATCAAAAGAAGTTTGAATATGAATCTGAACAAAATTCGAAATTTGAAAATTTCAAAAAGTTGATGTGACAGGTTCACTAGATAGGTGCAAACAAGATGAAGTTATAGGCGCTGGTTTCATCTAATTTGGATAAACGAGTGAAAAGTTATGGCTATTTGAAAAATCAGGGCCAAGCTGTTTTACGAAAGAAAAAATAGCTACGGTTAAGGTCTAACGTATAAATATGTAGACTAATTAATAATCTAATTATTTTATCATATTAGTCTAAAAATAATAAACTACGGAGGTATAAGAGGAAAAAAAACAAAGAAAGATACCTTTATAAGGCAGAGAAAAGACAACTTTGGAGAAAAGAGACATTTTCAGAAGTCGCGCCGGAGAGGAGAAATATATTTTTCTTAAATGAATCTAGTCAAACCAAAATATTGATTTAACCCGAATCGGATGATTTTTGGAGGCTCTATGAGTCTATATTTATTGGTGGAAAAGAGGCTTAGGGGTCAAAGGCTAGACAATGTGGGACTAAACATAGACGAAAATATACGAAACAGAGAAGAAAAGAGACGCTCTTATCGCATGGGCCTAAAGGCCGGCGCGCACGCTGCAGCTGCATTTTTTTTTACAAAATTCGGCCTTAAATAAATAATAAAAAAAGGCAAACTGGGCCTGGCCCATTTAAGAGAGAAAAAAATGGGGCGTCAGAAGCTACTATATTGGGCACGTGGACGACAGTTAGTTTCAAGCGCGTGCGCAGTTTTTTTTAACGGAATGCGATAAACTGAAAAACGAAAAATAAAAATAATACTTTATATAGGCATATTATATATCAAAATTTTCAGAAAAAGATTTCCAACAACATGGACATTTTTCTAGCATTAAATAAAATTCACACAAATTCAGATAATTCAAAGAGTGCTACTGGTCTAATAAAATCCAATAAAAAATCATTTTAAAAATATCAAAATGATTTCAAATTTATTTCTCTCCAATTTTCTGTTGTAGGGAATCATGTTACCCTATTTTCCATATATTTCACTTTTGGAGAAAAATAATTTGAATAAAACTCAAATAACTCCAAATTGAAAATAAATTCAAAAGGGCTTTGAATTTGATTCTTCAAAACTCCCATCTCATATTTCATATGTTTTGAAGAAGTCATTTTATCTTCTCTCATGAAAATCATTGAGTTGCATAAAGTTTCA
Source organism: Triticum monococcum (assembly GCA_034509565.1). NCBI lineage: Eukaryota > Viridiplantae > Streptophyta > Magnoliopsida > Poales > Poaceae > Triticum > Triticum monococcum. Next base: position 306,234,309 of record CM067844.1, on the reverse strand, counting down.
GAAGTGGAAATATTTTCCAAATGAAATTCAAATATTTTCAACACCCCCTTATCATTTAAATAAATGGAAGAAGTCATGTCATCTTCTCTCCAAGGTTTTGTGATGGAAAGTATTTGAATTCGCGGAGAGCATAAAAATGAAAGTTTGGAAAAGTCCTTTTATTCCCTCTCATTTAACTTTCAAAAAGTTTTGAATTCACTCACTTTCAGTCAATCAATCAAATCTATCTATTTATTATAACATTCCAAAATTTAGAATTTTGGGATGTTACAAATCGAGTCCTTGATATATATAATAAAGAGTAGTTTTGAGTAAAGGACTTTCCTTTCTTGCTAGGATCATGAGGGAATTAAATAAAATAAAGAATAAAAAGAAATAAAAAGATCATATATTGATCTTATGGAGAGTAATGACTTCACATATAAAGAGTATGATGAATGAAAGTTGTTGAGAGCTGACAAACATAGTTTTGATCATTGTTGCAATTAATAGGAAGTGATAAAGAAAGAGAGGCTTCACATAGAAATATACTATCTTGGACATCCTTTGTAATTGTGAGCACTCATTAAAATATGACATGCTAAAAAGTTGATGTTGGATAAGGAAGACAACATAATGGTTTATGTTTTCTTATATCCGAATAGAAGTACGGTTTCATAAAGTATTATTGTTGACATTACCCTTGAGGTAAAAGGTTGGGAGGCAAAACTATAAGCCCTATCTTTCTCTATGTCCGATTGAAGCTTTGTACCCATAAATATCGCTTGAGTGTTAGCAATTGTGCAAGATTATATGATAGTTGAGTTTGTGAACTTGCTGAAAGGCTCTTATATTGACTCTTTCCGATGTTACGATAAATTGCAATTGCTTCAATGACTGAGATCATAGTTTGTTAGTTTTCAATGAAGTTTCTGATTCATACTTTACCTTGTGAATGAATTGTTACTTTATCATAAGAAATTACATGACCATATATGTTGTTGTTCTAAAGATGATGATGATGCCCTCATGTCCGTATTTTATTTTAAAGACACCTCTATCTCTAAACATGTGGACATATTTATCGATATATGCTTTCGCTTGAGGACAAGCGAGGTCTAAGCTTGGGGGAGTTGATATGTCCATTGTGTATCATGGTTTTATATTGATATTTATTTCATTATGGGTTGTTATTACACATTATATCACTATACTTATGCCTATTCTCTCTTGTTTTACAAGGTTTACAGAACTGTTCTGCAATTCTGGACAGGAAAATGAGCAATTATTAGAGACCTATTCTGCACAACTCCGAAAGTCCTGAAACGTCACGAAGATTATTTTTGGAATATATAAAACATGTTGGGCGAAGAAAGAACCAGAGTGGGGGCCACAAGCTAGCAACAAGGGCGTGGAGGGTGCACCCTACCCCCCTGGGAGCCCCCGACCTTTTGGGCCCCCTAGCAGGCCTCCGGTGCCCATCTTTGGCTATATGTTGTCTTTTAACCTGGAAAAAAATCAAGAAGAAGCTTTCGGGACAAAGCTCCGCCGTCTCGAGGCGGAACCTGGGCAAAACCAATCTAGGGCTCCGATGGAGCTATTCTATCGGGGAAACATCCCTCTGGGAGGGGGAAATCGTCTCCATTGTCATTACCAACGATCCTCTCATTGAGGGAGAGGGTCAATCTCCATCAACATCATCACCAGCACCATCTCCTCTCAAACCCTAGTTCATCTCTTGTATCCGATCTTTGTCCCAAAACCTTAGATTGGTACATGTGGGTTGCTAGTAGTGTTGATTACTCCTTATAGTTGATGCTAGTTGGTTTATCCAGTGGAAGATTATATTTTCAAATCCTTAATTATAATTAATACTCATCTGATTATGATTATGAATATGCTTTGTGAGTAGTGACATTTGTTCCTGAGGACATGGGGGAAGTCTTGTTATAACTAATCATGTGAATTTGGTATTCCTTCGATACTTTGATGAGATGTATGTTGTGTCTCCTCAAGTGGTGTTATGTGAACGTTGACTACATGACACTTCACATTATCTGGGCCTAGGGGAAGGCATTGGGAAGTAATAAGTAGATGATGGGTTGCTAGAGTGACAGAATCTTAAACCCTAGTTTATGTGTTGCTTCGTAAGGGGCTGATTTGGATCCATATGTTTCATGCTATGGTTAGGTTACCTTAATACTTCTTTCTTAGTTGCGGATGCTTGCGAGAGGGGTTTATCATAAGTGGGAGGCTTGTACAAGGAAGGGCAGCACCCAAGCACCGGTCCACCAACATATCAAATTATCAAAGTAACGAACGCGAATCATATGAGCATGATGAAAACTAACTTGACAACAATTCCCATGTGTCCCCGGGAGCGCTTTTCTTTATATAAGAGTTCGTCCGGGCTTGTCCTTTGCTACAAAACGGATTGGGCCACCTTGCTGCACCTTGTTTACTTTATTTGCTTGTTACCTTATCACAAAACTATCTGTTACCGATAATTTCAGTGCTTGCAGAGAATACGTTCCTGAAAACCACTTGTCATTTCCTTCTCCTCCTCGTTGGGTTTGACACTCTTACTTATCGAAAGGACTACTATAGATCCCCTATACTTGTGGGTCATTTTTCGGCGGCATGCTCGACATCGGGATGCCTATCGCTGTGTCGGTCGTCTGCATCAGAGAGGGGGCTTACCCACCACCACTCTATGGGGCCAAGCTCTGGGTAAACGGTCAGTCGGGGAGCCCAAAGGCAGGACCAATGTCGTCAAGGTGGAAATCGAGGAGACAAGCAGCAAGGATCCCGGGGACGTCGTCGTGCAGGAGCTGACCATCTTTACAGTTCCGTCCAAGCTGCTGGTCGGGGCTGGCTGGTTGACGAGGGTGTCCCTCCACATTCAGATTGACAATCTCACCTCCTAAATGATTCTGCAGTGCCTTCTGTTTATCTTATTAATATGCTAATATAGGGGTTAGCTTGTTCTAATTTAGCTTAAGAGATGGTGGATGTTGGTGGGGATGCAACAATTACTTTGACATCAGATCATCAGTTAATGTAATTTCCAACAGTCGAACGGATATTTTGTGCCTGTTGGATATAAATATCCTTTGGGTAAGAAGAATAAGAAGCTTATATGCTTGTTTGTTGAGGAAGTGTTGCATACTTCTGCGAGTTGACACAACACATCGCAGTAGTACTACTAATAGTAGTACTTAGAAGATCGTGCACCAGGCAGACAGAGCTCGTGTCGTGGTGGTGCCGTGTGTGGCCCGCACATTAACCAAAACATTGTGCCTCCAGCTTACCCACCACATTTTAAACTTATCAATCCCAAGGCAAAGGAGCAACGGGAGCTAGTCGGATGGTTGAGAACACTAAAATCATAGCTACAGACGCGTGTGTGAGAGAGGGCAAGTGCGTGCGTGTACCTCTTCTCTTCATGTATAACGTACTAAACTTAGAGTACAAGTGTATGCGGGTGGCATCGACCTAGCGAGCTAGAGATGGTGCATGCGAGAAGTCCCGAAAGACTAGGTGCGTGCGTGGGAAAGAGGGAGAGAGATTCTATGTGTCGATCTAATGCGTGTGAATAAAAGACTAGTTATAGCTCGCCACGAGACTATTCCTTTCGAATGCCCCAATAACCGTAAGATATGTATCTGACGGTGCCGGTTATTGCATGTACATAGCAGTCAAAAAAGAAGTACAATGGCATATTACAAAACTGCTACACCACGGTCGAGAACGGGTGCCTCGTTACTCCATCAGCTAATAGTGCCGCACTCCAAAACTAGAACCGCCAATAAATTTTGATCTTGCATCTTGCCACATTCCAAATTACTACCACGCTATATTTAATTGCAAAGTTGTTCACACCGATCACAACCTAAACGGTTTCCCACTTAGGAGCATATTCATACTCGGTTTAAAATACTCAACTCCAAGATGACTTCACATTCCTCCTCAACTCCTCACCCACAAAAACAAACAAGTCTTTCATCATTGTTCCCTTGCATATGCCATGGCCCGCATGAGTTCTGGGTCGAGAGATTACTACCAGGGGGTGGTCATGTGACAGCCTGGGTTTTGCCCTTTCTTATTTGCTTGATTTTTCATTTGAAATTTAGTGAAACTTGGAGTTTCTGAATCTTTTCATATGGACTTAAACACTTGGGCCTCCTTGGCATTCACCCAAGTGCTTCACTTCCCTCCTAAATCATCATTTTCTTTCCAAAAACCCTAAGCCAGATCTGTTTGCTTCAAAGGAACCCCAATTTTTCGGGCTCAGAAAAGTCTGAGATAATTCACAAATATTCTGTGAATCCTAGTGCACCTTGCTGAGCAAAAATATTTCATCACTTTTTGGAATATTTTTGCTATAGAAAATATTTTCTATTCTGGACAGAAATGGTGGTTTCTACAGCAACTAGCATTTTACTTGCTCCATTTGACCTGAACTTTCTTGTGCATCTTTACCTTAGTAACTTATCACTAGCCTCCAAAGCACAGCTTCAAACTACAAGCCATTTGACCATAGTAACATCACCAAGTAACTGACCAGAAACTTACTTGGTGTGTGAAAACTTCTCTACTGCACCTGGATCCAAACCAAATCGTGGTAACACTCAAAACTACCACGAACAACATGCAAGACATTGAATTTTTGCTTAGATCGACCTGATGTCATAGTTGATGCGGTGACCGTGATCGTCCAGGCGTGCTGGCTTGCAGCCGACGCGCTCTGCCACGCGCCCGAGCCTCTGTTCCTCGCGTGCTCGCTTCCCCGCCTGCCCAACGATGCCAACCCTTGCCACCATCATCGTCTCAATGTTCTTAACTCTTCCCTGGTGCTCGCCGACGCCGGAGCTCACCGCAACGAGCACGGGCAAGGTCCGGCCAGCCCAACAGTGCGGAGCGCACTGTGCTCGTCGCCATCCTCTTGATCCTGTGCTCGTCTCCGCCCGCCCACAGTGGCCGCGTGACCTCCGTCGTCTTCTCCCCCTCTCACTGACGCCGCTCGTCGCCGGGCACCGTGGACAGGTGTCCACCGGCGGAGCCCGAAGCACCCTCGTCGCTCGCCTATATATAGAACCCTCCCCAGCCTCATCGAGCACCATCCAACACTCACACACACCCCATGATCGAGTAGGAAGCCGGAGCCCAGCCGGGCAGGCCTCGGGCCGCCGTCCCCGAGCTCGAGCTCGCCGGCGATCCCCTCTGGTCGCCGTAGTAGCTCCAGCCCCACCCAGGCCTGGGCGACCCCTCCAGGGCCTCCGCCTCTCTCTGGTGAGGCCGCCTCGCCCGCTTGGAGCCCCTGGAGTGGCCTCTGCTCGCCATCTTCCTCAACTCCGGCGACCTCCACGTTTTGCCTCCGCTTGCGAGGTTGATTCCGACGTCGTCCGACCGCCCCTAGCTACGCTATGGGTACGGGAAGGTGCGCCTCAACCCCCTCTTGCCATCCCTCCCTTTCGTTTGCGCCAAGGAGCCCTCGTCACCGGCGAGAGCTCGGGCGAAGCCGCGGCCCCCTCTATTTCCTTCTCCCTCTTCCCCCACCTGACTAGCGGGGCCCGCTAGTCAGCCACTTAGTACGCGCGCGAAGCGGTACGAGTGGTGGCGCACCTGGGCTTTACGCCTTCGACGTCACCCCCCAGTCTATTTCTTTTATTCAAATTCATTTGAATTTATAGAACACTTCAAATAGTCATAACTTTTCAACCATAAGTCCAAATAAATTGGTTCTTTTGGCATTGTGTTCTTTGATAAGAAATCTAGCAGCTCACCAAAGATGAGATTTTTCTGAGCTGTCTAGAATTTCTGGTGATTTTCAGAAGTGTTCTTGATATTTTCTTTTTGTGTTTAAAACTATTTTCAGAAGGTGAAGCTTGTCTTGAGGATCACCAGGAGGCTTGTGAACCTCATCTGCACTAAGGCAAACCACAGCAACATTTTCATGGTGCCATTTCAATATTTGTGATTTTCTTACTTGAATGAAATGATTAATCCATGCATTTAAATGATTATGGAGTTATTTATATTCTGTTAAATATTGGTTAGTTGTTATGCTTGATTTACAGAATGGGTGAAACTAGTTTACTGGATAAAACAAGATAAGATTTATTTGAGGTTATGATAGAAATAATTTTGTTTTGCATGTTAGCAATTATTTAAATTTATGGTTTTCCCTCTTATATTGATAAAAAATAGTTGGAAAACGTTCCGTTCAATACTTGTTTAATCATATTAATTGTCTTATAGAATGTTTGAACCCAACTTAGTGATAAAGAAAGTAAGAGTTGTTGATAGTGAAATCTTTTTGACAAGCATATGAGAAATTTATCGAAGTTACTTTCTTGCGTAAGAAATCAATAAAACTTGTTGCAAAATATTTTGGTTAAGTTGTGAGTATTTGAGCATGTAGAGTAATTTGAGTTGTTGACGTTATGCTTGGTGTGTATAAGGATGACATCGGTCATTTTTATCACTATATGATGCATGTGTTGTTTTGCATTTCATGGCATGTTATGACACAGACAATTTTAGTTTAAAGTTAAACCTGAATATAACTCAACTTGAATATACTGTTGATTGGGTCATGGTGCCGCTGAATCGAGTTTCTTTCCAGTGCATCCACATTTTCCTTTGTGGGAAGGCCTTGATTCGGTCCATTGACACAGCCTCTGGTCGGTGCCTCCATCTAGGGAAGGTTATGTCATGCTCGCCCTGGCCCGGTAATCAGACATAATCTTGTGTGCTCGTTGATGAGATTATGGTACCGAGTCCCCGAGTGGGAGTTTTGTGACCACGACGGTGGTCGGGGTGTCTGTGGTAGACACGAGGCCACCCAGGAACAGCCCGTTGGGGATTTGGGTTGGAGTGGCCGGGAGAGTGCTGTGGCAATGGAGGGATTTTGACGGAATGCCGTTGGTCCACCCGAATGGGAGTGCGAGGCAATGGGTTCCGTGGTGTGGGTACAGTGTGCTACCTATGCAGAGTGTGTAATCTATCGATAGCCGAGTCCACGGTTACGGACACCTCGTAGTAGGTCCCACCATGTGTCAACGTTTAATAAAAATTGCACACTAAGGTATGAACTTTGCATTGTTGATGGATGGCAGAAGGGCCATCAAGGCATTTGGACCAAATGATGGTCGTGGTTGTGATCGCTGTAAGGATCATGAGTTGTTCTTGAGAAAGACCACTTTGGTGGTGTGTTTCTGATCTGACCACTTTGGTGGTGTGTTTGTGATCTAGAGATGATCACGGTTGGTAAGCTGTCCCGAGGGACGTTCGAGCATGATCACATCATGTTGACATATAATGTTGCATTTTTATAATTGGTTAAATATCATGATATTGTTTGTCATTATGATTATGCCTGTTGTGAGCTTGCAAGTACATTCAATGTACTGACTTGGCATGTCATGACAGATTTCAGGAAAGTATCGTTGGAGAGGAGCTCTGTTTGAGTCTAGATCATGTCCACATCGGTGTCCCTGTGATATGGAGCTTTCGCCAGGACGTTATTCCGCTGCCACGTAGTTGTTCGGATCGAGGCCCCTTTATGTTCACTAAATAATGTACATATTGTTCAGCCACACCGAGTGTGCCGCTTGGCCTCGACAGCTGTTGTAATGTAACTCTGTTCCGCTAGCATCAATAAAGCGGTTGTTATTCTGTACCAAGATGTTGTGTGTTGCCAGAAGACATGGTCTCTGGGCTGGCAATGCATGGTAAACCGGTCGCTTTGAGCCGGGGTGCCACAACGCTTGGTATTAGAGCCGCGCTGACTGTAGGCCATGCTACGCTACGCCACGCTAGATACGAGTTTTAGTTGAGTGCCGGTAGTAATTTGTGCTGATTATTGAGTTGCATGCATTCGGTTTATTTGTTTTTATACTAACCTGCTAATGGTTGTGGGTGTAGATGGCTCCGGTGCCGTATCCGCGCCAGTTGCAGCTGATCCCATACACGTCACCGCACCTCCTTCGCAACGTGTGGCGTCGGGTGTACCCTCTCGGAGACGACCCATTCTATCATGTGTACCGGGAGCATCTAGCTGATTCAGTATATGAGTATCACAAAGTGGTCACTCTGCGCACTAGTTCCGATTCCAGCTCTTACACTCGCACTACTCAGAGCGGTTATGCCTCCACCGCTTCTCAGGCTGTCCAGTTTGCTGCATTCGAGGTCCTTGTCGAGCTTCGCGACAACGAGGTCCAAATGCAGAACCACCCAGGTTTCTACTACTACTCATCTCTGCACGACAACGGTCGTGTCTGTTTCCCTCTCATTAATCCAGAGTCTGATAGTGTTGCTAGCCACCTTGCTCGTTATATCACTGCTAGCTATCTCATGATCCACGAGCTGGCTCGAGAGCTGACTCGTACTCGTACTGCTTTAGCCACTACTTTGGTCACTGCTAGATCCGCCACTACTCCGTCTTCACTGGGATTTACCCCTTATGTCCCAGTCAGTTCTAGCTCCCCTATTTCGCCGGTTACTCCCCCGAGTAGCACTGGCGTCTCGGCCGCGAACCCTCTCAGTACTCCTGCCGAGTGGGTCTCACTTCTTGCTACCCCTGTAGCCGTGATGCTTCATCCTACCCCTGCCCCTGAGGGAGAGCCCTCGAGGCAGGGCCGTTGTGTTACCTTTAACCCAGAGGTTTCCATTAACCATGTCAGTTCGGGATCCGAGACCACTTCAGAGGAGGATGCCGCAGCACCAGCAGAGCAGTAGCATCTTTGAGTATTCGTAGTTGTCTGGAAGATGTATGGATGTAGTCGTACGAGCCAAGATGTTTCGTTGCCTGTATGAGAGTAGTGAACCAGTCATGTTGTTTACTTTTCATGTATGAGTATATGTATAATTATGTTGAGACTTTATTCGCCCTATTTTTTGCTCTTCTGCTTTCTTCCGGGATTTGTCGCTGGCTTTTCCCCAATTTTATTTTTGGGTGTTTCTCATCTCGATTGTGCTGTCTTGGGAAAAATTCACAATAGGATGACGCGGGAATGCATCAGTAGCAACATTTGTGAGGGAACTCCTGTCCGTCGTTCCGCACAACAGGCAGGACATCCTCTTGAGCCGTACGTTCAGCCACCACCTCCACCGCCTGATCCTCCCTCCACCGAGCAAATTCTTCGTATGTTTGAAGAAAAAAGGAACAATGATCTGATTGAATTATTTAGAAGTGTTCAAGCTATGGTTGTACAGAATGGAAATCAGAATGGTCATCACTCAAAGCTGTCAGACTTTCAGAGGACCAATCCACCCAGTTTCAGTCAGATTGTTGACCCAATGGATGCAGATGATTGGTTATGCACAATGGAGAAAAAGCTAGAGATTGCCCGTACTGAAGGAAATGATAAAGTTCCCTTCGTAACTCATTACCTTGAAGGCGCAGCTGCCATATGGTGGGAAAATACAAAGGCCATGTGGCCGATTGATGAGGAAATCACCTGAGAGAAATTTAAGGATAAGTTCCAAAAATATCATATCCCTACTAGAGTTATGAATGCCAAGCAGCGTGAATTTCTCGCGCTCGTCCAAGGAAATCAGTCTGTGGCTGAATATCTGCAAAAGTTCAATCATTTGGCCTGTTACTCTCTATATGACGTGGCCACCGAAGAAAGGAAGATTGACAGATTTCTTGGAGGTTTAAATCCGCAACTTTAGTGTGCTCTCAGTATGTTTGATTTCACGGATTTCCAAACTCTGGTGGACAAGGTGTTCATTGCCGAACGTGAGCACAAGCTTATATCTGATAATAGGCCTGCTAACGACAACAAGTGCAAGTTTGAGCCAAAGAAGGATGGGCCACCTGTGCAAAAGGGTCGTACCTGGCAGCAGACTCAGGTGGAATACATGCCAAAATGGCAGCAGAATGTTAACAAGACCACCACTCAAGTCAACAATATTGTGACCAATCCAATTCATGAGGAGCGTCAGCGCAATAATTCTTGTTTCATTTGCGGACAACACGGACATTATGCCAAGCAGTGCCCCAATAACAACAAGATGAATGCCCTAAGCCGGCCACAAGTCAATTTTATGGAGTCGCAGCCAAACCAGCAAAACTTCACCGGGCACGTGCATTATATCTCCTCCGATGAAGCCCAAGAAAAGCCAGAAGTCGTCATTGGTATGTTTTCTGTTAATGACGTACCTTCCATAATTTTATTTGACTCTGGGGCTTCCCATTCTTTTATTTCTCGGAGTTTTGCCGCCCAAAACAATTTTCCTTGCACAATTTTGGGCAAAAATATGCTGGTACAAACCCCGGGATCCATAATCAAGAGCAATCTGGTTTGCCGTGATCTAGAGATCAATATCAACGGGGTTTGCTTTCCAACATCTCTGATATTCCTTGAGTCTGAAAAGTTGGATATTATATTGGGTATGAATTGGTTGACCAAATATCCAGTTTGCATAAACTGCGCAACCCGAGAAGTCAATCTGATCAGTCTGGATGGGCCGCTCACCAAATTCTATGCTCGCAAGAATTTACCCAAGCCAGAATTAGTGTGCATTGCTGTGGTTGAATTGGAATTTATTCCTGTGGTCAGTGAGTACCCTGATGTGTTTCCAGAAGAACTGTCAGGCATGCCACCAGATCGGGAACTCGAGTTTGCCATAGATCTTGTGCCCGGAACCCCAATGTTATACAAGAAGTATTACCGGATGCCCTCATCAGAATTAGTGGAGCTAAAGAAACAGCTTGATGAATTACTCCAAAAAGGTTATATTCATCCCAACTCTTCACCGTGGGGATCACCTGCAATTTTCGTGGGCAAAAAGGATGGTAGTCTCCGTATGTGCATAGATTACCGCCAGCTGAATTAGGTCACCATCAAAAATAAATATCCACTGCCAAGGAATTATGATCTATTTGATTAGCTCAGTGGGGCTAAGGTATTCTCTAAAATCGATTTATGGACTGGATATCATCGGCTCAAGATTAAAAAGGAAGATATTCCTAAGACCGCATTCACTACTCGGTACGGTCTTTACGAATATACCGTGATGTCCTTTGGTCTGACCAATGCCCCTGCTTTCTTCATGCATATGATGAACAAAGTATTTATGGACTTCCCCGACAAATTTGTGGTAGTCTTCATCGATGACATCCTCATTTACTCCAAGGGTGAGGAAGAACACAAGGATCACCTCCGAGCAGCACTACAACGGCTCCGCGACCATCAGCTATAAGCCAAGTTCAGTAAGTGCGAATTTTGGCTCAAGAAAGTTGGGTTTCTTGGACATGTACTATCCGCCGAAGGTATAGCCGCGGACCCGAGTAAAGTAAAGGATGTGCTCGATTGGGTACCACCCACGACCGTGACACAGATCCGGAGTTTCCTCAGATTTGCTGGATACTATCGTCGTTTTATTGAAGGGTTTTCCAAAATTGCTAAACCCATGACGGGGCTGCTCAAAAAGGATACAAGTTTAAGTGGACAAAGGACTGTGAGCAGAGTTTTAATGAGCTGAAGATACAACTGACAACCGCACCTGTATTGACTCTTCCAGACATTTATCGCAGCTTTGATGTGTACTGCGATGCCTCCAGACAAGGTATTGGTTGTGTTTTGATGCAAGACAACAAGGTAGTAGCATATGCATCGCGACAGCTACGACCTCATGAGGGGAATTATCCTACTCATGATTTGGAATTGGCTGTGGTGGTTCATGCATTAAAAATTTGGAGACACTACCTCAATGGAAAAAGGTGCCAAATTTTTACCGACCACAAAAGCCTCAAGTACATTTTCACTCAGCCAGATTTAAATCTCCGTCAGCGAAGATGGTTAGAGTTGGTCAAAGATTATGACCTTGGAATAAATTACCATCCAGGCAAGGCCAACATCATTGCTGGTGCACTCAGTCGAAAGCCCGTCAGCTTAAATGTCATGTTAAATCATTGCCCACTAAACTCCAAGAGGAGATCGCTCAGATCAACTTGGTCATCATAGAGGCTAACCTCGCTAATACTTTGGAAGTTACCCCCACACTTGAGATGGAGATCTGCAAGGCACAGCTAGCTGACACCAACATACAAAGACGTGCCAAGAGCCAGATGGCAAAGCAGGCCTCCGACTTCTCCAACGACGAATTTGGTACCCTTCGATTCCGTGGACGCATTTGTGTGCCAAATCAACCGGACTTGAAGAAGAAAATCCTGTCAGAAGCCCACGAATCCGCATATTCCATTCACCCAGGAGGTACGGAAAATGTATGAGGACCTTAGACAAATATTCTGGTGGGATGGAATGAAGAAAGACATTGCCTATTTTGTAGCCTGTTGCGACATATGCAACAAGGTGAAAGCAGATCATCAGAAGCCAGCCGGACTTCTCCAACCGCTGCGAGTTTCACAGTGGAAATGGGATGACGTTTGCATGGATTTCATCACAGGATTGCCTAGGACTCAGCGAGGCAAGGATGCAATCTGGGTTATAATAGACACCCTGACCAAGGTTGCTCATTTCATTCTGATCAGCACCAGATACAGAGCAAATGAACTTGCACAACTGTATGTATCCAGGATCGTCAGTCTGCATGGAGTACCCCAAACTATCACTTCCGACCGAGGTTCTTTGTTTACCTCCGCTTTTTGGTCCCGTCTCCATCAAGCCTTGGGGACAGCACTGAAATATAGTACTGCCTATCACCCTCAGACAGATGGACAGACAAAGCGGGTAAACCAAATACTCGAAGATATGTTGCGAGCCTGTGTGCTAGCCAAGGGTGCTAAATGGGAAGACTGCTTGCCGTATACCGAGTTCTCTTATAACAACAGTTTCCAGACCAGTCTAAAGATGTCACCATACAAAGCTCTGTATGGCCGTAAGTGCCGCACTCCTCTAAATTGGTCTCAGACTGGAGATAGCTGTATCTTCGGAACGGATCTCATGCTAGAAGCTGAGAAATAAGTTAGGGAAATCCGAGATAGACTGCAATTGGCCAAATCTCGACAGAAGAGTTATTATGATGCCAAACATTGGCAGGTCAGTTTTGTACCCGGAGAATACGCATACCTCCGAGTCACTCCTATGAAAGGAGTCAAGAGATTTCAGACTCGTGGAAAGCTGGCACCTAGATTCATTGGTCCATTCCCGATTATGTCTTGAGTGGGAACGGTTGCATATCAACTGGAACTATCCCCGGAATTGGCAGACATACACAACGTGTTCCATGTTTCGCAATTGAGACAATGCATATCCCCGCCTGAGAAAAGAACTACAACGGCTGAGATAGAATTGGCAAAAGATTTAACTTATGAAGAACGACCATTCAAAATTTTGGATCAGATGGAAAGGGTCACTTGTAATAAAGTCAGAAAATTTTACAAGGTTCAGTGGGAGTATCACACACAGTCAGAGGCAACTTGGGAGTAGGAAGAATTCCTTAGGGATCAGTATCCAGAGTGGTTTTCCCAAGCAACCGAATCTCGAGGACAAGATTCATTCTAAGTGGGGGAGGTTTGTGACAGCATGGGTTTTGCCCTTTCTTATTTTCTTGATTTTTCATTTGAAATTTTTTGAAACTTGGAGTTTCTGAATCTTTTCATATGGACTTAAACACTTGGGCATCCATAGCTTTCACCCAAGTGCTTCACTTCCCTCCTAAATCATCATTTCACTTCTGACCCGTCCAAAAATAATCTTTGGAATATTTTTCTTAAATGAAAAATGTTCATTTTCTTTCCAAAAACCCTAAGCCAGATCTGTTTGCTTCAAAGCAACCCCAATTTTTATGGCTCAGAAAAATCTGAGATAATTCACAAATATTCTGTGAACCCTAGTGCACCTTCCTGAACAAAAATATTTCATCACATTTTGGAATATTTTTTCTATAGAAAATCTTTTCTATTCTGGACAGAAATGGTGGTTTCTACATCAACTACCATTTTACTTGCTCCATTTGACCTGAACTTCCTTGTGCATCTTTACCTTAGTAACTTATCACTAGCCTCCAAAGCACAGCTTCAAACCCCAAGCCATTTGACCAAAGTAACATCACCAAGTTACTGACCAAAAACTTACTTGGTGTGTGAAAACTTCTCTACTGCACCTGGATCCAAAACAAATCGTGGTAACACTCAAAACTACCACGAACAACATGCCAGACATTGAGTTTTGCTTAGATCGACCTGATGTCATAGTTCATGCGGTGACCGCGTTCGTCCAGGCATGGTGGCATGCAACCGACGCGCTCTGCGATGCGCCCGAGCCTCTGTTGCTCGCGTGCTCGCTTCCCCGCCTGCCAAACCATGCCAACCCTCGCCACCATCATCATCTCAATGTTCTTAACTCCTCCCTGGCGCTCGCCGACGCTGGAGCTCGCCGTAGCGAGCATGGGCAAGGTCCGGCCAGCCCAACAGTGCGGAGCGCACTGTGCTCGTCGGCATCCTCTTGATCACGTGCTCGTCTCCGCCCGCCCACAGTGGCCGCGTGACCTCTGTCGCCTTCTCCCCCTCTCACTGACGCCGCTCGTCGCAGGGCGCCGTGGACAGGTGTCCACCGGCGGAGCCCAAAGCACCCTCGCCGCTCGCCTATATATAGAGCCCTCCCCAGCCTCCTCAAGCACCATCCAACACTCACACAAACCCCACGGTCGAGTAGGAAGCCGGAGCCCGGTCGGGCAGGCCTCGGGCCGCTGTCCCCGAGCTCGAGCTCGCCGGCGATCCCCTCTGGTCGCCGTAGTAGCTCCAGCCCCTCCCAGGCCTGGGTGACCCCTCCAGGGCCTCCGCCTCTCTCTGGTCAGGCTGTCTCGCCTGCTTGGAGCCCCTGGAGTGGCCTCTCCTCGCCGTCTTCCTCAACTCCGGTGACCTCCACATTCTCCCTTCGCTTGCGAGGATGATTCTGACGCCGTACGACTGCCCCTAGCTACGCTACGGGTACGGGTAGGTGTGCCTCAACCCCCTCTTGCCATCCCTCCCTTTCGTTTGGGCCAAGGAGCCCTCGTCGCCGGCAAGAGCTCCGGCGAAGCCGCGGCCCCCTCTGTTTCCTTCTCCCTCTTTCCCCACCTGACTAGCGGGGCCCGCTAGTCAGCCACTCAGTACGCGCGTGAAGTGGTACGAGTGGTGGCGCCCCTAGGCTTTACGCCTTCGACGTCACCCCCAGTCTATTTCGTTTATTCAAATTCATTTGAATTTACAGAACACTTCAAACAGTTATAACTTTTCAACCATAAGTCCAAATAAATTGATTCTTTTTGCATTGTGTTCTTTGATAAGAAATCTAGTAGCTCACCAAAGATGAGATTTTTTTAGCTGTCTAGAATTTCTGGTGATTTTAAGAAGTGTTCTTGATATTTTCTTTTTGTGTTTAAAATTATTTTCAGAAGGTGAAGCTTGTCTTGAGGATCACTAGGAGGCTTGTGAACCTCATCTGCACTAAGGCAAGCCACAGCAAAATTTTCATGGTGCCATTTCAATATTTTTGATTTTCTTACTTGAATGAAATGATTAATCCATGCATTTAAATTATGGAGTTATTTATATTCTTTTAAATATTGGTTAGTTGTTATGCTTGATTTACAGAATGGGTGAAACTAGTTTAGTGGATAAAGCAAGATAAGATTTATTTGAGGTTATGATAGAAATAATTTTGTTATGCATGTTAGCAATTATTTAAAGTTATGTTTTGCCCTCTTAGATTGATAAAAATTAGTTAGAAAATGTTCTGTTCAATACTTGTTTAATCATATTACTTGTCTTACAGAATGTTTGAACCCAACTTAGTGATGAAGAAAGTAAGAGTTGTTGATAGTGAAATATTTTCGACAAGCATGTGAGAAATTTCTCGGAGTTACTTCCTTGCGTAAGAAATCAATAAAACTTGTTGCAAAATATTTTGGTTAAGTTGTTAGTATTTGAGCAAGTAGAGTAATTTGAGTTGTTGACGTTATGCTTGGTGTGTATAAGGATGACATCGGTCATTTTTATCACTATATGATGCATGTGTTGTTTTGCATTTCACGGCATGTTATGACACCGGTCATTTTTAGTTTAAATTTATACCTGAATATAACTCAACTTGTATATATCGTTGACTGGGTCATGGTACCACTGAATTGAGTTTCTTTCCAGTGCAACCACATTTGCCTTTGTGGGAAGGCCTTGATTCGGTCCATTGAAACGGCCTCTAGTCGGTGCCTCCATCTAGGGAATGTTATGTCGTGCTTGCCCTGGCACGGTAAGCAGACATAATCTTGTGTGCTCGTTGATGAGATTATCGTACCGAGTCCCCGATTGGGAGTGTCCCCGAGTGGGCGTGTTTTGACCACGACGGTGGTCGGGGTGTCTTTGGTAGACACGGGGCCACCCAGGACTAGCCCGTTGGGGATTTGGGTCGGAGTGGCCGGGAGACTGTTGTGGCAATGGAGGGGTTTCGACAGAATGCCGTTGGTCCACCTGATTGGGAGTGCGAGGCCATGGGTTCCATGGTGTGGGTACAGTGTGCTACCTTGGCAGAGTGTGTAATCTATCGATAGCCGAGTCCACGGTTACGGACACCTCGTAGTAGGTCCCACCATGAGTCAACCTTTAATAAAAATTGCACACTAAGCTATGAACTTTGCATTGTTGATGGATGGCAGAAGGGCCATCAAGGCACTTGGACCAAATGATGGTTGTGGTTGTGATCGCCGTAAGGATCACAAGTTGTTCTTGAGAAAGACCACTTTGGTGGTGTGTTTCTGATCTGACCACTTTGGTGGTGTGTTTGTGATCTAGAGATGATCACGGTTGGTAAGTTGTCCCGAGGGACGTTCGAGCATGATCATAGCATGCTGACATATAATGTTGCATTTTTATAATTGGTTAAATATCATGATATTGTTTGTCATTATGATTATGCCTGTTGTGAGCTTGCAAGTACATTCAATGTACTGACCTGGCGTGTCATGCCAGATTTCAGGAAAGTATCATTGGAGAGGAGCGTTGTTCGAGTCTAGATCGTGTCCACATCGGTGTCCCTGTGATATGGAGGTTCCGCCACAACGTTATTCCCCTGCCACGTAGTTGTTCGGATCGAGGCCCCTTTATGTTCACTAAGTAATGTACATATTGTTCAGCCGCATGGAGTGTGCCGCTTGGCCTCGACAGCTGTTGTAATGTAAATATGTTCCGCTAGCATCAATAGAGCGGTTGTTATTTTGTACCAAGATGTTGTGTGTTGCCAGAAGACATGGTCTCTGGGCTGGCAATGCATGGTAAACCGGTCCCTCTGAGCCGGGGTGCCACTGGTGAGCATGGAAGCGGAAGCACGAGAGATGTCCCACCTCACCACCGTAGCAGCCGACATGTCCTCCTACGCTGCTGAAGTAGCAAAGAGGTCCTGTCGCGTCGTTGATGCAGCAGACTGGCTTGGCCGTGCTACAGAAGCAGAAGAGATGTCCCGCCACGCCATGAGTGCAGCATGGAGGTCCTCCCGCGCCATGGTGACCTAGGAAAATGTCTCGCGAGTAGGCGAGGACTCTCATAGGTGCATGCGCACTATGCTCAATGGCTTGATGGGTCGGATCTCCGGCTTGATGAAGCTGCAGGATGAGACGAATGCCTTGTTTGAAAATGCTACCACCGTAATCCAGGGACTAGGGCGAAGCTCCGCACCGAGTGCGACCTGCTGAGGGTGAAGATCGCCGGAAGGAGAAGCAGGCGCAGGAGACCGCTGCCTTGTTGAAGAGGACGGGCGTCATCATCAAGAAACTTATGGAAGAGAATGCCATGCTCCGCATTGAGTGTGAAAGGCTAGTGGAGGAATCCTTGGATGCTACCATGCAGTGTATTAACGACATGAAACGGATGAAAGAGATCATTGCCGCTCGTTGTGAGAACTAGTCTTTGCGACCTGCAGCACATAAAGAAAGTAGAGACCATTGAGCCAGATCGTTGTATGCATCTTCCTTCTTCTTTTGCCCTTGTGTATTTCGGGCGTAGCCGCATGTGTGATAACCCACAAGTATAGGGGATCACAACAGTTTTCGAGGGTAGAGTATTCAACCCAAATTTATAGATTCGACACAAGGGGAGCGAAAGAATATTTGAAGTTATTAGTAGCTGAGTTGCCAATTCAACCACACCTGGAGATTAATTATCTACAGCAAAGTGATCAGTAGCAACGTAGTTTGATAGTTTGATAGTAGTGACAACAGCAATAGTAACAATAACAATGATAGCAGTAATTTGTAGCAAGAGTAACAGTCATGATAGCAGTAGTAACTTAGTAGAAACAATATGGAAAAGTTCGTAGGCATTGGATCAGTGAAAGGATGGATGATATTCATCATGAGAGAGTTATAACCTAGGGCAATACGGCACGAGCTCCAGTTAATCGATGTAATGTAGGCAGGTATTCCGTTAATAGTCATACATGCTTTATTAAAAGAACTTTTATGACATCTTTTGTCCTACCCTCCCGTGGCAGCGGGGTCCATATTGGAAACTAAGGGATATTAAGGCCTCCTTTTAATAGAGAACATGAACAAAGCATTAACTTATAGTGAATACATGAACTCCTCAAACTACGGTCATCACTGGGACTGGGCCCGATTGTTGTCACTCCGGGGTTACCAGATCGTAACACGTAGTAGGTGACTATAACCTGCAATATTGGATCTAGAACATGGATATAATGACGAATTCATAAACGGTTCAGATCTAAAATCATGGCACCCGGGCCCAAAGTGACAAGCATTAAGCATCGCAAAGTCATAGCAACATCAATCTAAGAACATAGTGGATACTAGGGATGAGGCCCTATCAAAATGAACTCGATTACATAATGAATCTCATCCAACTCCTCACCGACCAGCGAGCCTATGAAGGAATTACTCACTCCCGGTGGGGAGCATCATGGAATTGGCGATGGAGAAGGGTTGGTGATGACGAAGGATGAAGATCCCCCTCTCCGGAGACCCAAACGGACTCCAGATCTGCCCTCCCAAGTAATAACAGGGCTTGGCGGCGGCTCCATCTTGTGGATTGTGAAAATTCTTTCTCCCTGATTTTTTCTGGAAATATGTGATTTTATAGTATTAGGGGGGTCGTCAGCGGGGCCACCAGCTGGGTACAACCCACCTAGGCGTGCCAGGAGAGGGGGTGCGCCCTGGTGGGTTGTGCCCACCCAGGGGCCCCTCTTTGGTGGGTCTTGGCTCCAGTAATTCTTATTATTGATATAAAAAATCCTCAAGAAGTTTCGTTCCATTCCGAGAACTTTTATTTCTGCACAAAAACAACACCATGGTAGTTCTACTGAAAACAACATTAGTTCGTGTTAGTTTGATTCAAATCATGCAAATTAGAGTCCAAAACAAAAGGAAAAAGCGTGAGAATAAGTAGATACGTTGGAGACATATCAACTCCCCAAACTTAAACCTTTGCTTGTCGTCAAGCAATTCAGTTGATAAACTAAAAGTGAGAAAGAAAAACTTTTACAAACTCTTTTGCTCTTGTTTGCATAAATAATCTTTAACACCACCCAGGTTTTCAGCCAACATTATAACTAACCATGTCAACAATAACACTTAAAGATTATAATGATTCATATCAATGACTTAATCAGCTAGCAACAAATAATAAGCAAACAACAACACGTTGTCAAAACAACCATCATATAATATGACAATAATGGTATCTTGCTAGCCCTTTCTGAGACCGCAAAACATAAATGCAGAGCACCTCCAAAGTTCAAGCAGTGACTAAACATTGTAATTCATGGTAGAAAAGATCCAGTCATGATGCACCCAACATTAGGTACACACAATGCATAAATCATGACCGATGTGCTCTACTCAGTTTCTGGTGCTTGTTTTAGAAGGTGGTGAGACAACATAAAAAATAGAAAGTCCCTTCGCAGAGGGAAGAAGTGATTTGCAGAGGTGCCAGAGCTCGGTTTTAAAACATAGATAAGTGGTATTTTGAGACATGCACCCTTCTCATTCACTTCACGACCATCAGTTATCAATATCTTCCATTATAAGCATGCTAGTGGCGGTTCCCAAGTGATAAAAGTAAAGGTTTACTCCTTCCACCAACAATCACATTCCACGGCTTGTCCGAAACAATGGGTGCTGTCCAAACCAACAACTGTCTCGAGGGAGTTTTGTTTAATTATTTGCATTTTTGAGTTCAGGACTGGGAATCCCTATTACCGCCCATTTTCTCATGCGATGGCGAGTGAATAAACACTCGACCTGAGAATAACCCACTTATCATGGAAGGTATCGACCACCTCCTGTCGTTCCATGAACAATCCAGGCACCCAAAAAGGATAATTTTTTAGAAGTTTTTAGAGGTGGCACATGCAAATTTACTTAGCACGGCAGGGTAATACCGTATATAGGTAGGTATGGCGGACTCATCTGTAATAACTTTGGGTTCAAGGTTTTTGATGTACAAGCAGAATCCCCGCTTAGTACAGGCGAAGGCTAGCAATTAAGATTGAGAAACGGCCAGCTAGAGAGCAACACCGATCATAACCATGCATTATGCGTAAGTAACACTGGACACTAGCATGAGTAGGATATGAACACCATGAACATAATCATTATATAGGCTATGTTGGTTTTGATTTAACTACATGCCTTAACATGTACCAAGTCAAGCCACTTGAACATTCAGAGGAGGATACCATATCATCATACTACATCACCATCATTTTAATGCTATGTTGATATCCAAGCTAAATCATTATTAACTCCCAGCTACTTATGCATGACATGAGAAACTATAATCTCTAATTGTCATTGCAAACATGTTTAATCATAACGGGCTGAATCATGGACACTAGGTTAAACATATTTACACATACAAGACAAGTCGAGTTCATACCGGTTCTCTTTGCCACGGCTAGTTCATCGAATGTCGTCATTATTGCCTTTCAGTTGCACGACCGAATGGAATGAAAATAATAATAGTCCAAGAGTGCAATGGACTAAGCTGGAATCTGCAAACATTTTATTCAACGGGAGAAGACAAGGTAAAGTGGGCTCTTTATTAGTTCAACAATTATTCAAATGAGAGCCACTCAACATTTTCATCGTGCTCTTCTCCTCAGTACAACTCGAATAAAAGAAAAGAATTTCAGAAACACACTGAAATATTATTGGAGTTTTTGGTTTTCTTCAACAAGCAAATAAAAGGGAAAACCAAAAACGAGGAAAACTATTTACATGAGAAAGCTCCCAACAAGCAAAAGAAGAACATGGAAATCTTTCTGGATTTTATTTTTAGTACTACTACTAAGCATGCATAGAAAGAAAATTAACTACAACTAATTTTTTTGTTTTTCTAAAGTTCTTCAAACACACAAGAAGAAAGTAAGAAAATATATCTAAGCATGGATGATACAATGAAAAAGTGTGAACACCGACAAATGAAATAAGTAGACATGAATGTAAAGTCGGTGAGAGACACGTACTCCCCCAAGCTTAGGCTTTTGGCCGAACTTGGTAGTCGATCAGTAGCCTGGAGGGTAGTAGGGATCCTGAGGAGCGGGCATCCACTCATCCCACTGCGGAGTTGCCTGTGTGTGCTGCCTCAGCAACAACCTGAGTGTTCTGGTAGGCGATGATACCTGCTGGCATAATCCTATATCTGCCCCTAACAACAGAATCAAACAAAGCAAGAGCATGTAATGGAATAACATCATGAGTCCTCACACTACAAACCAGGTTATACGGAATAGGGATGTGAGGAGATTTGATATCAGTAAAATGGTGGTGATCCATAGCTGCATGGTCCAGGTAAACTTTGGTCAGAGGGAAATCATGAGGGCGTATCTCAACTTCGAAGTGAGCCGCCAAACGAGTAGCATAAATCACAATAGCTCCCAAGCTATAGGTGTTTTCGCCCTCTAGTGCTCGGTGTAAAATAGCAAAGTCTGGTGCACTAAGTGCACTTACTTTCTTTCTAGCAAGCAAGCAAGCACTTAGCAACAAATGAAGCAAAATAATGTACGGCAGGAAAGTGTATGCTAGCAGCCATAGTGGTTGAAACTCCTCTCTCATCACCCACTTTCAGAGTGCGATAAAAATCCTCAAACCCAGCCGGCCTAGGCTCAGCCAAACTCCCATCAGATGGGATCATGCATATGTCATAAAAATCAGTAAGTGGTATCTGACGGGTTTCAGCATATAAATCAAAGCTCACTTCAGGAGGATTATTTCTAGGAAAGAAAGTAAAGCTCTGAACAAAGAGGACTGTGAGGATGTGGTGCTGGTCACACTCAACTGCGATGAAGTCGGTGAGTCCAGCATTAGCTATATATTGCATGAACTCCTCAAGAATTCCAGCCTCTTGCAGGAACAGGGTGTGTGGCCATTCGCATGGTCGTACTTCCGCCAACCTCTGAGGGTGGAGATCATTGCCAGAAGACTCCCCAATAACACCCTTGGAGTTCTTAGAGCCAAATTTCCTAAAGATATTCATGTCCGCGTACAATTTTCTGAAAATAAAATTTTTTAGTGACAAAAATTTGTCAACGAAACTTTGTATGATTGACAACAACTACTCATAGGGATACATAGAGGCCATAGCAAGCATTCAAACTACTTAGAACACTAAGAACTCAACATGCAAGCATATCTACAGCAGCACCAAGAGTAGCTAATTATTCAAAGTACTAGATCGTGGAAGGTGCGCGTTGCCGCGCCCATCTGTTTTGTGAATAGGTTGATAGGAATTTCCATAAATATAATGTGACAAGAGGTAAACATAACTGAAATATAAACTATTGAAAATTGTAAAATAGGCTTAAAAAGATGTTTGGCAAAATTTCCTTTTGTCTTGAAAGGGACGGTACTACGTATAACCAAAAAGATGATGATACTAAGCTGGACATGTTATACACATTTTAGTTTCATGTCCACAATATATGTATGGCCATTTCTATCTGATGGCTACTTTCAAATGAAATTGTTTTTTAATGTAATAGCCTCATGCTTCAACTTATACTCGTCACTGGACTACTATGAGTATACTCGAAAACACATCTATAAATTAATAGCCTTGATCAAGCAGAAACAGCTAACCTTCACTTAATAGAGTAACCGCATTAACCTGGAGGAAACCGCAAGAGTTATATAACTTTAGGAAATGGTGAAACATCAATGCACGGATTAACTCGTCCAAATCCCCTAGATGGAAGCTATGATTTTTGTGAGTGATGCAGTGCACACTTCATGACATGTCAAATAATTGTTGAACCTAAGATTCAAACTTGAATTGCTTTGTATGAAGAAAATAACACATCTAGGCATCTTTGATGAATTAACATCATAATAATTTCCACACACTGAAAGAAAACTACACACCTTCAAAAAACACACGCATGATTATTCTTGTATCAGAAAAACCAAAGGTTTATACAAATGATTCACCTTTGGTTGCTAATTTCATCTTGGTTTGACTCGTGTCTTTTCCAATGTCTTGCAGGTTGCAATTGTCCCTGCGGAGATGTGTGCAGTGTATCTGGTAGAATTATTTGTAGCCAACAGACAAATAACTTATTAAATAGAGTATACAACATACATGGAATCAAAATGCAAGAAGGTGCATAAATAAAGTATCCAATATGCGCAGGGGCTTCTCTCCGGCTTCCCTCCCCTGCCCTGCTTAGTGTGGCCGTGGGCGCGGCTACAACTGCCCGTGCACAAGTAAAGGGGTAAAAAGGAGCGCCCCTACTTTTGTTCACTGACACTTATGGATTAGATCATAACCGCCTAGAGTATGACAAGGGGATATCTCAGATCAAGGAGAACATTGCTAGCGGAGCTGCTAAATGTTTCTCTGTGAATGATCAAGGTGTGGTCTTCTTTGAGAACCGCCTAGTGGTTCCCAAGAAACAACAACTACGGCAACTAATCTTGAAGGAAGCTCATGATTCTCCTCTCACAATTCATCCCGGTAGTACCAAGATGTATCATGATCTGCGCTAGAGGTTCTGGTGGACTAGGATGAAGAGAGAAATCACTCAACATATTGCAAATTGCAACGTCTGTCGTCGTGTTAAAGTGGAGAATTAATGGCCTGCTAGCACCCTTCAACCTTTAGCTATTCCAGAATGCAAATGGGATAAAATCGGTATGGACTTCATAACCGGGTTTCCCAGGACCAAGAAACGGAATAATGTTATTTTCGTTGTCATCGATTGTCTTTCCAAAGTAGCCCACTTCCTACCTGTTCGGGAGAGTATAACCCTAGCCAGCTAGCAGATTTGTATATCTCTCCAATAGTGTCTCTTCATGGTGTTCCATTAGAGATTAACTCAGACTGTGGAAGTCTCTTCACCTCTCGATTTTGGGAAAGTTTCCAAAATGCTATGGGGACTTGTCTCTCCTTTAGCACCGCCTTCCACCCTCAATCAACTGGTCAAGTAGAGCGCGTCAATCAAATTCTGGAAGATATGCTCCGAGCTTCTGTTATCTCATTCGGAATGGATTGGGAGAAATGCCTTCCATTTGCCGAATTTGCGTATAACAATAGCTATCAATCTAGCTTGGGCAAAGCTCCTTTTGAAGTTCTCTATGGACGAAGGTTTCGAACGCCTCTTAACTGGTCAGAAATCGGGGAAAGACAATTCTTTGGCCCGGATATGATCCAGGAAGCAGAAGAGCAAGTTCACATTGTTCATGAAAAGTTGAAAATAGCCCAATCTCGTCAAAAGAGCCAATATGATAATAAACATAAGGCCATGACTTTTGAAGTCGACGAGAAGGCTTACCTTCAGGTTACTCCTCTGAAGGGAACCCATCGATTCGGTATCAAAGGCAAATTGGCTCCTCGCTACATTGGACCCTTTCACATTCTTGCTAAACAAGGAGAAGTTGCCTACCAATTTGAACTACCTCCGCATCTCTCCTGAGTTCATGATGTCTTCCACGTTTCTCAACTTAGGTGTTGCTTCTCGGATCCTATCCGTGGACTGGACCACGAAACACTTGACCTCCAAGATAATCTCACATACCGGGAATATCCCGTTCGTATCCTTGATCAAGCCGAGCGTGCCACTTGACGCCACAAAATCAAGTTTCCCATGGTTCAATGGTCACACCATTCCGAGAAAGAAGCCACTTGGGAAAGGGAGGATCGTCTTCGACTTGAATACCCCACCTTCTTTTCGACGGACCCTGAATCTCGGGACGAGATTTCTCTCAGTGGGGGTGAGTTGTCACACCCTAGCTAGTTCATGCATTAGAGTGTTTGCATCATGTTTACCTTGATCAAAAACTTGGAAATGGGAATGACAGAACCCCCAGCACCACCTTTAATGCAACTATGGTTTACTAAAATCTTTTTCAATGAACCTGAAATGCCCTTCTAAAATGTTCATCAACTTTGCCTTGTGCTAAACCTCTGACAAAAATGCTGCACAATTTTCTAGGACATCCTAAGGTCACTGGATTAAATCATATGTTATTTGCATTTGGACATTTAAATGCTACAAAATATTCTAAATGTCCAAATAATCATAAACCAAAATGTTTCCTGTTGGATATATTCCATACAGTGGGCATGAGTAGTTTGATGATTTTTGACAGTGCTTAGGCATTTTTAGAAAAGCCACAAACCTACAGAAAGAAAAAAAACAAAATAAAAAGGAAAGAGGCTTACCAAGCCAACCTACCTAGCAGGCCCACCTGGCGGCCCAGCACTATGCTGGCCCGTGCCAGCCAGCTGCTTCTTCCCCGCCAGGCAGTTAGGCAGGAGGTGGCGCCGACCACGAGAGCTCGCAACGGCGCCAGCTGCTTGCCGGTTCAGCAGCTAGATGCTTGGACGGCCTCCACGTTGCGGCCCCGACCACCCCGACACCTCACTCTCCCCCTGCTCCTCTCTCTCGCTCTCCCCCCACCATGGCTGACTCTGCCGCGCACGCGCCGACATGAAAAGCGCAGCCATCATTGCCTGCTCGCCGTCTCGCTGTGTCCAGAAGCTCCGCTGCCCTCCTCTCCATTGAGCAGACCGAGCCCCGAGCGCTCGTTCGCCCCGGAGCCACCGCAACGACCTCGCCCGACCTCGTCGTCGCCAGAGATCCCTTTCGCCATCACGCCTACACCAGCTCGTCCCCAACCTCACCGCCTAGCTTGCCGTGACCACCGTGAGATCTTGCCTCTCCTCCCCCTCTCCGTTCGCTCTGCCTCTGCATGCCACTGTCATGGCCACAGCCATGCTGGTTTGAAACCAAGCACGTCACCGCATTCGCCGCATCCCCAGCAGCCCGTAGCACCGCTCCACGCCCCTTGTCGTGCCTCCTAGCGACGAGTTCGGCCTCACCCGAACTCCTTCGGCCACAAAGCTCGTCGCCGGCGTCGTTTCCAGTGACCCCGAGCCCAACCACCACCACCACTCGACGCGGCTCGCCTCCAGCTACGCGTAGATGCCCTCAGCCACTCGTTTGGTCGCCGGAGTGCGAAACCCGCACCCCTCGGCCGCGTCTGGTCATCGCTGGCGGCTAAACGCAGGCGAGATGACCCAGTTTGACCAGGGATTTGACCCCCTGGGTCACTGACATGTGGGCCCTACCCGTTAGTCAAATCTAGGCTAGTAGTTAAACTAATCCTAATTAGTTAATTAACTAACAGAGACACTGACTAGTGGGTCCCACTAGTCAGGTTTGACCTGGATGCCCCAGTTGACTTGCTGACGCAATGCTGACGTAGTAACTCTTTTCTGGATTTATTCATATCCAGGAAATTCCAGAAAATAATGCTAACTTGAAAATCATAGAAATTAATCTGTAACTCCAAATGCAAAGAGTTATATATAAAAATGATAAGAAAAATCGAATCTATCTATCTGTACTGGTTACATGCATGCTTAAACAAGTTAACTTGCTATTTAGTGCAAAACATGATAAAGCACTATTTAAGATCACAAATGACTTTGAACTTTGAATCTTTGGTTCAAAATGGCTCAAACCCATCTGATTGTAGATGCATTAGTCCAACACACTCATTTTGCCATGTCACATGCATGCATCATATTGTTGCATATTGTTTGATATTGATTGTGTTACTGGTGCTCTCTGCGGTAGGTTCTGTCCCGGAGGATTACTGTGAGTACCCAAGCGAAGGACAGTACCAGTCTGTCGATCTGCCAGGCAAGCAACCCCATTGATCATATCGATACAATCCCATGTTCTTGCTCCTGCTCTCATTTACTGCATTTAGGACAACAACATTTCAAACTGCTATGTCCTGCGGTAGTTGAACCCATTTCCTCTGCATGACCTATCATTGCCACAGTAAATAGATGAAACCCACTAGCATGTGTAGGAGTTGATTGAGCCATGTCTGTGTTTACTACCTTGCTATGCCTACTATGCTTAGAGTCATGTCAGGTCTGGTTCATCTGGGTGATGGGCTAGAGTGAAATGATTATGTCGGTAATGTGAGTGACGTGTTGAACATGATTTGGTAATGGTATCGATGAGAGGCCATGTGGGAGTACATGGTGGGTTGTTTCATTGGAACCGTCCTTAAGCACCGAGATCTGTATGTGTGATTTAAGAATTTGTTACTACCATGCATTGGGATCCTTAATTGACCCTCTCTACTTCTTAACCACCCTAGTCCTCTGTCCAGGAGTTGCAACTAGTTTCTTGTGTTTATAGGATATGTGTTGTAGGCCGTGCGTAGCTCTGGCCCTAGTGGTGTGGGCTATGATGCGGTAGATACACCATGGCCGGGTATGCCGGGCACCCGTTTGATGTCTCGGAACCCTGTACACATCGTTCGGGGCCGTATGTGGAAACCTCGGCCGGACTCCCTGCGGATGGAACCTGGATAGGCGATAAACCTGGACTAGAGACTTAAGTGCTTAGGTAGGCCGTGGCCGACACCCTTGTTGGGCTTCTCCTTGAAGGTTGCCAAGTACATGTCGTGTAATGGCGATAAGTCGTGGGAGCGTGTGTGAACAAGTACACTCTGTCGGGTTAACATCATCTATTCGAATAGCCGCGTCCGCGGCAAATGACTACTTGGTGGCCTATATAGTTAATAGACAAGGAAATGGATACTCCTAAAAGCCTCAAGACAAGTGTGAGTGTCGTGGATGGCCCTTCCGTAGGATGACGGAGGAGGGTCCGTGGTAGTGTATTGTTGTGGTGAGTAGTGGACTCGTGTGCGCAAAACATTTACAAGTTGATGTCTCGTTGGATAGTTTAGCCAAGAGTCAAAGATGGCTTGGTGCAAGAAACTCCACTACCCTTTGTTGATAATGTGCATGTATGTAGAATCTGATGTAAGTCTTTCTGAGTACCTTTGTACACATGGTTGCTTAATTACTATTGCAGAAGAGAACACCGCCCCCTCCGATGGGTTCTATGTAGATCTCAACGTTGACGAGTGACTTGCCACCCAGGTGGTGATCCTAAGCCGTGAAGGGCCTTGTAGATAGACAGGCTTCGTCAAGCCTTCTTGCTTTCTAGTTGTCTGTACTCAGACAATTTGCTTCCGCATGTTCTTGTATGTTTGTATGACTTGAGTGTTGGGTCGTGTGACCCCTACCTGTATGAACATGTTATGTATGGCTCTCTGGAGCCTTTTAAATAAAGTACTTGAGTTGTAGAGTTTTATTGTGATGCCATGTTGTAGTTGCACATATCGAGCATATTGTGTGTATGATTTGAAATGCTTGGTATGTGTGGGATCCGACAACCTAATTGTCTATCCTTAGTAGCCTCTCTTATGGGGAAATGTAGTCTAGTGCTTCCACTGAGCTATGGTAGTCTGCTACAGCCCGGTTTACCGGAGTCCTGCTAGCCAAGTTACTACTGCTCTGGAACACTTAGACTAGTCGGCATGTGATCCACTTCGTTCCTATGTTTGTCACTTCGGGGAAAGGTCACACGATGACTTCCGAAGTCCTGCTATCCTGCTACAGCCCGGGTTCCCGGAGTCCTGTTAGCCTAGATGCTACAGCCAGGATACACACGCTCATGACCGACACAGTCGATGCTGGTTCATGTATGCCTTTCCTCGTAAGTTAGCACCACTTTGGGTTCACGACTAGTCATGTCGGCCCGGGTTCTCTGTCATATGGATACTAGCGACACTATAATATACGTGAGCCAAAAGTTGCAAACAGTCCCGGGCCAGGTAAGGTGGCACCCGTGGGAATACCATGCGTGAGGCCGCAAAGTGATATGATGTGTTACATGCTAGATCGGTGTGACTTAGGATCGGGGTCCTCAAACCCACAGTAGCACCCGATCCCAAGGCGTGCTCGGAATTGGCTTCTAGGAGAAGCTAAGGGTCAAGTGCGGAGCGCCGCGGGCCCCAATAGCCTGTGCCCTCGATTGATGCGTGGCGATTAATAGGTCGTGGGCGTCCCCACTTCCCATGCTACCTCGGCAACTGCCCGACTTGACGAGACCCTGCTGCATGCAGAAGAAAATCATCATTACCTTAGATCATGGAGGCTGGCGGTTGGCCTCCCTCTTGCTATAAATGAGGAAGGGGCGGAGTCCCATTGTGCATCTCTTCCTTCGTCCCGCTTGCTCCTTCTTCCTCCTTCTTGCTACGACGTTCATGGCACCAATACGAAGGTTCTCTGCCGCCGAGAAAGGGAAAACCCCTTGTGAAGAACTTGGACCACTCCCATAGAAGAAGAGGCCGGTCCGCTCCGGCGACATTGTCATGAGGCCGGAGGTGACGAGGCCTTGGTACGAGCGGCCTCCCCCGGGCTACCCACTGCCCTTGTATGCTCAGGCATATGGCTCCGGAGGAGGAAGCAGCAACCGACACCTCTCGTGCCATGGCCGCGATGGGCGTGCAGTAGTGGCGCGCGCCGCCACCCCGCGAACACACGCTGATGGCTCCTCGCTAGAACTCGTGTGTGGGCGGCGCTGCCACCGCGCACGTGGATCCGATTCCCGCCGTTCTTTGCCAAGTGATGCCGCCAAGGGGGGCTCTCGAGTTGTGGCTGTAGCACACCGAGTGCGGTACCCCAGCAACAGGAGCAGAGGTTGAGGCCGTCTCCCCAAGCAAGATCTTCATGACCCGCGGATGGGGCGAGGTCGCCCACATCTGCCATGCGAAGGGGGCCCTCACAATCCATTTCGAGTACGATGGCGCCTCCGGAATGTTCTTCAACGTCTTTGACGAGGAAGGCTGCCGCCTGGAGTGCTGTCCTAAAGGTAGTCGCCAGGACAGCGCAGGGGAAGGCGCTGGGCCCGCCCATGGACCTGTGGATAGCTCTTCCAGCAGTAACGGTGACTCCTGGGAGTCCAGCGACTCTCCTGAGCCTGACGAGACTCCGGAGACGAGTGACGACAGCTACATGCCCCTGAGCTCCCACCGTGCCGGGAGCGCAGCGGTGGCATCCACTCGTCGCCGTTGCTGATTTGGATGGGGTTGGTGTTGGTCCCTCATGGCCCACTCTTGATGGTGGTGCCGGCGGCGATACTGGCAGATAGGGTCCCTAGAAACTTCCTTCTTTTGTTCCCTGCGAGGAATCAAGACGAACCCCCATGGGGGCATGTAAAGAATCTGTAATGCTTTGCATCAATATTATCTTCACTACAAAATTTGTGATTTTATGTCTAGCTTTGGCACTGTCCCCCTTTCGTCCTCATGATAGCTTAGTGTTGTATGCCGATAGGTCCCAGTCCCCAGGCAGGCTTCAGCCGTCACTGGTATGCAAGGTCGCGATGTCGTGGTCAAGGCCAGGAGGTGAGCGGCCCAAGGTCCGGTAATAGCTCTTGAGGAGCGATGCTCAACAGGTTCCCCTTAGCTTGCAAGCAGCTCCGTGAAAGTAGAAAAGGCTGGAGGCATTGCCAGAGCAAGGCCGCAGGGGTCGAAAATCCTAAGTTGCGAGCTGAGCTGCCTTGGGTGGGTGACTTATCTCAGCGATCACGGATCGGTTCCTTGTGTGGCGCCCGGTTCGCGGCCGCTGGTGACGTTGCTGCCAAGTTGTGTCCACGACAGCTCCCACCCTTCATACTTCCCTGATTGCTCTACGTCCTCGAGTCCCGGCCCTCGAGCGAGCTCGGCCGCCACTGGTATGCCAGGTCGCGATGGCGTGGTCAAGGCGAGGGGGCGAGTGCTGGAGAGCCAGTAAGAGATCCTGAGGCGCGATGCTCGGGAGCCCTTCCTTTGACGCCCAAGCGGAAAACTTGAAAAGGAGCAACTGGCGGGGACCTCCTGCAGCTAGGCTCCAGAGGTTCTTGTGGGTTAGTGTAAGGGAGAGTGGCCCATAGTTGTGCTTGCCGTCATGCCGTTGCTATTTCCGCGAGAAGATGAAGGCACTAAGGATCTGGTGAGGTGGCGTACATAGAGCGGGCCGCGAACCAGAGCTTGATCGCATAGGTGTACAAGTGTTGCAGCAACGGACCCGAGCACAAGCACCGTGCCAGCATGCAAGTCTCCCATTGTGGGATAAGAAAGTGACCGATCGGCAGCGCAGGAGGCTGCGATGAGCATGCGTCAGGTGAGCAGTGGTTATGGAGAAATTCACACGAGAAGGAAAATTAGTCTAGATAGATGCAAGAACGATACATGCCACTAGGACGGACCCGTGCGGCCTGGGGATGATGCAGTCTGAGGGGCGCCCCCAACAGGGTAAGCTAAAGATGCAAAAGTATACACGCTGCAGGGACATGCTCCTATGACTTGGGGATAATGTTGCCCGATGGGCACCCCTTACTGAATGAACTTGAAAGAGTCACCTGATACTATGCTGGAGTGGTGTAGGGACAGCTGAGGACGCGCTGGAGAGGTTGCCCCTCACGAGCCGCCAGGGTCCTAAGCCTCAAGGGGCTCCGTAGGCCCAGGTGGCTCCTGAACAACTGTCGCCATCTCCTCCAGTACAGGATGATGCCTGGCCTCCTGAGCCTCCAAAATGCTCCATAGGTGGTGCTGGAAGGTGACAGCCGCGTTCGGCAAGCCAAACGGCATGCGAACATTGTTGTGAGGTGGACCCTCGCACCGTCCAACGTGTGAAGGCCAAAATCGTCGCTGAGACGGGGCCATCTTGAGCCCTGGGATGTTGACGCAGACGCACAACCTGTCACCCTAGCCACGGTGGAGAGCTGCACTCGATGGTGGGAGACGACTGCCACGTATGGTCCCTACTTCTTGAAGCTCCTGGACTGCCTTGGTGATGAATTCCTGAGCACAAGGCGCTCCACGCCTAGTGCCCTCTTGAGGGAAACGTGCGACAAAGCATGCCTCCACATGGTTCCCGAGCGCCTCCCTCATGACGACGGGTAGCTCTGAGGCCCTCCAGAAGAGAGCCCCTGAGCCCAGACCAAGGAGGGCGTCGGGCATGCCTTCCTATGCGAACAAAGGAGGTGCCCATCTATGGGCGCAGGTCCTGAGGTGGTGGTGCTGGAGACGCCGCCCTCCTGAGGTCCTTGGCGGAGTAGCTGCTTCTTCTTCTTGGGGTTGGCATTAGGAGGGTGCAGGTTGCCTTTATTGTCGGGGTCTTTGGTCGCTGCAGCCTGGTAAGTGCACACGAGGGAGCACACCACATCTCTTTCCATGGAGGTGACCGAGATGACGCCGCCACTCCCTGGCATCTTGAGGACGTTGTAGCCTTGCTGGCTCACTGCCACGAACTTGGCCAAGGCTGGATATCCGAGCATGGCATTGTACGGCAGGAGGATGCACGCGGCGTCGAAGTCGATGAGCTCGGTGCAGTAGTTGTCACGCTGGCTGAAGGTGATAGGGAGGCGGACCTACCCTATCGGGATGGTGGAGCCGTCATTCACTCCTGAGAAAGGCTTGGTAGGCTGTAGCTGATCGTATGGCACCTGAAGGCTGTTGTAACACCCACGATGCGGCTATATCTCCCACGTGTCGAGGCATGACTTAGCGGCATAACTGCATGGTAGTTTAGTCGCAAGTGAGGTAATCTTCACACAATCCCATGTACTGAATAAGAAAGGGATAAAGAGTTGGCTTACAATCGCCACTTCACACGAATAACAACTTAAACATACATCATTTAGACTACAATCATGGTCCGACTACGGAACAAAAATAAAAGAAGACAACCCCAAATGCTAAATGCCTGATCGTCCCAACTGGGCTCCACTACTGATCATCTGGAAGAAGACACAAAACAACGATCGAGATCTTCATCGAGCTCCCACTTGAGCTCGGTTGCGTAGCCCGCACTGGTATCATCGACACCTGCAACTGTTTGGAAGTATCTGTGAGTCACGAGGACTCAGCAATCTCACACCCGCGAGATCAAGACTATTTAATCTTATGGATAGGATAAGGTAGTGAGGTGGAGCTGCAGCAAGCACTAAGCAAATATGGTGGATAACATACGCAAATAAGAGCAAGAAGATAAGCAACGCAACAGTCGTGAAGCTAGAAGTTATCAAGAAGTGATCCTGAAACTACTTACGTTCAAGCATAGCACAAGACCGTGTTCACTTCCCGGACTCCCCCGAAAAGAGACCATCACGGCTACACACACAGTTGATGTATTTTAATTAAGCCAAGTGTCAAGTTCTCTACAACTGGAGATTAACAAATTCCCATCTGCCACATAACCGCGGGCACGACTCTCAAAAGTTTATACGCTGTAGGTGTGTCCCAACTTAGCCCATCACAATCTCTCACGGTCAACAAAGGATATTCCTTCTCCCGGAAACACCCGACCAGTCTCGGAATCCCAGTTACAAGACATTTCGACAATGGTAAAATAAGACCAGCAAAGCCGCCCGAATGTGCCGACAAATCCTGATAGGAGCTGCACATATCTCGTTCTCAGGGCACACTGGATTGTCCAAACTTCCGGTAGGCCAACCCAGAGTTACCCCTGATGGCCACCGGCGGTTGACAGGTTGGACCAACACTCAGAGGAGCACTGGCTCGAGGGTTTAAAATAAAGATGACCCTTGAGTCTACAGAACCCAAGGGAAAAAGGCTTAGGTGGCAAATGTTAAAACCAAGGTTGGGCCTTGCTGGAGGAGTTTTATTCAAAGCGAACTGTCAACGGGTTCCCATAACACCCAACCGCGTAAGGAACACAAAAATCAAGGAACATAACACCGGTATGATGAAACTAGGGTGGCAAGAGTGGAACAAAACACTAGGCATAAGGCCAAGCTTTCCACCCTCTACCAAGTATATAGATGCATTAATTAAACAAAAGATATTGTGATATCCCAACATAACCATGTTCCAACCTGGAACAAACTTCAACTTCACCTGCAACTAGCAACGCTATAAGACGGGCTGAGCAAAAGCGATAACATAGCCAAACAATGGTTTGCTGGGAAGATCGGTTAGAGGTTGACATGGAAATATGCGAGGCATGATAACAAGTGGTAGGTAGCGCGACATAGCTGTAGAGAGAACAACTAGAAAGCAAAGATAGAAGTGATTTCGAGGGTATGGTCATCTTGCCTGAGGTCTTGCAAGGAAGAAGAACTAGTCCAAGAAGTAGACGAATGGACGTAGTCGAACGAATCCTCACAACTCTGGAACGAAACCGAAGCTAACGAGAGAAGCAAACCGGAAAGAAGCAAGCAACAAAGTAAACAACCAGCACATAAACATGGCATGATGCACAATCGAGTATGTTGCATGCCATTTTAAAGAGGCATGGCATGGCAAAATGCAACAAACAATACTAAAAATTAAGTGGAGCTCAATATGTAATGAGTAGCATATTGACGAAACACCACATGACTTATTTAGTTCTCTCTCGGTTATGTACCCAACTATATTAAATGTTGTTAAACATGGCAAGAGGGTGAAGCATAAGTAAACTAAACATTTAGGCTAGTTTAAATGAGGCTGGAAATAACAACAACCATTCTGGAAAATCCCCATGTGCATATCTAGCAAATGAAGCAAACAACAATTTAAACATTCTTGATCTTGTTATCATGATGCGGATGACATGTGCAAGTTTTATGCAATTTTATGAAGATGTTGGCAAGTTATAAGATGTGGAGCATTTTGGTCAGCACGGCGGAAAGAAAGGGGTGCCACGGCAATGACAACGGAAATGATGCACGGCAACATTCCGATGATTCGACAACTCATCAAGATGTCAGTGCAAAATGAAAAAGTGACGGGAGCGTGTCATGCAAGGATGGTGGCGTGATCCCGGATATCGGGTTCCCATGGTTTGATGACGGTGCCAAGCGAGGGAAACAACTAACTTTCACGGGAGGATACAACATCCAAATATGCACCTCATACAACACATACATTCGTAAACGGGCGGTCGTCTCGGGGTTATACCTTCGAATCGTGCAAACGGGATAGTTCTCGTTCGGTGCAAAGTAGAGTAAGTTGACATTCTAGGGACGTTCGCAGTGGAAGTAGTCATTCTCTCTTCGTAGTTGTACACACTCCATAGGTGTTCAGGGTCACAACGAGGAACTTGACGTCCACGGGGTCTTCACCGATGGTTGTGGTACATGTTCTATAGACGTTTGGGCGGCAGTAGTGGTACACATTTTGAAGGTGTACTTGACGAATACGAATTCCTTCGGGGTTGTCGTGGTACTAAGCATCTTCGGACTTGACGGATCTGAGAGCTTCGGGGTTCACCGTTGAACTTGACGAAACCCACGGCTATAGAGCGGTACGCGTCAGCGGTAGTTGTTCGGGCGGAGAGCGTCGTCGAACTTGGCGGGCATCGAGTAGTAGTACACGTTCCATAGATGTACATGTCATCGTAGCCGTTCGGTTCTTGGGCCTTGGGGAAATCCACGGACACGAACTTGCGTCCCTGGTAGGGAGATTCTTGACAGAACCCACGATGGTCTTGGAGGTCAACGCCTTGACACCCTGGCGTCCACAGCAAGGCAGTGGAGGTGCATGCGTGTGGTAGCAGTCCACAGCAAGGCAAGGAGAAGGAAGTCGGGCCTGACAAGGTCGATGCAACACTGGCTCTAGCGAGGGGAGGAAGGCACGGGCGTGCAGCTCCGGGGTGCCGCGGACGAGGACCCGCGTCAGGGATGCTTCAACGAACGAGGAGGGCTGGAGGCGCTCGTTCCTCGCGCTCGAGGCCAATGCAGGAGGAGCGAGACTTGGTGGCGAAGCAGCAGTTGCATGAGTCGGCGGTTTGCTGGTTCGTCTTGCTGGTTCGACGAAGATGGTGCAGAGGAGAATGGGCGCGCGGTCGAAGTGAGGAGGAGAAGCAGGACGGCGAGGGGCGGTGGTGAAGGCTTGCAAGGGGGCGGGAAGGCATTGAGACAGCACGGCGGCGGCCTCACGCATGGAGGATGGCGGCGGATCGGGAGGTCCTCCTGATCGGGTCGAGGAGAAAGGTTCGAGCGACGCGTTGCGTGAGGGAGGCGGCGTGAGGGAGAGAGCGAAGGGAGAGAGGGGATCAAGCAGGGTGCGGGCTATGCTTAGGCGGATTAGGTGGGCTTGGTAGGCCTTGGGCCAAATGGGCCGGCCTAGCTGCAGGTTGCAGCTGGCGCAACAGTAGGGAGGCCTAGCTAGCTTTCTTCTCTCTCCCTCTTATTCTTATATACTGTTTAAAAAAACAGAAGTTACAAGAAAAGATCAGGGAGTAAGGAGAAGAGTATGGAGTACATAAAAATATCCCTGGGATCCTGGGTTTTTGAGATATTTGAATAAAATGCTTTGGCAATATGTAGAGGTAGAAAAAAATAATCCAAGTTTGAATTAATTCAAAATTGACGCATTTTTCTAACCCAACCAGAACAACTCGGAAAAGGACGAGATTTGGCAGGGAGGTAAGTGGCATGATCCAAAAATTATAGTAAAAGAATGGACATTTTTATGTCATAGAAAAATGTCACTAGCAATGAATGGGCAAAAATGAAAGAAAGAAGCTAGTAGTTGGGTTTCGACTAGAAGAGGGATTTGGTGGCAAGAGAAAGATGCAAGTGTGTTTTGGTTGACTCCATAAGGATGGAATATTTATTATAGATCCCTAATAACATTTGGAGGATATGTTATAAAGAGAATCACCATGTGAATTCCCTCGGTTTAAATGGATCGAAGATCCATACGATTTGATTGTTGAGAAAAAGATGGCATGATGGCATGATGACATGATGCAATGCGCATGATGCAAAGATGAATGCTACAGACAAAACAAATGACCCGACAAAACTCAGAAAACATGGAAGGCATCTGGAGCGTCGGTCTTGGGGAGTCACAACACTCCACCACTACAAGAGGATCTCATCCCGAGATCTAGGATGGCACCGAAGGAAGCAGAAAAGAAAGAGGAGAGGTAAAACTAAGTTGCTTCTTGTACAAATGAATGAAACCAATGAACCTTGAGAGGTTAAACAATTTCGAGCAAGGAATACAATAGAGATGAACGAAGTTGAAAACACTCCGTTAGAAAATAGGGACAAGGAACATTGCGAAAAAACCTTGAGATTAAGTGCCAAGATAGATATTGAAACCACTCCGGTTAAAACAAGATAGAGAAAGAATGTAAATGGTGGGAATTGAACATGAACTTGACAAAACAAGATGATGGGTCGAAGAGAGAAACATCACAATGCCTTCAGAACAAATGTAAGAAAGGGATCAAAAGACAGAGGAGAAAACAACATCTTCTACCTCAAATGATCTTGAAAAAGCATCTTTAGGAGAAGGGTCGAATGGAGTTGTTGGAAAACCAACAACTAAAAGAGTAAGATTGTTGTGGGCTTATGGAAAACTTCTCAAAATTGAGGCAAAATTTGGCCACAACGGAAACAATAGATTGGATTGATATCAACAAGGGGCCGAGAAACTTATATCACCGACAGGATAAATGAAGAACTTGGGTCATTTATGAGCACCATAAATAGCAACAATCCTTAGGTAAAGCTTTAGGTGAAATATAACCCAATATAACTCCAATGAAGAGATTGAAGGATTGAAAAGATGTCTTGAGCGAAGAGAAAATGATGGATTTAGATATGTTACTCTTGGAACTTGTGAATCATGAAACATGAAGGGAAATTATCAACAATAACATAACACCACCTCAAAAGATGAGATATGAAAGAATTACACTTCGGAATGCAAGATGAAGAATGCTTGACCTACTCAAAACAAAACATGTGTTGAGAAACATGTTTATTTGAGAGTATAGCTTGGTGGATCATAACTTCAAGAGAAATCTTGAAGAACAATTGAAGAATGAAAAGAATCCTTGACGAACCACCATGTTGAGTCTGCTTGGGAACTCTAGTAATAAAAGAATGATCAAGACGAAAGGAATTTGAAAACACAAGGTGAATCCTTGCAATGATTTAGATGAATCTTCATGGTGATATAGTTGATAGATCTAGGAACTCCGGGAAAAGTATAAAGCACTTGAACCGAGAATTAACTCATCGTGAACAACCTCCGGTAGAATTAGTCCATCACTTGGATGAAGCAAGAATAAGAATTATGTCATGCGTATCCTTCACCAATTTAAATTGATGACAAGCAACGGATTTGGCATACTACTTATTCGTGTAGAAAGGATTAATAGAGATATACAGCAAACTTGAGAAGGACTTCAACGAACCACCGGTATTATTTGCAAAGAACGAATGAATTGATACAATAACAACGGAAGAGAATTCTTGAACGAACCACCGTAAGAATTGAAAATGAAAGTAGCAAAGGCACAATTCGCTGGGAAGAATTGGAAAACGAAAGAAGATACTTGAGGGAATTTACATACATGAGAACGAAGAGACCATGAACTGATTAGAGGATATTTGAAAGATGCACCGGTAAGATTTGGAAAACAAGAGCTAGAAGCTGAGAATGAATAAACCCAAAATGATGGCCTTCGGAGAATCAAACTGAAAAGACTCCTGAATAGCTCCGGATGGGTGAAAAGAATTCTCACAACTAGAAATTATTTGAGAGGATAGCATCAAGCTAGAACCACACATCTCTGGAAGAACGGGTAAGGATTTAAGAGGAAATCTTCTTTGGTCTTGAAAATTCAAGGACGACGAAGAGAAACACCACCATGAATTGTTGAGGCACTTCATAATGATGAATAAAAAGGTTGAACCAACGATGAAAAGAATATGAAAGCGAACTTGGAGGATACATTTTACTGATGAAAATTCATTCTTACGTCAAACTTTGAAAAGATTTGAGAATAACTCCGGAAAATTAAAAGAGTCAGGTAAGATCCTGGGAAAACATCTATGCATTAGGGCCCACTAGAAAGGAAATACCGTTTAACGATTCAAGAGAGAGATTGTGTCGGATGAATTAAATGGCTTGAATGAGATAACAACCTCGAAATAGGTTTAACGGATCTAAGAATGGAAACTTGAATCTTCTGGGATATCCTTAGCACTCCGGAACAAATGAATAGCGAGAGGTGGATGATTAAGAGATGCACCGACATGAGAAGGCATTTGAAACGAGAAAAGGATATGATCGAAAAAGCTTGAATTGAATCCACCGGAGAAGAAAAGAGAACGAAGAATAATAAACTTGAAGCTCTGTTTAGTATGTTCTTGAGAATCACCAGATAAGAACATTGACGGAAAAGAATGGAGAGACTTCCCATCAATAAGATGGATATTGATTAAGAAATCCGAGTCCTCGAAGAAACAAAAGGGTGGGAGGGAGGGTAAACAAAGGCAACTTTGGCAGATGGAATGAACACCGTTGGGAAAACTGAGAGGTGATCTTGCGAATGTTGAAATGGTCGGATCCACTTGAAGAGAAAGACATTGGTTGGAAAAGAATTGTCATGACCATCTCAATGATGAAGAAGGATTAGTACTCCCACAGAAATATGAGAACACCGCTTAGAAAGAAGCATGGAATCAACACTTTACTTTGAAACAACTCGAATACCACAACTCAAAAACAAAACAAAGGATTTGGCTTGCAGAATAAGCCGGAAACAAACATATGATAGATCCCATATCGTATAATGTGCCTGTTGGAAAGATATTCTAGGAGCTACTTGAATTCCCACTTATAAACTCCCGAAACTTTCTGTTTATGCAATCAGGTGTTGGGTATACAGGGGAAGCATAATATCTCACCCAAACTAACAATTGCTACATCCAGCTGTATCTATCCTTCAACACATAACCAAGAAACCTTCAGAAATCATGTACCTCAGCCTTCGAAAAGCATCCGTTATATGAGTTATGGCAATAGTCCCAAACTCCCGCCCAGTACTGGGTGGCATCGAGGTTATCTCACCAACAACTGCATAAAAGAGATTTTCGATGTTGGCGAACTCAGGTATTCCAGAACTGCAACGATAAAATTGTGACGACAACACCTCGGAGCTCAACTCCCCGGGACACTGCCACAACCCCTAAATGTTAGGAGGCACCAAGGACAATGTTCTCGTCACAAGACTATTGGAACGATTCCAAGATACCCGCGTGATCCCAATTTTTTTGTGAAATTTGAGGAGAGAAACGTCAAAACTTCTACGTCAGGAGGCCTCACCAAAGAAACGAAGGGACTGAGGAGTAAAAACAATCCTACTACCCCATATATATATATATATTCCTAAGACTCAAAACATTTTGTTCTAGACTCAAGAACGTCAGCGATTCGATCAAGCAGGGGGCTCCTAAGTCGGGCATAGCTCTGATTACCAACTTGTAACACCCATGATGCGGCTATATCTCCCACGTGTCGAGGCACGACTTAGAGGTATAAAGAAAGGGATAAAGTGTTGGCTTACAATCGCCACTTCACACAAATAACAAGTTAAACATACATCATCCAGAGTACAATCAAGGTCCGATGATGGAACCAAAATAAAAGAAGACAACCCCAAATGCTAAATCCCCGATTGTCCCAACTGGGCTCCACTGCTGATCATCCGGAAAAGGACACAAAACAACGATCAAGATCTTCATCGAGCTCCCACTTGAGCTAGGTTGCGTCACCTGCACTGGTATCATCAGCACATGCAACTGTTTGTAAGTATCTATGAGTCACGAGGACTAAGCAATCTCACACCTGCGAGATCAAGACTATTTAAGCTTATGGGTAGGATAAGGTAGTGAGGTGGAGCTACAACAAGCACTAAGAAAATATGGTGGCTAACATATACAAATAAGAGCGAGAAGAGAAGCAACGCAATGGTCGTGAAGCTATAAGTGATCAAAAAGTGATTCTGAAACTACTTACGTTCAAGCATAACACAAGACCATGTTCACTTCCCGGACTCCACCGAAAAGAGACCATCACAGCTACACACACGGTTGATGTATTTTAATTAAGTCAAGTGTCAAGTTCTCTACAACCGGAAATTAACAAATTCCCATCTTCCACATAACCACAGGCACGGCTCTCGAGAGTTTATACCCTGCAGGGGTGTCCCAACTTAGCCCATCACAAGCTCTCACGGTTAACGAAGGATATTCCTTCTCCCGGAAAGACCGGATTAGTCTCGGAATCCCGGTTACAAGACAACTTGACAATGGTAAAACAAGACCAGCAAACCCGCCCGAATGTGCCGACAAATCCTGATAGGAGTTGCACATATCTCATTCTCAGGGCACACTGGATTGTCCAAACTTCCAGTTGGTCAGCCTAGAGTTGCCCCTGGTGGCCACCGGCGGTTGACAGGTTGGACCAACATTCAGAGGAGCACTAGCCCAGGGGTTTAAAATAAAGATGACCCTTGAGTCTGTAGAATCGAAGGGAAAAAGGCTTAGGTGGCAAATGTTAAAACCAAGGTTGGGCCTTGCTGGAGAAGTTTTATTTCAAAGCGAACTGTCAAGGGGTTCGCATAAGAGCCAACCGTGTAAGGAACGCAAAAATCAAGGAACATAACACCGGTATGACGGAAACTACGGCGGAAAGAGTGGAACAAAACACCAGGCATAAGGCCGAGCCTTCCACCCTTTACAAAGTATATAGATGCATTAATTAAATAAAAGATATTGTGATATCCCAACATAACCATGTTCCAACATGGAACAAACTTCAACTTCACCTGCAACTAGCAACGCCATAAGAGGGGCTGAGCAAAAGCAGTAACATAGCCAAACAACGGTTTGCTAGGAAGGTGGGTTAGAGGCTTCACATGGCAATATGGGAGGCATGATAAC
Organism: Triticum monococcum; assembly: GCA_034509565.1. Taxonomy (NCBI): domain Eukaryota; kingdom Viridiplantae; phylum Streptophyta; class Magnoliopsida; order Poales; family Poaceae; genus Triticum; species Triticum monococcum. Next base: position 306,192,316 of record CM067844.1, on the reverse strand, counting down.
AAGTGGTAGGTAGCGCGACATAGCGGTAGAGCGAACAACTAGCAAGGAAAGATAGAAGTGATTTCAAGGGTATGGTCATCTTGCCTGAGACCCCGCAAGGAAGAAGAACGAGTCCAAGAAGTAGACGAACGGACGTAGTGGAATGAATCCTCACAACTCCAGAATGAAACCGAAGCTAACGAGAGAAGCAAACCAGAAATAAGAAAGCAACAAAGTAAACAACCATCACATAAACATGGCATGATGCACAATCGAGTATGATGCATGTCCGGTTTAAAGAGGCATGGCATGGCATGGCAAAATGCAACAAGCAATACTACAAATTAAGTGGAGCTCAATATGTAACGAGTTGGATATTGACGAAACACCACATGACTTATTTAGTTCTCTCTCAGTTATGTACCCAACAATATTAAATATTGTTAAACATGGCAAGAGGGTGAAGCATAAGTAAACTAAACATTTAGGCAAGTTTAAATGAGGCCGGAAATAACAACAACCATTCCGGAAAATCCCCATGTGCATATCTAACAAATGAAGCAAACAACAATTTAAAAATTCTTGATGTTGTTATCATGATGCAGATGACATGTGCAAGTTTTATGCAATTTTATGAAGATGTTGGCTAGTTACAAGATATGGAGCAGTTTGGTCACCACGGCAACGACAACAGAAATGATGCACGACAATATTCCGATGATCCGATAACTCATCGAGATGTCGGTGCAAAAGAAGAAGCGACGGGAGCGTTGTCGGCGTTCTGGGAACGGGGGTCCCCAGACTTGCCTGCCTGCGGCCTGCGGCGTGGCTCGAGTGGGTGCCCAGCGTGGCCCATCTTCATCAACACAAGGCTCAAGACCCTCGCGAGGGGCCAAGCCTCGCGAGGTGGATGACCCGGCGCGTCCTCAGGCACAGCCTCATCAGGCTGGCTCGCGAGAAGGCGGAGAGTTCAAGGCGGGGTACCTCGCGAGGTGCCCATGACGCAAGCCATGACGACATGGGGCACCAGGCGGGTGCCAGCGCGCGCAGCGTCCCTCTTTCCTCTTTGGTGCAAAGGGGCAAGCGTATCAGCGGAGTACCGAGGCATCAGGCAAAGGTTGCCACTTCGGTGCAACGAGACCAAGGCCAGGAGGACTACGAGACGGAGGTCACCATGGAGCCCAGCACGGCGTCATCACCAGAGCCTTTGGCAGGCGAAGACTGCTTTTGTCAGGATAGATGTACTCGCTGTCCCCCTTCAAATTAGCCCGCCATTGTTGGATCCCTTCCCGCTCAATATTTGGGGAGAGGACCAGGGCCTCTATAAATAGGACCAGCCACCCACATAGCAAGGGGTCGATCCGTGGGTTCGTTCGGTCCGCAAGTAGAGAGAGAGAGAGAGAGAGGGTGACTGAGCTCTTCACAACAGTTCATCACCACAGCCAAGAACAGACCCTCGCGAGGCTGTTCTTCCTTGTATTGTTCATCCACACCAGCCCTAGGAGGCAATCCATCCACCACACACTGGAGTATGGTATTACACCGCAATGGTGGCCCGAACCAGTATAAATCTTGTGTCTTTCGTGCAGTTCTTTTAGTAGTTTAGATCCCCTCGAGACGGAGAGGTTGAAGGCGACATTTCCGCGCGCACCCCAGTGTTCGAACCTTAAGGGTCTGCCGGAACCCGAAATCCGACATTTGGCGCGCCAGGTAGGGGTGCACCGGAATTCGTCTTCCACAGCTCCGTGCCCCGTCGCGTCTTCGTCGCCATGCCCGGCGACCAGGAGGTCAACCCCGTCCCGTGGGCTGCATGGCCCAAACGCGCGAAACCGCTCGCCTCGGGCGATCCCGTGCCCCAGGCAGCTCGCGGTCCGCAGGGCGCTGCGGGCCGCGGGCGACGCGGACAGACTTCGGCAACTCTTACGCCGCGGCAGACTCTCTCGGCAGCAAGGGCCTCCAATCACGCTGCGACAACGGCACCGTACACCCGCCGGGAGCAGGCGAATTCGAGGGCCGCGCTCACGGTGGCCCGAGAGCTGCTGCGATGCAGGTTGCTGGAGGGCGGCCACGACGTGCTGCTAGAGCGAGTGGCGGAACTCCTGGGCTTCACCGCCTCGGGGGCTCACCCCTTCTCCACCCGGCTCCCATCTCAAGCCCAGAGCGACCCGCACAGGGGCTCCGCGCGCGCCCGCGGGCTTCAAGGCTACTCCGACGCCAGCGAAGTTGTCAGCACCGGACCGGTGGCGGTGCTGCCCCCGCCCCTGGCCCGCGAAGGAGAAGGACTCGACGTGACCCGCGGCCCCAGAGGGCGGCCACATTGCCACCCAGTGGCAGGCATGAGAGGTGGGGCTGCATGGCATGCGGGGCGCCACGGCATGGCGTACGAGATGACGACGACGGAAGAGTACGTACCCTGCATGATGGACCAAGGATACCCTAACGAGGACGGGCAGGGCTCACTCCTCGGCCCCAGCTGGGGGGACGAGGTGATGGAGGCTGAGGCCTTCCAGGCGCCTCAAGACGAGCCCGCTGGCCATGCTGGAGGCAGCGATCACCGGGCGCTGCTAACTCTTCAGGGGCAGGTATATGCTAACCGTGGATCGCAGGAGGTGCAGGTCGCTGCGGCGAGCGGCTGCCCCGCTCCAACAGCCCCTCACCCCTCGGGAGGAGGGTGTAGGGGGCTGCAGGGGAGGGGCCGGGATCCGACATCACCACCGCGGCGTTCGGAGCAAGGCGTTCTCAAGAAGTAGGCCCTCTGCTGGGGAGGTGCCTCAGGGCCTGCCCCTGGCAGAGGACCCGTGGTCGTCGGGGGAACCGCTGGCGACCGCTCTACCCCATCGGGCGGCGTCTTGTGTTCCGGTCGTTGCTGATGGCACTAGAGTGTGGCGCAAGGCGGGGCCCTCGTCTGGCGATATGAAGCAAGTCCAGTACCTATGAAGAAGGCCCAGTGCCTGCGAAGCTCGCCGCCCCGTGACACTCTCACGTAATAGTGAGTGGGGCTGTACACACCCCGGAGTCTCAGGGGTGCCGGCCTCAGGCCCTCGGGCTCCCTCCCACGCCCAGTGGATAGCACTTAGCTCCGCGCTGGTGAGAAGACGTCGAAGACTAGATTAGGTGCCGGACGTGGCTTTTTGTCTGCCTTTTGTTGCCTTTCCCTTTGGCTGTTGCTTTCCCCGCTGGATTTAAGTTGGATTCGAATTTGAGATTTGCGTGTGTTCGGGGAAGGGGTGCTTATTCTCACTCGAGCCGTTTCTCGCGTTCTGGTTACCGCTCCGTCACAGCTGCCTCCCCTCGCGAGCCCCTCGCGAGTCGGGCCAGGCCTGGCTCGTGCACAACCTAGACTGCCGCTGTTACTCCCCCTCGGGAGGATTTTCGGGTGCTTCCAGAGGTTGTCATGTTTAAAAAGGCACAGAGCCTGTGAAGCAAGGCGAGTGCCTGTGAAGCTCTCGCGCTCGAGGAAAAGGCCCAGAGCCTGTGAAGCAAGGCGAGTGCCTGTGAAGCTCTCGCGCTCGAGGAAAAGGCCCAGAGCCTGTGAAGCAAGGCGAGTGCCTGTGAAGCTCTCGCGCTCGAGGAAAAGGCCCAGAGCCTGTGAAGCAAGGTGAGTGCCTGTGAAGCTCTCGCACTCGAGGAAAAGGCCCAGAGCCTGTGAAGCAAGGCGAGTGCCTGTGAAGCTCTCGCGCTCGAGGAAAAGGCCCAGAGCCTGTGAAGCAAGGCGAGTGCCTGTGAAGCTCTCGCGCTTGAGGGAAAGGCCCGGAGCCTGTGCAGCAAGGCGAGTGCTTGTGAAGTCATCGCGTTCGGGAGAAGGCCCGGGGCCCGTGGAGAAGGCCAACATATGAGGAGTTTCTCATCAGCGACAACCTCACATCCTGAGGACCTATCTAGAAAGCGCCCAAGGCGTCGCGCCCTCCTGCAGGCCGCCTCGGAACTAGCGGGGACAAAGGTAAACCAGCCCATCATCTGGCGCGAACGCAATTTGGTTACTACTGATATAATAGACACGGGTTTTTACATGAGGGGCTTCCCCTCCCAAAATGCTCTCACAAACCACCGGGTCCAAAGCCTGAGTTCTATTCATGCAGAGTGAAAAATACAGGAGCGATACGCTCTTAGTCAGACCAATCCCCCAATGCTTCCCCGGAAGCACCTCCTGAGCCCTCGCCGGAGTCGCCGAGCTCGTCATCGACGCCTGCGTCGCTGCCGGCGGCGTCAGGGCCGCTCACCGCGCCATCCTCGTCAGCACCCACGACCACATCGTTGTCGTCCGAAGTGAAGGCCCTGACGAGGGCGTCCACGTTATCCTCCACCCAGCGCGACAGGTCGTCCCGGACGGCCTGGGGGACTGGGGCGATGACGGCGTCGAAGTTGAAGTGGGGATTCATGTTCTGAAGATGGCTGAAGACACGGGAGAAGGCGCGCTTGAGCAAGGTGCGGCTCCTCTCCTCCACCAACCTGTGGGCCCTAACCGACCGCGCCTCCAGCTACGCCACCACGGCGGTGAAGAACTGCAGGTTACCGGCGTAGTTGATCGTGTGTGGCTCACCGACGGACGCCTCGCAGATGTTGCCCAAGGCGGAGTTGGCCCTCTCCCTGAGCATGCTGAACATTGGGCCATGCGCGTGCTCCAGGAGCCGCCTCTGGCGTATTTCGTCGGTGTTCTGGTGCTCGACGGCCTCGGCCTCTTCCATCCGTTGGCGAAGGCGGAGCACCTTGGCTTGAGAGGCGGCCAGCTCTTTCTGCGCCGCCTCAAGGGCGGCCCGGGAGGCGTTGACCAGCCACATCGCCTAGTCCCGTTGGGTCCTCAGGGCTGCGGTTCTGCCTTCGGCTTCGGCCCGGATCATCCCCAGCTTCCCCTCGAACTCATGCTCGAGGCCTTGGCGCGCCATCGCCACCCGACGACAAACCTCCTCCAGGACACGCGCTTCCCGCGCAGCAACACCGTCCTCCGCCTGTGTCACTAGGTGCTCCCTCGTCTCCAGCCTCTCGTACTCACGGGAGCGTTCGGCAGCCTCCAGCACCAACGCTTCCTCGCGCTTCTGAAGCTCAGCTGGGTCTCCGGAGGCCACCTCCATCGATGCGAGGGCTGCCTCGCGCAGCTCCGCTTGCTCCTCCAATGAGTGGCATCGGGCCAGGAGCTCGTGAGCTCGCTCCTCCGCCGCCTCTCGCCACCCATCAGCTCTCTGGGCCTCTTCGATGGCCTGGGAGCGGGCCACTCGGGAGGCCTCCAGCGACGCCTTCGCTTCTTCATCATCAAGGTCGCGTTGGCGGCACGCAAGTGCGACGGCGACCTCTAGCTCACGCCTCCCTGCAGCTAGGTGCAGGCCCTCGGCCTCTAGGCGTGCATCTTCAATGGAAAGCTCTTCCCCAAGCAGGTCCACCGCATCGGCCGCTCGTCGAAGGAACCCTTGGCGGCGCGAGCGGCGCGAGCGGGCGCGCTCGAGCACATCTTCCGCGTCATCATCCGCCCCAAGCAGGCAGCGGGGGCTGCGGGTCATCGCTCCCCCCCGGGCAGGGGGCTGGGGGCTAGCGACCTCGCAACGGCCGGACGCGCCACATCAGAAGCCCGACCAAGGATCAGCCCGCCTCCAGATGAGGGGCGTAGGTGTCGCCTCAACCAGTCGCAGTCCAAGACCAGACGGGAGGTACCCGACAGACTGGCTATGCCTTGAGAAGGCCCGCGAAGGAGAAGCGCGGGGAATGGAGGGCCGCGGCGCACCTCGGGACGATCCACCCTATCAGACGCCCTCACCACGAGGGCAGAGCTGCTCGGAGCACTTGAGGATGGCGGAGGAGGCGAACCCGAGGGAGGTGGTGCCTCGGTGACTCCCGCGATCTCAGTCGGAAGGGGCCTGTGGAGCAAGAGTCAGCGAAAGCAACAAGAGGATCGGGAGTTAGAGAGGAAAAAGACTTACTCGTCAGTGGCGAAGTACTTCCTGCGCTTCAGCACGCGACAAGGGGAGTCAACACCCGGGCCTCCCTCTTCCTCCGGAGGGCCTCGAAGTCCACGCGGAAGCGTCCCAAGAGAAGAGCACAAGGATCAACCTGCCGCGAGGACGAGGCACCAGGACGGCCCGCGTCGGGAGCGCCCGCCTGGCGCGTGCCACCAATCACCTCGTCAGAAGGCGGGACCAGGGCCTCCAAGGCCCCAGCCCCGGGCGCTGGGAGTGGCCGCCTACTACCTTCAGCCGCAGCAGTACGGGCCTTGGGAGCTATCTCCTCACGAGCAGCCTCGGGCGCTGCACCCTCCTCTGGAGCTGTCTCCTCACGAGCAGCCTCGGGCGCTGCCCCCTCCTCCAGAGCCTCCTCGGCCTCAGGCGCCTCCTGTCTCCCTTCTCCGCCGCTTGAGGAGGAGTCGCCTTGGCCGATTGGGAGGGGAGTCACCACTACAAGGTTCTCGCGAGGCCCTTGGAGACCGGCGGGGCGCAGCCCCCACTCATCGAAGTCGGGCATCTGCTTCACGAAGTCAGCCTTGCTCTGACAGAGATATAGCAAGGCCCCGCCTTGCCGGATGTTGCCAGGATTGGGGCCCCGGCCATAGTCAGGAGCGTCGACTTCAGCGCCGCGGGAGCCAGGTCTTCTTCCTGGAGCCTCATGTCGTCCTCGTGCCCCCGGAAGGCCCACATTCGGCGAGAGTGTCGCTGCAGGGGAGCGACACGGCACAACAGAAACTCCTTCACCACTTTGGGCGTTGTCACGCCAAGTTTCCTTAGGAGCGCGAAGCGGGGCCAGACGAAGACAAGCCGAGGGCTCTTCAGCGTCTCCTGGCCCCAACCCGAATTGGGGACGGCAGGCGAGGTTGGCTCCGATAGCAGGGGCTGGGCAACCCTGCGTCCACATACAACCACCGCTCGCGGAACCCGGCCGCGGGCTGGGGGAGTTGGAAGTCAATTCCAGACGCCTCGGACACAGGCTCGGCAGCAAAGCTCGCGCATGCCCAGCGCTGGGAAGGATCGACAAGATGCAGCGAGAAGAAGTGGCGCAGCAGGGCGACCGAAGGAGAGATGCCCACCATGGCAAACGAAGGCAAAGACCGAAAGGAGGGTGATGGACTCAGGACTTAGATGCATTAAGTGGATCTGGTAATGCGAAAGCACAGCATTGAAGAAATCGGAGAAAGGGGGAACCAGACCCGCCCACAAGGCATCGGTAAAACATGGGACCTCAGTGGCTGTCCTATCAATGGAGAAGTGGGACGCGAGCCAGGCAGTCGTCCTTCCGCACTCGTTGAAGATGGTGGCCAGGGCCAAGCTGTCCCTGCCCAGGCACTCTTGGTTGAGCATAGTCGACCGGTCGATGAGGGGAGCCACCGCTGGCAGCGCACAAGACGAAGGGATGGATTTCTCTGCTCTCTCCTTCCCCGTCGGAGCCATGGGGATGAGAAGGAGGGGGGAGGATTCGACATTGGATTGGAGGCAGGGGGAGGCGCATGAAAGAAGGAAGAACAGAGGACACCCGAGCAACAGGAAAGGGGACGGCTGTGTACAACTACCAGTGCGCCTAGCAGGGCGCCCGAGAAGGAAGCGTGGGGGAACAGTGCTGCCCACGTCCAATCAACCGCCAGCGGCGTCCAAGGCCGCAGGCTGTTAGGGCCCGCGAGGCTTCGCCCTTGCCCTTTCGCCTCTCGGCACGGCCAAGTCCATGCGCACCTTGGGCCCGGGGGCTACTGTCAGCGTTCTGGGAACGGGGGTCCCAGACTTGCCTGCCTGCGGCCTGCGGCGTGGCTCGAGTGGGTGCCCAGCGCGGCCCATCTTCATCAACACAAGGCTCAAGACCCTCGCGAGGGGCCAAGCCTTGCGAGACGGACGACCCGGCGCGTCCTCAGGCACAGCCTCGTCAGGCTGGCTTGCGAGGAGGCGGAGAGTTCAAGGCGGGGTACCTCGCGAGGTGCCCATGACGCAAGCCATGACGACACGGGGCACCAGGCGGGTGCGAGCGCGCGCAGCGTCCCTCTTTCCTCTTTGGTGCAAAGGGGGCAAGCGTATCAGCGGAGTACCGAGGCATCAGGCAAAGGTTGCCACTTCGGTGCAACGAGACCAAGGCCAGGAGGACTACGAGACGGAGGTCACCATGGAGCCCAGCGCGGCGTCATCACCAGAGCCTTTGGCAGGCGAAGACTGCTTTTGTCAGGATAGATGTACTCGCTATCCCCCTTCAAATTTGCCCGCCATTGTTGGATCCCTTCCTGCTCAATATTTGGGGAGAGGACCAGGGCCTCTATAAATAGGACCAGCCACCCACATAGCAAGGGGTCGATCCATGGGTTCATTCGGTCCGCAAGTAGAGAGAGAGAGAGAGAGGGTGACTGAGCTCTTCACAACAGTTCATCACCACAGCCAAGAACAGACCCTCGCGAGGCTGTTCTTCCTTGTATTGTTCATCCACACCAGCCCTAGGAGGCAATCCATCCACCACACACTGGAGTAGGGTATTACACCACAACGGTGGCCCGAACCAGTATAAATCTTGTGTCTTTCGTGCAGTTCTTTTAGTAGTTTAGATCCCCTCAAGACGGAGAGGTTGAAGGCGAGATTTCCGCGCGCACCCCAGTGTTCGAACCTTAAGGGTCTGCCGGAACCCGAAATCCGACAAGCGTGTCATGCAAGGATGGTGGGGTGATCCCGGATATCAGGTTCCCACGGGTCGATGATGGTGCCAAGCGAGGGAAACAACTAACGTTCACAGGAGGATACAACATCCAAACATGCACCTCATACAACACATCATAAACGGGCGGTCGTCTTGGGGTTATACCTTCGAAGCATGCAAACGGGACGGTTGTCGTTCGGTGCAATGTAGAGGAAGTAGACGTTCTCAGGACGTTCGTAGTGGAAGTAGTCGTTCTCGCTTCGTAGTTGTACACACTCCGTAGGTGTTTGGGGTCACAACGAGGAACTTGACATCCATGGGGTCTTCATCGATGGTTGTGGTACATGTTCTGTAGACGTTCGGGCGGTGGTAGTGGTACACATTTTGAAGGTGAACTTGACGAATACGAATTCCTTCGGGGTTTTCATGGTACTAAGGGTCTTCGGACTTGACGGATCCGAGGGCTTCAGTGTTCACCATTGAACTTGACGAAAGCCACGGCGACGGAGAGGTACGCGTCGGCGGTAGTCGTTTGGGCGGAGAGCGTCTTCGAACTTGGCGGGCATCGAGTAGTAGTACACGTTCCATAGATGTACATGTCATCGTAGCCGTTCGGGTCTTGGGCCTTGGCGAAACCCACAGACACGAACTTGCATCCCTGGTAGGGAGATTCTTGATAGAACCCACGATGGTCTTGGAGGTCAACGCCTGGACGCCCTGGCGTCCACAACAAGGCAGTGGAGGTGCGCGCGTGTGGTAGCAGTCCACGGCAAGGCGAGGAGAAGGAGGCCAGGGCTGACAAGGTCGATGTAACGCTGGCTCTAGCGAGGGGAGGAAGGCATGGGCGCGCAGCTCTGGGGTGCCACGGACGAGGACCCGCATCAGGGATGCTCTGACGACCGAGGAGGGCTGGAGGCGCTCATTCCTTGCACGCGAGGCCGAGGCAAGAGGGAGCGAGACTTGGCGGCGAAGCAGCTGCTGCATGAGTCAGCGGTTCGCTGGTTCGTCCTGTTGGTTCGACGAAGATGGTGCAGAGGAGAATGGGCGCGCGGTCAAAGTGAGGAGGAGAAGCAGGAGGGCGAGGGGTGGCGGTGAAGGCTTGCAAGGGGGCGGGGAGGCGGCGAGATAGCGCGGTGGCAACCTCGCGCATGGAGGATGGTAGCAGATCGGGAGGTCCTCCTGATCGGGACGAGGAGGAGGGGTTCGAGCGAGGCACTGCATGAGGGAGGCGGCGTGATGGAGAGAGTGAAGGGAGAGAGGGGATCGAGCCGGGTGCGGTCTAGGGTTAGGCGGATTAGGTGGGCTTGGGAGGCCTTGGGCCAATTGGTCCGGCCTAGCTCCAGGTTGCGCCTGGCGCAGCAGTAGGGAGGCCCAGCTAGCTTTCTTCTCTCTCCCTCTTATTCTTATATACTGTTTAAAAGGCAAAAGTTACAAGAAAAGATCAGGGAGTAAGGAGAAGAGTTTGGAGTATATAAAAATATCCCTGGGATCCTGGGTTTCTGAGATATTTGAATAAAATGCTTTGGCAATATGTAGAGGTAGAAAAAAATAATCCAAGTTTGAATTAATTCAAACTTGACACATTTTTCTAACCCAACCAACACAACTCGGAAAAGGACGAGATTTGGCAGGGAGGTAAGTGGCATGGGCCAAAAATTATAATAAAAGAATGAACATTTTTATGTGATAGAAAAATGTCACTCACAATGAATGGGCAAAAATGAAAGAAAGAAGCTAGTGGTTGGGTTTCGACTAGAAGAGGGATTTGGTGGCAAGAGAAAGATACAAGTGTGTTTTGGTTGGTTCCATAAGAATGGAATATTTATTATAGCTCCCCAATAATATTGGGAGGATATGTTATAAATTGAATCACCATGTGAATTTCCTCGGTTTAAATGGATCGAAGATCCATACGATTTGATTGTTGAGAAAAAGATGGCATGATGACATGATGCAATGCACATGATGCAAAGATGAATGCAACAGACAAAACAAATCACCTGACGAAACTCGAAAAACATGGAAGGCATCTAGAGCGTCGGTCTTGGGGCATCACAGCTGTCGAATGTCTTGACGAACAAGACATTGAGCCCTGCGCCGCCATCGAAGAGGGTCTTGGTGACTTGAATGTTGCTGATGATGGGTGAACAGAGCATCGGGAGAGCGTTGGCAGTTGCCGCGCACTTGAGCTAGTCCACCAACTGAAGGTGATGGCGCACTTGGACCACCTGAGCGGACGTGTGGCCTCGAGCCAAGGAAGGGCCGCATTCACCTCGCGAGCAAAATGCTTAAAGACACGTTGTGAGGCTGGGGTTTGAGCGCCACCCAAGATACAGGCGACAACACGTGGTTCCTGGAAGCCCGCAGCCCCCTCGTCCTGATGGTGGTCGTCATTTCTCCTCGGTGGCGGTGGCAACCTCGAGACGCCCATGTTGCCCTGAGGACGATCGTCCCGAGGCTGATCCCTGCAGGCGCCCTCGCAAGGCAGGTCCTGCTAGTGGTCCACGCGAGGGCGGTCACTCCACTCTTGGCGGGGGCCGTGGTCATCCCATCATCCTCCACTTCGTCCTCCTCCTGGGCCATAGCCCAGTCATTGCGCTCGGGGTGTCGACCGAAGCGCCCATCTCGGATGGCCCTTAGCTCCTGACAGTCGCTAGTGTTGTGGATGTTATGGAAGGCGCAGAAGGGGCGGTTGGCCCTGGATGAGTCGGGGTGGTCACAGCCACGCTTCATCTGTGGCTCCTCCGCGAGTACGGCAGCCCCCTTGCGCTTCACGTCTTTGATCTTGGCCTTCTTGTCTTCCTGGTCAGCAGTTGGGAGCTCGAGGATGGAGAGGCGCCCTTCCTCAGCCCTCGCGCACTTGGTTTCCATGTTGAACATCGCCGTGCTGAGCATAGCTCCTCGTGGATGGCGAGCTCCTCCTTCATCTTGATGTCGCGGACGCCGTCGGAGAACATGGAGATGATGGCCCCGTCCGTCACCTTGGGGATCTTGAGGCGGACACTGTTGAAGCACTAGATGTACTTTCGCAGGGTTTCCCTAAGTTGCTGCTTGATGCACCGCAGGTCGCTTGCGGCTGGCGGGCGGTTGCATGTGCCCTGGAAGTTGGCGACGAAGCACTCGCGCATCTCGCCCCAGGAGGAGATCGATCCCGCAGGTAGGTTCAGGAGCCACGAGCGCGCGTCATCCTTGAGGGCATTGGCAAACCAGTTCGCCATGACCTTCTCATCTCCGTTAGCTGCCTCGATGCTCAGCTTGTAGAGCTGCAAGAACTCCGCAGGGTCGGGGGTGTCGTCGTAGCGCAGAGGCACGTCCAGCTTGAACTTGCCTGGCCGGACGATGCTGCACAGCTCGGGAGTGGGAGCACGGCAGCCTGCAGTAATCACTGGAGGTCGTCGTGGTGGTGGAGCCTGATCTTGATTTCCACGCACCGCCACCGCAGGCGGCACGCGGTCTTGACAAGGTGGTGCGGGGAGTGCAGGAGCATTCTCTCGCGGTCGGGGGACGTCCTGGCAGCTTCCTTCTTCGTGCACGGGCACACGGCGTGGCGGATGACACCGTGGGACCGTGCGTCTTGGGGCGAGGAAACCGTCTTGATGCGGAGGCGGCGGGGGTGCTCCATGAGCCGCGCGTCTCGGTGCGAGGGCGCCGTCTTGATGCGGAGGCGGCGGTGGCGCTCCGTGAGCTATGTCGCGTGTGGCTAGAGGTGGGCGAGGCAGCAAGAGGGATGGCGCAGGAGAGCCCCCGGCAGTGTTGACACGCTCGGCGATGCGGTCCAGCCAGTCATCGTAGAGGTCGTCGACCGGGCGGTAAAGTAGGAGCTCGTGCGCCATGAGAAACACGGCCTATGCGTCCGTGGGCACACGAAGATCATGGGACGACGGGCCGGCCAGAGTCAGCAATGGGGTGGTGGTGCGTCCGCCCTGACGCACGGAGGGGTGCATCAATGAGGCATGCTGCACATTGCTATCGAGCCGGTGGTGGTGTTGGAAGCATGTGATCGAGAATGGCAGGGAGGTCTGCCAACGGGCACCGTCTGAGCGATGCAGGCGGCGAGGGCGGCCCGACGCTCAGCACAGGCTCGGCGAGCATCAGACATGGATGCAGTGGAGTAGCAGAGTGCGAATCGATGGAGGGAAAGCTTCAGCGCACCCCTACCTGGTGGGCCAAATGTCGGATCATGGGTTCCGGCAAACCCTTGAGGTTCGAACAACGGGTTGCGCACGAAGATCTCTGTCTCTCTCTCGCTCACTCTTGCAATGATATCTAGGCCTAGCTCGCCAAACCCAAGGAACAAGAGACACGAGAGATTATACTGGTTCGGGCCACCATTGTGGTGTAATACTCTACTCTAGTGTGGTGTGGTGGATTGCCTCGTAGGCTGAGGCTAAACTAGTACAAGGGATGAACAGCCTCCCGAGGAGAGGTGTTCTTGAGCTCCATGAGATGGTGAGGTGGGTTTGGTGGAGTGGATCCGATCCAGGATGAGCCGGTCATTGACTATGGTGGTGGCTATCCCTATTTATAGAGGCCCTGGTCCTCTTCCCAAATGTTTAGGCGGGAAGGGATCCCACAACGGCCAATTTCGAAGGGAAAACCTAGTACAAGTTATCCTGACAAAAGGTGGTCTCCGCCTGCCAAAGGCTGTGGTGGTGACGCCGCCGTGGGCTCCCGTCCCGCCGTCTTGCTGGTCTTTCTCTTGTTGCACCAATATGGAAACCTTTGCCTGATGCCTCGAGACTCCTCGCCTACGCTTGCCCCTTTAGCACCAAAGAGGACACTGGCACCCTGTGCCTGCTGGCTCCCACCTGGCCTTGGTCATCATGGCTCACATCACACGGACCTCGCGAGGTGCACCTTGCATAGATCTCTCTGCTCCCCGGGAGCCAACCTAGGGAGGCCGCCCCGGAGGAGGTCTTGGTGTCGTTCGCCTCGCGAGGCTTGGCCCCTCGCGAGGGTCTTGAATGGTTGCTGGTGAAGATGGGCCATACAAGGCCCCTGGATGAGTCATGCCCTGGGCCACAAGCGGGCAAGTCTGGGTACCCCCGTTCCTAGGACGCCGATAGTGCACACCTAGTGGCCCCTCTCTAGTGGGTCTTGGCTCCAGTAATTCTTATTATTGATATAAAAAAATCCTCAAAAAGTTTCGTTCCATTGCGAGAACTTTTATTTCTGCACAAAAACAACACCATGGTAGTTCTGCTGAAAACAACGTCAGTCCGGGTTTAGTTTCATTCAAATCATGCAAAATAGAGCCCAAAACAAGAGGAAAAGCGTGAGAAAAAGTAGATACGTTGGAGACGTATCATGTGGCTTTTTAATTATCTTCCTAAATAGGTAAGACAATTATTATCCACTTTCCTCATCCGTATATATTCATCATTCTTTCTATAAGTCGTAGTAGATGCTATATAGGTCTGTCAGATCTTACATTAAGATCCATGCAAAATTTTCTGTTCAGATTTTCTTTTTTCTCTATTAAATCTCCGTTGAGTGAGACATGGCCACGCCATTAAACAAGGGCTTGGGCGCCATTAATGGAGATCGTGGAGATAGGTGGGCAGCAGATGGAGGTCAAAGGGCTCTCCTCTCGATAAGCACGCACAAGGGTCTAATTGCATGTCTCCCATACTGAAATAGCTACCCCGCACGGTGCCTGCTAGCCAATAAAAAAGGGGATGCGTGGCGTCACGTAAATGGTAAGTAGAACGCCCACGGTTTCAATAATACTTGTGTTTCTGATTGTAACGTGACAGCACTTGTTCCAAAATGACTTTGTTGATTGTTAATGTGTGCGCCTTCGCAAATCGGACAGCAAAATTACCACAACATGTTGGTGCCATGTCATGCCACAAAGCCAAGTATCATGGTTTTTATGCATGTTTTGGATTAACAGGAATTAAAAAAACCAAGTTTCTCAATGTTTCCGGTCGAGCCACGACGCCCAGATGTTTGAATTTCATTCCCATTTCTTGCATGGGACCTAGAAATTTACCCGAGGACACACATATAATTTTTCAACCAACTTCGGTGCACTAGAGCATGTGTGTGTAGTTCAAATTTGAATTATGCACATTAAATGACCAAAAACTCAATTAATGTATAAAAAGGCCAAACGAATCCGGAATAATTCCAAAATTTAACATGACACTCATATAGTTCTATGTTGTCTCTGTAAAGAAAATCAAGGGGGGGGCAGTGTATATCATTTCACACAAAGAGGTGACATGTTCCCTCTGAAAACCACGAGCCTTCTTGAGAGAATCTCTGGTTTGCAAGAAGCTTATACCAAAACATGTTCCCATTCGGCCAAAAATTTTACCAAAGCATGTTAGTGCCATGACATGACACCATGCCAAGTTTCAGGATTTCCAGGCGAGATTTGGATTTACAAGAATTTAAAAACCAAGTTTCTCAATGTTCTCGGCCGAATCACGACACCCAGATGTTTGAATTTCATTCCCATTTATTGCATGGGACCTAGAAATTCATCCAAGGACACACACATGTGATTTTTCAACCAACTTTGGTGCTCCAGAGCATGTGCTTGCAGTTCAAATTTTAATTATGCACATTAAATTACCAGAAACTCAATTAATGTATAAAAAAGGCTAAACGAACCCAGAATAATTCTAAAATTTAACAGGGCACTCATATAGTTCTATGTTGCCTCTGTAAAGAAAACCAAGGGGGAGGCGACATATATCATTTCTCAGACAAAGGTGACACGTTCCCTCTCGTTACCATGAGCCTTGTTGAGAGAATATCCTGTTTGCAAGAAGCATATACCAAAACTTGTCCCGATTCAGCCAAAAATATACATATGAAAATAGGGTTTAGATTATTCCGAACATCTTGCTACCTAGACCAATGTACTATGATTTGAATTCAACATAAAATGGATACAAATATTTGCATTGGAGATCGTATGGTACATGTAGTTCATAGTGAAATATGATTACTACTATATGCATGTTTTCTGTTATCAGGATAATATTTAAATGATGGTATAACTTGAGAACAATCATCTTCAAATAAGGAAAATTTATTCAAATTTAGTACATATGGTAGACGACAATATATATGTTCATAGGGTGGAGTAAAATGTTCGTATAAGATGGAAGATGGAAATGTAGGACTACATACATTATAAACCAAAAGATCACCTAACGATATATTCGAATTCAACATAACGTGCATTCAAAAATTGAAATACGATATCTTGGCATTTGTGATCATATGAAAAAGGACATGAATCTTTCTTGTTGTGGGAATTGATTTGTTTTTTGTTTTTGTTGAGGGAAGTGTGAATTGATTTGGTACTATATACGCTAATCTTGTTCTCCTGATTTTTCTACATTTTTCTTGTGGTTTTTTAAATGGCATTTATAGCAATATAGTAAAAGGGGATATGACTCTCTTCTGTATTGTATGGATTGTTTTTATTTGTAAACGTTTAGTTTGTTCTGCCAAACATTGAATTTGTGCCTTGTTATCCTGAAATTTTCAAGCTCGAGTATCTTTTGTCTCATTGTAACATCCCGATTTTCTGAGAGTTCATTTTTTCCCTAAGCCAAGGGATGTTGCAACATAATCTTACATATATATATATATATATATATATTCTGTTTTGGAGTTGCTAAAATTATTTCCAAGTTGTTTGGAATTAATTTAGCACATGTCAGGTGGAAAATAATTTCCATAATATCCTGATTCGATTTATTCATTCGTAGTATTTCATTTAAATTCTTCTTGCTTATTTTGTTACTTGGATTTCTCGGATCCTTGAAGATTTTTAAATTGTCTTTTTTTGTTCCTCTTGTAGAAATCCTAGTAAAAGAAATCAATATTATATTATATTGATTTTCTTTCCTTCTCTCTCCTTTAATTCTCTTTCTTTTTATTGGTCCTTGAACCAATACACGTGTCCTAGCCTAGCCCATCGTTGGTATATCTCGCATATGCACCAAACCATTGGACTATCATGTACTTAGTTTTGCCATGGATAGTCTAGCCCACTCACGCTCACTCATGTACATGTATGCACGGAACCATCTCATAGTTTATTTTTGTGTTCCTATTAAATGTCCAGCCACCAAAGCAACTTGGCCCAAGGTCCATTCCAGTCAGCAACAGAAGCCGCTAGGCCAGCCAGCAGCAGCAGCCGCGAGGCCCAGCCGGCTAGCGAACGAAGCATGGTCTCCCTCCCGCACGCGTGCACATACATGTTAAAGAGAAGAAACCTCCATGGCTGCCTCTTCTTTTTCCTTCAAATCCCATCAAACCTCCATAGCCGCGAGGCCCAGCCGGCTAGTGATGTTCTGGAGACGGGGGATGGATATTACATAACTCGATGTAACGAGTAATTTTATTGATGTCATTGTTGATGATGGAAGGAAGTGGCGATGTACATGCTTTTATGGAGAACCGGCTAGAGAGAATAAGCACAAATCTTGGGAGTATCTACGATCATTACATCAGGTCATGGATATACCATTGTTGGTATTTGGAGACTTTAATGAGATCCTCTTTGCTCATGAAAAGGAGGGGGAGCGGCGCGGGAGCAGCGTCTAATGCAAAGGGTTCAGAGACGCACTGGCTGACTGTAATCTGGATGATATGGGAGCGTTGGGGGACAGTTTTACGTGGAGCAGACGACGTATAAAGGACCGATTGGATAGAGTAGTGTGTAACTCCCGATGGAATATACTGTTCCCGTAGGTGGGAGTGCTGAATGGTGAAATGACAAAGTCAGACCATTGACCCTTGGTGGTAAATACTGAATTTTATGCGGAACAGAGCAGGCCAAGGGGAGCGAAGCGTAGGTTCAAAGCAAGATGGTTGAAGGAGGAAACGGTGGAGGAGGTAGTAAGAACGGCGTGGCAACGTGCGGCGATGCTAGGGATTGGGCCCTTCAAGCCAAAGATTGATGTTGTACATGTAGAGTTGCACAAGTGGGATAGAGAGGTGCTGAAGAGACCGCCGAAGAGGATGGCGGCCCTCAGGGCAGAGCTGGAGGACCTGTGGAGGGGGCCAGCTACGGATGTAGCCATAGACAGACAAAAGGAGATACTAGTAGTCATTGAGAATCTACTGGAACAGGAAGAAATGGAGTGGGTGCAAAGAGGCCGAGCTATCTGGCTAAAACATGGGGATAGAAACACGAGCTTCTTTCATATGTATGCCTCAGCTAGAAGGAAGAGAAGTGCTATAAAGAGCTTACAGGATGAGAATGGGGTGGTGCAAGAAGGGAAAGCAGAGATGGCGAACACTATACAAGCGTATTTTACTAACTTGTTTACTTCGCAGGTGAATATACCGAATGAGGAAGTAATACAAAAAGTGGTGCCGAAAGTGTCGGTGCAGATGAATGAGGCTCTTCTGGCGTCGTTCAATGGAGAGGATGTGTGCCGAGCACTTTTCAGTATAGGGGATTTCAAGGGCCCTTGACCGGATGGATTACATGCGGCGTTTTACAAGCGGTTTTGGCGTATGATCAAGGACGATCTGGTGAAGGAGGTGTTGGAAGCAATAAACACAAGCAAGATACCGGAAGGGTGGAATAGCACAACTATTGTGCTGATCCCAAAGGTGGCTGCACCGACCAATATCACGCAATTTAGACCGATTAGTCTATGTAATGTGGCTTATAAGATCATCTCCAAGATGTTGGCTAATCGGTTGAAAGGAATCCTACCGGAGATCATTAGCCCGACGCAAAGTGCATTTGTTCCCGGGAGATTGATCATGGACAATATACTTATTGCATATGAATGTATAAATACCATAAAAAGGAAACAAGGAAAGTCAGGGCTCTATGCGGTGAAGTTAGATATGCACAAGCCATATCACCGGGTGGATGGTGTTTCTTGAAGAGAATGATGGAGAGGCTGGGATTTGATAATAAGTGGGTATCATTGGTTATGGTATGTGTATCAACAGTGTCGTATAAAGTGTTCTTCAATGGGTCCACCACGGAGGTGTTTACCCCTTCGAGAGGACTAAGGCAAGGAGATCCTCTATCTCCTTACCTATTTCTATTGTGTGCAGAGGCTTTGTCGAATTTGCTGCAAAGGGAAGAGAACAATGGTAATCATGTAGGGGTGCGAGTCTGGAGAGATGCACCGGAAGTCTCGCACTTACTCTTCGCGGACGACTCCCTAATTTTGATCAGAGCCGATGCGGCTAATGCAACATGTTTGAGGGAGATTTTGGATGCATACTGTGAAAGCTCAGGGCAGCTGGTTAGTGATGCTAAATCCAGCGTGTTCTTCAGCTTGAATTTGCCAGCGGATGAGAAGGTGGTGATATGTCATAATCTGCGTTTTTTTATAGAAGCCATGAACGACAAGTACTTGGGACTACCAGCAATGGTGGGTGCGGATAGGAGTGAAGCTTTTGAATATTTAATTGAACGGATCAACCAGTTGGTGAATGGATGGAAGGAGAAGCTACTATTGACGGGAGGGAAGGATATTCTCATTAAGGCTGTTGCCCAAGCCATGCTAGTATTCGCGATGTCGGTGTTTAATATCCCGAAAAAAGTTTGCAAAGGGATGAAGGACGCCATATCAAGATACGGGTGGGGCGATGATGACAACCACAAGAGAATTCATTGGGCGGCTTGGTGGAAAATCTGCATACCGAAGAGTAAAGGAGGGCTGGGGTTTAGGGATCTACATAGTTTCAATCTTGCCTTGCTGGCCAAGCAGGTATGGAGACTGTTGGAAAACCCGGAATCGTTGTGTGCACAAGTCTTAAGAGCGAAGTATTATCCGGACGGAAAACTATTGGATGCGAAGATGAAGAGCGGGTGTTCTTTCACGTGGCAGAGCATCTGTGCAGGGATTAACACCTTCAAAAGAGGTGCCATTTGGAGGATCGGAGATGGCTCTCAGGTTAATATCAGGTCCGACCCGTGGATTACCGAGAGTACAGATGGACGTGTAGTTACCCCGAGAGGAGCAAACTTGCTGTCAAAGGTATCTGACCTGATTGATCCGAAGACAAGAGTGTGGGATCAAGAGCTTGTTATGGATATGTTTTGGCAGGTCGATGCAGAGAGAATTCTAGCGATTCCACTCGCGCCGCAGGGTATGATGGAGGATTTTGTGGCATGGAGATTTACTAAGAATAACATGTTTACAGTCCGCTCGGCGTATCATGCTGAATGGGATCAACAGTTCGGACGATGGTTTGTGAGAACGGAAGGCCAACAATCACAGCGATACCGAGTTTGGGCGAAACTATGGGAGTCCTCATTGCCGGGCAAGATCAAGATACACACATGGAAAGTGTTGCATGGGTTCATACCATGTTTCGGAGTCCTGGCAAATCGACATATTGCTATGCCTAGGAACTGTCCAATGTGTGCAGGAGGATGTGAGGATATCAAGCATGTGTTGTTTACTTGCCCGAGAGTGGCAGAAATATGGAGGTGTCTAAAGCTAGAGGGATTCGTGGAGGAGGCGTGTAATGTGGACAGAGCGGGTTCGTCTGTTCTGGACCATATTTTATGTACGCCAACGAAAGGAAGCCTGCTTCCAGAGGTGAGGCATAGACATTAATCCTTGTCGGGATATGGTATGTATGGTGGGAAAGAAGGCAACGAGTCCATGGAGAAGAGGTTCAAACGCCGGCCCGGTCGGCTTTGTCAATATCAGCCCTGGTGGCAAATTACATGCATGCAAGGAAGAAGGAAACAGGGGTAAAGAAGGAAGGATGGAACAAGCCTATGGAGGGATGGGTTAAGCTCAATGTTGATGCAGCATTTCATGTAGAAACCCGCAGTGGAGCAGTCGGGGTAGTGTTAAGGGATGATAGAGGAGGATTCATAGCTGCGTCGAATGAAAAACTTGAGCATGTGGCGGATGCGGCAACAGCAGAAGCATATGCCTTGAGACATGGTCTCCTACTGGCGCAACAGGTGGGTGTGACCAAGCTGGTGGTGGATGCGGACTGTCTATAAGTAATCAACACGATGAACTTGGGCGGTTTCACGGCGACAGGAGCGGCGGCAATTTATGCAGATTGCAATGTATTGATAGTAGGTTATACTTCGGTGTCTTTCGTCCATTCCCCTAGGGAGGCAAACCGTGTCTCTCATGAGCTAGCTAGGTTGGCGGTCTCAAACCCACCCTCGCTGTGGGTCGAGGAACCACCGGTATCTATTGTAAGGTGGCTAGTGGATGATGTAACGGTTATTTGATCTAATAAAGAGGCCGAAGTTTCAAAAAAACTCACTCATGTACATGTATGCACCAAACCATCCCATAGTTTATTTTTGTCTTCCTATTAATTGTCCAGCCACCAAAGCAACTTGGCCCAAGGTCCATTCCAGCCAGCAACATAAGCCGCTAGGCCAGCCTGCAGCAGCAGCCGCGAGGCCCAGCCGGCTAGCGAACGAAGCATGGTCTCCCTCCCGCACGTGTGCACGTACATGTTAAAGAGAAGAAACCTCCATGGCTGTCTCTTCTTTTTCCTTCAAATCCCATCAATCCTTTCACCGTTTCTATTCGTCATCAACGTAAGAATTACTCCACACTCAACGACGAGTCTGTTCAGTCTAATGGCCACACTCACCATGGACTTATTATCATGCAAGTAACTGATGAAGTTATTGGCCCAACAATGGCATTCACCTCCTGATCTCCCTCCTCCGGCTACCATTCGGCAGACCCTTTGCATCACAGCGTGCATCTAGAGGTCTTCTATAAAAGCCCCATCATCCCATCCTCCAAGTCATTTCCAATCAATCGTAATTCACCCTGCAATATAGCCCCATCTGTACTATTTTTCGCCCACCGTCGCCTAAGGTGAGCACCCTCTCCAAATTCCTTCTACCAGACAAGTTCCCTCGCCTCACTCTACCTCCTAGACATCTTTTCCCATCTGTTTGCTGTTGTTGGCCGCGGCCTCGACTGCGCCATGCTGTTGTCACCATTCGAGAGCGACACCACGTCACCCATCGACCGTTCGTCGTTTCCATCCGCGTCCCAGTTTTCCTTCATCATCAGGAGCGTCACACGCCATCATCTCTTCATCACTAGAGTTCAACAACAACGACGCGCACCGGCGATCGTTCACGTCTTCACCAATATTTCCACCTTCGACATCTACTCGGTGACCCAAAACAAAAACCTAAATCCTAGGAAGAATTCGATGATGCCAGGAATGATTTGATGTTTATATTATTCATCGAGTAGAATTATTTTGAGTGCATATGTGTATGTTTGTAGTTGTTTAATCATATAAAATTATTCTATATTAATATCACCATGTCTATTCCATGCTTAGGTGTTGTTAACTTGTTTTGTGATATTATAATTGGTCGTACAATTTCTAGAACTAGTTTTACATTTTTTGATACATGTTAGCGGAATGCGATAATTTTTTATTTATTCATAAACATAGTATATGCATGCGTACTTTCTAGATAATATTGTCATGCGTAGAAATATTCATGTTTTAGTTTAATTCCGATACAATTATTTTATTGTTCTTTAATTTTATCGGTTTATGTTGTGAGGCATAACATATGAGTGTTGTCATTTTGCAAATGATTGATCGTGCTATGACTAGATTATTGTTGGTCAATTTGCTTCATATGTATCTAGATTATTTTAATTAGAGGATACATGATTTGAGTCTATTATGTTGTAGCATTTCTTAAGGACCATGTTATTGTTTGATGTTTTGTAACTTAACTAGTTTGTTTAGGAAGTAACTTGGTTGACTTTTTAGATGCTTGTTGTTAAATTCTACAGATGATGTTTTAGCCATTATAAATATTAGATTTTATCTATATATTTATTGTTGTTAAATATTGTATTACCATGCTATGTTGATTCGTCTCGTTCAAATGCACATGTTTGTTATTGTTTTGTGTTTATGTCATGTCATTCATTATTTTTGCATAGCTAGCCCGAAGTATATGTATATTGGGCACTAGTGAAGTTTGGTTAGACATACGATTTAGAATGATAGTTGTGGTTGCCAAGTATTGCTTAGCCATGATAAACCTAAACCCAACCAATTTGTTTAATTTCTCTACTCATCTTCAATTCATCTACCTCCTTCAAAATATCCATATCCATCCACATCTTTCTACGAATCCTTCCTATATTGTTATTTCATTTGGATGTTATTTGGATTTTATTGCTTGTTATTTATTATTTCTTTACCGTTACTATGAGTAGGAGGTGACGGTATCGGAGAGGAGCACTACGATGAAGAAGCAAATGAGGGACTCGACAACGAAGGCATGCCTCCTTCTTTGATCATACTTATCCTATGTATTACAAAATTGCATTGAGTTTTATTGTTAATATGTGCATGCTATTTTAATTCTCATAGCTAGCGTGTCGATTGACACATTACCTTTATCCGCTTGTCGCCTATCCATTTGACACCTGAGTAGAATTATAGTATTCCGGTAGAGTAGAAATGCGTAGCCATGCTTATCACCCTATTGGTGCTTTGTTGAATGACCTCTGAATCATTGACAGTTGAAACTTAATGCTAAGCTAGGCCAGTTGGCCCTTGTTCACCTTCTCTATCCTCTTCTACTCTGGGTGAAACTTACCATCTGAATACTGGCGCGGGCGACAGCTGAATCAAGGATTGAAGGAGCGATTGGCCGCCCGTCACGAGTTGAAGGGGGCAATCAGTCGTCTGTGCCGCTTAAGGCCTAATAAGTCTTGGATTTGAAGATATTGATAACAGTACAACCATATGCTATATGGGCACTGGCTTGGTCAAGTAAGCTAGTCAGCCTTAGGTGTGGATGTTGCCATACCGTAGATGGGATAGCTGCCTTGCGTGGAGTATCCTCGGCACAGATGGGGGTCCGGTTTGAGGACGTACTCTCCGTTCCCTGCACCAGACCCGATGGGCATGTCACATCTTTGGGGGATCTAGTCCAAAGACCTCGTCACAATCTCCCCGCCGGTATACCAAATGGTGTACTATACCAGCGGCCACTGGTGGCATCAAGACAAGATTGTGTCGTGTGGGTTAAGTGTACAACCTCTGTAGAGTGTAAAACTATTCGAATAGCCGTGTCCACGGTCATGGACAACACATGAATCCTTTTGATGTATGAGACCTGTTTTGTGTATTCCCTCTTTGCCCCTATTCTTGAAACCTATGGAGAACGTGAGTTGATCGAGGATCCTCATTTTGATGAAAGTTATTCTGAGATAAAACATGTTTTCATCTAAAACTTGTTTTATCCAGCTACTCTATTTGTCAAACAAAATTAGCTTTATGCAAATGGGCCATACAAGCTTCCTTCGAAGCCACATGTAGCTATTAGGTCCTTCCCTGTGGGAGGCATGTTGAGTACGTAATGTACTAATGGCAATACTTTTGTTGAACAACATAGATCTATGAAGACGACGGCGTCGACTACGACTATTGTGATGATCCTGAGGAGTGAGGAAACGTTCACTACATCGACTGCTTGTGGCTGAGACGGAGTCGCTACGTATTTATATATTCCGCTGTGTTTTTGGTTGTAATAAATGTCATGAGAGATTTCACTGCATATGCCTTGTGGCACGAGTTATTAAACTTATACGTATTTTATTGTTCTACAATGATACTATTTTGTTGTGTTGTCAAGTTGATCCTGGATTGACAAATATACACAGGAGGGTCTAGAAATAATTTTCGGGTTCTCACGCTCATCTGCTATGAAACTCCCACATCTTCATCCCGCACCTTGTTATCCCAATATTTTGACCCGCATGAAAACTCCCTCCTCATCCGAAATCGGTCCCGCAGCCCAGGCACGTGAAATCCCCGTTCTACCCCTCAGACGGAAATGTCGCATCAACGTCGCATGGTGAAAATTGGTGGGGCTACATTCATAACATACCCTACATTTCGGACATGCGCATCCCTAAACCATGGTTTCCCCTACGTCCCCCCATTGATACACCGAGGCCGCCAAAACCCGTGAAACCCCACACTCCTCTTTCAGCCACCCGTCCGCCGCCCAATGATACGTCTCCAATGTATCTATAATTTTTGATTGTTCCATGTTGTTATATTATCATTCTTGGATGCTTTACAATTATCTTATAGAAACTTTATACCACTTTTTGGGACTAACCTATTGACATAGTGGCATCAAGATGAAATTGTGTCCTGTGGGTAAAGTGTACAACCTCTGCAGAGTGTAAAACTATTCGAATAGCCATGTCAACGGTCATGGACAACACATGAATCTTTCTTGACATACGGGACCTGTTTTGCTTATTCCCTCTTTTCCCCTATTTTTGAAACCTATGAAGAATGTGAGTTGATCGAGGATCCTCACTTTGATGAAAGTTATTCTGAGATAAAACATTTTTTCATCTAAAACTGCTTTTATCCAGCTACTTTCTTTGTCAAACAAAATTACCTCTACGCAAATGAGCCATACAACCTTCCTTTGAAGCCACATGTAGCTGTTAGGTCCTTCCCCGTGGGAGGCATGTTGAGTACGTAATGTACTCATGGCAATACTTTTGTTGAACAATAGAGATCTATGAAGACGAGGGCGTCAACTACCACTATTGTGATGATCCTGAGGAGTGAGCACACGTTCACTACATCGACTGCCTGTGGCTGAGACAGAGTCGCTACATATTTATATATTTCGTTGTGTTTTTTGTTGTAATAAATGGCATGATACATTTCACTATGTATGCCTTGTGGCAAGAGTTATTAAACTTATACTTATTTTATTGTTCTACAATGATACTATTTCGCTGTATTGTCAAGTTGATCCTGGATTGACAAATATTCACAGGAGGGTGTGGAAATAATTTCTGGGTTCTCACAGAAGTGGTATCAAAGACGACGTCGACCTAGTAACGTGGCCTTAGTTAGAAATGGAAAGCCTTAGGATTTATTTTATAAAATATTATTTTATAAATTTTCTAGTATTTTGCTTCTATTATTCTCTTATTAAAATTGTTTACTGATTCTCTTCTTATTCAAATATGTAGATGGTGATATCATCCTCACGTCGGATTGAACAATTGGGCAACCTCGGTCGTAAGTTTTGGGACATGCTCACATGATTGGGCTTCAACGAGGATCCAGAGGTTTCCGGACACTCCTACCGCATGATCGGGGGCAAGGAAAGTTTCAAGGTCAACTTGGTGGTGTATCCGAGGATGGGGGAATAGGCCAACAGTTACCGATACACATATGATGGAGAAGATTTCTTTGATGTTGTTGGAGTTGTTCATCAAGCGATGCATTGGATAGCTGGACTTCATCAGGACGAGCTGAGGCACACCCCGTTCCGGTACTTCACTATCCGTATTGGGGATGGAGCGATTAAGCAGAACTTGGGATACATGGAGGAGGATGATCCCATGATCATTCCTATGGCTTCACTTATCCTTGGACTTGAGCAAAACCTTGCTATGACTACAACTATGCTGGAGGAGAACCGTCAGCTCTTAGAGTTTTACCAGGAGCGTGTGGAGATACTTGAGGAGAGACTGGTGGAGGCGAACACTTCCTTAGCCGCTGCCAATGAAGCATGGGAGGCCGCTGATGCAGTTGCAGAGTAGGGTATCATCACAATGAACACTATGCTTGCCATGGAGAATGGTGACCAGTAGGAGATGCTACCAGAGGACCCTACACCTCCTACACAACAGAGGCTTCATCCACGCATCAACATTACGCGGACGAAGAAGAGAACCCTAGCAAAGAAGCGTCACCTGACACGTCGCACCATTGCACCTTCAGCTGCACTTCCAGCACCATCGACTCGAGAACAGCAGCTAGACGACACCGAGGAGGAGACTGAGCCTGAGGAGAGAGTTCCTGCTATGCCAGAGGGGACCGCATCACCACCATCCGGGCTTCGGTTTGCACCAGCACCTACCCACCAGTCGATGGAGATGTTAGCGAGTAGATGGACTATAGGAACCATGAGTGATATTGATGCGAGTGAACGTTAGTCATTTTCTTCTTTGCTTTGTCCATGGTTGACTATACCGATATATGTAGTATAGCTACTATATTATCCAGTACTTTCATGATTGAGTGTTTTATTTGGAGTTCAGTTGCTGGTTTTATTTGTTCATTTGCTAGCATATTGCGTTTATGGGTTAGTTATATCCCTCTCTTCTATTCTAACACCGGGAGGCCAACATGATGGATGCTAACCGTGGAGGTCATGGTCATGGAGCACGCGGGCGTGGTCGCGGTCGTGGATGTGGATGTGGTCGTGGACCAGGTTTCGAAGAACCCCTCTTTGAAGAAAACTTTGAGGAGGGACATGTCCATGATACCGACTCTGACTCTGGAGGAGATGATCTGCCACCACCGCCACCGCCACTCAATATGGCATAGATGATGTTGATGCAAACCCAGATACTTCAGCAGCTTGCACCCAATGTTGCGAACCAGAATCACGACCAACCACCATGGTCGGGATTTGCTGGGATCATGAAAGCAAAACCACCAACTTTTGAGGGATCAACAGACCCACTTGATGCTGACGATTGGTTGAAGGACATCAGGAAGACACTCAACTTGGCCAATTGGACCATGGAAAATCGTGTCAAGTTTGCGGCACACCAGCTCAAGGGTGTGGCTGTAGATTGGTGGGAGAATTATTGTGAAGCTCATGAGGATGCCCAAACTATCACTTGGAATGAGTTTGCAAAAGCTTTCCGCACCGCACATATTCCTGCGGGCATCATGGAGCTAAAGAGTTATGAGTCCCGAGCTCTTACTCAAGGAAAGATGACAGTGTCTGAATATCTGAGTCGTTTCACGTAGGTGGCACGTTATGGAAGGGCACATATTCCAACTAAAGCTGACAAGACTGCCAAGTTTTTGAAGGGCCTGAACCCTGGGTTGAAGGACAGGCTGGTATCTCATGATTTCCTTACCTTTCAAGCACTTGTCAACAAGGCTATACTCCAAGAGAACTCAAGGAGGCAACTTGAGGAACATCGCAAGCGTAGAGCACCATAGAATCACCATGGGGCAAGTAGCTCCCGACAGAAGATTAGTCATCATCCTGGCTATCGTGCACAA
The DNA here is from genome assembly GCA_034509565.1 of Triticum monococcum. NCBI lineage: Eukaryota > Viridiplantae > Streptophyta > Magnoliopsida > Poales > Poaceae > Triticum > Triticum monococcum. The sequence continues at coordinate 306,164,698 of CM067844.1, read as the reverse complement.
TATGTCAAGCCATCAAGGCCCAGCAACACCTATCAGCCAAATGCATATAAGACTCCATGAGCTGAAGTGGGAGGTAATCAAGCTATTACAGCTGGAAAGGGAAGCTTTAGTTATGGGTAAGAGGGTCACTGTGCTGTTGCATGTCCCAATAGGAACACCAGTCCCACTCCAGTGAAGTTCAACTTGGGTTCTGCGGCTAAGACACCCGCAGCTGGACGTGGCCGAGGCACTCTCAATACACTAGGGGGTGCACCTCATGCATCAGGACATGGAAGAGTCAATCATGTCACCATCGAGCAGGCTCAAGAGTCACCAGATGTTGTTCTTGGTATGTTCCCGATCAACTCATATTACGGTTCGGTACTTTTTGATACTGGAGCTTCTCATTCGTTCATTTCAAGGAGTTTTGCTGAGAAACATCATTTTCAAACTCAGGGTTTGAACATGCAAATGGTAGTGCAATCACCTGGGGGTATTTTAAGGACTGGGCAGAAGTGTCCTAAAGTAGTCATAGTTATAGAAGGGGTAGAGTTCCTAGCAAATCTTATCTTGATAGACTCCAAAGGCTTGGATATCATTTTAGGAATGAATTGGTTAAGGAAACATAAGTCATATGTAGATTGTGCTAGGACCTCTGTTACTTTAACAAGCACTGAAGGGGTCACTGTGGAATACCAAGCTAGGACTTCACCTCAACCCGAGGTTGATTGCATGCTGAACAAAGTGAAGGAGTTAACTTTGGAGGATGTTCCAGTGGTGAAGAAATATCCAGATGTCTTTCCGGATGAATTGCCTTGATTTTCACCAGACCGTGAGATTGAGTTTGTCATTGAGTTAATACTAGGCACCCCTCCTATTACAAAGATACCTTATAAGATGACAGCAAATGAATTACCTGAGCTGAAGAAGCAAATTCAGGAGTTAGAAGAGAAGGGTTACATTAGGCCGAGCACATCACCATGGGGTGAACCTGTGCTATTTGAGAAAAAGAAATATGGCAGCATGCGCATGTGTGTGGATTACCGAGCGCTGAATTCAGCAACTATTAAGAATAAGTATCCCTTTCCAAGGATTAATGACTTGTTTGAACAGTTGAAGGGAGCACGTGTGTTTTCCAAAATAGATCTCCGATCAGGATACCACCAGTTGATGATTCGCCTGCAAGATGTTCCAAAGTCCGCCTTTGTTACTCGATATGGTCTCTATGAGTTTTTGGTAATGCCTTTTGGACTCACAAATGCACCAGCTTACTTCATGTATCTCATGAACAACATATTCATGGATTGCCTAGATAAGTTTGTGGTTGTGTTCATCGATGATGTTCTGATCTATTCCCGGAGTGAAGAAGAGCACGAGAAACACCTTTGAGTGGTTTTGGAGAGGATAAGGGCTCATCAACTCTATGCCAAGTTCAGTAAGTGTGAATTCTGGTTGAAACAAGTGGACTTTCTAGGACATGTCATCTCAGCCGAAGGAGTTGCCATGGATCCAGCAAAAGTGGAAGCAGTTGTCAGTTGGAAGCAACCCAAGAATGTGTCAGAGATACGTAGTTTCCTTGGACTGGCCGGGTAATACCGTCGGTTCATTGAAGATTTTCCTGAATAGCTAGACCTATGACTCAGTTGTTAAAGAAGGATAAAAAGTTTGAGTGATCAGAAGCTTGTGAAGCGAGTTTCCAAGAACTCAAGAGGAGGTAGACAACTGGTCCAGTATTGGTATTGCCGAATATTCAGCAAGATTTTGAGGCTTATTGTGATGCTTCTCAGCAAGGTTTGGGATGCGTGCTTATGCAACAAGGAAAGGTTGTTGCTTATTCATCAAGACAACTACGCCCTCATGAGGTTAACTATCCCACACATGATTTGGTATTAGCTCCCGTAGTGCATGCCTTGAAAACTTGGAGGCACTACCTTATCGGAAATAGGTGTGAGATATACTCGGATAGTAAGAGTTTGAAGTACATTTTCACACAACCGGATTTGAATCTCAGACAGAGAAGGTGGCTAGATTTGATCAAGGACTATAATCTGGTAATCTAAACATTGACTACCATCCTAGTAAAGCCAATGTCCTTGCTGATGAACTGAGTAGGAAAGTTTATGTCAACAATGTGATGATTCAGAAGGAAGCGCTAGAACTTTATGAGGAAATTCAAAAGATGATTCTGTATGTGATCCTTGCTAAAAATCGTGAAATGTTAGAGGTCAAATTTACTCTCCAAGATCATGTGCAAGAAGCGCAAAAAGATGACAAGGGTATTGAAGAGATTCAGGAAAAAAATCAAATTGGGTGAAGCACCCGACTATAGAGAAGATGAGATTGGAAGGATATGGTTTCGAGACCGTTTGTTGGTGCCAGACCAAAAGAATATCAAGGAAATGATCATGAAGGAAGCACATGACTCAACATACTCAATACATCCTAGAAGTACAAAGATGTATAATGATCTTCGGTGTAGTTTTTGGTGGTCGAGTATGAAGCGAGAAATCGCCGAGTATGTTTCACAGTGTGATGTATGTCGAAGGGTCAAGGCGGAGCATCAAAAGCCCGCAGGACTACTGCAACCACTTAAGGTTCCAGTATTGAAATGGAAAGAAATTGTAATGGACTTTATCACAGGCCTTCCAAGGACATCTTCTGGATTTGATTCTATTTGGGTCATAGTGGACAGATTAATCAAGTCAGCTCATCTCATTCCAGTAAAAACTACCTATGGTGGAGAGAAGCTCGCAGAGTTGTATATAGCAAAAATCATTTGTGCACATGGAGTTCATAAAAGGATAGTGTCAGATCGAGGTACTCAGTTCACCTCGCAGTTTTGGAAGAAAATACATAAAGTTCTGGGAACTCAGTTGGATTTCAGTACAACATATCACCCACAGACTGATGGACAGAGGGAATGGATAAACCAAATTCTTGAAGACATGCTTCGAGCTTGTGCTTTGACTTATCAGCGTAGTTGGGGTAAGAGTCTTCCTTATGATGAGTTCTCTTATAACAACAGTTATCAAGCAAGTATAAAGATGGCTCCTTTTGAGGCTTTATATGGAAAAAAAACTATCGTACACCTCTTAACTGGCATGAAGTAGGTGAAAACCAAGTGTTTGGTCCTGACACATTGGAAGAGGCGGACAACCAAGTGAAAATGATTCAAGAAAAGTTGAAGGCAGTCCAGTCTAGACAAAAGGCTTATTCGGATAAACGTCGTCATGACATATCATTAAAGATAGGAGATGATGTGTACCTGAAGGTATCTCCACTACATGGAATGCGTCGATTTGGAATCAAGGGTAAGCTAGCGCCCCGATGCATTGGTCTGTTTGGGATTACCGCTCGACGTGGGGAGGCAGCCTATCAGTTGGCACTCCCGGAGAAGTTGTCAAATGTGCACAATGTGTTACATGTGTCACAGTTGAAGAAGTGTTTTAACAAACCTGAGGAAGAGGTGCAGAAGATTTCACTGGACAACATTGAAGTCAAGGATGATTTGACATATGAAGAGTATCCCATCAAGATTTTCCGAGAGTTCAGGATATATATATGCTCAAAATATTTCAAGTTCATTGGAATTAATTTAGCACATGTCTGGTGGAAAATAATTTCCATAATATCCTGAGTCAATTTATTCGTTCGTAGTATTTCATTTAAATTCTTCTTTCTTATTTTCTTACTTGGATTTCATGGATCCTTGAAGACTATTAAGTTGTCTTTTGTTTTTGTTCCTCTTGTAGCAATCCTAATAAAAGAAATCAATATTATATTACATTGATTTTCTTTTCTTCTTTCTCCTTTAGTTCTCTTTCTTTTTATTGGTCCTTGAACCAATACATGTGTCCTAGCCTAGCCCATCGTTGGTATATCTCACATATGCATCAAACCATTGGACTATCACGTACTTAGTTTTGACATGGGTAGTCTAACCCACTCACGTTCTAACTCACTCATGTACATGTATGCACCGAACCATCCCATAGTTTATTTTTGTCTTCCTATTACTTGTCCAGCGACCAAAGCAACTTGGCCCAAGGCCCATTCCAGTCAGCAATAGCAGCCGTTAGGCCCAGCTAGCAGCAGCAGCCGCGAGGCCCTGCCGGCCAGTGAACGAGGGAGCTCCTCATCGGTGGTGTATGCGCCAAATCCAGACCTGGCGCCCGTAGCAGCTTAGTTTTGGGTCGGCCCATTTACAAGAGCTGGGCGCTCGCCTGCTCCAAGCGCTCGACTCGCGCTGCAGTCCCCCGCTCGCTCTAGCGCTTGACTAGTTGAATGGTCAACCGTTGATTTTAAAAAAATCACAAAAAATCAGAAATTCCAATAATTCCAAAAGGTTCACAGAGTTTGAAAAAGTTCATCCAAATTTGAAAAGAGTTCATCAAATTTAAAATAAAATTTCAAAAAGGTTTAACCACTTTGAAAAAAGTTCATCATTTTTGAAAATGGTTCATCGAATTTGAAAAAAGTTCATCATTTTTGAAAAAAGTTCGTGGAATTTGAGAAAAAGTTCATCGAATTTGAAAAAAGTTCATCGTTTTCGAAAAAACTTCATGGTATTTAAGAGAAAGTTCATCGGATTTGAAAAAAGTTCATCTTTTAGAATAAAAGTTCATCGTTTTTGAAAAAAGTTCATCGAATTTGAGAAAAAGTTCATCGAATTTGAAAAAAGTTCATCGTTTTTAATAAAAGTTCATCGTTTTTGAAAAAAGTTCCTCGTTTTCGAAAAAAGTTCATGGAATTTGAGAAAAAGTTCATTAGTTTTTTAACAAAAATTTTATAAAAAAGGAAAGAAAAGAAAACTCGAATAAAATCGTCCTCGAAAATGAGCAGCGAAACTGTGAAAACCGGGTTTTGGGAAGCTTCTTGAAGGTTCCCAAAACCAGGGGATCCCTGACTGAAGAGTGAAAGGAAAAAAGACGCTTATAAGGCACAAGTCCTTCGTTGGCCTAGTGGTTACGCTTGATGCCTTGAAGGAGCTGGGTGCGGGTTTGATATCTGGCGGATGCATCATTTTTTGAACGTTTTATGAATGGTAGAGAAAAACACAAATGGGCCGAGCCCAGCTACCACGCCTGCAGGCGCCGGTTTGCAGAAACCGAAGAAACCGGCGCCTGCAGCGCTAAATAGGATATGCCAGCGAATGAAGCGTCGTCTCTCTCCCGCACGCATGTAGAGAGGAAACCTCCATGGTTGCCTCTTCTTTTACCCTCAAATCCCATCAATCCTTTCACCATTTCTATTCGTCATCAACATAAGAATTACTCCTCACTCAACAACGAGTTCGTTCAGTCTAATGTCTCCACTCATGGTGGACTTATTATCATGCAAGTAACTGATGAAGTTATTGGCCCAACAATGGCATTCACCTCCTGATCTCCCTCCTCCATCTACCATTCGGCAGACCCTTCGCGTCACAGCGTGCGTCCAGAGGTCCTCTATAAAAGCCCCATCATCCCATCCTCCAATTCATTTCCAATCACTCGTAATCCACCCCGCAATATAGCCCCATGTCTACCGTTTTTCGCCCACCGTCGCCTAAGGTGAGCACCCTCTCCAAATTCCTTCTACTGGACAAGTTCCCTCGCCTCACTCTACCTCCTAGACATCTTTTCCCATCCATTTGTTGTTGTTGGCCGCGGCCTTGACTGCACCATGCCACTGTCACCATTCGAGAGCGACACAACGTCACCCGTTGACTGTTCGTCGTGTCCATCCATGTCCCGGTGTTCCTTCATCATCAGGAGCGTCACACGCCATCATCTCTTCATCACCGGAGTTCAACAACAATGACGCGCACCAATGATCCTTCGTGTCTTCTGTTAGAATAAATCCGAGGCACTCCGTCGATCATCCGAGGACCAAGCAATCACACGAGCACAACACCGAGATTTGTTAACGAGGTTCACCGATATGGCTACATCCCCGGGACATGACTACGGGCGCTCCTCCCAGTGACACCGTCGCAATACCGCACACCGGCCACCCGGGCGCCGGCACACGCCGTCGGCTCCCCCTTGCGCGCCTGTGCTATTATGTTGGCATAGGTTACATCGTGTGTCTACCCCCACTATATATGAGAGGCCTAGGATACAAGTGTCCTATTAGGACACGACTCCATATCCCATGTAAACACAATACAACTACAAGTCCAACTGTAACCTACCTTGTACACAATATTCGACACAACTCTAACAAACTCCACCTTGGCGAATATTCTCCACCACCTCGAATTCGTCAATGCGTCAAACTTTCATGTACATTGGACTTGAGTTTATCCCATGAGTACCGCTGCTACTCCAAAGACTCCATATGACTCCACCTGCAACTTGTAGTCCCTTCTTTTCTTGACCACGGTCAACACTCGAGCGATATTAAGTTCCACATTACTCTAGTTTGTGCTCCCAACTTCCAGAGTATCAGTCCAACACCATCACACACTGATCACTGACCTGCGTGAAAAGTGAACAACTCACATATTGGGTGTCACACATAAGAGTTACCTGAACCCAACATCACCGCTCCTTTCTTGACCGCCTGTCTGAAATTTGAAGAAATTTCACCGCTGCTTGTACTCATCCCGAATCAAATTCGCAGTTGTCTCACCACATGTATGACCACCAGAGCCCTGGCCCCTCTCCATGTCCCGTGCGCGCCGCACGCCACGCCGCTATTACCGTGTCGAGCCTCCGCTATCCCGGTCGAGTCTCAAGGGTCGCGAACCCACACCACTCAACCCCCACTGCAGAGTACCATCGATCATCACCGACCGATGAAGAGTTTCACGCTTCCATCAGACCACTGGGCTCCAGTCCGAATTACGTGCCACTCGCTTTTCCCGCTGAATAGGCTTCGACTCTCTGTGCACTTATGTCGTAGGCCCTCAATCAGCACCGAGTGAACTCCTCTAGACTCCAGCTCCACCTTCAACATGACTCCATGGTAGATGATCAGTCCACCCATGCGCCTCATCGACTTCAAGCTCCGTGTATACACCACCTTGAATCAATCCCGCACCATAGTCTTGTCGAAGCCACATAAGCCCTCGGGGCCTGCGCCACGTGTTTCCACGCCCAGAAGTCGGTCACCATCAGCATCATGCTCCTACTTCGTTAGCGCCGATTCCACCACCGTCTTCTATACCAACCGACTCACGTCGATCCCTCAAACTGCCTAAGTCTGACCCAGCCGAATTATTCCGGCTGTGCGACACACTCGAGGCTCCCAAATCATCTTCTGTGAATCTCCATCCATCACTTGATAATTCCATCTTAGCTGACATGACTTCCCGCAATGCCATCAAGCATCCCTGTTGTGCCAACAAATCTTTCATCCGTGTCTGCCATAACCCAAGGTTTTCAGTTCCATGAACTTCTCCACCTCAAACCTGGTACCCGTTGGCGCCACAGTTCTTTGTACGGCTGACCCTGTGAAAAATTATCCGAGCTTTCCTCACGTGATGCCCAAGTACACAAGCAAAACCTGAGGTGGTACACCCTCGTGCACTAATAGCAAATTCCAACCAAAGAACACTTTTGATCTTCACGTGTAGTAGCTCTAGCTCATCTCCCGATGCTGTTGTTGCTTTGTCACGGTGCTCTCCAATGGACTGTCGTATCACGTTGCACTTTTTCCGCTAGATGCGGTCTGCCTCTCGCCGTGCCCACTTGAGGACTTGGTCCTCTTTTTTTCACACACAAAATCTCATGTCTCCTGTCTGTGGCTTCAGCGTTGTACGCGTTCCTGCCTCTGCCTTGAGTCCATTGCACCTCCGCGGATGCGCTAGCGCCCGAGCAGCCTCCAGCGCATAGGCCAGCATCGCCGGACCTTCACGCTCCAAGCCTGGCTTGGCTAGCTGCGTACCTCATGCCGCTCAACAAAATCGAGCCGAACTCCTGCCATGCAGTATGTGTTACGCCTCCACAAGAACGGATCGAGTCGCCCGATCCGAGTCCGACCGCAACTCGCGTGCGCCGTCAGACGCTCGCCCGATCGATTAGCCGATCGATCGCCGCACGTCCTGCCTACCGCCCGAGAACCACACTGTAGCCTGCTCCATCTCAACTCGATTCTTCCTCCGGATCAACAATCCGCAACCTCCTCGTAACCTTGCTCATGATACCACTTGTTAGAATAAATCCGAGGCACTCCGTCGATCATCCGAGGACCAATCAATCACACGAGCACGACACCGAGATTTGTTAATGAGGTTCACCGATATGGCTACATCCCCGGGGCATGACTATGGGCGCTCCTCCCCGTGACACCGTCACAATACCGCACACCGGCCACCCAGGCGCAGGCACACGCCGCCGGCTCCCCCTTGTGCGCCCTGTGCTATTATGTTGGCATAGGTTACATCGTGTGTCTACCCCCACTATATATGAGAGGCCTAGGATACAAGTGTCCTATTAGGACACGACTCCATATCCTATGTAAACACAATACAACTACAAGTCCAACTGTAACCTACCTTGTACACAATATTTGACACAACTCTAACATCTTCACCAATATTTCCACCTTCGACAACTACTCGGTGACCCAATACAAAAACCTAAATCCTAGGAAGAATTCTATGATGCTAGGAATGATTTGATGTTTATATTATTCATCGAGTAGAATTATTTTGAGTGCATATGTGTATGTTTGTAGTAGTTTAAGTCATATAAAATTATTCTATTTTAATATCATCATGTCTATTCCATGCTTAGGTGTTGTTAACTTGTTTCGTGATATTAGATTGGTCGTACAATTTCTAGAACTACTTTTACATTTTTTGATACATGTTTAGCGGAGTGCGATAATTTTTTATTTGTTCATAGACATAGTATATGCATGCGTACTTTCTAGATAATATTGTCATGCGTAGAAATATTCATGTTTTAGTTTAATTCTGATACAATTATTTTATTGTTGTTTAATTTTATCGGGTTATGTTGTGTGGTATAACAAATGAGTGTTGTCATTTTGCAAATTATTAATCGTGCTATGACTAGATTATTGTTGGTCCATTTGCTTCATATGTATCTAGATTATTTTAATTAGAGGCTACATGATTTGAGTCTATTATGTTGTAGCATTTCTTAAGGACCATGTTATTGTTTGATGTTTTGTAACTTAACTAGTTTGTTCAGGAAGTACCTTGGTTATCTTTTCAGATGCTTGTTGTTAAATTCTATAGTTGTTGTTTTAGCCATTCTAAATATTAGATTTTATCTATATATTTATTGTGGTTAAATATTGTATTGCCATGCTATGTTGAGTCGTGTCATTCAAATGCACATGTTAGTTATTGTTTTGTGTTTATGTCATGTCATTCATTATTTTTGCATAGCTAGCCCGAAGTATATGTATATTGGGAACTAGTGAAGTTTGGTAAGACATACGATTTAGAATGATAGTTGTGGTGGCCAAGTATTGCTTAGCCAGGATAAACCTAAACCCAACCAATTTGTTAAATTTCTCTACTCATCTTCAATCGATCTACCTCCTTCGAGATATCCATAGCCATCCACATCTTTCTATGAATCCTTCCTATATTTTTATTTCATTTGGATGTTATTTGGATTTTATTGCCTGTTATTTATTATTGCTTTGTCGTTACTACGAGTAGGAGATGATGGTATCGGCAAGGAGCACTACGAATAAGAAGGAAACGGGGGACTTGACAATGAAGGCATGCCTCCTTCTTTGATCATACTTATCCTATGGTCTACAAAATTGCATTGAGTTTTATTGTTACTATGTGTATGCTATTTTAATTCTCATAGCTAGCGTGTCGATTGACACATAACCTTGATCCGCTTGTCACCTATTCATTTGCCACCTGAGTGGAATTATAGTATTCCGGTAGAGTAGAAATGCTTAGCCATGCTTATCACCCTATTGGTGCTTTGTTGAATAACCTCTGAATCATTGACAGTTGAAACTTAACGCTGAGCTAGGCCAGTTGGCTCTTGTTCACCTTCTCTATCCTCTTCTACTCTGGGTGAAACTTACCATTTGAATACTGGCACGGGCGACAGCTGAATCAAGGATTGAAGGAGCGATTAGCCGTCCTTCACGAGTTGAAGGCGGCAATCAGTCATCCATGCCGCTTAAGGCCTAATAAGTCATGGATTTGAAGATATTGATAAGAGTACAGCCACATGCTTTATGGGCACTGGCTTGGTCAAGTAAGCTAGTCAGCCTTAGGTGTCGATGTCGCCATACCTGTGGGGACCCTGACTCATAAGTCGTGATCACCGAATGCACGTGTACAGTGATCCCAGAGATCAATGCTCACTGAACACATAGAAGCTGAATAACAAGAGTCTTACATCCATACATACCGTATTACACAAGTAGGACCATTATGGTCAAGTCTTGAGTATAACATCGCAGCGGAAATCTTCGTCGATAACTTGGACCCATGCCATCTGCCTTAACCCTACAGGCATTCTGACTGGGAAACGTCCTAGTTTGCATGTTCGTCTCCAAAGAACTCCTCTTCGAACTCCTGTTCTTCTATGCCTGGCCAATTAAATAACAAGTGGCAAGCCAATGAGTACTTTGAATGTACTCGCAAGCACCCCGTGTTTTGGTTCAAGGTACAAAAATGCATGATATAGGTAAATTTTTGCGGAAAGCCAGTTTTGAGTGCAATGACATGTTCAACAACTTGTAAGACATGCATCGGGAGAATTCAATTAACCATGAGGACAGGTTACAGATATCAACATAAAAAGAGTGGGCACCAACCCAACTCAATCATGTCAAGTCCTTTGACTTGACCCAAGTAGTTCTCCTCACTTATCCAAACACACACACTGGTTTGTAAACATGTGGACGTAGCCCAAGAGCGGTTACCCAACTGTCCTTGACCGTGGACACGGCTATTCGAATAGTTTTACACTCTGCAGAGGTTGCACACTTTACCCACAAGATCCGGGGAACTTCTGTGTCATCCATGACCCGCGGTACCTCAAGTACCCGGGGTAAGCACCCGATCACTATCTTTCCCTTGGCGACAATAACAAGGAGTCCACTCGTTGTTCCATATCCTCACGATGTACATCATACGAGACTCACTCGAGATCGTAACATCTGAGAGGGGACACAACAGTGTATCCGGTGCCCTGTGAAAACAGTCATGGCCGCCCTACCTGGCACGACCCCGTCTCGAGAGAGAGCACCAACTCTCCCCCATCACTAGTAATGCGGGCTCCAAGCTAGTATCGGCCTAGGTAATCAATAATGCCCTTTCCCATATAAGGGTAGAGTGGTTGCGCATGTAAGGTTGGAATAACGGTCGCAACTTAAACCAATCCGTTTTTGAAAGCCACACACACACACTTGCCTCGGTACACCACTTCGTCATCAAGTGGTTACCCATCTCATTATCTCCCTCGGGCATAAGTGGCACCCGACGGGGCTTTCGAAAAGTCCTTTGAAAATACTTTGTCTCCATCACTATGCATATTCCCGTCCCTTTTTGTGTAGCACTACTTTAGCATCCTATCTACTCCCACCGGCATAACCCTCATAGAAAGGTAGGGTCATGCATCATGCAAGTGTCAACGAGAAAAGCAACGGAGGCAAACCACCCCAAGTGGTCACCATTTTATCATGACTCGATGCAAACAATAAAAGTGCCATATGACATGCATAAAAGGGGTTTCTTAGACATGGTCAAAGGGCTGCTTGCCTTGGTCTTCAAAGTCTTCAAGTCCTTCTCCTTATTCTTATCCAACTACTTCGTCAAATACGGGATCTATTCGCCGCAAGAAAATAACGAGAAAATAAGGCAATAGTAAAACAGAAAAACCAAAGTGCTCAGAAAAATGTCAACTCATTTTTGTTAAATACTAGGGTGAAAACTAAGAAGGGGAAAATTCCTAGTGTTGGATTTGGAGTAGCGGAATAGGAGAAATGGATTTACAAAGGTATATTTAAATGCTTAAAATCACATTTAAATATTTACAGTGAAGAAAAGTTGTTGGATTTGAATGAAAGTTGCACCATTAAATAGGTTGCAGTACTTTAGGAATTTAGGAGTTGGAATTAATTTATTTGGACATATATTTTATCCTGTGGAATTTTGGGAAAAGTGACAGAGAAAGAAAAAGAAAAGGGCCCTGTGCCTGCTGGGCCAGAATAGCCGCAGGGCAGCAGGCCCAGCCAGAGAGGCGGCCCAGCGCACTAGTGCACGCGCGCGCGCCAGGTTTAAACCTGACGGGCGGGGCCCAGGCGTCAGCGAGAGAGAGAGGGGCGATGGAGAGGAGAGGTTGACAGGCGGGGCCCGCCTGTCATCCCTAACCCTGCGACAGAGGGCCGACGAGCTCACTGGCATCGATGAAGGGCATGGCAGGGTCGGGCAAGGGCACGGCTGGACTCAGCATCGAGTCACCGTTCAGTTGGAGGTGGTTGCGGTCGCCAGGGTGGCCTGGTTCGCCGGCGACGAGGAGGCACGGCGGAGGAGCTCCGGGTGGCGGTTGTTCCGGTCGACTCCGGCTGCAAATGAGGCGGGGGAGAGAGGGGAAATGATCACTGGGAGGAGGCGGTTTCAGATCGGGGCAAAGGAGGAGCGGGGGACAAAGGCGTGGCGTGATGAGGATGTCGAGGCACCTCGACTAGCGCAAGGGCCAGGCCCGAGGTGGCCAGACGCTGTGGATTGGGGATGGCTACAGTGCGGGTGTGCACTGTAGCGCGCTCTGGAGCACGCCAATTGCATGCCAGGGCATGCCTTTGGCTTGTAGGGCGCGGCCACTTGTGTCTAGGTTGTTTAGGGAGGAGTAAACAAAGGGGAGAGGGCCTTGGATGCCCTGGACAGCCAGTAGGAGAGGAGAGAGGTTGAGGGAGAGAGGGAAATGGGCTGTCCAGAGAGAGAAAATGGGGTTTTACCCCTCCAATAATTGAGCAATGACCAGGGGAGAGTTACTGGAGGTAGGAGAAGACTAGGAGGGGCTGTGGTAAAAAGATAGGGTCATGGAGATTAGTGGAAGTGGTCAAAAAGGTGGTTTTGGAAATTTTGCAGAAGGTGTTTGTTGTAGGTTTGGGCAAGTAAATTAACTCCACTTTACATGAGAATTAACATGATCAAGTGTCACATATAATTGAGGTTGACCACCAAGTTTGAGTCCATTTTAGGAAAGATGCCAATGCAACTTTTGTAAACCCTAGAAATCAGCAGAAATGGGTTTACCAAGATTTAGTCATGCAAATATATTCTCCTTGATGCACCACTTGGTTTAGTGTCATCATTTGAGGATTTGAACATGTCCACAAAAATTCAGATCGAAACGACACACTTGGCAATCTAGAGTTGTTCAAATTTGGTTCTGGACAGAAAGGGTTTTGTGGTACTTTGATCAAGATAACATTCTCTCCAACTTGTGCCATTTGGTCTAGATGCATTATTACACTATTTGAGCATGTGCACCAAGTTTGAGAGCATTTGGACATGTTTGACAGTGCAAAAATGTTCAAACTTGAAAAAGGACAGAAGTGGTTTTGAGAGGGTTTCATGGGGTTATACTATTCTTCATGACATGGTACTTGGCAAGATCATCAAAAATGTCATATGTGACATGTTATAAATTTCTTGGATTTTTATGAAAATATTTCCCGTAGAAATATTTCAAATCCTTGAAATGAGCAGAAATGGTTTTGGGAGGTTTTGTCCAATATTTTGATCATGACCATGTGTTGAAACTCATATATATGGAAAATATATGTCCATTGAGTCTCCCTAATTTTTCAAAAAAAATTAAAGCTTTAAAATAATTTTAACCTATTAAAGACCATTTCTGGCCTTAAGAAAAAGCCTTTAAATCAAATAGGAAAATAACTTTTAAAATTATATTTTTGTGGTTTGTGGGTATCCTATATCTAATAGGAGTCAAACATATTTTTGGAAAGATTTTTACTGCCCTGAATTAAGTACTTGTAGTACAAATCTTAATTCAGGGGTTTTTGGAAAACTAATTTTTGAAAATACTTTTTGGCCAAAATATTTTTGTAAGAAAATACTATATTGCTCTATACACATGGCATGATCATTGGTTCAAGAGTTTGGAGCAAGGAGATGAAGTATAGGAGTTGGAGGATTTATTTGATTTTTAGAGCACTTGCAAACAACAGACAAAATCAAAACATGGCAAGGTCCAGAACACTCAAAAGTTTTTGTCAAACCACATTTTATCATGATTTATTAGCTTAAGTGTTGTGGCATGAAAATCAGGGTGTGACAGACCTACCCCCCTTACAAGAATCTCGTCCCCGAGATTCCCAAACTAGGCACGGAAAGGGATATAGAAACTTGGATCTGGGTTAGTCTTCAAGTCCTCATGTTGCTTCTGCTTCCGTGTAGTGCTCCATTGAGCTTGAAGTACTTGATGGTGTGGCTTCGTGTATGATGTCCTGCTTGATCCAGATTGCAATTGGGGTCTCTCGCGTAGGTCATATTGGGCTGGAGGTCGATGGCTCGGTGATTGATGTCCTTGTAGAGATCGGGCTTATCAGGAAGTTGGAAACACTTCTAGGGTTGTGATGTGTGGGAAAACGTTGTGCATAGTGGGTAACTCAGGTGGTAACTCCAGCTGGCAACTGTCTTCTCTTTCATCTCATAGCAATCTCGGAGGGGGTTGTTGAATCTTGAAGTGAGCTTCCCTTTGACATGGAAATGCTTGGTCCTTCTGAGAGGAGTGGTTTGCAGACACGCACGGTCTTCGACGAATAAGTTCACTTCTTGACGATGGTGGTTAGTATAGTTCTTCCTCCTTGACATGGCGGTCTTCAGATGTTCCCTAACCAACTGAACGGTTCTCCTTCCGTCTTCGGGTAGACAAGTATGTCATCAAAGAAAGATGACAACTAACTTGTCGAAGCACTCCATGAAGTCTATGTGGTACGTAAAAAGTGGGCTGAGGCAGTGGTGATGGTCACGATTGAGCATTGGCCAAGGTCTTATTGATCTAGAGCCAAAGCCCAAGGTCAGGATCCGACCATGTTGTGGCTTGGTAGGGCTTAAGGGTTTCATGGATTCTAGTGTGCGAGTGAATGTTTATCATACCATCCTTGAGCACAGTTTCTGAGATGCCAATCGTTCTATCTAGTCTTTCCAACAAATAACCTTATACCATCGAAAGCATCATCTCGTATAGGCCAAATCCAATCATCACTCATGATTTACCAAAGTCTCAGATAATTCCTCAGGGTCACTGATAGAAACTCATGAAGTCATTTGTCCTCTATTCCTATATCCTCAAATTGGTCTTCCTTATGGCATCGTAAGTTCTTGTGCTATATTATGGTGACAATGTGCTTGCTCACTACGTCCACTAGTTCCATAATGAGCCCAGTGTTGTGCAAGGTTTACAGAGGCTTAACTGGTTCTCTTGCAATTCCGTGGGTTAAGCACATGGTTAAAGACTCGAGCTGGGGTATCTCGTGAAGTCTCGAAGGGTCTAAGAATGGGTTTCTAGTCTGGGGGTTAAACATGACTCTACGGGGTTTTACTTGGTCGAGGAGGCTCTAGAAAAGTTCTTCAGTGCTAGTTGGTCGCCGAGGTAGAATCCTTGGTGTATCTTGTCTTGCTGATCTTCAGTTGAGGAGAGAGATGAGAGGGAAAAGTAGCATAGAGGAGGGGAGTGCCTAAAGGGGGTTCTATAGTGCAAGTGCAAACAAACAGGTGCAAAAAGGGCCAAACAAAAGAAACAAGGTAAGGAAGGTGATATAGTCGCGTACTTGTTGCTTAGGGAAAAAGTGTGACCTATATCAAAAAAAACCAAATAAAAACAAGCAACACACAATCATGGCTCTATTCGAACCATCATACGGACTCGACTGCGCATAGGGGGTACACGACTCATCCTACCCTAGGGGTTCTCGGACTAAGTAGTCATGCTTGCTCTATGCCTCGTGCAGTCTCCTGGGTTTTCCTCAGGTGTTGCTATGTCTCTTGTAGTTGTTTGATGAAATGATCCGGGTTAGGCCTGAAGATTCATCAACAACTTCTCGCCTGTTGAAGTGATGGGGTGAAGGTGGCTCCTCGTAGCAGGCATTGACTCGGTCTTCTGTTGTCTTCTTAATCATGACGACCCCTTTTGCCTTCTAAGGCGTCGACGGTACCAGGTAGGTAATCCCTTATGCAATGATATTAACAAGGCATAGCAAAGGTCCAACACGTCGGTTATGTTGATGAAAACATCGACATCAAGAGCGGGGGATGAAGAGAACCGTTTTCCTACTCACTATAGTGAGGCGGGCCAAATGGCGAGGCTCTCATCCACAGGTGGTTGCCGATACAACAATGCTAAGGACATGATTGCTCTATCAGCGATGTCTATCATGGTCTTGCATATCTTACACCCTGATCGTCATAGGACAAGGTCGCATCATCCTGGGGCAAATTCAAAGGTGTCACCATCCTCTGGGTCTTCATGTCCTCATTCTTCAAAGGCGTATCTTCTGTTGGCATCGTCTTGTTGTGGTGTCGCGAATCTTGGGTTCAGAAGAGCTGGGTGAGTATTTGGTAAGGTGTACTCCTTCTAGTCTATCCACGAGAATTACAAGGAATCCCGTGGCCAGGGGCTTGAGGGTGCTAGCGACCGTTTGCAATAGTTTTGAAGGGAAGAGATCGATGGGGAAAGTATACCTTAGTTTTCGAGAAAAAAACTGAGAAGGGAAGAGAAGTATAGATAGTTTTGAAAACTAATAATAGTTTTAGAAATAATTTTACCCTATCTAACGACCATGCTAACTAAGGCTTCCTACAGTCAGGATGGCTCTGATACCACCTCTGTGGGGACCCCGACTCATAAGTCGTGATTGAAGGAAATATGCCCTAGAGGCAATAATAAAGTTATTATTGCTTTCCTTATATCATGATAAATGTTTATTATTCATGCTAGAATTGTATTAACCGGAAACATAATACATGTGTGAATACGTAGACAAACAGAGTGTCACTAGTATGCCTCTACTTGACTAGCTCGTTAATCAAAGATGGTTATGTTTCCTAACCATGAACAAAGAGTTGTTATTTGATTAACGAGGTCACATCATTAGTTGAATGATCTGATTGACATGACCCATTCCATTAGCTTAGCACACGATCGTTTAGTATGTTGCTATTGCTTTCTTCATGACTTATACATGTTCCTATGACTATGAGATTATGCAACTCCCGTTTGCTGGAGGAACACTTTGGGTGCTACCAAACATCACAACGTAACTGGGTGATTATAAAGGAGTACTACAGGTGTCTCCAAAGGTAGATGTTGGGTTGGCGTATTTCGAGATTAGGATTTGTCACTCTGATTGTCGGAGAGGTATCTCTGGGCCCTCTCGGTAATGCACATCACTTAAGCCTTGCAAGCATTGCAACTAATGAGTTAGTTGTGGGATGATGTATTACAGAACGAGTAAAGAGACTTGCCGGTAACGAGATTGAACTAGGTATTGGATACCGACGATCGAATCTCGGGCAAGTAACATACCGATGACAAAGGGAACAACGTATGTTGTTATGCGGTCTGACCGATAAAGATCTTCGTAGAATATGTAGGAGCCAATATGGGCATCCAGGTCCCGCTATTGGTTATTGACCGGAGACGTGTCTCGGTCATGTCTACATTGTTCTCGAACCATAGGGTCCGCACGCTTAGCGTTACGATGACAGTTATTATGAGTTTATGCATTTTGATGTACCGAAGGTTGTTCGGAGTCCCGGATGAGATCACGGACATGACGAGGAGTCTTGAAATGGTCGAGACATAAAGATTGATATATTGGAAGCCTATGTTTGGACATCGGAAGTGTACCGCGTGAAATCGGGATTTTACCGGATTACCGGGAGGGTTACCGGAACCCCCCGAGAGCCAAATGGGCCAACATGGGCCTTAGTGGAAAGGTGAGAGGGCAGCCCACATAGGGCTGCGCCTCCCCCCCTCTCCCTAGTCCTATTAGGACTAGGAGAGGGGCCGGCCACCTCTCTTTCTCTCCCCTTTAAAGGATTCCTAGTTGGACTAGGATTGGAGGGGGGAGTCCTACTCCCGGTAGGAGTAGGACTCCTCCTGCGCCTCCCTCTCTTTGGCCGGCCAGCCCCCCTCCCTCCAACCTTTATATACGGGGGCAGGGGACACCCCAAGACACACAAGTTGATCCTTGAGATCGTTCCTTAGCCGTGTGCGGTGCCCCCTGCCACCAAATTCCACCTCGATCATACCGTTACAGTGCTTAGGCGAAGCCCTGCGTCGGTAGTACATCAAGATCGTCACCACGCCGTCGTGCTGACGGAACTATTCCTCGACGCTTTGCTGGATCGGAGCCCGAGGAACGTCATCGAGCTGAACGTGTGCTAAGAACTCGGAGGTGCCGGAGTAATGGTGCTTGGATCGGTCGGATCGGGAAGAAGACGTATGACTACTTCCTCTACGTTGTGTCAACGCTTCCGTTGCGATCTACAAGGGTACGTAGATCAGACTCTCCCCCTCGTTGCTATGCATCACCATGATCTTGCGTGTGCGTAGGAAAATTTTTGAAATTACTGCGTTCCCCAACAGTGGCATCCGAGCCTAGGTTTTATGGTTTGATGTTATTTGCACGAGTAGAACACAAGTGAGTTGTGGGCGATACAAGTCATACTGCCTACCAGCATGTCATACTTTGGTTCGGCGGTATTGTTGGACGAGACGATCCGAACTAACCTTACGCGTACTCTTACACGAGACCGGTTCCCTCGACGTGCTTTGCACATAGATGGCTTGCGGAAGACTGTCTCTCCAACTTTAGTTGAACCAAGTGTGACTACGCCCGGTCCTTGAGAAGGTTAAAACGGAGTCTATTTGACGAACTATCGTTGTGGTTTTGATGCGTAGGTGAGATGAGTTCTTACTTAAGCCCGTAGCAGCCACGTAAAACTTGAAACAACCAAGTAGAGGACGTCTAACTTGTTTTTGCAGGGCATGTTGTGATGTGATATGGTCAAGGCATGATGCTGATTTTATTGTATGAGATGATCATGTTTTGTAACCGGGTTATCGGCAACTGGCAGGAGCCATATGGTTGTCGCTTTATTGTATGCAATGCAATCGCGATGTAATGCTTTACTTTATTACTAAGCGGTAGTGATAGTTGTGGAAGCATAAGATTGGCGAGACGACAACGATGCTACGATGGAGATCAAGGTGTCGCGCCGGTGACGATGGTGATCATGACGGTGCTTCGGAGATGGAGATCGCAAGCACAAGATGATGATGGCCATATCATATCACTTATATTGATTGCATGTGATGCTTATCCTTTTATGCATCTTATCTTGCTTTGATTGACGGTAGCATTATAAGATGATCTCTCACTAAATTATCAAGAAGTGTTCTCCCTGAGTATGCACCGTTGCAAAAGTTCTTCGTGCTGAGACACCACGTGATGATCGGGTGTGATAGGCTCTATGTTCAAATACAATGGGTGCAAAACAGTTGCACACGCAGAATACTCAGGTTAAACTTGACGAGCCTAGCATATGCAGATATGGCGTCGGAACACAGAGACCGAAAGGTCGAGCGTGAATCATATAGTAGATATGATCAACATGACGATGTTCACCATTGAAAACTACTCCATCTCACGTGATGATCGGTTATGGTTTAGTTGATTTGGATCACGTGATCACTTAGAGGATTTGAGGGATATCTATCTAAGTGGGAGTTCTTAAGTAATATGATTAATTGAACTTAAATTTATCATGAACTTAGTCCTGGTAGTATTTTGCAAATTATGTTATAGATCAATAGCTCGCGTTGTTGCTTCCCTGTGTTTATTTTGATATGTTCCTAGAGAAAATTATGTTGAAAGATGTTAGTAGCAATGATGCGGATTGGATCCGTGATCTGAGGTTTATCCTCATTGCTGCACAAAAGAATTATGTCCTTGATGCACCGCTAGGTGACAGACCTATTGCAGGAGCAGATGCAGACGTTATGAACGTTTGGCTAGCTCAATATGATGACTACTTGATAGTTTAGTGCACCATGCTTAATGGCTTAGAATCTGGACTTCAAAGACGTTTTGAACGTCATGGACCATATGAGATGTTCCAGGAGTTGAAGTTAATATTTCAAGTAAATACCCGAGTTGAGAGATATGAAGTCTCCAACAAGTTCTATAGCTGAAAGATGGAGGAGAATCGCTCAACTAGTGAGCATGTGCCCAGATTGTCTGAGTACTACAATCGCTTGAATCAAGTGGGAGTTAATCTTCCAGATAAGATAGTGATTGACAGAATTCTCTAGTCACCATCACTAAGTTAGTAGAACTTCGTGATGAACTATAATATGCAAGGGATAACGGAGACAACTCCCAAGCTCTTCGTGATGCTGAAATCAACGAAGGTAGAAATCGAAGAAAAACATCAAGTGTTGATGGTTGACAAGACCACTAGTTTCAAGAAAAAGGGCAAAGGAAAGAAGGGGAACTTCAAGAAGAACGGTAAGCAAGTTGCTGCTCAAGTGAAGAAGCCCAAGTCTGATCCTAAGCCTGAGACTAAGTGCTTCTACTGCAAAGGGACTGGTCACTGGAAGCGGAACTACCCCAAGTGATTGGCGGATAAGAAGGATGGCAAAGTGAACATAAGTATATTTGATATACATGTTATTGATGTGTACTTTACTAGTGTTTATAGCAAACCCTCAGTATTTGATACTAGTTCAGTTGCTAACTCGAAACGGGAGTTGCAGAATAAACAGAGACTAGTTAAGGGTGAAGTGATGATATGTGTTGGAAGTAGTTCCAAGATTGATATGATCATCATCGCACACTCCCCTATACTTTCGGGATTAGTGTTGAAACTAAATAAGTGTTATTTGGTGTTTGTGTTGAGCATGAATATGATTTGATCATGTTTATTGTAATATGGTTATTCATTTAAGTAAAAGAATAAATTGTTGTTCTGTTTACATGAATAAAACCTTATATGGTTACACACCCAATGAAAATAGTTCATTGGATCTCGATCTTAATAATACACATATTCATAATATTGAAACCAAAAGATGCAAAGTTAATAATGATAGTGCAACTTATTTGTGGCACTGCTGTTTAGGTCATATTGGTATAAAGCGCATGAAGAAACTCCATGCTGATGGGCTTTCGGAATCACTTGATGCTTGCGAACCATGCCTTTTGGGCAAGATGACTAAAACGCCGTTCTCCGGAACAATGGAGCGAGAAAAGATTTGTTGAAAATCATACATACTGATGTATGTGGTCCGATGAATATTGAGGCTCGCGACAGGTATCATTATTTTCTGATCTTCACAGATGATTTGAGCAGATATGAGTATATCTACTTGATGAAACATAAGTCTGAAACATTTGAAAAGTTCAAAGAATTTCAGAGTGAAGTGAAAAATCATCGTAACAAGAAAATAAAGTTTCTATGATCTGATCGTAGAGAAGAGTATTTGAGTTACGAGTTTGGCCTTCAGTTAAAAAACAATGTGAAATAGTTTCACTACTCACGCCACAAGGAACACCATAGTGTAATGGTGTGTCCGAACGTCATAACCGTACTTTATTAGATATAGTGCGATCTATGATGTCTCTTACCGATCTACCACTATCGTTTTGGGGTTATGCATTAGAGACAGCTGCATTCACGTTAAAAAAAAGGGGCACCATCTATATCCGTCGAGACGACGCCTTATGAACTATGGTTTGGCAAGAAACCAAAGTTGTCGTTTCTTAAAGTTTGGGGTTACGATGCTTATATGAAAAAGTTTCATCCTGATAAGCTCAAAACTCAAATCGGAGAAGTGCATCTTCATAGGATATCCAAAGGAAACTATTGGATACACCTTCTATCACAGATCCGAAGGCAAGACTTTTTGTTGCTAAATTCGGAAACTTTCTGGAGAAGGAGTTTCTCTCGAAAGAAGTAAGTGGGAGGAAAGTAGAACTTGACGAGGTAACTGTACCTGCTCCCTTGTTGGAAAGTAGCACATCACAGAAAACTGTTTCTGTGACACCTACACCAGTTAGTGAGGAAGCTAATGATGATGATCATGAAACTTCAGAACAAGATACTACTGAACCTCGTAGATCAACCAGAGTAAGATCCGCGCCAGAGTGGTACGGTAATCCTTTTCTGGAAGTCATGCTACTAGATCATGATGAACCTACGAACTATGAAGAAGCGATGGTGAGCCCAGATTCTGCAAAGTGGCTTAAAGCCATGAATTCTGAGATATGATCCATGTATGAGAACAAAGTATGGACTTTGGTTGACTTGCCTGATGATCGGCAAGCAATAGAAAATAAATGGATCTTCAAGAGGAAGATGGACGCTGATAGTAGTGTTACTATCTACAAAGCTAGAATTGTCGCAAAAGGTTTTTGACAAGTTCAAGGTGTTGACTACGATGAGATTTTCTCACTCGTATTTATGCTTAAGTCTGTCCGAATCATGTTAGCAATTGCCGCATTTTATGAAATCTGGCAAATGGATAAACAAAACTGCATTCCTTAATGGATTTGCTAAAGAAAAGTTGTATACGATGCAACTAGAAGGTTTTGTCGATCCTAAAGGTGTTAACTAAATATGCAAGCTCCAGCGATCTATCTGTGGACTGGTGCAAACATCTCGGAGTTGGAATATACGCTTTGATGAGTTGATCAAAGCATATAGTTTTATACAGACTTGCGGTGAAGCCTGTATTTACGAGAAAGTGAGTGGGAGCACTACAGCATTTCTGATAAGTATATGTGAATGACATATTGTTGATCGGAAATAATGTAGAATTATTCTGTAAAGCATAAAAGGAGTGTTTGAAAGGAGTTTTTCAAAGAAAGACTTCGGTAAAGCTGCTTACATATTGAGCTTCAAGATCTATAGAGATAGATCAAGACGCTTGATAAGTTTTTCAATAAGTACATACCTTGACAAGATTTTGAAGTAGTTCAAAATGGAACAGTCAAAGAAAAAGTTTCTTGCCTGTGTTACAAGGTGTGAAGTTGAGTAAAGACTCAAAGCCCGACCACGGCAAAAGATAGAAAGAGAATGAAAGTCATTCCCTATGCCTCATTCATAGGTTCTATAAACTATGCCATGCTGTGTACCAGATCTATTATATACCCTGCACTGATTTGGCAAGGGAGTACAATAGTGATCTAGGAGTAGATCACTGGACAGCGGTCAGAATTATCCCTAGTGAAATAAGGATATGTTTCTCGATTATGGACGTGACAAAAAGGTTCGTCGTAAAGGGTTACGTCGATGCAAGTTTTTGACACTGATCCAGATGAATCTAAAGTCTCAATCTGGATACATATTGAAAGTGGGAGCAATTAGCTAGAGTAGCTCCGTGTAGAGCATTGTAGACATAGAACTTGCAAAATACTTACGGATCTGAATGTGACAGACCCGTTGACTAAAATTATCTCACAAGCAAAACATGATCACACCTTAGTACTCTTTGGGTGTTAATCACATAGAGATGTGAACTAGATTACTGACTCTAGTAAACCCTTTGAGTGTTGGTCACATGATGATGTGAACTATGGGTGTTAATCACATGGTGATGTGAACTATTGCTGCTAAATCACATGGCGATGTGAACTAGATTATTGACTCTAGTGCAAGTGGGAGACTGAAGGAAATATGCCCTAGAGGCAATAATAAAGTTATTATTTATTTCCTTATATCATGATAAATGTTTATTATTCATGCTAGAATTGTATTAACCGGAAACATAATACATGTGTGAATACATAGACAAACAGAGTGTCACTAGTATGCCTCTACTTGACTAGCTCGTTAATCAAAGATGGTTATGTTTCCTAACCATGAACAAAGAGTTGTTATTTGATTAACGAGGTCACATCATTAGTTGAATGATCTGATTGACATGACCCATTCCATTAGCTTAGCACACGATCGTTTAGTATGTTGCTATTGCTTTCTTCATGACTTATACATGTTCCTATGACTATGAGATTATGCAACTCCCGTTTGCCGAAGGAACACTTTGGGTGCTACCAAACGTCACAACGTAACTGGGTGATTATAAAGGAGTACTACAGGTGTCTCCAAAGGTAGATGTTGGGTTGGCGTATTTCGAGATTAGGATTTGTCACTCCGATTGTCGGAGAGGTATCTCTGGGCCCTCTCGGTAATGCACATCACTTAAGCCTTGCAAGCATTGCAACTAATGAGCTAGTTGTGGGATGATGTATTACAGAACGAGTAAAGAGACTTGCCGGTAACGAGATTGAACTAGGTATTGGATACCGACGATCGAATCTCGGGCAAGTAACATACCGATGACAAAGGGAACAACGTATGTTGTTATGCGGTCTGACCGATAAAGATCTTCGTAGAATATGTAGGAGCCAATATGGGCATCCAGGTCCCGCTATTGGTTATTGACCAGAGACGTGTCTCGGTCATGTCTACATTGTTCTCGAACCGTAGGGTCCGCACGCTTAACGTTACGATGACAGTTATTATGAGTTTATGCATTTTGATGTACCGAAGGTTGTTCGGAGTCCCGGATGAGATCACGGACATGACGAGGAGTCTCGAAATGGTCGAGACGTAAAGATTGATATATTGGAAGCCTATGTTTGGACATCGGAAGTGTTCCGGGTGAAAACGGGATTTTACCGGATTGCCGGGAGGGTTACCGGAACCCCCCGAGAGCCAAATGGGCCAACATGGGCCTTAGTGGAAAGGTGAGAGGGCAGCCCACATAGGGCTGCGCCTCCCCCCCTCTCCCTAGTCCTATTAGGACTAGGAGAGGGGCCGGCCACCTCTCTTTCTCTCCCCTTTAAAGGATTCCTAGTTGGACTAGGATTGGAGGGGGGAGTCCTACTCCCGGTAGGAGTAGGACTCCTCCTGCGCCTCCCTCTCTTTGGCCGGCCAGCCCCCCTCCCTCCAACCTTTATATACGGGGGCAGGGGACACCCCAAGACACACAAGTTGATCCTTGAGATCGTTCCTTAGCCGTGTGCGGTGCCCCCTGCCACCAAATTCCACCTCGATCATACCGTTACAGTGCTTAGGCGAAGCCCTGCGTTGGTAGTACATCAAGATCGTCACCACGCCGTCGTGCTGACGGAACTCTTCCTCGACGCTTTGCTGGATCACAGCCCGAGGAACGTCATCGAGCTGAACGTGTGCTAAGAACTCGGAGGTGCCGGAGTAACGGTGCTTGGATCGGTCGGATCGGGAAGAAGACGTATGACTACTTCCTCTACGTTGTGTCAACGCTTCCGTTGCGATCTACAAGGGTACGTAGATCAGACTCTCCCCCTCGTTGCTATGCATCACCATGATCTTGCGTGTGCGTAGGAATTTTTTTGAAATTACTGCGTTCCCCAACAGTGATCACCGAATGCACGTGTACAGTGATCCCAGAGATCAATGCTCACTGAACACACAGAAGCTGAATAACAAGAGTCTTACATCCATACATACCGTATTACACAAGTAGGACCATTATGGTCAAGTCATGCGTATAACATCACAGCGGAAATCTTCGTCGATAACTTGGACCCATGCCATCTGCCTTAACCCTACAGGCATTCTGACGGGGAAACGTCCTAGTTTGCATGTTCGTCTCCAAAGAACTCTTCTTAGAACTCCTGTTCTTCCATGCCTGGCCAATTAAATAACCAGTGGCAAGCCAATGAGTACTTTGAATGTACTCGCAAGCAACCCGTGTTTTGGTTCAAGGTACAAAAATGCATGATATAGGTAAATTTTTGCGGAAAGCTAGTTTTGAGTGCAATGACATGTTCATCAACTTGTAAGACATGCATCAGGAGAATTCAATTAACCATGAGGACAGGTTATAGATATCAACATAAAAAGAGTGGGCACCAACCCAACTCAATCATGTCAAGTCCTTTGACTTGACACAAGTTGTTCTCCCCACTTATCCAAACACAAACACTGGTTTGTAAACATGTGGACGTAGCCCAAGAGCGGTTACCCAACTGTCCTTGACCACGGACACGGCTATTCGAATAGTTTTACACTCTGCAGAGGTCGCACACTTTACCCACAAGATCCGGGGAACTTCCGTGTCATCCACGACCCGCGGTACCTCAAGTACTCGGGGTAAGCACACGATCACTATCTTTTCCTAGGCGACACTAACAAGGAGTCCACTCGTTGTTCTGTATCCTCACGATGTACATCATACGAGACTCACTCAAGATCGTAACATCCGAGAGGGGACACAACGGTGTATCCGGTGCCCTGTGAAAACAGTCATGGCCGCCCTACCTGGCACGACCCCGTCCCGAGAGAGAGCACCAACTCTCCCCCGTCACTAGTAATGCGAGCT
The DNA here is from genome assembly GCA_034509565.1 of Triticum monococcum. Lineage (NCBI taxonomy): Eukaryota > Viridiplantae > Streptophyta > Magnoliopsida > Poales > Poaceae > Triticum > Triticum monococcum. The sequence continues at coordinate 306,138,377 of CM067844.1, read as the reverse complement.
CCAAGCTAGTATCGTACTAGGTAATCAATAATGTCCTTTCCCATATAAGGGTAGAGTGGTTGCGCATGTAAGGTTGGGATAACGGTCGCAACTTAAACCAATCCGTTTTTGAAAGCAACACACACACACACTTGCCTCGGTACACCACTTCGTCATTAAGTGGTTACCCATCTTATTTTCTCCCTCGGGCATAAGTGGCACCCGACGGGGTTTTCGAAAAGTCCTTTGAAAATACTTTGTCTCCATCACTATACATATTCCCGTCCCTTTTTGCGTAGCACTACTTTAGCATCCTATCTACTCCCACCGGCATAACCCTCATAGAAAGGTAGGGTCATGCATCATGCAAGTGTCAACGAGAAAAGCAACGGAGGCAAACCACCCCAAGTGGTCACCATTTTATCATGACTCGATGCAAGCAATAAAAGTGCCATATGACATGCATAAAAGGGGTTTCTTAGACAAGGTCAAAGGGTTGCCTGCCTTGGTCTTCAAAGTCTTCAAGTCCTTCTCCTTCTTATCCAACTACTTCGTCAAATACGTGATCTATTCCCCGCAAGAAAATAACGAGAAAATAAGGCAATAGTAAAACAGAAAAACCAAAGTGCTCAGAAAAATGTCAACTCATTTTTGTTAAATACTAGGGTGAAAACTAAGAAGGCGAAAATTCCTAGTTTTGGATTTGGAGTAGCGGAATAGGAGAAATGGATTTACAAAGGTATATTTAAATGCTTAAAATCACATTTAAATATTTACAGTGAAGAAAAGGTTGTTGGATTTGAATGAAAGTTGCACCATTAAATAGGCTGCAATACTTTAGGAATTTAGGAATTGGAATTAATTTATTTGGACATATATTTTATCCTGTGGAATTTTTGGAAAAGTGACAGAAAAAGAAAAAGAAAAGGGCCCTGTGCCTCCTGGGCCAGAACAGCCGCAGGGTAGCAGGCCCAACCAGAGAGGCGGCCCAGCGCACTGGTGCACGCGCGCGCGCCAGGTTTAAACCTGACGGGCGGGGCCCAGGCGTCAGCGAGAGAGAGAGGGGCGATGGAGAGGAGAGGCTGACAGGCGGGGCCCGCCTGTCATCTCTAACCCAACGACAGAGGGCGGACGAGCTCACCGGTGTCGATGTAGGGCATGGCGGGGTCGGGCAAGGGCACGGCTGGACTCAGCATCGAGTCGCCGTTCGGCTAGAGGTGGTTGCGGTCGCCGGGGTGGCCTGGTTCGCCGGCGATGAGGAGGCACGACGGAGGAGCTCCGGGTGGCGGTCGTTCCGGTCGACTCCGGCTGCAAACGAGGCGGGGGAGAGAGGGGAAATGATCAGTGGGAGGAGGCGGTTTCAGATCGGGGCAGAGGAGGAGTGGGGGACAAAGGCGTGGCGTGATGAGGACGTCGAGGCACCTCAACAAGCGCAAGGGCCAGGCCCGAGGTGGCCAGACGTTGCGGATTGGGGATGGCTACAGTGCGGGTGTGCACTGTAGCACGCTCTGGAGCATGCCAATTGCATGCCAGGGCATGCCTTTGGCTTGTAGGGCGCGGCCACTTGTGTCTAGGTTGTTTAGGGAGGAGTAAACAAAGGGGAGAGGGCCTTGGATGCCCTGGACAGCCAGTAGGAGAGGAGAGAGGTTGAGGGAGAGAGGGAAATGGGCTGTCCAGAGAGAAAAAATGGGGTTTTACCCCTCCAATATTTGAGGAATGACCAGAGGGGAGTTACTGGAGGTAGGAGAAGACTAGGAGGGGCTGTGGTAAAAAGATAGGGTCATGGAGATTAGTGGAAGTGGTCAAAAAGGTGGTTTTGGAAATTTTGCAGAAGGTGTTTGTTGTAGGTTTGGGCAAGTAAATTAACTCCACTTGACACGAGAATTAACAGGATCAAGTGTCACACATAATTGAGGTTGACCACCAAGTTTGAGTCCATTTTAAGAAAGTTGCCAATGCAACTTTTGTAAACCCTAGAAATCAGCAGAAATGGCTTTACCAAGATTTAGACATGCAAATCTATTCTCCTTGATGCACCACTTGGTGTAGTGTCATCATTTGAGGATTTCAATATGTCCACAAAAATTCAGATCAAAAGGACACACTTGGCAATGTAGAATTGTTCAAATTTGGTTCTGGACAGAAAGGGTTTTGGGGTACTTTGATCAAGATAACTTTCTCTCCAACTTGTGCCATTTGGTCTAGATGCATTATTACGCCATTTGAGCATGTGCACCAAGTTTGAGAGCATTTGGACATGTTTGAAAGTGCAAAAATGTTCAAACTTGAAAAAGGACAGAAGTGGTTTTGAGAGGGTTTCATGGGGTTATACTATTCTTCATGACATGGTACTTGGCAAGATCATCAAAAATGTCATATGTGACATGTTAGAATTTTCTTGGATTTTTATGAAAATATTTCCGGTTGAAATATTTCAAATCCTTGAAATGAGCAGAAATGGTTTTGGGGGGTTTTGTCCAATATTTTGATCATGACCATGTGTTGAAACTCATATATATGGAAAATATATGTCCATTGAGTCTCCCTAATTATTCAAAAAAAATTAAAGCTTTAAAATAATTTTAACCTATTAAAGACCATTTCTAGCCTTAAGAAAAAGCCTTTAAATCAAATAGGAAAATAACTTTTAAAATTATAATTTTGTGGTTTGTGGGTATCCTATATCTAAGAGGAGTCAAACATATTTTTGGAAAGATTTTTACTGCCCTGAATTAAGTACTTGCAGTACAAATCTTGATTCAGGGGTTTTTGGAAAACTAATTTTTGAAAATACTTTTTGGCTAAATTATTTTTGTAAGAAAATACTATATTGTACTATACACACGGCATGATCATTGGTTCAAGAGTTTGGAGCAAGGAGATGAAGTATAGGAGTTGGAGCATTTATTTGATTTTTAGAGCACTTGCAAACAACAGACAAAATCCAAACAAGGCAAGGTCCAAAACACTCAAAAGTTTTTGTCAAACCACATTTTCTCATGATTTATTAGCTTAAGTGTTGTGGCACGAAAATGAGGGTGTGACAATACCGTAGATGGGATAGCTGCCTTGCGAGGAGTATCCTCGGCACAGATGGGGGGACCGGTTTGAGGACGTACTCTCAGTTCCGTGCACCAGACCCGATGGGCATGTCACATCTTTGGGGGATCAAGTCCAAAGACCTCATCACAATCTCCCTGCCGGTATACCAAATGGTGTACAATACAAGCGGCCACTGGTGGCATCAAGACAAGATTGTGTCGTGTGCGTAAAGTGTACAACCTCTGCAGAGTGTAAAACTATTCGAATAGCCGTGTCCACGGTCATGGACAACACATGAATCTTTTTGATGTATGAGACCTGTTTTGCTAATTCCCTCTTTGCCCCTATTCTTGAAACCTATGAATAATGTGAGTTGATCGAGGATCCTCACTTTGATGAAAGTTATTCTGAGATAAAACATTTTTTTATCTAAAACTGTTTTTATCCAGCTACTCTATCTGGCAAACAAAATTAGCTTTACGCAAATGAGCCATACAGTCTTCCTTTGAAGCCACATGTAGCTATTAGGTCCTTCCCCGTGGGAGGCATGTTGAGTACGTAATGTACTCATGGCAATACTTTTGTTGAACAACAGAGATCTATGAAGACGAGGGCGTCGACTATGACTATTATGATGATCCTGAGGAGTGAGGACACGTTGACTACATCGACTGCTTGTGGCTGATACGGAGTCGCTACATATTTATATATTCCACTGTGTTTTTGGTTGTAATAAATGTCATGAGAGATTTCACTATGTATGCCTTGTGGCACGAGTTATTAAACTTATACTTATTTTATTGTTCTACAATGATACTATTTCGTTGTGTTGTTAATTTGATCCTGGATTGACAAATATACACAGGAGGGTCTGGAAATAGTTTCCTGGTTCTCACACTCGTCTGCTGTGAAACTCCCACATCTTCAACCCGCGCCTTGTTATCCCAATATTTTGACGCGCACGAAAACTCCCTCCTCATCCGAAATCGGTCCCGCAGCCCAGGCATGCGAAATCCCCGTTCTACCCCTCAGACGGAAATGTCGCCTCGACATTGGGTGGTGAAAATTAGTGGGGCTACACTCATAACTTACCCTGCATTTTGGACAAGTGCGTCCCTAAACCATGGCTTCCCCCTAACCCCCCCCCCCCCCCATTGATACACCGAGGCCGCCAAAACCCGCGAAACCCCACACTCCTCCGTCAACCTCCCGACCGCCGCCCAATGATACGTCTCCAATGTATCTATAATTTTTTGTTGTTCCATGTTGTTATATTATCATTCTTGTATGCTTTACAATTATCTTATAGAAAATTTATACCACTTTTTGGGACTAACCTATTGACATAGTTCCCAGTGCCATTTGCTATTTTTTGCTTGTTTTTTACATTGCAAAAAATCAATATCAAACGGAGTCCAAATGCAGCAAAACTTTTTGGAGATTTTTTTGGACCAGAAGACATCCAGTGGGCGAGATAAGAACCTATGGTTGCCCCGAGGGGGGCATAACCCACCAGGGCGCGCCTAGGGGTGTGCCCACCTCGGTGGCCTCCCGCACCGCCTCTTTGCTCTATAAATGCCCAAATATTCCAAAAACCCTAGGGGAGTCGACAAAATTTTATTCCAGCCACCGCCAGTTCCAAAACCGCGAGGTCTAATCTAGAGCCCTTCTACGGCACTTCGCTGGAGGGGAGAATCATCACCGGTAGCCATCTTCATCATCCCAGCGGCCACCATGATGAGGAGGGAGTAGTCCTCTCTCGGAGCTGAGGGTATGTACCAGTAGCTATCTGTTGTATCTCTCTCTCGTGTTCTTGAGATGGAACGATCTTGATGTAACACGGGCTTTGTTGTCATAGATGAATCATATGGAGTTTCCCCCCTCTCTATATTCTTGATGAAATGAGTTTTCCCCTTGAAGTTTTCTTATCGGATTGAGTCTTTAAGTATTTGAGAGCACTTAATATTTGTTTTGCATGAGGATATCAGTGGTGACATTGGGATATCTAATTGTGTTACTTGATCTTTATTATTGTGATCAACTTGCGGGCTCCATGACTTTAGGGCCTATGCATAGGGGTTGGCACACGTTCTCATCTTGACTCTCCGATAGATATTTGGGGCACTCCTTGGGAATCAAATAGATGAATATGAAATTGTGTGATATTGGAATATCTAGGGCTTTGGTTGATTTCCATCTTAAGGTGTTATTCTAAGGAATATCTAGGTGACATTGGAATATCTAGGTGACATTAGGGCTTTGGCTGATTTGCATATTAAGGTGTTATTCTAAGGAATAGCTTTGTGGTGGTTTCTTGCCCGACAACGATTTCTATACAACAAGTAATTTTGGAGTGAACTCTACACCGCACTTGACGGATTTGCATATGATTCAACTATGTCAACATTGTTGGGAGATCACACTACTGAATGTACGGACCCGACGCCTTGTTTCTAAGCATTGCAATATCGTTTCTTGCCCGTTTACTATTGGTTACCTTACTGTTTTTATAATTTCAGATTACAAAAACCAATATCTACTATCCATATTACACTTGTATCAACATCTCTTTGCCGAACTAGTGCACCTATGCAATTTACCATTCTATTGGGTCTGTTGGCGACACAATAGACTTTTTATTATTTGGTTGCAGGGTCATTGGAGAGATACCATCTTCATCCTACACCTCCCATGGATTGATAAACCATAGGTCATCCACTTCAGGGAAATTTGCTACTATTCTACAAAACTCTGCGCTTGGAGGCCCAACACGAGTTTACAAGAACAAGTTATGTAGTAGACATCAAGCTCTTTTCTGGCGCCGTTGCTGGGGAGGTGAGTGCTTGAAGGTATATCTTTAGACATTGCAATTGAATCTTTTAGTTTCTTGTTTTAGCACTAGTTTGCTTTTATAATAGAAAACTACAAAAATGGAGATTGGGTTACCTCAGGTTGAGAATAAGTATTCCTATAATTGTGCCCAATTGCTAGAAAAAGAATTCAGCAAAATGTATGGCATAAAAATGTTGGATGACGGGCATGATTGCAATGTTTCTAGTATTAATTCTTTGAATATCCATGATGTTAATGATGATTGCATTAGTCATGATAATGATGTCTCCTATAAGAATGTCAATTTTTGCGGAGTGAATTGGGAGTGCAAATGCACACCAAAAAGGGAAGATAGATTTTCTAAGAAGCATAAATATTTAGAAAGGAAAAAGTTGCAAGAGAGGCTAGATGATTGTGCTTAAAGATTTATTTTTTCTCACAATCCTTGTGAACTTTGCAATGAACATGGTCATTTAAATCTCCAATGCAAATTGTTTCATGATCAAATCGTGTCCAAAAATTGTGATAACTTGATTACCCTTGAGCAACACAAAAGAGCTTAGTCACCTTTTGGGGTATGAAGAAATGAAACATATAACTGAGGGTATTCCAAAATTTAATCTTAAGAGATTTCTTGATTTTGATCTAGAGGAAATTTAATCTCGGGACACTCCAATCATACTCGGAATCCCGGTGCACAAGACATTCCGACAATGGTAAAACCAAGCCCGCAAGACCACCTGGTGTGTCGATACCCCGATAGTAGCCGTGCGTATCTCATTCCCAGGACAACACCATCTATGCTAAGTGGACGGTAGCCAAAATACCATCGAGTTGCCCCGAGGCGGCACCGCCAACTGCTAGGTAGGTGGACCAACACTCATGAGGAGCACTGGCCCGAGGGGTTGATTAAGAGACCTGGGGGGCCAGCAGGTCCCTATGCAAGTTTTAGTTGTTATTAGGAAAATGGTAAAACCAATGCTCGGTCTTGCTGGAAGAGTTTTATTCAAAGCAAACTGTCAAAAGGGGCCCATAAACCCTCATCATGTTAGCGATGCAAAATCAAGGAACATAACTCCGGTATGACGGAAACTAGGGCGGAAAGAGTGGAATAAAACACCAGGCAAAAGGCTGAGCCTTCCACCCTTTACCAACTATATAGACGCATTAGTTAAATAAGAGATATTGTGATATCCCATGATATCCATGTCCCAACATGGAACAACCTACAACTGCACCTTCAACTACCAACGCTACAAGAGGGGCTGAGCAAAGCGGTAACATAGCCAAACAAATGGTTTGCTGGGATGGTGGAAAAGGTTAAGGCTACCATGGCAAATTGGGAGGCTTGATAAACAAGTGTTAGGTAGCGTGACATAGCGATAGCATCGAGACAACTAGCATAGCAAATGTAGTAGTGAGATCCAAGGTAACAGTCATCTTGCCTAAAATCCCGCTAGGAAGAAGACCGGATCCATGAAGAAGACGAACCAACGTAGTTGAACGAATCCACACAATCGCAATGTTATAGGAACTATCGAGAAGAAGCAACACTGGAAATAAGCAAACAACATGGTAAATTCGGGCTTGCGATGCTCTTTCCCCGCTAGTGGCCCGTCCTTCACAAGCTTCTCCGCATCCAGCCTGCCCAAGTGCACCTTAGCACGGGCAAAGGCCCTACGGGCACCTTCAATATAGACAGAGCGCTTGATAACTTTGAGCCTTGGACAGGCCTCCACCAGCCGCCGCACCAGCCCGAAATAGCTCCCAGGCAGAGCCTCTCCAGGCCACAGCCGAACTACGAGGCCCTTCATGGCCTGTTCGGCTGCCTTGTGGAGCTCGACCAGTTGCTTCAGCTGGTCGCTCAGGGGCACGGGGTGTCCGGCCTCAGCATACTGAGACTAGAACACCTTCTCCGTCGAGCTGCCCTCCTCGGCTCGATAGAATGCGGTGGCATCGGATACACTCTGGGGAAGATCTGCAAATGCCCCTGGAGAGCTCCGGATTCAGGTAAGTATCAAGTAACTCACGTTTATGTGTTTACTTTGCATAAAGAATGCCTTACCCGCCGCTATCTTCTTCACCTCATCCAACTCCTGGAGGGTCTTTTGGGATTCGACCTTGGCAGATTTGGCATGTTCAATAGCCACTGCAAGCTCGGACGCTTGCGTCTTCAAGTAACGCTCCAAACTCTCATGTTTTTCCATGAGAGCCTGGAGCTCTTGCCGCACCTTGCCAACCTCGGCCTCATACTTCTCCCGCTCGGTGCACTCCGAGGCCGAATTCTTCTCGGCCTCGTCCAGCACTTGCTTAAGGGTCACCACCTCAGACGTGGCCCCTACAATAGCCACGATAATCCTGTCATTTTTTGCAATTGCACCTTATATATATATATATATATATATATATATATATATATATATTTAACAAGGTATTTCTTACCTTCATTGTCCTCGAGCTGCTTCTTGGCATGCTCGAGCTCTTGCTCGGACCTTTCGAGGTCCTGCTTTAGCGTGTCCACTTCCGCAGTCAGTGCGGCGGACGCAAGCAGGGTAGCCTACACATGCATATTGATTCATTTTTGTTAGACTCCTGCGAATTCTATTTGATCCTCTATTCGGCTTTTCTTCCCGAACGCCAAACAAAGCATCAGGGGCTACTGTCTATGTGGTACTATTATTTACACTTTCTTTACTTACCTCGAAGCCTGTCAAAAGGCTAGTACAAGCTTCAGTCAGTCCGTTTTGTGCGGATTGAACCTTCTGGACCATCGCACTCATAATAGCGCGGTGCTCCTCATCGATGGAGGCGCCTTGGAGCGCCTCCAGCATATTGTCCGGCGCCTCCGGTTGGACGGAGGCCGCCGGCACGGTGGACTTGCTCCTCTTGGAAGGAGGTCCCCCGCCGGACTTCGGAACCTTTGAAGGTTCCAGAGCGGTGTCCGACCTAGAGCCGGACATGGAGCCCTGGGGGTTTCATCCCCTTTACTCCTGGAGTGCGGGAGGTCGCCTTGCGGCGCCTCTGGGACCACCTCCTCCCTGCTTGGAACCTGTTGGGACAACACCTTAGTGTCGTCCGTAGGGAGGGGGGAGGAAGCCGTCGGAAGCGAGTTCACATCCGACGAGTCCAGTGAGCCGCTCGACGACGCGTCGAGACGGTCTTTGGGTGGGCTGCATAAGCATATTCGACATAAGGGAAAGCTTTGCAATAAACGAATACTATGAATTACTCCGGTATCCGGATACTTACGATTTTGCCAGGGGCTTGGCCCTGGGCTGCCACTCATCTCCGCCGTCGTCGGCATCGGCGGAGTAGTCCGGAGGAAGGGTTTTCCCCTTCTTGGACCCTCCGGCCTCCTTAGAGAGGGCGGCCTTCCTTTTATTCTCTCCTCCCGCTGGAGGGGGAGAGGTTTCTTCATCTTCCTCCTCGTCTTCGCGAGAGGAAGGCGCTTTGGGACCGTCGGATGATGAATCCGACACCTCCTGGCGCCGGGCGCTCTTTCGAGTCCCCGTGGCCCTTTTCGTGGCCTTCTTCTCTAGCACCACATAGGGCACCGGAACCAGCAGCCTCGCCAAGCGAGCGTTCGCTGGGCCTTCGGGCAAAGGGGCCGAACAGTGAATCTGTCCGGACGTCACCTGCCAATCCTGTCAGATGAAAGGGAGCTTAGATCCTGCATAGAGTCAAACTATGGAAAACTGATACCCTGTAAAAGCAAAAAAATAGCTTACCGCGAGCGCGTGACGCTGCGCGCTGAATCCGCGATCCTCGGTAGCGGATGCGTGAGCCTCGGCGCCCTTGAAAAGCATCCTCCAGGCATCTTCGTACGTTGTGTTGAAGAGCCTGTTTAGAGTTTGATGCTACGTCGGTTCGAACTCCCACAGATTGAAGGCCCGTCGTTGACACAGGAGGATCAGGCGGATGAGCGTAAACTGGACTACGTTGACAAGCTTGATCTTCTTGTCCACCAGGGTTTGGATGCATGTTTGGAGTCCGGTCAGCTCTCCTTTTGTACCCCAAGACAGGCATGTCTCCTTCCAGGAGGTGAGCCGCATAGGGGGGGCGGTTCAAAACTCAGGGGGTGCGACCCATTCGGCGTCGCGCGGCTCGGTGACGTAAAACCACCATGATTGCCACCCCTTCAGGGTCTCCACAAAGGAGCCCTCGAGCCACAGGACGTTGGCCATCTTGCCAACCATGGCACCGCCGCACTCCGCCTGGCTGCCGCGCACCACCTTTGGCTTGACGTTGAAAGTCTTAAGCCATAGGCTAAAATGGGGGCGGATGCGGAGGAATGCCTCGCACACGACGATAAACGCCGAGATGTTGAGGACGAAGTTCGGGGCCAGGTCGTGGAAATCCAGGCCGTAGTAGAACATGAGCCCCCGGACAAATGGATGCAGAGGGAAGCCCAGTCCGCGGAGGAAATGGGGGAGGAATACCACCCTCTCATGGGGCCTAGGAGTGGGGATGAGCTGCCACTTTTCGGGAAGCCGGTGCGCGATGTCGCTAGCCAGATATCCTGCCTTCCTCAGCTTTTTGATGTGTCCCTCCGTGATGGAGGAGACCATCCACTTGCCTCCCGCCCCGGACATGACTGGAGAAGGTTGAGGTGGTAGTGCGGACTTGGGCGCTGGAGCTCGAGTGCGCAAGAATGGATAGGCAAAGGATGAATAAGGCGTGGGTGAAAAGGTGGATCCTTATCCCCTTATATGGGTGGACGCGACTACATGTCCCCACCAGCCTGGTAAAACTTGCTTATCTCCAAGCGCCATAATCAAAGGCGCGGTTGGGTTACCCACGCCCGTATTGATGAGAATCCCGGAATAAGGGGGCACGATCTGTGCTTTGACAAGACGTGCCAAGGAAGACGCCTCGCATGACGCACTGAGGTGGGATAATTAAATGACTCAGATGAAGGCTTGGCCGTGGTGTGTCTCACCACGGAATACATTAGCAGATTAGATTTGTGTAAATATTATTCTCTCTATGGCAATATGTGGAAAACTTATTTTGCAGAACCGAACACTATCTTTGTGTTTAAAATCTTCTATGAAGTACTTGGAGGAGGAACTCGCCTTGCAATGCCGAAGACAATTTGCGTGCCAGACTCGTCGTCATTGAAGCCTGGTTCAGGGGCTACTGAGGGAGTCCTGGATTAGGGGGTGTTCAGATAGCCGAACTATGCCTTCAGCCGGACTCCTGGACTATGAAGATACAAGATTGAAGACTCCGTCCCGTGTCCGGAAGGGACTTTCCTTGGCATGGAAGGCAAGCTTGGTGATACGGATGTTCAGATCTCCTACCATTGTAACCGACTCTATGTAACCCTAACCCTCTCCGGTGTCTATATAAACCGGAGGGTTTTAGTCCGTAGGACAACATACACGTCAACAATCATACCATAGGCTAGCTTCTAGGGTTTAGCCTCTCTGATCTCATGGTAGATCTACTCCTGTACTACCCATATCATCAATATTAATCAAGTAGGACGTAGGGTTTTACCTCCATCGTGAGGGCCCGAACCTGGGTAAAACTTTGTGTCCCTTGCCTCCTGTTACCATCCGGCCTAGATGCACAGTTCGGGACCCCTACCCGAGATCCGCCGGTTTTGACACCGACACTTACCTTGAATGTACTTGATGACATAAGGAAAAGACTCAATAAATTCACTCCATTTAGCATGTCGCTTGTTCAACTTGGTTTGGCCCTTAAGATACTTGAGCGTTTCATGATCGGTCTGAATGATAAACTCATGAGGGCGAAGATAGTGTTCCCATTCATGCAAAACTAGGACTAAAGCATACAGCTCTTTTTCATAGATGGGGTGATTGAGTTGCGCGCTGGAGAGTTTCTCACTAAAGTAAGCTATGGGGAGCTTCTCTTGTGTTAAGACACCTCCTATGCCATTACCACTAGCATCGCAATGAATCTCAAAGGGTTTGTCAAAGTTGGGTAATGCAAGCACGGGAGCATGAGTAAGAAAATTCTTAAGCTCATTGAAAGTGGTATCTTGGGATGTTCCCCAAACAAAAGGCGCATTCTTCTTGCTCAAAGCATGCAAAGGCAAAGCAGTGGTGCTAAAATCTTTCACAAAGCGATGATAGAAACCCGCAAGTCCAAGAAAACTACGCACTTGATTCAAGTTGGTTGGTTGTGGCCAAGTCTTGATAGCATTGATCTTGGACTCATCAACATGAACACCCTTAGAGGAAACAACAAAACCCAAGAAAATGAGCTCGTCAATGCCAAAAAGGCATTTCTCCATATTAGCATAGAGGCGCTCTTTTCGAAGAGTTTGCAAAACGGTTCGAACATGGGTGAAATGATCTCTAAGAGATTTGCTCTAAACAAGGATATCATCAAAGTAGACCACAACAAATATACCAATGTAAGGGAGAAAGACATGATTCATAAGACGCATAAAAGTACCCGGTGCTTCCGAGGGACCCATAGGCATGACTAACCACTCATACAAGCCAAACTTGGTTTTCAAAGCGGTTTTCCATTCATCACCATCTTGTATGTGGATTTGATAGTAACCACTCTTAAGATAAATTTTGGAAAAGATAGTGGCACCATGAAGTTCATCAATCATATCATCCAGGCGTGGAATGGGATACCTATAACGAACAGTGATAGCATTGATAGGTCTACAATCGGAGCACATGCAAAAGCTACCGTCTCGTTTTGGCACAAGAATGACCGGGACGGCACAAGCGCTCAAACTTTCACGCACATGTCCATGGTCTATGAGATGCTTTACATGCCTTTGTATTTCTTTGGTTTATTCGTGGTTGATGCGGTAGGGAGCTTTGTTCGAAAGCGGTGCTTCGGGGATGAGGTCAATGCGGTGCTCAATGCCTCATAGTGGAGGTAGTCCCAGAGGTAGCTCGTCGAGGAAAACATCGTGATATTCATGCAAAAGAGAAGACTACACTAGAGGAAGAGTGTGAGAAGTGTTAGTTTGTGGTGCATTGTCCTTGCACACAAGGACATAGTGTAGGACACTAGATGGGTTCTCACACACTCCTCTTATCTCACATTTGGTGGCAAATAGGACTAAGTTCTTATTTTCGCTCATCGTGGTGGTGTTCGACTTGGGCTTGTGGCGCTCACTCCCTTTTTGGTGGCTCGCTCTCTCACTATGATATCCAGATGGGTGGCTTGCTTGTCGGCGATCACTTGGCTTGGCGACATTGGACGTAGGACGTACTCCTTTCCCTTCATCTTGATGATGTAGTGGTCCGATCGGCCGTTGTAGATGACTCCTCTATCAAATTGCCATGGGTGTCCAAGAAGAAGGTCGCAAACGGTCATTGGAACAATGTCGCACTCCAAGGTGTCTTCGTAGGCGCCAATTTTGAAGGAGACTTATACTCGATGCTCGACTTGGATAGTGCCGGAGTCGCTAAGCCATTGCACTTTGTATGGATGTGGATGCTTCGTCTTGGGCAATTGGAGCTTGGAGCAAAGTTCTTCACTTGCGAGGTTATGAAAACTCCCTTCATCGATGATGACCTTGACGGATCGTCCATTGATGCCGGCCTTGGTGTGGAATATGTGGCATCTTTGGTCTTCTTCTTGGTGATGTTGGAGAGTCAAGACTTTGGAGACAACAAGAGCGGGACTTGAATCTTCATCGCAAAAGACTTGTTCCTCTTCATCGTTCACTTGCCAGTGCATGGCGACTTGCTCAAGAGCGTCCATTTCTCCTTCACTCATCGAGTCGTAGGTGCCGTCTTTGTTGAGGATCATGGTCCGCTTGTTGGTGCACTCATAGGACTTGTGGCCTCGGCCTCCGCATGTGAAACATTTGAAGGAACTTGTCTTGACCATCTCATCTGTTGGAGTGGATGATGATGAAGCTCTCGGCTTGAAGTTTCTTGTAGTAGGAGGAGGACTTGGAGTTGACGAAGCTTTCTTGGAACTCGACTTGTCGATGTTGCTTATAGAAGGCTTGATAGATGGTGTTGGACTCGTTGAAGCTTGGTTGTTGGAGAAGCCATAGGAGTTGGATGAGAACTTGGCATACATGAAATCGTCTTGCACTTGATGTTCCACCTTTTTAGCTTGATGCACTAGCTCGATGAGGTTCGAGTATGGTTGAAAGTCAGCGATATTCTTGATGTTGAGTCCATTCAAGAAACGTTCCATAGTTTGCTCATCGTCTTCCATGACATTGTCTCTTATCCTGGCAATCTCCATCTCCTTGTAGTACTCTTCAACGCTCTAGGTTCCTTGCTTGAGTAGTTGGAGTTTCTTGAAGAGGTCGCGGTTGTAGTAGGTAGGCACAAAGTGTGCTCTCATGACATCCTTCATTTGCGCACAAGTAGTGATGGGTGGTTCACCTCTTGCCTCTTGGTGCTCGATGACTTGTTCCCACCAAATGAGGACATAGTCTTGGAATTCAAGGGATGCCATCGCGATCTTCTTCTCTTCGTTGTAGTTGTGCAAACCGAAGATTTTGTCAACCTTCAATGCCCATGAAAGGTACTCTTCGGGATCATTGCTTTCGTTGTACTTGGGCATGATGAACTTGAGCTTTCCGTAGGGTTGCTCTTCATTGTGTTGGAGTCGAGGATGATGACGCCCGTGTTGTGGATGATTGTCAAGCTTGTGTCGCTCTTGGTGAGGAGGATTATCAACCTCGTGTTGCTCTTGATGTTCTTGGAGATCTTGTGGAGGCGCTTGTCGAACTCGAGGACGAACTTGAGGAACATGAAGGTGCACACGAGATTGATGTCGTCGTTCATGAAGTTCTTCACGAAGTGCTTCCTCTTGTTCACGAACTTGTCAGCCTCAGTTGGCTACGGCTCGACTTGAATCTTGGAGGGCTAGTTGCACCTCGAGTGCTTGAGCTTCACGTAGTTGTTGTTCTTGGTGTTGTGCTTCTGCATCTTGTGCAACTTGGTGTAGACGCGCTCGCTCCTCCCCTTCATGTTGGCGTTGTCGTTGCTGTTCTCGTGCTAGCTCAAAGGCCTCTTTGGTTTGACATTGTCGGCGCTCTTGAGAGTCAGTGTCGTGTAGAGGATTGAGGCTTGCTTGACGATCATTGCGTGCGGCACGGCGAAGAGTGTTTGATATCGGTGTACTTGAGCCAGAGAGGGTGAAGTCGAGTGTCGACTTGAGCGGGTCCTTCTTGATGAAGACGAAGTGTAAGAAGAGCGGCTGAGCAACAAAGCGCGAATCTCGTCCATCCTTGCGTCATTCTCTTGCTTGTGATCGTCGAGCTTGTGGTCGAAGTAGTCCCTTGTACGTTGCTCAAAGAGTCGCAAGTCGGCGGCGAGGTTGTCGATGCATTCACTCATTGCTTGTTGCTCTTGACGCAAAGCACGTTGTGCACCAAAGAGGTGGCTCTTGGTGACGTAGGGGTTCATGTCGTCATCGTGCTCAATGAAGAGTGGGTTGGTAGAAGTACTTGTCCTATCCATTATTCCAAGACAAATGTGAGTGGTAGAAAGAGAAGAACGAATACCAAATGTACAATGATCGAAGTTGAAAGTGGATCGATGATTACTCCAATATAGGACAAGGAAATTGCACAATTGGTACTAGCTCTTGTCGGTTTCTCACACCTACACAAGTAAAAGCTTATGGTGGAGCTTGGTTAGGATGGTGGCACAAAATTTGATGCAATTGCAAGTGAGCTTCACTAATGTTGGAAAAGATTCGCAAGATGCAATGTAACAAGTAGACCAAGCATATAAGGTACACGGAAACACACACACAAAAAGATAAGTGGGGTCGTGCAACCAAGTGTGAGCCAAAACATGGAATGCACAAAAATGCTCTTGTCGCACAACACTAGAGAGACGCTATCACGATTGCACAATAGGCGGATACAAAGAACTTGTGCACAACCTACTTAGAAAAAATGCAACGACTTCTAGCCCAAGTATGCTCTATGCAAGGTGTTTCTATGATATGATCCAAGATGATCGAGTATGACAATCTTAATGTTGTATGATGCTATGGTACATGCTTAAAACCTCGTTGCTTATCTTTCCTCCTTGCTTAAAAGCTTGTCTGGCTCTTTAATGTTTGAGCTCTTTTCTCATGCAATGCTTGACGAACCAATATAGCAATTGTGTATGCGATGACAACTTTGTGACACAAGAGATGATACCAATATATGCAACAATGATGTATGTATGCTATGGTAAGTATGATCACTAATTTGCACAAGTCTCGTTGCTGGCAATACTCAATGGCTAGTCTCGATGGGTAAGCAACTATAATGCCCTCGATGCGGCTATATCTCCTACGTGTCGAAGCACGACTTAGAGGCATAACCGCATTGAAAGCAATGTCGCAAGTAAGGTAATCTTCACAACAACCCATGTAAATATATAAAAGGGGAAAGGATACATAGTTGGCTTACACTCACCACGTCACACAAATAAATGAATAACATTACAATCATCCAATACACTCATGGTCCGACTACGGTACCAGAATAAAAGATCAACCCCAACATGCGACATAGTCCCCGATCGCCCCAACTGGGCACCTCTACTGATCATCTGGGAAAGACACATTGTAACAATGAGAGGCTTCACCGAACTCCCACTTGAGCTCAAGCGCATCATCTGGAACGGTATCATCGGTCCCTGCATCTAGTTTGGAAGTAATCTGCGAGTCACGGGGACTCAGCAATCTCGCACCCTCGCGATCAAGACTATTTAAGCTTATAGGTAAGGCAAGGTAATATGTGCAGCTATAGCAAGCGACTAGCATATATGGTGGCTATCCTGTTCGCAAAAGAGAGCGAGAAGAGAAGGCAAAGCATGAATGAAGAAATATAGAACAACCTACGTCAAACATTACTCCAACACCGTGTTCACTTCCCAGACTCCGCCGAGAAGAGACCATCACGGTTACACACGCGGTTGATTCATTTTAATTAAGTTAAGTTTTATGTTATCTACAACCGGACATTAACAAATTCCCATCTGCCCATAACCGTGGGCACAGCTTTCAAAAGTTCAAATCCCTGCAGGGGAGTCCCAACTTAGCCCATCACAAGCTCTCACGGTGAAGGATATTCCTTCTCCCGAGACATTCCGATCAGGCTCGGCATCCCGGTTTTACAAGACATCCTCGACAATGGTAAAACTAAACCAGCAACACCACCCAGATGTGCCGACAAATCCCGATAGGAGCTGCACATATCTCGTTCTCAGGCTAGCCCAGAGTTGGCCTGGTAGCCCCAGACATCGGTCAGTTGGACAAACACTTAGAGAAGCACTGGCCAGGGGGGGTTAAAATAAAGATGACCCTTGAGTCTGCGAAACCCAAGGGAAAAAGGCTAGGTGGTGAATGGTAAAACCAATGTTGGGCATTGCTGTAAGAGCTTTATTCAAGGCGAACTGTCAAGGGGTTCCCATTATAACCCAACCGCGTAAGGAACGCAAAATCCGGGAACATAACACCGATATGACGGAAACTAGGGCGGCAAGAGTGGAACAAAACACTAGAAAAAGGCCGAGCCTTCCACCCTTTACCAAATATATGGGTGCATTAAGATAACAAGATAATATGTTGATATCCCACCAATAAACAATGTTCCAAAAAGGAACGATCTCCAATCTTCACCTGCAACTAGTAACGCTATAAGAGGGGCTGAGCAAAGCGGTAACATAGCCAATCAACGGTTTGCTAGGACAAGGTGGGTTAGAGGTTTGACATGGCAATTTGGGGGGCATGATAAGCAAGTGGTAGGTATCGTAGCATAGGCATAGCAAAAGAGCGAGCAACTAGCAAGCAAAGATAGAAGCGATTTCGAGGGTATGACCATCTTGCCTGCAAAGTTGTCAGAGTTGACTTGATCCTCATAAGCAAACTCAACGAGCTCCTCATGAGCGAACTCGTCTCCCGGCTCTACCCAAACAAAACAAACAAGCAAAAGGAACACAATCAACCACGTGCAATGCTCAAACAACATGATGCGAACATGGTATGCTATGCGGGATGCGATATGTGATGCATATGCAAGATTTGACAAGGAAAGATTGAACCTGGCCTCAACTTGGAAATCCAAGAGTGCCACTAGAAAGGTGAGGTGATTTCGGTTGAAATCGATATAAAGATCACCGGAATCGGATGCACGGTTGGAAAATGGCAAGCAAAACAAATATGACACCGGTCTACGATAAACAGCAAGTAGCCATCTAAATGCATCAAGATAATTATGCTGCAACACTCAAACATGACAACAAAATACATGGCAAGAATCCACTCATGATGCTTGACAAAAGGTGAACACTGAGCTACAGCTAATTCATCCAATAACAGGTTCAAACAAGCATGGCAAAAGTGCAAATGACAACAGGTTTCAGACTTAGTGAAATCAACACAAGTCTGGAATTTAACAGCTGGTAGCGCACTTTGGAGCACGAAAACTATATGCTACAGGAACTTAACATGGCAAATCAAGGCATGGCATGAAGCTACTCAAAGCACTTAACAAAAGTCCCTTAGTGACGTTGAGCCAAAAGGGATGAGAAAATACAATTGCAAGCATGTGAAAATGGCAAAAACATAAACAGATTACAGACTTAGTGAAAAACTGGAGCATGCAAATCGGTTAACGAGTAGGCATGTTTACGAGCTCGATGCACTCACTACAGAGCATGGCATGAAAAACTAAGAATACACCCATCAAGAATGCGTATCATAGAAGCTATAGATGGCAAGAACAACAACATAGCATGCACGGATCAATAGCAACATCCTCGGCCAAATCGCTAACAAGTCAACAATCTGCCAGGATTCACGAAATAGCAAAAGTAGATCTCGATTGACTCAAGCTAGGTTGCTCCATAAATGCAAACAAATACATGGATGGATAGAGCACCACAATGTTAACAAAACATCCTTACTGATCATCCTCAAAAGAGGCACGGATCACTAGGAAACAACATGAACATATGGCATAATGACAAATTAGGACAAGGACTTAGAGAAATTCTAATTCCCTGAAATCAGCATTAACGAATGCACTACTTTGCAAGCTTGTGCTAGTCACCACACATATCACACAAATACATGGTAAGCACCTCTGTAAAGATGGCATGGCATATAACAAAACTCATGTAGAGCTCAGGAGCATATCATGCACACATTAATCATGGCAAAAATGACCAATAGCTATTTGATGAAACAGATATGACAATTATATCACATAGCCCTCTTCCAACAGCATTTCGGACATCAAGATGAGCTCAAATGAAAATGATGCAATGATATGAAATGATGTACTCTCTGAGACGAACATTTTGATATGCTACACGTGCAAATCGGAGCTACGGATGCGGAGTTATGCCATGATGAAGATTGCATAAAAAATAATTGAGCGAGAGGGAAAGTCAACCCCGGATCTAGGGTTACTGTAGCAGCGGTTGATCCATATCCGGATCGTGGCGCGGAAGCCGAGGATGGCCAGGGTTGAGCTCGCCGGAGTTGGCCGGGTCCTCGCCGGAGAGGGACGCGGGGTCGCCGGGTAGCCGGACTTGGCGCGGACGACAAGGGGGCGACGAGGCGGTGACCTGCGGCGGCGTCGGGTGGAAGCAGCACGGCGGGGAGCTTGCCGGGGCAGAGCTTGGCTCCGGCCGACGATGGCGATGCGGGGCGATCCGGCAAGAGGAGGCGGGGAGGCGGCGCGCTCGCGGAGGAAGAGGCGCGGGGCGGCGCTCGCGTCAGTCCCGGGAGGGCCCCACACGGGCCACGCGGCCCAGCGCGGGCAGAAGCAGCAATGTGGGGCGTGCGGGACACGTGGCGCCCCCGGATTGGCGGCGGCGGTGCGTCCGACTAGGGCGGACGTTGTTCGGCTGCGGAGAGGGGTTTTTTCTAGGGTTAGGGGGAAGAAGACCCGAAATGGAGTGTGGTTTTCGGCCACGCGATCGTGATCGAATGCTCTAGATGATGGAAGGGTCTTTGGTGGGTTTTGGGCCAGTTTGGAGAGGTGTTGGGCTACAACACACACGAGGCCTTCTCGGTCCCTCGGTTAACCGTTGGAGTATCAAATGGAGTCCAAATGGTACGGAACTTGACAGACGGTCTACCGGTAGTAAACCAAGGCCGCATGACAAGTCTCGATCCAATATGGAAATGTTTAACCCCCACACATGAAAAGAGGTAGAAAGGACCACTGGAGGAGATAGGAGCGCCAGAATGCGAAACGGACAACGGGGAAAATGCTCGGATGCATGAGACGAACACGTATGCAAATGCAATGCACATGATGACATGATATGAGATGCATGACAAAGTCAACAACACACGGAGGCAAAAACCCAAACCTGAGGAAAATAAAATAACTTAGGCCTGAAACAACAATAGTTGGGATACATATAAGGTAAATTACATCTGGGGTGTTACAACACTCCACCACTATGAAAGGATCTCGTCCCGAGATCTAGGACTGGAAAAACGCCGGGTACTCAGAACAGAGGTGATCCTCGCGTTCCCAGGTGGCTTCACAGTCGGAATGGTGCGACCACTTGACTTTGAGGACTTTGATTGACTTATTGTGAGTCTTGCGCTCAGTTCTTCAAGAATCACCACTGGGTGCTCATGATAAGAAAGGTATTCTTGGAGATCAATGTCTTCGAAGTGGACGGTGCGATCAGGGGTCTTGAAGCACTTGCGGAGCTGAGAGACATGGAACACGTCGTGCACGTTTGCAAAGTTGGATGGAAGCTCGAGTTGATAGGAGAGATCGCCTCTCTTGCTGACGATCTTGAAAGGACCCACGTATCTAGGGGCAAGCTTCCCTTTCATACCGAAGCGACGAGTACCTTTCATTGGAGAGACGCGGAGGTAAACATGGTCTCCGATCTCGAAAGCCAAATCACGATGCTTACTATCATAGTAGATCTTCTGGCGCGATTGCGCTGCTTTGAGGTTATCACGAATGAGCTTGCACATTTCCTCTGCCTCTGTGGTCAAGTCATTTCCAAGAAGTTGATGTTCACCGGTCTCTGACCAATTAAGAGGAGTACGGCACTTCATGCCATAGAGAATTTCGAATGGGGCCTTGCCCGAACTTGCTTGAAAACTGTTGTTGTAGGAGAACTCGGCATATGGAAGACAATCTTCCCACTTCATGTCGAAAGAGATAACGCAAGCCCTGAGCATATCTTCAAGAATCTGATTGACACGCTCGACTTGACCGCTAGTTTGAGGATGAAAAGCTGTGCCGAAGCGGATGTTGGTGCCCATGGCCTTCTCAAAAGAATCCCAAAACTTGCAGGCAAAGATGCTGCCATGGTCTGAAGAGATCAACTGTGGAATGCCGTGTAGAGAGACAATCTGAGAGGTATACAACTCCGCCAATTGAGCTGCAGTGATAGACTCTTTGATAGGCAGAAAGTGAGCCACTTTAGTGAGTTTGTCGATGACAACGAATATAGCATCATTGCCACGCTTGGACTTTGGAAATCCCTTCACGAAGTCCATCTCAATGTGGTCAAACTTCCATTCTGGAATGGCAAGAGGTTGGAGGAGATCAGCTGGTCATTGGTGTTCTGCCTTCACTCTTCTGCATACATCACATTCATTCACGAACCGAGCAATCTTGCGCTTCATTCGAGTCCACCAATAAGCCTGCTTGAGGTCCTGGTACATCTTCGTACTCCCAGGGTGGATGGACAGGAGTGAATTGTGAGCCTCGTTCATAATGACTTTACGAAGGTCACCTTTAGGCACAACAATGAGTTCCTCGAAGAAGAGAGTATCCTTGTCATCAAGGCGATAACACTTGTACTTGGGTTGACTCTTGGCAATCCCAATCTTCACCTTTTTCACCATAGCATCAAGAAGTTGAGCCTCGCGAATCTGATCGTCCAAAGTAGGAGAGACTTGAAGGTTGGCGAGGAAATCTTGAGGAACAACTTGCAAATTGAGTTTGCGGAAAGCTTCACAAAGCACGGGTTGGTAATGCTTGAGAATCAGACTGTTGCAGTACGCCTTCCTGCTCAAAGCGACAGCAATCATATTGGCCTTGCCTGGAGTATATTTGATGCTCGGATTATACTCTTGAATCATTTCGACCCAACGAGTCTGCCTGAGGTTGAGATTAGGTTGAGTGAAGATGTACTTGAGACTCTTGTGGTCAATGAAGATGTCTAGTTTTCTTCCCAATAAAAGATGTCTCCAAGTCAAAAGAGCATGCACAACTGCCGCCAACTCGAGGTCATGAGTGGGGTAGTTCTTCTCGTTGGGCTTCAACTGGCAAGAAGTATAGGCCACAACTTTCTTCTCTTGCATCAACACTGCACCAAGACCTTGAAGAGAGGCATCACAGAAGACCTCGAACGGTTTGGATTCATCAGGAGGTGTCAGAACTGGAGCAGTGACCAATTTCTCTTTCAGGGTGTTGAAAGCGATGTCACACTCAGGAGACCAAACGTACTTGACATGCCTCTGGAGAAGGTTGGAAAGAGGCTTCGCGATCTTTGAAAAGTTCTCAACGAACCTTCGACGGTAGCTTGCGAGACCAAGGAAGCTGCGGAGTTGCATCAAGTTCAGAGGTTGTTCCCAATTCACAATTGCAGACACCTTCTCAGGATTCACCACTATGCCCTTGGCAGAGATGATATGCCCAAGATAGAGAACCTCATCGAGCCAAAACTCACACTTTGAAAACTTGGCGTAGAACTGATGTTCTCTGAGCTTATCGAGCACCAAACGCAAGTGCTTGGCATGATCTTCCTTGTTCTTCGAAAAGACCAGAATGTCATCAAGGTAGACCAAGACGAAGTCATTTGTGTAGGCGTTGAAGATGAAGTTCATCATGCGAGAGACAGTCGGTGAAGCGTTGATGAGGCCAAAAGACATGACAGTGTATTCATATGAACCATAGCTTGTTCTGAAAGCCGTCTTGGGAATATCTTGCTCACGGATACGAATCTGGTGATAGCCCATATGGAGATCAAGCTTGGAGAATACTTGAGCACCTTTGAGTTGTTCGAACAGCTCGTTGATGTTGGGAAGTGAGTACTTGTTCTTGATAGTCTTCTTGTTCAATGGACGGTAGTCAACACAAAGTCGGTCCATTCCATCCTTCTTCTTCACAAAAAGAACTCCACAACCCCTCGGAGAAGAACTAGGTCGGATGAGACCCATATGCTCTTGAATATCGAGTTGCTTCTTCAGCTCCTTCAACTCTTCAGGTCCAAGCTTGTAACGACGTTTGCAAACCGGTTCCGTGCCAGGCTCAAGATCGATGACGAATTCAACTGGCCGGTGCGGAGGCATTCCTGGAAGCTCTTCTGGAAAGACGTCTTGATATTCGCAAATGACTGGAATTTGAGAGATGGCATCCAGTTCACCCTTCTCATTGAGAGAAAACAGACAGATGGTATCATCACGAGCGGCAAAGACAATTACATCCTCAGACGAATGAGTCAATTGAATCTACTTGGCAGCACAATCAAGCTGCGCCTTGTGCTTAGAAAGCCAATCCATACCAAGAATAAGATCAATATCCAAGTTACCAAGGACCATTGGAGAAGAAAGAAACTTGTAATCGCCCAACGTGATAGTAACATCCGGAGCCATCATTTTGGTGTTCATGAACAAAGCCGAAGAAGAAACCGCTATCGGCTTAGGCAAATCAATAGTATGCACATCATGCATGGATGCAAAATGCTTCGATAAAAATGAGAAAGATGCACCAGTATCAAAAAGAACTCTTGCGGGAATGTCATTAACAGGAAGGTTACCCATAATCACATCTGGCGAGTCCTCTGCCTAAGCTGCGTTCAACAAGTTGACCTTAGCTGACTTGGGGTTATGCTTGACCATAGCTGTACTTGCCGATCTCACAGGAGGAGGAGGAGGGAGACGCCTCTGATTGAAGCATTTGTTGGCATAGTGACCCTTCTGTTGGCACTTGTTGCACGTGACCTCTGAAAGCGGACGGTGATACGGAGCACTCGATCTTGGAGCTTGAGACGAAGTCTGTTCTGAAAGCTAGGGTTGGGTGGGTGGGAAGATCCACTGCCACCTTTGCTCTTCTGCTAATAAGGCTGACGGAACGAAGGAGGAGGAAGCCAATACTTCTGCTGCTTAGCCACTTGACTTGAGGAAGAAGGAGTAGCATCTCTGACTCGCTTCTTGGAAGCATCGCACTTCTATTGAGCAGTCTCTTGCTTCATTGCCATGTTGTAAAACTCATCATACCTCTTGGGCTCAAAGAGAACGAGAGCTAGCTGGATTTCTTCTCTCAGACCACCCCTAAACTGGTATATCATGCTCTTCTCGTCAGGGACGTCCTGCTTAGCAAAATGGGCGAGCTTCTGAAACATCTTGTTGTACTCGTAGACAGACATAGAGCCTTGCTTCAGGTTGCGGAATTCCTCACGCTTGCTTTCAGCCACGCTCTGAGGAATATGATGAGCTTTGAAGTCTTGACGGAATTCATCCCAGGTAATCACACGGCCTCCTCTGGAATCTTTGTAAAGCTGAAACCATTCTGCAGCTTGGTCTTTGAGTTAGAAGGAAGCGAACTTGACAAAGTCCTCAGGCCTGACATTACTGCACTCGAAATGCTTGCATATGTCCACGAGCCAATCTTCAGCGTCTGTTGCCTCAACACAATTGCTGAAGGTCTTTGGCTGGTTAGCAAGGAACTGGTTGAGTGTAGCAAAGTGATTCTGATTGTTGCCTTGGCCCTGGTTTCCTTGATTGCGCTCTTGAAGAAGTTGCATGATCAGCTGCGTGTTTGCATTGGTAGCGGCCATCACAACTTGCCATGCCTTCGGAGGTGGAGGTGGTGGTGGCGGATCAGGATTCGGAGTCGTGCGCGTTGGAGGAGCCATCCTGAAGACATTGACATCCATTAGCACATTGACAGACAAATATTCAAGCTGAATCAAACGGGTTGAAATTGCAACATATATTCTTCACATCCGAACAAAATGAACGAATGCAATCCAATTGAAATGGTCACAAGCCACTTAGAATTGAGGTAGAAGAAAAACAACAAGGTACGGAACAAGAACGAATACTCAGTAAGGATCACCCAATCTCAAACCAAATATCCGCGAAGAAGAACTAGAGCTACAAGAATTCCCACCTATGAAACTCCCGAACCTTTTCAGTTATGTAATCAGGTGTTGGGGATATAGGGGAAACATAATATCTCACCCAAATCTAGCAAATCCTACATCCAGCTGTATTCATCCTTCAACACATAACCGAGAAAACTTCAGAAATCGTCTACCTCAACCTTCAAAAATCATCCGTTATACAAGTTATGGCAATACTCCCGAACTCCCGCCCTAGTACTGGGTGGCGTCGAGGTTATCTCAGAAACAACTACATAAAAGATATTTTCAATGTCGGCGAACCTAAACTCAGGTATTCCAGAACTGCAACGATAAAATTGTGATGACAACTCCTCGGAGCTAAACTCCCCGGGACACGGCCACAACCCCTAAATGACAGGAGGCACAAAGAACAATGTTCTCGTCACAATTCGATCGGAACGATTCCAAGATACCCGCGTGATACTAAATTTTTTTAGTGAAATTTGAGAAGAGAAGAGTCAAAAATCTACGTCAGGATGCCTTACCAGAGTGATGAAGGGACTGGGGAGTAAAAAGAATTCCTAGCTCTCCGATATATATAATCCTAAATGACTCAAAACATTTTTTTCTACACTCAACAATGCCAGCTATTCGATCAAGCAGGGGGGCTCCTAAGGTCGGGGAAGGCTCTTATTACCAACTTGTAATGCCCTCAATGTGGCTATATCTCCTACGTGTCGAAGCATGACTTAGAGGCATAACCGCATTGAAAACAATGTCGCAAGTAAGGTAATCTTCACAACAACCCATGTAAATATATAAAAGGGGAAAGGATACATAGTTGGCTTACACTCGCTACGTCACACAAATACATGAATAACATTACAATCATCCAATACACTCATGGTCCGACTATGGTACCAGAATAAAAGATCAACCCCAACATGCGACATAGTCCCCGATCGCCCCAACTGGGCACCTCTACTGATCATCTGGGAAAAACACATAGTAACGACGAGAGGCTTCATCGAACTCCCACTTGAGCTCAAGCGCATCATTTGGAACGGTATCATCGGTCCCTGCATCTGGTTTGGAAGTAATCCGTGAGTCACGGGGACTCAGCAATCTCGCACCCTTGCGATCAAGACTATTTAAGCTTATAGGTAAGGCGAGGTAATATGTGGAGCTGCAGCAAGCGACTAGCATATATGGTGGCTATCCTGTTCGCAAAAGAGAGCGAGAAGAGAAGGCAAAGCAAGAACAAAGAACTATAGAACAACCTACGTCAAACATTACTCCAACACCATGTTCACTTCCCGGACTTCGCCGAGAAGAGACCATCACGGATACACATGCGGTTGATTCATTTTAATTAAGTTAAGTTTCATGTTATCTACAACCGGACATTAACAAATTCCCATCTGCCCATAACTGCGGGCACGGCTTTCGAAAGTTCAAATCCCTGTAGGGGAGTCCCAACTTAGATCATCACAAGCTCTGATGGTCAACGAAGGATATTCCTTCTCCCGAGGCATTCCGATCAGGCTCAGCATCCCGGTTTTAACAATGGTAAAACTAAACTAGCAACACCACCCAGATGTGCCGACAAATCCCGATAGGAGCTGCATATATCTCGTTCTCAGGGCACACCGGATGAGCAAGACGTTGGCTAGGCCAGCCTAGAGTTGCCCCTGGTAGCCCTGGACATCGCTCAATTGGACCAACACTTAGAGAAGCACTGGCCCCCGGGGGGGTTAAAGTAAAGATGACCCTTGAGTCTGCGAAACCCAAGGGAAAAGGCTAGGTGGTGAATGGCAAAACCAATGTTGGGCATTGCTGGAAGAGTTTTATTCAAGGCGAACTGTCAAGGGGTTCCCATTATAACCCGACCGCGTAAGGAACGCAAAATCTGGGAACATAACACCGATATGACGGAAACTAGGGCGGCAAGAGTGGAACAAAACACTAGACAAAAGGCCGAGCCTTCCACACTTTACCAAATATATTGGTGCATTAAGATAACAAGATAATATGGTGATATCCCAATAATAAACAATGTTCCAACAAGGAACGATCTCCAATCTTCACCTGCAACTAGCAACGCTATAAGAGGGGCTGAGCAAAGCGGTAACATAGCCAATCAACGGTTTGCTAGGACAAGGTGGGTTAGAGGTTTGACATGGCAATTTGGGAGGCATGATAATCAAGTGGTAGGTATCGTAGCATAGGCAGAGCAAAAGAGCGAGCAACTAGCAAGCAAAGATAGAAGTGATTTCGAGGGTATGATCATCTTGCATGCAAAGTTGTTAGAGTTGACTTGATCCTCGTAAGAAAACTCAACGGGCTCCTCGTTAGCGAACTCGTCTCTCGGCTCTACCCAAAGAAGACAAACAAGCAAACGGAAGACAATCAACCACGCGCAATGCTCAAACAACATGATGCGAACATGGTATGTTATGCGGGATGCGATATGTGATGCATATGCAAGATTTGACAAGTAATGATTGAACCTGGCCTCAACTTGGAAATCCAAGAGTGCCACTGGAAAGGTGAGGTGATTTTGGTTGAAATCGATATAAAGATCACCGGAATCGGATGCACGGTTGGGAAATGGCAAGCAAAACAAATATGGCACCGGTCTGCGGTAAACAACAAGTAGCCATCTGAATGCATCAAGGTAATTATGCTACAACACTCAAACATGACAACAAAATACATGGCAGGGATCCACTCATGATGCTTGACAAAAGATGAACACTGTGCTACGGCTAATTCATCCATTAACATGTTGAAACAAGCATGGCAAAAGTGCAAATGATAACAGGTTTCAGACTTAGTGAAATCAACACAAGTCTGGAATTTAACATCAGGTAGCGCACTTTGGAGCATGAAAACTATATGCTACAGGAACTCAACATGGCAAATCAAGGCGTGGAATGAAGCTACTCAAAGCATTTAACAAAAGTCCCTTAGTGACCTTGAGCCAAAAGGGATCAGAAAATACAATTCAAGCATGTGAACATGGCAAAAACATAAACAGATTACAGACTTAGTGAAAAACTGGAGCATGCAAATCGGTTAACGAGTAGGCATGTTTACGAGCTCGATGCACTCACTACAGAGCATGGAATGACAAACTAAGCATCCAACCATCAAGAATACATATCATAGAAGCTATACATGGCAAGAACAACAATATAGCATGCACGGATCAATAGCAACATCCTCGGCCAAATCGCTAACAAGTCAACAATCTGCGAGGATTCACGAAATAGCAAAAGTAGAGCTCGATTGACTCAAGCTAAGGTGCTCCATAAATGCAAACAAAGACAAGGATGGATAGAGCACCACAATGTTAACAAAACATCCTTCCTGATCATCCTCAAAAGAGGCATGAATCATTAGGAAACAACATGAACATATGGCATAATGACAAAATCAGGACAAGGACTTGGAGAAATTCTAAGTCCCTGAAATCAGCATTAACGAATACACTACTTTGCAAGCTTGTGCTAGTCACCACACATATCACAAAAATACATGGTAAGCACCTCTGTAAATATGGCATGGCATATAACAAGACTCATGTAGAGCTCAGGAGCATATCATGCACACATTAATCATGGCAAAAAAGACAAATAGCTATTTGATGAAACAGATCTGATAATTATATCACATAGCCCTCTTCCAATAGAATTTCGGACATCAAGATGGGCTCGAATGAAAATGATGCAATGCAATGAAATGATGTACTCTCTGAGACGAACATTTTGATATGCTACACGCGCAAATCGGAGCTACGGATGCATAGTTATAGCATAATGACGATTGCATAAAAAATAATTGAATGAGAGGGAAAGTCAACCCCGGATCTAGGGTTACTGTAGCGGTGGCGGATCCAGATCCGGATCGCAGCACGGAAGCCGAGGATGGCCGGGGTTGAGGTCGCCGGAGTTGGACCGGGTCCTCGCCGGAGAGGGACGCGGGGTCGCCGGGTAGCCGGACTTGGCGCGGACGACGAGGGGGCGACGAGGCGGTGACCTGCGGCGGCGTCGGACGGAAGCGGCACGACGGGGAGCTCGCCGGGGCAGAGCTTGGCTCCGGCCGGCGATGGTGCTGCGGCGGCGATCCGGCGAGAGCAGGCGGGGAGGCGGCGCGCTCGCGGAGGAAGAGGCGCGGGGCGGCGCTCGCGTCGAGCCAGGGATGTGGGGCGCGTGGGACACGTGGCGCCCCCGGATTGGCGGCGGTGGTGCGTCCGGCTAGGGCGGACATTGTCCGGCGGCGGACAGGGTTTTTTTTTCTAGGGTTAGGGGGAAGAAGACCCGAAAATTTCGGAGGAGGGTCTATTTATAGAGGTAGAGGGCGCTAGGAAGCTCCAAATGGAGTGCGGTTTTTGGCCACGCGATCATGATCGAACGCTCTAGATGATGGAAGGGTCTTTGGTGGGTTTTGGGCCAGTTTGGAGAGGTGTTGGGCTGCAACACACACGAGGCCTTCGCGGTCCCTCGGTTAACCGTTGGAGTATCAAACGGAGTCCAAATGGTACGGAACTTGACAGGCGGTCTACCGGTAGTAAACCAAGGCCGCATGACAAGTCTCGGTCCAATACGGAAATGTTTGACCCCCCACACATGAAAAGAGGTAGAAAGGACCACCGGAGGAGATAGGAGCGCCGGAATGCGAAACGGACAATGGGGAAAATGCTCGGATGCATGAGACGAACACGTATGCAAATGCAATGCACATGATGACATGATATGAGATGGATGACAAAGGCAACAACACACGGAGACAAAAACCCGAACCCAAGGAAAATAAAATAACTTAGGCCGGAAACACCAAGAGTTGGGATACATATAAGCTAAATTACATCCGGGGTGTTACAGCAACGCAAAGGAGTAAGGCTCTGATGGCTATCAATGTAATGGCAAGAGTGATATGTCCAATACCAAGATGAGGTTACCGTTTCTTTCGCACGGTATGGTGTCAAAATGGTGGCACGAATACGAAGATATAGTCGAGGTGGTCGTTGTTGATGATGCGTCCATGGCGAAGATGAGCGGCGGTGATGTTGATGTCGAACCGTACCTAGATAGCCGAAACACAAAAGGATACGGAACCGCAACTCAAATTCTCAAAGCTCGAAGTGGCAACACGTGTCGTAGTGCGAAACGGGTAAGTAATGGTGGTGGTATGCGGAACTGGTGATGGTGTATAGGTGGTTGGAGTGGGGCGGTGATGGTGCAAAACTGAAAGAAATTCAGTTTCGTCAGGGTTCGTCGGACGTCCGGGCTGGGTCGGACGTCCGGTGCCTGGGCGAATTTCGGGCACAGGATGAACTTCATGTGTTCATGATGGGGATGACGAAAATGGTCAAATCCGGAGGATTTTGTGGATGGAAAGGGTGGGGAAAGGGGGGGAAAGCTGGATCCACTCAAAACAAAACAAATCCACAGATCCAAACCAACAAAATCTCAACACACTAACAAATCACAAAAATTTGGGGCTATTTTTGTGGGGAATTTTTCGAATTAGGATGAAAAACAACAAAACAAGGCTAGAAACACAACAGGGAGGCTCCGAAATCATGATCAACATGGCTCTAGATACCAAGATGATGTAGGGTGGAACCCTATACGGCCGATCTTTCACGAAAGGAGCGGATTCTGCGATGAACACGAAGAACACGAGGGGTAAAAGAGGGAAAACACAAGGGAAACACAAGATAATCACTAAACCGACACAAGAAAGTCACACAGGTGCTAGATCCTTGAATACATAAGAGTTCACACGGTACACGGTCAACTACGGATGATACAAGGGTAGCCGGTCTTCTCCGTGAGGAGGTCTTGATGTTCTTCTCCGCGAGGAGGTCTTGAATCCAAAAGGATCTTCTCCGAAGAGGTCGCGGTCGCTCACGAGGAGTAGATCCGATGTGGATGAGCAATTCTCTATCTCTCAAATGAGCTAAACCAATGCTAACCCTAGAAAGTTGGACGAGGTAGAGTATATATAGTCCTAGTGCAAAAGAGGGGGCGAAGGGGTACATGGGTTGTGGCTCGGACGTCCGGAGGTCACCGGTCGTCCGGAGGCTCGCAAGGGTCCAGACGTTCGGTGCCTGTCGGACGTCCGTAGATTCAGCTCGGGTGGTCTTCGGTCGTTCGTCCGGTCGGGGTCGGACGTCCGTGGGGCGTCCGATGTCTGTCTGTTTTGGCTCGGGTGTGGAAGTGTCGGTCGTCCGGAGGAGGCCAGACATCCGGAGCCTGGAGGTCGTTGGACGTCCGGGGTTCGTCGGTCGTCCGGAGCCTGGAGACTTTGAGCAGCTCTTCTTCTTCGACTCCGTCTTCATGTCCATCTTCCTCTTCTTCTTCTCCTTGCTCCTTAGCTTCTCCATGATACCTGAGTATGCACAATGTGTCCATATGAGGTAGTAGCCATGTCTCGTGTGCATCGAAGTGGAAATCTGAGAGGAGTGATGTCACCTCGGTTTTGAGAGCTCTTGCACGTGCTCGTGTCATGGGTCTGCTAGGCACTTGGTCAGGCAATGTAGGTCCATGGGGATGACCTTGGGATGCTCCGCATCAGAAATCTTGGAGAACAATTGAAGAATGAAAGGAATCCTTGACGAACCATCATGTAGAGCCTCCATGAAGAACATCGGTAATAAAAAGGATGATAGAAAGAAAGAGAAGTTGAAAACACAAGGTGAAGCCTTGCACTGATTTATATGGATCTTCGTCATGATATAATTAAGAGCTTGAGACTCTCGAAAGAAAAGGATGAAACACTTGATCTGGGAATTTTGACGAGCCTCCGGGATAAGGAATTAAATCACCTCGATGATAATAATCACGTCATGCCTTCCGTTCATCAACTTAAGTTGATAACAAGCAACGGAATTGGCATGCGACTTATTCTTCTTGAAGGATTAAGGGTAGATATAGCGCAAACTTGAGAAGGTCTTGATGGAACCACCGGTGGGATTTGGAAACAACGAATGAATTGATATGATAACGAAGGAAGAGAAATCTTGAACGGACCACAATAAGAATTGAAATGAATGATCAAAAGACAATGTCTCTCCAGGAAGCATTAAAGATGCACGAAGATACTTGAGAGAAATTTAGATACGAGAGATTGAAGAAATCATGAGCTGACTATAAAGAATGCTTGAGTGAAGCACCGGAAGAAATTGGAGATGAATGAAGAAATAACAATTTAGGAGAATTGAAGAACGAGTGGCGAATGATGAGAACGAATAAATATCCTTAGATGATAGTCTCCATGGAATCCAAATGAAAATAGCTCTGAAAAACCTTGGATGGTTATGAAAAGAATTCTCACAATCGAAAACAATTATGAGGATGGCATGAAGCTGGAACCATGAATCTTCAAGAGAATGGACCAAGATTCGGAGGAAAACTCTTCCTCGGTCTTCAACATTGAGAATGACAACGAGAACACCACCAAATTGCTGAGGCACTCCTGAATAATGAATAAGGAAAGGTTGGGCAAAAGATGAAAAGAATATGAAAGCAATCTTGGAGAAGGAATATGATGGATGTGAATTCATTCTTACGTCAAACTTTGAAAAGAATTTGAGAGTAGCTCCGGAAAAATAGAAGAGTCAGGTAAGATCCTGGGAAAAGACTTGTGGGTTAGGGCCCTCTCAATGATACACCGTTGAACGAATTTTTAAAAGAGAGATTGCACCGGTTGAATTAAATGGCTTGAATGAGGTAACAACCTCGAAATAACTTGAACGGATTGAGAATGAAAATGTGAATCTTCCGAGATATCTTCAACACTCCGGATTTGAACTAGGAGAGGTGAATAAATAAGAGAGCCTTGGATAACAAAAGGAAGACATATGATCAACACCAAATCTTGAAATTAATCCACCGGAGAAGAAAACAAGTGAAGAATGATGAACTTGAAGCTCCCTTAGCATCTTCATAACAAACACTGGGTAAAAACTTGAATTCATGATTGGGGCACAACCGCATTTCGAGCTCATAGCAAGGTGGTATCACAGCAACATACCATGTACTGAATAGATGAGAATACAAGATAAAGGCTTACACTCGCCATAAGCTACAACATGAATACAACACTTCATCGATACAAAGCAATCATCATACAAAAGAGTAGGATCCGACTACAGATGAAATCAAACGAAAAAGAAGAACAAATCCACCCTGCTAATCCTAGGCACCCCGACCCGGAACCTATCCCTTGATCGAAGAAGAAGTAGAACAACTCCAAAACAAGCAAGCAACGCTCTCATGTCAGATCCTCACATTACCTGTACCTGCAACTGTTATTATAGTAAATTGTGAGCCACGAGCACTCAGCAATCCTATTACCATGGGTATCAAGACTAGCAAAGCTTAATGGGTATGGAATGGATAAGTGATGCGGTTGCAACAAGCGGCTAAGGATTGTATGGTAGCTAACTTACGATTACAAGAGTAAGATGAGAATATACGCAAACGGTCGTGAACTAGTAATGATCAAGAAGTGATCCTGAACTACTTATGTACAAACATGACCCAACCATGTTCTCTCCTCAAACGGACCCAAAAAGAGACAGTCACGGTTATGCACACGGTTGGTGTATTTTAATTGAGTTTAGTTCAAGTCCACTACAATCGGATATTAACAAATTCCCATCTACCACATAACTGCGAGCGTGGCTCTCGAAAGTTTAAACCCTGCAGGGGTATCCCAACTTATCCCATGCTCACGATCCGCAGAGATAATCTTCCATCTCGGGTCCTTATGCGAGTGATAGTTGTTATTGGGAAAATGGTAAAACCAATGTTGGGCCTTGCTGGAAGAGTTTTATTCAAAGAGAACTGTCAAGAGGGGCCCATAAACCCTCATCGTGTTAGGGACGCAAAATCAAGGAACATAACTCCGGTATGATGGAAACTAGGGAGGCAAGAGTGGAACAAAACACCAGGCAAAAGGCCGAGCCTTCCACCATTTACCAAGTATATAGATGCATTAATTAAATAAGAGATATTTTGATATCCGATGATATCCATGGCCCAGCATGGAACAACCTGCAACTACACCTGCTACTAGCAATGCTATAAGAGGGGCTGAGCTAAGCGGTAACATAGACAAACAATGGTTTGCTGGGATGGTGGAAAAGATTAGAGGCTAACATGGCAATTTGGTAGGCTTGATAAACAAGTGGTAGGTAGCGCGACATAGCGATCGCATTGAGACAACTAGCATAGCAAAGATAGTAGTGACTTCCAAGGTAACGGTCATCTTGCCTTAAATCCCACTAGGAAGAAGGCCGGATCCATGAAGAAGAGGAACTAACGTAGTCGAACGAATCCTCACAATCGCAACATTATAAGAACTATTGAGAAGAAGCAACACCGAAAAGAAGCAAACAACATGGTAAACCGACAAGCATATACATGGCATGATGCGCAACCAAGTATGAAGCATGTCCGGTTTAACGAGCCATGGAATGGAAAAATGCGACACAAAATATTACGAGTTAAGTGGAGCTCAATATGCAACGAGTTGCGCATTGACGAAACACCACATTCAATTACTTAGTATGCACCCGTTTATTTACCCAACAATATTAAATGTTGGTTAACATGGCAAGAGGTGAAGCATAATAAAACTACCTATCTAGGCAAGTTTAAATGAGGCCGGAAACAACAAACAACAATTCCGGAAAACCTCATATGCATATTTTTGAATTTGGTACTGTTCTACCCAAACCATATTTTAGAGTTGTTAGACATAAAAATAAAGTGCATCATGTTAAACTATGCATTTTTCTACCCCATTTACATATAAAGTTTATTTAATTCAGAGCTACGGTTATTTAGTTATGTGATAAATCATTTTAACATGATATTATGCAAATTAAAGTAAACAACAGTTTAAACATTTTAAACATGGATAAAAGTTGGAAATTATGAAACTAGATGAAATTCTAAGCAATTTACATATTTAAAACATTTTAATCTAATGCACGGTTAGTGAGATATTAAATGCATGAAGTCTAGGGATTTTTATGCAAAAACTGCTGCTCCTGGATAATAGCCAAATCGCAGAGACTGAAAAAATAGGAACTGGGCCGCAATAGGGGGCGGCTGGGTGCTCACCAAGGGCTCAACCCAATCGGAAGCAGAGGAGGCCGGCTTTGGGCGGCGGGGCTAGGCCTTGGCGCTGGACCCCGCAGGCAGATCAAAACGAGAGGCAGGGCAGGGTCAACGTGCTCGGGAGCGCTGACCCCATCGATGCAGGCGCGCGGCTTCAGGTTGAAGCGAGCAGGGGAAGCAGAGGATTCAACTGCGTAGCGGAACTTCGGGGCGCCGGTGGCACTTGGCACGATGCAGGCTTGATACTTCCATTTAGCATCATGCTTTTATATCGATATTTATTGCATTATGGGATATTATTACACATTATGTCGCAATACTTATGACTTTTCTCTCTTATTTTACAAGGTTTACATAAATAGGGAGAATGCCGGCAGCTGGAATTCTGGGCTAAAAAGGGAGCAAATATTAGAGACCTATTCTGCACTACTCCAAATGTCCTGAAAGTCCATGAAAGTCGGTTTTGGAATGTATTAAAAATATTGGGCGAAGAAAGTACGAGAGGGGAGCCAGCCACCGTCCATGACGCTGGGGGGGCGCCCTACCACCCTGGGCGTGCCCCCTGCCTCGTGGGCCACCTGGCAGGCCCCCGATGCCCATCTTCTGTTATAAGGTGTCTTTTATCTAGAAAAAATAAGGTGGAAGCTTTCGGGATGAAGCGCCACCGTCTCGAGGCGGAACCTTGGCGGAACCAATCTAGGGCTCCGGTGGAGCTGTTCTGCCAGGGAAAGATCCCTCGGGAGGGGGAAATCATAACCATCGTCATCACCATCGATCCTCTCATCGGGAGGGGGTCAATATCCATCAACATCTTCACCAGCACCATCTCCTCTTAAACCCTAGTTCATCTCTTGTATCCGATCTTTGTCTCAAAATCTCAGATTATTACCTGTGGTTTGCTAGTAATGTTGATTACTCCTTGTAGTTGATGTTAGTTGGTTTATTCGGTGGAAGATTATATGTTCAGATCCTTTATGCATATTAATACCCCTCTGATTATGAACATGAATATGATTTGTGAGTAGTTATGTTTGTTCCTCGGGACATGGGAGAAGTCTTGCTATAAGTAGTCACGTGAATTTGGTATTCGTTCGATATTTTGATGAGATGTATGTTGTCTCTCCTCTAGTGGTGTCATGTGAATGTCGACTACATGACACTTCATGATTGTTTGGGCCTAGGGAAGGCATTGGGAAGTTATAAGTAGATGATGGGTTGCTAGAGTGACAGAAGCTTAAACCCCAGTTTAAGCGTTGCTTCGTAAGGGGCTGATTTGGATCCATATGTTTCATGCTATGGTTAGGTTTACCTTAATTCTTCCTTCGTAGTTGTGGATTCTTGAGAGAGGGGTTAATCATAAGTGGGATGCTTGTCCAAGGAAGGGCTGTACCCAAGCACCGGTCCACCCACATATCAAATTATCAAAGTAACGAACACGAATTATATAAGCATGAGGAAAACTAGCTTGACGATAATTCCCATGTGTCCTCGGGAACGCTTTCCTTTATATAAGAGTTTGTCCAGGCTTGTCCTTTGCTACAAAAAGGATTGGGCCACCTTGCTGCACCTTGTTTACTTTTATTACTTGTTACCCGTTACGAATTACCTTATCACAAAACTATCTATTATTGTTAATTTCAGTGCTTGCGGAGAATACCTTACTGAAAACTGCTTGTCATTTCCTTCTGCTCCTCGTTGGGTTCGACACTCTTACTTATTGAAAGGACTACGGTAGATCCCCTATACTTGTGGGTCATCAAGACTCTTTTCTGGCGCTGTTGCTGGGGAGTGAAGCGCCTTTGGTAAGGAAAAATTTATATAGTGTGCTGAAATTTACTGTCACTTGTTACTATGCAAAAAAATCCTTTGAGCGGCTTGTTCGGGGTATCTTCACCCCAACCAGTAGAGCAAAGACTTGCTCCTCAACCTACTGAACCTAGTGAAAATGTTTACTCTGAAATTCCTTCGGGTGTGATAGAGAAACTGCTAGCTAATCCCTTTACAGGAGATGGAACATTACATCCCGATATGCACCTAATCTATGTGGATGAAGTTTGTGGATTATTTAAGCTTGTAGGTATGCCTGAGGATGTTATCAAGAAGAAGGTCTTCCCTTTATCTTTGAAGGGAAAGGCATTGACATGGTTTAGGCTATGTGATGATATTGGATCATGGAACTACAACCGATTGAAAATGCAGATTCATCAGAAGTTTTATCCTATACATCTGGTTCATCGTGATCGTAATTATATATATATATATGTATATATATATATATGTATATATATATGTATATATATATATTGGCCTCACGAAGGAGAAAGTATCGCTCAAGCTTGGGGGAGGCTTAAGTCAATGTTATATTCATGCCCCAATCATGAGCTTTCAACAGAAATTATTATTGAAAATTTTTATGCTCGGCTTTCTCGCAATAATCGCTCCATGCTTGATACTTCTTGTACTGGTTCTTTTATGATGAATACTATTTAATTCATATGGGATTTATTGGAAAGAATTTGTAACATCCCAAATTTTCAATTTGGAATGTTATACACATAGATCATCATGCATATCATATTTTCTTGCATTTTGTTGATCCTAGAAATTTCACGCAACTCAAGGACCCTCGGAGAGAGTTGGAGATTTCTTCATTTTCATATTTGAGTTTTCTCAAATTTCAAAAAGAGGATCATTGGTTTTGTCAGAGTTTCATTTGCCTTTTATTTTGGATAGGGAAAAATGCGCGTTTTCAAAAATTGCATTTTAGGCCCGAAGAAAAGTTCATTTTGTTCGACTCATTTTTAGGAGTCGGGGAATATTGACTTTAGAAGTCTTGGAGTTCGTTTAGATCTCTTTTCTGTCTTTTTTCTACGCGCGAAACCGTTAAAAAAAATCCCGCGCGCCTCGGGCCAAAGGCCCAGTCGGCCGGGCCTCTCCCGCGCCAGCGCCGCGCCGCGCCAGGCGCCAGGCCGCCGCTGCCTTGGCCGCCGCCCTAGTGGAGTCCTAGTGGGACTCCGTTTCGTTTTTTTTTTTCTTTCCTCTTTTTCTTTCCTTCTCCTACTCTTATTCCCTATCCCCTACCCCAAGTAATCCCTCTCCTCCCCAATACAAATACCCAAGCAATCCCCCCCCTCTAAATCCCACACCAAAACCCCAAGCCTCCACCGCGCCTCACCCCGCGCCGCGCCTAGAGCCACCGCCGCCCTGCGTCACCCCCGCCGCCGCCGCCTTGCCCTAGCGCCGCCGCCGCCCTTAGCCGCCGCCGCCCTTGTGCATCGCCGCCGCCGCCCAACGCCGCCGTTTGCCGGAGCCCTCGCCGGAGCCTCGCCGAGGTACCGCGCCGTGTCTCTGTTCTTTTCCTTGGATCGGTTTTCTTCTAAATCGTTCCGCTTCTTCTCTAAACCGTTCCGGTTTACTAGATCGGTTTTTCGTTCGATTTTCTTTTCCGAAACCCTAGATCGGATTCGTTTTCTTTTCCGATTTAGTTGCCTCGAGACCGTTCGCCGGACCGTTCGTCCTAACGAACATGATCACCGGATCGTTGCCGGTTAACGAACGTCCGTTCGTTTAACCGTTCGTCTTTTTCTTTTTGTCGGATTTATTCCGCGATCGTGATCTTAGATCCGATCTTCTTTCTGGTCTATCTTCTCGCTCGTTTATCGGAATTAGGTGATTCAAGCACCTAGAGTTTCATTTCGAAACCACCATTCCGACTAATCAACTTTAACCAAGTTTTTGCTACGGTAAAATTTGACCTAGTTTCAACTTGCTAGAACTGAGTTGTTTTCTTCCGCCGTTTGTTTTCAGTTTCTTTGTTCGATTCTTTCTCTCTTTGCAACCGGAGTTCTTAAGTTGAACTTTCTGGTTCGATCTCTTGTCCGAGTTTTACCTGTGCATTAGTTGAGCACTTATTGTATGCTTGTTGTTTGTCTGCGATAGATTACCCGAATTGCGCCGCTTGTTACTTCGAATCTCTAGGACTCGCGGATCATCAGCAAGGCAAGTAACACTTTGATCATACCTTTTCTACAACCCAGTTTTATTGCATTAGATCCATCCTCACACATTGCATGATTAGGATCTAATTAAATTGTGGGATGGGAAGTAGATGAGGTAGTACCTATTACCTGTTATTATGAAACCTTTGGGATTTACTTCTACGTTTGCTTATTATGCCATGCTATGCTAGTAGACGTGGATTGGGTGAGAGATATCCATGACAGATGTGAGATTGATAATTTTAATGGTTTATCTAAGGTGGCTACTTAAATACACATCTGGGTGGATTGAGGCACCTGATGTCCATCAGGACTTGCCTGTTTTATTTTCGACCGCCACCCAGGCTCAAAGGGATCATAAGACCTTTCATGCTAAATACTTATGTGTGCAGCCACAAGCCAATATGGGCTCTGGCATAGTTGACTAAGTCGTGCGAACTCTTATAGGGGTATTCTAGTAGATGTAGGGGATGTAGGTGGTACAGTCTACTCCATCGTAAGGTGCCAGCGCTTCTGAAAGACTATGTCTCGGTCATCCGTTTCTCAAACACCGGTAGTGCGAGAAATCCAACGGAGGCGATCGAGTCTTCTGGGGAAAAGTGCGCAAACCTCTGTAGAGTGTAACAAACTAATCATGATTAGCCGTGTCCCCGGTTATGGACAATCTTGAGTATCTAGTACTTGAATATCATGTGAATCTCATCATGTTACTTCTAATTAATATTGTTGGGTTTTAATTGTTCACTTTTAATTGGGATTGAGAATGCTGTCAACCATTCTCAATGTTTAACAACCACCATGATAGTTAAATAAATTTATTCCTTTGCAGTAGGGAAAAATTGGCTTTACGCAAAATAGTAACCATAGAGCTTTCCACCAGCCAAATATGCATATAGTATAGCTATTTCATTCCATCATTCTCTATGTGTTACCTTGCCAGCATATTCCATGTGCTGACCCGTTTCGGGCTACAACGTTAATGTTGCAGACTTTTCAGACGACGTTTGAGGTGTTTTTAGGTCGTGGTTCTATACTCAGTGATGCCGTTGGAGTTGATGGACCCATTTACCTTCCAAGTCTTCCGCTGTTATCGTTATTAGATGACCTTAAGCCATATTTATGTAATAAGTTCTCTTCGGAGACATCGATGTAATAAGTGTGTGATTGCCACTCTGCCATAAATCCTTCGATGTACTATGTGGTGTCAGCATTACTGATCCACGGATGACATCGGAGCATAGTAGACTTGATCCATTCGGGTCGGGTCGCTACAGAGATGGTATCAGAGCACACGCTGACTATAGGACACGACCACTAAGTTATAACCATAGATCACTATTCTCTCCTCATTTTCTAACTCCTCATCTTTTCTATTCTTTAGGATGAAGGACGCGAAGATTAAGTATGCTCAACCGGATGAAGGCACACCTTTTGGATTTCACTTCAAGGAAGTCACCAAGTACCTAAACATTGGATTACCAAGTTTCACGGGAACCTTCAACGCCACTTTACCTGAAGAGGAGCGCTGGAAGATTCAAGCTCACGTTCCGGGAAGGACATTCGCGCCAATCACGAAGCCCATAGATAGTGTTTTCAATGCACCAACTTGGAGCCTAGGAAGGAGCATGGCAGCCCATATCACCATAGGACGCATTGGAGAAGTTTATCAAGAGGACCTCAAGGACACTATCTACCAGATTTGCAGACGCTGAGATGAACAATGGGAGTTAGTCACCACCAAGAAGGATAGATCCATTGCAGCATTCATCCAGGAGTTAAACCAGCACATTCGACACCACGAGAACCAGATGTGCAATGATATGATAGAGTTGAAGAATGCGAAGGCTAGGATCATCGAGCTAGAAGGAGAACTGAAGGCTACACGCAAGGACTACATGGACGAGATCGTAGCTCTAGCAAGACACAACTGCGATCTTAAGCAAGAAGTTGAAGAACTCAAGATGGAGTTAGCATCCAGGAAGGAAGACATGTACGTCGCATGTCCAGACAACTACATCATCATCGACGACACCGATTCGGATCCAAGTGAACCCGAATTTGAAGACGAAGCTGGAGCGGACATCATGGAGTCTTCCACCGGTTCAAATTTCAAGATGACCACCAACTATTAGTAGTATTTCCCCCATGTAAACACTATAGTTCGAGCACTTTTGCGATAGCTACATCGATTGTAAGCCCTTGTTTGATTGAATGAAGTGATTTTGTGTGAATTTGCTCATGTGCATTGGGGTAGTGTTTTCTCTTTAGACCTCATTCTATTCTTATTTCTCGTCTTTTCTAAACCCTCAAATGCCTCCGAGACGTGACCCCGGGTTACCATTAAGGATTGGTAACTATGTTTTTTCCCACAGACCTAATAGTACTGGAATCTCAAGGATTGGATGTGATATTAGGCATGGATTGGTTATCAAAGTATGAAGGGAATATTGAATGCGCTAGTAAGTCAATTTTTCTTACCACACCAGAAGGAACACGGATCAAGTATGTATCCCGTCATGTGCCAAATAGGACACAAGTGAATTGCCTAACAGGAGTAGTGCAGGAGGAAGTACCAGTGGTAAAGGATTTTCCTGATGTATTTCCTAAAGGGTTGCCAGGCATGCCACCGGATAGAGGCATTGAGTTTTTGATTGAGTTATTGCCAGGTACAGGACCAATATCAAAGAGACCGTATAGGATGCCAGCAAAAGATTTGGTAGAAATTAAGAATCAGATTAAGGAGTTACTGGAGAAAGGTTACATTCGCCCAAGTTCTTCACCTTGGGGATCACCCGTACTTCTAGTGGAGAAGAAGGATGAATCATTACGGATGGTTGTTGATTACCGTGGATTGAATGAAGTAACCATCAAGAACAAGTACCCACTGCCAATGATTAATGATCTGTTTGATCGTTTGCAAGGAGCTAAAGTGTTTTCCAAGATCGATTTGCGATCAGGGTACCACCAGTTGAAGATTCGAGAGCAGGACATACCTAAGACAGCGTTCACCACGAGATATGGACTGTATGAGTATACCGTTATGTCATTTGGATTGACTAACGCACCTGCCTATTTTATGAACATGATGAACAAAGTGTTTATGGAGTTTTTGGATAAGTTCGTCATAGTGTTCATTGATAATATCCTGGTTTATTCGAAGAATGAAGAAGAGCATGAGGAACATTTGCGTTTGGTTTTGGAGAAACTAAGGGAACATCAGTTATGTGCCAAATTTAGCAAATGTGAGTTTTGGTTGAAGGAAGTTGGATTCCTCGGACATGTTATATCCAGAGAAGGGATAGCAGTTGACCCCACAAAGGTTGAGACCGTAACCAAATGGGAAGCACCAACGACAGTTGGAGAGATCCGGAGTTTTCTTAGACTTGCAGGATACTACCAGAGATTCATTGAGAACTTTTCAAAGATTGCGAAGCCTATGACGGAGTTGTTGAAGAAGGATACCAAGTTCAATTGGACTGAGGAGTGTGAGGCTAGTTTCCAGGAGTTGAAGAAACGTTTGGTTACCTCACCAGTGTTGATTTTGCCAGATCAGACCAAGGATTATGAGGTGTATTGCGACACTTCACATCGAGGACTTGGAGCAGTGCTTATGCAGGAAGGTAGAGTTGTTTCGTATGCTTCACGACAACTGAAACCTCATGAGTTGAATTACGCCACGCATGATTTGGAGTTAGTAGCCGTAGTGCATGCATTGAAGACGTGGAGACATTTCCTCATTGGAAATCATTGTGAGTTGTACACGGATCAGAAGAGTTTGAAGTACATTTTCACGCAGAAGGAGTTGAATCTTAGACAAAGGAGATGGTTGGAGCTCATCAAGGATTACGATATGAGATTGCATTACCATCCCGGTAAAGCTAATGTAGTAGCTGAAGCATTGAGCCATAAGAGCCATGTCAATACGTTAATGACGGGAGCAATACCCAAGGAGTTAGCAGAAAACCTTCGTGAGCTATGTTTGGAAATAGTTCCGAAAGGCTATGTAGCAGCATTGGAGATTCAGTCAACATTAATGGATAAGATCAGAGACGCTCAGAAATCTGACAAGGAGATTGCTGCTATAAAGGAGAAACTAAGCAAAGGAAAAGCAAAGGGATTTCGTGAGGATGAGCATGATACCCTATGGTTTGAGGACCGTGTTTATGTGCCAAATGACCCGGAGATCAGGAAGTTGATTCTACAAGAGGCACATGATTCACCATATTCGATTCACCCAGGAAATACCAAGATATATTTGGATTTGAAGGAGACATTCTGGTGGACCAGAATGAAGAAGGATATTGCAGCTTATGTAGCAGTCTGTGATGTATGCCATAGAGTGAAGGTAGAGCATCAGAAGCCAGCCGGATTGTTGCAACCATTGCCGATACCCGAATGGAAGTGGGATAAGATAGGTATGGATTTTATCACAGGACTACCTAGGACGAAAGCAGGATATGACTCGATATGGGTAGTAGTTGATCGTTTGACGAAGGTAGCACATTTCATTCCAGTTAAGACCACTTACACCAGTGCTAAGTTGGCAAAGATATACATGACTAGGATCATTTGTTTGCATGGAGTTCCGAGGAGTATTGTATCAGACAGAGGAACCCAATTTACCTCAAAGTTTTGGAATCAGTTGCATGAAACTTTGGGAACCAGGCTAGAGTTCAGCACCGCTTTTCATCCGTAGATAGATGGACAAACCGAGAGAGTTAATCAGATTTTGGAGGATATGCTAAGAGCTTGTGCACTAGATTATGGACCATATAAGATCTTGCAATGTATGGGAGAAGTCGCGTATAAGTTGGAATTACCAGAGGGACTGTCAAGAGTTCATGTCGTATTCCATGTTTCTCAGCTGAAGAAATGTCACGCCGAGATGGCGGAGGTACCATTAAGAGATACAGTGCCGCTTGAAGCGATTCAGTTGAAGAACGACTTAACGTATGAAGAGAAACCAGTCAAAATTCTCGATTATGCCAGCAGAGTTACCCGCAGCAAGGTTATCAAGTTTTGCAAGGTTCAATGGAACCACCACTCAGAGGATGAAGCCACCTGGGAGAGAGAAGAAGATTTGCTCAAGGACCACACTCGCCTATTTTCTAGCCAACCCGAATCTCGAGGGCGAGATTCATCTTAAGGGGGGTAGATTTGTAACATCCCAAATTTTCAATTTGGAATGTTATACACATAGATCATCATGCATATCATATTTTCTTGCATTTTGCCGATCCTAGAAATTTCACGCAACTCAAGGACCCTCGGAAAGAGTTGGAGATTTTG
This sequence comes from Triticum monococcum, assembly GCA_034509565.1. Classification (NCBI taxonomy): domain Eukaryota; kingdom Viridiplantae; phylum Streptophyta; class Magnoliopsida; order Poales; family Poaceae; genus Triticum; species Triticum monococcum. The sequence continues at coordinate 306,094,064 of CM067844.1, read as the reverse complement.
TCATTTTCATATTTGAGTTTTCTCAAATTTTGAAAAGAGGATCATTGGTTTTGTCGGAGTTCCATTTGCCTTTTATTTTGGATAGGGAAAAATGCGCATTTTCAAAAATTGCATTTTAGGCCCGGAGAAAAGTTCATTTTGTTCGACTCATTTTTAGGAGTCGGGGAAAATTGACTTTAGAAGTTTTGGAGTTCGTTTAGATCTCTTTTCTGTTTTTTTTTCTACGCGCGAAACCGTTTAATAAAAATTCCCGCGCGCCTCAGGCCAAAGGCCCAGCCGGCCGGGCCTCTGCCGCGCCAGCGCCGCGCCGCGCCAGGCGCCAGGCCGCCGCTGCCTTGGCCGCCGCCCTAGTGGAGTCCCACTGGGACTCCGTTTCGTTTTTTTTTCTTTCCTCTTTTTCTTTCCTTCTCCTACTCTTATTCCTTGTCCCCTACCCCAAGTAATACCTCTCCTCCCCAATATAAATACCCAAGCACCCCCCTCTAAATCCCACACCAAAACCCCAAGCCTCCACCGCGCCTCACCCCGCGCCGCGCCTAGAGCCGCCGCCGCCCTGCGTCACCCCCGCCGCCACCTTGCCCTAGCGCCGCCGCCGCCCTTGTGCATCGCCGCCGCCGCCCAACGCCGCCGTTTGCCGAAGCCCTCGCCGGAGCCTCGCCGAGGTACCGCGCCGCGTCTCTATTCTGTTCCTCGAATCGGTTTTCTTCTAAATCGTTCCGTTTCTTCTCTAAACCGTTCCGGTTTGCTAGATCGGTTTTTCGTTCGATTTTCTTTTCCGAAGCCCTAGATCGGATTCGTTTTCTTTTCCGATTTAGTTGCCTTGAGACTGTTCGCCGGATCGTTCGTCTTAACGAACGTGATCACTGGATCATTCCCGGTTCACGAACGTCCGTTCATTTAACCGTTCTTCTTTTAATTTTCGTCGGATTTATTCCGCGATCGTGATCTTAGATCCGATCTTCTTTCTAGTCTATCTTCTCGCTCGTTTATCGGAATCAGGTGATTCAAGCGCCTGGAGTTTCGTTTCGAAACCGCCGTTCCGACTAATCAACTTTAACCAAGTTTTTGCTACGGTAAAATTTGACCTAGTTTCAACTTGCTAGAACCGAGTTGTTTTCTTCCGCCGTTTGTTTTCGGTTTCTTTGTTCGGTTCTTTCTCTCTTTGCAACCGGAGTTCTTAAGTTGAACTTTCTGGTTTGATCTCTGGTCCGAGTTTTACCTGTGCATTAGTTGAGCACTTATTGTATGCTTGTTGTTTGTCTGTGATAGATTACCCGGATTGCGCCGCTTGTTACTTCGAATCTCTAGGACTCGCGGATCATCAGCAAGGCAAGTAACACTTTGATCATACCTTTTCTACAACCCAGTTTTATTGCATTAGATCCATCCTCACACATTGCATGATTAGGATCTAATTAAATTGTGGGATGGTAAGTAGATGAGGTAGTACCTATTACCTATTACTATGAAACCTTTGGGAGTTACTTCTACGTTTGCTTATTATGCCATGCTATGCTACTAGACGTGGATTGGGTGAGAGATATCCATGACAGATGTGAGATTGATAATTTTAATGGTTTATCTAAGGTGGCAACTTAAATACACATCTGGGTGGATTGAGGCACCTGATGTCTATCAGGACTTGCCTGTTTTATTTTGGACCGCCACCCAGGCTCAAAGGGATCATAAGATCTTTCATGCTAAATACTTACGTGTGCAGCCACAAGCCAATATGGGCTCTGGCATAGTTGACTAAGTCATGTGAACTCTTATAGGGGTAGACTAGCAGGTGTAGGGGATGTAGGTGGTACGGTCTACTCCATCGTAAGGTGCTAGCGCTTCTTAAAGACTATGTCTCGGTCATCCGTTTCTCAAACACCGGTAGTGCGAGAAATCCAACGGAGGCGATCGAGTCTTGTGGGGAAAAGTGCGCAAACCTCTGCAGAGTGTAACAAACTAATCATGATTAGTCGTGTCCCCGGTTATGGACAATCTTGAGTATCTAGTACTTGAATATCATGTGAATCTCATCATGTTACTTCTAATTAATATTGTTGGGTTTTAATTGTTCACTTTTAATTGGGATTGAGAATGCTGTCAACCATTCTCAATGTTTAACAACCACCATGATAGTTAAATAAATTTATTCCTTTGCAGTAGGGAAAAATTGGCTTTATGAAAAACAGTAACCGTAGAGCTTTCCACCAGCCAAATATGCATATAGTATAGCTGTTTCATTCCATCATTCTCTATGTGTTACCTTGCGAGCATATTCCTTGTGCTGACCCGTTTCGGGCTGCAACGTTAATGTTGCAGACTTTTCAGACGATGTTTGAGGTGTTTTTAGGTCGTGGTTCTATACTCAGTGATGCCGTTGGAGTTGATGGACCCATTTACCTTCCAAGTCTTCCGCTGTTATCGTTATTAGATGGCCTTAAGCCATATTTATGTAATAAGTTCACTTCGGAGACATCGATGTAATAAGTGTTTGATTGCCACTCTGCTATAAATCCTTCGATGTACTGTGTGGTGCCAGCATTACTGATCCAGGGATGACACCGGAGCACAGTAGACTTGATCCATTCGGGTCGGGTCGCTACATAAGCGCAACTCTGAAGATTGGGAACTCGATGAAGGTAAGTAGTCAGGTATAACACCTAAGTTTCATTGTGTTAAATCTTTTATGGATACCGATGCTTTTCGTGAATTTAGCACTAAATATGGACTTGACTCTGAGATAGTAGCTTCTTTCTGTGAATCATTTGCTAATCTTGTTGATCTCCCTAAGAAGAAGTGGCTTAAATATCATCCTCCCATTGAAGTAAAAGTAGTTGAACCTATTATAGTTGATTAAAAGACTATCGCTTATAATGTTGATCCTATTGTTCCTACCGCTTATATTGAGAAACCGCCTTTCCCTGTTAGAATAAAGGATCATGCTAAAGCTTCAACTGTGGTTCGTTAGAGTAATAGTAGAACAGCGACAACCTCTGAGCAAATTAAAGTTTAACCTAGTATTTCTATGGTTAAGGATCTCTTGGTCGATAATATTGATGGGCATGTTATTTACATCTGTGAGGAACCTGCTAGAATTGCTAGACCTGATACTAAATATAAACATAGACCTGTTGTTGGCATGCCTATTGTTTCTATTAAAATAGGAGATCACTGTTATCATGGCTTATGTGATATGGGTGCTATTGCGAGTGCAATACCTCATTCTTTATACAAAGAAATTATGTATGATTTTGCACCTGCTGAGATAGAAGGTATTGATGTTACAATTAAGCTTGCCAATAGAGATATTATTTCACCAGTTGGGATTGTTAGAGATGTTGAAGTCTTGTGTGAGGAAGTTAAATATCCTATTGATTTTCTTGTTCTTGGTTCCCCACAAGATTACTTTTGTCCCATTATATTTGGTAGACCCTTCTTGAATACTGTTAATGTTGAGATAGACTACAAAAAGGATATTGTTTCTGTTGGTTTAGGGGATATGTCTCATGATTTAATTTTTCTAAATTTCATAGACAACCCCATGATAAAGAATTTCCTAGTAAAGATGAGATTATTGTTCTTGCTTCTATTGCCGTGCCTCCTAATGATCCTTTAGAACAATATCTGCTAGACAATGAAAATGATATGTTTATGAATGAAAGAAGGGAAATATATGAAGTATTCTTTAAACAGGGACCTATCTTGAAGCACAACTTGCCTGTTGAAATTCTAGGGGATCCTCCTCCACCCAGGGTGATCCCGTGTTTGAGCTTAAACCATTACCTGATACTCTTAAATATGCTTATCTTGATGAAAAGAAGATATATCCTATTACTATTAGTGCTAACCCTTCAGAGCAAGAAGAAGAGAAATTATGAAAACCCTGAAGAAGCATTGTGCTGTTATTGGATATACTCTTGATGATCTTACGGGCATTAGTCCCACTCTATGCCAACACAAAATAAAATTGGAGAAAGATGCTAAACCGGTTGTTGATCACCAAGGATGGTTAAATGCTAAGATGAAAGAAGTGGTAAGAAATGAAATACTAAAGCTTCTGGAGGTAGGTATAATTTATCCTGTTGCTAATAGAAAGTGGGTAAGTCCTGTCCATTGTGTCCCTAAGATGGGAGGTATTACTGTTGTTCCTAATGATAAAGATGAATTGATCCCACAAAGAATTGTTACAGGATATAGAATGTTAATTGATTTCCGCAAATTAAATAAAGCTACTAGAAAAGATCATTACCCTTTACCTTTTATTGATCAAGTGCTAGAAATATTATCCAAACATACACATTTTTTTCTTTCTAGATGGTTATTCTAGTTTCTCTCAAGTACTTGTGTCGAAAGAGGATCAGGAAAAGACCACTTTTACTAGCCCTTTGGATACCTTTGCTTATAGACGTATGCCTTTTGGTTTATGTAACGGACCTTCTACCTTTCAAACATGTATGACTGCTATATTCTCTGACTTTTATGAAAAGATTGTTGAGGTTTTCAAGGATGATTTCTCCATGTATGGAACTTATTTTTATCATTTCTTAAGCAACCTTGATCGAGTTTTGCAGAGATGTGAACAAACTAATCTTGTCTCGAATTAGGAGAAGTGCCACTTTATGGTTAATGAAGGTATTTTCTTGCGGCATAAAGTTTCTGAAAGAGGTGTTGAAGTTGATAAAGCTAAAGTTGATGCTATTGAAAAGATGCCGTGTCCTAAAGACATTAAACGTATAAGAAGTTTCCTTGGTCATGCTAGTTTCTATAGGAGGTTTATTAAATACTTCTCAAAAATTTCTAGGCCTCTGACTAATCTGTTACAAAAAGATGTTCCTTTTGTCTTTGATGACGATTGTGTAGAAGCATTTCAAATACTTACGGAAGCCTTTATTTCTGCACCTATTGTTTAGCCATCTGATTGGAATTTACCCTTTCAAAATTATGTGTGATGCTAGCGATTATGCTATAGGAGCTATTCTAGGATAAAGAATTGATAAGAAATTTAAATGTTATCCAATATGCTAGCAAAACTCTAGAAAGTGCCCAAAGAAATTTTGCTACTACTGAAAAAGAATATTTATCACTTGTATTTACTTGTGATAAGTTCATACCTCATATTGTTGATTCTAAAGTAAATGTTCACACTGATCATGCTACTATTAAATATCTTATGGAAAAGAAAGATTCTAAACCTAGACTTATTAGATGGGTTCTCTTGCTACAAGAATTTGATTTGCATATTATTGATAGAAAGTGAGCTGAGAACCCCGTTCAGACAACTTGTCTAGGTTAGAAAATGTTCTTGATGCCCCACTACCTATTGATGATAGCTTTCCTGATGAACAATTAGCTGTCATAAATGCTTCTCGTACTGCTCCATGGTATGCTTATTATTCTAATTACATTGTTGCTAAATTTATACCACCTAGTTTCACATACCAGCAAAAGAAAAAGTTTTTCTATGATTTAGGACATTACTTTTAGGATGACCCACACCATTATAAAGAAGCAGTAGATTGGGTTATTAGACGTTGTGTACCTGAGCATGAACAGGAACAGATCCTACACAAGTGTCACTCCGAGGCTTATGGAGGACACCATGCTGGAGATAGAACTGCACATAAGGTATTGCAATCCGGTTTTTATTGGCCTAATCTCTTTAAGGATGCCCGTAAGTTTGTCTTGTCTTGTGATGAATGTCAAAGAATTGGTAATATTAGTAGACGGCAAGAAATGCCTATGAACTATTCACTTGTTATTGAACCATTTGATGTTTGGGGCTTTGATTATATGGGACCGTTTCCTTCCTCTAATGGGTATACACATATTTTAGTTGCTGTTGATTATGTTACTAAGTGGGTAGAAGCTATTCCAACTAGTAGTGCTGATCATAACACCTCTATTAAGATGCTTAAAGAAGTTATTTTTCTGAGGTTTGGAGTCCCTAGATACTTAATGACTGATGGTGGTTCACATTTTATTGATGGTGCTTTTCGTAAAATCCTTAGTTAGTATGATGTTAATCATAGAATTGCATCTCCATACCACCCACAGTCTAGTGGTTAAGTAGAGCTGAGTAATAGAGAGCTTAAATTAATTTTGCAAAATACTATTAATAGATCTAGAAAGAATTAGTCCAAGAAACTTGATAATGCGTTATGGGCCTATAGAACTACATATAAAAATCCTATGGGTATGTCTCCATATAAAATGGTTTATGGAAAAGCATGTCACTTACCTCTCGAACTAGAACATAAGCCATATTGGGCCATTAAGGAGCTCAATTATGATTTCAAACTTGCTGGTGAGAAGAGACTATTTGACATTAGCTCACTTGATGAGTGGAGAACCCAGGCCGATGAGAATGCCAAACTGTTTAATGAAAAAGTTAAAAGATGGCATGGCAAAAGGATACAAAAGCGTGAGTTTAATGTAGGTTACTATGTTTTGTTATACAACTCTCGTTTAAGAATTTTTGCATGAAAACTCCTCTCTAAATGGGAAGGTCCTTACGTTATCGAGGAGGTCTACGTTTCCGGTGCCATGAAAATCAACAACTTTGAAGGCACAAAACCAAGGGTGGTGAACGGTCAAAGAATCAAACATTATATCTCAGGTGATCCCATAAATGTTGAAACTAATGTTACTAACATCGTAACCCTGAAGGAGTACATAAGGGACACTTTCCAGAACGTTTCAGACTCCAAAAAGGAAGAGGTATGTGGTACGGTAAGTAAACCGACTCCAAAACAGTTCTAATAGCAATTTTCTCTGTTTTGGAATATCTATGAAAATAGGAAAATAAGAAGCAGTACGGAAAGGACACGAGGCGTCCACGAGGGTGGAGGGTGCGCCCTACCCCCTAGGCGCGCCCCCTGCCTCGTGGGCACCCCTGTGCCCTCCGGACTCCGATTTCTTGCACGATACTTCTTTTGGTCGGTAAAAATTCATTATATAATCTCCCGAAGGTTTTGACCACCGTACCATGCAAATATCTCCTGCTTTTGTTTCGAGCTTTTTTTCTGACAGACCAAGATCATCATGACGTCTTCAAGCGCCCCCAAGGACAAGTTTTTCGTGATGGTCATCAATCCCTATCTCGTGGAGGTGCTACAAAACCCTCAAACCATTGAGATGCGTGAGGGGGTGCTGCACATCCGCGATGTTGAGGGACCAAGGAGGACCGGAAGCGTGGAGACAAGACTCGAAGCAATGGAGCAACAAGTTTTCAAGTGCCAGGGGATGGTGGAGAGCGGACTCGACACCAACCACATGATGATCACGGAGTTCATGAACAACCACAAGCCGGATGCCAAGAACATTGGGGAGACCGTCTTCAAGCTTCACGACTAAATCGAGCACCTCCAAGCCCAGATCTTTGACCTGCAAAATCAAAACTATGAGTATGAATATAGATTCAAAAGGATGAGTTTGGCTGCAGATTTGAGGATCCTGGAGACTCGATCATCCTTGTATGATGGTGAGCCTATGCCTTGGAAGATGGACGACAAGCCTACATAATCCACAACTCCATCATCACTACCACCAAAGGAGAATTCAGTATCGGGTATGGGCACTTCCCTTGGCAACTGCCAAACTTGGGGCAGTGCCCCTGTATCGTATCACCATCACACTTCTATGTTTAACGTTTTCCTTAGTTCGATCCTTTTGGCTATATCTTGATCTAGTAGAATACAGTTTAGTATGATCTATGTTTGAGTTTTGTGTTGATCCTTATCTATGTAATCGAGTCCGTGAGCTATATAATAAAGATTAGTTTTGAGTCGAGGGCTTGGTTATTTTTCTATGATCTTTAGGGAATAAAAGAAAAAAGGGGAGAAACAATAAAAATAAATAAAGAGATCATATTGATCTTATGGGGAATAATGACTTCACATATAAAGAGTATGATGAATAAAAGTTGTTGAGATTTGACAAACATAGTTTTGGTCATCGTTGCAATTAGTAGGAAGTAATAAAGAAAGAGAGGTTTTCACATATAAATATACTGTCTTGGACATCTTTTATGATTGTGAGCACTCATTAAAGTATGACATTCTAAAAAGTTGTTGTTGGACAAGGAAGACAACGTAATGGGTTATGTTTTCTTATATCCGAAATAAATTATATTGTCATGGATCGTCCAACATGTTGAGCTTGCCTTTCCCCCTCATGCTAGCCAAATTCTTTGCACCAAGTAGAGACACTACTTGTGCTTCCAAATATCCTTAAAGATAGTTTTTCCATGAGAGTCCACCATATCTACCTATGGATTGAGTAAGATCCTTCAAGTAAGTTGTCATTGCTGGAAGTAATAAAAATTGCTCTCTAAATATGTATGATCTATTAGTGTGGAGAAAATATGCTTTATACGAGCTTGTGATATGGAAGAAATAAAAGCGACAGACTTCATAATAAAGATCCCTATCACAAGTGGCAATATAAAGTGGCGTTCTTTTGCATTAAGATTTCATGCATCCAACCATAAAAACACATGACAACCTCTGCTTCCCTCTGCGAAGGGCCTATCTTTTATTTTTGTCTTATACTTTATACAAGAGTCATGGTGATCTTCACCTTTCCTTTTTACCTTTTATCCTTTGGCAAACACTGTGTGTTGGAAAGATCTTGATATACATAGCTAACTGGATGTGGGTTTTCATAAACGTTTATTGTTGACATTATCCTTGAGGTAAAAGGTTGGGAGGCAAAACTATAAGACCCTATGTTTCTCTATGTCTGATTAAAACTTCATACCCATAAGTATTGCATGACTATTAGCAATTGTGAAAGACTAAATGATAGTTGAGTATGTGGACTTGCTGAAAAGCTCTTATATTGACTCTTTCCGATGTTATGATAAATTGGAATTGCTTCAATGACTGAGATTATAGTTTGTTAGTTTTTAATGAAGTTTCTGATTCATACTTTACATTGTAAATACATTGTTACTTTAGCATAAGAAATAATATGACAGTATATATGTGCTGCTATTCTAAGAATGATCATGATGCCCCCATGTCTGTATTTTATTTTATCAACACCTCTATCTTTAAACATGTGGACTTATTTTTCGATCTCGGCTTCCGCTTGAGGCAAGCGAGGTCTAAGCTTGGGGTAGTTGATACGTCCATTTTGCATCATGCTTTTATATCGATATTTATTGCATTATGGGCTTCTATTCCATATTATGTCACAATACTTATGCCTTTTCTCTCTTATTTTACAAGGTTTACATAAAGAGGGAGAATGCCAGCAGCTGGAATTCTGGGCTGGAAAAGGAGAAAATATTAGAGACCTATTCTGCACAACTCCAAAAGTCCTAAAACTCCACGAAAGTCAGTTTTGGAATATACAAAAAATATTGGGCGTAGAAAGCACCAGAGGGGAGCTAGCCACTGTCCACGAGGGTGGGGGCGCACCCTACCCCCCTGGGCACGCCCCCTGCCTCGTGGGCCACCTGGCAGGCCCCCAATGCCCATCTTCTGGTATAAGGTGTCTTTTTCCCTGGAAAAAATAAGGAGGAAGATTTCGGGACGAAGCGCCGTCGTCTCGAGGCGGAACCAATCTAGGGCTCCGGCGGAGCTGTTCTGCCGGGGAAACATCCCTCTGAGAGGGGGAAATCGTCACCATCGATCCTCTCATCGGGAGGTGGTCAATCTCCATCAACATCTTCACCAGCACCATCTCCTCTTAAACCCTAGTTCATCTCTTGTATCCGATCTTTGTCTCAAAACCTTAGATTGGTACATGTGGGTTGCTACTAGTGTTGATTACTCCTTGTAGTTGATGCTAGTTGGTTTATGAAGTGGAAGATTATTTGTTCAGATCCGTTATGCATATTAATACCCCTCTGATTATTAACATGAATATGATTTGTGAGTATTTATGTTTTTTCCATAGGACATGGGAGAAGTCTTGCTACAAGTAGTCATGTGAATTTGGTATTCGTTCGATATTTCGATGAGTTGTATGTTGTCTCTCCTCTAGTGCTGTCATGTGAATGTCGACTACATGACACTTCACCATTGTTTGGGCCTAGGGGAAGGCATTGGTATGTAATAAGTAGATGATGCGTTTCTAGAGTGACAGAAGCTTAAACCCTAGTTTATGCATTGCTTCGTAAGGGGCTGAATTGGATCCATATGTTTCATGCTATGGTTAGGTTTACCTTAATTCTTCTTTCGTACATGTGGATGCTTGCGAGAGGGGTTAATCATAAGTGAGATGCTTGTCCAAGGAAGGTCAGTACCCAAGCACCGGTCCACCCACATATCAAATTATCAAAGTAACGAACGAGAAACATATGAGCATGATGAAAACTAGCTTGACGATAATTCCCATGTGTCCTCGGGAGCGCTTTCCTTTATATAAGAGTTTGTCCAGGCTTGCCCTTTGCTACAAAAAGGATTGGGCCACCTTGCAGCACATAGTTTAATTTTATTACTTGTAACACGTTATGAATTACCTTATCACAAAACTATCCGTTACCGATAATTTCAGTGCTTGCAGAGAATACCTTACTGAAAACCGCTTGTCATTTCCTTCTGCTCCTCGTTGCGTTCGACCCTCTTACTTATTTAAAGGACTACGATAGATCCCCTATACTTGTGGGACCTTAGGGCGCCCGCGGTGCGGTCAAGGGGCTGGAGAGGCGGGGTCGAGGTGCTCATCCTCCTCTGCAACTGCTTCCATGAAGAGAACACCAGGGATGCAAGAGGCCACGGCAGCGGGACTTGGTGCGGGGACGGCCGGATTGGAGGCGGGGAAGGCGCACAAGGTCGATCCTCCTGGATCGGTGCGACGAAGAGGAATATGGGGCTCGGTGCCGAGGGACTTGGCGCGGTCGAGGACGACGGCCTCATGTCAGGGGACTTGGGGCTCCGGCGAGGTGGCGAGGTTCAGCAATGACAGGGATGATCGGCGCGGCGGCTGCTCACGTATGAGACACGGGGACAGAGGAAGCTTCGGGCGGCCATGGCAGGACTCCTACTGTTGTTGAACCATGAGAGAGGAAAAGAGGCCAGGAGGGGGAGAGAGAGGAGGTGCGTAAGGAGGGAAGGGGCGTCGTAGCTCAGCACGGTGCTGGTGGTAGACGGCAGGGATGGCAGGAGGTGGGAGGTGGTAGGGAACTCCTCTCCCTGGCTCGCGATGAGGGGAACGAGGCAGAGCTCGGGAAGGAGAAGCCCTGGTTGGCTCAGGCGATGGACAATGGCGCAGTGGAGGCTGTGTGTTGGGAGGCGAAGGAAATCAAGGGAGTTGGTTGGGAATCCGGTGGGTGGAATGGATTGAATCAGGAAATCTCGAGGAAGTGGGTTGCGGCGGCGGGTGAGGGGATGGATGGATGGGATAGCCTAAGTCTAGGGTTAGACTACTATATATAACATGTGTGTTTTTGGTTAGGGGCTATCTAGCCCCTCCAATCGTAATCAGACGAACGGAAAAAATAGGCTAGGAAGTCCAATGAATAAAACGAACATATTTTAGGGATGTTTGGGGATGATCCGGACCCAATGGTCATGACTGAGCGGTTCGATTTTAGGACAGTTTCGAACGCACACGCGACGGTTAGATGAAATGTGTAAAGTGGTTGGACATATAGACGAGAAGGGACCGAAGACAACAGGGTCTGACAAAAGGTCACGGAGAAGACAAGAGAGAGAGTGCAGCCCGGCTGGTCTGAGAGTCGGTCAACAGAGACAAGGGGAAGAGGCAACTACGCGCGGATGCAAATTTTATGAAAACATGTGGATGCAATGCTTATGCTGACATGATGAATGCAACAAGCAAATAAAACACACGCCGACGATGAAATAACTAGAAGGCCTCTAGAGCGTCGATCTCGGGTCGTTAGAGTGATGGCAGTATCTACGAGAGTAAAAACCCGTTCTTCACAAAAGACGGTGTTACCCATTGATGCAGATAGAACCATGGTTGTACTGGCCCATGAACTAGCCCCACCACACATAATCAAGAATCTACCAGATTCTACACTTACATGGTTGGACAGAGAACTAGCTACACCCTTTCTAACCAAATATAGTTGACACGGCACCATGTCTACCACAGACTACCCCCACACGAGCAGTTTGTAAAAGCAACTACAGTGCCCAAAGCACGAAAACCACCACAGTGAACTCAAACTCCACGTTTAAAGCAGAAGAGCAATTGTTCTCAAGTCAGATTCCATTGTTGTGGTCTATACTACTTTGCTCTTGCATCATTGTATTTACTCATACCAACTAATTTCGAATTTGCAGGATCCAATTGAAACTCGAATGGCGCAACATGTATGTTTTAAACCTATTTCTTTAACTGGATTGTTCTTCTAACTTCTTGCTCTATGTTGATTTCAGTTTCAGTTCTATAAATAGTTATGTTCTCATGTCATGCACATTACAAGTGTTGCCAGTGCTGTGTAGTTTCCCACACTTATATTCTGTCTATGATGTTGTGTCTTAAAAATATATGGTTTGAACTGTGTCCTTGTCTTCATTTGGCAACATAAACTCGAATGATATGGACAATACAGTGACCATAGTACATAGATATATGTTTGTTTCATGCTGCTATCGTGTCCACCTTATTACTAAACCAGTTTACCAAAATGAGTTTCATATACTACATGCTAAGCCTGTGAAGTGTCTTCTTGTTTCTCTAGTAGAATGCGAACAAAATATTTGAGAAGAGCACCCCATTATGCAATGGTAGAGAAAGTAATGCAAATAAGGTTCAAGATAGTAAGACAACCCTGTTGGTCTCCAAGAAAGGTGATAAAAACTACTTTGTAGACAGTGAGACAACCCCAAAGTCCTGCGTTGATGTAGTGTTCGAGTTACTAGCCACTACCACTGGCACAAGCACTCTAAACTCGCCGAAAAGATAATAAAAGGGCCCTTAGAAGGCCGAAAGATAACACTGGCTGAAATAGGTGAATGGAATAATGGGCTGTTAATGGGTATAAAGCTACATACTGTTCATTATGGGCCAGTTTCACCACGGGCTATTTATGGGCCAAGATTTAGAAAGGGCCTCATATGGGCCGAAAGACATCATGGGCCATACATGGGTCGGAAGTTATAATACGCTGGAATCATATTGGGCGTCCCATATGGCGCTACCAGGCCTAATTCAGATAGGCTATAACGGGCCGTGAGTTAGCTGGCCGTAAATGGGCTTATATGCGAATTGGCCGTTAACATGCCTTTGGTGGGCTGGCCCGCTACCTTTTGACTAAGTCAAATGGGCTTGCCTTTTGACCTGAATGGGGCACTATTGGGCCATGCCATGTGTTGTCGTATCATAGGCGCGTCATGTCCATTCGCTGAATGACATCTGTCCCAGCACTGAGCTGACACGTGGATACTCCTGCGCATGAGAATTTTACACGTGGAAAATCACCAATGGTCAGGGCAGTTAACGGGTTATCGGATAGAAACCGGAACCCGATAGCTTAACGGCGAGCCGTTACGATGGATGGCACGTGTCGGTTACCCTTGACGAAAACACTTCCATGACGCATGATTTATCATCATGGAAGTGGACACTTCCGTGATGATAATTTTGGTATTGTCATGGAACACTTCTCCGACAGCACAGGTATGACTATCTTGATTCTAGGATAAAATCGTCATGGATGTACATGCATGATAGAAAATGTGACTTACTATGTGTTAATGCTTTGTTCTGGTTCTCTATTAAAAGGACACCTTAATATCCCTTAGTATCCTTATGGACCCCGCTCCAGTGGGAGGGTAGGACAAAAGATGGCATGCAAGTTATTTTCCATAAGCACGTATGACTATTTACGAAATACATGCCTACGTTATATTTTGGAAGTAGAGCTAGTTTTTTATTGCCCTAGGTTATGACTATTATATGATGAATACCACCCAACAAAATCACCGATCCAATGCCTAGGAGCTTTTCACATATTGTTCTTGCTATGTTACTACTGCTGTTACAACTACTACTACTGTTACCGTTACTATTGTGCTACTATTATTGCTATCACTATCAAACTTTCATACTACTGTGCTACTGATCAGTTTGATGCAGATATTTAATCTCTAGGTGTGGTTGAATTGATAACTCAACTGCTAATACTTACAAATATTCTTTGGCTCCCCCTGTGTCGAATCTATAAATTTGGGTTGAATACTCTACCCTCGAAAACTGTTGTGATCCCCTATACTTGTGAGTTATCAGTCTTTCCGCTTCTGGACCTCAACATCTTTGGCATGAGCCTGGTCCTGCTACCCTTCAATTCTTGATGTATCCTCGGGACCTCGAGATTCTCCTCCTCCAGCTGGCTTACCTTCAGCCTCTCGGTCTTGACCTCTTCTCGTAGTGCTTCATTGTCAAACAAGGCTTCTTGAAGGTCCATCTGAAGATCCTTGATGTATTGTTCTAGATCTTGGTAATACACCAACAGTGGGGAGAACTTCACCGTCTATGCATCTGTCAGGGAAATAGTTGCTCCATCAGTTATCTGCCATCCAACCTTTCCAAAGTAGTGTGGGTTTAGTGGAGCACGATGACGATAGCATAAGCATGCAATAGCATCATGGACGACAATGTGTATGCACATATCACAGTCACCATTTATCATTCCAAAGTTGATGTCTCCAATCTCGGGGTCTTCTTTGCATCCAAAAACTTGAGTCTTGACTCCCCATGATCCAAACTTCCTTTTAGTTGCCTTGATCTCTGGTATTAGCATATTCAGCAGTCTGACTATCTCCACAAGGAATGGACCTCCAAGAACCTTCTCGTAGTGTTCTCTTTTGTTCAGAATGTAGCTCTCTGTCTATAATTTGAAATATGGAAGGTTTAGTAAAATAATTCAAGAGTTACGAGAGCAATATAATATAAAATTTGTTCCTATCGAGGTCTTCATATTACTAAGAGATTTTCTAGGGTCATGTCCTATAGTCAACATGTGCTCTGATACCATATCTATAGTGACCCGACCTCAAACGGTCAAGCCCCTATGTATCTGTGCCATCCCTGGATTAGTATGCTGGCACACATAGTACATCAATGTATATATCATGGTGCAATCACATTTTTGAATAACATAAAACTAATATATATATATATATATATATACTTCATAAGTCTCAGTGGAGGCAATCAAATGGTTGTGGAGTCCCATCAATGCCATTGGCAGGTTGAGAGTAGACCACAACCCCTATACCGTACTCTTACTCGTCATAGAAAACCAGCAAGATGATACATTGCAGCTGTGTAGGTCGGTACATTGAATGTACTGGCAAGATCACCATAAGAAAACAGATGATAAAACTATTATATATGCAATACGGCTTGGTGGCTCTATGTCTGAGGTTTTACGTAAAAGCTGGTTTTGTTTTATTTTCCCTACAACATAGCATAGTCCAGGAAAACCTACAGTACTTAGTAATCTAATATGACATGTGTAGGATGAAAAGTATGTCTAGAGGGGGGGTGATTAGACTACTTGACCAAATAAAAATCTATCCTTTTCCCAATTTTAAGTGTTCGCAGATAGCAATTTATCACAAGTCAAGCAATCAACCTACACATGCAATTCTAAGAGTATAGAAGCGGAATGTAAATCATTGCATATGAATGTAAAGGGGAGGAGTTTGGAGGGAGCAAATGCCATGTAGACACGGAGATTTTTGGCGTGGTTCCGATAGGTGGTGCTATCGTACATCCATGTTGATGGAGACTTCAACCCGCGAAGGGTAACGGTTGAACGAGTCCACGGAGGGCTCCACCCACGAAGGGTCCACGAAGAAGCAACCTTGTCTATCCCACCATGGCCATCGCCCACGAAGGACTTGCCTCACTAGGGTAGATCTTCACGAAGTACGTGATATCCTTGCCCTTACAAACTCCTTGGTTCAACTCCACAATCTTGACGGAGGCTCCCAAGTGACATCTAACCAATCTAGGAGACACCACTCTGCAAAATATAATAGCTGGTGTGTTGATGATGAACTCCTTGCTCTTGTGCTTCAAATGATAGTCTCCCCAACACTCAACTCTCTCACACACATTTGGATATGGTGGAATGATGATTCGAGTGGAAAGCAACTTGGGGTAGGCTAGAGATTAAGATTTTCTTGTGGCTGGATTGGAATCTCTTGGTCTTAACACATGAGTAGGTGGTTCTCTATCAGAAAATGAGTAGGGGAAGTGTACGCATGTTCTGATGGCTCTCTCTTGAATGGAGAGGAGGCTGGAGTGGTACAAATAGCTTGCACACAAAATCTAACCGCTACATACAATTTATCAAACTTGGTGAGACCGAATAGTGAAACTCAATCAGACCGAAATGGTTCAAAATGTGAATGTTAGGCTTTTCGTGGGACCGACATTATCAACTCAGTGGGACCGATGCATTAGGGTAAGGGAATAACTTGATCTCTGTTTGACCGATTACGTCAACTCGGTGATACCGATTTTAGTATCAAGCAAAGAGAGAGTTGGTCAGGAAAACAAGGTCGGACCGATTGCTCATTTCGGTGAGGCTGAAACGTTACAAAAAAGAAACAGAGAGTTTGGATTGCGAACTCGGTGGGACCGATCGCTCATCTCGGTTGGACCGAAATGTTACGAAGGGAAACCGAGAGTTTGCAATCCCATCACAGTGAGACCAAGATCCCTATCGGTGGCACTGAATGGATTAGGGTTTCTGGCTATGGCTATATCAAATGAACTCGGTGGCGCCGGATAGATCAACTCAGTGGGGCCGAGTTTGACTTTAGGTTTAGGACAAAATTGGGAATGAGAAAGTGGTTGAGGGCATTTGGAGCATATCACTAAGCATTTTGAGCAAGCAAGCCATTAAGCAACACCTCATCCCCTTTTAATAGTATTGGCTTTTCCTATGGACTCAATGTGATCTTTGATCACTAAAATGAAAACGTAGAGTCTTGAGCTATTGCCAATATGTGTCCATAGCATCTTGAGGGGTCCACATCTCTAGTCCATGCAATGCCAATCATCGAACTTTATGAACTAATTATCTTGAAAGAATATTACACTACTGCAGGATGCTGCTAACAGGACACTACGATCAGAGACCCTTCGACGAAACTGTGTGCGATGCAATAATCGCAAACGGTGATGTAAAAAAGCATCAAAAAAGTTGCAAAACGTTTGTGATGGAGCATGCATCAAACACGGTTCAGATTATAGTTGCGTGTGCGATGCAAGGCACACAATTCAGTTCAATTAACTGTTCGTGACGAGGAGGAAAAAAAGAAATGGGCAGCCAAATGAAGGTGTGTGCGATACATAGCATACGGTTCACTCGGATGAACTGTTTGTGATTAGGCAACACAAAATAAACAATTTGCTAGATCAAGGTCTGTGCGATAAACGGCATGCGGTTCACTCGGATGAACCATTTGCATTGAGACAAGAGAACAGAAATGGTTCAATATATCAAGATGTGTGTGATACGCGGCAAACAGGTCTATAATCAGAAATGTGTGTGAAGACCGATAATAACACATACGATTGCTTCTAATAAGACGTATGTGATATGCTCTGTCTACATAACATCTATTGGCTATTGGGGGACGGGCGGTCATCTGGATACGCCATAAGGATGGGAAGTGGCATCCTATATCAGCAAGGACTAGTTGTTCCACCTGTAGCTCATGTAAGAGAACTCTCAAGTGAAGTGTGCTTAGGCTGGAGCAGCCATCAAATGGGTGACTGGATGGGAAGTTGTGTTGATGTTAAATTAACAGATAGGATGGGTCATATCTGTCAAATTAGATGACTCATATGACCCATCCCATGAGTTAATTTAACCCCGAGGTCCTTGTTTTTTGTTTTTTAACACACATTAAAGAAGGTCTACCGCATTACTTTTTGACAATGTGCGATGCGTGGCATACAGTTGATCCATCCGACCTATTTGTGGTGGAATAAGCCGTTTGTGTTGTGGGCAAACCTTGCTAGTATTCAACCGTTTGCAGTAGGTGAATTCATCACCGACGGGTTCCCTAGTGTGGTCCGTGTTCATATGATCATCATCCACTTCTTGTGCTAGCTCGATGTTCCTTCTATGCTAAATATCCATTAATTGATGGCGTTTTATGAGCACGCCACCATTTCCCGCCATTTCCTCACCTGTTTCCCGCCACCCGGCCATATTGCGGATAAACCTAGGCAGCGCACGATGCACAGAGGCGACAAGCGCAGCCTGTAGCACATCCACCTTTTCCAAGCATGCCAACCCACAAAGCGCCGCCCCTACCATCAACCTCGTCGATGAGGAAAATGAGCAAGCGCCAAGGCTCATCGAGGCCGAGTCGCTTCGGCGGCAATGCGATGGATGACGCCGTGATGCGCATCATCGCTAGGGTTGAGTAGACCTTTGGCACATGGCGCTTGAGCACCGTGGATCAAGATAGGCATGTCAGCGCCGACACGCTGCAGCTTGCCGCACAACATGATTGATGGTGCGCCGCAAAGCAAGGTAGGTGCGTCTCCGCCGATAGGTTGCGTCTTGCCGCACGGCGAGACCGTTGGAGTGCCGCAGAGCGAGAGGCGCGGTGCGGCATACAGCAAGAGAGGATCCATTGGTGATTGCCTGCTGTCGACACGACATCGCAGCTAGGTACACGTCCTGTCAGTACCCCCATTCCTTGCCAGGGGTGGGCAGAGGCCCTCGGCGCCGTACTTGCACCAGAGGCTAGCCCTGCCGTACCTGCACTGGATGCCAGCCGCGCCATTCGCATGGGTGGCGTCATTCTCCTTGTCTGCGGCCCGCTGGATGCTAACACGCTGGTCTGTAGGCTCGACCGCCTCCTTGGGCCAGGTGTCCACTTGGGCGTAGTAGAGGAACATGGCTGTCACATCCTCGAGCTAGTGATCTCCAATGAAATAGCGAACTTGGGGCTCGAGATCGCGCTCCAGATGTACCGAGAGTGTGTCGACTGCTTGGACCAACGCCTACACGAGTTGAGGCAGAGCCAAGAGCTACCATAGGCAAGGGCTGCTATTCATGTTCTCATGGACGCATTTTATTTTGTTGAGTCGTTTCGACGTGGATAGCTATGTATTCACATCAATCATTGTATTGCTCTGTTTATTCCTCTATTCAATGTGTGTACTCCGTTTTCCGTTCTTATATGTTCTGTTTCAATGTGTGTATAAACGCTATCCATTGTGTATATGTGGATGATAACAGCTAGATTCAAATTAGTATACAAAAACAGATAGAAAATGGAATTCATAATATATATATATATATATTAGTTGTTCCATTGTTCATCATAGAATATATATATATATATATATATATAATATCATCTAATATATGTGATGATACTTAACTACTTGGTACAATGCATAAAATTGAAAATGAAAATACTGAAACTAATAATCCCTCCTGGGCCAGTATTCTGGAAGCCCCTCACTAGCAGCTCCCTGGTGTGCGGCGTCTTCCCAACACGAAGGCAGTACTTCGCCTCCTCTGCCTTGTAGCGCTTGACGTACCGATCTGCCTCTTGCTCACGGACACGCGCGAATGATCTTGCCATTTTGTTGGGCGCCCACCGGAGCTCCTCGTCTGTGGCACGTTGGAGCTTATCGGCGCACCTCCACACAGCGACGAGGCGCCCAGCGCCATGACCTTCCTCGTGAAGTACCCGTCTTCGTACACCTCCTCGGCTCGACGACGTGCCCGCCCCAAATCTTCGCCGCCTCCTTTTTCCAGGCGGCATCACGGGCTTCACAGGCCACCTGGTACCTGGCTTCCTCTTGCACCATCTCCTTCTTGAATGCTAGTTGCCTGGCTTTCTCAGCCGGCAGCAGCTACTTCCACAGAAAAATATTGTACTAGTCCCAAAACCAATCCAAAGTTGGGGGGTCCTCGTCGCTTCTATTCGAGTGAGCGTCCTCGGGGGGCGACGACTCATCGTCGGCGCATGGGCAGACCGGCGGCACTATGGTAGAGATTTGAGAGAGAGAATGCGAGGGCAGGATGTAGATGAGAATGCAGGCGGGACGACGTGAGCAAGGTGGTATTTATTGGTGGCCGAAATCTAGATCGACAGGGACAGTACACACGCCGGTCGCCGGAATTTATGAGTACTGTAGTTTGAATTACACATGATTCTCGCAGCAAAATCTATGTGTGAAGAT
Organism: Triticum monococcum; assembly: GCA_034509565.1. Taxonomy (NCBI): domain Eukaryota; kingdom Viridiplantae; phylum Streptophyta; class Magnoliopsida; order Poales; family Poaceae; genus Triticum; species Triticum monococcum. Next base: position 306,073,913 of record CM067844.1, on the reverse strand, counting down.
AATAGCCAAAATCCATGTGTGAACATAATAGGTGACGATTTCCAATGCAGAACCGTCTTTGATTAATGATCCCCGCCACTCAACAGCCAAAGCTCGAGCCACGAGATAGAGTGCCAATCGTGTGGGGGCCGGTTGTCTTGCCAGATCTTTACATTTTCTTTTTTCAACACCAGATATTTACATCCTTTGATGATTTTTTAACTTGCACACAAGTACACAAAAAAATGATTTCAAACCGTCATGGTTAGATGTTGCATGTAGATGTAGTTCAAATTTGAATTACGATCATTAAATGGCTATAAAATCACTTAAATGACTTTAAAAGGTCAAATGGCACCTGAAATTTTCCAAATTTTCACATGATAGTTGTATTAGTGCATGTTAAACGTAAAAGGAAATTGAAGGTCGTAAGAGGAAGCTATCTCCCGTTCGTCATCAAACATGCATTGTTCCCTCTCGGAACCACGAACCTTCTAGTGAGTTGCTCTGGTTTGTGAGGGGTGTGTGTCCAAACTTTCATCAAACATGCCGATTTTGTTACCACATCATCTTGGTTGCATTACATTACATCAAGCAAGGTTTCAGTTTTTTCTTATCATTTTTAAATTTTTTGGAATTAAAATGCCATAGCACTCCATGCATGTGCCAATGCCGTGAGACCAATATGTTTGAAACTACCGCCTAATTTACTGCACGTGGAATTAACTCACACACAAGTACACAAATATGATTTTTCGAACCATTTTGGATAGGTGTTGCATGTAGATGTAGTTCAAATTTGAATGACGGTCATTAAATGGGTAGCAATCACTTAAATGTCTTTAAAAGGTCAAATGACCCCTAGAATTTTCCAAAATTTCACATTATAGTTGTAGTACTGCACGTTAGACATAGAAAAAAAATTGAAGGCCATAAGAGGAAGCTATCTTCCATTCGTCATCAAACATGCATTGTTCCCTCTCGGAACCACGAGCCTTCTAGTGAGTTACTCCGGTTTGTGAAGGGTGTGTGTCCCAACTTTCGTCAATCAGGCCAATTTTTTTTACCACATCAACTTGGTGGCATGACATTATATCAAGCAAGGTTTCATGTGTTTCTGATATTTTTTTATTTTTTTTGGAATTAAAATACCATGTCACTCCATGCATCATATGCATGTGTCCGTATCGTGAGAAAAATATGTTTGAAAATTCCTTCTAATTTACTGCACATGGAATTAACTCCCACACAAGTACACAAACATGATTTTCAAACCATTTTGGTTAGGCGATGCATGTAGATGTAGTTCAAATTTCAATTATGGTCATTAAATGGCTAGAAAATCACTTAAATGTCTTTAAAAGGTCAAATGACCCCTAGAATTTTCCAAAGTTTCACATACAATAGTAGTAGTGCACGTTAGACATAGAAAAAAATTGAATTTCGTAAGAGGAAGCTATCTCCCGTTCGTCATCAAACATGCATTGTTCCCACTCAAAACCACGAGCCTTCTAGTGAGTTGCTCCGGTTTGTGAGGGGTGTGTGTCCAAACTTTCGTCAAACATGCCAATTTTTACGACATCATCTTGGTGGCATGACATTACATCAACCAAGGTTTCATGTGTTTCTGATATTTGTTTAAATTTTTTGGAATTATAATGCCATGTCACTCCATGCATACATATGCAATTGTCCATGTTGTGAGACAAATATGTTTGTAAGTTCCTTCTAATTTACTACACATGGAATTAACTCGCACACAAGTACCCAAATATGATTTTTCAAACCGTTATGGTTAGCCGTTTCATGTAGATGTAGTTCAAGTTTGAATTACGGTCATTAAATGGCTAGAAAATCACTCAAATGTCTTTAAAAGGTTAAATGACCCCTATAATTTTCCAGAATTTCACATTATAGTTTTAGTAGTGCATGTTAAATGTAGAAAAAAATTGAAGGCCGTAAGAGGAAGCTATCTCTTGTTCGTCATCAAACATGCATAGTTTCCAATCGGAACCACGAGCCTTCTAGTGAGTTGCTCCGGTTTGTGAGGGTTGTGTGTTCAAACTTTGATCAAACATGCCAAATTTTTACCACATCATCTTGGTGGCATGACATTACATCAACCAAGGTTTCATTTGTTTTTGATATTTTTCGAATTTTTTGGAATTAAAATGCCATGTCACTCCATGCATAATATGCATGTGTCCATGTCATGAGACATATATTTTTGAAAATTCCTTCTAATTTACTGCACATGGAATTAACTCGCACACAAGTACACAAATATGATTTTTGAAACCGTTATGGTTAGCAGTTGCATGTAGATGTAGTTCAAATTTGATTTACGGTCATTAAATGGCTAGAAAATCAATCAAATGTATTTAAAAGGTCAAATGACGCCAAGAATTTTCCAAAATTTCACATTACAGTTGTAGTAGTGCATGTTAAATGTACAAAGGAATTGAAGGCCATAAGAGGAAGCTATCTCCCGTTCGTCATCAAACATGCATTGTTCCCTCTCGGAACCACGAGCCTTCTAGTGAATTGCTCCGGTTTGTGAGGGTTGTGTGTCCAAACTTTCGTCAAACATGCCAAATTTTTTACCACGTCATCTTGGTGGCATGAAATTATATCAAACAAGGTTTCATGTGTCTCTGATATTTTTTTACATTTTTTGGAATTCTAATGCCATGTCACTCCATGCATACATATGCAATTGTCCATGTCGTGAGACAAATATGTTTGTAAGTTCCTTCTAATTTACTACACATGGAATTAACTCGCACACAAGTACACAAATTTGATTTTTCAAACCGTTATGGTTAGCCGTTTCATGTAGATGTAGTTCAAGTTTGAATTATGGTCATTAAATGGCTAGAAAATCACTCAAATGTCTTTAAAAGGTCAAACGACCCCTATAATTTTCCAAAATTTCACATTATAGTTGTAGTAGTGCATGTTAAATGTAGAAAAAATTTAAGGCCGTAAGAGGAAGCTATCTCTCGTTCGTCATCAAACATGCATAGTTTCCACTCGGAACCACGAGCCTTCTAGTGAGTTGCTCCGGTTTGTGAGGGTTGTGTGTCCAAACTTTCATCAAACATGCCAAATTTTTACCACATCATCTTGGTGGCATGACATTACATCAACCAAGGTTTCATTTGTTTTTGATATTTTTCGAATTTTTTGGAATTAAAATGCCATGTCACTCCATGCATAATATGCTTGTGTCCATGTCATGAGACATATATTTTTGAAAATTCCTTCTAATTTACTGCACGTGGAATTAACTCGCACACAAGTACACAAATATGATTTTTGAAACCGTTATGATTAGCAGTTGCATGTAGATGTAGTTCAAATTTGATTTACGGTCATTAAATGGCTAGAAAATCAATCAAATGTATTTAAAAGGTCAAATGACGCCAAGAATTTTCCAAAATTTCACATTACAGTTGTAGTAGTGCATGCTAAATGTAGAAAAAAGTTGAAGGCCGTAAGAGGAAGCTATCTCCCGTTCGTCATCAAACATGCATTGTTCCCTCTCGGAACCACAAGCCTTCTAGTGAATTGCTCCGGTTTGTGAGGGTTGTGTGTCCAAACTTTCGTCAAACATGCCAAATTTTTTACCACATCATCTTGGTGGCATGACATTATATCAACCAAGGTTTCATGTGTCTCTAATATTTTTTTACATTTTTTGGAATTCTAATGCCATGTCACTCCATGCATACATATGCAATTGTCCATGTCGTGAGACAAATATGTTTGTAAGTTCCTTCTAATTTACTACACATGCAATTAACTCGCACACAAGTACACAAATATGATTTTTCAAACCGTTATGGTTAGCCGTTTCATGTAGATGTAGTTCAAGTTTGAATTACGGTCATTCAATGGCTAGAAAATCACTCAAATGTGTTTAAAAGGTCAAATGACCCCTATAATTTTCCAAAATTTCACATTATAGTTGTAGTAGTGCATGTTAAATGTAGAAAAAAAATTTAAGGCCGTAAGAGGAAGCTATCTCTCGTTCATCATCAAACATGCATAGTTTCCACTCGGAACCACGAGCCTTCTAGTGAGTTGCTCCGGTTTGTAAGGGTTGTGTGTCCAAACTTTCATCAAACATGCCAAATTTTTACCACATCATCTTGGTGGCATGACATTACATCAACCAAGGTTTCATTTGTTTTTGATATTTTTCGAATTTTTTGGAATTAAAATGCCATGTCACTCCATGCATAATATGCATGTGTCCATGTCATGAGACATATATTTTTGAAAATTCCTTCTAATTTACTGCACATGGAATTAACTCGCACACAAGTACACAAATATGATTTTTGAAACCGTTATGGTTAGCCGTTGCATGTAGATGTAGTTCAAATTTGATTTACGGTCATTAAATGGCTAGAAAATCAACCAAATGTCTTTAAAAGGTCAAATGACCCCTAGCATTTTCCAAAATTTCACATTATAGTTGTAGTAGTGCACGTTAAATGTAGAAAAAAATTGAAGGCCGTAAGAGGAAGCTATCTCCGGTTCGTCATCAAACATGCATTGTTTCCACTCGAAACCACGAGCCTTCTAGTGAGTTGCTCTGGTTTGTGACGGGTGTGTATCCAAACTTTCATCAAGCATGCCAAATTTTTTACCACATCATCTTGGTGGCATGACATTACATCAACCAAGGTTTCATTTGTTTCTGATATTTTACGAATTTTTTGGAATTAAAATGCCATGTCACTCCATGCATACATATGCATGTGTCCATGTCATGAGACATATATGTTTGAAAATTCCTTCTAATTTACTACACATGGAATTAACTCGCACACAAGTACACAAATATGATTTTTCAAACCGTTATGGTTAGCCATTTCTTGTAGATGTAGTTCAAATTTGAATTACAGTCATTAAATGGATAGAAAATCACTCAAATGTCTTTAAAAGGTCAAATGACCCCTAGATTTTCCAAAATTTCACATTATAGTTGTAGTGGTGCTTGTTAAATGTAGAAAAAAAATTGAAGGCCATAAGAGGAAGCTATCTCCTGTTCGTGATCAAACATGCATTGTTTCGACTCGGAACCACGAACCTTCTAGTTTGTTGCTCCGGTTTGTGATGGTTGTGTGTCCAAAATTTCATCAACATGCCAACTTTTTACAACATCATCTTGGTGGCATGACATTACATCAACCAAGGTTTCATTTGTTTCTGATATTTTTCAAATTTTTTGGAATTAACTTACAACACATGGAATTAACTCGCACACAAGTACCAAAATATGATTTTTGAAACCGTTATGGTTAGCCGGTGCATGTAGATGTAGTTCAAATTTTATTTACGGTCATTAAATGCCTAGAAAATCACTCAAATGTCTTTAAAAGGTCAAATGACCCCAAGAATTTTCCAAAATTCCACATTACAGTTGTAGTACTACATGTTAATCATAGAAAAAAATTGAAGGTCGCAAGAGGAAGGTATCTCCCGTTCGTCATCAAACATGCATTGTTCTCTCTCAGAACCACGAGCCTTCTAGTGAGTTGCTCCGGTTTGTGAGGGGTGTGTGTCCAAACTTTCGTCAAACATGCCAATTTTTTACCACGTCATCTTGGTGGCATGACATTACATCGACCAAGGTTTCATTTGTATTTGATATGTTTTTAAATTTTTTTGAATTAAAATGCCATGTCACTCGATGCTTAATTGTGTCATAGCCGTTAGACCAATATGTTTGAAAATTCCTTCCAATTTACTGCACATGGAATTAAATCGCACACAAGTACACAAAATATGAGTTCAAATTTCAATTACGATCATTAAATGGCTAGAAAATCACTTAAATGTCTTAAAAGGTCAAATGACCCCTAAAATTTTCCATAATTTGACATGACAGTTGCATTAGTACTACAAAATTTCTCGTACATTTAAAACACCATCCCTTTCCACTTTACTCCAAATTCATCTTTCACAACTAATAAAAAATATCTACAACATCACACATTTGTTTTCTAGCAACATAGCGTCCAGGAAAACCTACACTACTTAGTAATCTAATATGACACGTGTAGGATCAAAAGTATGTCTAGAGGGAGGGGGTGATTAGACTACTTCGCCAAATAAAAATCTATCATTTTCCCAATTTTAAGTGTTGGCAGAGTTTAGCAATTTATCACAAGTCAAGCAATCAACCTACACATGCAATTCTAAGAGTATAGAAGCGGAATGTAAATCATTGGATATGAAGGTAAAGGGGAGGAGTTTGGAAGGAGAAAATGCAATGTAGACATGGATATTTTTGGCTCGGTTCCGATAGGTGGTGCTATCATACATCCACGTTGATGGAGACTTCAACCCACGAAGGGTAACAGTTGCACGAGTCCACGGAGGGCTCCACCCACAAAGGGTCCACGAAGAAGCAACCTTGTCTATCCCACCATGGCCATCTCCCACGAAGGACTTGCCTCACTTGGGTAGATCTTCACGAATTAGGCGATCTCCCTGCGCTTACAAACTCCTTGGTTCAACTCCACAATCTTGAAGGAGGCTCCCAAGTGACACCTAACCAATCTAGGAGACATCACTCTCCAAAAGGTAATAGCCGGTGTGTTGATGATGAACTCCTTGATCTTGTGCTTCAAATAATAGTCTCCCCAACACTCAACTGTCTCTCTCACAGATTTGGATAAGGTGGAAAGATGATTTGAGTTGAAAGCAACTTGGGGAAGGCTAGAGATCAAGATTCTTGTGGTTGGATGAGAATATCTTGGTTTCGACACATGAGTAGGTGGTTCTCTATCAGAAAATGAGTAGTCAAAGTTTAGGCACGTTCTAATGGATATCTCTTGAATGGAGAGGAGGGTGGAGCGGTATAAATAGCCTCCACACAAATTCTATCTGTTACACACAATTTACCAAACTCGGTGGGACCGAATATTGAAACTCAATCAGACCTATATGATTCAAAATGTGAACGTTAGGATTTTCGGTGGGACCGACATGATTAACTTGGTGGGACCGATGCGTTAGGGTTAGGGTGAGACCTCTTTCAGTATCAAGAAAAGAGAGAGTTGGTCAGGCAAACTCGGTGGGACCGATCGCTCATCTCAGTTTGACCAAAATGTTACGAAGGGAAAAAGAGAGTTTGCAATCCCATCTCGGTGAGACCGAGATCCCTATCAGTGAGACCGAATTGATTAGGGTTTCTGGCTATGGCTATGTCAAAGGAACTCGGTGGCACCGGATAGATCAAATCGGTGGGGCCGAGTTTGACTTTAGGTCTAGGTCAAAAGTGGAAATGAGAAAATGGTTGAGGGCTTTTGGAGCATATCACTAAGCATTTTGAGCAAGCAAGCCATTAAGCAACATTTCATCCCCTTTTAATAGTATAGGCTATTCCTATGGACTTAATGTGATCTTGGATCACTAAAATGAAGATGTAGAATCTTGAGCTATTGCTAATATGCGTCCTTATCATTTTGAGGGGTCCACATCTCTAGTCCATGCCATGCCAATCATTGAACTTTCTACAATGATTATCTTGTAAGAATATTAGTTCAATTAGCTATATGTTGTTAAGAATTACCAAAACCACCCAGGGATTAGTTGCACTTTCAACACGGTTCTGCCAACCGATGTCTCATAGCCCATATCACCATAAGTTGCTGATGGCTTGTGTCCGCGTCAGTATTTCCCTGAAGAGGAAGGGATGATGCAGCACAACTTCCATAGTATTTCCCTCAGTGATGAAACCAAAGTTATCGAACCAGTAGGATAACCAAGAAAAACTATGTAAACGGTACATGCACACAAAGAACAAATACTTGCAACCCGACGCGTAAGAGAGGTTGTCAATCCCTCTCCGGTAAAAGATAGATTGGTTTGTATGATTTTGGATAAATAGATCTCGTGATGAAACAAAATAAAATAAATAAAGAAAAAGTGCAGCAAGGTACTTTTGGGTTTATAGAATAATAGATCTGAAAGCAAAAGGAAATAGAAAATAGATCTCAAAGCAAATATGATAAAGAATAGACCCGGGGCCTTAGATTTCACTAGTGGCTTCTCTCGAGAAAAATAGCATACAGCGGATAAACAAATTCCTGTTGTGAAATTGATAGAAATTAAAATAATTATGATGATATCCAAGAAATGATCATTATATAGGCATCACGTCCAAGATTAGTAGACCGACTCCTGCCTGCATCTACTACTATTACTCCACACATCGACCACAATCCACTATGCATCTAGTGTATTAAGTTCATGGAGACAGGGTAATGCAATAAGGACGATGACATGATGTAGAAAAAAATCTATTCTTGTAGGAGTAGACCCCATCTTGTTATGCCAACGATCAATACGTGTCTTGATGCCCCTTCTATCACTAGGAAAGAACACCGCACGACCGAACCCATCACAAAGCACCTCTTCCCATGTCAAGAAAAATCGATCTAGTCGGCCTAACTAAACCAAAGATTGAAAGAAGAAATACGAGGCCATAAGTAATCATGCATATAAGAGATCAAAACTCAAATAACTTTCATGCATAAAATAGATCTGATCACAAACTCAAAGTTCACCGAATCCCAACAAACACACCGCAAAAAGAGTTACATCAAATAGATCTCCAAGAGACCATTGTATTGAGAATCAAAAGAGAGAGAGGGAGAGAGAGGGAGAGAGAGAGAGAGAGAGAGAGAGAGAGAGAGGAAGCCATCTAGCTACTAACTACGGACCCTTACGTCTATAATGAAATACTCACGCATCATCAGAGAGGCACCAATGAGGATGATGAACCCCTTTGTGATGGTGTCTAGATTGGATCTGGTGGTTCTGGAACATGCGGCGGCTGGAATTGTGTTTTGTCGACTCCCATAGGTTTTTTGGATTTTTGGGGTATTTATAGAGCAAAGGGGTGGTCCGGGAGGCGGCTGAGGTGGGCACAACCAACTAGGGCACGCCTAGGCCCCCAGGCGCGCCCAGGTGGGTTGTGCTCTGCAACTTCTTGAATTTGCGTCGGTTTTTCCCTTGAACAGGAAAGGGTGAAGAGGAAAGGGTGATTGATACGTCCATTTTGCATAATTTTTACCTACTGTTATTTATAATGTTTGTATGCATAATAATGCGTTTGGAGTAATTCTAATGCCTTTTCTCTCATGATATGAAATGTTCACACAAAGAGGGAGAATTTCAGTAGCTGGAAATATGGACCTGAAAAAGCTACGTCAGGCTACCTATTCTACACACCTCCAAATGAGCTGAAACTTCACGAGGAATTTTCATGGAATATATAAGAAATACAGGAGCAAATAACTATCGGAGGGGCCCCACCTGGTGAGCACAAGACACCAAGGAGCGCAAGGCCCCCCAGGAACGCCCTAGTGGGTTGTGCTCAACCCAGCCCACCTTCGAAGCCCATCTTCTGGTATGTAAATCATTTTGACCTAGAAAAAAATTAGGAGAGGACTTTCGGGACGAAGCGCTTCCCTCTCGAGGAAGAACTTGGGTAGGAGCATTTTTGCCCTCCGGCCGAGCGATTCCGCCGAGGGAACTTACCTCCCGGAGGGGGAAATCATCATCATCATCATCATCATCATCACCAACAACTCTCCCATCTTGGGGAGGATAATCTCCATCAACGTATTCAACAAAACCATCTCCTCTCAAACCCTAATTCATCTCTTGTGTTCAATCTTTGTACCAGAACTATAGATTGGTACTTGTGGGTAACTAGTAGTGTTGATTACATCTTGTAGTTGATTACTATATGGTTTATTTGGTGGAAGATTATATATTCAGACCCATTATGCTATTTGGTACCCCTCTGATATTGAGCATGATTATTATTTGTGAGTACTTACTTTTGTTCTTGAGGTCACGAGAGAAATCTTGTTGCAAGTAATCATGTGAATTTTATATGTGTTCGATATTTTGATGGTAGGCATGTTGTGATTCCCTTAGTGGTGTCATGTGAATGTCGACTACATGACACTTCACGATATTTGGGCCTAAGGGAGTGCATTGAGGAGTAGTTATTAGATGATGGGTTGCGAGAGTGCTAGAAGCTTAAAGCCTAGTTTATGCACTATTTCGTAAGGGGCTGTTTTAAATCCAAACGTTTAATTCTATGGTTAGAATTTATTCTTAATACTGTTCTTGTAGTTGCAGATGCTTGCGAGGGGGTTAATCATAAGTAGGAGGTTTGTTAAAGTAAGAACATCACCTAAGAACCGGTCGACCCACATATCAAATTCTCAAAGTAGCGAACAGAAATCAAACCAACATGATGAAAGTGACTAGATGAAATTCTCGTGTACCCTCAAGAATGCTTTTCTTATTATAGGAGACCATTTTGGCCTATCCTTTGCCTCAAAAGGATTGGGCTACCATGTTGCACCTTTTTTACTACTATCGTTACTTGCTCGTTACAAATAATCTTGCTATCAAACTACTCGTTACTTATAATTTCAGTGCTTGCGTAGAATACCTTTATGAAAACCACTTGTCGTTTCCCTCTGCTCCTGATTGGGTTCGACACTCTTACTTATCGAAAGGCTATGATTGATCCCCTATACTTGTGGGTCATCAAGGCTCTTTTCTGGCGCCGTTGTTGGGGAGTGAAGCGCTCTTGGTACGTGGAAATTGGTACGGAAAAATTATTACTATGTGATGAAATTTACTGTCACTTGTTACTATGGAAAACAATCCTTTGAGGGGTTTGTTCGGGGTATCTTCACGTCGACCGGAACCACAATTAGTCACCCCTCAACCTACTGCACCTATTAAAATATTGGTTATGAAATTCCTTCGGGTATGATAGAACAACTGCTAGCTAATCCTTATGTAGGAGATGGAACCGAACATCCTCACATGCATTTGATATATGTGGATGAAATTGGTGGATTGTTTAAGCTGGCAAGTTTACCCGGAGATGAAGCTAAGAAGATGAAATTGGTAAAATTTCTTTGAAGGTAAATGCATTGGCATGGTATAGGCTATGCGTTGTTATTGGATATTGGAATTGGAATCGATTGAAATTGGAGTTTCACCAAAAAAAATATCTTATGCATCTAGTTCGTCGTGATCGAAATAATATATATAATTTGTGGCCCCGTGAAGGAGAAACTATCACTCTAGCTTGTGGGAGGCTTAAGTCAATGTGATATTCATGACCCAATCATGAGCTCTCAAGAGAAATTATCATTCAGAATTCTTATGCTCAGCTTTTGTAGCGACCAAACCTCAACCGGTCTGATCTCTGTGCTCCGGTGTCATCCCTGGATCAGTAATGCTGACACCACACAGTACTTCGAAGGATTTATAGCAGAGTGGCAATCACACACTTATTACATCGATGTCTCCGTAGAGAACTTATTACATAAATATGGCTTAAGGCCATCTAGTGTCGATAACAGCAGAAGACTTGGAAGATAAATGGGTCCATCAACTCCAACGGCATCACTGGGTATAGAACCACGACCTAAAACACCTCAATCGTCGTCTGAAAAGTCTGCAACATTAACGTTGCAGCCCGAAATGGGTCAGCACATGTAATATGCTGGCAAGGTAACACATAGAGAGTAATGGAATGAAACAACTATACTACATGCATATTTGGCTGGTGGAAAGCTCTATGGTTACTGTTTTGCGTAAAGCCAATTTTTCCCTACTGCAAAGGAATAAATTTATTTAACTATCATGGTGGTTGTGAAACATTGAGAATGGTTGACAGCATCCTCAATCCCAATTAAAAGTAATCATTAAAACCCAACAATATTAATTAGAAGTAACATGATGAGATTCACATGATATTCAAGTACTAGATACTCTAGATTGTCCATAACCGGGGACACGGCTAATCATGATTAGTTTGTTACACTCTGCAGAGGTTTGCGCACTTTTCCCCACAAGACTCGATCGCCTCCGTTGGTTTTCTCGCACTACTGGTGTTTGAGAAACGGATGACCGAGACACAGTCTTTCAGAAGCGCTAGCACCTTACGTTCGATAGACCGGTACACCTACTTTCCCCTACATCTGCTAGTCTACCCTGTAAGAGTTCGCACGACTTAGTCAACTATGCCAGAGCCCATAATGGCTTGTGGCTGCACACGTAAGTATTTAGCATGAAAGATCTTATGATCCCTTTGAGCCAGGGTGGCGGTCCATAAAAAATAGGCAAGTCCTGATAGACATCAGGTGCCTCAATCCACCCAGATGTGTGTTTAAGTTGCCACCTTAGATAAACCATTAAAATTATCAATCTCACATCTGTCATGGATATCACTCACCCAATCCACGTCTACTAGCATAGCAGGCATAATAAGCAAACGTAGAAGTAACTCCCAAAGGTTTCATAATAAACAGGTAATAGGTACTACCTCATCTACTTCCCATCCCACAATTTAATTAGATCCTAATCATGCAATGTGTGAGGATGGATCTAATGCAATAAAACTGGGTTGTAGAAAAGGTATGATCAAAGTGTTACTTGCCTAGCTGATGATCCGCGAGTCCTAGAGATTCGAAATAACAAGCGGCGCAATCCGGGTAATCTATCGCAGACAAACAACAAGCATACAATATGTACTCATCTAATGCACAGGTAAAACTCGAACAAGAGATCGAACCAGAAAGTTCAACTAAAGAACTCCGGTTGAGAAGAAAGAAAGAACCGAACAAACAAACCGAAAACAAACGGCGGAAGAAAACAACTCGGTTCTAGCAAGTTGAAACTAAATCAAATTTCACCATAGCAAAACTTAGTTAAAGTTGATTAGTCGGAACGGCGGTTTCAAGACGAAACTCCAGGCGCTTGAATCACCTGATTCCGATAAACAAGCGAGAAGATAGACTAGAAAGAAGATCGGATCTGAGATCGCGATCGCGGAATAAATCTGGCAAGAAGAAAATGAAGAACGGTTGAACGAACGGACGCTCGTTAACCAAGAAGAATAATCTGGTGATCATGTTCGTTAGGACGAACGGTCCGGTGAACGATCTCGGGCAACTAGATCGGAAAAGAAAACGGATCCGATCTAGGGTTTCGAGAAAAGAAAACCGATCGTAAAACCGATCTAGAAAACCGGAACGGTTTCGCGAAGAAAAACGAATCGGGGTAGAATAATCGGAACGATTAGAAGAAAACGATCCGATGAAAAGAATAGGTGTAGCGTGGGGCTACCTCTGGCGAAGTCTCCAGCGAGGAACTCCGGCGGCGTGGGCGTGGGCGGCGGCAAGATGCGGCGGCGGCGCGGGTAGTGCGGCGGCTTAGGGCGGCACGCGGGGTGAGGCAGGGCGCGGCGTGGGTGTGGGGCGCGGTGGTGCTTGGGGCTTTGGGGCTTTGGATTTGATGTGTTTAGAGGGGGGTGTGGGTGTATTTATATTGGGGAGGGGTGAGGAGACTTGGGGTAGGGGACAAGAAATAGACTAGGAATAGGAAAGAATAAACGGAGTAGGACTAGGAAAAACGAAACAAGGAAAAGAGCAAGCCTAGAATCCTAAAAGGATTCGGCTAAGACAAGAGGCGGCGGCGGCCTCCTGCGCCTGGGCGCTGGCGCGCGGCTCCCTGGCCTGGGGCGCAGCGGCGGCTAGCTGGGCCTTGGCCCGGCCGGCTGCGGATTCTATATATTTTTTTTAAAACGGTTCCGCGCTCGAAAAAAAACAAAATGAGATCTAAACGAACTCCAAATCTAATAAAGTAAATTTTCCCCGACTCCTAAAAATGAGTCGAACAAAATGAACTTTTCTCCGGGCCTAAAATGCAAACTTTTAAAATGCGCATTTTTCCCTATCCAAATAAAAAGGCAAATAAAACTCCGACAAAACCAATGATCCTTTCTTCAAAATTTGAGAAGACTCAAATATGAAAAAGACGAAATCTCCAACTCTCTCCGAGGGTCCTTGAGTTGCGTGAAATTTCTAGGATCGGCAAAATGCAAGAAAATATGATATGCATATGATCTAGTGTATAACATTCCAAATTGAAAATTTGGGATGTTACAAACCTACCCCCCTTAAGATGAATCTCGCCCTCGAGATTCGGGTTGGCTAGAAAATAGATGAGGGTGGTCCTTGAGCAAATCTTCTTCTCTCTCCCAGGTCGCTTCATCCTCTGAGTGGTGGTTCCACTGAACTTTGCAAAACTTGATTACCTTGCTGCGGGTAACTCTGCTGGCATACTCGAGAATCTTGACTGGTTTCTCTTCATATGTTAGGTCGTCCTTCAACTGAATCGCTTCTAGCGGCACTGTATCTCTTAACGGTACCTCCGCCATCTCGGCGTGACATTTCTTCAGTTGAGAAACATGGAATACGTCATGAACTCCTGACAATCCCTCTGGTAATTACAACTTATAAGCGACTTCTCCCATACGTTGCAAGATCTTATATGGTCCAACGAAACGCGGTGCTAACTTTCCCTTAACTCCAAAGCGTTTAACTCCTCGAAGTGGGGATACTCGGAGATAAACCCTGTCTCCGATTTTGTAAACTGTCTCCTTGCGTTTAGAATCTGCGTAACTCTTCTGCCTGGACTGGGCTACCTTGAGCCTATCGCGAATCAACTTAACTTTCTGTTCAGACACCTTAATCAAATCTGGTCCAAAGAATTGGCGGGCTCCAACTTCGTTCCATGACAACGGTGTCCTGCACCTCCTTCCGTATAAGGCTTCGAAAGGTGCCATCTTCAGACTGGTTTGGTAACTGTTGTTATAAGAAAACTCCGCATACGGCAAGTTATCGTCCCAACTAGATCTATAATCTAGTGCACATGCTCTCAGCATATCTTCCAAAATCTGATTGACTCTCTCGGTCTGTCCATCTGTCTGTGGATGAAAAGCGGTGCTGAACTCTAGCCTGGTTCCCAAAGTTTCATGCAACTGATTCCAAAACATTGAGGTAAATTGGGTTCCTCTGTCCGAAACAATACTCCTTGGAACTCCATGCAAACAAATGATCCGAGTCATGTATATCTTTGCCAACTTAGCACTGGTGTAAGTGGTCTTAACTGGGATGAAATGTGCTACCTTCATCAAACGATCAACTACTACCCATATCGAGTCATAGCCTGCTTTTGTCCTGGGTAGTCCTGTGATAAAATCCATGCCTATCTTATCCCACTTCCATTCGGGTATCGGCAATGGCTGCAACAATCCGGCTGGCTTCTGATGTTCTGCCTTCACTCAATGACAGACGTCACAAACTTCTACATAGGCTGCAATATCCTTCTTCATTCCGGTCCACCAGAATGTCTCCTTCAAATCCAAATACATCTTGGTATTTCCTGGGTGAATCGAATATGGTGAATCATGTGCCTCTTGCGAAATCAACTTCCTGATCTCCGGGTCATTTGGCACATAAACACAGTCCTCAAACCATAGGGTATCGTGCTCATCCTCACGAAATCCCTTTGCTTTTCCTTTGCTCAGTTTCTCCTTTATAGCAGCAATCTCCTTGTCAGATTTCTGAGCTTCTCTGATTCTATCCATCAATGTTGACTGAATCTCCAATGCTGCTACATAACCTCTCGGAACTATTTCCAAACATAGCTCACGAAGGTTTTCTGCTAACTCCTTTGGTATACTTCCCGTCATTAACGTATTGACATGGCTCTTGCGGCTCAATGCGTCAGCTACTACATTAGCTTTACCGGGATGGTAATGCAATCTCATATCATAATCCTTAATGAGCTCCAACCATCTCCTTTGTCTGAGATTCAATTCCTTCTGCGTGAAAATGTACTTCAAACTCTTGTGATCCGTGTACACCTCACAATGATTTCCAATGAGAAAATGTCTCCACGTCTTCAATGCATGCACTATGGCTGCTAACTCCAAATCATGCGTGGCATAGTTCAACTCATGAGGCTTCAGTTGTCGTGAAGCATACGAAACAACTCTACCTTCCTGCATAAGCACTGCTCCAAGTCCTCGACGTGAAGCGTCACAATATACCTCATAATCCTTGGTCTGATCTGGCAAAATCAACACTGGTGAGGTAACCAATCGTTTCTTCAACTCCTGGAAACTAGCCTCACACTCCTCAGTCCAATTGAACTTGATATCCTTCTTCAACAACTCCGTCATAGGCTTTGCAATCTTTGAAAAGTTCTCAATGAATCTCCGGTAGTATCCTGCGAGTCCAAGAAAACTCCGGATTTCTCCAACTGTCGTTGGTGCTTCCCATTCGGTTACGGTCTCAACCTTTGCGGGGTCAACTGCTATCCCTTCTCCGGATATAACGTGTCAGAGGAATCCTACTTCCTTCAACCAAAACTCACATTTGCTAAATTTGGCATATAACTGATGTTCCCTTAGCTTCTCCAAAACCAAACGCAAATGTTCCTTATGCTCTTCTTCATTCTTCGAATATACCAGGATATCATCAATGAACACTACGACGAACTTATCCAAAAACTCCATAAACACCTTGTTCATCATGTTCATAAAATAGGCAGGTGCATTAGTCAATCCAAATGACATAACGGTATACTCATACAATCCATATCTTGTGGTGAATGCTGTCTTAGGTATGTCCTGCTCTCGAATCTTCAACTGGTGGTACCCTGATCGCAAATCGATCTTGGAAAACACTTTAGCTCCTTGCAAACGATCAAACAGATCATTTATCATTGGCAGTGGGTACTTGTTCTTGATGGTTACTTCATTCAATCCACGGTAATCAACAACCATCCGTAATGATCCATCCTTCTTCTCCACTAAAAGTACGGGTGATCACCAAGGTGAAGAACTTGGGCGAATGTAACCTTTCTCCAACAACTCCTTAATCTGATTCTTAATTTCTACCAAATCCTTTGCTGGCATCCGGTAGGGTCTCTTTGATATTGGTCCAGTGCCTGGCAATAACTCAATCAAAAACTCAATGTCTCTATCCGGTGGCATGCCTGGCAACTCTTCCGGAAATACATCAGGAAAATCCTTTACCACTGGTACTTCCTCCTGCACGACTCCTGTCAGGCAATTTACTTGTGTCCTCTTTGGCACATGCCGGGATACATACTTGATCCTTCTTCCTTCCGGCGTTGTAAGCAAAATTGACTTAGTAGCACAATCGATGTTTCCTCCATACTTCGACAACCAATCCATACCGAGGATTACATCCAAACCTTGGGATTCCAGAATAAATAAATCTGTTGGGAAAACATGCCTTCCTATGCTTAATGGCACTTGAAAACATCCTTGACTAGCCATGTACTCTGCTCCTGGCAAACTTACTAGCATAGGTGTGCTCCGGCGGAAAGGCAAATCCGGGGTCACGTCTCGGAGGCATTTGAGGGTTTAGAAAAGAAGAGATATAAGAATAGAATGAGGTCTAAAGAGAAAACACTACCCCAATGCACATGAGCAAATTCACACAAAATCACTTCATTCAATCAAACAAGGGCATACAATCGATCTAGCTATCGCAAAAGTGCTCGAACTATAGTGTTTACATGGGGGGAATACTACTAATATTTGGTGGTCTTCTAGAAATTTGAACCGACGGAAGACTCCATGATGTCCGCTCCAGCTTCGTCTTCAAATTCAGGTTCACTTGGATCCGAATCAGTGTCGTCGATGATGATGTAATTGTCGGGGCATGCGACGTACTCATCTTCTTCCTTGGATGATAACTTCCTCTTGAGTTCTTCAATCTCTTGCTTAAGATCGACGTTGTGCCTTGCTAGAGCTATGATCTCGTCCATGTAGTCCTTGCGTGTAGCCTTCAGTTCTCCTTCTAGCTCGATGATCCTTGTCTTCGCATTCTTCAACTCCATCATATCATTGCACATCTGGTTCTTGTTGCATCGAATGTGCTGGTTTAACTCCTGGATGAATGCTGCAATGGATTTATCCTTCTTGGTGCTGACTAACTCCCATTGTTCATCTCGGCGTCCACAAATCTGGTAGATAGTGTCCTTGAGGTCTGCTTGATAAACTTCTCCAATGCGTCCTATGGTGATATGGGCTGCCATGCTCCTTCCTAGACTCCAAGTTGGTGCATTGAAAACACTATCTATGGGCTTCGTGATTGGCGCGGATGTTCTTCCCGGAACGTGAGCTTGAATCTTCCAGCGCTCCTCTTCAGGCAGAGTGGCGTTGAAGGTTCCCGTGAAGCTTGGTAATCCAATGTTTAGGTACTTGGTGACTTCCTTCAAGTGAAATCCAAAAGGTGTGCCTTCATCCGGTTGAGCATACTTAATCTTCGTGTCCTTCATCCTAAAGAGTAGAAAAGATGAGGAGTTAGAAAATGAGGAGAGAATAGTGATCTATGGCTTTAACTTAGTGGTCGTGTCCTACAGTCAGCGTGTGCTCTGATACCATCTCTGTAGCGACCAAACCTCAACCAGTCTGATCTCTGTGCTCCGGTGTCATCCCTGGATCAGTAATGCTGACACCACACAGTACTTCGAAGGATTTATAGCAGAGTGGCAATCACACACTTATTATATCGATGTCTCCGTAGAGAACTTATTACATAAATATGGCTTAAGGCCATCTAGTGTCGATAACAGCGGAAGACTTGGAAGATAAATGGGTCCATCAACTCCAACGGCATCACTGAGCATAGAACCACGACCTAAAACACCTCAATCGTCGTCTGAAAAGTCTGCAACATTAACGTTACAGCCCGAAACGGGTCAGCACATGGAATATGCTAGCAAGGTAACACATAGAGAGTAATGGAATGAAACAGCTATACTATATGCATATTTGGCTGGTGGAAAGCTCTATGGTTACTGTTTTGCATAAAGCCAATTTTTCCCTACTGCAAAGGAATAAATTTATTTAACTATCATGGTGGTTGTGAAACATTGAGAATGGTTGACAGCATCCTCAATCCCAATTAAAAGTAATCATTAAAACCCAACAATATTAATTAGAAGTAACATGATGAGATTCACATGATATTCAAGTACTAGATACTCAAGATTGTCGATAACCGGGGACACGGCTAATCATGATTAGTTTGTTACACTCTGCAGAGGTTTGCGCACTTTTCCCCACAAGACTCGATCGCCTCCGTTGGTTTTCTCGCACTACTGGTGTTTGAGAAACGGATGACCGAGACACGGTCTTTCAGAAGCGCTAGCACCTTATGTTGGATAGACCGGTACACCTACTTTCCCCTACATCTGCTAGTCTAACCTGTAAGAGTTCGCACGACTTAGTCAACTATGCTAGAGCCCATAATGGCTTGTGGCTGCACTTGTAAGTATTTAGCATGAAAGATCTTATGATCCCTTTGAGCCTAGGTGGCGGTCCATAAAAAAACAGGCAAGTCCTGATAGACATCAGGTGCCTCAATCCACCTAGATGTGTGTTTAAGTTGCCACCTTAGATAAACCATTAAAATTATCAATCTCACATCTGTCATGGATATCACTCACCCAATCCACGTCTACTAGCATAGCAGGCATAATAAGCAAACGTAGAAGTAACTCCCAAAGGTTTCATAATAAATACGTAATAGGTACTACCTCATCTACTTCCCATCCCACAATTTAATTAGATCCTAATCATGCAATGTGTGAGGATGGATCTAATGCAATAAAACTGGGTTGTAGAAAAGGTATGATCAAAGTGTTACTTGCCTTGCTGATGATCCGCGAGTCCTAGAGATTCGAAGTAACAAGCGGCGCAATCCGGGTAATCCATCACAGACAAACAACAAACATACAATAAGTACTCATCTAATGCACAGGTAAAACTCGAACAAGAGATCGAACCAGAAAGTTCAACTTAAGAACTCCGGTTGAGAAGAAAGAAAGAACCGAACAAAGAAACCGAAAACAAACGGCGGAAGAAAACAACTCGGTTCTAGCAAGTTGAAACAAGGTCAAATTTTACCGTAGCAAAACTTAGTTAAAGTTGATTAGTCGGAACGGCGGTTTCAAGACGAAACTCCAGGCGCTTGAATCACCTGATTTCGATAAACGAGCGAGAAGATAGACTAGAAAGAAGATCAGATCTGAGATCGCGATCGCGGAATAAATCCGGCGAGACGAAAAAGGAGAACAGTTGAACGAACGGACATTCGTTAACCTAGAAGAATAATCCGGTGATCACGTTCGTTAGGACGAACGGTCCGGTGAACGATCTCGAGCAACTAGATCGGAAAAGAAAACGGATCCGATCTAGGGTTTTGAGAAAAGAAAACCGATCGTAAAACCGATCTAGAAAACCGGAACGGTTTCGCGAAGAAAAATGAATCGGGGAAGAAGAATCGGAACGATTAGAAGAAAACGATCCGATGAGAAGAATAGGTGTAGCGTGGGGCTACCTCCGGCGAGGTACTCCGGCGGCATGGGCGTGGGCGGCGGCAAGATGCGGCGGCGGCGCGGGTGGTGCGGTGGCTTAGGGAGGCGCGCGGGGTGAGGCAGGGCGCGGCGTGGGTGTGGGGCGCGGTGGTGCGTGGGGCTTTGGGGCTTTGGATTTGATGTGTTTAGAGGGGGGGTGGGGGTATTTATATTGGGGAGGGGTGAGGAGACTTGGGGTAGGGGACAAGAAATAGACTAGGAATAGGAAAGAATAAACGGAGTAGGACTAGGAAAAACGAAACAAGGAAAAGAGCAAGCCTAGAATCCTAAAAGGATTCAGCTAAGACAAGAGGCGGCGGCGGCCTCCTGCGCCTGGGCGCTGGCGCGCGGCTCCCTGGCCTGGGGCGCAGCGGCGGCTAGCTGGGCCTTGGCCCGGCCGGCTGCGGATTCTATATATTTTTTTAAAACGGTTTCGCGCTCGGAAAAAAAACAAAACGAGATCTAAACGAACTCCAAATCTAATAAAGTAAATTTTCCCCGACTCCTAAAAATGAGTCGAACAAAATGAACTTTTCTCCGGGCCTAAAATGCAAACTTTTAAAACGCGCATTTTTCCCTATCCAAATAAAAAAGGCAAATAAAACTCCGACAAAACCAATGATCCTTTCTTCAAAATTTGAGAAGACTCAAATATGAAAAAGACGAAATCTCCAACTCTCTCTGAGGGTCCTTGAGTTGCGTGAAATTTCTAGGATCGGCAAAATGCAAGAAAATATGATATGCATATGATCTAGTGTATAACATTCCAAATTGAAAATTTGGGATGTTACAGCTTTCTCATGATGATTGATCCATGCTTGATACTTCTTGTACTGGTTCCTTTATGTAGAAGACTATTGATTTCCGATGGGATCTTTTAGAAAGAATTAAATGTAACTCTGAAGATTGGGAACTTGACAAAGGTAAAGGGTCATGTATTAAGCTTAAGTTTGACTGTGTTAAAACCTTTTACGAATACCGATGCTTTTCAAAAGTTTAGCACTAAATATGGACTTGACTCTCAGATAGTAGCCTCCTTTTGTGAATCTTTTGCTACTCATGTTGATCTCCCTAAGGAGAAGTGATTTAAATATCACCCACCTATTAAAGAATAAATTAAAGAACCGGTAATAGGTAAAGATGAAACTATTATTTATAATGTTGATTCAGTTGTTCCTACTGCTTATATTGGAAAACCACCTTTCCCTATTAGGATGAAGGAACATGCTAAAGTTTCAGCTTTGGTGAATAAAATTTATATTGGAACACCTAAAACATCTGAACAAATAAAGGTAGAACCTAGTGTTTCTATGGTTAAAGATCTCTTGGTTGAAAATTTAGATGGGCATGTTATTTACTTATGTGATGAAGCTGCTAGAATTGCAAAACCCAATAAAAAAGATAAACATAGACCTATTGTTGTTGACTCAGTTAAAATAGGAGATCACTGTTATCATGGCTTATGTGATATAGGTGCTAGCATGAGTGCTATTACTTTTACTTTATATCAAGAAATTATGAATGACCTAGCACCCACTTAAATAGAAGACATAGATGTTACTATTAGACTTGCTAATCGAGACACCATCACACCATTTGGGATTGTTAGAGATGTTGAAGTCTTGTGCGGGAAAATAAAATTCCCTACTGATTTTCTTGTTCTTGGTTCCCCACAAGACGACTTTTGTCCCATTATCTTTTGCAGACCTTTCTTGAACACAATTAATGCTAAAATAGATTGTGAGAAACAAACTATCGGTGTTAGCTTTGGTGATGAGTCTCATGAGTTCAATTTTTCCAAGTTTAGTAGAAAACCTCATAAAAAAGAATTGCCAAGCAAGGATGAAATTATTGGTCTTGCTTCTATTGCTATAGCTCCTACTAATCCTTTAGAACAATATTTACTAGACCATGAGAATGATATGGATATGCATGAAAGAAATGAAATAGATAAGATTTTCTTTGAACAACGTCCTCTGCTTCAGCACAATTTTCCTAATGAAACTCTAGGAGGTCCTCCTCCACCTAAAGGTGATACTATGTTTTTATTAAAACAGTTACTTGACGCTTTGAAATATGCTTATCCTGAGGAGAATAAGATATATCATGTTATTATTTGTGCTAACATTTCAGAACATGAAGAAGAAAGATTATTGAAAGTTCTAAGGAAGCACAGGATTAATGCGGAACCCGATGCTAAACTCGTTGTTGGTCACCAACGTCGGTTAAATCCGAAGATGAAAGAAGTGGTAAGAACGGAAATATTAAAACTTCTGGAAGCAGGTATAATCTATCCTATAGCTGATAGTAGATGGGTAAGTCTTGTCCATTGTGTCCCTAAGAAAGGAGGTATTACTATTGTTCCTAATGATAAGAACGAACTTATTCCACAGAGGATTGTTACAGGTTATAGAATGGTAATTGGTTTTCGAAAATCAAATAAAGCAACTAGAAAAGAGCATTACCCTCTGCCTTTTATTGATCAAATGCTAAAAATATTATATAACCACACACATTTTTGCTTTCTTGATGGATATTCAGCTTTTTCACAAATACATGTTTCTCAACCTGATCAACAAAAGACCACTTTTACTTGTCCTTTTGGAACTTATGCTTATATACGTGTGCCTTTTTGTTTATGCAATGCACCTGCTACCTTTCAAATATGTATGCCTGCTATATTCTCTGACTTTCGTGAAAAGATTGTTGAGGTTTTTATGGATGACTTTTCTATTTATGGGAAGTCTTTTGATGATTTTGAAGCAATCTTGATCGAGTTTTCCAGAGATATGAGCAAACCAATCTTTTCTTGAATTGGGAGAAGTGCCACTTCATGGTTAACGAAGGTATTGTTTTGGGCCATAAAATATCTGAAAGAGGTATTGACGTGGACAAAGCTAAGGTGGATGCAATTGAGAAAATGTCATGTCCTAAAGGCATCAAAGGAATTCACAATTTCCTCGGTCTTGCTGGTTTCTATAGGAGATTTATCAAAGACTTCTCTAAAATTTCTAGGCCTCTTACAAATATTTTACAAAAGGATCTTCCATTTGTTTTTGATGACGACTGTGTAGAAGCCTTTGAAACACTTAAGAAAGCCTTAATTTCTGCACCTATTGTTCAACAACCTGATTGGAACGGGCCTTTTGAAATTATGTGTGATGCTAGTGATTATGTTGTTGGTGTTGTTCTAGGACAAAGAGTTCATAAGAAGTTAAATGTTATTCATTATGCTAGTAAAACTTTAAATAGTGCTCAACACAATTATGCTACTACTGAGAAAGAATTTTTAGCAGAGGTGTTTGCTTGTGATAAATTTAGATCTTACATTCTTGATTCTAAGGTAATTGTTCACACTGATCATGCTGCTATAAAATATATTATAGAAAAGAAAGGTTTAAAACTAGACTCATTAGGTAGGTTCTTTTGCTACAAGAGTTTGACTTACATATCATTGATAGAAAGGGAGCTAACAACCCTGTGGCTGATAACAACCCCGTGTGTTGATGACCCACAACCTATTAATGATAGTTTTCCTTCGTATGCAATAAATGTTTCTCAAAACACTCCTTGGTATGCTGACTATGCTAATTATATTGTTGCTAAATACACACCACCTAGTTTCACATACCAGCAAATGAAAAAAAATCTATGATTTAAGACATTACTTTTGGGATGACCCACATCTTTGTAAAGAAGGAGTAGATGGAATTATTAGACGTTATGTACCTGAGCATGAACAGGAACAAATCCTATGGAAATGTCACTCCAAAGATTATCGAGGACATCATGCGGGAGACAGAATTGCTCACAAGGATTGCAATCTGGGTTTTATTGGTCTACTCTCTTCAAGGATGCTCATAAGTTCGTCTTATCTTGTGATGAATGTCAAAGAATAGGTAATATTGGTAAGCATCAAGAAATTCCTATGAATTATTCACCTGCTGTTGAACCATTTGATGTTTGGGGATTTGATTGTGTGGGACCTTTTCCTTCCTCTAATGGATATACTCATATTTTGGTTGCTGTTGATTATGTTACTAAGTGGGTAGAAGCTATTCCAACTAATAGTGCTAGTCACAACACCTCATTAAAATGCTTAAGAAAGTTATTTTTCCAAGGTTTGGAGTACCTAGATATTTAATGACTGATGGTGGTTCACACTTCATTCATGGTGCTTTCAGTAAAATGCTTGCCAAGTATGATGTTAACCATAGAATTGCATCACCCTATCATCCTCAGTCTAGTGGTCAAGTTGAACTTAGCAATAGAGAAATAAAATTAATTTTACAAAAGACAATCAATAGGTCCCGGAAGAATTGGTCTCATAAATTAGATAATTCACTTAGGGCTTATAGAACAACATATAAAAATCATATGGGTATGTCTCCTTATAAAATGGTTTATGGAAAATCTTGTCATTTGCCTCTTGAGTTAGAATATAAAGCTTATTGGGCAATTAAAGAACTCAACTATGATTTCAAACTTGCTGGTGAGAAGAGGTTATTTGATATTAGCTCATTAGATGAATGGAGAACCCAATCTTATAAAAATACCAAGTTATTTAAATAAAAATTTAAAGATGGCATGATAAGAGAATACAAAAGCGTGAGTTCAAGGTTGGAGAATATGTTCTTATGTACAACTCTCGTTTCAGGTTCTTTGCAGGAAACTCCTCTCCAAATGGGTAGGACCCTATGTTATCGAGGAGGCTTATCGATCTGGAGCTAACAAAATAAATAATGCCGAAGGTTGTTAATGGGCAATGAATAAAACATTATATCTCAGGTACGCCCATTAATGTTGAAAGCAATATTATCCAAACTATGACACCGGAAGAACTCATAAAGGAAACCTTTCGGAACACCCCAGAATCGCTAAAAAGAGGAGGTACGTGATACGGTAAGTAAAAGGACTCTAAAAAATCTGCAAAATTAATTTTTGTTAGTTTTGGAATATAAAAAAATTAGGAAAATAAGAAACTACCAGGAAGGTGACCCAGGTTGTGCCCACCTCGGGTACCATCCGGACTATGTTTTTCTTCCGTTTTCTTGTTTCCCAAGATAAAAAAATCTTTATATACCCCCTGCAACTATTGACCTCTGTATCGTAGAGAAATCTCCTGTTTTCTTGTCCTTGTTGTTTTCTGACAGAATCTAATCCACCATGGCCGCTTCAAGCTCCTCCACAAACAAGTTCTTAGAGAACGTCATCAACCCTTATTTGTGGGAGGTGATGCAGCACCCTCAAGCTATCCAGATGCGTGAGGGGGTGCTCCACATCTGCGATGTGCAAGGCCCCAAGGGGACTGGATCGGTGGAGGCCAGGCTTGAAGCTATGGAGTAGGAGGTCTTCTGGTGCAAGGGGATGGTGGAGCGTGGACTCAATGCCAATCACCTCATGATCGCGGACTATACACGTGATATCATGGTGGATGGCTAGTCTATGAAGGACATCGTCTTGACCTTCAACGAGCAAATCAACTTCCTCCAAAGCCAAAACTACGATCTCAAAAACCAAGTCTTTGAATATGAGGCAAGGTTTAAAGGTATGAGTTTGAATATCAGATGCAGGACCCGAGAGACTCACTCCTCTTATGATGGTGAGCCACTATCATTCAAACCCAAGGACAAGATCGCTACGACTTCATCACTACCACCTCCTTCTTCATCACCAAAAGAAAATTGAGTATCGGGTATGGGCACTCCCCTTGGCTTGCGCCAATTTGGGGGAGTTGCCCCGGTATCGTATCACCTCCACTATAATTTTCTTTTATTTACCTTAGTTCGATCCATAGTTATATTTTGCTTTAGATGAATAAAATTTTAGTTCGATCCTTTTTTTTTGAGAGTTTGCTTAGTGATCTATCATTGTAACCATGTGCGAAATATATAATAAAGTTTAGTTTGAAGTTTAGTTTTCATTACTTTCATGTCTAATAGAAAAGGGAAAGGAAATAAATGAAAAGGATCATATCCTAATCTTATGGTGAGTAATGACACCACATAAGGAAAATTATAAGTAGAAAATTTTATTGGAGATTGACAAACATAACATTGGTCAATGATGCAATTCATGAAAGAATTAATAAGGGAAGAGAAGATTCACATGCAAATATACCATCTTGGAAATCTTTTGTGATTGTGTGTCCCCATCAAAATATTATATGCCAAAATTGTTGATGTTGGACAAGGAAGACAACATAATGATTTATGTTTGTTCATATTCAAATAGAAGTTATATTGTCATAGATCCTTCAACATGTCTTGCTTTCCCCCCATCTTTGCTAGCCAAAAAGTTCGCACCAAGTAGAGATACTACTCGTGCATCCAAAAACCCTCAAACCCAAATTTTATTTTCAAGAGTCCACCATACCTACCTAAGGATTGAGCAAGATCCTTCAAGTAAGTTGTCATCAGTGCAATAAGGCAATAAAAATTGCTTCGAAAAGTGTTAGATCATTTATTGTAAGAGAAAATTGAGCGTTGTACGAACTTGTGATGGCAAAGAATTAAAGCGACAGACTGCATAATAAAGGCTACTATCATAAGGGGAAATATAACGTGATGCTCTTTTGAACTAAGGGATTGAGCATACAAACAAAAAGTGCATGGCAACCTCTACTTCCCTCTGTGAAGGGCATGTCTTTTACTTTTATGTATTTACTTTCATCCAAGAGTCAATGTTTTTCTCTCTATTCCTTTTTATTTTTCTCTTTTGGCAAACATCATGTGGTGTGGAAAGATCTAGGCACATATATCCAGTTGGGAGGCGAAACTATAAGCCCCTATCTTTTTATGGGTCCGGTTGAAATGTCTTGCTCATGTGTATGTGATGAGTGCTAGCAATCATAGAATACTATATGATGGTTGAGTATGTAGACTTGCCTAATGGCTCCGATATGTGACCCTTCCTGAAAAGATGATGAATTATAGTTGCAAAGTTGACTGAGAACATAGTTTGTTGGTTTCCAATAGAGTTTATGCTTTATACTTCAATGTTTTCATGAATTGTTACTTACTCATGAGAAGTCTATGATAAAAGTTTCATGTTGAAGTTTGTTGCTGTTATAACAATTTACATGATGCTTATATGTCTATATTTTGCTTTTTATCAACACCTCTCTCTCTAAGCATGCGGACATGTTTTTCGATTTCGGTTTTCGTTGAGGACAAGCGAGATCTAAGCTTGGGGGAGTTGATAGGTCCATTTTTCATCATGTTTACCTATTGTTATTTATAATGTTTTATGCATAATAATGCTTTTTGGAGTAATTCTAATGGCTTTTCTGTCATAATATGAAAGGTTCACACAAAGAGGAAGAATTCTGGCAGCTCGAAATCTGAACCTGAAAAACTACGTCAGGCTACTGATCGATTGCGAGTACAGTGGGGTTTTTAAGCCCAAACTGCAAGTGTCGTGTTCTCCACAGGGACTAGGCAGGTCAATGATCGTGCTCGGATAAAGCTAGGTAACACAATTCAGAATATGAATGCAAGAAAATAAACCTAAACTAAACAAGGTAGTTCCCGAAGATCGTCGCCAAAGAAAATGCAAAATAAGCAAAGGGGAGGTTCAGATTGTCTATATTGTGTTTTTTGGTGTTTTCCTATTACTTGAGAAACTAAAATACTAACACAAAAGGAAACAACAGGACATGAACACATATATTTATCTAACAAGCGTATGACAGAGGGAAGAAACAAGATAATGGACAGGGATGAAAATGCTTCGTGTCACAACATATATTACAGGTAGAGAGCTAATACATAGACTGAAAATTGAATGATCACACAACTGGCTACCACAGAGAGTAATATAAATACAAAATAAAATCACAAATAGTAACTTGAATTTGTTAAAGTGAGCTAGCTGACATGGTTTACATCACAAAACACACATGTACTTATATAGCACATCTACTAGAGCTAACACATGGACAACTGAATAAATTTCTGTAGTAAGGAACAAACACATAAGGGATCTCACACCTACAGTAGCAGAATACTAATTAACACATGACAAGTACGAACTGAACATATTATCAGTAGTATAGAGTAGACGATGGAAGTATCTGAAACATCACAAGCAGCAAAACAATATTACAAGTTGAATCACCTACTTTTCTCATGGGCACATCAACAGTGAACTGAGATTCAGATTACAAGCTGCAGAATAATCAGAGCAAAAATTCAGAAGACTACAGTAAGAGAAGAGAGATTCAGAGTTGTCTCCTGGGCTGTAGATGTTGTGGGAGAAGGACAGCAGCAGGGACGAAGATGATCAGCGAAGCCAAGTTGGAGAGGATCAGCAAGGGGTCGTTGGAGAGGATCGGCAGCTTCATTTCTTGAGGTTGGTGATGAGGAAGTGCTGCAGATCGGCGTCGTTGTTGGAGAGGAGCACCAGCATGTTGGGGGTTCAGAGATGAACAGCAGCAAGGTTAGGAGGAGGAGAAGTGCAGCAGCAAGGTAAGGAGAGGAAGAAGAACAACAGCAGGTGAGGAGAAGAAGAAGAACAACAGCAGGTGTTGCAAGAGACAGGAGCAGCAGCTTGGGCGTCGGTAGGAGCAGCAGCAGGCAGAGGCGCGCGGGAATTCAGATGCCCGCGACCCCAATGGCTGGCGGGTCGCGCGAGTGGCGGCGCTGGTGGTGAGGGTTGCTGGTGG
Organism: Triticum monococcum; assembly: GCA_034509565.1. Classification (NCBI taxonomy): domain Eukaryota; kingdom Viridiplantae; phylum Streptophyta; class Magnoliopsida; order Poales; family Poaceae; genus Triticum; species Triticum monococcum. Next base: position 306,044,962 of record CM067844.1, on the reverse strand, counting down.
TGTGGCGCGGCAGAGGAAGATGCGGCGGATGGTGGTGGTGATGTGGCGCTGGCAGCGGTGGGTAGTGGAGATGGAGTGGTGGATGATGCTGATGAATGGAGGGTGTGCCGCCATGCCGGCCTGGCCGCGACGGCGTCTGGAGGTGGAGAAGGAATCGGGGAGAGGGAGAGAGATGTGTTGTGCCAGGCCCAATTTGGGAATGGATGCGTCTAGGGATTTTGATCCCCTGATCTGCCACTTTTATACTTTGGCCCTCCTCCTTTCTTCTTCCTTCCTAAGTAGACCCCTCTCTTCTTTGGCTAGCCCCTCTAGTTACTTCTTATTATCACACACAAGTCCATTCTTCCTTCCCATCTTTTCACTTGACTAATTCTCTTAGCCACCTAGTCCAGATCTTGGAAGTTTATAGTGCCTTTGCGCACTTTTCTACAAAATAAACAAGTGACTAGTCAACAATCCTTTTATATGATTTTCATGCAAATATTCAATATTTCACAGCAAGAATTGGTGGTCATATCTCAATAAACCACATATTTGAGTGCCAAAAGATGTATATGAAATGTGCTTATCAAGTTCCCCCACACTTAAATCTTTGCTTGTCCTCAAGAAAAGGAATATGACAAGAGCAGGATAGTTAATAGTGAGCTGACTAGAGAATGTCCAAGTGAAGTAGATCTCTAAACAATGCATGCTTTCGACTTAGGTAGTGAAAATCAATGGTTAAGAGTGCTACACAGCAATAGGACACTAGTAAACTCAATCATTTTAAACTTTTACAAAGATAAAAGTGGATCAACAAGATCAAATGCTGATTGCGCCAAAGGGTTCCTAAAGAGAACATGATCCCAAAAAAACTTATTACCCAAAACATAACATTATGGTTGAAGTACTTATTGAATTTGAAGGAAGTAATGATAATATTTTATCAGTCTCACCAAAGGAACATACCACCGATCCCAAGAACATGGTATACACCTGGCTTGACCAATTATTAGTTTTTTTTGTTTGTCTCCCCAAAGGAACTTACTACTGAATCCCGAGAACATGGTATACACCTGGTTCGACAATTACATTTTTTATTAGTAATTACTGCCCAAGCTAACCCGATTTCACATGCCACCGATCCAAGGAACATGACATGCTACTGTAGGTAGTCAGACTTATTTATTCATCATTACTTATTTAACAAATGAATACAAAAAGGAAACAAGAATCATCACTCATCCATGTCTGGTTCACATACTACCGATCCAGGGAACATAGCATGCTAGTCCATAGTGGTGAGTGATTTCTCTGAATGGGAACACATTAGGCACAAACTCAGCATCTGACACTTAATGATCTAGGTGTATCACAGTAAGAGTAGAAAATGATTAAGTTTTCTAGTGTACCAGGGATTTGAGCACTCAAAACTAATAATTTTCACTAATTTCAGCAAAGCAAGCAGTATGTAGATCACTACTTTACAAGGCATCCACAAATTAGTTCACATATTCACATCAAGCACCATATGTCAAAGGTAAAATTCAGTGGGACAACATTTAAGAAATGGCTCAAGCAACCCAAATAGCAATTGATTACATCATGTATAATGTATGATGCTAATCAGATTGGGGTCATGAAACAGCTCACCGGGCTTATATGATGGAGGTCTCGCACAATCACTCTCTAAACTGTAGCTCTTCTCCTTTTACTTCCACTTGCAAGCTCCAGCTTCGCTCTTCCTCATGCGTGCTCTTTGTTTCTCCTCATCACCATGCCGTGAATCCACCAGGATCCCATGGGATGTCATCTCAAACTTGGTCAACTCGCAGTAAATGGTACACAAGCATCAACCTGAAAGAACACTCAACAACCAAGCCAATACAAGTGACAAAGAGAATGCCCTCTAAGTCATCGATAGAGTACCCTATCATACAAGTATATCTATTGAGCAAATCAGGAACATGTATCAACAACAAGTCACATGGTGCATAGGCAATATCAACGATATGACATTTCTTGTCCAGAAAGATGAGATCATACCTGAGATAGTTAGGAAGAAGCTTCAGGACTGCCTCAATTGAAGATACCAAGTGAGGTGTGGTAGTAGAAATGTCAAACGGACTCATGTCAACAAGTGAAATAGTAGAGCTTGGCTCCTTGGCATCTGAATCCACCTCACCATACTCAACCATGAAGCTCTCCATCTCAGGCTCAAGTGTTGAGGAAGCAATGCGGCTAACGTCATCAAAGGTGAACTTCTCCATATCTAGCTCTAGCAGCACATGATCAATATGAACTAAAGGTGAATCCTCAATATCAAAAACAACTAACTGCAGCTCTAGCTCATCCATGGAAGAATCATTACAATGCAAAACCGAATCTCCAACACTAGTGTCCATATGATCTGTAGCGTGTGTGTCAACTAGAATGATGTCATCATCGTCAAAGATAATCCATGCAAGCTCAATCTTGTCACACTGAGATAGAGGTTCAGGCTTCTGTGTAAGAATTTGTGGCTGAGGTGTAGTGATTTGTTGCAAGCAAACAAATGAATCAGACGCGGGCTTCTTATTGTACCACTGAAGTTGGTGGAAAGCTATGCTCTCAATCAGCAGAAAAGCTTCATCAAGTGTCTTGTTTGTAATAGCTCCACCCGCTGCCATATCGACGTAAGCTCGAGTGTCCGAAGTCAATCCTCTATAGAATATCTGCAGCTCTAACCATCTCTCGAGCCCATGATTAGGACATCTCCTGAATAAGGCTTTGTATCTCTCCCAAGCATCATACAAGCTCTCGCCTTCACGCTGAACGAAATTGAAGATCTCATCTTGAATTGCAGACTGCTTGTGTAATGGGAAATATTTATCCAAGAAAGCTCGTGATATCTCATTCCAACCAAATGATCTTGATGGCAAGGATCGATACCAAGCACGAGCATCATCTTGGAGAGAGAATGTGAATAGCATGCACTTGATAACATCTTGAGGAACTCCATGATACTTTACTGTATCTGAATACTCCATCACTCGGAGCAAGTGCTCGTAAGGGTCTTCAGTAGGCAGTCCTCCAAACTGTTGTTGTTGAACCAAAGCAATAAGACTCGGTTTCAGCTCGAAGTTCTCTGCCTCAATAGTTGGACAGACCGGTCCTGTGATATAGCACTGACTATTGGGCATCCAAAGATCACGAAGCAATGACATCTTCACCGAGTGTAACTATAGAACAACCTGCAATTAGTTCAGATTTCCTACGCACACTCATAAACAGTAAACACTAATCAGAAAGTTAGTATCCTAATAAGCCGAAGCACCGAAATAAATTTGACTGGAAATTCAAACAAAAACTATACTAAGCCTAGTCTATAGCTTCACACAATCGTTCGACGCTAGTCCCTGGCAACGGCGCCAAAAAGATCGATTGTGAGTATAGTGGGGTTTTTACGCCCAAACTACAAGTGTCGTGTTCTCCATAGGGACTAGGCAAGTCAATGATCGTGCTCGGATAAAGCTAGGTAACACAATTCAGAATATGAATACAAAAAAATAAACCTAAACTAAACAAGGTAGTTCCCAAAGATCGTCGCCAAAGAAAATGCAAAACAAGCAAAGGGGAGGTTCAGATTGTCTATATTGTCTTTTTTTGGTGTTTTCCTATTACTTGAGAAACTAAAATGCTAACACAAAAGGAAACAACAGGACATGAACACATATATTTATCTAAAAAGCGTATGACAGGGGGAAGAAACAAGATAATGGACAAGGATGAAAATGCTTCGTGTCACAACATATATTACATGTAGAGAGCTAATACATAGACTGAAAATTGAATGATCACACAACTGGCTACCACAGAGAGTAATATCAATACAAAATAAAATCACAAATAGTAACATGAATTTGTTAAAGTGAGCTAGCTGACATGGTTTACATCACAAAACACACATGTACTTATATAGCACATCTACTGGAGCTAACACATGGACAACTGAATAAATTTCCGCAGTAAGGAACAAACACATAAGGGATCTCACACATATAGTAGCGGAAAACTAATTAACACATGACAAGTATGAACTAAACATATTATCAGTAGTATAGAGTAGATGATGGAAGTATCTCAAACATCACATGCAGCAAAACAATATTACAAGTTGAACCACCTAATTTTCTCACGGGCACATCAACAGTTAACTGAGATTCAGATTACAAGCTGCAAAATAATCAGAGAAAAAATTCAGAAAACTACAGTAAGAGAAGAGAGATTCAGAGTTGTCTCCTGGGCTGTAGATGTTCTGGGCGTAGGACAGTAGCAGGGACGAAGATGATCAGCGAAGCCAAGTTGGAGAGGATCAGCAAGGGGTCGTTGGAGAGGATCAACAGCTCCGTTTCTTGAGGTTGGTGATGAGGAAGTGCTGCAGATCGGCATCGTTGTTGGAGAGGAGCGGCAGCATGTTGGGGGTTCAGAGATGAACAACAACAAGGTTAGGAGGAGGAGAAGTGCAACTGCAAGGTAAGGAGAGGAAGAAGAACAGCAGCAGGTGAGGAGAAGAAGAAGAAGAACAACAGCAGGTGTTGCAAGAGACAGGAGCAGCAGCTTGGGCGTCGGTAGGAGCAGCAGCAGGCAGAGGCGCGCGGGAATTCAGATGCTCGCGACCCCAATGGCTGGCGGGTCGCGTGAGTGGCGACGTTGGTGGTGAGGGTTGCTGGTGGTGTGGCGTGGCAAAGGAAGATGCAGCGGATGGTGGTGGTGATGCAGCGCTGGCAACGGCAGGTAGTGGAGATGGCGTGGTGGATGACGTTGATGAATGGAGGGCGCGCCGCCACGCCAGCCTGGCCGCGACGGCGGCCGGAGATGGAGAAGGAATCGGGGAGAGGGAGAGAGATGTGTTGTGCCAGGCCCGATTTGGGAATGGATGCGTCTAGGGATTTTGATCCCCTGATCTGCCACTTTTATACTTTGGCCCTCATCCTTTCTTCTTCCTTCCCGAGTAGATCCCTCTCTTCTTTGGCCAGCCCCTCTGGTTACTTCTTATCATCACACACAAGTCCATTCTTCCTTCCCATCTTTTCACTTGACTAATTCTCTTAGCCACCTAGTCCAGATCTTGGAAGTTTATAGTGCCTTTGCGCACTTTTCTGCAAAATAAACAAGTGACTAGTCAACAATCCTTTTATATGATTTTCATGCAAATATTCAATATTTCAGAGCAAGAATTGGTGGTCATATCTCAATAAACCGCATATTTGAGTGCCAAACGATGTATATGAAATGTGCTTATCAGCTACCTATTCTACACAACTCCAAATGAGATGAACCTTGACGAGGAATTTTTATGAAATATATAAGAAATACTGGAGCAAATAACTACCGAAGGGGGGCCACCTGGTGAGCACAAGACACTAGGGCGCGCCCTGGTGGGTTGTGCTTAGCCTACCCCACCTCCGGTGCCTATCTTCTAGTATACAAGTCATTTTGACCTAGAAAAAATCAGGAGAGGACTTTCGGGACAAAGTGCCGCCGTCTCGAGGCGGAACTTTGGTAGGAGCACTTTTGCCCTCCGGCAGAGGGAATCCGCCGGGAGAACTTCCCTCCTGGAGGGGGAAATCATCATCATCATCACCAACAACTCTCCCATCTTGGGGAGGACAATCTCCCTCAACATCTTCAACAGCACCATCTCCTCTCAAATCCTAGTTCATCTCTTGTGTTCAATCTTTGTACCGGAACTACAGATTGGTACTTATGGGTGACTAGTAGTCTTGATTACATCTTGTAGTTGATTACTATATAGTTTATCTGGTGGAAGATTATATGTTCAAATCCATTTTGCTATTTAATTCCCCTTTGATCTTCACCAGGATTATTATTTGTGAGTAGTTACTTTTGTTCTTGAGGTCACTAGAGAAATCTTCTTGCAAGTAATCGTGTGAATTTTATATGTGTTCGATATTTTAATGGTATGTATGTTGTGATTCCCTTAGTGGTGTCTTGTGAACGTCGACTACATGATACTTCACCATATTTGGGCCTAAGGGAATGCATTGTGGAGTAGTTATTAGATGATGGGTTCCAGGAGTGACAAAAGCTTAAACCCTAGTTTATGTGCCATTTCGTAAGGGGCGGATTTGGATCCAAAAGTTTAATGCAATAGATAGAATTTATTCTTAATACTTTCCTCATAGTTACGGATGCTTGCGAGGGGTTTAATCATAAGTAGGAGGTTTGTTCAAGTAAGAACAACACCTAAGCACCAGTCCACCCACATATCAAATTATCAAAGTAGCAAACACAAATCAAACCAACATGACGAAAGTGACTAGATGAAATTCCCGTGTACCCTCAAGAATGCTTTGGTTATTATAAGAGACTGTTTTGGCATGTGCTTTGCCTCAAAAGGATTGGGCTTCCTTGCTGTACCTTTTTTACTACTATCATTACTTGCTCGTTACAAATTATCTTCCTATCAAACTACTCGTTACTTATACTTTCAGTGCTTGCACAGAATACCTTGCCGAAAACCACTTGTCATTTCCTTCTGCTCCTCGTTGGTTTCAACACTCTTACTTATCGAAAGGACTACGATTGATCCCCTATAATTGTGGGCCATTAGTGATGCAGCAAAGTAGAGATAAGTATTTCCCTCAGTTATAGAACCAAGTATCAGTCCAGTGGGAGGTAGAAGCAAGTCCCCAATCTATGCACCAGCACAAACAATCAAAAACTTGCACCCAACGCGATAAAGGGGTTGTCAATCCCTTCACGGTCAATTGCAAAGGTGAGATCTGATAGAGATAGGTATAAAAGGTTGCTAAAACATAAAACAAAATAAAAGTAAATAAATTTCAGCAAGATATTTTTGGTTTATAGATTTCGAAAATATAAAATTGAAAATAGACTCGGGGGCCACAGGTTTCACTAGAGGCTTCTCTCTTGAAGGCAAATAATATGGTGGCTAAACAAATTATTGTAGAGCAATTGATAGAAAAGCGTGAAGTTATGACAATATCCAAGGCAATAATTATGCATATAGGCATCACGTCCGTGTCAAGTAGACCAGCTCTTGCCAGCATCTACTACTATTACTCCACACATTGACTGCTATCCAACATGCATCTAGAGTATTAAGTTCATAAAGAACGAAGTAACGCCTTAAGTAAGATGACATGATGCACATGGATAAACTCAGGCAATATGATGAAAGCCCCATCTTTTTATCCCTTATGGCAACAATAAATACGTGTCTCGCTACCCCTACTTTCTCACTAGGTGAAATCACGCAACATGGAACCCAAAACAAAGCACCTCTCCCATTGCAAGAAATACCAATCTAGTTGGCCAAACCAAACTGATAATTCGAAGAGAAATACAAAGATATCAAATCGTGCATATAAGAATTCATGGAAGATTGAAATAAAATTCATAGATAATATGGTCATAAATCCACAATTCATCGGATCTCGACAAACACACCGCAAAATAAGATTACATCGGATAGAACTCCAAGAACATCGGGGAGAACATGGTATTGAAGATTAAAGAGAGAAGAAGCCATATAGCTACTAGCTACGGACCCGTAAGTCTGAGGTAAACTACAGACGCTTTGTCAGAAGGGCGATAGGGTTGATGTATATTCCCTCTGTGATCGAATCCCCCACCGGCAGATCGCCGGAAAAGGCCCCAAATGGGATGTCATCGGAACAAAAGGTTGCAGCCGTGGAAAAGTATTTCCGTGGTTTGTTTTGAGGGTTTGGGAATATATGTGAAATTATAGGACAAGGAAGGAGGTCGGTGGACTCCCGAGGGGGGCCACATGCCAGGGGCGCCCCCCTAGGGCACACCCCTACAGCTTGCCGCCGCCACGTGGGTCTTTTGACTTGGACTCCAAGTCCTACGGATGTCTTATAGTCCAAGAAAAATCACCATTGAAGTTCTATTCTATTTGGACTCCATTTGATATTCCTTTTCTGTGAAACTCAAAAACAAGATAACAAACAGAAATTGGCATTGGGCTCTAGGTTAGTAGGTTAGTCCCAAAAATAATATGAGATAGCATATTAATGCATATAAAACATCCAAAACAGATAATATAATAGCATGGGACAATCAAAAGTTATAGAAACATTGGAGAAGTATCAAGCATCCCCAAGATTAATTCCTGCTCATCCTCGACTAGGTAAATGGTAAAAACAGAATTTTTTATGTGGAATGCTACATATCATATTTATCCATGTAATTTTCTTTATTGTGGCATGAATATTCAGATCCATAAGATTCAAAACAAAAGTTTAATATTGACATAAGAACAATAATACTTCAAGCATACTAACAATGCAATCATGTCTTCTCAAAATAATATGGCCAAAGAAAGTTATCCCTACAAAATCATATAGTCTGGATATGCTCCATCTTCATCACACAGAGTATTAAATCATGCACAACCCCGATGACAAGCCTAGCAATTGTTTCGTACTTTTGATGTTCTCAAACTTTTTCAACTTTCACGTAATACATGAGCGTGAGCCATGGATATAGCACCATAGGTGGAATAGAATATGGTGGTTGTGGGGAAGACAAAAAGAAGGAAATGGTCTCACCTCAACTAGGCGTATCAACGGGCTATGGAGATGCCCATCAATAGATATCAATGTGAGTGAGTAGGGAATGTCATGCAACAAATTCACTAGAGCTATAAGTGTATGAAAGCTCAAAAAGAAACTAAGTGGGTGTGCATCCAACTCGCTTGCTCACGAAAACCTAGGGCAATTTGAGGAAGCCCATCATTGGAATATACAAGCCAAGTTCTATAATGAAAATTTCCCACTAGTATATGAAAGTGACAACATAGAAGACTATCTATCATGAAGATCATGGTGCTACTTTGGAGCACAAGTGTGGAAAAAGGATAGTAACATTGCCCCTTCTCTCTTTTCTCTCATTTTTGGTGGGATTCTTTGGCCTTTTTTTTTTTTGTAAAGTCCAAAGACTCATCCCAACTTGTGAGGGAATCATAGCTTCCTTCGTCCTTTCCTCACACGGGACAACGCTCTAATAATGATGATCATCACACTTTTATTTACTTACAACTCGAATCTAGAAAAAATATGACTCTATATGGATACCTCCAGCGGTGTACCGATATGTGCAATGACTCAAGAGTGACATGTATAAAAAAATGAATGGTGGCTTTGCTACAAATACGATGTCAACTACATGATCATGGAAAGAAATATGACAATGATGAAGCGTGTCATAATAAACAGAATAGTGGAAGTTGCATGGCAGTATATCTCGGAATGGCTATGGAAATGCCATAATAGGTAGGTATGGTGGTAGTTTTGAGGAAGGTGATGGTGTGTTTAATGCATCAGTGAAAGGATCGCGATACTTGAGAAGCTAGCAATGGTGGAAGGATGAGAGTGCGTATAATCCATGGACTCAACATTAGTCATAAAGAACTCACATACTTAGTGCAAAAATTTATTAGTTATCAAAACAAAGTAATAGATGCATGCTCCTTGGGGGATATATTGGTAGGAAAAGACCATCGCTCGTCCCCGACCGCCACTCATAAGGAAGACAATCGATAAATAAATCATGCTCCGACTTCATCACCTAACGGTTCACCATACGTGCATGCTACGGGAATCACAAACTTTAACACGAGTATTTCTACCAATCCAAAATTTCTCACTAGCATGACTCTAATATTACCATCTTTATATCTCAAAACAATCATAAAGAATCAAACTTCTCATAGTATTCAATGCAAATTATATGGAAGTTTTTATTATATCCCTCTTGGATGCCCATCATATTATGACTAAATTCATAACCAAATCAAGTTGCCATGCTGTTTAGAGAGACTCTGAAAATAATATAAGTGAAGCAAGAGAGTTCAACAATTTCTATAAAATAAAGCCACTGTCGTGCTCTAAAAGGATATAAGTGAAGCACTGGAGCAAATGCCTAGCTCAAAAGATCGAAGTGAAGCACATAGTGTATTCTAATAAATCACGATTCATGCATGTCCCTCTAAAAAGTTGTGTACAGCAAGGATGATTGTGGCAAACTAAAAAACAAAGACTCATAGCATACAACACACTCCAAGAAAAACACATATCATGTGGTGAATAAAAATATAGCCTCAAGTAAATTTACCGATGGATGAAGACGAAAGAGGGGATGCCTTCTAGGGCATCCCCAAGCTTAGACTCTTGGTTGTCCTTGGATATTACATTGGGGTGCCTTGGGCATCCCCAAGCTTAGACCAAATCTTTACCCAAAACTTGAAAACTTCACAACAGAAAACTCATGAGATCCGTTAGTATAAGAAAATAAATCACCACTTTTGTTAATGTTGTGAACTCATTCTTTATTTATATTGGTGTAATATCTACTGTATTCGAACTTATCCATGGTTCATAACCCCCGATACTACCCATAGATTCAACAAAATAAGCAAATGTCACATAGAAAACAAAATCTACCAAAAACAGAACAGTTTGTAGTAATCTGTAAACCTCGAATACTTTTGTGGCTCCAAAAATTCTGAAAACTTAGGACAACAGAGGAAAATTTGTATATCAATATTTTGCCAAAAGAATCAGTATTTTATTGCACTTTTGTAAAAAATGAAAATTATTTTACTAGGCACAGAAGTTTCTGTTTTTCAGCAAGATCAAATCAACTATCACCATAAGCTATCCAAAAGTTCTTACTTGGCACAAACACTAGTTAAAACATCAAACACATCTAACCAGAGGCTAGATGAAAATTTTATTAAAAAATGGTACAAAAAAGCAAGAACAAAAATAAAATTGGGTTGCCTCTCAACGAGCTCTATTGTTTAACGCCCCTAGCTAGGCATATTGGAATAGATCTAGGTATTGGCATAATAATAAGGGAGATCATCCATGCTCATCTCATACTCCCATCTTTCAGCGGCAAGTTTCCTTTGTGGTAAGCAAAAAATATCAAAAGGGCTTAATTTAATAGGATAGGGATCCCTAAGATCGAGTGCGGGTGTCGGCGTCCTGGGAACGGGGGAGCCCAGACTTGCCTGCCTGTGGCCCGCGAGGGTGACTCCATCAACGGCCCAGCCCAGCCTCAGCAGTGACAACTCAAGACCCTCGTGAGGGGCCAAGCCTCACAAAGTGGATGACACCAAGACCTCCATGGGGTGGCCTCACTAGGTTGGCTCTCGTGGAGCGGAGATATCTATGCAAGGGGCACCTCGCGAGGTTCACGTGACATGAGCCATGACGACCAAGGCCAAGCGGGTGCTAGCGGGCACAGTGTACCAGCTTCCTCTTTGGTGCTAAGGAGACAAGTACAGGCAAGGAGTCCCGAGGAATCAGGCAAATGTTTCCATATCGGTGCAACAAGACCAAGACCAGCAGGACGGTAGGATGGAGGACATCGCAAAGACCACATTAGCGTCACCACCAGAGCCTTTGGCAGGCGAAGACTACTTTTTTCAGGATAGCTTGTACTAGTTGTCCCCCTTCAATCTTGGAAGTTGTGGGATCCCTTCCTGCCTAAACATTTGGGAAGAGGACCAGGGCTACTATAAATAGGACCTAGCCACCACCGTAGCAAGGGGAGGATCATTTAGATCACCCTCACACTCACAAGCTCATCGAGCTCAAGAATACCTCACCTCCTGAGGCTGTTCATCCACTATACTAGTTCATCCTTAGCCCCCCAAGGCAATGCACCCGCAAACCAGAGTAGGGTATTACATCGCTAGGTGGCCCGAACCAGTATAAACCCATGTGTCTCTTGTTCTTTGGGTTCATCGAGCTAGGCTGTGGGATCATTGAGCGAGCGAGTTAGGGAGAGAGTGTTCTTCATGCGTACCCCAGAGTTCGAACCTCTTAATGGTTTGCCAGAACCTGGAATCCGACATTCGGCGCACCAGGTAGGGGTGCGCCGAAGCCCCTCTTCCGCCAATCGACCTGTCGACACCCTGTGGTTCCAATGTATGACAATCTGAGGACTCACGCCGACCATAGGGCTGCTTGGCCCGTCTAGGCGGCACCTTCTGATCAAGAAGATCTCAACTCGGCACTCCACGAGGCCCGCACACCACCGAAGACCGCCCGGCGCGGGCAGCGCGGACCAGCGCCCTCAACCCTTGCACCGCGGTGAACGCGCGCCACCACGTGATCTTCAGGCTACGCTGCGGCAACGGAACCGCACACCCGACGGGAGCACGCGAACATGCGAGCCGCGCTCATCGTGGCGCGGGAGCTGCAGCAATGCAGGCTGGTGGAGAGCGATCACGATGCGCTGCTGGAGCATGTTGCTGAGCTGCTGGACACTACCTCCATAGGCACGCCACCTTTCTGCTCCTTGCCCACGCCATAGGTTTTGGCAAAAGCGTGCGTGAGGCCCCGGCGAGCTCGCACGCCCCTGGAGTGCTAGGGGGACCCGACAACACCAACATAGACCCCGGCGCAGACCGTCCTGCCGTGACGGCGCCGGCGCTGGGAGAAGAAGTGTTGGCGGTCCGCCATAAGGCCGAGCTGGAGCGCCACCAGGGCTAGGCACCACAGCTAGTGGCTCAAGGCACGGGGCACTCAGGCGACGGCTCCGGTGGGGCGACCAAGGACGCCTACGTGCCCCGCATGGTGAACCTAGAGTACATGTCGGGGGAAGGCCCCAACCCGTTCCCCGAGCCAGGATGGGAGGGCATGACGCCCGAAGCAGCGGCCTTCCATCAGTCACTCGGAGGCTTCGCCGACCCCTTTAGCAACGATGACGGAGGGGTACAACCAACATCTCGGGAGCAATTTTACGCTAACCATGGGCTGCAAGTGAAGCAATCTGCGGCAGCAGTCAGAGACCCAAGGGCGATGGCTCCACCCCCGACGTGAGTAGTGCACTGGGGCTGCGCGGGGAGGGGCTGGAGCCAGGGCCTCCCCCGTGCCGCACGGAGCAAGGCGCTGCATGGAGGTAGTTCCTCTGCCGGGGGAGGCGTCGGTGAGCCCTCCCCCGGCAGAGGGCCCATGGTCACCGAGGGCACCGCCAGCATCCCCTTCCGGATGCCCCAACGGTGGTCGGGGGTGGTGCATGGCGGGGCCCTCGACTAGCGATATGAAGCAAGGCTCACGCCTGTGAACGTCTCCGCTCGTGACACTCTCACGTAATAATGAGTGGGGTTGTACACGCCCTGGAGTCTCCGGAGTGCCGCCCTCGGGCCTCGAGGGCTCCCGCCCACGTCCTAGTGGAAGCACCATGCTCCGCGCTGACCGTCGACACTGTCCCCCAATGACTATGCTCACAGCCAGTGAAAGCACTTAGCTCAGCGCCGGCGGGAAGACAAGACGACTAGCTAGGTGCCAGAAGCGGCCATTTGCTTTCATCCCCTTTTCTGTAACTCGATTCGCCGCCCTTTTGGATTGAAGTTGAAGTCTTTTTTGTTGTCAAGCATGGGGGGAGTCTTCTATTGTTCGTGTCAATTTCTGGCATTTTGGTTGCATGCTTTATTTCGAGGCTCGCGCCTGCCACCCCTCCCCTTGCGAGCGCCTCGCGAGCGGGGGCTGGGTGTGGTACACGCACATCGACCGCGCTCGGGCAAGCCTGAGTGGCAAAAAACCCAGGATCAAGAGTACAATCGCTGCAGGACCATTGTGCGCACACCCTGCCATAGTCTGGCATTTGCTCCTCACGAGGCTCTCTCGGGTGGATCAGCAGGCTCCTCGGGAGATCTAAAACTTTGCTAGCCCCTAAAGGGCTCCCCTCAGGAGAAGGGCGCATCAGAAACCTCAAAGCCCACTCATGGCCTACTGGGATCAAGGTAAGTCACAGCAACAACCCTGCTGAGGGGCTCACAAGCTTGCAAAAGGGCGTTTCAGGTTCGGCCTAAAAGATAGAACATCAATTTTCATACACGAGGGGCTCCCCCTCCTCCAAAATGCTCTCACGCACTGTGGGGCCATGTCCAAGTCTATACATGTTGGTTCAAGCAAAGGAATGCAGGCTTAATTGGACATGTCGCTCGCAGCGTCATCCTGGTCACTCTCATACACGCTGCTGGCCGTGTTGCTAGTGTCGTCTTCGCCGTCTTCATACGCCATGAACACCACCGCATCATCCTCGGTGGCAAACGCCCTGACCAGGCATCCACGTGATTGTCCACCTAGTGTGACCGTTTGTTCGGGATAGCCCCAAGCAATGGGGCAATGGCGGCGTCAAAGTCAAAGTGGGGGTCGAGGTTCTGGAGATGGCTGAAGACGCGTGAGAACGCGCGCCCAAGGAGGCCCCGGCTCCTCTCCTCAACAAGCTCGCAAGCCCTCGCAGCCCGGTCCTCTAGGCGTGTCACGATTTAGGTGAACAAGCAGAGGTGGCTTTGCGTAGTCTTCTGAAGGAAATATGCCCTAGAGGCAATAATAAAGTTATTATTTATTTCCTTATATCATGATAAATGTTTATTATTCATGCTAGAATTGTATTAACCGGAAACATAATACATGTGTGAATACATAGACCAACAGAGTGTCACTAGTATGCCTCTACTTGACTAGCTCGTTAATCAAAGATGGTTATGTTTCCTAACCATGAACAAAGAGTTGTTATTTGATTAACGAGGTCACATCATTAGTAGAATGATCTGCTTGACATGACCCATTCCATTAGCTTAGCACCCGATCGTTTAGTATGTTGCTATTGCTTTCTTCATGACTTATACATGTTCCTATAACTATGAGATTATGCAACTCCCGTTTACCGGAGGAACACTTTGGGTACTACCAAACGTCACAACGTAACTGGGTGATTATAAAGGAGTACTACAGGTGTCTCCAATGGTAGATGTTGGGTTGGCGTATTTCGAGATTAGGGTTTGTCACTCCGATTGTCGGAGAGGTATCTCTGGGCCCTCTCGGTAATGCACATCACATAAGCCTTGCAAGCACTTCAACTAATATGTTAGTTGTGAGATGATGTATTATGGAACGAGTAAAGAGACTTGCCGGTAACGAGATTGAACTAGGTATTGGATATCGACGATCGAATCTCGGGCAAGTAACATACCGATGACAAAGGGAACAACGTATGTTGTTATGCGGTCTGACCGATAAAGATCTTCGTAGAATATGTAGGAGCCAATATGGGCATCCAGGTCCCGCTATTGGTTATTGACCGGAGACGTGTCTCGGTCATGTCTACATTGTTCTCGAACCGTAGGGTCCGCACGCTTAACGTTACGATGACAGTTATTATGAGTTTATGCATTTTGATGTACCGAAGGTTGTTCGGAGTCCCGGATGAGATCACGGACATGACAAGGAGTCTCGAAATGGTCGAGACGTAAAGATTGATATATTGGAAGCCTATGTTTGGACATAGGAAGTGTTCCGGGTGAAATCGGGATTTTACCGGAATACCGGGAGGGTTACCGGAACCCCCCAGGAGACTAATGGGCCTATTGGGCCTTAGTGGAAAAGAGAAAAGGGGCAGCCCACAGCCTAGCCGCGCCCCCCCCTTCCCCAAGTCCTAGTAGGACTAGGAGAAGGGGCCGGCCCCCCTTTCTCTCCTTTCCCCCTTGAGAGTCCTAGTTGGAATAGGATTGGAGGGGGGAGTCCTACTCCCGGTGGGAGTAGGACTCCCCCTGCGCCTCCCTCTCTCTGGCCGGCTGGCCCCCTCCTCCAACCTTTATATATGGGGGCAGGGGACACCCCAAGACACACAAGTTGATCCTTGAGATCGTTCCTTAGCCGTGTGCGGTGCCCCCTGCCACCATATTCCACCTCGATCATACCGTTGTAGTGCTTAGGCGAAGCCCTGCGTCGGTAGTACATCAAGATCGTCATCACGCCGTCGTGCTGACGGAACTCTTCCTCGACGCTTTGCTGGATCGGAGCCCGAGGATCGTCATCGAGCTGAACGTGTGCTAAGAACTCGGAGGTGCCGGAGTAACGGTGCTTGGATCGGTCGGATCGGGAAGAAGACGTACGACTACTTCCTCTACGTTGTGTGATCGCTTCCGCAGTCGGTCTGCGTTGGTACGTAGACAACACTCTCCCCTCTCGTTGCTGTGCATCACCATGATCTTGCGTGTGCGTAGGAAATTTTTCGAAATTACTACGTTCCCCAATAGTGGTATCAGAGCCTAGGTTTTATGGTTTGATGTTATTTGCACGAGTAGAACACAAGTGAGTTGTGGGCGATACAAGTCATACTGCCTACCAGCATGTCATACTTTGGTTTGGGCGGTATTGTTGGGTGAGACGATCCGGACCAACCTTACGCGTACTCTTACGCGAGACCGGTTCCCTCGACGTGCTTTGCACATAGATGGCTTGCGGAAGACTGTCTCTCCAACTTTAGTTGAACCAAGTGTGACTACGCCCGGTCCTTGAGAAGGTTAAAACGGAGTCTATTTGACGAACTATCGTTGTGGTTTTGATGCGTAGGTGAGATGAGTTCTTACTTAAGCCCGTAGCAGCCACGTAAAACTTGCAACAACAAAGTAGAGGACGTCTAACTTGTTTTTGCAGGGTATGTTGTGATGTGATATGGTCAAGGCATGATGCTGATTTTATTGTATGAGATGATCATGTTTTGTAACGGAGTTATCGGCAATTGGCAGGAGCCATATGGTTGTCGCTTTATTGTATGCAATGCAATCGCGATGTAATGCTTTACTTTATTACTAAACGGTAGTGATAGTCGTGGAAGCATAAGATTGGCGAGACGACAACGATGCTACGATGGAGATCAAGGTGTCGCGCCGGTGACGATGGTGATCATGACGGTGCTTCGGAGATGGAGATCACAAGCGCAAGATGATGGCCATATCATATCACTTATATTGATTGCATGTGATGTTTATCCTTTTATGCATCTTATCTTGCTTTGATTGACGGTAGCATTATAAGATGATCTCTCACTAAAATTATCAAGAAGTGTTCTCCCTGAGTATGCACTGTTGCCAAAGTTCGTCGTGCCCAGACACCACGTGATGATCGGGTGTGATAAGCTCTACGTCCAAATACAACGGGTGCAAAACAGTTGCACACGCAGAATACTCAGGTTATACTTGACGAGCCAAGCATATACAGATATGGCCTCGGAACACGGAGACCGAAAGGTCGAGCGTGAATCATATAGTAGATATGATCAACATAACGATGTTCACCATTGAAAACTACTCCATCTCACGTGATGATCGGTTATGGTTTAGTTGATTTGGATCACGTGATCACTTAGAGGATTAGAGGGATGTCTATCTAAGTGGGAGTTCTTAAATAATTTGATTAACTGAACTTAAACTTATCATGAACTTAGTACCTGATAGTATCTTGCTTGTTTATGTTGATTGTAGATAGATGGCTCGTGCTGTTGTTCCGTTGAATTTTAATGCGTTCCTTGAGAAAGCAAAGTTGAAAGATGATGGTAGCAATTACACGGACTGGGTCCGTAACCTGAGGATTATCCTCATTGCTGCACAGAAGAATTACGTCCTGGAAGCACCGCTGGGTGACAGGCCTGCTGCTGGAGCAACGCCAGATGTTATGAACGTCTGGCAGAGCAAAGCTGATGACTACTCGATAGTTCAGTGTGCCATGCTTTACGGCTTAGAATCGGGACTTCAACGACGTTTTGAACGTCATGGTGCATATGAGATGTTCCAGGAGTTGAAGTTAATATTTCAAGAAAATGCCCGAATTGAGAGATATGAAGTCTCCAATAAGTTCTATAGCTGCAAGATGGAGGAGAACAGTTCTGTCAGTGAGCATATACTCAAAATGTCTGGGTATAATAATCACTTGATTCAGATGGGAGTTAATCTTCCAGATGACTGCGTCATTGACAGAATTCTCCAATCACTGCCACCAAGCTACAAGAGCTTCGTGATGAACTATAATATGCAAGGGATGAACAAGACTATTCCCGAGCTCTTCGCAATGCTGAAAGCTGCGGAGGTAGAAATCAAGAAGGAGCATCAAGTGTTGATGGTTAGCAAGACCACTAGTTTCAAGAAAAAGGGCAAAGGGAAGAAGAAGGGAAACTTCAAGAAGAACAGCAAGCAAGTTGCTGCTCAGGAGAAGAAACCCAAGTCTGGACCTAAGCCTGAAACTGAGTGCTTCTACTGCAAGCAGACTGGTCACTGGAAGCGGAACTGCCCCAAGTATTTGGCGGATAAGAAGGATGGCAAAGTGAGCAAAGGTATATGTGATATACATGTTATTGATGTGTACCTTACTAGAGCTCGCAGTAGCACATGGGTATTTGATACTGGTTCTGTTGCTAATATTTGCAACTCGAAACAGGGACTACGGAATAAGCGGACGCTAGCAAAGGACAAGGTGACGATGCGCGTGGGAAACGGTTCCAAAGTTGATGTGATCGCAGTCGGCACGCTACCTCTACATCTACCTTCGGGATTAATATTAGACCTAAATAATTGTTATTTGGTGCCAGCGTTGAGCATGAACATTATATCTGGATCTTGTTTAATGCGAGACGGTTATTCATTTAAATCGGAGAATAATGGTTGTTCTATTATATGAGTAATATCTTTTATGGTCATGCACCTTTGAAGAGTGGTCTATTCTTGTTGAATCTCGAAGATAGTGATACATATATTCATAATGTAGAAGCCAAAAGATGCAAAGTTAATAATGATAGTGCAACTTATTTGTGGCACTGCCGTTTAGGTCATATCGGTGTAAAGCGCATGAAGAAACTCCATACTGATGGGATTTTGGAACCACTTGATTATGAATCACTTGGTACTTGCGAACCGTGCCTCATAGGCAAGATGACTAAAACACCGTTCTCCGGTACTATGGAGAGAGCAACAGATTTATTGGAAATCATACATACCGATGTATGTGGTCCGATGAATATTGAGGCTCGTGGCGGATATCGTTATTTTCTCACCTTCACAGATGATTTAAGCAGATATGGGTATATCTACTTAATGAAACATAAGTCTGAAACATTTGAAAAGTTCAAAGAATTTCAGAGTGAGGTTGAAAATCATCGTAACAAGAAAATAAAATTTCTACGATCTGATCGTGGAGGAGAATATTTGAGTTACGAGTTTGGTGTACATTTGAAAAATTGTGGAATAGTTTCGCAACTCACGCCACCCGGAGCACCACAGCGTAATGGTGTGTCCGAACGTCGTAATCGTACTTTACTAGATATGGTGCGATCTATGATGTCTCTTACTGATTTACCGCTATCGTTTTGGGGTTATGCTTTAGAGACGGCCGCATTCACGTTAAATAGGGCACCATCAAAATCCGTTGAGACGACACCTTATGAACTATGGTTTGGCAAGAAACCAAAGTTGTCGTTTCTTAAAGTTTGGGGCTGCGATGCTTATGTGAAAAAGCTTCAACCTGATAAGCTCGAACCCAAATCGGAGAAATGTGTCTTCATAGGATATCCAAAGGAAACTATTGGATACACCTTCTATCACAGATCCGAAGGCAAGACTTTTGTTGCTAAATTCGGAAACTTTCTAGAGAAGGAGTTTCTCTCGAAAGAAGTGAGTGGGAGGAAAGTAGAACTTGACGAGGTAACTATACCTGCTCCCTTATTGGAAAATAGTACATCACAGAAAACTGTTTCTGCGACACCTATACCAATCAGTGAGGAAGCTAATGATGATGATCATGAAGCTTCAAAACAAGATACTACTGAACCACGTAGATCAACTAGAGTGAGATCCACACCAGAGTGGTACGGTAATCCAGTTCTGGAAGTCATGATGCTAGATCATGATGAACCTACGAACTATGAAGAAGCGATGGTGAGCCCAGATTCCGCAAAGTGGCTTGAAGCCATGAAATCTGAGATGGGATCCATGTATGAAAACAAAGTATGGACTTTGGTTGACTTGCCCGATGATCGGCAAGCAATTGAGAATAAATGGATCTTCAAGAAAAAGACTGACGCTGACGGTAATATTACTGTCTATAAAGCTCGACTTGTCGCGAAAGGTTTTCGACAAGTTCAAGGGGTTGACTACGATGAGACCTTCTCACCCATAGCGATGCTTAAGTCCGTCAGAATTATGTTAGCAATTGCCGCATTTTATGATTATGAAATATGGCAGATGGATGTCAAAACTGCATTCCTGAATGGATTTCTAGAAGAAGAGTTGTATATGATACAACCAGAAGGTTTTGTTGATCCAAAGGGAGCTAACAAAGTATGCAAACTCCAGCGATCCATTTATGGACTGGTGCAAGCATCTCGGAGTTGGAATAAACGCTTTGATAGTGTGATCAAAGCATTTGGCTTTATACAGACTTTTGGAGAAGCCTGTATTTACAAGAAAGTGAGTGGGAGCTCTGTAGCATTTCTAATATTATATGTGGATGACATATTGCTGATTGGAAATGATATAGAATTTCTGGATAGCATAAAGGGATACTTGAATAAAAGTTTTTCGATGAAAGACCTCGGGGAAGCCGCTTACATATTAGGCATAAAGATCTATAGAGATAGATCAAAACGCTTAATTGGACTTTCACAGAGCACATACCTTGACAAAATTTTGAAGAAGTTCAAAATGGATCAAGCAAAGAAAGGGTTCTTGCCTGTGTTACAAGGTGTGAAGTTGAGTCAGACTCAATGCCCGACCACTGCAGAAGATAGAGAGAAAATGAAAGATGTTCCCTATGCTTCAGCCATAGGCTCTATCATGTATGCAATGCTGTGTACCAGACCTGATGTGTGCCTTGCTATAAGTTTAGCAGGGAGGTACCAAAGTAATCCAGGAATGGATCACTGGACAGCGGTCAAGAACATCCTGAAATACCTGAAAAGGACTAAGGATATGTTTCTCATATATGGAGGTGACAAAGAGCTCACCGTAAGAGGTTACGTTGATGCAAGCTTTGACACTGATCCGGACGATTCTAAATCGCAAACCGGATACGTGTTTACTTTAAACGGTGGAGCTGTCAGTTGGTGCAGTTCTAAACAAAGCGTCGTAGCGGGATCTACATGTGAAGCGGAGTACATAGCTGCTTCGGAAGCAGCAAACGAAGGAGTCTGGATGAAGGAGTTCATATCCGATCTAGGTGTCATACCTAGTGCATCAGGTCCAATGAAAATCTTCTGTGACAATACTGGTGCAATTGCCTTGGCAAAGGAATCCAGATTTCACAAAAGGACCAAACACATCAAGAGACGCTTCAACTCCATCCGGGATTTAGTCCAGGTGGGAGACATAGAGATTTGCAAGATACATACGGATCTGAACGTTGCATACCCGTTGACTAAGCCTCTTCCACGAGCAAAACATGATCAGCACCAAGGCTCCATGGGTGTTAGAATCATTACAGTGTAATCTAGATTATTGACTCTAGTGCAAGTGGGAGACTGAAGGAAATATGCCCTAGAGGCAATAATAAAGTTATTATTTATTTCCTTATATCATGATAAATGTTTATTATTCATGCTAGAATTGTATTAACCAGAAACATAATACATGTGTGAATACATAGACCAACAGAGTGTCACTAGTATGCCTCTACTTGACTAGCTCGTTAATCAAAGATGGTTATGTTTCCTAACCATGAACAAAGAGTTGTTATTTGATTAACGAGGTCACATCATTAGTAGAATGATCTGATTGACATGACCCATTCCATTAGCTTAGCACCCGATCGTTTAGTATGTTGCTATTGCTTTCTTCATGACTTATACATGTTCCTATAACTATGAGATTATGCAACTCCCGTTTACCGGAGGAACACTTTGGGTACTACCAAACGTCACAACGTAACTGGGTGATTATAAAGGAGTACTACAGGTGTCTCCAATGGTAGATGTTGGGTTGGCGTATTTCGAGATTAGGGTTTGTCACTCCGATTGTCGGAGAGATATCTCTGGGCCCTCTCGGTAATGCACATCACATAAGCCTTGCAAGCACTGCAACTAATATGTTAGTTGTGAGATGATGTATTACGGAACGAGTAAAGAGACTTGCCGGTAACGAGATTGAACTAGGTATTGGATACCGACGATCGAATCTCGGGCAAGTAACATACCGATGACAAAGGGAACAACGTATGTTGTTATGCGGTCTGACCGATAAAGATCTTCGTAGAATATGTAGGAGCCAATATGGGCATCCAGGTCCCGCTATTGGTTATTGACCGGAGACATGTCTCGGTCATGTCTACATTGTTCTCGAACCGTAGGGTCCGCACGCTTAACGTTACGATGACAGTTATTATGAGTTTATGCATTTTGATGTACCGAAGGTTGTTCGGAGTCCCGGATGAGATCACGGACATGACAAGGAGTCTCGAAATGGTCGAGACGTAAAGATTGATATATTGGAAGCCTATGTTTGGACATAGGAAGTGTTCCGGGTGAAATCGGGATTTTATCGGAATACCGGGAGGGTTACCGGAACCCCCCGGGAGACTAATGGGCCTATTGGGCCTTAGTGGAAAAGAGAAAAGGGGCAGCCCACAGCCTAGCCGCGCCCCCCCCTTCCCCAAGTCCTAGTAGGACTAGGAGAAGGGGCCGGCCCCCCTTTCTCTCCTTTCCCCCTTGAGAGTCCTAGTTGGAATAGGATTGGAGGGGGGAGTCCTACTCCCGGTGGGAGTAGGACTCCCCCTGCGCCTCCCTCTCTCTGGCCGGCCGGCCCCCCTCCTCCAACCTTTATATACGGGGGCAGGGGACACCCCAAGACACACAAGTTGATCCTTGAGATCGTTCCTTAGCCGTGTGCGGTGCCCCCTGCCACCATATTCCACCTCGATCATACCGTTGTAGTGCTTAGGCGAAGCCCTGCGTCGGTAGTACATCAAGATCGTCATCACGCCGTCGTGCTGACGGAACTCTTCCTTGACGCTTTGCTGGATCAGAGCCCGAGGATCGTCATCGAGCTGAACGTGTGCTAAGAACTCGGAGGTGCCAGAGTAACGGTGCTTGGATCGGTCGGATCGGGAAGAAGACGTACGACTACTTCCTCTATGTTGTGTGATCGCTTCCGCAGTCGTCTGCGTTGGTACGTAGACAACACTCTCCCCTCTCGTTGCTGTGCATCACCATGATCTTGCGTGTGCGTAGGAAAATTTTCGAAATTACTACGTTCCCCAACATCTTCCACACGGGGATGAGGGACGCTCTCCTCATAGATGACGCCTAGTGCTCGGTTGTCCCTCACTCTGTGGGCCTGGAGCATGGCGGCGTGCTCGCGCTGCAGCGTGTGCCGATGACATGCCTCCTACCTGTTCTGTTACGTGAGGGACGAGGCGTCATCAATCAGCTGCTGGAGCAAGAGCAGATTAGCCCGAGCTTCGGCGAGGTCAGCCTGGACAGAGGTCTGGGCCGCCGCAGCGGTCCTCTTGCACTGCGCCACCTCGTCCAGCCTTGACCTGAGGGCGGTGGTCCGGCCCTCAGCTTCGGCCTCAAAGAACTTCAACTTCAGGTCGTACTCATTGACAAGATCTGCACGAGCTTTCACTACCCTTCGATCAATCTCGTCCTGGATCTTGGCTTCGCGTGCGGCGATGGCATCTTCGGACATGGCCACATGGTGCTCCCTCGTCTCCAGCCGCTCAACCTTGAGGTTGCTCTCAAAGGCCTCCAACATCAGCGCTTCCTCACGCTTCTGGATCTCCTTCTCTTCGGAAGGCGCCCCCCTCATTGACGTGAAGATGGCCCTGCGTGCCTCGGCCTACTGCTCAAGGGTAGCATTCAATGCCCGGAGCTCCTATTCGCGCTTCTCGGTGGCCTCGCGGTGGCGATCGGCCTCTCTGGCCTCCTCCAAGGCCCGTGCGCTAGCCTCACGTGAGATCGCAAGGGACACCTCGGGCTTCGCACGGGCTAGGTCCTCTTGAAGACGCCTGAGGTTGATGGCCACCTTGAACTGATGTCGCTCGTCCGCTAGCCGAAGGCCCTCTATCTCAAGGCGAGCGTCAACATGGACAAGATCTTCCCCGAGCCGGCTTAGCGCACCCATCGCCTCCTAGAAGAGCTCGTGGCGGACAGTGTCGCACCCGTGTGTAAGTTCAAACGCGTCGCCAGGTCTGTCCTACACTTCGGGAATCGTTAGGGAGGCTTGAGATGGCTGGCCTTCTCCTAGCAAGGGCTGGAAGCCGGCGCCTTCCCCATCGCCTTTTAGGCCTCAGCGGAGGCACTATAGCGCGATGCCTCACGGCTTGAAGAAGAAGCCAGGGCTAAGGCCGCCCAGCTGCAGGTGGTGACCAATGGAGGAGCCCTCGGCACGTCTTCAGCACCCCAGACAGGACCGTGAAGGAGGGACGACAAGAATGCAAGATCAAGACCCCCAGTCGGCGCACCCTCCTCAGGTACGGGCCCTGAGCTGCGTGCAGTGGACTGGCAAGGGGAGCTCAGGGTCGGTGGCGAGCCAATGGCAAGCGGGGGCCGCTCTTCAGGAGATCTCACGGATCCAACCGAAGGGAGCCTGAAGAGTTGTGGTCAGGAAGGGATGCAACACTCAGGAAATCACGTAGATGAGGTACTTACTCGTCTTTGGCAATGTATTTCCTCTGTTTCAACAGCCGGTAGGTGCCACCATTGCACCTTGGAGGTACCTTCCTCTTGCGGAGTGCTCCAAAATTCAGGCGAAGCTGGCCGAAGCCCTGGGCGCGATCGTCGCCGCCTGGGGCAGTTGACAGGGCTCCCGAGGAGGCGATCCCGGGACCGTCAGGCTGCGTTGGCCCCTCAGCCTCCCCCTCAGGATAGCTCGCCTGAGCCTCGGGGGCTTCCAGCCCAGGAGCATTAGGCTGCATCGGCCCCTTAGTCTCCGCCTCAGGACAGCTCGGCTGAGCCTCAGGGGCTTCCACCCCAGTACCCTCGGACCGCGCTGGCCCCATGGCTGGCACCTCGGGATAGCTCGCCCGAGCCCCAGGAGCCGCCACCTCAGGGGCCACGACCGATGTCGCTTTCTCGGCGGCCACTTCACTGGCATTCAACAGTGCTTGCCCCTACACCCGCTTCCAGGGTGAGCGCCGAGGTGATGGCAGGCGAGGGAACCACGAGAACGGGGCTCTCGCGGGGCCTTTCAAGGCCGATTGGGCACAGTCCCCATTCATCAAAAGGGGGCATCTGCCTCACGAACTCCACCTTGTTCGAGCAATAGTACAAGAGGCAACTCTACTCCGACAAGTCGGCTGGCGCCGGGTCACCCTTCAAGAGCTCAAGCACTGTCCACAGCGCCTCGGTACGGAGCGCGTGCACGTGGAGCCTTATGGGGTCCCTGCTGTCAGAGAAGGTCCACATTGGTCGGGAGTGACGCTGGAGTGGAGCAATGAGGCACCGGATGAACTCCTTCACCACCGTAGGCGCCGCCACCCAAGGTCCTTCAACCTAGCCAGTCGACACCAGACATGGGCGAGCCCCCAGTCGATGAGCTTCGCGTGACCCTAGCCGGAGCTCGGGACGGCCGGCGCCCATGGGAGCAGGAGCAGAGGGATGAGCACGCCAGCATCCACGAATACCCACTGCTTCCAAAAATCCATCCACAACTGGTGAGAGCTCTAAGTCAATCCCTGAGCTGGCCGTCGCCGCAACGGCCTGGAAGGTCACGTACACTGAGCGCCAACGGGCATCAGTCAGGTGCAAGAAGAAGAAATGGCGAAGCAAAGCCACAGAAGTGCCAATGCCCACCATGTCCTCGTAGACAAAGATGAAGACAACGAGGAGGATGATGTACTGGGGATCCAGGTACAATGCATTGATTTGGCATTGCGAGAGCACGGTGTTGAAGAAATCGGAGAAGGGGGGAATTAGGCTAGCCCAGAGGGCATGAAGATGGATGGGGATCACGGTGTCCATCCTATCAATCGCGGCACAGTAAGCGGGCCAAGCAACCTTCTCCTTCCATTCATTGGATTCAACGGCGAGCGCGGGAGGAACCTTGTCCATCCCTTCTTGGTTGACCACCACCGACCGCTCGATGGCGGGATTGAAGACATGCGATGCCTGGGCTGAGGTATGGGTCTTCTTATGGCTCAGAGCCATGGCGATGGAGAGGATTGGTGTCGGGTAAGGCCAGGGGAGGAAATCGCTATTTTCTGGAAGACGGACGAGCTATGGAAGCACGCTGCCAGCAATGGAGGCGGAGCTGTGTTGACAACGGTGGCCGCCTAGCGTAGCGGATATCAAGGCTGCGTGGGGGAGTGGAGGCGCCCATGTACCATCAATCGCCATGCGTCGACCAACGCCGCAGGCGGTTGGGGCCCACGGCGCTCCACACTTGCCCTTTGGCTTCGCCTCGCAGCCAAGTTCGAGCATGCCTTGGGCCCGGGGGCTATTGCCGGCATCCTGGGAACGGGGGTGCCCTGACTTGCCTGCCTGCGACCAGCGAGCGTGGCTCCATCAACGGCCCGGTACGGCCCAGCTTCAGTAGAGACAACTCAAGACCCTCGCAAGGGGCCAAGCCTCGCGAGGTGGACATCACCAAGACCTCCCTAGGGGTGGCCTCACTAGGCAGGCTCCCGAGGAGCGAAGATATCTATGCAAGGGGCACCTCGTGATGTTCACGTGACGTGAGCCATGATGACCAAGGCCAGGCGGGCGCCAACGAGCGCGGTGTACTAGTTTCATCTTTCGTGCTAAGGAGACAAGCGCAGGCGAGGACTCCCGAGGAATCAGGCAAAGGTTTCCATATCGGTGCAACAAGACCGAGACCAGCAGGACGGCAGGACAGAGGTTATCGTGGAGCCCACAGCAGCGTCACCACCAGAGCCTTTGGCAGGCGAAGACTACTTTTGTCAGGATATCTTGTACTAGTTGTACCCCTTCAAACTTGGCCATTGGGGGATCCCTTCCCACCAAAACATTTGGGAAGAGGACTAGGGCTACTATAAATAGGACCTAGCCACCACCGTAGCAAGGGGAGGATCCTTCAAATGACCCTCACACTCACCAGCTCATCGAGCTCAAGAACACATCACCTCCTGAGGCTGTTCATCCACTGTATTAGTTCATCCTCAGCCCCCCAAGGCAATCCACCTGCAAATTGGAGTAGGGTATTACACCGCAAGGTGGCCCGAACCAGTATAAACCCATGTGTCTCTTGTTCTTTGGGTTCATCGAGCTAGGTCGTGGGATCGTTGAGCGAGCAAGTTGGGGAGAGAGTGTTCTTCGTGCACACCCCAGAGTTCGAACCTCTCAAGGGTTTGCTAGAACCCGCAATCCGACAGCGGGAGCAATAGGTTCCTACTTCGGCCCCTTATAGTTTATAATCAACTCCTCATTGTAAGCTTTCCTTCGGTGAAATGTCATAAGCTTATCTCCTAGGACGAACCCTAGTCCGTTGTTTTGTATAGCAAAATTATCATTAAGTTCAGAGATCTTATCAACCAAAACTTCGATGGGGACTCTTTTTATCAAATTTTCATTATAGGCAACATCATCAGGAGATTGAAATCTCATTATTTCCTCTTGATTAAAAAGGATCTCCTCTATGGGAGGACAACCAACATTTATTTTGTAATGAGCAAAAATTTTGCTAGCTTCTTTCATGATAAATCTAAACTCGTGAGCTAAAAATATAATGGCGGCACGCTTAAAGCGAGAATGCTGAATATTGGAGAACTCTAGAAAAATCCTTTGTATGGAAGGATGCATATGAAAAAATTGTCTTTCGAGTTCAATTATGAGCAAAGTGATGGCATCCGCAAGACTAGTAGTTTTATGAAGAATATATCCTCCTAGCATAGGTAGCGTGCCAGCACAAGTAAGAAATCTTGAATAACACCTTTTTCCAATAATATTACCGCTACCTGTGCAGAATTTTTTAGTATGCATGATAGTAGGTTCTTCATGAGGATCGTTATTAGCAAAGTCATCAAAATTTTCCTCAAGCTTACAACTATCATTTTCGATGAAAACTTCCTCAGATTTAGACATTGTGGCAACAAACCGATCTAGCAAACGAGCAAACAAAAGGCAAACAGAAAGACGGACTGAAGAATGGTGAATAAAGAGGCAAATCTTTTTGTATTTATCTGAAAATTGTTTTAGAAGTGGGCGAGAGGAAAATGAGAGGCAAATAGAAAATAATGTACTGCAACAGATGAGAGTTTATGGTCAGTACTTGGTAGACTTGATGTAGACCTCCCCGTCAACGGTGCTAAAAATTATTCCTGCTACTTCTTGAGCTTGTGTTGGTTTTTCCCTTGAAGAGGAAAGGGTGATGCAGCAAAGTAGAGTTTAGTATTTCCCTTAGTTAGAGAACCAAGGTATCAATCCAGTAGGAGGTACAAGCAAGTCCCAATCTATGCACCTGCACAAACAATCAAACATTTGCACTCAACGTGATAAAGGGGTTGTCAGTCCCTTCACAGTCAATTGCAAACATGAGATCTGATAGAGATAGGTATAAAAGAATGCTAAAACGTAAAAAAAGTTGCAACAAGATATTTTTGGATTATAGATCTGAAAATATATAATGGAAAATAGACCCGGGGGCATAGGTTTCACTATAGGCTTCTCTCTTGAAGGCAAATAATACGGTGGGTGAACAAATTACTGTCAAGCAATTGATAGAAAAGCACAAAGTTATGACGATATCCAAGGCAATAATTATGCGTATAGGCATCACGTCTGTGCCAAGTAGACCTACTCTTGCCTGCATCTACTACTATTACTCCACACATCAACTGCTATCCAGCATGCATCTAGAGTATTAAGTTCATAAAGAATGGAGTAACGCCTTAAGTAAGATGACATGATGTAGAGGGATAAAATCAAGAAATATGATGAAAACCCCATCTTTTTATCCTTGATGGCAACAATACAATACGTGTCTCGCTACCCCTACTTTGTCACTGGGTGAAATCACGCAAGATTGAACCCAAAGTTAAGCACCTCTCCCATTGCAAGAAATACCAACCTAGTTGGCCAAAACAAACTAATAATTACAAGATAAATACAAAGATATCAAATCATGCATATAAGAATTCAGAGAAGATTCAAATAACATTCATAGATAATTTGGTCATAAATCCACAATTCAGCGGATCTTGACAAACACACCGCAAAAGAAGATTACATCTTATAGAAATCCAAGAACATCAAGGAGGACATGGTATTGAAGATCAAAGAGAGAGAAGAAGCCATCTAGCTACTAGCTATGGACCTGTAGGTCTGAGATAAACTACTCACGCTTCATCGGAATGGCAATAGGGTTGATGTAGATGCCCTCCGTGATCAAATCCCCCTCCGACAGATCGCCGAAAAAGGCCCCAAGATGGGATCTCATGAGAACAGAAGGTTGCGGCAGTGGAACGTATTTTCATGGCTTGTTCTGAGGGTTTGGGAATATATGTGAATTTATAGGCCAATGAAGGTGGTTGGTACACTCCCTAGGGCGCGCTCCTATGGCTTGCCACTGCCTCGTGGGTCTTCTGACTTGTGCTCCAAGTCATACGGATGTCTTCTGGTCCTAGAAAAATCATCGCAGAAGTTTTATTCCATTTGGACTCCGTTTGATATTGCTTTTCTGTGATCCTCAAAAACAAGAACAAAAGAAACTGGCACTAGGCTCACTGGTACCGTCAGGTGCTATACAAATGGTTTTTAACCCCTTTCTGCAACAGCATTTGGAACCGTCGCCTAGTGAGTTACTGCGATAGCGGGTCCTTCCCACACGACCCAAAAAATCATCGGGGATAAGCGAGCGGCTATTGATGATCGCCATAGAATAAACTATGAGGAGCCGCCTTAGTCCCACACGTTACATCTGGACGTTACGTTTTTTATCAGACAGACATCCCAAACGACTACATCGCTATAGTCGTGTGAAAAAGGTGGACATCAACATTCCATCTACCAATATGTTTTGATAGATACGTTATTGCACACGGTTAAAGAATGTAAAATGTGTGCGGTGCGTCTACTAACGCCAACATGTCCATTTTCATAACTGTGTGCGATTGTTATTCCTATCACACAGACACACACACACACACAGTTTGAAACGTTTGTCATATTACTTTTAATTGCACACACATTTGCGACGAAACCGTGTGTGCGTCCGCCGGGTGTCTTAAACGTTTCATGTCAAAGAACCATCTATTCTCTATTTTTTATCACACACGCTATTTTCTTTCGAACCATGTGCATATTATTTTATTTGCTCCGGTATAAATTTATTTTTCCTTGTAATTTATTATTTGAATTGGAAATTTTGAAATATGAAATGTGGAATTCAAATTCTCAGCACAATGGTTCAACAACGAATCCATAAATAAAATTGCCAGTACAATATGTTCAGCAATTACAGGATTAGACAACAATTAACTTTGATGAATCACAATATTTAGAGGTGGTAAAGGTGAAGAGACAAGTGTAAATAATGTGCCTTCCTGCATGCCATAGGCACGAACCAGTTTTGCCCAACCCCTCGTGACGATCGCCCGCCCATCCTTCACTACCTTCAGGAAGACTTCTACAGCATTATCATGGTAGCATGAATTACATACTTTAACCTTAGTTGCCTCCACTCCGGTCATGTAGTTTCCAAGCTAATCATCAGTAAATAGCTTCGGAAACTACTGAAAAGAGAAAAATATCAGATACCGAGGTCTAATAGAGTAACTTGTTGTGGGCAGGGGGAAAAGGCAACACATTACTTACCATCCTAAAGTTCACTATTGTCTTCGACATAGTGTAAATAAAGAGCTTAATTCCCATCACCCGTTTCTTTTGCCTAGCAATCTTTCTTAGTTTCCTCACTTGACGCTTGTTCATGCATATCTCATTGCCCCATACGCAAAAGGGATCGAAGCGGGGATCAGTATCGCTAATATATGTACCTACAAGCAACCAGTAAATGTTAGAAGCTAAACTGAGATTGGACAAATGATGTAAAATAAAACTACCTACATTCCTAAGTACAAGTATTTTTAGAGATTTCAATATGAACTACATACGAATGTTTATAGAATTATAGATATAGTTTAGATTAGAATCTAGATTCACTCATTTTGCTCCTTATGTAGTCTATATTGGAATCTCTAAAAATAATTATATTTAGGAACAGATGGTGTATAAGACATGTGATGCAGCTAACCCGACGGCAAACAACAACATCGCCCATTGTAGCCATGTTTAAGTACATGGAAAGCCAATGTTAACTACAACAGGGTTAACATCCACCAAAAATAGCAAATGGTAATAAAATGACATCATCTGTAGTGATATCTTCATTGTGGAAGAGTACCATGGTAGCCAAGGGGTGGATACAACTGTTAACTACAACAAGCTTTATAGCATTCTATTTCATGTTTTGTAAGTTTGTAGCCATTGAAATACAACTGTTTAAAAAAGGATACAACTGTTAATTGCAATAGGCTTAATAGCCATTGAAACTGGTACTGATAAAAATGCAATTAGCAGAGTAAAACATCACATGGCAGGTGCTGCCAGAGGAGAGAATGGCCCAGTTGTCTGTAAATAGGTAGGGAAAATAGCTAAAACGTGTTGGGCATGTTTACTATGACATGCTTAATACATTGACCGTACAAAACTTAGCCATTAATTGCAACTGGTATTGGTAAGATTGAGTTGGTGAGTTCATACTTGGTAAGTCCTGAGAGGTAATTGTTGGGGCACTTTATCTTGGCCAGAGCCCGCACAAAGTCAGCGGCGGCGGAGGCGAGCTCTTCCTCCGGGTCAAAGTGTGGATCAGTATTGCCAACATGTGTACCTACAAGAAGCAATTAAATGTTAGAAGCCAAACTGCAATTGCACAAATGATGTAAAATACTATAAGACATGGGATGCAGCTAACCTCGACGGCAAACAACAGCATCGCCCGTTATGGCCCTTTGTAATTACATGGAAAGGCATGCTAAGTAAAATAGTGTTAGCATCCATCAAAAATAGCAAATGGGAAGCATCTCTAGTATATTTTCATAGCGGAGAGTAATGCAGTAGCAAAGGGACAAATTAAAAAAATGGATATAACTGTTAATTGCAACAGGCTTAACAACATCCTAAGTCATGTTTTGTAAGTTTGTAGCCATTGAAATACAACTGTTTAAAAATGGATACAACTGTTAATTGCAATAGGCTTAATAGCCATTGAAACCGGTACTAATAAAAATGCAATTGGCAGAGTTAAACATCACAAGGCAGGTGTTGCCAGAGCAGAGAATGGCTTAATTGTCTTTAAAAATATAGGGAAAATAGCTAAAACGTGTTAGGCATGTTTACTATAACATGCTTAATACATTGAACGTACAAAACACAGCCGTTAATTGCAACTAGTATTGGTAAGATTGAACTAGTGAGTACATACTTGGTATGTCCTGAGAGGTAGTTGCTCGGGCACTTCATCTTGGCAGAGCCCGCCCAAAGTCAGCGGCAGAGGACGCAAGCTGTTCCTCTGGGTTGAAGCATGGATTAGTGCCACTAACATGTGTACCTACAGGCAACCAGTAAACGTTAGAAGTTAAACTACAAGTGCACAAATGATGTGAAATACTATAAAACAAGGGACGTAGCTAACCTCGGCAGCAAACAATAACATCAGCCGTTATGACCTTGCGTAAGTACATGGATAGGCATGTTAAGTACAACAGGGTTAGCACCCACCAAAAATATCAAATGGGCAGCATCTCTAGTGATATCCCGAGTCATGTATTGTAAGTTTGTTGCTGGTATTGGTGAAATTGAGCTGGACAGTTAATACTTGAACATCACACAGTGTGCAGTACGTAAATAAACAAGGCACGAACATGCTTAATACATCGACCATACAAAACATAGCCATTGCAAGTGGTATTGGTAAGATTGAGCTGGTCAGATCATACATGTTTATGTCCTGCGGGGTAGTCGCTGGGGCACTTCATCTGGGCCAGAGCCTGCACCAAGTCGGGGGCGGCGGAGGCAAGGTGTTCCTCCAAGTCAACATGCACAGCGGCCATCATGTGTGAGAAAAGAGAAAATTGGCAGATCCCTGATACGTCTCGTACGTATCTATAATTTTTGATTGTTCCATGATATTATATTATCAACCATGGATGTTTTATATGCATTTATATGCTATTTTATATGATTTTTGGGACTAACCTATTAACCTAGAGCCCAGTGCCAATTTTTGTTTTTTCCTTGTTTTAGGGTTTCGAAGAAAAGGAATATCAAACGGAGTCCAAATGGAATGAAACCTTCGGAAAAGTTATTTTTTGGAAATAAAGCAATACATGAGACTTGGAGTGCACGTCAGGGGATCAACGAGGAAGCCATGAGGCAGGGGGGCGCGCCCACCCCCCCTGGGCGTGCCCTCCACCCTCGTGGGCCCCTCGTGGCTCCCCTGATGTATTTGATAACCCACAAGTATAGGGGATCGCAACAGTTTTCGAGGGTAAAGTATTCAACCCAAATTTATTGATTCGACACAAGAGGAGCCAAAGAATACTCTCAAGTATTAGCAGCTGAGTTATCAATTCAACCACACCTGGAAACTTAATATTTGCAGCAAAGTGTTTAGTAGCGAAGTAATATGATAGTAGTGGTAACGGTAGCAAAAGGTAACAATAGTAAAAGTGATGTTTTTGGTATTTTGTAGTGATGATAGCAATAGCAACGGGAAAGTAAATAAGCGAAGAACAATATATGGAAAGCACGTAGGCAATGGATCGGTGATGGAGAATTATGCCGGATGCGGTTCATCATGTAACAGTCATAACCTAGGGTGACACAAAACTACCTCCAGTTCATCAATGTAATGTAGGCATGCATGCCGAATATAGTCATACGTGCTTATGGAAAAGAACTTGCATGACATCTTTTGTCCTACCCTCCCGTGGTAGCGTGGTCCTTATGGAAACTAAGGGATATTAAGTCCTCCTTTTAATAGAGTACCGGAACAAAGCATTAACACATAGTGAATACATGAACTCCTCAAACTACGGTCATCACCGGTAAGTATCCTGATTATTGTCAATTCGGGGTTAACGGATCATAACACATAATAGGTGACTATAGACTTCAATATAGGACCATGAACACTCATATATTGATGAAAACATAATAGGTTCAGATCTGAAATCATGGCACTCGGGCCCTAGTGACAACCATTAAGCATAGCAAAGTCATAGCAACATCAATCTCAGAACATAGTGGATACTAGGGATCAAACCCTACCAAAATAAACTCGATTACATGATAGATCCCATCCAACCCATCACCGTCCAGCAAGCCTATGATGGAATTACTCACGCACGGCGGCGAGCATCATGAAATTGGTGATGGAGGATGTATGACGATGACGATGGCGACGGATTCCCCTCTCCGGAGCCCCGAACGGACTCCAGATTAGCCCTCCCGAGAGGTTTTAGGGCTTGGCGGCAGCTCCGTATCGTAAAACGCGATGAATTCTTCTCTCTGATTTTTTCTCCCCGAAACACAATATATAGAGTTGGAGTCAGAGAGGCACCAGGGGGCCCACGAGGTAGGGGGCGCGCCCTAGGGGGACATGCGCGCCCCCACCCTCGTGAATAGGTGGTGGGCCCCCTTGCCTTCATCTTTTGCAGGTATTTTTTATATTTTCCAAAAAGTTGCTCCGTGAAGTTTCAGGTCATTCCGAGAACGTTTGTTTCTACACAGAAATAACACCATGGTAATTCTGCTGAAAACAGCGTCAGTCCGGGTTAGTTCCATTCAAATCAAGCAAGTTAGAGTCCAAAACAAGGGCAAAAGTGTTTGGAAAAGTAGATACGACGGAGACATATCAACTCCCCCAAGCTTAAACCTTTGCTTGTCCTCAAGAAATTCAGTTGACAAACTAAAAGTGATAAAGAAAAACTTTTACAAACTCGGTTTGCTCTTGTTGTTGTAAATATGAGCCAGCATTCAAGTTTTCAGCAAAGATTATAACTAACCACATTCTCAATAACGTTTAGGTCTCAAGTTTACTCATATCAATAGCATAATCAACTAGCGAGCAATAATAATAAATCTCGGATGACAACACTTTCTCAAAACAATAATAATATAATATAACAAGGTGGTATCTCGCTAGCCCTTTCTGAGACCGCAAAACATAAATGCAGAGCACCTTTAAAGACCAAGGACTGACTATAGGCATTGTAATTCATGGTAAAAGAGATCTAGTCAAGTCATATTCAATGTAAATTAACAGTAATGAATGCAAATGACAGCGGTGCTCTACAACTGGTGCTTTTTAATAAGAGTATGATGACTCAGCATAAAAGTAAATAGATAGGCCCTTCGCGGAGGGAAGCAGGGATTTGTAGAGGTGCCAGAGCTCGGTTTTGAAATAGAGGTGAATAATATTTTGAGTGGTATACTTTCATTGTCAACATAACAACCAAGAGATGGAGATATCTTCCATGCTACAAACATTATAGGCGGTTCCCAAACAGAATGGTAAAGTTTATACTCCCCCTTCCACCAACAAGCATCAATCCATGGCTTGCTCGAAACAACGAGTGCCTCCAACTAACAAGAGTCCCAGGGGGAGTTTTGGTTGTAATTATTTTGATTTAATTTGCATAAAGCATGGGACTGGGCATCCCGGTGACCAGCCATTTATCTCGTGAGTGAGGAGCGGAGTCCACTCCTCTTGAGAATAACCCGCCTAACATGGAAGATACGGACAACCCTAATTGATACATGAGCTATTCGAGCATACAAAACAGTATATTTATTTGAAGGTTTAAAGTTTGGCACATACAAATTTACTTGGAACGGCAGGTAGATACCGTATATAGGTAGGTATAGTGGACTCATGTGGAATAACTTTGGGGTTTAAGTGATTGGATGCACAAGCAGTATTCCCACTTAGTACAGGTGAAGGCTAGCAAAAGACTGGGAAGCGACCAGCTAGAGAGCGACAATAGTCATGAACATGCATTAAAATTAATCAACACCGAATGCAAGCATGAGTAGGATATAATCCACCATGAACATAAATATCGTGAAGGCTATGTTGATTTTGTTTCAACTACATGTGTGAACATGCGCCAAGTCAAGTCACTTAAATCATTCAGAGGAGGATACCACCCTATCATACCACATCATAACCATTTTAATAGCATGTTGGCATGCAAGGTAAACCATTATAAGCTCGTAGCTAATCAAGCATGGAACAAGAAACTATGACCTCTAGTTGTCATTGCAAACATGTTTATTCATAATAGGCTGAATCAGGAACGATGAACTAATCATATTTACAAAACAAGAGAGGTCGAGTTCATACCAGCTTCTCTCATCTCAGTCAGTCCATCATATATCGTCATAATTGCCTTTCATTTGCACGACCGAATAGTGTGAATAATAATAATAGTGCGCGTGCATTGGACTAAGCTGGAATCTGCAAGCATTCAATAAACAGGTGAAGACAAGGCAATATGGGCTTTTTTGTCAGATCAACAATAATGCATATAGGAGTCACTTCAACAATTTAATCATGGTCTTCTCCTATCGACCCCCAAAGAAAAGAAAAGAAATAAAACTATTTACACGGGAAAGCTCCCAACAAGCAAAAGAAGAATAGGAAATCTTTTAGGGTTTTCTTTTTAATTACTACTACAAGCATGGAAATTAAAACTAGCTAAAAGCTACAACTAATTTTTTTGGTTTTTCTTAAGGTTTATTAAACACACAAGAAGAAAGCATAAAAAGGAAATAAACTAGCATGGATGATAAAATTAAAAAGTATGAGCACCAACATCTAGCAATGAGTGTGTGAACATGAATATAATGTCGGTGAGAAATACGTACTCCCCCATGCTTAGGCTTTTGACCTAAGTTGGTCTATGGCCATGGCTGGCCTGGCGGATATCCATAATAATAGTTGGGTGTAACATCCCAAAATTCTAAATTTTGGAATGTTATAATAAATAGATAGATTTGGTTGATTGTTTGATTGATTGTCTGAAAGTGAGTGAATTCCAAACGTTTTTGAAAGTTAAATTAGAGGGAATAAAAGGACTTTCCCAAACTTTCATTTTGCATTTATGATCTTCGTGAATTCAAATTCTTTTCAAATACAAAACCCTAAAGAGAAGATGACATGACTTCTTCCATTTAAATTAAATGAAAGGGGTATTTGAAAATATTTGAATTTCATTTGGAAATATTTCAATTCATAAACTTCATGCAACTCAATGATTTTCATGAGGGAAGACAAAATGACTTCTTCAAATTATATGGAATATGAGTTGGGAGTTTCAAAGAATTAAATTCAAAGTTCTTTTGAATTTATTTTCAATTTGGAGTTATTTGGGTTTTAATCAAATTATTTTTCTCCAAAAATAAAATATATAGAAATTAGGGTAAAATGATTCCCTACAATAGAAAATTGGAGAAAAATTAATTTGAAATCATTTTGGTTTTTTAAAAAATGATTTTTGTTGAGTTTTTATTAGACCTGTAGCACTCTTTGATTTATCTGATTTTGTGAGGATTTTATTCGGTATTATAAAAATGTCCATGTTGTAGATATTCTTTTTCTGAAAATTTTGATATATTATATGCCTATATAATATTTTCATTTAATTTGTTTTATTATTTTTATTTGTCTGGAAATGTTTTTTTTTTAAAATTCCCGACTGGGCCGGCCCAGCCGAAGCGAGGCCAAGGCCCAGCTCCGCGCACCGCCATCGTCCCCATCGCCGAGCCGGACTCCGGCCGGAGTCCGAGCCACGCCCGCCGCGGCCTAGCCCCTTCCCCACGCCTCCCGAGGCCACCCCTCCTCCTTAAATACCGGGCCACCCCGGCCCCCTCTCCCTTCTATTTCCTCGCCGCTACCGCATCTCGCCGCAGTTGCCGCGCCGCCGCCGCAGCTCCTGCGCCGCCACCGCTCCGCCCGCACTGCTGCCCTGCGCCGCCCGCGACGCCTCCCGCCGCTGCCGCCTTGCCCTGCCGCCTGCAGCGCCGCCCGCGCCGCGTAGCCCCGACCTCGCCGGAGATCGCCGGAGTACGCCGCCGGCCGGATCCGCTCCGCCGCTGTTGAAAACCGCCTCGTCGGAGAAGAACCGCCGCCGCCACCGGTTCATCTCACGCGACCGGTATGAACCGAGAAAACCCACCGGTTTTTTATATATGGTTCGGTTTTTCTTTTAGTACGGTTTATTTCTTTGGATTTGTTAGATAGCGAGCGTTCACCCGTTTAGATCTGTAGCGAACGGTTTTCGTCCTTTAAGCGTTCTGTAGCGAACGTTCGTTCGGTAGCGTTTCTCTTTTTCTTTTTATTTTTTTAGATTTTCGGCCAGGGACCTAGATGTGAATACTTTATTTACTAATTAGTCCCTATACTTCAAACGACCACATCTTTTCGCTTGTTTGTCCAAATCCAATGAAACCAATGCCCACGTCTTCGTTATGATCTCTTCTATCCAGATAAACAACTTAAACATGTTTTTGAAAAGTTTAAAATTTGAATTAGAACAGATTTGAATTCAAACTTCGTTTGATCATAACTTGAGTTTCGTAGCTCCGTTTGAGTTGATTCTTTTTCCAAATCGAAGCTCTTGACCTAAACATTGTAATAAGGGAAAATTCACATAATTTTGGTACTGTTAGAAATTGTTTTATGTTGCAAGAGTTAATTTCTTGGTTTTGAAGTTTTCCGAATCGTCTTCTTCGTTCTTTCTGATCTTTTGAGTGATTGCTTATGTGTGGTTACTATTGTTTGCTTACGATAGATTGACTGGAGTGTGACGAGTAGAACTATCAAGATTTTTGTGTGCGAATCATCTTCATCAACATTGCAGGCAAGTTCACACTTTGAACATATCCCTTTAACACCTAGTTTTATGCATTAGTTTCAACCCTCAAACATTGTATGGTTAGGAATTGATAACATGTGGGTAATGGGAAGTAGTTGATGAGGTAGGAACCTATTACCCGTTACATTCAAACCCTTGGGAGTTACTATTACGTTATGCTTATATTGCCATGCTATGCTCATAGACGTGGATTGGGTTTGAGAGTATTTCATGACAGATGTGAGAGATTATTGTTAACTAAGGTTTAACTTAAGGTGGCTACTTTAATACACATCTGGGTGGATTGGTTGGGGCACCCTGGGGATATACTAGTGGACTTGCCCAGACACCTGGGGATATACCAGTGTTGTCCTAGGAGATCTCGGGGTTACCGTGTGATCCTCCCATGGTTCGCCACCCAGGCTCAAAGGGATCATAAGATTATTCATGCTAGAAACTTCCGTGTGCAACCACAAGCTATTATGGGGTCTAGCATAGTTGATTAAGTCATGTGAACTCTTACAGTGGTAGACTAGCAGATGTAGGGGTTGTAGGTGGTACGGTCTACCCATCGTAAGGTGCAAACGCTTCTGAAAGACTATGTCTCGGTCATCCGTTTCTCAAACACCTTCTGGTGCGAGAAATCCAATGGAGGAGATCGAGTCTTGTGGGGAAAAGTGCGCAAACCTTTGCAGAGTGTATAAACTAATCATGATTAGCTGTGTCCCCAGTTATGGACGTCTTGAGTATCTAGTTCTTGGATTATCCTGTTGATCTCATCATGTTACTTTAAATGAATATTGTTGGGTTTTAATGATGTTACTTAATTGGGATTGAGAATGCTGTCAGCCATTCTCAATGATCAACTAACACCATGATAGTTAAATAAAATTTATTCCTTTGGAGTAGGGAAAAATTGGCTTTTCGCAAAAACTTTATAACCATAGAGCTTTTCCACCAGCCAAATATGCATGTAGTGATAGCCTTGATTCATCATTCTCCATGGTGTGAATTTGCCAGTATATTCATTATACTGACCCTTTGTGGCTGCAACATCTCATGTTGCAGGATATCTTACGACGAGTAAGTGATACGTTAGGGTTACGATTTCTACACTCAACTTTGCCGTTGGTGTTGATGGGAATCCACAACCTTGTTACTTCCGCTATTTGGATTGAGGTAATAGTATTTACGTTACTTATACGTGTGATTTACCTCTGTTATAAATCCTCGAGTACTGTGTGTGTCAGCATACCGATCCAGGGATGACACTTAAGCACAGAGACTTGATCCATTCGGGTCAGGTCGCTACAAGATGGTATCAGAGCCAGGTTGATTGTAGGACGTGACCCTAGAAACTGGCAAGCCCATAGCAAAGATTTTTCTCTACAACTTTCCCTTTCAAAAAGATCTTTTACCTCTCTTATCTTCTGAGCTTATTCAAAAATTCCCTTTAGTGAGACCATACCCCTTTCCCCTTTTGACCACACGAAGATTCGACTGATGAGACCACCCCAAGAAGTACAAGATATTGGACAACTAAGACCGTTTCGGAATGAAGAGGATTTTAGTGTGCAACTGAATATTGGAAACTACAACGGTTGAAGACTCCGAAGACTAGGAGAATCTGAAGGCTCTGAAGAATCCCTAGATTTGTATGACCTAGGAAGGCTACCCTTATGGAACTTGACAGATTATGGAAGTTCTCAATGCCCGAGATCAGGGTGTATCGGACAAAGACCGGAGCATGGAGAGCTAAAAACTTAAAGTTTTGTCAAACAAAACCCTAAGGTAGGAGATATCAACTATGGAATGATAGCTCATGGGAATGACAAGAGCAGAAACACGGTTATCCGTGATGTCATCGTCCGCTGATGCTATTGTCACCGTGCTGAGTTAAGGATGCATTTCTTCAGAATGGATTTGATGGAAGAAGGCTGATGGAGCACCTATTAGTAAGATGAAGTTTTAACCTTAGCCGGTGTATCACCAGGATCTGGAGTAGTACATAAAGAAGTTTAAGGTGGAGCTCCATGAAGCCGTATTAGACAAGGAGCATTTCGTGAAGAACTTAGGACCCAGAAGTTCAAGTAGCCAAGCCGGAGGAGCTACGACCTCGAGATACTGGAGATTTGTCAAGAACTGAAGGACAATATGACCATGGCTCATGCCAAGGATGTTGAAACCAGAAGTTTGGAATGCAACTCCAGAATATTAAAGGACGTCACGAGAGACTTCGCGTCAACAGAGTTGATCTGGCAAAAGAACTTGAGAAAGACAAGCATGATCGGAAGAAGCCATTGGAGGCATGAACCAGGCTTGAAGAGTTTGGAGACATTGAAGATTTATTGACCTTTAGAAGACCAAACCCCTGTTATATACCTACGTTAGATGCGACGTTTGTGAGCTGTCATTTGTTTGATGTTTTCTGATAGCCACAATAAAATCTGTCTTTTCAAAACTTTTGTTTGTATTGTGTGTATCCCTCTCTATCTATCTTATCTCACCCCAAACCCATGGACCCAATAGAGGATGAGTGAAGATGAGCTTGTATTTTCTGGACCGATGAGTCAATTGGAGATGGACCAATGGATTCAGAACATGGAGGATCACATGGAGAACAACCCTATAGTTGGAAATGATATGACCCAGC
Source organism: Triticum monococcum (assembly GCA_034509565.1). Taxonomy (NCBI): domain Eukaryota; kingdom Viridiplantae; phylum Streptophyta; class Magnoliopsida; order Poales; family Poaceae; genus Triticum; species Triticum monococcum. The sequence continues at coordinate 306,003,625 of CM067844.1, read as the reverse complement.
ATGCTCTTCAGTGCTTTGAAAGAGGTGCTGCTACTTGGTGGAGGATATACCAAACCATGAATGGATGGCAAGCAGTAACCACTTGGAAAGAATTAAAGTTGACTTTGCCAAAGTCTCGGCTTGTGTCCCAGAAGTTGAAGCCTTATGGAAAGGATATGAAGAAACCTGGTGCATGCAAGATTTATGGAGAAATAGGACACACCCATAAAGAACACAAGGATGAATGCCCTAATTGTGAAAGAAGTCACCCAGTTGAAGAATGCCCAACTAGGAAGATTACTTGTTTCTTGTGTGAAGGGATTACCCACTATCCTATTCAGTGTCACATTTACCCCGGGGTATGAAGAACCATCCAGCAGAAGAAAGAAGTAATGAAATGAGCCCTTATGGAAATTTTAGAAGAAACCCTGATGAAGGAAGAGATGGAGGACACACCTAAAGAATACCCGAGTAAACCCTGGACTAAGTCTTGCTATTCATCTGGAGAAGAAGGACACATCTCCCAAAAATGTATGAATGGGGATCTAGTAGAATTCCCGGCAGAGGAAGTAGAATATGACCCACAGGAAATAGAAGCCATGATTGGCATGGAAAGGTCCAGGAAGAGAAGTAGATTGGATTCCAGGAAGGACCTGAGTCATATCACCTGTTACAGGTGCAAGGAGTCAGGGCACTACCTCAACAATTGCCCAAAAAGGAAACCTCGATACTTGTCAGAAGTAATATGTTTTAGTTGTAATGGAGCATGGCACTTTGCCAGAGAATGCCCCAAGGAGATGGAAACTTGTGCTAGATAGTTGAGTTTGCAACAAAAGAAATGGAGTAGTAGAAGTGAGAACATTTTCTTTTATATTGAGGTGTTGAGTTGAGACATGTAATGGAGGAGCGAGAGATGGTAATCATTTGAGAATGAATAAAGTTAGCATCATTGGTACTGATTTGGATTTTATGAGTTACTCTATGAGGAAAGATGTTGACCATTTTCGAGGATATGAGAAATATGGTCTATGGAATATTGGAGCATTTTAAGGGTGGTAGTATCCTATAAGAACTGTTGACCCTTGGAAAAGATAAGGATACTCCACTGAGTGGATTTCGGAAAAAATGAATACGAGTTTTGTCTCGATATGTGTGATACCCCAAAACTATGTGGGATGAAGTTGAAGACCGTCAGTTGTTGGGAGCAAATGTGATCAGGGAGTCAAAAGAGAATGTTAAGTTGATTCGAGATAGACTGAAGGTAGCTCAGTCCAGGCAGAAGAGTTATGCAGACTCAACAACGCAAGGAGGTAGTCTATGAAATTGGGGACAGAGCATGTCTTCGTCCCCTCTGCGAGGAGTTAAACAATTTGTAGTTAAGGGAAAGTTAGCCCCGAGATTTGTAGGACCATACCGAGTTTTGGAGCATACGGGAGAAGTGGCCAACAAGTTGGAGGCACCCGAAGGACTGTTAGAAGTTCATGATGTGCTTCACGTTTCCCAGTTGAAGAAGTGCCATGCAGAGATGGCCAATATTCCCCTGTAAGTACGCTTGACCCTGGAACGGATAATGATGTTCCACGAAGGGGAATATGGACTTCATAAGTATAAGTTTTATCTCGGTATGAGGGATATCCCACGAGGATGAAGAGATAAATTACTATTGGATATAAAGAAGGTATGATGTCGGAAATAGGGATCAATGGAAACTCCATGATGAGTCTGAGTAATCATGTCCTAGTTTGGTGCCAATAGAAGGAAGGGAGACAGTACAATTGGATGGATTTAAGAATACTAGGAAGTTGGAAGTTGGAATAATGACCCGATGATAAGTTCAAGGACTACAGGTGATGAGATGGGCCATAACCCATAGGCCCCAGGACCTGCCAAGAAGCAAGCACATTCTTGCTGAAGGAAAAAACCGTGGAGGAAGATACGATGTTCATCGGCAGACAATTTTATAGGAGTAACACAAAACCTGAGAGTTGTGAAGGAACGATAGATGTTTGTTTGGCTTGCAGAATCAATGGATTATTCCGAACACAGTTCATCGACAAGAGAAATTCTGCAATGCTTGTGAGGATGACTGAGTGTTAGTATGCGAGATTCGCTAAAGTGTATACATGGTAATGATTTGGGTGCGGGATGGATTGATCACCATACCGACTTACTCTTATTTTTCGCCTTGCTATATGGGATGGTAAATCTGAGTGACTTACCTATAGTAGAGAGACGGCGATATTAAACCTTGTTTCAGCCTTAGAATGGTATAAGTATTTTTCCCTTGTACAAGGAAGCTTTTGCCAACCGTAGGTTATACGGTGAGATTCAACCCAGGCCCATTTCCCGCAGGAGAAACCCTAAATTGTTGACCACCATGAGATATCGATAGTTGTTTACTTTTGGCGCCAGACCCGTCAGCTAAGAAGACCCAGTCTCGGAATAACCTTACCAAGATGAAAAGATAGAAGAATTGAGGAAAAAGTTATGCCACTACTGGAAGAGCTCAGAGAAGGAATTTTCTCGAGGATCTGAGAAGACCGACACTGTCAAGAATAAGGATGGAATATATGAGTTTTGATGGAACAGTAACCATGCTTCTAAGCGTGGTAGCACCGCAGACCCCTGTGATGATTGACGGATTTTGAGAAGACCCCAAACCTTAACCTATTTCTTTCTAGCCTCTCCGAATCTCGAGGACGAGATTCCTTTTAAGGGTGGTAGGTTTGTAACATCCCAAAATTCTAAATTTTGGAATGTTATAATAAATAGATAGATTTGATTGATTGTTTGATTGATTGTCTGAAAGTGAGTGAATTCGAAACGTTTTTGAAAGTTAAATGAGAGGGAATAAAAGGACTTTCCCAAACTTTCATTTTGCATTTATGATCTTCGTGAATTCAAATTCTTTTCAAATACAAAACCCTAGAGAGAAGATGACATGACTTCTTCCATTTAAATTAAATGAAAGGGGTATTTGAAAATATTTGAATTTCATTTGGAAATATTTCAATTCATAAACTTCATGCAACTCAATGATTTTCATGAGAAAAGATAAAATGACTTCTTCAAATTATATGAAATATGAGTTGGGAGTTTCAAAGAATTAAATTCAAAGTTCTTTTGAATTTATTTTCAATTTGGAGTTATTTGGGTTTTGATCAAATTATTTTTCTCCAAAAATAAAATATATAGAAATTAGGGTAAAATGATTCCCTACAATAGAAAATTGGAGAAAAATTAATTTGAAATCATTTTGGTTTTTTTAAAATGATTTTTGTTGAGTTTTTATTAGACCTGTAGCACTCTTTGACTTATCTGATTTTGTGAGGATTTTATTTGGTATTATAAAAATGTCCACGTTGTAGATATTCTTTTTCTGAAAATTTTGATATATTATATGCCTATATAATATTTTCATTTATATTGTTTTATTATTTTTATTTGTCTAGAAATGTTTTAAAAAAAACCCGACTGGGCCGGCCTAGCCGAAGCCAGGCCAAGGCCCAGCTCCACGCACCGCCATCGTCCCCATCGCCGAGCCGGACTCCGGCCGGAGTCCGAGCCACGCCCGCTGCGACCTTGCCCCTTCCCCACGCCTCCCGAGGCCACCCCTCCTCCTTAAATACCGGGCCACCCCGGCCCCCTCTCCCTTCTCTCTCCTCGCCGCTGCCGCATCTCGCCGCAGTTGCCGCGCCGCCGCCGCAGCTCCTGCGCCGCCACCGCTCCGCCCGCACCACTGCCCTGCGCCGCCCGCGACGCCTCCCGCCGCTACCGCCTTGCCCTGCCGCCTGCAGTGCCGCCCGCGCCGCGTAGCCCCGACCTCGCCGGAGATCGCCGGAGTACGCCGCCGGCCGGATCCGCTCCGCCGCTGTCGAAAACCGCCTCGCCGGAGAAAAACCGCCACCGCCACCGATTCATCTCACGCGACCGGTATAAACCGAGAAAACCCACTGGTTTTTTATGTATGGTTCGGTTTTTCTTTTAGTATGGTTTATTTCTTTTGGTTTTGTTAGATAGCGAGCGTTCACCCGTTTAGATCTGTAGCGAACGGTTTTTGTCCTTTAAGCGTTCTGTAGCGAACGTTCGTTCGGTAGCGTTTCTCTTTTTCTTTTTATTTTTTTAGATTTTCGGCCAGGGACCTAGATGTGAATACTTTATTTATAGATTAGTCCATGTACTTCAAACAACCACATCTTTTAGCCCGTTTGTCCAAATCCAATGAAACCAACGCCCACGTCTTCGTTATGATCTCTTCTATCCAGATAAACAACTTAAAAAAGTTTTTGAAAAGTTTAAATTTTGAATTAGAACAGATCTGAATTCAAACTTCGTTTGATCATAACTTGAGTTTCGTAGCTCCGTTTGAGTTGATTCTTTTTGCAAATCGAAGCTCTTGACCTAAACATTCTAATAAGGCGAAATTCACATAATTTTGGTACTGTTAGAAATTGTTTTATGTTGCAAGAGTTATTTGCTTGGTTTTGAAGTTTTTCGAATCGTCTTCTTCGTTCTTTCTGATCTTTTGAGTGATTGCTTATCTGTGGTTACTATTGTTTGCTTACGATAGATTGACCGGAGTGTGACGAGTAGAACTATCAAGATTTTTGTGTGTGTGTCATGTTCATCAACATTGCAGGCAAGTTCACACTCTGAACATATCCCTTTAACACCCAGTTTTATGCATTAGTTTCAACCCTCAAACATTGTATGGTTAGGAATTGATAACATGTGGGTAATGGGAAGTAGTTGATGAGGTAGGAACCTATTACCTGTTACATTCAAACCCTTGGGAGTTACTATTACGTTATGCTTATATTGCCATGCTATGCTCGTAGACGTGGATTGGGTTTGAGAGTATTACATGACAGATGTGAGAGATTATTGTTAACTAAGGTTTAACTTAAGGTGGCTACTTTAATACACATCTGGGTGGATTGGTTGGGGCACCCTGGGGATATACCAGTGGACTTGCCTGGACACCTGGGGATATACCAGTGTTGTCCTAGGAGATCTCGGGGTTACCGTGTGATCCTCCTATGGTTCGCCACCCAGGCTCAAAGGGATCATAAGATTATTCATGCTAGAAACTTCCGTGTGCAGCCACAAGCTATTATGGGGTCTAGCATAGTTGATTAAGTCATGTGAACTCTTACAGTGGTAGACTAGTAGATGTAGGGGTTGTAGGTGGTACGGTCTACCCATCGTAAGGTGCAAACGCTTCTGAAAGACTATGTCTCGGTCATCCGTTTCTCAAACACCATGTGGTGCGAGAAATCCAACGGAGGAGATCGAGTCTTGTGCGGAAAAGTGCGCAAACCTCTGTAGAGTGTATAAACTAATCATGATTAGCCGTGTCCCCGGTTATGGACGTCTTGAGAATCTAGTTCTTGGATTATCCTGTTGATCTCATCACGTTACTTTAAATGAATATTGTTGGGTTTTAATGATGTTACTTAATTGGGATTGAGAATGCTGTCAACCATTCTCAATGATCAACAACCACCATGATAGTTAAATAAAATTTATTCCTTTTGCAGTAGGGAAAAATTGGCTTTTCGCAAAAACTTTACAACCATAGAGCTTTTCCACCAGCCAAATATGCATGTAGTGATAGCCTTCATTCATCATTCTCCATGGTGTGAATTTGCCAGTACATTCAATGTACTGACCCTTTGTGGCTGCAACATCTCATCTTGCTGGATATCTTACGACGAGTAAGTGATACATTAGGGTTACGATTTCAACACTCAACTTTGCCGTTGGTGTTGATGGGAATCCACAACGTTGTTACTTGCGCTATTTGGATTGAGGGAATAGTATTTACGTTACTTATACATGTGATTTACCTCTGTTATAAATCTCCGAGTACTGTGTGTGTTAGCATACCAATCCAGGGATGACACTTAAGCACAGAGACTTGATCCATTCGGGTCAGGTCGCTACATTGGGGTCGTACTGCAATGAAGAAGAAGAAGACTCCGATTGCCACTGGCTGTTAATCATCTCCAGATCCCACTGGTAATTAGACTGTCGTGAAGGATCAACTGGTGGTTTCGGCTCTGGCTCCATAGCTGGTGCAGGGCTCGGGTAGGCGTGAATAGCCTTTAACGGAACAAGGTACTGGCCTGCAGATAAATCAAACAAAAGAAGGATCAGGCATGGTAATAGTCTCAGGATGATGTTTATCAAAGAACAATTTGTATTTAAGCTCTCCTTCCCTATTCTTAACAATAAAATCATGTGCCACCATACTATTATAATCTAAATAAACACGAGGCAGCACCTTTTCTTCCTTCTCATAATGCCTAATAGGTATGTTAAAATGTGTAGCTAGGCGTGAAGCATAGATGCCTCCAAAGATGGGGCCCTTGGTACGGTACAGACTTAACCGTTTAGTGATAATGCCGCCCATACTAAGAAAGTTATCACCGTATAAACCATGGAGCAAAATAATAATATCAGGGACACTAAGGTTTCCACAGTTTCCGCGACCAATTAAACAACGACTAGCAAATAATGCAAAATAGCGTAAAACAGGAAAATGTATGCTAGTGATTCATGCATCGGAAACCTTCCTAGTTTCCCCTAAAGTGATAGTGTCAACAAACCCATCCACATCCTCACGGTGTGGTTCCTCTGTCTTGCCCTCGAAAGGGACTAAACAGACCCGACAAAAATCATAAAGTGACATCTCCTTATGCTCATCATATAAATGAAACTCCACCGTAGGTGGTGAGCTCCTAGAATGGAAATGAAAGTTCTGCACAAAGATATTTCTGAGCAAGATATACTGATCGCGTTGGTCATGGAGGAAAGCGGTGAGGCCTGCATTCCTAGCCAATTCATGAAAGTCTTCATAAATCCCAGCTCCTCTCAAGAAATCAGCGGAAGGCCATTCACACGCCCGAACCTCCGCGGTGCGAGGCAAATTATACTTAGGCTTCGGTGCCTTTTCCTTCGAGCTTCGGCTCGATGAGCCCCTCAAAAGTCTCTTCATCGTTTTCAAGGAACAATCTCCCCAAGCAGTTCTGTGAGAGGTGCTTGGAGCAAGGAGATCGAAAATGATAGCAAAACAAGCTTGGACTCGGGTTTGAGCTGGATATTCGTGTTTGCGGGAGGAAGAAGGAGTGTGTGGGTGAAAGGATAAGTGGAGGAGGGCCACCATGGGACCATGAGGCAGGGGGCGCACCCAGGGGGGTAGGGCGCGCCCTCCACCCTCGTGGGCAGGTGGTTGACCCCCCTGCTGTGTTCTTAGTGCCAAATATTCTCAAATATTTCAGAAAAAATCATATTTAAATTTCAAGGCATTTGGAGAACTTTTATTTTCGGGATATTTTTATATTGCACGGATAATCAGATAACAGACAGAAAAATACTATTTATTTTATTTATTATAAATAATAGAAAGTAAAAGGAGGGTACAGAAGGTTGTGCCTTCTAGTTTCATCCATCTCATGATCATCAAAAGGAATCCACTAACAAAGTTGATCAAGTCTTGTTAACGAACTCATTCCGAATAACATGGAACCGGAGAAATTTCGAATAACACTATGTTACCTCAACGCGGATATGCACATCGCCAATAATAAGAATATCATATTTCTTCTTAACAGTAGGAAGAGGAAATTCAAGACCTCCAAATATAATCGATGGAATTTTTCCAATAGAGTTGATACTATGAACTTGAGGTTGTTTCCTCGGAAAATGTACCGTATGCTCATTACCATTAACATGAAAAGTGACATTGCCTTTTGTGCAATCAATAACAGCCCCTGTAGTATTCAAAAAGGGTCTTCCATGAATCATAGACATACTATCGTCCTCGGGAATATCAAGAATAAGAAAGTCCGTTAAAATAGTAACGTTTGCAACTACAATAGGCACATCCTCACAAATACCGACAGGTATAGCAGTTGATTTATCAGCCATTTGCAAAGATATTTTAGTAGGTGTCAACTTATTCAAATCAATTCTACGATATAAAGAAAGAGGCATAACACTAACACTGGCTCCAAGATCACATAAAGCAGTTTTAACATAGTTTCCTTTAATGGAGCATGGTATAGTTGGTACTCCTGGATCTCCAAGTTTCTTTGGTATTCCACCCTTAAAAGTATAATTAGCAAGCATGGTGGAAATTTTAGCTTCCGGTATCTTTCTTTTATTAGTAACAATTTCTTTCATATACTTAGCATAAGGATTCATTTTGAGCATATCAGTTAATCGCATACGCAAAAAGATAGGTCTAATCATTTTAGCAAAGCGCTCAAAATCCTCATCATACTTTTGCTTGGATGGTTTGGGAGGAAAAGGCATGGGTTTCTAAACCCATGGTTCTCTTTCTTTACCAAGTTTCCTAGCAACAAAGTCTTTCTTATCATAACATTGATTCTTTGATTGTGGGTTATCAAGATCAACAGCAGGTTCAATTTCTATATCATTATCATTACTAGGTTGATCATCATCATGAACATTATCATTAACATTATCACTAGTTTTAGGTTCATTACTAGATTGTGTTTCAGCATCAGAGATAGAAATATCATTTGGATTCTCAGGTGTTTCAGTAACAGGTTCACTAGAAGCATGCAAAGTCCTATAATTTTTCTTTTTCTTCTTTTAGAAGGACTAGGTGCATCTATATTATTTCTCTGAGAATCTTGCTCAATTCTCTTAGGGTGGCCTTCAGGATACAACGGTTCTTGAGTCATTTTACCACCTCTAGTCATAACTCTAACAACATTATCATTATCCTTACTATTCAATTCATTGAGCAAATCATTTTGAGCTTTAAGTACTTGTTCTACTTAAGTGGTAACCATAGAAGCATCTTTACTAATAAGTTTAAGTTCACCTTTGACATCAGCCATATAATCACCCAAGTGTTCAAGCATATTCGAATTGTATTTCAATTGTATACCAAAATAAGCATTAAAATCTTCTTGCTTAGCCATAAACTTATCAAACTCATTTAAGAATGGGCTAGCAAACTTAGTAAATGGGATTTCAGCTTTATCATATCTATAGAGGGAATTTACCTTTACTACCTGTGTCGGGTTATCAAGACCATGGATTTCTTCAATAGGTAGAGGATTAAGATCATATGTTTCTACAACAGGCGGTAAATTAAGACCATGTATTTCTTCAATAGGAGGTAAATTTTTAACATCTTCAGCTTTAATACCTTTTTCTTTCATAGATTTCTTTGCCTCTTTCATATCTTCAGGACTGAGAAATAGAATACCCCTCTTCTTCGGAGTTGGTTTAGTAATAGGCTCAGGAAAAGGCTCCGGAGGTGTCCTATTATTTTCATTTGTCAACATATTATTCAATAAAATTTCAGCTTCATCCAGGGTTCTTTCCCTGAAAACAGAACCAGCACAACTATCCAGGTAATCTCTGGAGGCATCGGTTAGTCCATTATAAAAGATATCAAGTATTTCATTTTTCTTAAGAGGATGATCAGGCAAAGCATTAAGTAATTGGAGAAGCTTCCCCCAAGCTTATGGGAGACTTTCTTCTTCAATTTGCACAAAATTATATATATCCCTTAAAGCAGCTTGTTTCTTATGAGCAGGGAAATATTTAGCAGAGAAGTAATAAATCGTATCCTGGGGACTACGCACACAACCAGGATCAAGAGAATTAAACCCTACCTTAGCATCACCCTTTAATGAGGACGGAAATATTTGAAGGATATAAAAGTAGCGAGTTCTCTCATATTTAGTGAACAAGGTGGCTATATCATTTAATTTAGTAAGATGTGCCACAACTTCAGATTCATAGCCATTAAAAGGATCAGATTCAATATAACAGGATCAACAGAGAATTCATAATCCTTATCAGTAACACAGATAGGTGAAGTACCAAAAGCAGGGTCAGGTTTCATCCTAGCATTTAGAGATTGCTTGTTTCATTTAGCTAATAACCTCTTAAGTTCGTATCTATCTTTGCAAGCTAAAATAGCTAAAGAAGCTTCTTGATCAAAAACATAACCCTCAGGAATAACAAGTGATTTTTCATCATCACTTTCATCAGTATTATCAGATTCAATATTTTCAATCTCTCTAGCCCTAGCAAGTTGTTCATCAAGAAATTCACCATGTGGCACAGTAGTATCAAGCATATAAGTAGTTTCATCATAAGTATCATGTATAGCAGAAGTGGCATCATCAATAACATGCGACATATCCGAACGAATAGTAGAAGCAGGTTTAGGTGTCGCAAGCTTACTCAAAACAGAAGGTGAGTCAAGTGCAGAGCTAGATGGCAGTTCCTTACCTCCCCTCGTAGTTGAGGGATAAATATTGGTTCTTGGATCTTTCAAGTTCTTCATAATGGTAAGCAGATATAAATCACAAGTGACTCAAAGAATAGAGCAATGCTCCCCGGCAACGGCGCCAGAAAATAGTCTTGATAACCCAGAAGTATAGGGGATCGCAACAGTTTTCAAGGGTAAAGTATTCAACCCAAATTTATTGATTCGACACAAGGGGAGCCAAAGAATACTCTCAAGTATTAGTAGTTGAGTTGTCAATTCAACCGCACCTGGAAACTTAATATCTGCAGCAAAGTGTTTAGTAGCAAAGTAATACGATAGTAGTGGTAATGGTAGCAAAAGGTAACATTAGTAAAAGTAATGTTTTTGGTATTTTGTAGTGATGATAGCAATAGCAACAGGAATGTAAATAAGAGAAGAACAATATATGGAAAGCTCGTAGGCAATGGATCGGTGATGGAGAATTATGCCGGATGCGGTTCATCATGTAATAGTCATAACCTAGGGTGACACAGAACTAGCTCCAGTTCATCAATGTAATGTAGGCATGTATTCCGAATATAGTCATACGTGCTTATGGAAAAGAACTTGCATGACATCTTTTGTCCTACCCTCCCGTGGCAGCGGGGTCCTTATGGAAACTAAGGGATATTAAGGTCTCCTTTTAATAGAGTACAGGAACAAAGCATTAACACATAGTGAATACATGAACTCCTCAAACTATGGTCATCACCGGTAAGTATCCCGATTATTGTCATTTCGGGGTTAACGGATCATAACACATAATAGGTGACTATAGACTTGCAAGATAGGACCAAGAACACTCATATATTGATGAAAACATAATTGGTTCAGATCTTAAATCATGGCACTCGGGCCCTAGTGACAAGCATTAAGCATAGCAAAGTCATAGCAACATCAATCTCAGAACATAGTGGATACTAGGCACCAAACCCTAACAAAACTAACTCGATTACATGATAGATCCCATCCAACCCATCACCGTCCAGCAAGCCTACGATGGAATTACTCACGCACGGCGGTGAGCATCATGAAATTGGTGATGGAGGATGGTTGATGATGACGATGGCGACGGCTTCCCCTCTCCGGAGCCCCGAACGGACTCCAGATCAGCCCTCCCTAGAGGTTTTAGGGCTTGGCGGAGGCTCCGTATCGTAAAACGCGATGAATTCTTCTCTCTGATTTTTTTCTCCCTGAAACAGAATATATAGACTTGGAGTCGGAGAGGCACCAAGGGGACCACGAGGTAGGGGGGCGCGCCCCCACCCTCTTGGACAGGTGGTGGGCCCCCTGGCCTTCATCTTTTGCAGGTATTTTTTGTATTTTCCAAAAAGTTGCTCCGTGAAGTTTCAGGTCATTCCGAGAACGTTTGTTTCTGCACATAAATAACACCATGGTAATTCTGCTGAAAACAGCATCTGTCCGGGTTAGTTCCATTCAAATCATGCAAGTTAGAGTCCAAAACAAGGGCAAAAGTGTTTGGAAAAGTAGATACAACGGAGACGTATCAGTATTTCTTCCGCCTATATATATCCATATACCCTAAAACTATCGGGGAGCACAGTAGATCGGGAGTTCCGCCGCCAGAAGCCTCCGTAGCCACCGAAAGCCAATCTAGACCTGTTCCGGCACCCTGCCAGAGGGGGGAATCCCTCTTCGATGGCCATCTTCATCATCCCGGTGATCTCCATGACGACAAGGGAGTAGTTCTCCCTCGGGGCTGAGGGTATGTACCAGTAGCTATGTGTTTGATCTCTCTCCCTCGTGTTCTTGAGGCGATACGATCTTGATGTATCGCGAGCTTTTCTATTATAGTTGGATCCTTATGGTGTTTCTCCCCCTCTACTCTCTTGTAATGGATTGAGTTTTCCCTTTGAAGTTATCTTATCGTATTGAGTCTTTAAGGATTTGAGAACACTTGATGTATGTCTTGCTTGGGATACCCGTGGTGACAATGGGGTATTCTATTGATCCAATTGATGTATGTTTTGGTGATCAACTTGCAGGTTCCGCCCATGAACCTATGCATAGGGGCTGGCACACGTTTTCGTCTTGACAATTCGGTAGAAACTTTGGGGCACTCTTTGAGGTTCTATGTGTTGGTTGGATAGATGAATCTTAGATTGTGTGATGCATATCGTATAATCATACCCACTGATACTTGAGGTGACATTGGAGTATCTAGGTGACATTAGGGTTTTGGTTGATTTGTGTCTTAAGGTGTTATGCTAGTACAAACTCTAGGGCTATTTGTGACACTTATAGGAATATCCCAACAAATTGATTGGAAAGAATAACTGTGAGGTGGTTTCGTACCCTACCATAATCTCTTCGTTTGTTCTCTTCTATTAGTGACTTTGGAGTGACTCTTTGTTGCATGTTGAGGGATAGTTATATGATCCAATTATGTTATTATTGTTGAGAGGACTTGCACTAGTGAAAGTATGAACCCTAGGCCTCGTTTCAACACATTGCAATACCGTTTACGCTCACTTTTATCATTCGTTACCTTGCTGTTTTTATATTTTCAGATTACAAAAACTATTATCTACAATCCATATACCACTTGTATCACCATCTCTTCGCCGAACTAGTGCACCTATACAATTTACCATTCTATTGGGTGTGTTGGGGAAACAAGAGACTCTTTGTTATTTGCTTGCAGGGTTGCTTGAGAGAGACCATCTTCATCCTATTCCTCCTACGGATTGATAAACCTTAGGTCATCCACCTGAGGGAAATTTGCTACTGTCCTACAAACCTCTGCACTTGGAGGCCCAACAACGTCTACAAGAAGAAGGTTGTGTAGTAGACATCAAGCTCTTTTCTGGCGCCGTTGCCGGGGAGGCGAGGTAAGCGGCACTAACACCCCGTCAACTAAGATCTTTTCTGGCGCCATTGCCGGGGAGGTGAGTGCTTGAAGGTATATCTTTAGATCTTGCAATCGAATCTTTTTGTTTCTTGTTTTAGCACTAGTTTAGTTTATAAAAGAAAATTAAAAAAATGGAATTGAGTCTACCTCATCCGCTTCATCTTTTTAATATCTTTCCTGAGTATGATGGAAAGGAAAATTGTGCCAAAGTGTTAGAAGAAGAATGCATTAAAATGTTTGGCACTAAATCTTTGAATGATGAGCATGATTGCAATGTTGTTATTATGAACTCCTTAAATATCCATGGTACTAATTATGATTCCACTAGTTATGATGAAAATATCTCCTATAAACATGTCAATTTTTGTGGAGTGCATTGGGTGTGTAAGTACACACCAAATAGGGAAGATAGAGATTGCAAGAGCATAAGTACTTAGAAACTAAATCGTTGGAAGAAATGCTAGATGATTGTGCTGAAAATTTAAATTTTCTTGGCCGTACTTGTGGACTTTGCAATGAACAGGGTCATGTAGCTATCCGATGCAAATTGTTTCTTGATCTAATCGTGTCCAAAAATTGTGATGACTTGATTTCCCTTGCACATTATAATGAACTCAGTTTGCTTATGGGTTACGAAGAGATGGAACATATAACTAAGTATCTTCCAGAATTTTCCCGTTATAAACTTCTTGGTTTTGATCTAGAGGACATTTATATGTATTGTGCGGTGAATTGCATTGAAAATCCTTATATTGCCAATTACATAAAGAAAAGAAAATAAATAGAGGATGAAGAGAATACTAACGAAAGGGAAGAGACTTCCCAATATTCTCCTATTATTTCTTATGATGAATCAGGTAACGAGGAGGAGCCTTCTATTCAACCAATCTCATTAATAAGGAGCTCCAAAAAGAAGATTGAACCCACACATGAGGTGAAGTAGAAGAAAAGAAAAAGGAAGAGAGGTAAAAAGATATCTCTACCAAATAATGCTGCTCCTATTACTATTTTTCCTCATGAAAATATAATTGTGGAAGATAATGATACTTCTTATGATCTTGAAAATCTTTTTGGCACTTGCTTGGAAGAATATGATAATTGTTATACTATTGGTGCTATCCATACTATTAATGATGAGAGTGATTATCCTTATGATATGAAAAGGGCCAAGCTTGGGGATGTTATGTTTGATGAAGATGATTTTTTTGAGAATATATTTGGTGCAATGAATGTTTGTCCCAAGCTTGGGGATGCTACGTTTAATGAAGATGATATTTTTAGTCTCCCAAGTTTTGATATGCAAATTTATAATGATGATAGCATGCCTCCTACTTATGATGATTATTGTGATGATACTTATGCTATAAAAAGTAGTGATTATATTTATAAAACTTGTCATGATTATGATTACCCCTTTTTCTGAACATTACTCTTTTAATGTGGGAACAATTTATAGTTTTCGAGTCTCTTATGATACTCCCACTATTCCGAATGAGAAGAATTTTGCTTATGTGGAGAGTAATAAAAATTCTATGCTTATGCATCATGAAAATAATGCTTTAGGTGCTGGTCATATTGTTGAATTCATTCATGATGCTAGTGTAAATTATTAGAGGGAGTAATATATGCTTGTAGGAATTGCAATAATATCAAGTTTCCTCTCTACGTGCTTAAAGTTTTGAAGTTATGCTTGTTTTACCTTCCTATGCAAGTTGATTCTTGTTCCCACAAGTTGTTTGCTCACAAAATCCCTATGCATAGGAAGAGGTTTAGACTTAAATGTGATAGTCATATTCTTCATGATGCTATCTTTATGTTTCAATTCTAATCTTTTATGTGAGCATCATTGAAATCATCATGCCCAGCTAGGGGCGTTAAACGATAGCGCTTGTTGGGAGGCAACCCAACTTTATTTTTTCCTTGATTTTTGCTCCTTTTTATTAATAAATAATTTATCTAGCCTATGTTATGATTGATTTTTTATGGTTTAATTAGTGTTTTTGCCAAGTAGAACCGTTGGGAAGACTTTGGGAAAGTCTTGTTGATCTTGCTGTAAAAAACAGAAACTTTAGCGCTCATGAGATTTGCTACCATTTTTAATGGAGAGTGATATTTAGTTAATTCTTTTTGCAGATGATTAATATATTAATTCCTCATGACCAGCAATTTATTTTAGAATTTTTGGGGTTCCAGAAGTTTGCGTTAGTTACAGATTACTACAGACTGTTCTGTTTTTGAAAGATTCTGTTTTCATGTGTTGTTTACTTATTTTGATAAATCTATGGCTAGTAAAAGAGTTTATAAACCATAGAGAAGTTGTAATACAGTAGGTTTAACACCGATATAAATAAATAATGAGTTCATTACTGTACCTTGAAGTAATGTTTTGTTTTCTTTTGCTAACGGAGCTTGCGAGTTTTCTGTTAAGTTTTGTGTTGTGAAGTTTTCAAGTTTTGGGTAAAGATTTGATGGACTATGGAATTAGGAGTGGAAAGAGCCTAAGCTTGGGGATGCCCAAGGCACTCCAAGGTAATATTCAAGTACAACCAAGAGCCTAAGCTTGGGGATACCCCGGAAGGCATCCCCTCTTTCGTCTCCGTTCATCGGTAACTTTACTTGGAGCTATATTTTTACTTACCACATGATATGTGTTTTTATTGGAGCATTATTTTATTTTCTTTTGTTTTGCTTGTTGTTTGAATAAAATACCAAGATCTGAAATTCTTAAATGTTAGAGAGTCTTCATATAGTTGCATAATTATCCGACTACTCATTGATCTTCACTTATATCTTTGGGAGTAGTTTGCTGTTGCTCTGGTGCTTCACTTATATCTTTTTAGAGCACGATGGTGGTTTTATTTTATAGAAATAGATGAACTCTCGTGCTTCATGTATATTATTTTGGGAGTCTTTAGAACACCATGGTAGTTTGCTTTGGTTATGAAACTAGTCCTAATATGATGGGCATCCAAGAGGGATATAATAAAAACTTTCATATAGAGTGCATTGAATACTAAGAGAAGTTTGATACTTGATAATTGTTTTGAGATATGGAGATAGTGATATTAAAGTTGTGCTAGTTGAGTAGTTGTGAATTTGAGAAATACTTGTGTTGAAGTTTGCAAGTCCCGTAGCATGCACGTATGGTAAACATTGTGTAACAAATTTGAAACATGAGGTGTTATTTGATTGTCTTCCTTATGAGTGGCGGTCAGAGACGAGCGATGGTCTTTTCCTACCAATCTATCCCCCTAGGAGCATGCACGCAATACTTGGTTTTTGATGACTTGTAGATTTTTGCAATAAGTATGTGAGTTCTTTATGACTAATGTTGAGTCCATGGATTATAGGCACTCTTACCCTTCCATCATTGCTAGCCTCTTCGGTATCGTGCATTGCCCTTTCTCACATTGAGAGTTGGTGCAAACTTCGTCGGTGCATCCAAACCCCGTGATATGATATGATCTATCACACATAAACCTCCTTATATCTTCCTCAAAACAGCCACCATACCTACCTATTATGGCATTTCCATAGCCATTCCGAGATATATTGCCATGCAACTTTCCACCGTTCCATTTATTATGACACACATCATCATTGTCATATTGCTTTGCATGATCATGTAGTTAACATCGTATTTGTGGCAAAGCTACCATGCATAATTTATCATACATGTCACTCTTGATTCATTGCCCATCCCGGTACACCGCCGGAGGCATTCATATAGAGTCATACTTTGTTCTAGTATCGAGTTGCAATATTTGAGTTGTAAATAAATAGAAGTGTGATGATCATCATTAATAGAGCATTGTCCCAAAAAAGAAGAAGAAGAAAGGCAAAAAAAGAGAAAGGCCATAAAAAAGAGAAGGCCCAAAAAATGAGAGAAAAAGAGAGAAGGGACAATGCTACTATCCTTTGCAACACTTGTGCTTCAAAGTAGCACCATAATCCTCATGATAGAGAGTCTCTTGTTTTGTCACTTTCATATACTAGTGGGAAGTTTTCATTATTGAACTTGGCTTGTATATTCCAATAATGGGCCTCCTCAAATGCCCTAGGTCTTCGCGAGCAAGCAAGTTGGATGCACAGCCACTTAGTTTCTTTTGTTGAGCTTTCATACATTTATCGCTCTAGTGCATCCGTTGCATGGTAATCCCTACTCCTTGCATTAACATCACTCAATGGGCATCTCCATAGCTCATTGATTAGCCTCATTGATGTGAGACTTTCTCCTTTTTGTCTTCTCCACATAACCCCCATCATCGTATTCTATTCCACCCATAGTGCTATATCCATGGCCCGCGCTCCTGTATTGCGTGAAGGCTTATAAAGTTTGAGATTACTAAAGTATGAAACAATTGCTTGGCTTGTCATCGGGGTTGTGCATGATGAGAGCATTCTTGTGTGACGAAAATGGAGCATGACTAAACTATATGATTTTGTAGGGATGAACTTTCTTTGGCCATGTTATTTTGAGAGGACATAATTGCTTAGTTAGTATGCTTGAAGTATTATTATTTTTATGTCAATATTAAACTTTTTTCTTGAATCTTATGGATCTGAACATGCATTCCAAAATGAAGAGAATTACTTAGAGAAATATGTTAGGTAGCATTCCACATCAAAAATTCTGTCTTTATCATTTACCTACTCGAGGACGATCAGGAATTAAGCTTTGGGATGCTGATACGTCTCGAACGTATCTATAATTTTCGATTGTTCCATGCTATTATATTATCAACCTTGGATGTTTTATATGCATTTATATGCTATTTTACATGATTTTTGGGACTAACCTATTAAGCTAGAGCCTAGTGCCAGTTTCTGTTTTTCCTTGTTTTAGGGTTTTGAAGAAAGGAATATCAAACGGAGTCCAAACAGAATGAAACCTTTGGAAAAGTTATTTTTGGAAAGAAAGCAATACAGGAGACTTTGAGTGCACGTCAGGGGATCAACGAGGAAGCCATGAGGCAGGGGGGCGCCCACCCCCCTGGGCGCGCCCTCCACCCTCATGGGCCCCTCGTGGCTCCCAGATGTATTTCTTCCGCCTATATATATCGATATACCCTAAAACTATCGGGGAGCACAATAGACCAGGAGTTCCGCCGCCAGAAGCCTCCATAACCACCGAAAGCCAATCTAGACCCGTTCCGTCACCCTGTGGGAGGGGGGAATCCCTCTCCAGTGGCCATGTTCATCATCCCGGTGCTCTCCATGATGAGGAGGGAGTAGTTCTTTCTAGGGGCTCAGGGTATGTACCAGTAGCTATGTGTTTGATTTCTCTCCCTTGTGTTCTTGAGGTGATACGATCTTGATGTAACGCGAGCTTCTCTATTATAGTTGGCTCCTTATGATGTTTCTCCCCCTCTACTCTCTTGTAATGGATTGAGTTTTCCCTTTGAAGTTATCTTATCGGGTTGAGTCTTTAAGGATTTGAGAACACTTGATGTATGTCTTGCATGGGATACCCGTGGTGACAATGGGGTATTCTATTGATCCACTTGATGTATGTTTTGGTGATCAACTTGCGGGTTCCTCCCATGAACCTATGCATAGGGGTTTGCACATGTTTTCGTCTTGACTCTCGGGTAGAAACTTTGGGGCACTTTTTGAGGTTCTATGTGTTGGTTGAATAGATGAATCTGAGATTGTGTGATGCATATCGTATAATCATACCAACGGATACTTGAGGTGACATTGGAGTATCTAGGTGACATTAGGGTTTTGGTTGATATGTGTCTTAAGGTGTTATTCTAGTACGAACTCTAGGGCTGTTTGTGACACGTATAGGAATAGCCCAATGGATTGATTGGAAAGAGTAACTTTGAGGTGGTTTCGTACCCTACCATAATCTCTTGGTTTGTTCTCCGCTATTAGTGACTTTCGAGTGACTCTTTGTTGCATGTTGAGGGATAGTTACATGATCCAATTATGTTATTATTATTGATAGTACTTGCACTAGTGAAAGTATGATCCCTAGGCCTTGTTTCAACACATTGCAATACCGTTTACACTCACTTTTATCATTCGTTACCTTGCTGTTTTTATATTTTCAGATTACAAAAACTATTATCTACCATCCATATACCACTTGTATCACCATCTCTTCGCCGAACTAGTGCACCTATACAATTTACCATTGTATTTGGTGTGTTGGGGACACAAGAGACTCTTTGTTATTTGGTTGCAGGGTTGCTTGAGAGAGACCATCTTCATTCTATGCCTCCTACGGATTGATAAACCTTAGGTCATCCACTTGAGGGAAATTTGCTACTGTCCTACAAACCTCTGCACTTGGAGTCCCAACAACGTCTACAAGAAGAAGGTTGTGTAGTAGACATCAAGCCCTTCTCCAAAAAATGTACACGTATAGTTGATTTTTTCGGACAATGGTACGCCTGGTTTATTAGGAAACATCGCATAGCTAACTGACTTATGGATCATTAATGCAAAAAACATGGGTATGCCATAGAAACCATGTATTTCGTGATCTTCTATTAATTCTTATATCTATCAGTGTTGTCCACTACGCAACTTTATTCCTTTAGAATCGTGTTGGGCCTCCAAGTGTAGAGTTTTGTAGGACAGTAGAAATTTTCCCTCAAGTGGATGACCTAAGGTTTATCAATCCGTGGGAAGCACAGGAGGAAGATGGTCTCTCTAAAAAACCCTGCAACCAAATAGAAGAAATCTCTTGTGTCCCCAACACACCTAATACAATGGCAAATTGTATAGGTGCACTAGTTCGGCGAAGAGATGGTGATAAAAGTGTGATACAAATGGTAGAAATATATTTTTATAATCTGAATAAATAAAAAAAAGCAAGGTAGAAAATAGTAAACGGGCACAAAAACGGTTTTTCAATGCTTGAAAATGAGGCCTAGCGTCTGTAATTTCGCTAGTGCAATCTCTCAACAGTGCTAATATAATTGGGTCATATAACCACCCCTCAAACTGCGATGAAGAATCACTCCAAAGTTCCTATCCAGCGAATAACATAAAAAGAAATCATTTGTAGGGTACAAAACCATCTCGAAGCTATTCTCTCCAATCGATCTATCCTAGAGTTCGTACTAAAATAACACCAAATAATTTCAGATTCATAATATTCAATCCAACACAAAGAACTTCAAGGAGTGCCCCAAGATTTCTAACGGAGAAACAAAGACAAGAACATGCATCAACCCCTATGCGTAGATTACCCCAATGTCACCTCGGGAATCCGTGAGTTCAGTGCCAAAACATATATCATGTGAATCAATATGATACCCCATTGTCATCGCGAGTATTCATATGCAAGACATATATCAAGTGCTCTCAAATCCATAAAAGTATTCAATCCAATAACAATGAAATCTCAGATGGAAAAACTTCACTCATCACAACAAGATAGAGAGGGGAAAATGATAACCCACAAGTATAGGGGATCGTTTGTAGCCTTTTCGATAAATAAGAGTGTCGAACCCAACGAGGAGCTAAAGGTAGAACAAATATTCCCTCAAGTTCTATTGACCACCGATACAACTCTACGCACACTTGATGTATGCTTTACCAAAAACAAGTATGAAACTAGTTTGTAGGTGTGATGCTAGAACTACTTTGCAAGAATAAAACTAGAAGTACTTTGCAAGATAATAAAAGTTAGGTGTTTAGTAAAAGTGTTTGTGTCAACAAGAAAGTTATTTGTCCCTAGGCAATCGATAGCAAGTACCGGTAATCATTCTTGCAATTCTATATGAGGGAGAGGCATGAGCTAACTTACTTTCTCTACCTAGATCATACACACTTATGATTGGAACTCTAGCAAGCATCAATGTGACGCCCCCGATTCAATCGTACACTAATCATACACGCAAACATGTACGATCAAGATCAGGGACTCACGGGAAGATATCACAACACAACTCTACAAATAAAATAAGTCATACAAGCATCATATTACAAGCCAGGGGCCTCGAGGGCTCGAATACAAGAGCTCGATCATAGACAAGTCAGCGGAAGCAACAATATCTGAGTAGAGACATAAGTTAAACAAGTCTGCCTTAAGAAGGCTAGCACAAACTGGGATACAAATCGGAAGAGGTGCAGGCCTCCTGCCTGGGATCCTCCTAAACTACTCCTGGTCGTCATCAGCAGACAGCACGTAGTAGTAGGCACCTCCCGAGTAGTAGTAGTCATCGTCGAAGGTGGCGTCTGGCTCCTGGGCTCCATCATCTGGTTGCGACAACCAGGTAGAAGGGATAGGGGGAAAAGAGGGAGAAAGCAACCGTGAGTACTCATCAAAAGTACTCGCAAGCAAGGAGCTACACTACATATGTATGCATTAGTATCAACTGGAATAAGGCTATTATATGTGGACTGAACTGCAGATAGTCGGGATAAGGGGGGATAGCTAGTCCTTTCGAAGACTACGATTCTGGCAGCCTCCGTCTTGCAGCATGTAGAAGAGAGTAGACTGAAATCCTCCAAGTAGCATCGCATAGCATAATCCTAACCGATGATCCTCCCCTCGTCGCCCTGTGAGAGAGCGATCACCGGTTGTATCTGGCACTTGGAAGGGTGTGTTTTATTAAGTATCCGGTTCTAGTTGTCATAAGGTCAAGGTACAACTCCAAGTCGTCCTGTTACTAAAGATCACGGCTATTCGAATAGATTAACTTCCCTGCAGGGGTGCACCACATAACCCAACACGCTCGATCCCATGGCGCAGCCCTACCTAGGCACAACAGAAAGGTCAGCACGCTTTTCTAAATCCTATGGCGCAGGGGTCTGGGCCCATCACCCATTGCACACCTGCACGTTGTGAACGCGGCCGGTGAGCAGACCTAGCAACCTCCATTACAAAGGAAGTTGCGTTACACGGTCCAACCCGGCGCGCGCCACTCAGTCGCTGACGTCACGAAGGCTTCGGCTGATACCACGACGTCGAGTGCCCATAACTGTCCCCGCGTAGATGGTTAGTGCATATAGGCCAGTAGCCAGACTCAGATCAAATACCCAGATCTCGTTAAGCATGTTAACTATCCGCGAACGCCGACCAGGGCCAGGCCCACCTCTCTCCTAGGTGGTCTCAACCTGCCCTGTCGCTCGGCCACAAAGTATCAGTCGGGGGCCGTCGGGAACCCAGGCCCATCTCTACCGGGATGGAGCCACCTGCCCCTTCAGCCCCCATCTTCGGACAGTATCACAGGTAATGTAACAGTGTAAAGTATATAGTATATGCCCGTGATCACCTCCCGAAGTGATCACGGCCCAGTAGTATAGCATGGCAGACGGACAAGAGTGTAGGGTCACTGATGGAACACTAGCATCCTATACTAAGCAGTAGGATAGCAGGTAAAGGTAACAACAGTAGTAGCAAGGACATGCTATGCATCAGGATAGGAATAACGGAAAGCAGTAACATGCTACACTACTCTAATGCAAGCAGTATAGAGAAGAGTAGGCGGTATCTGGTGATCAAAGGGGGGGCTTGCCTGGTTGCTCTAGCAAGAGAGAGAGGTCGTCAACACCGTAGTCGTACTGGGGGTCGCCGGCAGTCTCGGGGTCTACGGAAAGAAGTAACGGAGGGGGAACGCAATAAATAACAGAGCAATCAAAGTATAACATGGAAATGCACGATGCTAGATGTGACCTAACGCGGTAGTAAGTGATACTGTTGAAGGGGGCAAACATCCGGGAAATTATTACCGGTGTTTCGCATTTTCTGATAGACAGGCCGGAGGGGAAAAGTTGCAGGTTTGATATGCTAGGGACGTGTGGCTGACAAGCGGACTCAGCATTCGGATTCGTTTCATTGTTCTGAGCAACTTTCATGTACAAAGTATTTTCATCCGAGCTACGGTTTATTTCATATCATTTTCTAAAGTTTTAAATCATTTTTAGAATTTATTTAATTATTTTAAATTAATTCGAAATTGGATTTATGACATCAGCATGATGTCATGCTGATGTCAGCAGTCAACAGGGGTTGACTGGGTCAAACTGACGCGTGGGTCCAGTGGGACCCACCTGTCATACTCTGTTAGGTTAATTAGGGTTTAGTTAATTAGCTACTGTTTAATTAAATTAACTTATTAATTAGATTAATTAAACAGGATCAATTATCCTAATTAATTCACTAATTAATTAATTATTAATTTTATTAATTAATTTTTATTTTAATTTTCTTTTAAAAAAATGTTCTGGAGGCGGGGCCCGTTCGTCCTAGGCCCCAGGGGGCCTATCGGACGCGGTTAACGGGCGTGCGCCCGTGCGAGGGCACGGGGCAACAGGGGTGTCGGCAAGGCCGTAGCCCGGCATGGTGGTGCAAGGCCGTGGCCTCGCAGAGGCCAGCAGGGGGCACGGGCGCGGCGCGGCCTGGGGCCAGGCGTGCGACGGCGGTCGACGGCAGCGACCGGGGCAGCTTGAACGGCGTCGAGAAGGGGTACAGGCGCGGCTGGGGGCGGCAAGGGCCATGGTGGCCGTGAGCGGGAGCTCGTGCGGCGGCAGAAGCAGATGCAGCAGAGCCGCGGGCGAGCGCGGCGCGTGGGCACGGGGAGGAGGAGGACCGAGGAGCGAGGCGCTGGGGGGGGCGCCTAACGCGGCCAGCGGGCGCGGTGGCCATGGTGAGTGTGGGTGCTGGGGCGCACGAGCTCGCGCGGTGGCGCGTCGAGCAGGGGAGGGAAGGAGAAAGGGGGGGCTAACGGTGCGGAGCAGGGTCTGGGGCAGTGGGGGTCGAGGAGGAGTCGGGGATGACGGGCGGCGACAGAGTCGTGGCGCGCGGTGGTTCCGGCGAGCGGCGACGGCGGCCTGGGACGGCACCAGCGAAGGGGTCGGGGAGGCGATGAGCAACAACGTCGGCGGGCAACGGCAAGCGGCATCGGGCAGCACCGGGTGGCGGGGCGCGGCCGTCGGGGCGACGTCAGGGGCAGCGGCCTCGGGCGCTGGGGGGTTCGATCCCGCCCCCAGATCGGTTCGGGAGAGGGGGAGAGAAGTGGGGATCGAGAGGAGTGGGGGGTTAGGGTTTCGGTCGGGTGCGGGGGAATAGGCCAGATAGGCCAGGGGTCTTGGGGTGGGCCGGCTGGCCCCTTCGGCCAACTGGGCCAGGGCCCAGTCGGGGGGGGGGGAGGGGTTGTCTTTTATTTTTCTTGGTTTTCTTTTATCTTTTGCTTATTTTCTTTTACTCTTTTCTCTTGTTCCTCATTTTATTTTTGTTTGTTAAAATACAAGAATGATCCCTAACTTAGTACTACCACTAAACCCACTGCAATAAAAAGTTTAACACCTAAATAGAATAGTTTAACATTTTATTAATTATAAAATGCATTTCAATAATTGTTTTGACTACTGTTTTATTCATTTTAGAGCATTTAATGATTTTATATAAGTGTGGTTTCTCCATCATAATTATCCATGATTTAATTGAATCCACCCGAAAATTTGGTTTTAATATTTGAAAACTTTTATTGTTTGCCTTTATTTTAAATTTGAATTTTGAACTGGGTTTCGAACTACGCGGGTTTATCAACAGTAACCGAGGTGACGTGGCATCATTAGCGGAGATTCACTATAGCTTAATTATCCGGGCGTCACAATTCTCCTCCACTACAAGAAATCTCGTCCCGAGATTTAAGAGAGGAGTACGGGAAAGATGTGGCTACGAAATTCTATCGAGTCTTCTCGGTCTTGGTTGCTCTTCTCGGAGAGGTCGATCCTTTACATCGACGCCTTCATTCCTCATGCTTCAGGTCATCATCAGGAAGCCATCATTCTTTTCTTCGGGAATTCCAACGTACTTACTAATAGGTAAGCGGCAGCTCGGCTACGACAGCATGCTTACAAAGGAAACAATCTGGGGTTAACCATGATTGAGCATCAGATTATCTCTCGAGTTGAACATATAAAATACATCGAGAGTATAATACGAAGGTACCATGAGAGGGCCCAAGCAGATAGATAGCTACTCAAAGTCTGAACCAGAGTGAGAAAAGGGTTCAGAGCGGCGAGAGTAAGCATTGCGTCTGATACCAGAATAGAGCAGTAGGAAGGTGGCTCGCGAATTACCTACGAAGCCAAGCATAAGGGATAACTTTGAAGCAGGCATGTACAGGAGAGTCAGATTTCGATCCTGTGGAACTATGGGTTATGGGCCCACCATGTGGGTTAAAAGTAGGAAGGGCGGTGACGCCTTGCACGATCATGTAAGCAAGGTATGTCAGAGGATAGCCTATCATTTATGTCAGCAACAACATCAGTACCAAGGGCGAGGGACGAAGAGAACCATTTTCCTGCTCGTTGAACGAGGCGGACCAATAGGCAAGTTCTCGTCCATTGGTGGTTACCGGAATGTCAACAACAATAGTAACAGGGTCTTACTGACAGATTTGTACACCGGGGTGTTTACATAAGCAGTGAATTATTACTGCTTAGTTTATATAGATCACGAGAAAAAGTCAAACAAACCAATGGAAAGAAAAATATGATTATTAGATTAAACAGAACAATGGAAAGGAAAATGTGTTGAAACACATATTCCAGGGGTATATCTTTCCCAAGGATAATCAGAGCATGATATCCACGACAGGATATAACGTAGAAAACCCTTTTAGGTAAGGGGAGAGGAATTTCATGACATTACCCATACAACGGTGTTTGGATAATTGAGCAAAAAAACATTTAGCATTGGGCTTCAAATGTTCTTGTTAAAAATCGAAGTACCAGTGACATTCTTCGAGATAGCATTGACATGGCCTTCAAGCAAGGTTAGACCTTGGATACACAAAGGACCCATCAGGAACAACTTATAGAATAAGTCATACAATTTCCTCATGGAAGAATGGATAACCTTGCAGAAAAGGAATCTATAACAATAGGTCCTCCAACCAGTTGTGCTAGGCATGACATCACCTTATCGGATCATATAAATACTAATGCTATAACTCTTGGAAATATGTTCCAACCATCATATCCGACCGAGATTCAGATCTGATTGGGGCCAGGATACCTCAGACTCAGGATGTCTGAGAATAAAAGGTGTACCACAAATTTGACGGGATGACAATGTAAGATTCTCGGGAATTGAACTATGAAAGTGATTTCCAAAACAAGAGTTCATCATTAAACCAAGGAGAGCATGAGGATGTGGCTGATGGACTCAGCGATAACTCATCGAGATTTCCAAAAAGATGGGATTCCACAAGTATGTGAACAAGGAGATAACAGTTGTCAGATCAAGTGATATAATGATGTATGCTCGAGGAAAACATACAGAATTAAACATTGGTTGAAAGGTACGCCCGAATTATGGGTTGGGTTGCCCGAATTATGGTGATTCAATAATCAATAGTCTAAGAATGAATGGATATGGCAAGAAGTATCACTTGTACCAAGAATGCATAAGAGGTGGTGAAATTCCCACAACATTCTTGACATAAAAGGTGGTAATATCCAAGGTAAAGAAGTACAATGCTGGGTAGCAAGGAACTCAAGGTATAACACAAAACACGAACAAGTTTGTGTCGGACGGAAGGCAATAAAGTGGTAGATGGTAAAACAAATCATCAAGGGCAAGGATGGTATTTCTCATCATGAATTCGATATATATCTTGGAAGAGCTCAGGATGTTGCTGATGACCACGACACATTTGTCGAGAGATTTCATGAAGATGTAATTGGTCGGTGATGACATCAAGTCAAATGATGATGCAGCGAAAGTCAAATAATACTTGAAGAAGAACTCATAAGAAGTTATGCAGTTCCATGATAATCTCGAGATACCAGAGGGGGTAATACTCGATGACAGAACAAAGTAGAGGTTGGACTGGGCTATTGCTCTACAGAAGACAAGCGCTTAAACTTGCATGCGAAATGGTATTTAAAGGAGAACATGGTCGGAACCACGATTGCAAAAGGCCAGATCCCGGATATAAGATGAACTTATACCAAAGGAATAATTTAATTTAAGAGAAGCTTTAATGATAAGATCTACATCGTGTCCATGGGCATGAACACAAAGTTCAAGGTCGACTCCCACTTCTCCAATGCATAACCTTTCATTCACTTGTCACTTTCGAAGAAGTTGTAGTGCTGAAATTTTATCTGGCAAAATACCAGAAGTGTATGACTCATGAAAACTTGCGAATTCACAGGATTTAGAGAAGGCATATGTTCAACCCATAGGGGCTTCTTAGAAACATATACCACAAGTTTCAAGACTAAATATCACAAGCTCGAAAGTAGAGCAAGGTTGAGAAAGTAGATGATACAATTACCAAAGGCATTATGTATCTGAGGGAAGGCTCACAAGGTTATTAAATATGAAGGACGTTGTCGGATAAAATCCATTAAAGGATCTGCCGGTCCATAACAGAGCTGATGTGAGCATCGACACATCACCAGAGGAAGTAACAATGCAAATGCATTGGATTATGGAAACAACTGACTAATCCAGAGCTCAAATGCAAAGGAATTATGATTTTCAAATCAAGGGATCAGAAGCAATGTTCTGATTAGGGATGGATAAGTTGAATAGCCTTAGGGGTACACTCGACGGCAATTGGATTTGTTGGGAACCAGCTCATGTTTAAAATGACGTCTGAGCCAGAAAATTAATTTAAAAGGATCAACTGATGATTGCGTGCATTTGCACTCATGTTGAATCAAAGGGATCAAAATGACAGTGCCTAAGGATACTAACAAATATTGCCAGACATATGGAAAGCATCCATCATGCAAGCAGACAAGAATTGCAGAGCAATAAGCTACTAAGGATTTTTGGAGGATCGAATAGTATTTCGATGACCATTGTGAAACACATGAACAACTGGGGGATGAGCGGATACTCGATAAGTGCGAGAATTATCCGTAGGGGTATTTAGGTGACAAAGAACAGCAAGGCAGTAAGCCCAAAGGATTATCGAAACAACGATGAGTATTTCGGGGTATCATGTAATAACAAGACCAACTGGGAAGCATTGTATGAATGGCGAGTATACGTGGTTATCCATAGGGGTTTATCGATGGAGGGGAATTGCAAAAGCGACGCCATAAAGTCTCTAGAGAACATCAGAGAGTATCTTTGGATTCTTCTAGTGTAGCAGGCGATCATCTGAAGTGAGGGGCTCTCCGGGAGAAAGTACTTTCGACAACCTAAAGTTAGTTTTGTTTTTAGCAAAATCATTTAACCCGTATAGAAGAGAGATCAGAGTCCCAGAGTATAGGTCGAGGAATAAAAGATCCTAATACCACCCAATGGCGACGTGGGCCCATGGGCCGCACAGCCATGTTAGTAAAGCAGTTTTCATCGACTAGACTCGACTTCGGCCAAGGAGTGAGGAAGGGGGATTCCTACAGGCAGTCGGCTCTGATACCAACTTGTGACGCCTCCGATTCAATCGTACACTAATCATACACGCAAACATGTACGATCAAGATCATGGACTCACGGGAAGATATCACAACACAACTCTACAAATAAAATAAGTCATACAAGCATCATATTACAAGCCAGGGGCCTCGAGGGCTCGAATACAAGAGCTCGATCATAGACAAGTCAGCGGAAGCAACAATATCTGAGTACAGACATAAGTTAAACAAGTCTGCCTTAAGAAGGCTAGCACAAATTGGGATACAGATCGAAAGAGGCGCAGGCCTCCTGCCTGGGATCCTCCTAAACTGCTCCTGGTCGTCATCAGCAGACAGCACGTAGTAGTAGGCACCTCCCGAGTAGTAGTAGTCATCGTCGAAGGTGGCATCTGGCTCCTGGGCTCCAACATCTGGTTGCGACAATCAGGTAGAAGGGATAGGGGGAAAAGAGGGAGAAAGCAACCGTGAGTACTCATCCAAAGTACTCGCAAGTAAGGAGCTACACTACATATGTATGCATTGGTATCAACTGAAATAAGGCTATTATATGTGGACTGAACTGCAGAAAGCCGGCATAAGGGGGGATAGCTAGTCCTTTCGAAGACTACGCTTCTGGCAGCCTCCGTCTTGCAGCATGTAGAAGAGAGTAGACTGAAATCCTCCAAGTAGCATCGCATAGCATAATCCTAACTGATGATCCTCCCCTCGTTGCCCTGTGAGAGCGCGATCACCAGTTGTATCTGGCACTTGGAAGGGTGTGTTTTATTAAGTATCCGGTTATAGTTGTCATAAGGTCAAGGTACAACTCCAAGTCATCCTGTTACCGAAGATCACGGCTATTCGAATAGATTAACTTCCCTGCAGGGGTGCACCACATAACCCAACACGCTCGATCCCATTTGGCCGGACACACTTTCCTGGGTCATGCCCGGCCTCGGAAGATCAACATGTCGCAACCCTACCTAGGCACAACAGAGAGGTCAGCACGCCGGTCTAAATCCTATGGCGCAGGGGTCTGGGCCCATCGCCCATTGCACACCTGCACGTTGTGAACGCGGCCGGTGAGCAGACCTAGCAACCTCCATTACAAAGGAAGTTGCGTTACGCAGTCCAACCCGGCGCGCGCCACTCAGTCGCTGACGTCACGAAGGCTTCGGCTGATACCACGACGTCGAGTGCCCATAACTGTCCCCGCGTAGATGGTTAGTGCGTATAGGCCAGTAGCCAGACTCAGATCAAATACCAAGATCTCGTTAAGCGTGTTAACTATCCGCGAACGCCGACCAGGGCCAGGCCCACCTCTCTCCTAGGTGGTCTCAACCTGCCCTGTCGCTCCGCCACAAAGTATCAGTCGGGGGCCGTCGGGAACCCAGGCCCACCTCTACCGGGATGGAGCCACCTGCCCCTTCAGCCCCCATCTTCGAACAGTATCACAGGTAATGTAACAGTGTAAAGTATATAGTATATGCCCGTGATCACCTCCCGAAGTGATCACGGCCCAGTAGTATAGCATGGCAGACGGACAAGAGTGTAGGGTCACTGATGGAACACTAGCATCCTATACTAAGCAGTAGGATAGCAGGTAAAGGTAACAACAGTAGTAGCAAGGACAGGCTATGCATCAGGATAGGAATAACGGAAAGCAGTAACATGCTACACTACTCTAATGCAAGCAGTATAGAGAAGAGTAGGCGATATCTGGTGATCAAAGGGGGGGCTTGCCTGGTTGCTCTGGCAAGAGAGAGAGGTCGTCAACACCGTAGTCGTACTGGGGGTCGCCCGCAGTCTCGGGGTCTACCGGAAAGAAGTAACGGAGAGGGAACGCAATAAATAACAGAGCAATCAAAGTATAACATGGAAATGCGCGATGCTAGAGGTGACCTAACATGGTAGTAAGTGATACTGGTGAAGGGGGCAAACATCCGGGAAAGTATTCCCGGTGTTTCGCGTTTTCTGATAGACAGGCCGGAGGGGAAAAGTTGCAGGTTTGATATGCTAGGGACGTGTGGCTGACAAGCGGACTGAGTATTCGGATTCGTTTCGTTGTTCCGAGCAACTTTCATGTACAAAGTATTTTCATCCGAGCTACGGTTTATTTCATATCATTTTCTAAAGTTTTAAATCATTTTTAGAATTTATTTAATTATTTTAAATTAATTCAAAATTGGATTTATGACATCAGCATGATGTCATGCTGACGTCAGCAGTCAACAGGGGTTGACTGGGTCAAACTAACGCGTGGGTCCAGTGGGACCCACCTGTCATACTCTGTTAGGTTAATTAGGGTTTAGTTAATTGGTTACTGTTTAATTAAATTAACTTATTAATTAGTTTAATTAAACAGGATTAATTATCCTAATTAATTCACTAATTAATTAATTAATTATTAATTTTATTAATTAATTTTTATTTTATTTTTCTTTGAAAAAAAACGTTCTGGAGGCGGGGCCCGTTCGTCATAGGCCCCAGGGGGCCTATCAGACGCGGTTAACGGGCGTGCGCCCGTGCGAGGGCACGGGGCAACAGGGGTGTCGGCAAGGCCGTAGCCCAGAATGGTGGTGCAAGGCCGTGGCCTCGGAGAGGCCAGCAGGGGGCATGGGCCTGGCGCGGCCTGGGGCCAGGCGCGCGACGGCGGTCGACGGCGGCGACCGGGGCGGCTTGAACGGCATCGAGGAGGGGTACAAGCACGGCTGGGGGCGGCAAGGGCCATGGTGGCCGTGAACGGGAGCTCGTGCGGCGGCAGATGCAGCAGAGCCGCGGGCGAGCGCGGCGCGTGGGCACGGGGAGGAGGAGGACCGGGGCACGAGGCACTGGGGGGCGCCTAACGCGGCCAGCGGGCGCGGGGGCCATGGTGAGTGTGGGTGTTGGGGCGCACGAGCTCGCGCGGTGGCGCGTCGAGCAGGGGATGGAAGGAGAAAGGGGGGGCTCACGGCGCGGAGCAGGGTCTGGGACAGTGGGGGTCGAGGAGGAGTCGGGGATGACGGGCGGCGACGGAGTCGTGGCGCGCGGTGGTTCCGGCGAGCGGCGACGGCGGCCTGGGACGGCACCAGCGACGGGGTCGGGGACGCGACGAGCAACGGCGTCGGCGGGCAACGGCAAGCGGCGTCGGGCAGCACCAGGTGGCGGGGCGCGGCCGTCGGGGCGACGTCAGGGGCAGCGTCCTCGGGCGCTGGGGGGTTCGATCCCGCCCCAGATCGGTTCGGCAGAGGGGGAGAGGAGTGGGGATCGAGAGGAGTGGGGGGTTAGGGTTTCGGTCGGGTGCGGGGGAATAGGCCATATAGGCCAGGGGTATTGGGGTGGGCCGGCTGGTCCCTTCGGCCAACTGGGCCAGGGCCCAGTCGGGGGGGGGGGGAGGGGTTTTCTTTTATTTTTCTTGGTTTTCTTTTATCTTTTGCTTATTTTCTTTTACTGTTTTCTCTTGTTCCTCATTTTATTTTTGTTTGTTAAAATACAAGAATGATCCCTAACTTAGTACTACCACTAAACCCACTTCAATAAAAAGTTTAACACCTAAATAGAATAGTTTAACATTTTATTAATTATAAAATGTATTTCAATAATTGTTTTGACTACTGTTTTATTCATTTTAGAGCATTTAATGATTTTATATAAGTGTGGTTTCTCCATCATAATTATCCATGATTTAATTGAATCCACCCGAACATTTGGTTTTAATATTTGAAAACTTTTATTGTTTGCCTTTATTTTAAATTTGAATTTTGAACTGGGTTTCGAACTACGCGGGTTTATCAACAGTAACAGAGGTGACGTGGCATCATTAGCGGAGATTCACTGTAGCTTAATTATCCGGGCGTCACAATTCTCCTCCACTACAAGAAATCTCGTCCCGAGATTTAAGAGAGGAGTACGGGAAAGATGTGGCTACGAAATTCTATCGAGTCTTCTCGGTCTTGGTTGCTCTTCTCGGAGAGGTCGATCCTTTACATCGACGCCTTCATTCCTCATGCTTCAGGTCATCATCAGGAAGCCATCATTCTTTTCTTCGGGAATTCCAACGTACTTACTAATAGGTAAGCGGCAGCTCGGCTACGACAGCATGCTTACAAAGGAAACAATCTGGGGTTAACCATGATTGAGCATAAGATTATCTCTCGAGTTGAACATATAAAATACATCGGGAGTACAATACGAAGGTACCATGAGAGGGCCCAAGCAGATAGATAGCTACTCAAAGTCTGAACCAGAGTGAGAAAAGGGTTCAGAGCGGCGAGAGTAAGCATTGCGTCTGATACCAGAATAGAGCAGACCTAGCAACCTCCATTACAAAGGAAGTTGCATTACGCGGTCCAACCCGGCGCGCGCCACTCAGTCGCTGACGTCACGAAGGCTTCGGCTGATACCACGACGTCGAGTGCCCATAACTGTCCCCGCGTAGATGGTTAGTGCGTATAGGCCAGTAGCCAGACTCAGATCAAATACCAAGATCTCGTTAAGCGTGTTAACTATCCGCGAACGCCGACCAGGGCCAGGCCCACCTCTCTCCTAGGTGGTCTCAACCTGCCCTGTCGCTCCGCCACAAAGTATCAGTCGGGGGCCGTCGGGAACCCAGGCCCACCTCTACCGGGATGGAGCCACCTGCCCCTTTAGCCCCCATCTCCGAACAGTATCACTGTTAATGTAACAGTGTAAAGTATATAGTATATGCCCGTGATCACCTCCCGAAGTGATCACGGCCCAGTAGTATAGCATGGCAGACGGACAAGAGTGTAGGGTCACTGATGGAACACTAGCATCCTATACTAAGCAGTAGGATAGCAGGTAAAGGTAACAACAGTAGTAGCAAGGACAGGCTATGCATCAGGATAGGAATAACAGAAAGCAGTAACATGCTACACTACTCTAATGCAAGCAGTATAGAGAAGAGTAGGCGATATCTGGTGATCAAAGGGGGGGCTTGCCTGGTTGCTCTGGCAAGAGAGAGAGGTCGTCAACACCGTAGTCGTACTGGGGGTCGCCGGTAGTCTCGGGGTCTACTGGAAAGAAGTAACGGAGGGGGAACGCAATAAATAACAGAGCAATCAAAGTATAACATGGAAATGCGTGATGCTAGAGGTGACCTAATGCGGTAGTAAGTGATACTGGTGAAGGGGGCAAACATCCGAGAAAGTATTCCCGGTGTTTCGCGTTTTCTGATAGACAGGCCGGAGGGGAAAAGTTGCAGGTTTGATATGCTAGGGACGTGTGGCTGACAAGCGGACTGAGTATTCGGATTCGTTTCGTTGTTCTGAGCAACTTTCATGTACAAAGTATTTTCATCCGAGCTACGGTTTATTTCATATCATTTTCTAAAGTTTTAAATCATTTTTAGAATTTATTTAATTGTTTTAAATTAATTCGAAATTGGATTTATGACATCAACATGATGTCATGCTGACGTCAGCAGTCAACAGGGGTTGACTGTGTCAAACTGACGAGTGGGTCCAGTGGGACCCACCTGTCATACTCTGTTAGATTAATTAGGGTTTAGTTAATTGGTTACTGTTTAATTAAATTAACTTATTAATTAGATTAATTAAACAGGATTAATTATCCTAATTAATTCACTAATTAATTAATTAATTATTAATTTTATTAATTCATTTTTATTTTATTTTTCTTTGAAAAAACGTTCTGGAGGCGGGGCCCGTTCGTCCTAGGCCCCAGGGGGCCTATCGGACGCGGTTAACGGGCGTGCGCCCGTGCGAGGGCACGGGGCAGCAGGGGTGTCGGCAAGGCCGTAGCCCGGCATGGTGGTGCAAGGCCGTGGCCTCGGAGAGGCCAGCAGGGGGCACGGGCCTGGCGCGGCCTGGGGCCAGGCGCGCGACGGCGGTCCACGGCGGCGACCGGGGCGGCTTGAACGACGTCGAGGAGGGGTACAGGCGCGGCTGGGGGCGGCAAGGGCCATGGTGGCCGTGAACGGGAGCTCGTGCGGCGGCAGATGCAGCAGAGCCGCGGGCGAGCGCGGCGTGTGGGCACGGGGAGGAGGAGGACCGGGGCACGAGGCGCTGGGGGGGCGCCTAACGCGGCCAGCGGGCGTGGGGGCCATGGTGAGTGTGGGTGCTGGGGTGCACGAGCTCGCGCGCTGGCGCGTCGAGCAGGGGAGGGAAGGAGAAAGGGGGGCTCATGGCGCGGAGTAGGGTCTGGGGCAGTGGGGGTCGAGGAGGAGTCGGGGATGACGGGCGGCGACGGAGTCGTGGCGTGCGGTGGTTCCGGCGAGCGGCGACGGCGGCCTGGGACGGCACCAGCGACGGGGTCGGGGAGGCGACGAGCAACGGCGTCGGCGGGCAACGGCAAGCGGCGTCGGGCAGCACCAGGTGGCGGGGCGCGGCCGTCGGGGCGACGTCAGGGGCAGCGGCCTCGGGCGCTGGGGGGTTCGATCCCGCTCCCAGATCGGTTCGGGAGAGGGGGAGAGGAGTGGGGATGGAGAGGAGTGGGGGGGGGGGGTTAGGGTTTCGGTCGGGTGCGGGGGAATAGGCCATATAGGCCAGGGGTATTGGGGTGGGCCGGCTTGCCCCTTCGGCCAACTGAGCCAGGGCCCAGTCGGGGGGGGGGGGGGGTTTCTTTTATTTTTCTTGGTTTTCTTTTATCTTTTGCTTATTTTCTTTTACTGTTTTCTCTTGTTCCTCATTTTATTTTTGTTTGTTAAAATACAAGAATGATCCCTAACTTAGTACTACCACTAAACCCACTGCAATAAAATTTTTAACACCTAAATAGAATAGTTTAACATTTTATTAATTATAAAATGTATTTCAATAATTGTTTTGACTACTGTTTTAATCATTTTAGAGCATTTAATGATTTTATATAAGTGTGGTTTCTCCATCATAATTATCCATGATTTAATTGAATCCACCCGAACATTTGGTTTTAATATTTGAAAACTTTTATTGTTTGCCTTTATTTTAAATTTGAATTTTGAACTAGGTTTCGAACTATGCGGGTTTATCAACAGTAACCGAGGTGACGTGGCATCATTAGCGGAGATTCACTGTAGCTTAATTATCCGGGTGTCACAATCCACAACTACTAAATATCATTAAGGTCATGAAACCCAACCATAGCATTAAGTATCAAGTCCTCTTTATCCCATATGCCATAGCCCACCTACTTGTGTTTAAGCAGCTGTCACTCTCGGAACCCACCATAAGAGAACCATGAACATATTGCAACACCCTACAGTGGGGGCCCCTCACGTTTGCGCGAGAACAGAGGGCACTATAGGATAGCACCATAAATAAAATATACAATCATTCCAACCAAGATCACGATTAACCCACAGGACAAAACAGATCTACTCAAACATCATAGGATAGCCACATATCATTCAGAAATAATATATGGAGTTGAGCACCATGTTTAATTAGATATTACAGCGGGCAGAAGAGGTGTTACACCACTGTATAGAGGAGGAGAAAGTTGGTGTTGACGTTAGCAAGATTGTTTATGTAGATCGCCAAGCCGATCGTTGCCTCGGCGGCACTCCCGCGCCACCGGAAGCGAGGGGGAGAAAGCCCCTGCTTCTTCTTCTTCGTCTTCCTTGGCCGCCCCCCTAGATGGGAAGGAGAATTCCCCCTCTGGTACATGGTCTCCTATGGCAACGAAGGGGCGGGAGCCCCTCCAAGATTGGATCTCCCTCTCTGTCCTCTTCTATTTCACGTTCCCCAGATCTGGCCGAAAACCATTTCTTATATTCCGGGAGATCTGTAACTCCGATTGCGCTGAGATTATAACACGATTTTTTCGGATATAAGCTTCCTTGCGCCCGAAGTAGAGCTCCAACCAACGTACGAGGTGAGCACAACCCACCACCACACGCCTGGCTCAGGGGTGGTGCGCTGGTGTCTTATGCCCTTTGTGGGCCTCCGTTTGCGGTGATTCCAGCTCCCAAAAATCACATATATTCCAAAACAATTCTCCGTAAAATTTTATTGCATTTGGACTTCGTTTGATATCGATATT
Source organism: Triticum monococcum (assembly GCA_034509565.1). NCBI lineage: Eukaryota > Viridiplantae > Streptophyta > Magnoliopsida > Poales > Poaceae > Triticum > Triticum monococcum. Next base: position 305,967,161 of record CM067844.1, on the reverse strand, counting down.
ATGCGATACAAAAAACATGCAAAAAATAGGAACTGGCATTGGGCACTAGATCAATAGTTTAGTCCAATAAATCATATAAAAAATTGCCAAAAGTATGTAAAAGTTGTATAATATTGGAATGAAACAATAAAAAATTATAGATCCAACGGAGACGTATCAGCATCCCCAAGCTTAATTCCTACTCATCCTTGAGCAGGTAAATGATAAAAAAAGATAATTTTTGATGTGGAATGCCGCCTAACATAAACTTGATCATATGTCTAGTCATGGCATGAATATTGAGACATAAGTGATTCAAAGCAATGGTCTATAATTTGACATAAATATTTCAATACTACTGCATCCCAACAAACAATCATGTCTCTCAAAATATCAACGCTAAAGAAAGCTATCCCTACAAAATCATATAGTCCTGTCATGCTGTGTCTTCTTAACACAAAGTATTTATCATGCACAACCCCGACGACAAGCCGATCAATTGGTTCATACTTTTTAACGCGCTTCAGCTTTTTCAACCCTCACACAATACATGAACGCAAGCCATGGATATAGCACTATGGGTGGAATGGAGTATGATGATAGGGGTAAATATAAAGAAGACAAAAAAGTAGAAAGTCTCACACCGACGCGGCTAACCAACGGGCTATGAAGATGCCCATCAATTGATATCAACGTGAGGAGTAGGGATTGCCATGCATCGAATGCACTAATAGCTATAAGTTTATGAAAGCTCAACATGAAAACTAAGTGGGTCTGCATCTAATCCTATAATGAAAAATTCCTACTAGTATATGAAAGTGACAACAGAGGAGACTCTCCATATAAAAAACATGGTGCTACTTTGAAGCACAAGTGTGGTAAAGGATACTAACAATGCCCCTTCTCTCTTTGTTTATTTATTCTTTTATTTATTTTTTCTTTCTTTCTTTTTCCCACTTTTTCTTTTTTTCTTCTTTTTCTTTTTCTCTCATTATCCGGTGTCTCATCCCGACTTGTGGGGGAATCATAGTCTCCATCATCCTTTCCTCACTGGGGCACTGCTCTAAAAATGAATAATGACGATCATCACACTTCCATTTACTTATAACTCAAAAGAAATAAAAATTACAACTCAATACCTATAACAAAGTATGACTATATATGAATGCCTCTAGCATGTATGAAAAATGATGAACGGTGGCTGAGCCACAACTACTATCTTAGCTATATGATCATGCAAAGCAATATGACAATGAATGCTCAAGTCATCAAACGGAAGTTGTGGAAATTGCATGGCAATATATCTTGGAATGGCCGTGGAAAAGCCATAATAGGTAGGTATGGTGGCTGTTTTGAGGAAGATATAATAAGGCTTGTGTGTGATAGAGCATATCACATCACGGGGTTTGGAGGCACCTGCGAAGTTTGCACCACGTCTCAATGTGAGAAAGTGCAATGCACGGTACCGTAGAGGCTAGCAAATTGCGAAAAGGTAAGAGTGCGTATAATCCATGGACTCACATTAGTCATAGAGAACTCATATACTTATGCAAAAGTTTATTAGCCCTCGAAGCAAAGTACAACTACGCATGCCCCTAGGGGGATAGATTTGTAGGAAAAGACCATCGCTCGTCCCCGACCGCCACCCATAAGGAAGACAATCAATAATAAAGCATGCTCCAACTTCATAGCACAACGAGAGACTATAAGTGCATGCTTCGGCAATCACAAACCTTAACACCAATATTATTACTAACCACAACAATTTACTAGTACCTCCCACATATTATCATCTCTGTATCACAAAGCCATTGCAAGGAATCAAACATATCATATTCAGTGATCCATAAGTTGTATGTAGGATTTTATGACTAACCATGCAAATGACCAATTCGTTTTGACTCTTTAAATAGATATAAGTGAAGCATGAGAGATTAATTCTTTCTACAAAAGACCATGCTCTAATAAATATATGTGAAGCAAAAGTGCATTCTTCAACCAACGGTTTTCTATGTGAAGAGAAACAGGCAATCCAAACTTCAAATGATATAAGTGAAGCACATGAAGCATTCTATAAAGCCATACTCAAAAGATATAAGTGAAGTGCAATGAGCATTCTATAAATCAACCACAGACTATCTCATACCAACATGCAGCATAAAATAAAGGTGAAAACTAAATGCAAAAGATGCTCCAAGATTTGCACATATCACATGAACGAAACGAATCCGAAAACATACCGATACTTGTTGAAGAAAGATGGGATGCCTTCTGGGGCATCCCCAAGCTTAGACGCTTGAGTCTCCTTGAATATTTAATTGGAGTGCCTTGGGAATCCCCAAGCTTGAGCTCTTGCCTCTCCTCCTTCTCCTCACATCGAGACCTCCTTGATCTTCGAACACTTCATCCACACAAAACTTAACCGGACTTTTAGTGGCGGGGTTAGTGAATATGGCAATGAAATCCCATCATCTACTGCTGTAAAATTATTGTATAATTATAAACAAACATTACCCACTATATGTTATCACAATTCTATGGCCCCAAGTCAAGGAGGCTTGAACAAGAATTCAAACATACGCAAATAACGAAGCTATAACAGCAATCTGTGAAAAGAGGACAGTTTGTAAAGATTTGAACATCCACTATGCTTCTGTAACTCAATCAATTCTGAAACAATTAGGAAAAATAAAACTTTGTATAAAAAGACATTACAAAAGGTTTCAGAACCATTTGACGTTCCAGTAAAAAAAATGTAAAATTGCGCACTACAGCCAAAGTTTCTGTTTTGCACCGCACAAACCAACAAGCAATCTAATCATCCTAAAGGCAAATCTTGGCACATTATTTTTATAATACAATGGAATTGTACAAGGGGCTAATTATTTTTGTTGAAAATTTTCTATAATTAAGATTCACAAAGTTTTCATCAGCATGAACAAACTTCAAGGAGCTCCCCCACTTCAACAATGCTCATCTCTCTCACTTTCACTTTCCCTTTTGAAAAGTTATGGGTTCCCCTCTATAATTTTTTTTGTTTTGAAACTTTATAAAAGCACTGAACAGAAATAAATGACTCTCTAAAACTTCTGGGTGTACTCCCTGGCAGCACTTTTTTTTAAAGCCATTAAGCTAGGCATAAAGTGTTCAAGTAGTGGATCCACCCGGATCCCAAGGTATATCAAAGCCAATTTTAATTAACAATTATTTGGCATTTAGTAGTGATCACAAAGCAAAATATACCTGCAATGACGAATTCAAACTCTCTTCCTATGCATCGGCATGTCATAAAAGAACAATTCATGAACATCAAGTAAAGGCCAATACCTAGCAGAAGCAGTTTCTTGCAATTTTATCATGATGGAAACATAGAGAGGTGGAGCTATATTTCCTCCCTCATAATAATTGCAAGTAGGAGCAGCAAGCACATGCATATTATATTCATAAAAATCATCATGTGCAACGGTAAAAGGCAACCCATCAATATAATCCTTAACAAGAGCAAACTTCTCTGATATAGTGTAGTTGGGAGAACTCAAAACGATAATAGGACTATCATGTGTGGGTGCAATAGCAACAATGTCATTCTTAAAATAAGGAACTATAGAAAGGTCATCTCCATAAACATAATTCATATTGGCATCTTGGCCACAAGCATAACAAGCATCAAGTTCATCAAAAAGAGATATTTCAAATGAATCAACGGGATCATAACAATTATCATAGCATTCATCCTTTGGTAAGAACGAAGGGGAATTTAATAATGTATGAGTTGAAGAGTTACTCTCATTAGAAGGTGGGCACGGGTAGCTAATATGGTATTCCTCCGTTTGTTCTCCGCACTCCTCCTCATTCTTTTCATCCAATGAGCTCACCGTTTCATCATTTTCTTCTTCCATAGACTCCTACAAAATATTAATCTCTTCTTGGACAGCGGAGTTATTATCAATAAATTCATCAATATCATAATTGTATTTATAATTATCATAGAAATATTTAAGGATGGCAAGATTTTCTGGTCTATAAACCGAATCATCAAAATCTTCAAAGTTTTCAAACAAAGATTCAATTTCATATGCACCTTTAAAACCAACAAATTATTCTATTCGTTCCACATCATAATAATCATATATACCTCTAGCATAAGAAGCCAAGGTTTCATTATCATTAAATTCACATGAAAAGGGAAGATGTGGAGCATTCATCCTAGAGCTACAAGTATAATCATATGTATGGCATAAATTCCAAGCATACCAATGCAACATATGAATTTTATCCCATAACAATTTCCCTTTATGAGTCAAGCGATAATCCCAAAATATTCACATTGATCCAACGTTATGCCATTATATAGTTAAATGGGGTTTTCTCATGATTATCAAAGTAGTGCATAATATCTTCCACATAACAAGCATCGAGGGTTTTAGGAGGTTCCCCATCTCCATGAGTAGTAGGTACGACTAATATTTTTGGTGTTTCATGTTCCATATCCATAACTAAAGATAGAGAACAACTTATAACAAGAAATAAAAACTACTTGGTGATAAAGCTAACAAGCACACATGAGAATATTCACACCATGCTATAACTCCCCTGCAACGGCGCCGGAAAGAGGTCTTCATAACCCACAAGTATAGGGGATAGTTTGTAGACTTTTTCGATAAATAAGAGTGTCGAATCGAACAAGGAGCTAAAGGTAGAACAAATATTCCCTCGATTTCTATCGACCACCGATACAACTCTACGCACACTTGACGTCCGCTTTACCGAAAACAAGTATGAAACTAGTTTGTAGGTGTGATGCTAGAACTACTTTGCAAGAACAAAACTAGAAGTACTTTGCAAGATAATAAAAGTTAGGTATTTAGTAAAAGGGTTTGTGTCAATAAGAAAGTTATTTGTCCCTAGGCAATCGATAACAAGTACCGGTAATCATTCTTACAATTCTATATGAGGGAGAGGCATGAGCTAACATACTTTCTCTACTTGCATCATATGCCCTTATGATTGGAACTCTAGCAAACATCCACAACTACTAAAGATCATTAAGGTCGTGAAACCCAACCATATCATTAAGTATCAAGTCCACTTTATCCCATACGCCATAGCCCACCTACTCGGGTTTAAGCTTCTATCACTCTCGCAACCCACCATAAGCGAACCATGAACATATTGCAACACCCAATAGCGGGGCCCCTCATGTTTGCGCAAGAATGGAGGGCACCATAGGTAGCACCATAAATAAAATATACAATCATACCAACCAAGATCACGATTAACCCACAGGACAAAACGGATCTACTCAAACATCATAGGATAGCCACATATCATTGGGAAATAATATATGGAGTTGAGAACCATGTTTAAGGAGAGATTACAGCGGGGAGAAGACATGTTACACCACTATATAGTGGGGGAGAAAGTTGGTGTTGACGGCAAGAAGATTGTTGATGTAGATCAATGTCCCGATTGTTGCCTCGGCAGCACTCCGGCGCCACCGGAAGCGAGGGGGAGGGGCGGGAGCCCCTCCGAGATTGGATCTCCCTCTCTATCCTATTCTATTTCGTGTTCCCCAGATCTGGCCGAAAACCGTTTCTTATATTTCGGGATATCCGTAACTCCGACTATGCTGAGATTTCAACATGATTTTTTCGGATATAAGTTTGCTTGCGCCTGAAGTAGAGCTCCAACCGACGTACGAGGTGAGAACAACCCACCACCACACGCCTGGCTCAAGGGTGGTGTGCTGGTATCTTGTGACCTGTGTGGGCCTCCGCTTGTGGTGATTCCAACTCCCCAAAATCACATATATTCCAAAACAATTCTGTGTAAAATTTTATTGCATTCGGACTTCGTTTGATATGGATATTGTGCGATACAAAAAACATGCAAAAAACAGGAACTAGCACTGGGCACTAGATCAATAGGTTAGTCCAATAAATCATATAAAAAGTTTCCAAAAGTATGTAAAAGTTGTATAATATTGGCATGAAACAATCAAAAATTATAGATATGACGGAGACGTATCAGAAAACACCATATGATCCGACTATATTAACAAAGCCCGCGATACACCAAGATCATGATATCTCAAGAACACGAGAGAGAGAGAGAGAGATATTAAGCACATAGCTATTGGTACAAACCCTGAGCCCCGAGGGTGAACTACTCCCTCCTCATTGTGGTGGCCGCTGGGATGACGAAGATGGCCACCGGTGATGATTTACCCCTTCGGCAGAGTGCCGGAACGCGGTCTTGATTGGTTTTTTGTGGCTACCGAGCCTTGCGGCAATGGAACTTCTGATCTAGGGTTACCCTGAGGATATTTGGAATATGTGGGAATTTATATGGCGAAGAGGGGGTGCGGGAGGCCACCGAGGTGGGCACAACGCACCTGGGCGTGCTTGGGCCCCTAGTCACGCCCTGGTGGGTTGTCCCCCCCCGCCCCTGGGGCATCCCCAGGTGCTTCTCTGGCCCACTGGTGGTCTTCTGGTCCATAAAAAATCCACAAAAAATTTCACGGTGTTTGGACTCCATTTGATATTGATTTCCTTTGATGTAAAAAACATGCAAAAAATAGCAACTGGCACTGGGCACTGGGTCAATAGGTTAGTCCCAATAAATGATATAAAGTTGCTATAAAATGATTGTAAAACATCCAAGAATGATAATATAACAGCATGGAACAATAAAAAATTATAGATACGTTGGAGACGTATCAACCAGCATCTCCAATTGCACCTAATTTCAAAAATATCTTTCATTGTATCAGGATTATTCAATGTACTCGAACAAGGCAAGGTGACACCTGATGAGTAATCATGAGTTTATAAAATGCAATCAAGTGTCAACCTGCCTCGCTCGCATAGCCAGATTTGATCCTATGCAACAAGAGAGAAGCTTGCTGACATCCGCCGCCACGGCAATTTAAGTCGGCGTGCGGCCAACTCGCGCGGCGAGGTGGAACTAAAAACCAGCTGCGGCCAGCTCTAGTCTCCTCCGGTGGCTACGGGCGGATGTTTCAGTAGTATTTGGGGCCAGGGTGCGGCTACAAAACTTTAGTGAACACATGCTAATCAATGCTCAAAGCCCTCAGAGGATGTGCTTGCCAACATTGTACATTAATAATAGATAGTACCAACTTAAAATACTACTGGTAATTTGCTCTAAGACTAGTACGTATGTAGTATGGGTAGATGCTCATAATTAATTATACAAATTTACGGGCGACACACGCAGTAACTAATTCTCACATGTTGTCATCGGGGCATGCTAGCCAGATGCCGGCGTTGTCCTTCCCGGCCTTGTAGGTGGCAGCCCACCGTGCTTCGGTCTCCGCCAAGCTCTCCTCAGCATGGTGTGCGGTCTCTTATTTCTTGCAGTGGTGGGACTCTCTTTTCTTGATTGCTTTCTTCCTTTTCCGCTCCTTCTGTGTGGCTTTGGCCGCCTCTAGATCCACCATCCAATCGGCCATGGCAGCCTCAAAGTCCACTCACATAACTGTGTGGCCGCCGCCGGCGATGAACTAAGTGCAGCGAGATGCCATCGCTTCCTTACCATGTGTGTGATCGCGGGCGGCGAGGAACGTTGCGTGGCGGGAGGACATCGCTTCCTTACTAGTTACTGTGTGCCACGGTGCCATGCACGATGCTTGGAGAGAGCTCTGGGACGGAGTTACTGTGAAGCCGTACAAACGCTGAAAGAAATTTGGCTTTCCTTACAGTATTGCTCGTCCATTATCGCATACGGTCCATCTCAGTCACCTCCGAAAAAAGTGTGCGCTAAGCCCATTGTGTGTTGCGTTATGATTGGCAGAACCACAGCCACGCAGATCGCGCGTGTGACGCCCCGAGACTGATGCTCCAGTTGCCTTCCATTTATTTTTTTCGTTGCCGTCGTGTGTTTCAATTGTTCGATGCCATGATCATGTTGAGTGCCATTGTCATATCTTTCTTCTTGCATCATGCTCATTATTAATTATATTGTGCCATCCTTGTTGTTGCCATGGTCATCTCACCTTGTTTTATGCTATATGTTTTCATATGCCTCGTGTCATTTCATTGCACTTATCATGATCATCATGTGGTTTGCATTCTTCATGTTGATGTGTTGGTTGTGTGCTCACCATCTTCCTCTCCTCTGCCAAATTTGTTATGTTTGCATCTTATTCTTCTCATCAAATCCTTTCTCCAAGCAAACCCCATCTCCCTCTTCATCCTTTCAAAATTTTGCCTTTCATTTCTAGTGACATTTTTCTGTTCCTAAATTTTTTTCAATCATTTCCTGCTAATCTTAGACCATGCCAAGACACTCTTCTCAAATGTTCAGCCATTTGGCATGTTCTGGTTGGAATTTGATTTATTCAAGTTTGAATTATTTACAAGCTTGGCTGAATTTATAGACTATAAAAATTGCCAGAGCAATTTATTAACATAGTACATTTTTTCAGGACTTCATTTATATTTTTATATCTCTCACATCCCTTACCTAAGCCCCTGTGCATTTCTTCAAGATCTGTTTAGTTTTTAAACAAAGAGTTTTAGAAGAAAGGAAACAAGAGAAGAGACTAACCTGCCAGCCCAGCCGCGGCTCGGTATAAGCAGCCCGCCGCCCTGCCCAGCCTCTCTCTTTTTCTATCTCAGGTAACTGCCACGCTGGTCACCATGCCGACCCCACCTGCAGCGACCGAACCCTTCTCTTTTTCTTCCACCTCTCGCCACCTCCCCCTCATAGTAAAACTGGAGCAGCAGCAAACATGGCCACCATGGCCATGACACCGCGCCTCCCCTCCTATAAAGCCTCGTAGCGACTGTTGGCGCCGCCACCACCGTAGCGCCACTCTTCTTCTACCTCTCTTTGTCTCTCACAGCTCTCTCTTCTGTCAAGAGCACCAGAAGACACACACACACACAGACACACACAACGCACACATACACCGGAGAAAAGGATCTCAATGGCTTTGCCGAGAGGACTTCCCTGGTGACCATCCAATGGCTACATCTTTTCTCCCAGCCCACACGGCTTTGAACTTTCTCATTAACTCAGTGCAACACTTATATACACAAGAGATGTTGGCTGACTTGCCAAGCCAGCCGCCATACCCGGGCACACTAACCACTAACCCATGTACTAACGCACTAACTTGACCGGTACACTCGGCCACTAACCAACTCACCCATGATCCAAATGACCCGGCCAGCATGCACATGCACATGGCTAGCTAACAAACTACATGCGTGACTACATCAACTAACTAATCTGACCCACTACTAGCTTGCATACACACACATGATTTCATCTTTATGTGAGTACACTGCCGCAACCTATTATATGGACACGACTACATGCATGACTCAAGAAAAACCAAGAAATAATCTAAACCTAGCATTAATAACAAGATTAGTTCTAACATTCACCTCCCTAATTTTGTTAACTTATTTCTCTCTTGAAGCCCGTGGTCGTCGATGTCGTCGGTGCAACACGTAGATGGCCGCCAATGCCATCTTGTCACACCGATTGCCGCCGTCGCCGCTAGCTTCAGTGAGAGCCGCACCTCGTGCGCCTTCACCATGAGCGCGCTGCCGTGGCACGCCCGCTGCCGCATGTTTGCCACCGGTGCCGCACCTCGCCGGTGACTCGCCTCCATGGTCGTCACCGGTGACACACCTTGTCGCCGACTCGGACATGGAACTCCTCATGGCAATGGCCTCCGCTCCATGGCCATCACCTCCTTGCCGCCGGTGCCGCAACTTACCGGGTAGCATACCTCTCTCCATCACTCGTGACGCAGCTCGACGATGATGAAGACACACACCCACCGCTAGCAGCATCGCGCCGCCAACGGCATCCACCTTGCGCCGCTGACGTCCCCTTCACATGGAGTCCGCCACGCCGCCACCGTCGCCTCGGATCGACAAGGCTCTGATGCCAATTGTTGGCGCCGCCACCACCGTAGCGCCACTCTTCTTCTACCTCTCTTTGTCTCTCACAGCTCTCTCTTCTGTCAAGAGCACCAGAAGACACACACACACACAGACACACACAACGCACACATACACCAGAGAAAAGGATCTCAATGGCTTTGCCGAGAGGACTTCCCTGGTGACCATCCAATGGCTACATCTTTTCTCCCAGCCCACACGGCCTTGAACTTTCTCATTAACTCAGTGCAACACTTATATGCACAAGAGATGTTGGCTGACTTGCCAAGCCAGCCGCCATACCCGGGCACACTAACCACTAACCCATGTACTAACGCACTAACTTGACCGGTACACTCGGCCACTAACCAACTCACCCATGATCCAAATGACCCGGCCAGCATGCACATGCACATGGCTAGCTAACAAACTACATGCGTGACTACATCAACTAACTAATCTGACCCACTACTAGCTTGCATACACACACATGATTTCATCTTTATGTGAGTACACTGCCGCAACCTATTATATGGACACGACTACATGCATGACTCAAGAAAAACCAAGAAATAATCTAAACCTAGCATTAATAACAAGATTAGTTCTAACATTCACCTCCCTAATCTTGTTAACTTATTTCTCTCTTGAAGCCCGTGGTCGTCGATGTCGTCGGTGCAACACGTAGATGGCCGCCAATGCCATCTTGTCACACCGATTGCCGCCGTCGCCGCTAGCTTCAGTGAGAGCCGCACCTCGTGCGCCTTCACCATGAGCGCGCTGCCGTGGCACGCTCGCTGCCGCATGTTTGCCACCGGTGCCGCACCTCGCCGGTGACTCGCCTCCATGGTCGTCACCGGTGACACACCTTGTCGCCGACTCGGACATGGAACTCCTCATGGCAATGGCCTCCGCTCCATGGCCATCACCTCCTTGCCGCCGGTGCCGCAACTTACCGGGTAGCATACCTCTCTCCATCACTCGTGACGCAGCTCGATGATGATGAAGACACACACCCACCGCTAGCAGCATCGCGCCGCCAACGGCATCCACCTTGCGCCGCTGACGTCCCCTTCACATGGAGTCCGCCGCGCCGCCACCGTCGCCTCGGATCGACAAGGCTCTGATGCCAAATGTTGGCGCCGCCACCACCGTAGCGCCACTCTTCTTCTACCTCTCTTTGTCTCTCACAGCTCTCTCTTCTGTCAAGAGCACCAGAAGACACACACACACACACACAGACACACACAACGCACACATACACCAGAGAAAAGGATCTCAATGGCTTTGCCGAGAGGACTTCCCTGGTGACCATCCAATGGCTACATCTTTTCTCCCAGCCCACACGGCCTTGAACTTTCTCATTAACTCAGTGCAACACTTATATACACAAGAGATGTTGGCTGACTTGCCAAGCCAGCCGCCATACCCGGGCACACTAACCACTAACTCATGTACTAACGCACTAACTTGACCGGTACACTCGGCCACTAACCAACTCACCCATGATCCAAATGACCCGGCCAGCATGCACATGCACATGGCTAGCTAACAAACTACATGCGTGACTACATCAACTAACTAATCTGACCCACTACTAGCTTGCATACACACACATGATTTCATCTTTATGTGAGTACACTGCCGCAACCTATTATATGGACACGACTACATGCATGACTCAAGAAAAACCAATAAATAATCTAAACCTAGCATTAATAACAAGATTAGTTCTAACAGCGACCACCTAGGGTTCCCTCAGACCCCCTCTTTCCACCTCCGTCGCTCCTAGCCAGGAGGACAGCCCCACGCGCCTGCTCCGGAGACACCATTCTCCATGGTCGAGGAGAGCTCAAGCTCTTCCCCGGCTTGATCCTCACCGTAGCCATCTTCGTATTCTTCCACGACCACGTATGCGTCCCTTCCTTCGTCCTCGAGCCTGCATCAAGTCCCTGGAGCCCTGGATTGGCCTCCTCCATGGCTACTACCTCCCTTGCGCTTCTTCTTCTTCTTCACAGACAGCGCGCTCCATTGTCGTCTTCAGCGCCTCGTCGCCCTCTCCTTCACCTCCCCACATCCCCATCGATCCACTTGAGCCCGTGGTGAGCCGCTGCTCCTTCCCATCTCCTTCCCCGTCATATTCCATCGTCGTCGTTTTTCCCGCCTGCTCGCTGTAGTTTCTGCATCCTCAAACAGAGCAGGGGCCCTGACCACAAGGTCGTTGCTCTTGTTCCCACGTGCTCGCCCACACACACAAGCACAACCATGCTTGGATCCACGCCCAACACCCACAGCTCGCTTCCACACACGCACACACCCGCGCGACGCAAGCGCTCATGCTCTCAGCTATTCCCATGTCTAGCCGTGCTCACTGCCATGGCCACAAGCTCGGCCTGCACGCACATAACGCAAACCCTTGTGCCCTGCACATGCATCACAGCTCGCCTGCAGGCCTCGCCACGCCCACCCAGTGACTCTGCCGCACCTCGACAAGGCCCCGAGCAGACGAAACGCTTGGCGTCGTGGTCTCTACTTCCACCACACTCCGCACGCCGCGCACCACACCCCCACCTATTCCCGCACCCCTGCCTTCGGCTTGTGGTCGCGATTGTTGCCGCATCACAGCTCGCCTGCAGGCCTCGCCATGCCCTTGGTTTGGTTCAAGTTCAGCCACGCCCTTCTTTTGCACAACCATGCAATATAGCAGCACACTGGTCAGTAGTTTGCTCTGCTATCGACTATCGAGGAGGTGTGGGTTCAAGTCCCAGCCACTCCCATTTTTGCTCTATTTTCCTGTTATTTCGCACACCCACATCCACTTCGGGCCAGAGCTGGGCTTGCACAGTGCGTTGTATTAGGCTCGCAGATGTTTTTTTCACTCTATGATTTTGGCATATATCCAGAGTATGCATATTTTCAGAAATGCCATTAATTTGCATTGCTCATATCTAAATATCCATGCATCATAATAAAGCATGTCATATGTGTAAAATGCTTATAATTTCATTTACTTTCATAATATGCATCTTTCACCCATGTTAAAAACGTTTAAATGTGATGTTTGAATTAATTTGCATAAATGACAGGCTAAAATGGTTTATTTCATAACTAATTAACCATGGCTCCAAATTAAATAAACTTTATATGTAACTTGATTATCAAAATGCATAGATTAACATCGTGCACTTATATTTTCTGTTTAACAACATTAAAATTGTGTTTTAAGTAGAACAGTACCAAATTCGAAATTTGCATATTGGGATTTACCGGAATTGTTATGTGTTGTTTTCGACCTCATTTAAGCTTGCTATGATGTTGGGTTCTGTTATGCATCATCATTTGCCATGAGTAGCATCATGTAGCCTTGTCATGCATCATACTTCGTTGAGCATCATGTCATGTTTATGTGTTATGTGTTTTACCATGTTCTTTGCTTCTTTCCGGTTGTGCTTCTTCTCGATAGTTCCTGTTTCGTTGCGATTGTGAGGACTCGTTCGACTACAATTGTTTCGACTACGCCCGTTCGTCTTTTTCATGGACTCGGTCTTCTTCCTAGCAGGATTTCAGGCAAGATGATAATTACCCTGGATACCACTACTATCTTTGCTTTGCTAGTTGTCTCGATGCTATCGCTATGTCATGCTACCTATCACTTGTTTATCAAGTCTTCCAAATTGCCATGATAAGCCTCTAACCTTTTCCACCATCCTAGCAAACCGTTGTTTGGGTATGTCACTGAAGGAAATTTGCCCTAGAGGAAACAATAAATTTGTTATTTATATTTCCTTATATCATGATAAATCTTTATTATTCATGCTAGAATTGTATTAACCAGAAACTTGATACATGTGTGAATACATAGAAAAACAAAGTGTCCCTGGTATGCCTCTACTAGACTAGGTCGTTAATCAAAGATGGCTAAGTTTCCTAACCATAGACATGTGTTGTCATTTGGTGAACGGGATAATATCATTAGGAGAATGATGTGATGGACAAGACCCATCCATTAGCTTAGCATAATGATCAATAAGTTTTATTGTTATTTCTTTCTTCATGACTTATACATATTCCTTTGACTCTGAGATTATGCAACTCCGAATACCGGAGGAATTCCTTGTGTGCTATCAAATGTCACAACGTAATAGCGTGATCATAAAGATGCTCTACAGGTATCTCCGAAGTTGTTTGTTGGGTTGGCACAGATCGAGATTAGGATTTGTCACTCCGAGTATCGGAGAGGTATCTCCGGGCCCTCTCGGTAATGCACATCATGATAAGCCTTGCAAGCAATGTGACTAATGAGTTAGTTACGGGATGATGCATTACGGAATGAGTAAAGAGACTGGCCGGTAACCAGATTGAGCTAGGCATGAAGATACCGACGATAGAAACTCGGGCAAGTAACATACCGATGACAAAGAGAATGATGTATTTTGTCATTGCGGTTTGACCGATAAAGATCTTCATACAATATGTAGGAACCAATATGAGCATCCAGGTTCCGCTGTTGGTTATTGACCGGATGTCGGTGCAACAGACCCTAGGTCCATTGCCCAGACTTTGCATAGGCACAAGAACAGAATTGAAGCGTCAGCTGGAGTTAGAGATTGAAGGACCAAGAGATTTGAAGAACCAACATGCAGCTCAGAGGGATCAAGATCAAGCCAGAGAAGCAATATATCATAAAGAGAAGGGCCTCCCTTGCCGGGCAGGCGAGCTCAGCAAGGGGCAACGCCACCACCAGAAGCAAGCAACCAAGGCACCCCGGCAGGGCCTGCCGGGGCTCGCGGACGCAAAATCACCCCACCAACCACTCAGGCACGACCATGTCATCAATCAGTGCGGTGTCAATCCGGAAGGTGATTAAGTGACAGCCATTTGCCACATGGCGGACGTTTCCTGCAGAAGGAACATACAGATGACACCCGTCCTACGACGTGTCAATCAAACAAGTGCGGAGCTGGCAAGCCTTGTCGGGCAACCAAAGATGTGACACTAAGCGGTGCATTTAATGCACCTTGTCATCCCGCAGAGTTAGGTATGATAGCATTATTTTCTATCATATCAGTGGATAGTGACCACTTTGCCATTGTGGTGACCCCTTTATCTGTAAAAGGAGGCCCATGGCACCCATAGGAGGGGTTGGAAAGTTGAGGTACCTGCACCCGATACGCGCATAGTCGTTGCTACCATATGGCGACCCCTATTGGGCAAGTGTACTACGTTGCATTATCTACATTCCACCATCAATCCACCAGAGCAGGAGTAGGGTTTTACGCCTCATGGCGGCCTGAACCTGGAAAAATTGCTTGTGTGCTCTCTGTCGTGCTTCCGCGCGCTGGTCTGCTCTTTGTGCAACGCGACATCCCCCTACCGAACTAGCATGGGGCCTCCTAGTCCCATAGGTGGCTGCGGATATCCCATGACATCTTTGGCACGCTAGGTAGAGGGCTCGATTGTGCAAACCTCAAAGTGTGCGCAGCGCATCATCTTCATCACCATCTTTGACTTCGAGGTCGCCCTCGACCATGGCGCCTAAGAAGGAGAAGTCGAGCCCTTCAGCCCATCTGTCCACCTCGAAGGCTCCGCCGCCCGCAACCTCAGGCGCTTCGGAGGATGTAGAGGTGAGCGAAAGCGTGAACACTACTGGGGGCGTGGTTGGGGCAGGTGGCGCCATCGCCACTCCCCCTGCGGCCAACATGGGGGCTGGAGATGTCGGAGGCGAACTGCATCAACAACGCCTCGGCGGTCGCACTTTGCAAGGTGTGGGCAAGGGGGTCGCTCTGTCTGCGCCTTCTGCCCCCACTAAGGGCACAACCAGCGCAATGACACTGGGTCCGGTGTGAGCCATCACCATTCGGTCGCCCCCACCGCAGGAGTGACCGTGACCCATGTGTCTCCTTTCGGATGAGTCGACCAAACTGCTATGCTCGGCGGAGCAGCTGACCCTCGAGCACCACCGCCGCACGCCCCCACTGCCTAGATGGTCGACCCTCAACTGCGTGGACGTGGCACCACCACTGTCGCCGCCACTGGCTCCATCAGGAGCCAGGCGACGGTGCAGCCGACGTCATCGACAACCATGACAAGCACCGCCACAAACGTTATGGTGCGAGCTCAGTTGCTGCTAAGGATTCCACCCACGGCCGAGCAGATGGACGAATGGTGTGCATCCATCCAGAGCTTGCTCGGTTGCATCGAAGCTTGGGGCTCACGACGAGCCGGCCCGCCACGACCTCCCCAAGCAACAGGAACCGCACGTACTATTGGCTGAACGGAGGGGGCAGTCCCCACAGTGAAGTCCCCACCACGGCAGCCAACGCAGGCGTAGCTGAATCAAGACCCTGGTGACGTCTTGATGCCCTCTTCCGACCCTCGAGCACCTCCAGGCCAACATCGAGGCCCGGAGGATTGGCGACGGGGAGATGCGCTCGTCGACATAAATGATCCTGCGCTCGGTGTAGGCGGCTGCCTACCTTTCGGGGTTGGCTGCCCTGCCTTTATAAGAGAGATGCGGCAAGTCCGTTGGCCGTCCGTTCGCACGTTCAAGCCAGAGATACCTAAGAAGTACGACGGAAGCTGAACCTGGCAGACTGAGCATATACACCATCGCTGTTCAAGCTGCCGAGGAAGAGATGAGAAGGTGTTCGCCAACTACTTCCCATTGGCCTCAAGTCCAACGTGAGGTCTTGGCTGACGCACCGCCAAAGAACTCCATTTCGTCTTGGGTGGACTTGTGCCACGAGTTCATCTGTGCCTTCACCGATGGCCACCAAGAGCCCGGCAGACCCAGCGACCTGCAACTTCTCCAGCAGAAAGAAGGCGAAACTCTCTGTAAGTATTTACAGAGATTTAGTAAAGTCCATAGGAATATTCCAAATATCCATTCGGCAGCCGTAGTAGCTGCCTTCCAGTCCAATGTGCGCAACCATCGCATTCATTCTAAGATGAATGTGCGGTTGCCCAAGACTGTGTAGGAGCTATACACGCTGGTAGATAAGTATGCTTAGATGGAGGAATGAAGGAAGTTGCCCAGAGAGGAGGATTGCATCAATGTTGATTCAGAGGATGACGATTAATCAACTAGCCAGAGAAAGGGCAAGAAGCACAATAACAAGCCAAGGGAAAAAGCAATGATGACTGTAAAAGGTTCGGGCACACCTAGTACCGACAAGAAGGCTAAGACTGAGGCCCCCGGCAAGGAAGTTGCCGCTTGCACAACCTGCCAGGGAGCCACTTCCACCGAGAAAGCTGGGAAACGTGATGGCCCGCATTACAAGATCCACTAGACCAAGGGCCATGATCTTCAGGAATGTTACCAAGTTGAGGAGCTTGTCAAGAAACATAGGGTAGAATATGACAAGCGTGATAAGGAAAAAGGTCAGAATGCGGCTGGCGGAAAGGGCCGAGGCGGTGAAGAAAATCGCCCCGGCAAGCCCTATCAGAACCAAGGAAAACCCGCAAGGGGTCAAGAGAAGGAACTTTGTGATGATGGGAGTGATGAACAGAATGAAGAGGAAACTAGTGAGCAGGAATTTCAGAAGGCCACTGACACACTATGTGTTGATGGGGGTGCAGCTTTGCACATGTCCCACCGCCAGCTCAAGCGATGGGCATGAGAGATCAATGCTATGCAGCCAGCGCCAGAGGCCCAGAAACCGCTCAAATGGTCCCGCACGCCAATCATCTTTGATGAGGAGGACGATCAACGTAACCGCACCATCGCAGTAGGATGCTTACCTTTGTTGGTCTCCCCGACAATTCACAACCTCAAGGTCACAAAGATGTTAGTGGATGGAGGGGCTGGTCTGAATCTGATTTCCCCAGTAGTAATCAACAAGCTTCAGATAAGAGAGGAAGAGCTAGAGCTTACTGGCACATTTCAAGGAGTTATCCCCGGCAGGAGCCATCCAAAAGGGAAGATTACGTTGTCGGTGACGTTTGGAGGAGAACTAAATTACCGGACAAATAAGGTTGTGTTTGACATGGTTGATCTCCCCTGCCATACAATGGGATTCTAGGATGCCCGGCCCTAGCCAAGTTCATCGCATCATCCCACTACGCTAATAATACCCAGAAGGTGCCTGGGCCACTGGGAGACATCACTATCACCTCAGATGAGAAGGATGCAATTATCTGCGTGGACAAGATGTACCAGGATGCAGTCGCAGCAGAGGCTGCGGCAACAATGGTTTCTGCCAAGGACAGTTAAGGATGTGAGATGCCAGACGGGATGCGTTTCCGCACTAAGTAGATTCATTTCCAAGTCTGCGAGCATGCCCTGCCATTCTTCAAAATTTTGAAGAAGGCATGGCCAATGAAGTGGACCCCAGAAGCAGATGCGGCTCTGTAGGAGTTGAAGGCCTACCTGTCGTCTGTGCCTACCTTGGTTGCACCCAAACCCCAAGAGCCCTTGTTGCTGTACTTGGCGGCAACCAACCAAGTGGTTAGTGCGGCCTTGGTAGCACAGCGAGAGGTGGATGAGGCAGAAAGTGGATAGAGAATGACAGAGTCAAAAAAGGATCAGAGCAGCAGTGAGCACGACAACAAGAACAACCCCAGGGATGCAACAAGGAAGAAGGTGGTGCAGCTCCCAGTGTACTTTGTCAGCTCCTTGTTGTAGGGGGCGAGATCGAGGTACTCTGGCGTGCAAAAGTTAATTTTTTCTCTCATTATGGGCTCAAGGAAACAACGCCACTACTTCCAAGCCCATGAGATCATGGTTGTTACTCGTTTTCCATTATAAAGGATACTTCAAAACCATGAGGTTACCGGTAGAATAGTGGAGTGGGCTTTGGTGTTATCCAGCTTTGGTTTGAAGTTTGAGAGCACATCAACCATTCAGAGCAGGGTGCTGGCAGAGTTTATTGCAGAATGGATGCCAACCCCTAATGAGGAAGTGACATAGACAGCTATCCCTGGCAAGGAATCACCCCAAGAATGGATTATGTATTTTGATGGTGCTTTTTCTCTACAAGGTGCAGGGGTTGGTGTGCTTATTGTTGCCCCCTCCGGGGAGCACTTGAAGTACGTCGTCCAAATGAACTTTGCCCAGGAAGAAGCCACCAAGAATATAGCTAAGTATGAAGGGCCCCTTGCCGGGCTCAGAATTGTAGCAGAATTGGGAATCAAGAAGTTGATCATACGAGGAGATTCGCAGCTTGTGGTGAGACAAGTAAACAAGGATTATCAAAGCCCATTGATGGAAGCATACGTCAAGGAAGTGAGGAGATTGGAGGAGCACTTTGACGGGTTACAAATAGAGCACGTACCCCGTGCGCAAAACAACATAGTTGATCACATGTCAAAGTGTGTTGCGCAAAAGATTCCTATGGAACTAGGAACTTTTGTTCTCCCTCACTATCAACCGTCCGTATCGCCAACCACAATGGCCCGGAAAAGGAGAAAGTTGGACTACGGTAAGCCTCTCCTGATCGAGCCGCCCGCTCCCGGCATAGACCCTACCAGAACAACTCCTCACAGCCTGCCAAACCACCCCCTCCAGCCAGGCCAATGGACAACACGAACGAGGCTGATGCTCCCGCAGCCGAGGAGGTGGCACTAGTCCTTGTTGCCGAGCCCCAGGATCCGACTTGGGCAAGGCACATCGTCCGCTTCCTCCAAACTGGAGAGCTTCCCGGCGACCAAGATGAAGCTGAGAAAGTAGCCCGGAGGGCCAGTATGTATCAGTTTGTCGATGACACTCTATACAGAAGGAGGCCCAATGGTGTGAAATTGAAGTGTGTCTGCCGGGAAGATCGAAAGGAACTATTGGCTGAGATTCACAGAGGAATGTGCGGCTCACACATTGGATCAAGGGCATTAGTTGGGAAAGCATTCTGGCAAGGATTTTATTGGCCCACGGCCCTCCGATATGCGGTCGAGCTCGTCACGACATGTCAAGCCTGCTAGT
Source organism: Triticum monococcum (assembly GCA_034509565.1). Classification (NCBI taxonomy): domain Eukaryota; kingdom Viridiplantae; phylum Streptophyta; class Magnoliopsida; order Poales; family Poaceae; genus Triticum; species Triticum monococcum. The sequence continues at coordinate 305,947,349 of CM067844.1, read as the reverse complement.
TCCATTCCAAGAGAACACACCTGACAACCCAAGCCCTTTAGACAATCCCTTTATCATGGTCATTTTTAGTATGGGGGCTCGATATCCTCAGCCCCTTCCCCCGAGTAATCGGGGGCTTTGAATTCTTGTTTGTCGCTATCGGCAAGTTTAGAAAGTGGCCAGAAGTGACTACCGAGAAAGGTGACTAGTCAGTCAGCTATCAAGTTCTTGAAAGAATTGATGTGTCGTTTTGGAGTTCCGGCAAGGATCATCACTGACAACGGCACCCAATTCACGAGCCACACCTTCATGCAATATGTTCGTACGCTCGGATGCAAGATCCCATTTGCCTCTGTGGCACACCCCCAGAGCAATGGACGAGCTGACAGGGCGAACGCTGAAGTGTTGCGTAGACTCAAGACAAGAACTTTTGATACACTTCAGAGGCATGAAAGGTGGTGGATCGAGGAGCTGCCGGTAGTTCTCTGGTCCCTCAGAACGACAACTGGGTAGACTTCCTTCTCCCTGGTCTACGAGGCAGAAGCATTTCTCCCCATGGAACTCATTTACGAGTCTCCTCGAGTGCTTCCCAACGATGAAGTAGTGCCAGATCAGCACCGGCGTGACGACGTTGTGCTACTTGAGGAGAACCGTCTTCGGGCTACTATGCGTGTTGCGTGCTACCGGCAAGCCCTATGTCACTATCATAGCCGCGGGGTTCATGCCCAGTGTTTTAAGGAAGGTGACCTTGTCCTTAGGTGCGCTCAGTCCGCCAAGGGTACATACAAGATGTCACCAAAGTGGGAAGGCCCTTACCGGGTGGTATGAGGCACCATACCCGGCGCAGTCTGTCTGGAGAGCAGAGATGGCACTCAGTTGCAAAACTCATGGAATATTGAGCATCTTCGCAAGTACTACCCATAAGGCGCGAGGCTACCGGGCACTACCCGGCAGCCACCCTTTCATACAGGGCTTGCCTCAGCTGGATGTAACCCCTTGTACAAAGCCATGGAGATGACCCTGTCGTGGTTTTGTCACGGCAGATGTCCTAGTGTGAGGCTGTAGTCATGGAGCCATCTCAACGTAGTTACCTTAAAGGGATTAAAGCGGGACAAGGACGCAAGGAGTTTATACTGGTTCGGCCCTTTGCGGTGAAGGTAAAAGCCTAATCCAGTTGTGATGGAATTGCTAGGGTTTCGATGACTAGGGAGTGAATCCGCTTTGCCTGGCTCTCGATCTCTCCTTTTCTATCCTTAAACCACCACCGGGTCGTCCTTTTATATACACAGGTTGACACCCGAAGGTTTACAGAATCCCGGCCGGCTCATAATTGTGTCCGGCTCAGTTTCTACCCTTTCTTATCTTATAATACAAGTTATACATCTTATGGCGGTTTACATCTACCGGGCCCTAATCCGCCTTCGGGCCTTCTTGCTAAACCTCCTTCGTAAAGTGGCTTGCCTTCGTGGGCTTCAATAAGAATGATTTACTATAAGTATAATCCGGCCCCTCCTGGGCAGTTTATACTTAATAGTTATATCCCCAATATTAGGCCCTAAATTGATTTGAATTGATTCATGTCAATTTCCAATACTTAGAACAAATTCCTTCTTCAACACCAGCTGGCAAAACCTTGTAAACCGTCGTGACGTCATCTCTAAGACCATGATAGTCTGTCGTAACGTCATCTGCCATTAGCTTTATACAGATCCCAAATCTTTTAATGCATCTTCCTTAATGAATTTCTGAAAATTGAGGCGTCTACATGTCTATAGATCTGTTTTTCGACCTCGTCGATTCCCGTGGCTGCCTCTTATCCCTTTACCTTATAAATAGGGCCAGGGGGTCGTTTTAATTTTTCCCATCATGCCTGCTAGCCTCATCGTCTTCCTCACTTCACCCCAGCACTTCGAGCTCCGCCGACGCCGTCGAACTTTGCTTCTGCCTCAACCTTGGCCGCTGCATCACCCTGAACGTACCAGAGAATCGCGGTGCCTCTCCGCTGTTCCTTCTACACCAGTAAGCCTCTCTTTTTCTCCACTTTAGATTTAGTTTTAGGGTTTGAACGTTTCTCCGTGTTGGTCGAAGTTCATCGGTGCTCACATCAGCGATGTAGTTCCTTCTATTGGAACCTCCATATTAAGCCTGTACAGCAATGGCCATAGTCCTTTTTTCATCACCGCATCTCATTTAAGCAAAAACTCCAATCTGAACCTTAATCCACTGCTTCAGTTTCCATCTTTAGGTCTTGATATATTTTCATTTTCTGACCCATGATAGATCCAAAATTGTAATGCTAACTTGTGAAACCTGTTTTTCCCTTACTTAGCTATTTTAGATTTGTACCTTCCATACCAATATAGGCGGTTTAAGTTTAGAAAATGATAACACGCCAGGTACCAATAGTCCCCTCGTAAACCACTAATTGCTTTATCATTGTAGTTCTGATATCATCATTCTCTGGTTTAATTATTTTGCATGCTTGAATACCTTTTGTCCCTTAACTTGCAACGCCTCATGCTTGTCAACCATGAATCTTAAACCAGCACAAATTTTCCTTTAGGTTGTCAAAGAAAATGGCCAAGTCTTTTTACACTTGTAACTGGTTTCCATCCCGGATTACAGAAGAAGATCTGAACAAATGCGTTATAACTGGCGCTTTACCAAAATAGAGTGAAATCCACTGGCGAGCTGCCGGTCCAGAAAATCCTCCTAAGCCCAAGGATGGCGAGATAGTTGTGTTTGTTGATCATCTGAGCCGTGGTTTTAAACCCCCTGGATCAAAAAATTTCCGTGATGTGCTTGCTAGATTCCAGATCCACCCTCAAGATATTGGACCTAACTCTGTCTCCAATATTTGTAATTTTCAAGTGTTTTGCGAGGCTTATCTGCAAGAAGAACAGACCGTTGAACTGTTCAGGGACTTTTTCTATTTAAACCACCGTACCAAATTTGTAGACGGGCCCAATACTGAACTTGGCAGCGTTTCAATTCAGAAAATGAAAGACGTCAACTTCCCTCACGCCAAGCATCATAGTCACCCTAAGGATTGGAACCAGACTTGGTTCTATTGCAAAGATACTTACCCTAATGATGAGAATCCTCTGCCGGGTTATCGTGCTCACGGACTTACCAATACACATCCATTTCCCCAAAGGTTGATTGCAAAAGAATGGGCCAAATATGCACCACAACTTGCAAAGCTCAGAGCCTTTGTGGCTAATGGTTTAACACGAATTGATTTTGTTCGTTGCTGGATATCTTGGGGTATTTTTCCTTTAAGCCGCCGCCCCGGTTTAATGTGCGAGTACACAGGGGACTTGAAAGACCCTCCACGGCACACTGACATTCAGTTAACTGATGCTGAAATCACTGAAGCTCTCAAAAAGATACTGGATGAATCGGTGGCTGTGTGCAGCAAAACAGGGCTAAGTCCCTTCTACATTTCAAATAAACCACCAGCTGTAAGAATTGCCTAACCCCTATATGAACCTGATATTCTTAACTCTTCCTTATAACCTTTGCCAATCTTTTAACAGGGTGACAACCCATTTTGGAAGAAGAAAGCTCAGGATAAACCAGCCAAGACCCCTCGACCCAAGACAAAGGTCGTCAAAAAACCTGCCAAGAAGAAAGCAGCTGAGTCGACCGAGCTGAACCTCGACGAAGATCTTGACAACCAGGAATCAGAGGTAGAACTTGATTCTCTGGGTTCATTTTTCATATACCTCATTGACAATGACCATTATCAGGATGACGCTGAAGCTAGCCGGGCTGATGATGTAGAGGTAATTATTCTTTCCTCTGGTTCAGATCCTCAGCCAACATAGAAAACCCATCAAGCAAACCGGAAAGTAAAATTTTCACACCCTCTCGCTTATCTGGATCCAAACTTTCTTTTGAAGAAACAACAACATGAAGCTCGCCACACAACCCGGCATAGTGGACAGGTGGTTACTTCATCCGGTTTACCGAACACGCCGATTCATAAACGCCCACCAGAGGTTTCATCCATTCCTGACACGTCTTATCCCAAGGCTGGTTATTTTCGGCAACCTCTTAATCCATCTAACTCAAACTACCAGGGAACTTCCCATTCATCCTCTGGCGAATCAACAGGGACACAGCTTCCACCCCTTAAGACTTTTCCTGGGTAAACACACTACGCTTAACTCTTTATCCCTTGTACCTGTTTAATATACTAACCTTTATTTCCATTCATTTCAGAGCCAAAGCTAGGCCCAGCAAAAAGGCCAAATTAAATACACCGGCTGATGATAACCCGACCATTGAACCGGAACAGATCCCAGAACAGTTTGAGCTAAATGCTGACGCTATTCTTGATGATCCGCCACCGGAAAATTATGAAACCTTTGTTGAATAGATGGAAGATGATCCCACATGCCATGCTACTGACCCGCCAAGCCCGGTTAAAACTGAAGATAAACCGCCAGGCCCAGTCAAAGCAGCTGATGACCAATCATATGATGTCATTGTTACTGGTTTAGGCTACACAACTCCTGGTAATCCCGTTGCTTTATCAAAACATAGTGCCCAGGAAGAATTTGCAGCCATGGATAAGGGAAAGTGGGAAACAGATTTGGAAAGCTATGCCCACCTCAGCGCCCAAGATATCCATTCTGGGTTTTTAAACCGCCTATACACAAGCCACGACTATGAAGCTGGTTTAGTGAACCTGATGAAAGAGCGATATGAGGTAAATACCGTTAACTCTGCATAATTGTTTCTGTCTTGTATCCGATTTCTAATATCAACTCCAGTAGCCCCCAAGGGCCGGTTTAAGATATCAATCTAAACCGGGACTTTGTAATACTTCAACTTTGCCTGCGTAGCCCCCAAGGGCCGGTTTATCTTTTTAGGATGAACCGGGACTTTAGAGTATTAATCTTGCAACTTTTGTTTGTGTAGCCCCCAAGGGCTGGTTTATCTCTTCAAGATGAATCGAGATTGTATTATTGAGCAAAGATACATTAGCCCCCAAGTGCCAAGAATAATACTTGAATTGATCTTGGGACTTAGAAGAGAAATTTGATAAGAAGCAATAGGCATTAGCCCCCAAGTGCCATGTGCATAACTTGTTATGTGCTTGGTACTTCAAAATGCTGCCAACTCATAACATGTATGTCACTTATAGGCTGAGCTGAGCAAAAAGGAATCTCGAACCACTGATCTTCAAGAAAATATCAAGTCCCAACAAGCAGAAACTTCCAAAGCCAAAGAGGAGCTAACCAGTGGCTTAGTAGCCATGGAGAAATTAAAGGAAAACTTCAAGAACGAGTGGGCAGACTGGGACATAGAGAAAACCACACTACAAAAGAGGGCTGAGGATGCAGAAGCAGCCCTTAATCCACTGGTAGAAGAGCTGACTGGTTTGAAGCGGCAAATAAATGCTATGACCACTGCTGTGTTTGGTAAGTACCCTTAGTATAAGATGTTAACATGTATTATCCTATGATCTGTCGGTTTATCAGTGTGCATAATAATGCAGGAGCTCGCAATACCCATCTGGGCTCCGACATGTAGAAGAAATTGAAGGCTGCCTATACTCTTATAGAGCAATTATGTACCAGCGCGCAACAAATCATTTGGACTGCCTCTCATAACAAACCGCCCCAACCTTAATCAAGGAAACATTAGAGAAGCTGTCAATGATGCCTGCCTGGTTTGAGGAGTTAAAAAGATCAGCTATAAGGGCAGGTGCTCTAACTACGCTAATCCAGGCTAGAGCATGGATACCAGAACTTGACCCGGCTGATAGAGATGCGGCTATCCCAGCATAAAGGAGGACATGTCAGATTTTGACAATGATGATCTCTGAGCTTTGACGAAGGAAATGCACCCATTAGCGAGCAAGTTGGCTGAAGAGACAGATCTTTCTCATTACCAGTCGATTTATGATGCCAAAAACAAACGGGTTAATGCGCCAACTCATGATGTGGAAAATCTTATCCCGCCAATTCGTAAGCATAACTACGCCGCTGGTGTTGACCCCTCCACACTTATAAGCGACGAAGCTGTATTCAAGGCCCTAACTAGAATCGACTGGGCAACCATTGACTTCCAGCCGCTGGGTGGAGAGGAGGAGGATGAACCGACGCAGGATGATCCACAACTGTCATGTCAACCCGACAAAGAGTCATGATCCGGAGGCTGGTTTAGCCATCTGCATACTGCAACACTTGTTGAAAACAATTATCCTTCTGGGCATCAAAGCGCCTTGTAATAGGCTAGTTTAAATACTTGGTCTGGTATGCCATCGTGCATATTCACTTTTCATGACACTGTTAAATCGTCATGATCATGCTATGTCTGCTTATGATCCTTAGCATCTTTATTCAACCTATTTCTGCATATAAAAAGTGTTCTGGCAATTTACCACCGGACGGGTCATAACGCCAAACATATAACCCGGGTTTATAACCAAGGTTGTACTTAAGAATAGCCAAATATGAAATATATCATACATGTGACATTGAATCACATCGTTGGTTTACCAACTTTTTGTAGTAAGGGTGATAACCCAAACCTTGAGTACTCATAACTCATCCATGTTGTGCCGACTTATAGTAAAGTCGTACCGGGTTATAATAAACACAGGATTATCCATATATTATACTGGCGGATTGTAGTTGAAAGCCAGACCGGGTCAATAAACACCGGATTATAGCTGAGTGTATGCTGATGACTTATAATCGATAGTGAAGCCGGGTCAATAAACACCAGCAATATTTTCAGTTTGCTCGGCCGACTTATAGTCAACAGCCAGGCTGGGTCATTAAACCCCGGATTAATATAACCACATCAATATAAATCTCAAAAATAAAGATTGCAAAAGAAAAATATGCAAAAGACGAGGCTTTTCATGGGTTGAAAGCCACTGAGTTAAACCATTTTACAAAGCCTTATAAGATGGACCTCACATTAACCAATCGTCATTTTAACTATGACAAGTTCAGGGTCTATATAAGATTGGCTTGTCAAACGTTCGACGGTTCATACCAGGATTACCTCGGCAGAGTGACTTACTTAAAAAGGCAGGATAACCCGGGGTTTTTGGTGAATACACCTGGCTTCCAAGCCTGGCTTTTATAGCCTATTACAAGGTTCTAGACTCTGTATTCTTGTAGAACAAAGAGCCCCCAAGCAATATTTTGAGATGTGCTCAATGGACGCCTATGTTTGAGTTGTGCTTTGCAACAGACTCTCTTTGGCCCCTTTTGACTTTGGGTAGCAAGCCCCCAAGTTTTTTTATGTGGCTTATGAGCCGGATCAATGGGTAATCAGGACTCCGCGTTATAAACAGAAGCCCCCATGTAACCAAAAAGTTTTAAGGAAGAACGGTAGAGGCCCCACTTTAGCAGGAATGCTGGTTTATTATATTGATCATCATAATATATACATTGTCAAGAATATCTACATAAGAGGAACCTAAGGCTCAGGTGTAGTAAGGCCGAAGATGAGCGATATTCCACAACCGATTTAGGTGAGTCTTTGTGCTCTCGAACATGGATAAGGTAGTATGGCCCATTGTGCAGATTCTTGCTGACCACAAAGTGTCCTTCCCAAGGCGGGGATAACTTGTGCATATCAGTCTGATCCTGGAAGAGCCGGAGCACCAGATCTCCTTCTTGAAACATTATGGTTTTAACCCGACGACTGTGATAACGACGCAGATCTTGCTGGTAAATCGCCGAACAAGCCGCTGCAATATCACGCTCCTCATCTAACAGGACAAGTGCTTCCTGACATGCTTTCTCATTTTCAGCTTCAACGTAAGCCACCACACGAGGTGAGTCATGACGGATGTCACTAGGAAGAACCGCCTCTGCTCCGTAAACCATGAAAAAAGGTGTGTAACCCGTGGATCTATTGGGCATGGTATTGATGCTCCATAACACAGAAGGTAACACCTCCACCCAACAACCCGGCGATCACTGCAAAGGAACCATAAGCTGGGGCCTAATGCCTCTCGGGATCTCTTGAATGGCTCTCTCCACTTGACCATTAGATTGGGGGTGAGCCACTAATGACACGTCAAGCCGTATGTCCTCACGTTGAAAAAATTCTTTCATAGCACCCTTGGACAAATTAGTACCATCATCAGTTATGATGTTGTATAGAAAACCGAACAAGAAAATCACCTTCTTGATGAACTGAACCACCGTGGCTGCATCACACTTACTGACTGGCTTTGCCTCCACTCACTTAGTGAACTTATCAACTGCCACCAGAAGGTGGGTCTTCTTATCCTTGGACCTCTTAAAGGGCCCAACCATATCCAGCCCCGAAGTTGCAAACGGAAAAGTGATTGGAATCATCCTCAATTCCTGAGCTGGAGCATGAGCTCGACATGAAAACTTCTGACAACCATCACACCTTTTTACCAAATCCTCCTCATCAGCATGAGCCGTCAGCCAATACAAGTCGTGACGAAAAGCTTTAGCTACCAGGGACTTTGAACTGGCGTGGTGACCACAATCTCCTTCGTGGATTTCACGCAAAATCTCACAGCCTTCTTCAGGATACGCAACGCTGAAACGCCCCTATTACACTGCAATGATGCAATTCTCCGTTGACAATGGTCATTGACTTGGATCGCCGGATTACCTGCCTGGCCAAAGTTTCATCTTTCGGTAACTCGCCCCGGTTTATATATGCCAAATATGGGACTGTCCAATCTGGGATAACGTGAAGAGCCGCCACCAACTGGGCCTCTAGGTCAGGAACAGCTAAATCCTCCTCTGTAGGTAGCTTGACCGACGGGTTATGCAAAACATCCAGAAAAACATTGGGTGGCACCATTTTACGTTGAGAGCCCAAACGTCCGCCACTTCATTCTTTCGCCGGTCCACATGGTCAACCTGATAACCCTTGAAATGACCAGCCACAATGTCTACTTCTCGTCGATATGCCGCCATGAGCAGATCCTTGGAGTCCCAAGTACCAGATACTTGCTGAGCCACCAGGTCCGAATCATCAAAGCACTTAACTCGGCTTAGATTCATCTCCTTATACATTCGAAGACCATGGAGTAAGGCCTCATATTCAGCTGCATTATTAGTTCAAGGGAACATTAAATGGAGAACATAACAAAACTTATCACCTCGTGGGGAAGTTAACACGACTCCAGCCCCCGAGCCCTCCAATTGCCTGGACCCATCAAAATGAATAGTCCAATAAGTGTTATCTGGCTTTTCTTCTGGAGCCTGCAATTCTGTCCAGTCATGGATGAAATCCACAAGCGCTTGGGACTTGATTGCCGTGCGAGGCATATACTTTAACCCATGAGGTCCAAGCTCGATGGCCCATTTGGCAACCCGGCCAGTTGCTTCCCTATTTTGGATTATATCTCCCAATGGTGCAGAACTGACCACAGTGATGGGATGACCCTGAAAATACAGCTTGAGCTTCCGGCTTGTCATAAAAACTCCATACACCAGCTTCTGCCAATGTGGCTACCTTTGCTTAGACTCAATAAGAACCTCACTAATATAATAAACTGGCCGTTGAACATGATACTCCTTACTAGCCTCTTTTTGTTCTACCAGAATGGCCACACTGACAACCCGGGCATTGGCTGCCAAATATAACAACAGTGGCTCTTTATCAACCGGAGCAACAAGGACAGGTGGCTCAGCTAACTATTTCTTCAATTCCTCAAATGCCGCATTAGCAACATCACTCCAGATAAAATTATCTGTCTATTTCATCCTCTGATATAGAGGGATAGCTTTCTCTCCCAATCGACTGATAAACCGGCTCAACGCTGCAATACAACTCCCCAGACGCTGAACATCATTAATACACGCCGGTTTAACCAGAGATGTAATAGGTTTGATCTTTTCCGGATTAGCTTCAAGGCTCCTGCTAGAGACCAGAAACCCCAAGAGCTTGCCTGCCGGTACAAGAAAAACACACTTGGCCGGATTAAGCATCATCTTGTAGACCCGTAGATTATTAAAAGTTTCCTTCAAGTCATCTATTAATGTGTCCTCCTTTCTGGACTTCACCACAATATCATCCACGTAAGCATGAACATTGCGTTGATAAGTCACCTGGGCACTCTTGAGCCCAAAAGGCATAGATACATAGCAGAAGGCTCCAAAGGGAGTTATAAAAGTTGTCTTCTCCTAGTCCCTAACTGCCATTTTGATCTGCTGATAACCAGAATAAGCATCCAGAAAGCTCAAACGCTCACAACCCGTCGTAGCAATAATGATTTGATCAATATGAGGGAGAGCAAAGGGATCAGCTGGACAAGCCTTGATCAAATCTGTGAAGTCCACACACATAAGCCAAGTGCCGTTCTTCTTAAGTACTAGCACCGGGTTAGCTAACCACTCGGGGTAAAAAACCTCCACAATAAACCCTGCTGCCAAGAGCCGGGCTACCACCTCACCAATGGCCTTGCGCCATTCTTCATTGAAGCGGCGGAGAAACTGCTTGACCGGTTTAAATTTGGGATCGATGTTAAGAGTGTGCTGAGCGAGTTCCCTCGGTACACCTAGCATGTCAGAAGGTTTCCATGCAAAGATGTCCCGGTTCTCATGGATGAACTCAATGAGCGTGTTTTCCTATTTCGGATCCAGGTTAGTGCTGATGCTAAACTGCTTGGATGAATCGCCAGGAACAAAATCAACCAGCTTGGTCTCATCAGCCGATTTAAACTTCAAAGCCGGGTCATGCTCTGTAGTTTGCTTTTTTAAAGAAGTCATATCCGACGGATCAACATTGTCCTTATAGAACTTCAACTCCTCCGTCGCACAAACCGACTCAGCATAGGCGACATCACCTTCTTCACACTCCAAAGCTATCTTACGGCTCCCATGTACTGTGATGGTCCCCTTATGACCCGGCATCGTGAGCTGCAGATAAACATAAAAGGGCCTTGCCATGAACTTAGCATAAGCCGGCCATCCAAACAAGGCATGATAAGGGCTCTTGATTTTCACCACTTCAAAAGTCAATGTCTCTGATATTGAATCATGATCATCTCCAAAATCAACCTCCAGAGCTATCTTACCAACTGAGTATGCCGATTTACTAGGCACCACACCATGGAAAACAGTATTCGATGGTTTAACATTTTTATCTGTCAACCCCATGCGACGGAAGGTTTCATAATAAAGGATATTGATACTGCTCCCTCCATCCATGAGCACCTTGGTGAACTTATACCCCCTAACCTGAGGCGCCACGACCAATGCCAGATGACCCGGATTATCCACCCAGGATGGATGATCCTCTCGACTCCACAAAATGGGTTGTTCAGACCAGCGCAAGTAACGGGGCACTGCCGGTTCAACAGAGTTTACTGCCCTTTTATGAAGCTTCTGATCGCGCCTGCACAGGCTAGTGGTGAAGATATGATACTGCCCACTATTCAACTGCTTCGGGTTGCTCTGATAACCCGATTGTTGCTGCTGTTGACTCCCCTGAGGGTGTTGTTGGTTATAACCACCTTGGTTGCCATGATTGCCTTGAAGTCCTGAGCCAGAACTGCCTCCACCATAACCATGCCCATGAGAACCGGGTCCCGAACCGCCACCCGGTCCCTGACCATCTTGGAATTTTTTTGAGTTTTTGAACTTCCTCATAATAAAACAATCCTTCCAGAGGTGCATAGCTAGCCTTTCTCGCATCCCGTGTCTTCAGCAAGGCTGATTTAACAGGTACTCAAGATTGATACCTGATCCTCCACTCCTCGGGGGTGGTTTACCATTACGATGCTGACCGTTATTTTGCATGTTGGTGTTAGAAACAAAATCCAAAATGTTATCCGCCTCGCGCTTACCGTTGTTTCCATGGCCCGCTGGGTTATGTTGTTTCCCTTTGGTGTTGCTACTCTTTTTTCCCTTCCCCGGCTTTTCATTGTCAGACTCGGGATCCTTGGTACTATCAGAGTCAGCATACTTAACAAGAGCTGCCATAAAGTGTCCCCATGTCACCGAAGTGATGCTTGAGCCGCCCTAACTACAACTTGAGAGGCATGAACCAACAATTGCCTTCCAATGTCAAAACTGTTGTATCAGCATTAATGCGGTCCGATGAATGCAGAATCGCTGAGACCCAACGCACCCAATGGGTTGTTGATTCACCTTCTTCTTGGACACATGTGTCTTTGAAATTCTGGATAAACCGGGTCTTTAACTCGGCCCATGACCCAATGGAGTTAGCTGGTAAATTTTCAGCCAAGTACGAGCTATTCCTTCCAACATCATGGTGAAGTATTTAGCACATGCCGCATCATCCACATCCAACATCTCCATCGCAATCTCATAGCTATCAACCCATGATTCGGGGGGTAAATCGGCAGTGCAATTGGGCACCTTACGAGGACCTTTGACATCCTTGGGCATCCGCACATTACGTAAAGCCGGGGTGACACACGGCACCCCCAAAGAGCTAAAAGCAACACCTGGTTCCACCGAAGTAGTTGGATGGACCGGAGTAAGGTGACGGGCCGCGTACTCTGCTGCTAACTTGGCTTCTCGATGTGCTCTACTGTGATCCACCACGTCCTAAGCATTACCAACGCCACCTGCTGGGTTATGCCCTCGAGGCGGGTTACGGTTCCGCGCACTGCTTGACACAGCCGGTTCATCAATATGCCTGCTATAACTCCAGCTTGGGCGGGGGGGGGGGGGGGTTGGAATGAATCCTCTCGCGACTGTACGAATAAGCCTGCTGCCGAGTCAAAGGTGTCTGAAGGAGCTCCCTAGCCCGTCGCGTCTCAACCGCTACGGGGGACTCGCTATCGACCGGGAGGGCTGCTAATTGTGAAGTGGCGATGACTATGTTATCCAAGGGGTTGGAGTAATGACCCGCAGGCATTGACACGTGCTGTGATGGGATATTCAGACGATGCGGATCCATTGTGTGCGGTTGAACCGGCGCCCTCGTTCCAGGTGCTTCTAGAAGGTTTACCACTTGCTGGTTACTGGTTCCTGCTCCTAGCGTGTTAAAGAGATTCCTTGCTTCATAAATCGGAGGCAGGTGAGACTGGTACCTTCTCCTTATTACATCGTTTGACGCGTTCTGATCCAACATAAGCCGATAAGCCCGTGCATCCAACTCGGACCGCTCTACAGCCATCCTGGTGTTCTCGGCTGTCAAGTCTGCCTTGGCTTGAGCTATCTGATCCTTCACCTTCGCGACTTCTGCGTTATGCTGATCCTGATCTGCCGGGTTGACCTCAACAACCAGCACTGTTGCCAACGTGTCGAATAAATCGAACAAAACCTGAGCCGGCGGTTGCGCAGGGCCTCCTGCCCCGGCTGCTGTCGCTACTGCTGAACCGGAGATCATTGCTGCTGCAGTTAAAGAATGCTGTGCTGACTGTGTACCGGCCATGAAGATCGCAACTCGGCTCAGCGGATCAAAGGGGTCCGGAATACTGTCGCCATTGGAACAACCCCCAAACCAGCCATCTTGTAGTTGGTACAATGACTCTGTCTCTCCGGTAGATGACTCGTCATCAGAGTAAACGACGATTTCATAACCAGATATCGATCTATCCTCAAACTCCACTCCGTGGATGACTCCCACGAAGGTACGCTTCACGGCAGGCAGAACGCGGGCGGATCTCGCACGCTGAGCCATTTCGACGATGTCGGTGCAGATGTCCAGCTTAGGGCCCGGTTCACTGATCTTGCCAATGAAAACATGAATACCACCGAAGGGGACCCGATATCCATATTCAATTGATCCGGCCTCGGGGCCCCAGCTTGCATCGTCGATATAGAGCTTTCCGTGATGACTCTTGGTCATCCGGCCCACAATGTATCCCTTGAGCCCTTCAAAGCTGCCCTCTAAGAACTTGAAACCATCATGCGATAGCCCCACGGTGGGCGCCAACTGTCGTGGTTTTGTCACGGCATATGTCCTAGTGTGAGGACTTAGTCATGGAGCCATCACAATGTAGTTAGCTTAAAGGGCTTAAAGTGGGACAAAGCCTAATCCAGTTGTGATGGAATTGCAGGGTTTCGATGACCAGGGAGTGAATCCGCTTTGCCTGGCTCTCGATCTCTCCTTTTCTATCCCTAAACCGTCGCCGGGTCGTCCCTTCATATACACATGTTGACACCCGACAGTTTACAGAATCCCGGCCGGCTCATAATTGTGTCTGGCTCGGTTTCTCCCCTTTCTTATCTTACAATACAAGTTATACATCTTACGGAGGTTTACCTCTACCGGGCCCTAATCCGCCTTCGGGCCTTGGGCCTTCTTGTTAAACCTGCTTCGTAAAGCGCCTTGCCTTCATGGGCTTCAAGAAGAATGATTTACTATAAGTATAGTCCGGCCCCTCCTAGGCGGTTTATGAGCCGGAGAAAATAAAGAAGCGTTGTAGAGGGAGGCCCCCAACTAAGATTGCATGCATGCATGATCACACCAAGATCACTGCATAAGCATCTCACGAGTATTTGCATATGCATATAGATAGGATTGCATCCTGCATTCATTCTCATCTATATGAACTTTTAGGTTCCTGCCGTTAACTTGGCTTCGACAAAGGGCGAGAAGATTGCACGACACGGTGATCCCCGACAAGGCCAAACAGATAAGTGTTATCTCTTGTCCATTAGTGTTCTGTAAAGCTATAACTTTGCATGAGAAAACCTCACCCCTCCTTTGAAACTTAGGTGCTCCCATTCATGACTCAAATGTTGCTTCAGTCAGGATGGTCGTGGTTGCCTTTGGTAAAAAGGGCGAGCTGGCTGGGGGCTGCCCCTGTGTCTATTCCCCGGCAGACGTACCTTTCCGGCAGACAAAGAGGGTGTCGACAGGATATCCTGCAGGGGAAAACTCCTTTATTTACATTAAAGAGGCATTCCACCTCTGCATGGACATACACATGCACAGGTTCCCGACAAAGTTTACCTTTTTTCATTGTTATGCTGATACAAGTACAAGCATTACAGAACACAAAGTTGGACTCAAGAGGTTGCACTATTGGAAATAAAATTTGGTGATTACCTACAGATTTAAGATAAGTGCTCCGTAATGCCCTTTCTTGTCCCTCTCCTCCTAGGCACAGCCGTCGAAGATGAGGAGGGCAAAAGGAGCGCCAAAGCTGGAGTCCAGTCGGTTCCCGTCGGGCTCCAGGAAAGGTAGCCCAGTGGGAACGGGTGTGATGGCCTGGCTTATTATGGATGATAGACTACTCATATCAATAAGGAATTCCTTCTTTTCCGGGAGCCCATTCGGACAGAACTCCAAAGTTAAGCATGCTCAGCTTGGAGTAGTGTCAGAATGGGTGACCGACCGGGAAGTTGCTCTCGGGTGCGCACAAGTGAGGACAAAGTGCGCAGAAAAGACAAGTATTGATCTGTGGGGCCAGTCTACATCCCGCCAGGAGTAACGACCACTGGCGGGTTTGTCCGGGGCGTTACAAGTTGGTATGAGAGCCGACCCTCGCGGTTACACAGATGTTTGCGGATAGGTGCGCGGTCATGTTGTTCATGACGTTTGTGACCCGTCATGGCACACGACATGGTACATGTACCGGACCGGATGCACAGACGTATGTGCCAAGAGGGAACGTTCCTATGGCCCGACGAGGACGTCGGTTCCTTTGAATGGGGGTGTATGTGATGTCCTAGCTTATTAGGGATGATAGACTACTCATATCAATAAGGAATTCCTTCTTTTCCGGGAGCCCATTCGGACAGAACTCCAAAGTTAAGCATGCTCAGCTTGGAGTAGTATCAGAATGGGTGACCGACCAAGAAGTTGCTCCCGGGTGCGCACGAGTGAGGACAAAGTGCGCAGAAAAGACTAGTATTGATCTATGGGGCCAGTCTACATCCCGCCAGGAGTAACGACCACCGGCGGGTGTGTCCTGGGCGTTACAACAGGAGTGCGAGGGAACGCCCCGATGGAGAGCACATCGGAAGGTGGCCCCATCAACCACCGTCACCAGGGCCAGCAGGACTCGGCAGGGCTAACGAAGCTGCATCCCAGGAGGAAGCCTGCCAGGATCTAGTGGGAAGACTCCTAGAGGAGACGGCCGACACCATATATACCTTTGCATCCAACTCCCTGGAAAATCGCATTCCCAGGGAGGATACGCAGATGCAGATGATGGTGCTACCGCCTGATGAAGATGGTGCGGGCGACGATCAGCAGGAGACAGAGTGGCCGCTCCCCTGCCTGCTGTCATCGTCATCGCCGCCACTGTCCTCCTCGACGCTTTCGCTCGAGGAGGAGCTTTTGTCGTCAGTCGATCTCTCCACGTAGCATCGTAAGCGGCCTCCCAAGCACCCGAAGATCTTGACGGAGAGCAAGCCACTCTCCATTAATTTGAAATGGAGAACTTGCCCCTCCGAGAAGCTGTGGGCACGAGCATAGGTCTTCTAGCCATGGCGACGATACATTACACGAGGGGCGGGGAAATCGACATCGACCCACATACTTCCATTCCCATAACCCCTCATGGGTAGCCTCAGGGCGCGTAGTTGCTCGAGCTTCCCCCATGCAAAGAAAGTTGTTAGACGAAGGTGACCGTACAAGGGCTTATACAGCCTGATGATGAACTCTCAAGGTTGGTCCCCAACGTGGCCTTCCATCGAAGCAAGAGCCGCCGGTGGGGGCCCAGTCAAGGAGCTCCCCCGCCCTCGTCATCCTCGAGCACCACGGCGGCCTCGGCCTCGCCCCTCCTTCCTCCTCTCATGGCGGGCTCCACCACCTCGGGTTCCGGAGGAGGAGGGATACGTTGCCGAGTGGAAGCCCTCGTCACTGCCGCCGGGACACTACTGCGCCCTCGCCCTCTCACCATGGTTATGGAGAAGAATTGCGGAGAAGAAGGAGAGGTATGTGCAAAGGGGTAATGCCTTTGTCTCTTTTTATAGAGGGGACGAGGAAGGGGCTGGCCTCTCACGCTGAAGATGGCTGCCCCGCTCCTCCAATACAGCCTCTCTGCACCCTCGGCAGCTTTGGGAATCAAGGCCAACCCTCTACTCCATCCATGGACGTTCAAGTTTCAACCAAGGCACTCCTCCCTGTGCCCTCTGCATCCACCACGTACCACGCCCAATGCATGCGGAGCACGTGGCCGGTGCATGAGGGGTGGGGGCAAGCGGGATGGAGGTTTCCATCCCATGATCGTGGGGCGAGGTGAATTCACAAGCCACGATCAAAGTTCCCCTACGGCGTTATGTGCCACGCGCGGGGAACCCGGAAACTGGCCTGAAATCAAGGCTAATGAAGCAGCAACGGAAACCTTAAGGGGCCAACCCCTTCAGCAACCCTGCCTGTCCACTTATTTGGCCCTACCCCGATGACCCTCAGCAGCGTGTTTGGCACAAGCCCGGGGGATTGTGTCTGTGCAACAGACCCTGGGTCCATTGTCTAGTCTATGCACACACACAAGAACAGAATTGAAGCAACATGCAACTTAGAGGGATCTAGATCAAGCCAGAGGAGCAATATATTGGCAGGAGAAGGGCCTCCCTTGCTAGACAGGCAATCCCCGCAAGGGGCAAGACCACCAATAGAAGCAAGCAACCAAGGCACCTCGGCAGGGCCTGCCGGGACTAGCAGAGGAAAATCACTCCACCAACCATGCAGGCGCGACTCGTGTCATCAATCAGTGCGGTGTCAAGCCTCAAGATGATTAATTGGCAGCCACTCGCCATATGGCGGCCATTTCCTACAGAAGGAACATACAGATGACACCCGTCCTATGACATGTCAATCAAACAAGCGCGGAGCTGGCAAGATAGCCCGGCAAGCCTTGCCGAGCAACCAGTGATGTGACACTAAGTGGTGCATTTAATGCACCCTGTCAGCCTGTAGAGTTACATATGATAGCACTATTTGCTATCATATCAGTGGATAATGACCACTTTGCCATTGTGGTGACCCCTTAATCTATAAAAGGAGGCCCATGGCACCCGTAGGAGGGGTTGGAAAGTTGAGGAACCCGCACCCCATACGCACGTAGGCGCTACTGCCATATGGCGACCCCTGCCGGGCAAGTGTACTGCGTTGATTTTCCACATCCCACCATCAATCCACCAAATCAGGAGTAGGGTTTTACGCCTCACGGTGGCCCGAACCTTGGTAAATTGCTTGTGTGCTCTCTGTCGTGCTGCCACGCGCTGGTCTGCTCTTTGTGCAACGCGACATCCCCCTGCCGAACCAGCAAGGGGCCTGCTGGTCCCATAGGTGGCCATAGATATCCCGCGACACCGGAGATGTGTCTCGACCATGTTTACATAGTTCTTGAACCTGTAGGGTCCGCATGCTTAACGTTCGATGACGATTTGTATTATGAGTTATGTGTTTTGGTGACCAAAGATTATTTGGAGTCCCGGATGAGATCACGGACATGACGAGGAGTCTCGAAATGGTCGAGAGGTAAAGATTGATATATTGGACAATAGTATTCGGACACATGGTTCGGTAGTGTTTCGGGTATTTTTCGGTGTACCGAGAGGTTATCGAAACCCCTCGGGGGAAGTAATGGGCCACATGAGCCATAGGGCAGAGGCAAGGCAGCCCACAAGGGGGTGCCCCCCATGGGGAGTCCAAATTGGACAAGGGGAAGGGGCGCGGCCCCCCTTTCCTTCTCCCTCTCCTTCCCCCTATGCCCCTTCGATAGAAGGAAGGGGGCGAATAGGACTAGGTGTCCAAGTGGGTTTCCCCACTTGGCGCACACCCTAGGCCGGCCTCCTCCCCCCTCTCCTCCTTTATATACGGGGGCAGGGGCACCTCTAATACACATCAATTGTTCTTAGCCGTGTGCGGGCCCCCCTCCACCGTTTACTCCTCCGGCCATATTGTCGTAGGGCTTAGGCGAAGCCTTGTGCGTATCACATCATCATCACTATCAGCACGCCGTCGTGCTGACAAAACTCTCCCTGGACACATTGCTGGATCCAGGGTTCGAGGGACGTCATCGAGCTGAACGTGTGCTGAACTCGGAGGTGTCGTACGTTCGGTACTTGATCGGTTGAATAGAGAAGATGTTCAACTACATCAACCACATTAAACTAACACTTCCGTTTTCAGTCTACGAGGGTACGTGGACACACTCTCCCCCTCTCATTTCTATGAATCTCCTAGATAGAGCTTGTGTGATTGTAGGAATTTTTTTGAAATTGCATTCTATGTTCCCCACCAGTGGCAGCCGAGCTAGGTCTATGCGTAGATGATATGCACGAGTAGAACATAAAGAGTTGTGGGTAATCATAGTTATACTGCTTACCACCAATGTCTTATTTTGATTCGGCGGTATTGTTGGATGTAGCGGCCCGGACCAACCTTATGTGACCACATTCATGAGACTAGTTCCACCGACAGACATGCACCTTGTTTTGCAAAAAGGTGGCTGGCGAGTGTCTATTTCTCCAACTTTAGGTGAATCGAATTTGATTACGACCGGTCCTTGTTGAAGGTTAAAACAACAAACTTGACGAAACATCGTTGTGGTTTTGATGCGTAGGTAAGAACATTCTTAGTAGAAGCCCGTAGCAGCCACATAAAACTTGCAACAACAAAGTAGAGGACGTCTAACTTGTTTTTGCAGGGCATGTTGTGATGTGATATGGTCAAGACATGATGTGATATACGTTATTGTATGAGAAGATCATGTTTGTAAAAGTTATCGGCAACTGGCAGGAGCCTTATGGTTGTCGCTTTATTGTATGAAATTAAATTGCCATGTAATTGCTTTACTTTATCACTATGCGTTAGCAATAGTTGTAGAAGCAATAGTTGGCGAGATGACCACGAGACTACGATGGAGATCAAGATGTCAAGCCGGTGACGGTGGAGATCATGGCGGTGCTTTGGAGATGGAGATCAAAGGCACAAGATGATGATGGCCATATCATGTCACATATTTTGATTGCATGTGATGTTTATCTTTTATGCATCTTATTTTGCTTAGTACGGCGGTAGCATTATAAGATGATCCCTCACTAAAATTTCAAGGTATAAGTGCTCGCCCTGAGTATGCACCTTTGCGACAGTTCGCCGTGCCGAGACACCATGTGATGACCGGGTGTGATAAGCTCCACATTCATAGACAATGGGTGTAACATCCCAATTTTCAATTTGGATGTTATACATAGGTCATCATAAGCATATCATATTTTATTTGCATATTTGGTTGGGATCCTAGAAATCTTAAGCAACTCAAGGACCCAAGGAGAGAGTTGGGGATTTCGTAAATTTTCATATTTGAATTTTCTGAAATTTGAAAAGGGGTCAATTTGATTTTTATTTTTTCCTCTCCAATTACTTCGAATATTAAAAATAAAAAGAGAGAAGATAATATGACTTCTTCAAAAGAAAGGAATATTGGAGAAGAAAATTTAAAATCAAATTAAAATTTTATTTGGTTTTATTTGCTTTTTTATTTGAATTTAGAAAATATGCATTTTTAAAAATTGCATCTTTAGGCCAGAAAAATGTTCACTTTGTTCTAAATATTAGATTTAGACAGTGAAAATTGTTTCTGGTATTTTTAGAATTTTTTTCTTTTAATAGGATTTTTCTTTAGGCGAAATTTATTAAAAAAAAAGTTTCCCGCCTGACTACGCCGTAGGCCCAGCCTAGCAGGCCGGCCCGGGACAGGAGTCCCGAGTGCCGCCACCGCCATCGTCGCCGTGTCCGGCTCTGACACGAGCCGCCGGGCCCCTCCCGCAAGGAGGCTGCCCCCTCGCCCTTTATATAGCGCCGCCTCCTCACCCCACCCCGACCACAGCGTCGCCGCCGAAGCCACCGTCGATGCAAGCCGCTCGCCGCCGCTGCTGCTGCTGCACCACCGCCCGTAAGCCGCCGCCCTCCGCCGCCTCACCGCTACACCGTCACCCAGCGTGTAGCCCCGCGCCCCCACCGAAGCCACCATTTGTCGGAGCCGAGCCGGATCCCGTCATTGTCCCCGACGAATTTCTTCGGTTAACCGGTAAAAACCCAAACCGGTTTATCTTCTGCTTTTTTTAGAGTTAGGGTTTTCCTTAGGTTTTTCTGGTTGGATCTAAAGTGCGGACGTTCGTCCGTTATTAATCTGTAGTGAATGTTTTCGTTCATTAGGGTTTCATAGCGAACTTTCGTTCGTTATGGTTTTTCGTTTATTTTTACTTTCGGCCAGGGACCTATCCGTGAATTAATTTTTATCACACATCAGTCCCCGATCTTCAAACCCTCGCAACTTTTTGCTCACTGGTCCAAATCCAGTGAAACCAACGCCAAAATATTCGTCTTGTTCCCCTCTTTCTAGATAACCAACTTGAACATGGTTTTGACAAATTGAAATTTGATTGCAGGCAGATTTGTATTAGAACTTCTTTTGATCGTAGTTTGAGTTTCATAGCTCCGATTTGGTTGATTCTTTTTGCCAATCGAAGCTCTTCAGTTGAACTTTGAGTTTGGATCTTTTCATTTGAGTTTTACACATGCATATTATGCTTGCTTGCTTATGTATGCTATTGTTTGTTCACGATAGAGTTTCCGGAGTGTGAAGCGTGCTACTACGAGTCACTAGGGTTTTCATATAGTCAGCAAGGCAAGTAACACTTTGATCATATCCCTTATTACCAGTTTTTATGCATTAGTTTTAATCCTCAAACATTGCATGAGTAGGATCTGTTTAACATGTGGGTATTGGGAAGTAGTTGTTGAGGTAGTACCTATTGCCCTTTTATTCAAACCTTGGGAGTTACTACGTTACGCTTATTATACATTGCTATGTTATGCTTGTAGACGTGGTTTGGTTTGAGCGAATCATGACAGTTGTGAGTATTATTATGAACTAAGGGTTTGGTTTGGGTGGATTGGTTTGTGGGCACTAGGGAGATCCAGTGCTGTCCAAAGGAGAATCCCGGGGTATCCATGTGATTTTTCCTATGGTTTGCCATCCAGGCTCAAATGGATCATAATGTTATACATGCGGGAAACTTCCGTGTGCAGCCATAAGCCATTATGGGCTCTGGCATGGTTGAGTAAGTTGTGGGAATCCTTTCCCTGATGGGCTACTAGATGTAGGGGATTGTAGGTGTACCGGCCTATCTATTGGTTAAGGGGACCTCTTCGGAAAGACTGTGTCTCGGTCATCGATTTCTCAAACATCATGTAGTGCGAGAAATACAACAGAGGAGATCGAGTCTTGTGGGGAAAAGTGCGCAAACCTCTACAAAGTGTACAAACTAATCATGATTAGCCGTGTCCCCGGTTATGGACATTTTGAGTATCTGGTGTTTGAATTACTATGTTGATCTCATCACTTTACTTAATTAGCTTGTTGGGTTAATGATTTTAACTTCGGGATTGAGATGGGGTTACCATTCTCAATGTTTTCAACAAACTTTGTAGTTAAATAAAATCTATTCCTTTGTTGTAGGGGAAAACTAGCTTTATGCAAATGATAACCATAGAGCCTCCACCAGCCATATATGCATATAGTTATAGCTGTTACTTGTTCATTGCTCTATAGTGTTATCTTGCCAGCATATGCCATATGCTGTCCTACACAGGCTGCAGCGTATTATGTTGCAGAGTTTTAAGATGAAGAGTAAGCTGCGCTAGGTCGTTGTCATGCACTCAGCTATGTCGTTGGAGTTGATGGACTCATTTTACCTCTAAAGCTTCCGTTGTTATCTTATTTAGATGGCCTTCAGCCATATACTGTAATAAGTATTCTCTTTGAGACGTTCGATGTAATAAGTGTGTGGTTCAATTCTATTATAAATCCTTCAAGTACTGTGTGTGTCAGCACTACGGATCTAGGGATTACACTTATACACAGAGATTTGACTGTTTGAGGTCGGATCGCTACAAGATGGTATCAGAGCACAAGCTGACTATAGGATGCGACCGCTAAGGTGAGCCATAGGACACTCTTCTCTACTAATTTCTGACTCTTCTCCACTTTCTACTCTATAGATGGCAGATCCAAGGAACAAGTTTGCTCAACCGGATGAAGACACCCCTTTTGCATGACACTTGAAGGAAGAGAGATACCAGAACATTGGAATACCGAGCTTATCGGGACCTACACCGCCAGTCTACCTGAAGAAGAGCGCTGGACAATTCGAGTACATGTTCCAGGAAGGACTTCTGCACCAGTTACTGAGCCCATAGAGTTTTCCTTTGATGCACCAACCTGGAGTCTAGGAAAGAGCATGACAGCTCACATCGCCATGGGACGCATCGGTGAAGTATACCACAAGGATCTTAAAGACACCATCTACCAGATATGTGGACGCCGAGATGAACAATGGGAGATGATCTGCACTAGGAGGGACAAGTACATTGCAGCCTACATCCAGGAGTTAAACCAACACATTCGTCGTCAGGAGAACTAGATGTGTGCCAGCATGATAGACCTGAAGAAGGTGATGACCAGGAACATGGAGCTAGAAGAAGAACTCAAGTCTACACGCGATTGATATGAAAACGAGATTGCAGTACTACTAGAGAAGAATGAAGATCTGAAGAAGAAGAAGAAGAAGCTACAAATATTGATGGGAGACACTGCGCTAGGAGAGGACAACCATCCCGAAGACTACATCATCATCAACGACACCGACTCCGTCCTCGATAGTGATGATGGCTATGAAGACGAAGCTGGATAAGATATCATCGAGTCTTCTTCCGATCAAAATTTATAGTCGACCACCATATTACAAGTAGTATTCCCCCGTGTATATAGTAGTAGTCCGGGTATTTGTAATGGTAGCTAGATCGATTGTATGACCTTGTTTGAATTGAGTGGTGTGATATGAATGTGTTTGTCTCATGTGCATATGGGTAGTGATTTCTTCTTAGATCCCATTCTCTTCTAATCTCTCCCCTGTAAACCTATCAGATGCCTCTGAGACGTGACCCCGGATTTGTCTTTCCGCCGGAGCTCACCTAGTTGACCAAGCAGAAGAATGCCTTGATGCAGCTAATAGTCCAGAACCAAGGCAACAACAACAACAATAACAACCCACGGCCACCACCTCCACTGGACAAACTTAGCCCATTCTCTGAGGTTGAATCCGCTAGTGTTTTCTAGTAGCACCGAGCCGATTGTTGCTGATGACTGGCTCCACAGGATTGGAAGGGAGCTGACCACCACAGGTTGAACCAGTTTCAGCAAGCTTTCCGCACATAAATTGGATGGAACCGCAGCCTCATGGTGGGATAATTACATAGCCACTTTTCCCATAGCCAATGTCACATGGGATCAGTTTCAGCAAGCTTTCCGCACAGCCCATGTCTCCGAGCAAGAAATATGAAGAAGCGTGTGTTTCGCAACTTACGCCAGGGAAATCATAATGTGGGGCAGTACGTGGATGAGTTTAGCAAGTTAGCTCGCTATGCCCCAGATGATGTGGCCACAGATGTCGCGCAACAGGAGAAGTTTATGGAAGGGCGGAATGACGAGATGAGTATGTAGTTGATGGTGGCAACATTTACTAACTACCAGGAGTTGGTAGACAGGGCCCGTATGATTGAAAGCAAACAGCAACAGATAGAGAGCCGTAAACGGAAGTATGGACAAGGGAAGTACAATTCTGGAGCTCAGTAGAAGCCTCGATTTACCCCTAACTCCGGAGGTTTGTAGCAACCTGACTCGAATGGATCAAGTCTACTGTGCTCCGGTGTCATCCCTGGATCAGTAATGCTGACACCACACAGTACTTCGAAGGATTTATAGCAGAGTAGCAATCACACACTTATTACATCGATGTCTCAAAGAGAACTTATTACAATAAATATGGCTTAAGGCCATCTAAGATCGATAACAGCAGAAGACTTGGAAGATAAATGGGTCCATCAACTCCAACGGCATCACTGAGTATAGAACCACGACCTAAAAGCACCTTAATCGTCGTCTGAAAAGTCTGCAACATTAACGTTGCAGCCCGAAAACGGGTCAGCACATGGAATATGCTGGCAAGGTAACACATAGAGAGTAATGGAATGAAACAACTATACTATATGCATATTTGGCTGGTGGAAAGCTTTATGGTTTCTGTTTTGCGTAAAGCCAGTTTTTCCCTACTGCAAAGGAATAAATTTATTTAACTATCATGGTGGTTGTTAAACATCTAGAATGGTTGACAGCATTCCGATCCCAATTAAGTGAACAATTAAAACCCAACAATATTAATTAGAAGTAACATGATTAGTTTCACATGATATTCAAGTACTAGATACTCAAGATGTCCATAACCGGGGACACGGCTAATCATGATTAGTTTATTACACTCTGCAGAGGTTTGCGCACTTTTCCCCACAAGACTCGATCGCCTCCATTGGATTTCTCGCACTACTGGTGTTTGAGAAACGGATGACCGAGACACAGTCTTTCAGAAGCGCTAGCACCTTACGATGGATAGACTGGTACACCTACTTTCCCCTACATCTGCTAGTCTACCCTATAAGAGTTCGCACGACTTAGTCAACTATGCCAGAGCCCATATTGGCTTGTGGCTGCACACGTAAGTTTCTAGCATGAAAGATCTTATGATCCCCTGATTCCGATAAACGAGCGAGAAGATAGACTAGAACGAAGATCGGATCTGAGATCGCGATCGCGGAATAAATCCGACGAAACGAAAAAAAGAACGGTTAAACGAACAGACGTTCCTTAACAGAGAATAATCCGGTGATCATGTTCGTTAAGACGAACGGTCCGGCAAACAGTCTCTAGGCAACTAAACCGGAAAAGAAAACGAATCCGATCTAGGGTTTCGGAAAGAAAACCGAAACAAAGAATCGAAAGAAAACGAATCGGAAGAAAAGAAAAGAACCGGAACGGTTTATCAGAAAAACCGAACCGAGGGGATAAAGAAGAGACGCGGCGCGGGGCTACCTCCGGCGAGGTTCCGGCGAGCGGGGCTCCGGCGACCGGCGGCGACGTACGGCGGCGGCGGCGCGGCGTAGGGCCGCGACGTTAGCAAGGGGCGGCGGTGGCGCGGGCAAAGGGCGGCGGCTGCGCGGCACTAGGGCGGCGGCGGCGGTGAGCAAGGGCGGCGGCGGCGCGGCTATGGAGGCGCGGCACTAGGGCGGCTTGGGCGCGGGGTGAGGGGCTTGGGTTGGTGTGGGGTTTAGAGGGGGGGTGTGGTGGTATTTATATAGGTGAGGGGAGAGGAAACTTGGGGGAGGGGGCAAGAAAAAGAGGAGGAGAGGGAGTAGGACTAGAGTCCTACTAGGCCTCTACTAGGGCGGCGGTGGCTTCCTGTGCAGGCGCACACGCATGGAGAGGAGCCGGCCTGGCCAGCGGCTTGGGCCTTGGCCCAGGTGCGCTGCGGGATTTAAAAAAAAACGGTTACGCGCGCAGAAAAACACAGAAAAGGAAATCTAAACGAACTCCGAAATTTCTAAAGTAAATCTTCCCCGACTCCTAAAAATGAGTCAAACAAAATGAACTTTTCTCCAGGCCTAAAATGCAAATTTTTGAAAACACGCATTTTTCCCTAACCAAATAAAAAGGCAAATAAACTCCGACAAATCCAATGATCCTCTTTTCAAAATTTGAGAAGAACTCAAATATGAAAATGACGAAATCTCCAACTCTCTCCGAGGGTCCTTGAGTTGCGTGAAATTTCTAGGATCGACCAAAATGCGAGAAAATATGATATGCATGATGATCTAGTGTATAACATTCCAAATTGAAAATTTGGGATGTTACAAACCTACCCCCCTTAAGATGAATCTCGCCCTCGAGATTCGGGTTGGCTAGAAAATAGGTGAGGGTGGTCCTTGATCAAATCTTCTTCTCTCTCCCAGGTGGCTTCATCCTCTGAGTGGTGGTTCCACTGAACTTTGCAAAACTTGATAACCTTGCTACGGGTAACTCTGCTGGCAAAATCGAGAATCTTGACTGGTTTCTCTTCATACGTTAAGTCGTCCTTCAACTGAATTGCTTCCAATGGCACTGTATCTCTTAGCGGTACCTCCGCCATCTCGGCGTGACATTTCTTCAGCTGAGAAACATGGAATACGTCATGAACTCCTGACAGTCCCTCTGGTAATTCCAACTTATAAGAGACTTCTCCCATACGTTGCAAGATCTTATATGGTCCAACGAAACGCGGTGCTAATTTTCCCTTAACTCCAAAGCGCTTAACTCCTCGTAGTGGGGATACTCGGAGGTACACTCTATCTCCGGTTTCGTAAACTATCTCCTTGCGTTTAGAATCTGCATAGCTCTTCTGCCTGGACTGGGCTACCTTGAGCCTATCGCGAATCAACTTCACCTTCTGTTCAGACTCCTTAATCAAATCTGGTCCAAAGAACTGACGATCTCCAACTTCGTCCCATGACAACGGTGTCCTGCACCTCCTTCTGTATAAAGCTTCGAAAGGTGCCATCTTCAGACTGGTTTGGTAACTGTTGTTATAAGAAAACTCCGCATATGGCAAGTTATCGTCCCAACTAGATGCATAATCTAGTGCACAAGCTCTCAGCATATCTTCCAAAATCTGATTGACTCTCTCGGTCTGTCCATCTGTCTGCGGGTGAAAAGCGATGCTGAACTCTAGCCTGGTTCCCAAAGTTTCATGCAACTGATTCCAAAACATTGAGGTAAATTGGGTTCCTCTGTCTGATACAATACTCCTTGGAACTCCATGCAAACAAATGATCCTTGTCATGTATATCTTTGCCAACTTAGCACTGGTGTAAGTGGTCTTAACTGGAATGAAATGTGCTACCTTCGTCAAACGATCAACTACTACCCATATCGAGTCATATCCTGCCTTCGTCTTGGGTAGTCCTGTGATAAAATCCATGTCTATCTTATCCCACTTCCATTCGGGTATCGGCAATGGTTGCAACAATCCGGCTGGCTTCTGATGTTCTGCCTTCACTCTATGACACACATCACAAACTGCTACATATGCTGCAATATCCTTCTTCATTCCGGTCCACCAGAATGTCTCCTTGAATCCAAATACATCTGGGTATTTCCTGGGTGAATCGAATATGGTGAATCATGTGCCTCTTGTAGAATCAACTTCCTGATCTCCGGGTCATTGGGCACATAAACACGGTCCTCAAACCATAGGGTATCGTGCTCATCCTCACGAAATCCCTTCGCTTTTCCTTTGCTTAGTTTCTCCTTTATAGAAGCAATCTCCTTGTCAGATTTCTGAGCCTCTCTGATTTTATCCATTAATGTTGACTGAATCTCCAATGCTACTACATAGCCTTTCGGAACTATCTCTAAACTTAGTTCACGAAGGTTTTCTGCTAACTCCTTGGATATTTCTCCCGTCATTAACGTATTTACATGGCTCTTACGGCTCAATGCGTCTGCTACTACATTAGCTTTTTCGGGATGGTAATGCAATCTCATGTCATAATCCTTGATGAGCTCCAACCATCTCCTTTGTCTGAGATTCAACTCCTTCTGCGTGAAAATGTACTCCAAACTCTTGTGATCTGTGTACACCTCACAATGATTTCCAATGAGGAAATGTCTCCATGTCTTCAATGCATGCACTACGGCTGCTAACTCCAAATCATGCGTAGCATAATTCAATTCATGAGGTTTCAGTTATCGTGAAGCATACAAAACAACTCTCCCTTCCTGCATAAGCACTGCTCCAAGTCCTCGACGTGAAGCGTCGCAATACACCTCATAATCCTTGGTCTGATCTGGCAAAATCAACACTGGTGAGGTAACCAAACGTTTCTTCAACTCCTGGAAACTAGCCTCACACTCCTCAGTCCATTTGAACTTAGTATCCTTCTTTAATAACTCCGTCATAGGCTTTGCAATCTTTGAAAAGTTCTCAATGAATCTCCGGTAGTATCCTACGAGTCCAAGAAAACTCCGGATCTCTCCAACTGTCGTTGGTGCCTCCCATTCGGTTACGGTCTCAACCTTTGTGGGGTCAACTGCTATCCCTTCTCCGGATATAACGTGTACAAGAAATCCTACTTCCTTCAACCAAAACTCACATTTGCTAAATTTGGCATATAACTGATGTTCCCTTAGTTTCTCCAAAACCAAACGCAAATGTTCCTTATGCTCTTCTTCATTCTTTGAATAAACCAGGATATCATCAATGAACACTACAACGAACTTATCCAAAAACCCCATAAACACTTTGTTCATCGGGTTCATAAAATAGGCAGGCGCGTTAGTCAATCCAAATGACATAATGGTATACTCATACAGTCCATATCTTGTGGTGAATGCTGTCTTCGGAATATCCTGTTCTCGGATCTTCAACTGGTGGTACCCTGATCGCAAATCGATCTTGGAAAACACTTTAGCTCCTTGCAAACGATCAAACATATCATTTATCATTGGCAGTGGGTACTTGTTCTTGATGGTTACTTCATTCAATCCTCGGTAATCAACAACCATCCGTAATGATCCATCCTTCTTCTGCACTAGAAGTACGGGTGATCCCCAAGGCGAAGAACTTGGGCGAATGTAACCTTTCTCCAATAACTCCTTAATCTGATTCTTAATTTCTATCAAATCCTTTGCTGGCATCCGGTATGGTCTCTTTGATATTGGGCCTGTACCTGGCAATAACTCAATCAAAAACTCAATGTCTCTATCTGGTGGCATGCCTGGCAACTCTTCTGGAAATACATCCGGAAAATCCTTTACCACTGGCACTTCCTCCTGCACAACTCCTGTTAGGCAATTTACCTGTGTCCTATTTGGCACATGCCGGGATACATACTTGATCCTTCTTCCTTCTGGCGTTGTAAGCAAAATTGTCTTACTAGCACAATCGATGTTTCCTCCATACATCGACAGCCAATCCATACCGAGAATTACATCCAGTCCCTAGGACTCCAAAATAATTAAGTCTGTTGGGAAAACATGCTTTCCTATGCTTAATGGCACTTGAAAACATCCTTGACTGGCCATGTACTCTGCTCCTGGCGAACTTACTAGCATAGGGGTTTTAAGAATCCTAGTGGACAGGCTATATTTTTCCACAAATCCCCTTGATATGTATGAATGTGATGCACCAGTATCGAAAAGAACGAGTGCGGTAAATGACTTAACCAAAAACTTACCGATTACTGCATCAGGCTGATCTTCAATCTCCTCCATGTTAACGTGGTTCACCTGTCCCCTATTGAAAGGGTTCGGCTTCTTCCCTGAGCTTCCATTGCCATTTCCATTCTGGCCTTCAGGACATTCATTGGCATAATGTCCGGTCTTGGAACACTTGAAACAGGTGACTTGACTCAGATCTGTCTTGGCTAGGGTTGATGGGGTGGTATGGTTCTGGCCGTTGCTTCCTCCATTCCCATTACCATTCTTGTGGCCATTGTGGTTGTGCGAACTACCTCCTCCATGGGTATGCTGAAACTGAAATCTCGATTTAGGGGTAAAACAGGGCTTCTGCTGGGCTCCAGAGTTATACTTCCCCTGTCCATACTTCCTCTTGCGGTTCTCAATCTGCTGTTGCTTCCCTTCAATCATGATGGCACGATCTACCAACTCCTGGTAGTTGTTGAAACTTGCTACCATCAACTGCATGCTTAACTCATCATTCAGTCCTTCCAGGAACTTCTCCTGCTTGGTTGCATCTGTAGCAACGTCATCTCGGGCATAACGTGCTAACTTGCTGAAATCATCAACGTACTGGCCAACTGTCCTTCCTCCTTGGCGTAAATTGCGAAACTCACGCTTCTTCATGGCCATGGCTCCTGCTGAAACATGTGCAGTGCGGAAAGCTTGCTGGAACTGATCCCATGTGACAGTGTCAACTGGGAAGGTGGCTGTGAAATTCTCCCACCATGCTGCCGCGGGTCCTTCTAACTGATGTGCGGCAAACTTCACTTTCTCACCATCTGTGCATCCTGCAGTGGTCAACTCCCTTCCTATCTTGCGGAGCCAATCGTCTGCTACTATCGGCTCGATGCTACTAGAAAACACCGGCGGATTCAGCCTAAGGAAACGTGCTAATTGGTCAACAGGTGGCGGTGGTGGTGGTGGGTTGTTGTTGTTCTGCTGATTCTAAACTAACATCTGCATCAATTGATTTTGCTGTTGGATCAACTGAGTGAGCTCCGGTGGAAATCCATTGTCACGTCTCGGAGGCATCTGAGGGTTTAGAAAAGATGAGAAATAAGAATAGAGTGAGGTCTAAAGAGAAAACACTACCCCAATGCACATGAGCAAATTCACACAAAATCACTTCATTCAATTCAAACAAGGGCTTACAATCGATCTAGCAATCGCAAAAGTGCTCGAACTATAGTGTTTACATGGGGGAAATACTACTAATATTTGGTGGTCATCTAGAAATTTGAACCGGTGGAAGACTCCATGATGTACGCTCCAGCTTCGTCTTCAAAGTCGGGTTCATTTGGATCCGAATCGGTGTCGTCGATGATGTAATTGTCCAGACATGCGACGTACATGTCTTCCTTCCTGGATGCTAACTCCCTCTTGAGTTCTTCAATCTCTTGCTTAAGATCGCAGTTGTGTCTTGCTAGAGCTACGATCTCGTCCATGTAGTCCTTGCTTGAATCACCTGATTCCGATAAATGAGCGAGAAGATAGACTAGAACGAAGATCGGATCTGAGATCGCAATCACGGAATAAATCCGACGAAAAGAAAAAAAAACGGTTAAACGAACGGACGTTCGTTAACCGAGAATAATCTAGTGATCACGTTCATTAAGACGAACGGTCCGACGAACGGTCTCTAGGCAACTAAACCGGGAAAGAAAACGAATCCGATCTAGGGTTTCAGAAAGAAAAACGAAACAAAGAATCGAAAGAAAACGAACGGAAGAAAAGAAAAGAACTGGAACGGTTTATAAGAAAAACCGAACCAAGCGGATAAAGAAGAGACGCGGCGCGGGGCTACCTCCGGCGAGGTTCCAACGAGCGGGGCTCCGGTGAACGGCGGCGATGTAGGGCGGCGGCGGCGGCGCGGGCAAAGGGCGGCGGCGGCGCGGCTATGGAGGCGCGACACTAGGGCAGCTTGGGCGCGGGGTGAGGGGCTTGGGTTGGTGTGGGGTTTGGAGGGGGGGTGTGGGGGTATTTATATAGGTGAGGGGAGAGGAAACTTGGGGGAGGGGGCAAGAAAAAGAGGAGGAGAGGGAGTAGGACTAGAGTCCTACTAGGACTCTACTAGGGCGGCGGCGGCTTCCTGCGCAGGCGCGCGCGCGTGGAGAGGAGCCGGCCTGGCCGGCGGCTTGGGCCTTGGCCCAGGCGCGCTGTGGGATTTTTTTTTTAAAAAATGGTTACGCGCGCAGAAAAACACAGAAAAGGAAATCTAAACGAACTCCAAAATTTCTAAAGTAAATCTTCCCCGACTCCTAAAAATGAGTCAAACAAAATGAACTTTTCTCCGGGCCTAAAATGCAAATTTTTGAAAACGCGCATTTTTCCCTAACCAAATAAAAAGGCAAATAAACTCCGACAAATCCAATGATCCTCTTTTCAAAATTTGAGAAGAACTCAAATATGAAAATGACGAAATCTCCAACTCTCTCCGAGGGTCCTTGAGTTGCGTGAAATTTCTAGGGTCGACCAAAATGCGAGAAAATATGATATGCATGATGATCTAGTGTAAAACATTCCAAATTGAATATTTGGGATGTTACAAGGTTACACCCATAACCATGGAGGCCATACTCACAATGGAGGAAGATCACATAACCATGGTGGGCCTAAGAATGGAAATGGGAATGGAGGAAGCAGCAGCCAGAACCATTCCAATCCAGCAACACCCGCTAAGAAAGACCTGAGTCATGGCACTTGTTACAAGTGCGGGAAGACTGGACACTACGCCAATGATTTCTGAGAGTTGAAGAACGACAGTGGAAATGGAAACTCTGGGAAGAAGCCCAACCCTTTCACCAGAGGACAAGTGAACCACGTTAACGTGGAGGAGGCTGAAGAACAGCCAGATGCAGTTATAGGTAAGTTTTTGATTAATTCATTTACCGCAATAGTTCTTTTTTATACTGGTGCATCGCATTCATACATATAAAGGGGATATGAGGATAAGTATAAGTTTCCCACCAAAGTTCTTAAGACATCTATGTTAGTAAGCTCACATGGAGAGCAGTATATGGCAAGCAGTGGATGTTTTCAGATGCCATTGACCATAGGTGGGCATGTTTTCCCCTCAGACCTGATACTTTTGGAGTCACAAGGATTGGATGTGATATTAGGCATGGATTTGCTATCCATGTATGGAGGGAATATCGATTGTGCTAGTAAGTCAATTTTACTCACCACCCCGGAGGGAAAAAGGATCAAGTATGTGTCTAGGCATGCGCCAAGGAGGAGCAAGTAAATTCTCTCTTGGGAGTTGTTCAGGAAGAAGTGCCTGTTGTGAAGGACTACCCAGCATGACGCCAGATCGAGACATAGAGTTTTTGATAGAGTTGTTGCCAGGAACCGGACCAATATCGAAGAGACCGTACCGGATGTCCGCAAATAATCTAGAGGAAATTAAGAAGTAGATTAAGGAGTTATTGGAGAAAGGATATATCCAACCAAGTTCATCACCGTGGGGAACCCCAGTGCTCTTAGTTGAGAAGAAGGATGGATCTTTGAGAATGGTTGGTGATTATCGAGCGTTGAATGAAGTGATGATCAAGAACAAGTACCCACTACCAATGATCAATGATCTATTTGACAAGTTGCAAGGAGCTAAAGTATTCTCGAAGATCGATCTTCGATCAGGATACCACCAGTTGAAGATTCGAGAACAAGACATACCTAAGAAAGCTTTTCCCACAAGGTATGGGCTGTATGAGTACACTGTCATGTCGTTGGGATTGACTAATGCCCCTGCCTATTTTATGAGTATGATGAACAAGGTGTTCATGGAGTTTTTGGATAAGTTTATTGTGGTGTTCATTGATGATATTTTCATGTACTCGGAGAATGAAGAGGAACACAAGGAACACTTGCGCCTAGTTCTCGAGAAGCTTAGGGAACACCAGTTGTATGCCAAGTTTAGCAAGTGTGAGTTTTGGTTGAAGGAAGTTGGATTTCTTGGACATGTTATATCAGGAGAAGGTATAGCCGTAGACCCTACCAAGATTCAGTCTGTCACTGAGTGTTTGGCACCCACATCAGTTGGAGAGATCTGAAGTTTTCTGGGACTCGCAGGATATTCTCGGAGATTCATTGAGAATTTTTCCAAGATTGCAAAACCCATGACAGAGTTGCTGAAGAAGGACACCAAGTTCAAATGGACCGAGGATTGTGAGGCCAGTTTTTTGGAGTTGAAGAAATGTTTGGTTACAGCCCCGGTACCGATTCTTCCGGATATACGCAAAGATTTCCAAGTGTATCGCGACGCTTCTCGCTTGGGACTTGGAGGTATACTTATGCAAGATGGAAGAGTTGTTTCATATACCTCACGACAGCTTCGACCCCATGAGTTGAATTATGCCACCCATGATTTGGTGTTAGCAGCCGTAGTGCATGCGCTCAAGACCTGGAGACATTTTCTGATTGGAAACCATTGTGATGTGTACACGGATCACAAGAGTTTGAAGTACATTTTCACGTAGATGGAGTTGAATCTCAGGTAAGGAGATCGTTGGAGCTCATAAAGGATTGTGATATGAAATTGCATTGTCATCCAGGAAAGGCCAATGTCGTAGCAGACACTTTGAGCCGCAAAAGTTATGCAAATACCCTTGTAAGCAGAGGATTACCGTAGGAGTTAGTAGACCAACTCAAGGAACTTCGTTTGGAGATAATCCCAAGAGGTTTTGTTGCAGAAATGGAGGTTCAGTCTAGTTTATTCGGAAAGATTCGAGAAGCTCAAAAGGATAATAAGGAAACTGCAGAGATAAAGGAGAAGATGAGCAAAGGAAAAGCCAAAGGTTTTCGTGCGCATGAGCACGAGACTTTCTGGTTTGAGGATCGTGTATATGTGACCGATAATGCGGATATTAGGAAGTTAATACTTCAGGAAGCTCATGACTCGCCATACTCGATTCACCTCGGAAACACCAAGATGTATTTGGATTTGAAGGAACGTTTTTTGTGGACAGGTATGAAGAAGGATATTGCCGATTATGTAGCAGTGTGTGATGTATGTCGGAGAGTGAAGGCAGAACATCAGAAGCCAGTAGGATTATTATAGCCTATGTTGATACCCGATTGAAAGTGGGATAAACTTGGCATGGATTTCATCGCTGGATTATCCAGGACCAGATCAGGATATGACTCAATCTGGGTAGTAGTTGATCGCTTGACCAAAGTGGCTCACTTTATCCCCGTGAAAACCACATATACAAGCGCGAAGTTGGCCAAGATATATATGAACAGGATCGTATGTCTGCATGGAGTCCCGAGGAACATCGTATCAGATAGAGGGACACAGTTTACATCGAAGTTTTGGAGTCAGCTACAACAAACTTTGGGTACTAGGCTAGAGTTCAGTACAACCTTTCATCCACAGACCGATGGACAGAGAGAGAGAGAGTCAATCAAATTCTAGAGGACATGTTGAGAGCTTGTGCGCTAGATTATGGATCTAGTTGAGATGATAATTTGCCCTACGTAGAGTTCTCCTACAACAACAGTTATCAAGCTAGTTTGAAGATGGCCCCTTTTGAAGCTCTATATGGAAGGAGATGCAGGACACCGTTGATGTGGGATGAAGTTGGAGACCGTCAGTTGTTTGGACCGGATTTGATAAAAGAGTCCGAAGAGAAGGTTAATTTGATCCGGGATAGACTAAAGGTAGCTCAGTCCGGGCAAAAGAGTTATGCCGAAACTAAACGAAATCGGAGATAGAGCATATCTTTGTGTGTCACCACTCCGAGGAGTTAAACGCTTTGGAGTTAAGGGAAAGTTAGCCCTGAGATTTGTAGGACCATACCGAGTTCTGGAACGTATGGGAGAAGTTTCCTACAAGTTGGAGTTACCCGAAGGATTGAAGGATTGTTACCCAGCTGAAGAAATGCCATGCAGAGATGGCTGATATACCTCTGGGAGATACAATGCCCCTGTAAGCAATTCAGTTGGACAGTGACCTAACCTACGAGGAGAAACCCGTCAAAATTCTCAGGTTTGCCAACCGAGTTACACGCATCAAGGTTATCAAGTTTTGCAAAGTTCAGTGGAGCCACCATACCGAGGATGAAGCCACCTACAAAGAGAATAAGACCTACAGAAAGACCACCCACACCTATTTTATAGCCAACCCGAATCTCGAGGGCGAGACTCATCCTA
Source organism: Triticum monococcum (assembly GCA_034509565.1). Taxonomy (NCBI): domain Eukaryota; kingdom Viridiplantae; phylum Streptophyta; class Magnoliopsida; order Poales; family Poaceae; genus Triticum; species Triticum monococcum. The sequence goes on along the minus strand of CM067844.1, from coordinate 305,911,204 downwards.
AGGGGATAGGTTTGTGACATCCAAATTTTAAGTTTGGATGTTATACATAGGTCATCATATGCATATCATATTTTATTTGCATATTTGGTTGGGATCCTAGAAATCTTAAGCACCTCAAGGACCCAAGGAGAGAGTTGGGGATTTCGTAAATTTTCATATTTGAATTTTCTCAAATTCGAAAAGGGGATCAATTTGATTTTTATTTTTTCCTCTCCAACTATTTTCAATATTAAAAATAAAAAGAGAGAAGATAATACGACCTCTTTGAAAGACAGGAATATTTGAGAATAAAATTTAAAATCAAATTAAAATTTTATATGGTTTTATTTGCTATTATATTTGAATTTATAATTATATGCATTTTTGAAAATTGCATTCTTAGGCCAGAAAAATGTTCACTTTGTTCTAAATATTAGGTTTAGACGGTGAAAATTGTTTCTGGAATTTTTAAAAAATTGCTTATATTTTAATAGCATTTTTCTTCGGGCAAAATTTATTAAAAAAAAGTTTCCCGCCTGACTGGGCCGTAGGCCCAGCCAAGCAGGCCGGCTGTAACATCCCAAAATTCTAAATTTTGGAATGTTATAATAAATAGATAGATTAGATTGATTGACTTAAAGTGAGTGAATTCGAAAAACTTTTTGAAAGTTAAATGAGAGGGAATAAAAGGACTTTCCCAAACTTTCATTTTGCATTTTGATCTCGGTGAATTCAAATTCTTTTCAAATACAAAACCCTTGAGAGAAGATGACATTACTTCTTCCATTTAAATAAATGAAAAGGGTTTTGAAAAGATTTGAAATTCATTTGAAAAATATTTCCAATTCTGAAACTTTATGCAACTCAATGATTTTCACGAGAGGAGATAAAATGACTTCTTCAAATTATATGAAATATGAGTTGGGAGTTTCAAAGAATTAAATTCAAAGTTATTTTGAATTTATTTTCAATTTGGAGTTATTTGAGTTTTATTCAAATTATTTTTCTTCAAAAATAAAATATATTGAAAATAGGGTAACATGATTCCCTACATTAGAAAATTGGAGAAAAATTAATTTGAAATCATTTTGGTTTTTTAAATGATTTTTATTGGATTTTAATAGAGCAGTAGCACTCTTTGAATTATTTGAATTATTCTGGATTTTATTTGGCATTATAAAAATGTTCATGTCATAGATAATCTTTTTCTGAAATTTTTTATATATTATATGCATATATATTATTTTTTATTTTTGCCGTTATTATTTTATTTGTCGGGAAAAATGTTTTTTTAAAAGAAATTGTTAAAAAACAAAAATCCCGCCAACTGGGCCGACCCAGCCAGCCGGGCCAGGCCAGTCGCAGCCCAACAACTCCCCGCGCCCGAACCGGCTACGCCTCGCTCGCCCGCTCGCTCCGTCGCGCGGACGCCGCTTCGCGAGCCGCCGACAGGTGGACCCCACCTGTCAGCTTCTTCTTCCCCAAGCCGAGCCGGAGTCCAACTCCAGCACGCGTCGCCGGCCGCCGCCGTGTCCGACTCGACCTCCACCCCGCGCCGCCTTGCCCCTCGCCCAAGCCACCGCCTCGCCCCTTCTTTAAATATCGTGGCCCCGGCCTCGTTTTCCCCTCAAGCCGCAGCCGTCGACGCCCCGCAGCTCCTCACCAGAGTTGCAAACTCTGACGAGATCCGCTGCCGTCGCCCGCTCCGCCCCGTCAGCCTCGACCGCAGCTGACCCCGCCGACGACTCCGCCGCTCCGCTCCGCCCCTCCCCAACCGCTCCGCCGTCACCCCTGACCACCAGAGCCGCCGCCCGCTCGAAGCCACCGTCACTGCCGCCATCTTCTCCGGCGACGCCGACGCCCACCGCCGCCGTAAGCCCGGCTCCTCCCTCGTCCGTTAGATCTAGGGTCAACGGATAGGATTAGATCACGTTGTTTTTTTCTCTCCACCCATTTTCTTTAAGTAGTGAACATTCATTGTTTAGTGTTTGCAGCGAACGGTTTTTGTCTTATAAGCTTCTAGAGCGAACGTTCGTTAGATAGATTTTTCTTTTTCTGTTTAATTTTAGCCAGGGACCTGTTTGTGAATAAATTATTTGCAGAATAGCCCCTGATCTTCAAAACACCGTAACTTTTTGCTCGTAAGTCCAAATTCAACGAAACCAACGCCCACGTGTTCGTTGTGATCTCCTCTATCCAGTAATCCAACTCAAACATGTTTTTGAAAAGTTTAAAATTTGAATTAGATCAGATTTGAATTCAAACTTCATTTGATCATAACTTGAGTTTCGTAGCTCCGTTTGAGTTGATTCTTTTTGCAAATCGAAGCGCTTGACCTAAACTTTCTGATAAGGCCAAATTCAAATAATTTTGGTACTGTTAGAAATTGTTTTATGTTGCAAGAGTTATTTGCTTGGTTTTGATGTTTTCCGAATTTTCTTCTTCGATCTTTCTAATCTTTTGAGTGATTGGTTATGTGTGGTTGCTATTGATTGCTTACGCTAGATTGACCGGAGTGTGACGAGTAGAGCTATCAAGAGTTTTGAGTGCGAATCATCTTCATCGACATTGCAGGCAAGTTCACACTTTGATCGTATCCCTTTAACACACAGTTTTATGCATTAGTTTCAACCCTCAAACATTGCATGGTTAGGAATTGATAACATGTGGGTATTGGGAAGTAGTTGATGAGGTAGGAACCTATTACCTGTTATATTCAAACCCTTGGGAGTTACTATTACGTTATGCTTATATTGCCATGCTATGCTCGTAGACGTGGATTGGGTTTGAGAGTATCATGACAGATGTCAGAGATTATTGTTAACTAAGGTTTAACATAAGGTGGCTACTTTAATACACATCTGGGTGGATTGGTTGGGGCACCCTAGGGAAATACCAGTGGACTTGCCCGGACACCTGGGATATACCATTGTTGTCCTATGAGATCCCGGGGTTACTGTGTGATCCTCCTATGGTTCGCCACCCAGGCTCAAAGGGATCATAAAATTATTCATGCTAGAAACTTCCGTGTGCAGCCACAAGCTATTATGGGCTCTAGCATAGTTGATTAAGTCATGTGAACTCTTATAGTGGTAGACTAGCAGATGTAGGGGTTGTAGGTGGTACGGTCTACCCATCGTAAGGTGCAAACGCTTCTGGAAGACTATGTCTCGGTCATCCGTTTCTCAAACACCATGTAGTGCGAGAAATCCAACGGACGAGATCGAGTCTTGTGCGGAAAAGTGCGCAAACCTCTGCAGAGTGTACAAACTAATCATGATTAGCCGTGTCGCCGGTTATGGACGTCTTGAGTATCTAGTACTTGGATTATCATGTGAATATCATCATGTTACTTTAAATTAATTTTGTTGGGTTTAATGATGTTACTTAATTGGGATTGAGAATGCTATCAACCATTCTCAATGTTCAACAACCACCATGATAGTTAAATTAAAATGTATTCCTTTGCAGTAGGGAAAAATTGGCTTTATGCAAAACTATAACGATAGAGCTTTTCCACCAGCCAAATATGCATGTAGTGATAGCTTTTATTCATCATTCTCTATGGTGTGAATTTGCCAGTACATTCAATGTATTGACCCTCTGTGGCTGCAACGTCTTGTGTTGCAGGATTATCTTACGACGAGTAAGTGATATGTTAGGGTTATGATTTCTACACTCAACTTTGCCGTTGGTGTTGATGGGAATCCACAACCTTGTTACTTCCGCTATTTGGATTGAGGTAATAGTATTTACGTTACTTTTACATGTGATTTACCTCTGTTATAAATCCTCGAGTATTGTGTGTGTCAGCATACCAATCCAGGGATGACACTTAAGCACAAAGACTTGACCCATTCGGGTCGGGTCGCTACAAGATGGTATCAGAGCACATGTTGACTATAGGACGTGACCCTAGAAACTGGAAAGCCCATAGCAAAGAGTTTTCTCTACAACTTTCCCTTTCAAGAAGATCTTTTACATCTCTACTCTTCTGAGCTTATTCAAAAGATCCCTTTAGTGAGACCATACCCCTTTCCCCTTTTGACCACACAAAGATTCGACTGATGAGACCACTCCAAGAAGTACAAGATATCGGACAACTAAGACCACTTCAGAATGAAGAGTATTTTCCGTGCATCTGAATAATGGAAACTACAACGGTTGAAGACCGAAGACAAGTAGAATTTGAAGGCCCTGTAGAATTTTCCAGATTTGTATGACCTAGGAAGGCAGCCCTTATGGAACTTGACAGACTAAGGAAGTTGTCAATACCCGAGATCAAGGTGTATCGGAGAAAGACTGAAACAAGGAGCATGAGAACTCGAATTTTTGTCAAAGAAAACCCTAAGGCAGGAGATATCAACTATGGAATGATAGCTCATGGGGAGTGACAAGAGCAGAAACACGGTTATCCGTGATGTCATCGCCCGCTGATGCTATTGTCATCGTGCTGAGTTAAGGATGCATTTCTTTAGAATGGATTTGATGGAAGAAGGTTGATGGAGCACCTATTAGTAAGATGAAGTTTTAACCTTAGCCGGTCTATCACCAGGATCTGGAGTAGTAAATAAAGAAGTTTAAAGCTCCATGAAGCCGTATTAGACAAGGAAGCATTTCGTGAAGAAATCAGGAAACAAAAGCTGAAAGTAGCCAAGCTGGAGGAGCAAAACCTCGAGATACCGGAGATTTGTCAGGAACTGAAGGACAGTAGGACCATGGTTCATGCAAAGGATGTTGAAACCAAAAGTTTGGAAAGCAACTTCAGAATATTAAAGGACGTCACGAGAGACTTCGCGTCAACAGAGTTGATCTGGCAAAAGAATTTGAGAAAGACAAGCATGATCGGAAGAAGCCATTGGAGGCATGAACAAGACTTGAAGAGTTTGATGACGTTGAAGATTTATTGACCCTTAGAAGACCAAACCCCTGTTTTATACCTACGTTAGATGCGACGATTGTGATCTGTCATTTGTTTGATGTTTTTCCGACAGCCACAATAAAATCTGTCTTTTCAAAACTTTTGTTTGTATTGTGTGTATCCCTCTCCATCTCTCTTATCTTACCCAAACCCACATGGACCCAATAGAGGATGAATGGAGATGAGCTTGTATTTTCTGGACCGATGAGTCTATTGGAGACAGACCGATGGATTCAGAACATGGAGGATCACATGAAGAGTAACCCTATAGCTGGAAATGATATGACCCAGCATGCTCTTCAGTGCTTTGAAAGAGGTGCTGCTACTTGGTGGAGGATGTACCAAACCATCAATGGATGGCAAGGAATAACCACTTGGAAAGAATTTAAGTTGACTTTGCCAAAGTCTCGGTTTGTGTCCTAGAAGTTGAAGCCTTATGGAAAGGATATGAAGAAACCTTGTGCATGCAAGATTTGTGGAGAAGTCGGACGCACCCATAAAGAACACAAGGATGAATGCCCTAATTGTGAAGGAAGTCACCTAGTTGAAGAATGCCCAACTAGGCAGATTACTTGTTTCTTGTGTGAAGGGACTACCCACTATCCTGCTCAGTGTCACATTTAACCCATGGTACAACAAACCGTACAGCTGAAGAAAGAAGTAAAGAAAGGATCCCTTATGGAAATTTTAGAGGAAACCGTGATGAAGGAAGAGATGGAGGACACACCTAAAGAAGACCCGAGTAAACCCTACACTAAGTCTTGCTATTCATGTGGAGAAGAAGGACACATCTCCCAAAATTGTTTGAATGGGGATCAAGTAGAATTCCCAACAGAGGAAGTAGAATATGACCCACAAGAAATAGAATCCATGATTGGAATGGAAAAGTCTAGGAAGAGAAGCAGATTTGATTCCAGAAAGGACCTGAGTCATATCACCTGTTACAAGTGCAAAGAGTCAGGGCACTACCTCAACAGTTGCCCAAAAAGGAAACCTCGAGACTTGTCAGAAGTAATATGTTTTAGTTGTAATGGAGCAGGGCACTTTGCCAGAGAATGCCCCAAGGAGAAGGAAACTTGTGCTAGATAGTGAGTTTGCAACAAAAGAAATGGAGTAGTAGAAGTGAGAACATTTTCTTTTATATTGAGGTGTTGAGTTGAGACATGTAATGGAAAGGCAAGAGATTGTAATCACTTGAGAGTGAATAAAGTTAGCATCGTTGGTACTGGTATGAATTTTATGAGTTGTTACTCTATGAAGAAGAATTTTGGCCATTCTGAGGATATGAGAAATATGGTCTATGGAAGATTTGTGCATTTTAAGGGTGGTAGTACCCTGTAAGAACCGTTGACCCCTCGAAAAGATAAGGATACTCCACTGAGTGGATTTTGGACAAAATGAATACGAGTTTCGTCTCGATATGTGTGATCCCCAAGAGTGTGTGGGATGAAGTTGGAGACTGTCAGTTGTTTGGACCAAATGTGATCAAGGAGTCAGAAGAGAATGTTAAGTTGATTTCAGATAGACTGAAGGTAGCTCAGTCCAGGCAGAAGAGTTATGTAGACTCAAAAACTCACGGAGGTAGTCTGAAATTGGAGACAGAGCATGTCTTCGCGTGTCCCCTATGCGAGGACTTAAATGGATTGGAGTCAAGGGAAAATTAGCCCCGAGATTTGTAGGACCATACCGAGTTTTGGAGCATATGGGAGAAGTGGCGAACAAGTTGGAGTAACCCGAAGGACTGTCAGGAGTTCATGATGTGTTTCACGTTTCCGAGTTGAAGAAGTGCCATGCAGAGATGGCCAATATTTTCCTGTAAGGACTCTTGACCCTGGAAAGGATAATGATGTTCCACGAAGTGGAATATGGACTCCATAAGTATAAGTTTTTATCTCGGTATGAGAGATATCCCACGAGGATGAAGAGATAAATTACTATTGGATATAAAGGAGGTATGATGTTGGAAATATGGATCAATGGAAACTCCATGATGAGTCTGAGTAATCATGTCCTAGTTTGGTGCCAATAGAAGGAAGTAAGACAGTACAATTGGATGGATTTAAGGATGCTAGGAAGTTGGATGTTGGAATGATGATCAGTTGCCCCGAGGATGAGTTCAAGGACTACAAGTGATGAGATGGGCCATAACCCACAGGCCCAGGACCTGCCAAGAAGCAAGCACATTCTTGCTGAAGGAAAAACCCTAGAAGAAGTTACGATTTTATCGATAGACGATTTTATAGGAGTAATGCAAAACCTGAGAGTTGTGAAGGAACGATAGATGTTTGTTTGGCTTGCAGAATCAATCGATTTATCCGAACTTGGTTTGTCGATAAGAGAAATTCTGCAATGCTTGTGAGGATGACCGAGTGTTAGAATGCGAGATTCACTAAACCGTATACAAGGTAATGATTTGGGTGTGGGATGGATTGATCACCATACCGACTTACTCTTATTGTTCGCCTTGCTATATGGGATGGCAAATCTGAGTAACTTGCCTATAGTAGAGAGACGACGATATTAAACCTTGTTAAACCTTAGAATGGTATAAGAATTTTTCCCTTGTACAAGGCAGCTTTTGCCAACCGTAGGTTATACGTTGAGGATCAACCCAGACCCATTTCCTGCAGGAGAAACCATAAATTGTTGACCACCATGAGATATCGATAGTTGTTTAGTTTTGGCGCCAGACCCGTCAGCTAAGAAGACCCAGTCACAGAATAACCGTACCAAAATTGAGGAAAAAGGTTATGCCGCTATCGGAAGAGCCCAGAGACGGAATTTTCCCGAGAATTTGAGAAGACCGCCACTGTCCAGAATAAGGATGGAGTATATGAGTTTTGATAGAACCATAACCATGCTTCTAAGGGTGGTAGTACCCGAGACCCTGGAGACGACCAATGGATTTTTGAGGAGACCCCAAACCTAACCTATTGCTTGCTAGCCTCTCCGAATCTCGAGGATGAGATTCATTTTAAGGGTGGTAGGTTTGTAACATCCCAAAATTAAATTTTTTTGAATGTTATAATAAATAGATAGATTTGATTGATTGTGTGATTGATTGACTGAAAGTGAGTGAATTCGACAAACTTTTTGAAAGTTAAATGAGAGGGAATAAAAGGACTTTCCCAAACTTTCATTTTGCATTTTGATCTCCGTGAATTCAAATTCTTTTCAAATACAAAACCCTCGAGAGAAGATGACATGACTTCTTCCATTTAAATAAATGAAAAGGGTTTTGAAAAGATTTGAATTTCATTTGGAAAATATTTCCAATTCTGAAACTTTATGCAACTCAATGATTTTCACGAGAGGAGATAAAATGACTTCTTCAAATTATTTGAAATATGAGTTGGGAGTTGCAAAGAATTAAATTCAAAGTTCTTTTGAATTTATTTTCAATTTGGAGTTATTTGAGTTTTATTCAAATTATTTTTCTCCAAAAATAAAGTATATTGAAAATAGGTTAACATTATTCCCTACATTAGAAAATTGTAGAAAAAATAATTTGAAATCATTTTGGTTTTTTAAATGATTTTTATTGGATTTTAATAGAGCAGTAGCACTCTTTGAATTATTTGAATTATTCTGGATTTTATTTGGCATTATAAAAATGTTCATGTCGTAGATAATCTTTTTCTGAAAATTTTGATATATTATATGCCTATATATATTTTTTATTTTTGCCGTTATTATTTTATTTGTCGGGAAAATGTTTTTAAAAAAATTGTTAAAAAACAAAAATCCCGCCGACTCGGCCGGCCCAGCTAGCCGGGCCAGGCCAGCCGCAGCCCAACAACTCCCCGCGCCCGAACCGGCTACGCCTCGCTCGCCCGCTCGCTCCGTCGCGCGGAGGCCGCTTCGCCAGCCGCCGAAAGGTGGACCCCACCTGTCAGCTTCTTCTTCCCCAAGCCGAGCCGGAGTCCAACTCCAGCACGCTTCGCCGGCCGCCGCCGTGTCCGGCTCGACCTCCACCCCGCGCCGCCTTGCCCCTCGACCAAGCCACCGCCTCGCCCCTTCTTTAAATATCGAGGCCCCGGCCTCATTTTCCCCTCAAGCCGCAGCCGTCGCCCGCCCCGCCCCGTCGCCCTCGACCGCAGCTGACCACGCCGATGACTCCGCCGCTCCGCTCCGCTCCTCCCCGACCGCTCTGCCGTCGCCCCTGACCACCGGAGCCGCCGCCCGCTCGAAGCTGCCGTCACCGCCACCATCTTCTCCGGCGACGCTGACGCCCACCGCCGCGGTAAGCCCGGCTCCTCCCTTGTCCATTAGATCTAGGGTCAACGGATAGGATTAGATCGTGTTGTTGTTTTTTTTCTCTCCAACCGTTTTCTTTAAGTAGTGAACGTTCATTGTTTAGTGTTTGCAGCGAACGGTTTTTGTCTTATTAGCTTCTAGAGTGAACGTTCGTTAGATAGATTTTTCTTTTTCTGTTTAATTTTAGCCAGGGACCCGTTTGTGAATAAATTATTTGCAGAATAGCCCCTGATCTTCAAAACACCGTAACTTTTTGCTCGTTAGTCCAAATTCAATGAAACCAACGCCCACGTCTTCGTTATGATCTCCTCTATCCAATAATCCAACTCAAACATGTTTTTGAAAAGTTTAAAATTTGAATTAGATCAGATTTGAATTCAGACTTCGTTTGATCATAACTTGAGTTTTGTAGCTCCGTTTGAGTTGATTCTTTTTGCAAATCGAAGCTCTTGACCTAAACTTTCTGATAAGGCCTAATTCAAATAATTCTGGTACCGTTAGAAATTGTTTTATGTTGCAAGAGTTATTTGCTTGGTTTTGATGTTTTCCTAATTGTCTTTTTTGATCTTTCTATTTTTTTGAGTGATTGCTTATGTGTGGTTGCTATTGATTGCTTACGCTGGATTGACCGGAGTGTGACGAGTAGAGCTATCAAGAGTTTTGAGTGCGAATCATCTTCATCAACATTGCAGGGAAGTTCACACTTTGATCATATCCCTTTGACACCCAGTTTTATGCATTAGTTTCAACCCTCAAACATTGCATGGTTAGGAATTGATAACATGTGGGTATTGGGAAGTAGTTGATGAGGTAGGAACCTATTACCTGTTATATTCAAACCCTTGGGAGTTACTATTACGTTACGCTTATATTGCCATGCTATGCTCGTATACGTGGATTGGGTTTGAGAGTATTTCATGACAGATGTGAGAGATTATTGTTAACTAAGGTTTAACTTAAGGTGGCTACTTTAATACACATTTGGGTGGATTGGTTAGGGCACCCTGGGGTTATACAAGTGGACTTTCCCAGACACCTGGGGATATAACAGTGTTGTCCTAGGAGATCCCGGGGTTACCGTGTGATCCTCCTATGGTTCGCCACCCAGGCTCAAAGGGATCATAAGCTTATTCATGCTAGAAACTTCCGTGTGCAGCCACAAGCTATTATGGGCTCTAGCATAGTTGATTAAGTCATGTGAACTCTTACAGTGGTAGACTAGCATATGTAGGGGTTGTAGGTGGTACGGTCTACCCATCGTAAGGTGCAAACGCTTCTGAAAGACTATGTCTCGGTCATCCGTTTCTCAAACACCATGTAGTGCAAGAAATCCAACGGAGGAGATCGAGTCTTGTGGGGAAAAGTGCGCAAACCTCTGCAGAGTGTATAAACTAATCATGATTAGCCGTGTCCCCGGTTATGGACGTCTTGAGTATCTAGTACTTGGATTATCATGTGAATCTCATCATGTTACTTTAAATTAATTTTGTTGGGTTTAATGATGTTACTTAATTGCGATTGAGAATGCTGTCAACCATTCTCAATGTTCAACAAACACCATGATAGTTAAATTAAAATGTATTCCTTTGCAGTAGGGAAAAATTGGCTTTACGCAAAACTATAACCATAGAGCTTTTCCACCAGCCAAATATGCATGTAGTGATAGCTTTTATTCATCATTCTCTATGGTGTGAATTTGCCAGTACATTCAATGTACTGACCCTTTGTGGCTGCAACGTCTCATGTTGCAGGATTATCTTACGATGAGTAAGTGATATGTTAGGGTTATGATTTCTACACTCAACTTTGCCGTTGGTGTTGATGGGAATCCACAACCTTGTTACTTCCGCTATTTGGATTGAGGTAATAGTATTTACGTTACCTTTACATGTGATTTACCTCTGTTATAAATCCTCGAGTACTGTGTGTGTTAGCATACTGATCCAGGGATGACACTTATGCACAGAGACTTGACCCATTCGGGTCGGGTCGCTACACCGGCCCGCGCCGCCTCCCTCTCCGACTCGGGACAGGAGTACTGAGCGTCGCCATCGCCGCCGTCTCCGGCTCGGACGCGAGCCGCCGCGCCCCTCCCGCAAAGCAGAGCCCCTGGCCCTTTAAATAGCGCCGCCTCCTCTCCCCACCCCGACCGCAGCGCCGCAGCCACAAGCCGCTGGCCGCTGCCGCCGCTACTGCTGCTGCGCCGCCGCCCACAAGCCGCCTCACGGCCGCACCATGGCCCAGCCCGTTACCCCAGGCCGCCGCCCAAGCCTTTGTTCGCCGGAGCAGCACCGGATCCCGTGGTTGCCGCAGGCGAATTTCTTCGGTTAACCGGTAAAAACCCGAAGCGGTTTATCTTCCGGTTCTTTTAGAGTTAGGGTTTACTAACGGTTTTTCTGGTTTATCTTCCGGTTGCGGATGTTCGTCCATTATTACTCTGTAGCGAACGTTTTCATTCATTAGGGTTTCATAGCGAACGTTCGTTTGTTAGGGTTTTTCTTTTATTTCTATTTTCGGCCAGGGACCTGTCCATGAATTAATTTTTATCACAGATCACTCCCTGATCTTCAAACCCTCGCAACTTTTTGCCCGCTTGTCCAAATCCAGTGAAACCAACCCCAAAATATTTGTCTTGTTCCCCTCTTTCCAGATAACCAACTTGAACATTGTTTCGACAAATTAAAATTTGATTGCAAGTAGATTTGAATTCAAACTTCTTTTGATCATAGTTTGAGTTTAGTAGCTCTGATTTGGTTGATTATTTTTGCCAATCGAAGATCTTCAGTTGAACTTTCAGTTTGGATCTTTTCATTTGAGTTTTACCCCTGCATCTTATGCTTGATTGCTCATGTATGCTATTGTTTGTTCATGATAGAGTTTTCAGAGTGTGAAGCATGCTACTACGAGTCACTAGGGTTTTCAGATCGTCAGCAAGGGAACTAACACTTTGATCATATCCCTTATTACCCAGTTTTTATGAATTAGTTTCAATCCTGAAACATTGCATGAGTAGGATCTGTTTAACATGTGGGTATTGGGAAGTAGTTGTTGAGGTAGTACCTATTGCCCTTTTATTCAAGGAAATCCGATGGATTGGTTTAACACATCTGGGTGGATTGGTTTGTGGGCACCTGGGGAAATCCGGTGCCCGTCCAAAGGACTACCCCAGGGTATCTGTGTGATTTTTCCTCTGGTTTGCCACCCAGGCTCAAAGGGATCATTATGTTATACATGCTGGAAACTTCCATGTGCAGCCACAAGCCATTATGGGCTCTGGCATGGTCAAGTAAGTTGTGGAAATCCTTTACATGATGGGCTAGCAGATGTAGGGGATTGTAGGTGTAGCGGCCTATCTACCGGTTAAGGGGACCTCTTCGAAAAGACTGTGTCTCAGTCATCCGTTTCTCAAACATCATGCAGTGCGAGAAATACAACGGAGGAGATCGAGTCTTGTGGGAAAAGTGTGCAAACCTCTGCAGAGTGTACAATCTAATCATGATTAGACGTGTCCCCAGTTATGGATATCTTGAGTATCTCGTGTTTGAATTACTATGTTGATCTCATCACTTTACTTAATTAACTTGTTGGGTTAATGATTTTAATTTTGGAATTGAGATGAGGTTACCATTCTCAATGTTTTCAACAAACTTTGTAGTTAAATAAAATCCATTCCTTTGTTGTAGGGAAAAATTAGCTTTATGCAAATGATAGCCATAGAGCCTCCACCAACCATATATGCATATAGTTATAGATGTTACTTGTTCATTGCTCTATAGTGTTATCTTGCCAGCATATTCCATGTGCTAACCTACACAGGCTGCAACGTATTATGTTGCAGAGTTTTCAGACGAAGAGTAAGGTGCGCTAGGTCGTTGGCATGCACTCAGCTATGCCGTTGGAGTTGATGGACTCAGTTTACCCCCGAAGCTTCCGCTGTTATCTTATTTAGATGACATTCAGCCATATTATTGTTATAAGTATTCTCTTTGAGACATTCGATGTAATAACTATGTGGTTGATCTCTCTTATAAATCCTTCAAGTACTGTGTGTATCAACATTACCGATCTAGGTATGACACTTATACACAGAGATTTGACCATTTGAGGTCGGATCGCTACACTGGGTGCAAGACAGCTTTGCACATGCGGAATACTCGGGTTAAACTTGACGAGCCTAGCATGTACAGACATGGCCTCGGATCACTTGAGACTAAAAGGTCGAACGTGAATCATATAGTAGATATGATCAACATAGAGATGTTCACCATTGAAAACTACTCCATCTCACGTGATGATCGGACATGGTTTAGTTGATATGGATCACGTGATCATTTAGATGACTGGAGGACAGTCTATCTAAGTGGGTGTTTTTAAGTAACATGATTAATTGAACTTAATTTATCATGAACTTAGTACTGATAGTTTTTGCATATCTATGTTGTAGATCAATGGCCCGTGTTACTGTTATCTTGAATTTTAATGCGTTCCTAGAGATATCTAAGTTGAAAGATGATGGTATCAACTACACGGACTAGGCCCATAACTTGAGTATTATCCTCACTGCTACACAGAATAATTATGTCCTTGATGCACCGCTAGGTGAAAGGCCTGCTGTAGGAGCAACTTCTGATGTTATGAATCTCTGGCAAGCTCAATCTGATGACTACTCGACAGTTCAATGTGTCATGCTTAACGGCTTAGAATCGGGACTTCAAAGACGTTTTGAACGTCATGGACCATATGAGATGTTCTAGGAATGAAGTTAATATTTCAAGCAAATGCCCGAGTTGAGAGATATGAAGTCACCAACAAGTTCTATAGCTCCAAAATGGAGGAAAACAGTTCTATCAATGAACACATACTCAGAATGTCTAGGTACCATAACCACTTGACCAACTAGGAGTAAATCTTCCGGATGATAGTGTTATTGACAGAGTTCTTCAATCACTGCCACCAAGCGACAAAGGCTTCGTGATGAGCTATAATATGTGCTACCTCTTGAGCACTGCGTTGGAATTCCCCGAAGAGGAGAGGATGATGCAGCAAAGTAGCGTAAGTATTTCCCTCAGTTTTTGAGAACCAAGGTATCAATCCAGTAGGAGGCTACGCGCAAGACCCTCGTACCTACAGAAAAACAATAGTTCAATGCAACCAATGCACTTAGGGGTTGTCAATCCCTTCACGGTCACTTACGAAAGTGAGATCTGATAAAGATGATAAATAATATTTTTTTGGTATTTTTGGTATTTTTGGTATAGAGATGCAAAGTAAAAAAGTAAAAGCAAAGTAAAAGCAAAGCAATAATAAAGTGATGGAGATTGATATGATGAGAAAGAGACCCGGGGGCCATAGGTTTCACTAGTGGCTTCTCTCAAGAGCATAAGTATTCTACGGTGGGTGAACAAATTACTGTTGAGCAATTGACAGAATTGAGCATAGTTATGAGAATATCTAGGTATGATCATGTATATAGGCATCACGTCCGAGGCAAGTAGACCGACTCCTGCCTGCATCTACTACTATTACTCCACTCATCGACCGCTATCCAGCATGCATCTAGAGTATTAAGTTAAACACAGAGTAACGCCTTAAGCTAGATGACATGATGTAGAGGGATAGTTTCATGCAATATGATAAAAAACCCATCTTGTTATCCTCGATGGCAACAATCCAATACGTGCCTTGCTGCCCCTTCTGTCACTGGGAAAGAACACCGCAAGATCGAACCCAAAGCTAAGCACTTTTCCCATGGCAAGAACAACCAATCTAGTAGGCCAAACCAAACTGATAATTCGAAGAGACTTGCAAAGATAACCAATCATACATAAAAGAATTTAGAGAAGATTCAAATATTATTCATAGATAGACTTCATCATAAACCCACAATTCATCGGTCTCAACAAACACACCACAAAAAGAAGATTACATCGAATAGATCTCCACGCGAGAGGGGGGAGAACATTGTATTGAGATCCAAAAAGAGAGAAGAATCCATCTAGCTACTAACTATGGACCCGTAGGTCTAAAACAAACTGCTCACACTTCATCGGAGGGGCTTGGATGATGATGTAGAAGCCCTCCATGATCGATGCCCCTTCCGGCGGAGCTCTGGAACAGGCCCCAATATGGGACCTCGTGGATACAGAAAGTTGCGGCGGTAGAATTAGGTTTTTGGCTCCATCCCCGATCGTTTGGGGGTACGTAGGTATATATAGGAGGAAGAAGTACGTCCGTGGAGCTTCGAGGGGCCCACGAGGCAAGGGGCGCGCCCTAGGGGGGCGCCCTCCACCCTTGTGACCGCCTCGTGGCTTTCTTGATGGAGGGTCCAAGTCTCCTGGATCTTATCAGATGAGAAAATCACGTTTCCGAAGGTTTCATTCTGTTTGGAGTCCGTTTGATATTCTGTTTCTCCGAAACACTGAAATAGGCAAAAGACAACAATTCTGGGCTGGGCCTCCGGTTAATAGGTTAGTCCCAAAAATAATGTAAAAGTGGAAAATAAAGCCCAATATAGTCCAAAATAGTAGATAATATAGCATGGAGCAATCAAAAATTATAGATACGTTGGAGACGTATCAAGCATCCCCAAGCTTAATTCCTACTCGTCCTCGAGTAGGTAAATGATAAAAACAGAATTTTTGATGCGGAGTGCTACTTGGCATAATTTTAATGTAATTCTTCTTAATTGTGGTATGAATATTCAGATCTGGAAGATTCAAGGCAAAAGATCATATTGACATAAAAATGATAATACTTCAAGCATACTAACGAAGCAATTATGTCTTCTCAAAATAACATGGCCAAAGAAAGTTCATCCCTACAAAATCATATAGTTTAGTCCTGTTTCATTTTTGCCACACAAGAATGCTCTCATCATGCACAACCCCGATGACAAGCCAAGCAATTGTTTCATACTTTAGTAATCTCAAACCTATAAAATATCACGCAATATATGAGCGCGAGCCATGGACATAGCACTATGGGTGGAATAGAATATAATGAGGGGGGTTATGTGGAGAAGACAAAAAAGGAGAAAGTATCACATCAACGGGGCTAATCAATGGGCTATGGAGATGCCCACCGATTGATGTTAATGCAAGGAGTAGGGATTGCCATGCAACGGATGCACTAGAGCTATAAATGTATGAAAGCTCAACAAAGGAAACTAGTGGTTGTGCATCCAACTTGCTTGCTCACGAAGACCTAGGGCACTTGAGGAGGCCCATTGTTGGAATATACAAGCCAAGTTCTATAATGAAAAATTCCCACTAGTATATGAAAGTGATAACATGAGAGACTCTCTACTATGAAGATCATGGTGCTACTTTGAAGCACAAGTGTAGTAAAAGGATAGTAACATTGTCCCTTCTCTCTTTTTCTCTCATTTTTTGGGCCTTTCCCCCTTTTTATGGCCTTTCTCTTTTTTGGGCCTTCTCTTTTTTAGGGCCTTTTTTTATTCCTCACTTGGGACAATGCTCTAATAATGATGATCATCACACTTCTATTTATTTACAACTCAGTGATTACAACTCGATACTAGAACAAAGATGACTCTATATGAATGTCTCCGACTATGTACCGGGATATGAAATGAACCAAGAGTGACATGTATGAAAGAATTATGAAAGGTGGCTTTGCCACAAATACTATGTCAACTACATGATCATGCTAAGCAATATGACAATGATGAATGTGTCATGATGAACGGAATGATGGAAAGTTGCATGGCAATATATCTCGGAATGGCTATGGAAATGCCATAATAGGTAGGTATAGTGGCTGTTTTGAGGAAGATATAAGGAGGTTTGTGTGTGAAAGAGCGTATCATATCACGGGGTTTGGATGCACCGGCGAAGTTTGCGCCAACTCTCAATGTGAGAAAGGGCAATGCACGGTACCGAAGAGGCTAGCAAGGATGGAAGGGTGAGAGTGAATATAATCCATGGACTCAACATTAGTCATAAAGAACTCACATACTTATTGCAAAAATATACAAGTCATCAAAAACCTCAGCACTATGCGCATGCTCCTAGGGGGATAGATTGGTTGGAAAACACCATCGCTCGTCCCCGACCGCCACTCATAAGGAAGACAATCAAATAACACCTCATGTTTCAAATTTGTTGCATAACGTTTACCATACGTGCATGCTACGGGACTTGCAAACTTCAATACAAGTATTTCTCAATTTCACAACTACTCAACTAGCATGACTTTGATATTATTACCTCCATATCTCAAAACAATCATCAAGCATCAAACTTCTGTTAGTATTCAACACACTCATAAGAAAGTTTTATTATTAATCTTGCATACCAAGCATATTAGGATTTTCAGAAAATTACCATGCTAATAAGACTCTGAAAATAATCTAAGTGAAGCATGAGAGGTCAATAGTTTCTATAAAACAAATCCACCACCGTGCTCTAAAAGATATAAGTGAAGCACTAGAGCAAAACTATAAAGCTCAAAAGATATAAGTGAAGCACATAGAGTATTCTATCAAATTCCAAATCATGTATGGCTCTTTCAAAAGGTGTGTACAGAAAGTATGATTGTGGTAGACTAACAAGCAAAGACTCAAATCATAAAAGACGCTCCAAGCAAAACACATATCATGTGGTGAATAAAAATATAGCTCCAAGTAAAGTTACCGATAGAAGTAGACGAAAGAGGGGATGCCTTCCGGGGCATCCCCAAGCTTTGGCTTTTAGGTGTCCTTAGATTATCTTGGGGGTGCCATGGGCATCCCCAAGCTTAGGCTCTTGCCACTCCTTGTTCTGTAATCCATCAAATCTTTACCCAAAACTTGAAAACTTCACAACACAAAACTTTAAGTAGAAAATCTCGTGAGCTCCGTTAGGGAAAGAAAAAAAAATACCACTTCAAGGTACTGTAATTAACTCATTGTTTATTTATATTGGTGTTAAACCTACTGTATTCCAACTTCTCTATGGATTACAAACTATTTTACTAGCCATAGATTCATCAAAATAAGCAAACAACACACGAAAAACAGAATCTGTGAAAAACAGAACAGTCTGTAGTAATCTGTAGCTATGGCAAGATCTGGAACCCCAAAAATTATAAAATAAATTGCTGCACGTGAGGAATTTATCTATTAATCATCTGCAAAAATAATTAACTAAATATCACTTTCGAAATAAAAATTACAGCAGTTCTCGTGAGCGCTAAAATTTCTATTTTTTACAGCAAGTTCGACAAGACTTTCCCCAAGTCTTCCCAACGGTTCTACTTGGCACAAACACTAATTAAACACAAAAAACACAACCAAAACAGAGGCTAGATAAATTATGTATTAAATAACAGCAAGGAAAAATATTCGGTTGTCTCCCAACAAGCGCTTTTCTTTAAAGCCTTATAGCTAGGCATTGGTAATTTTAATGATGCTCACAAGAAAGACAAGAATTGAAGCACAAAAGGAGCATCATAAAGCATGTGACAAACACATCTAAGTCTAACATACTTCCTATGCATAGGCATCTTAAAGGCAAACAAATTATCATAGCAAGCAAAAACTATCATATGCAAGGAAGCGGAAAGAAACAATAGCAATCTCAACATTACGAAAGGTAATTTAGTAACATGAAAATTTTAAAACCATATTTTTCCTCTCTCATAGTTATTACATGTAGGATCATAAGCAAATTCAACAACATAGGTATCACAAAACATATTCTTAACAGGATCCACATGTATGCAAAGTTGACACTCTTCCAAAATAGTGGGATTAACATTAACTAAAGTCATCGCCTTTCCAAACCCACTTTTAATATTATTGCAAACATTCTAATCAATCTCATATTCATCATGGGGTTTAAATAAATTTTCAAGATCAAAAGAAGAATCAACCCAATCATGATCGTTGCAACAAGTAGAGGACATAGTAAAACTAGCATCCCCAAGCTTAGGGTTTTGCATATTATTAGCACAATTGACATTCATAGAATTTATACTATCATCATTGCAATCATGCTTTCTATTCAAAGATCTATTGTGAATCGCTTCATAAAGTAATTCATCACACTTTTCAGATTCACGAATTTCAAGCAAAACCTCCTAAAGATAATCTAGTGCACAAAACTCACTAGCAATTGGTTCATCATAATTGGATCTCTTAAAAAGATTAGCAAGTGGATGAGGATCCATCGATCTTAGGTTCTCTATTTAGTAATAAATAAGCAACTATTCCAACCATACGAGCAAACAAGAAATGGGCAAAAGAGGCAAATTGGGAAACAGAAGGGGAACGGAGAGAGAGGGCGAATAAAATGGCAAGGGTGAAGTGGGGGAGAGAAAAACGAGAGGCAAATGGCAAATAATGTAATGTGGGAGATAGGGATTGTGATGGGTACTTGGTATGTTGACTTTTGCGTAGACTCCCCGGCAACGGTGCCAGAAATTCTTCTTGCTACCTCTTGAGCACTGTGTTGGATTTCCCCGAAGAGGAGAGGATGATGCAGCAAAGTAGCGTAAGTATTTCCCTCAGTTTTTGAGAACCAAGGTATCAATCCAGTAGGAGGCTACGCGCGAGTCCCTCATACATACACAAAAACAATTGCTCAACACAACCAACGTGCTTAGGGGTTGTCAATCCCTTCACGGTCACTTACGAAAGTGAGATCTGATAAAGATGATAAATAATATTTTTTGATATTTTTGGTATAGAGATGCAAAGTAAAAAGTAAAAGCAAAGTAAAACAAAAGCAATAATAAAGTGATGGAGATTGATATGATGAGAAAGAGACCCGGGGGCCATAGGTTTCACTAGAGGCTTCTCTCAAGAGCATAAGTATTCTACAGTGGGTGAACAAATTACTATTCAGCAATTGACAGAATTGAGCATAGTTATGAGAATATCTAGGTATGATCATGTATATAGGCATCACGTCCGAGACAAGTAGACCGACTCCTGCCTGCATCTACTACTATTACTCCACTCATCGACCGCTATCCAGCATGCCTCTAGAGTATTAAGTTAAAAACAGAGTAACACCTTAAGCAAGATGACATGATGTAGAGGGATAGTTTCATGCAATATGATAAAAACCCCATCTTGTTATCCTCGATGGCAACAATACAATACGTGCCTTGCTGCCGCTTCTGTCACTTGGAAAGGACACCGCAAGATCGAACCCAAAGCTAAGCACTTCTCCCATGGCAAGAACAAGCAATCTAGTAGGCCAAACCAAACTGATAATTCGAAGAGACTTGCAAAGACAACCAATCATACATAAAAGAATTCAGAGAAGATTCAAATATTATTCATAGATAGACTTGATCATAAACTCACAATTCATCGGTCACAACAAACACACTGCAAAAAGAAGATTACATCGAATAGATCTCCACGAGAGAGGGGGAGAACATTGTATTAAGATCCAAAAAGAGAGAAGAAGCCATCTAGCTACTAACTATGGACCCGTAGGTCTGAAATAAACTACTCACACTTCATTGGAGGGGCTTGGATGATGATGTAGAAGCCCTCCGTGATCGATGCCCCTTTCGGCGGAGCTCCGGAACAGGCCCCAAGATGGGATCTCGTTGATACAGAAAGTTGCAGCGGTGGAATTAGGTTTTTGGCTCCATCCCCGATCGTTTGGGGGTACGTAAGTATATATAGGAGGAAGAAGTACGTCGGTGGAGCATCGAGGGGCCCATGAGGTAGGGGGCGCACCCTAGGGGGGGCGCCCTCCACCCTCGTGACCGCCTCGTGGCTTTCTTGACTGAGGGTCCAAGTCTCCTGTATCTTATCTGATGAGAAAATCACGTTTCCAAAGGTTTCATTCCGTTTCGACTCCGTGTGATATTCTGTTTCTTCGAAATACTGAAATAGGCAAAAAAACAGCAATTCTGGGTTGGGCCTCCGGTTAATAGGTTAGTCCCAAAAATAATATAAAAGTGGAAAATAAAGCCCAATATAGTCCAAAACAGTAGATAATATAGCATGGAGCAATCAAAAATTATAGATACGTTGGAGACGTATCAATATGCAAGGGATGGAAAAGACAATTCCCGAGCTCTTCGCAATGCTAAAAGTTGCGGAGGTAGAAATCAAGAAGGAGCATGAAGTGTTGATGGTTAACAAGAGCACTACTTTCAAGCAAAAGGGCAAAGGAAAGAAGGGGAACTTCAAGAAGAATGGCATTCAAGTTTCTTCTCCTGGAAAGAAGCCCAAGTCTGGACCTAAGCCTGAAATTGAGTGCTTCTACTGCAAAGGGACTGGACACTGGAAGCGGAAGTGCCCCAAGTATTTGGCGGATAAGAAGGATGGCAAAATGAACAAAGGTATATTTGATATACAATTCATTGATGTGTACCTTACTAATGCGCGTAGTAGCGCCTTGGTATTTGATATTGTTTTTCTTTCTCATATTTGCAACTCAAAACAGGGGCTACGTATTAAACAAAGATTGGCTAAGAACAAGGTGACGATGCGCGTTAGAAATGGTTCCAAGGTCGATGCGATTGCCGTCAGGACGCTACCTCTACAGCTACCTTCGGGATTAGTTTTAGACCTGAATAATTGTTATTTGGTGCCAGCGTTGAGCATGAACATTATATCTGGATCTTGTTTGATGTGAGATGGTTATTCATTTAAATCAGAGAATAACGGTTGTTCTATTTATACGAGTAATATCTTTTATAGTCATGCACCCTTGATGAGTGGTCTATTTTTGTTGAATGTCGATCATGGTGATATACATATTCATAATATTGATGCCAATAGATGCAAAGCTGATAATGATAGTTCAACATATTTGTGGCACTGCCGTTTACGTCATATTGGTGTAAAACGCATGAAGAAACTGCATGTGGATGGACTTTTCAAATCAATTGATTATGAATCATTTGATGCTTGCAAACCATGCTTCATGGGAAAGATGACTAAGGCTCTGTTCTCTGGAACAATGGAGCAAGCCACTGACTTATTGGAAATAATACATACCAATGTATGCGATCCGATGAGTGTTGAGGCTCGCAGCGGGTATCGTTATTTTCTAATCTTCACAGATGATTTGAGCAGATATGGGTATATCTACTTAATGAAACACAAGTCTGAAACATTTGAAAAGTTCAAAGAATTTCAGAGTGAAGTGGAAAGTCATCATAATAACAAAATAAAGTTTCTACGATATGACCGCGGAGGCAAATATTTGTGTTACGAGTTTGGTCTTCATTTAGAACAATGTGGATTAGTTTCGCAACTCACGCCACCTGGAACACCCCAGCGTAATGGTGTGTCCGAACGTCGTAATCATACTTTATTAGATATGGTGCGATCTATGATGTCTCTTACCGATTTACCACTATCGTTTTTGGGTTATGCATTAGAGACAACTGTGTTCACGTTAAATAGGGCATGATCTAAATCTGTTGGGACGAAACCGTATGAACTATGGTTTGGCAAGAAACCTAAGCTGTTGTTTCTTAAAGTTTGTGGTTGCGATGCTTATGTGAAAAAGCTTCAGCCTGATAAGCTCGAAATCAAATTGGAGAAGTGTGTCTTCATAGGATACCCAAAAGAAACTATTCGGTACACCTTCTATCATAGATCCGAAGGCAAGGTATTTAATGCTAAGAATGGATCCTTTCTATAGAAAAAGTTTATGTCAAAAGAAATCTGTGGGAGGAAAGTAGAACTTGATAAGGTAATTGTACCTTCTCTTGAATTGGAAAATAGTTCATCATAGAAAACTGTTCCCATGATACCTACACCAATTAGAGAGGAAGCTAATGATGATGATCATGAAACTTCAAATCAAGTTACTACCGAACCTCGTAGGTTAGTCAGAGTACGTTCCCCACCTGAGTGGTACTGTAGTCCTATTCTGGATGTCATGTTACTGGACCACGACGATCCTACGAACTATTAGGAAGCGATGATGAGCCCAGATTCTACGAAATGGCTTGAGGCCATGAAATATGAAATGGGATCCATGTATGAGAACAAAGTATTGACTTTGGTTGACTTGCCCAAAGATCGGCAAGCCATAGAGAATAAATGGATGTTGAAGAAGAAGACTGACACTGATGGTAATGTTACTTTCTACAAAGCTCGACTTGTTGCGAAAGGTATTCGACAAGTTATAGGAGTTGACTACGATGAGACCTCCTCACCCGTAGTGATGATTAAGTCTGTCCGAATCATGTTAGCAATTGCCGCATTTTATGATTATGAAATATGGAAAATGGACATCAAAACTGCATTCCTTAATGGATTTCTCAAATAAGAGTTGTATATGATGCAACCAGAAGGTTTTGTCAATCCTAAAGGTGCTAACAAAGTGTGCAAGCTCCAGCGATCCATTTATGGACTGGTGCAAACATCTCGGAGTTGGAATATACGCTTTGATAGTGTGATCGAAGTATTTGGATTTATACAAAATTTTGGAGAAGCCTGTATTTACCAGAAAGTGAGTGGGAGCTCTGTTGCATTTCTAATATTATATGTGGATGACATATTATTGATTGGAAATGATATAGAATTTTTGGATAGCAGAAAAAGGTTACTTGAATAAGAATTTTTCAATGAAAGACCTTGGTGAAGCTGCTTATATATTTGGCATCAAGATCTATAGAGATAGATCAAGATGCCTAATTAGACTTTCATAAAGCACATGCCTTGATAAAGTTTTGAAGAAGTTCAAAGTGGATCAGTCAAAGAAAGGGTTCTTGCCTGTGTTACAAGGTATGAAGTTGAATCAGACTCAATGCCCGACCACTGTAGAAGATATAGCGAAAATGAAAGCCATTCACTATGCCTCAACCATAGGTTCTATCATGTATGTAATGTTGTGTACTAGACCTGATGTGTGCCATGCTATAAGTTTAGCAGGGAGGTACCAAAGTAATCAGGAGTGGATCACTGGACAGCGGTCAAGAACATCCTGAAATACCTGGATTAACGATATGTTTTGCATTTATGGAGGTGACAAAGAGCTCGTCGTAAATGGTTACACTGATGCTAGCTTTAACACTGATCCGGATGACTCTAAGTCACAAACCGGATATGCATTTATATTGTATGGTGGAGCGATCAATTGGTGCAGTTCCAAGCAAAGCATCGTGGCGGGATCTATGTGTGAAGTGGAGTACATAGCTGCTTCGGAAGCAGCAAATGAAGGAGTCTGGATGAAGGAGTTCATATCCGATCTAGGTGTAATACCTAGTGCATCGGGTCCAATTAAAATATTTTGTGACAATACTAGAGCAATTGCCTTGGAAAAGGAATCCAGATTTCACAAGAGAACCAAACACATCAAGAGACGCTTCAACTCCATCCGTGATCAAGTCAAGGAGGGAGGCATAGAGATTTGCAAAACACATACGGATCTGAATGTTGCAGACCCGTTGACTAAGCCTCCTCCACGAGCAAAACATGATCAGCACCAAGACTCTATGGGTGTTAGAATCATTACAATGTAATCTGGATTATTGACTCCAGTGCAAGTGGGAGACTGAAGGAAATATGCCCTAGAGGCAATAATAAAGTTGTT
Organism: Triticum monococcum; assembly: GCA_034509565.1. Classification (NCBI taxonomy): domain Eukaryota; kingdom Viridiplantae; phylum Streptophyta; class Magnoliopsida; order Poales; family Poaceae; genus Triticum; species Triticum monococcum. Next base: position 305,886,526 of record CM067844.1, on the reverse strand, counting down.
ATTTATATTTCCTTATATCATGATAAATGTTTACTATTCGTGCTCGAATTGTATTAACCGGGAACTTGATACATGTGTGGATACATAGACAAAACAAAGTGTACCTAGTATGCCTCTACTAGACTGGCTCGTTAATCAAAGATGGTTAAGTTTCCGAACCATAGACATGTGTTGTTATTTGATGAACGAGATCAAATCATTAGGAGAATGATGTGATGGATAAGACCCATCCATTAGCTTAGCATAATGATTGTTAAGTTTTATTGATATTGCTTTCTTCATGACTTATACATATTCCTTTGACTATGAGATTATGCAACTCCCGAATATCGGAGGAATGCCTTGTGTGCTATCAAACATCACAACATAACTGGGTTATCATAAAGATGCTCTACAAGTATCTATGAAGATGTTTGTTGGGTTGGCATAGACCGAGATTAGGATTTGTCACTCCGAGTATCGGAGAGGTATCTTAGGGCCTCTCGGTAATGCACATCATAATAAGCCTTGCAAGCAATGTGACTAATGAGTTAGGTACGGGATGATGCATTGTGGAACGATTAAATAGACTTTCCGGTAAGGAGATTGAACTAGGCATGAAGATACCGATGATTGAATCTCGGGTAAGTTTCATACTGATGACAAAGGGAATGATATCTGTTGTCATTGCGGTTTGACAGATAAAGCTCTTCGTAGAATATGTAGGAACCAATATGAGCATCCAGGTTCCTCTGTTGGTTATTGACTGGAGATGTGTGTCGGTCATGTCTACATAGTTCTCGAATTCTTAGAGTCTGCACGCTTAATGTTCGATGATGATTTGTATTATGAGTTATGTGTTTTGGTGACCGAAGATTGTTCGGAGTACAGGATGAGATCACAGACATGACGAGGAATCTCGAAATGGTCAAGAGGTAAATATTGATATATTCGACGATCGTATTCAGACACCAGAATGGTTCCGGAGTGTTTCAGGTATTTTTCGGAGTACCAGCATGTTACCGGAACCCCCTGGGGGAAGTAATGGGCCACATGGGCCATAGGGGAGAGGCAAGATAGCCCACAAGGGGGTGGCTCCCCCCATTGGGAGTCCGAATTGGTCATGGGGAGGGGGCGCGACCCCGCTTTCCGTCTCCCTCTCCCTCTCCTTCCCCCTTTCCCCGTTCGATAGAAGGAAGGGGGGCGAATAGGACTAGGAGTCCAAGTGGGTTTCCCCACTTGGTGTGCCCCATAGGCCGGACTCCTCCCCCGTCTCCTCCTTTATATACGGGGGCAGGGGGCACCTCTAAGACACATAAATTGTTCTTAGCCGTGTGCGGTGCCCCACTCCACCATTTACTCCTCCGGTCATATTGCCGTAGTGCTTAGGCAAAGGCCTCCACGGATCACTTCATCATCACCGTCACCACGCCATCATGCTGACAAAACTCTCCCTCGACACTTTGCTGGATCAAGACTTGGAGGGACTTCATCGAGTTGAACGTGTGTTGAACTCGGAGGTGTCATACGTTCGGTACTTGATCGGTTGAATCGAGAAGATGTTCAACTACATCAACCGCGTTAAACGAATGCTTCCCCTTTCGGTCTACGAGGGTACATGGACACACCCTCCCCCTCTCGTTGCTATGCATCTCCTAGATAGATATTGTGTGATCGTAGGATTTTTTTTTGAAATTGTATGCTATGTTCCCCATCAGTTACCGCTTTGCTCAGCCCCTCTTATAGCGTTGCTAGTTGCAGGTGCAGTTGGAGGTTGTTCCATGTTGGGACATGGATATCATGGGATATCACAATATCTCTTATTTAATTAATGCATCTATATATTTGGTAATGGGTGGAAGGCTCGGTCTTTTTCCTTGGGTTTTGTTCCACTCATGCTGCCCTCATTTCCATAATACCGGTGTTATGTTCCTTTATTATCGTTCCTAACACGCTCTGGGGAAACGAAACTTCTTGACAGTTCGCTTTGAATAGCCGCTTCCAGCAAGGCCCAACATTGTTAACATTTGCCCACCATAATAAACATGATAATAAATTTGACGCATAGAGAGTTAGTGCTACCCAAGGTTCGTTATTCAACATAATACAAGGGGCAGCGCGGATGGTGCTGGTCCAAACTAGAGCATTGTGTGGGTTACCTGGGGCAACTAGGGACGTCAGTTCCTATACGCATAGCTCATTCGCTATCGCGCCCAAGATGGGATTCTATCCCAATCACGTGATGAACTCATGATTGGGGCACAACCGCATTTCGAGCGCATAGCAAGGTGGATATCATAACAACATACCATGTACTGAATAGATGAGAATACAAGATAAAGGCTTACACTCGCCACATGCTACTACATGAATACAACAATTCATCAATACATAGCAGTCCTCACACAGAAGAGCAGGATCCGACTACGGATGAAATCAAACGAAAAAGAAGAACGACATTCACCCTGCTAATCCCAGGCTCCCCGAACCGGAACCTATCCCTTGATCAAAGAAGAAGAAGACGCAGGAGAACTCCAGAACAAGCAAGCGTCGCTCTCACGTCATGATCATCACATTACCTGTACCTGCAACTGTTGTTGTAGTAATCTGTGAGCCACGAGGACTCAGCAATCCCATTACCATGGGTATCAAGACTAGCAAAGCTTAAAGGGTATGGAATAGGTAAGTGGTGAGGTTGCATCAAGAAACTAAGCATTGTATGGTGGCTAACTTACGAATACAAGAATAAGATGAGAATCTAAGCAAGCGGTCGCAAACTAGTAATGATCAAGAAGTGATCCTGAACTAGTTATGTTCAAATATAACCCAACTGTGTTCTCTTCTCAAACACACGTGAAAAGAGATAGTCATGGTTACGCACACGGTTGGTTTATTTTAATTGTGTTTAGTTCAAGTCCACTACAACCAGATATTAACAAATTCCCATTTTCCACATAACCGCGGCACGACTCTCGAAATTTTAAACCCTACAGGGGTGTCCCAACTTAGCCCATGACAAGCCCATGATCCACGGAGACAATCCTCCATCGCAGGACATCCGATCAAACTCTGGATACCAGTGCACAAGACATTTCGACAATGGTAAAACAAAACCAGCAAGACCACCCGGTGCGTCGATACCCTGATAGGAGCTGCGCGTATCTCATTCTCAGGACAACACCTTCTATGCTAAGTGGATGATAGACAAATACTTCGAGTTGCCCTGAGGTGGCACCTCCAACTGCTAGGTAGGTGGACCAACACTCAAATGGAGCACTGGCCCGTGGGGTTGATTAAGAGACCTTGGGGGCCGGTAGGTCCCTATGCAAGTTTTAGTTGTTATTAGGAAAATGGTAAAACCAATGCTGGGCCTTGTTGGAAGAGTATTATTCAAAGCGAACTGTCAAGAGGGGCCCATAAACCCTCATCGTGTTAGGGAAGCAAAATCAAGGAACATAACACCGATATGACAGAAACTAGGGCGGCCAGAGTGGAATGAAACACCAGGCAAAAGGCAGAGCCTTCCACCCTTTACCAAGTATATAGATGCATTAATTAAATAAGATATAATGTGATAGCCCACGATATCCATGTCCCAACATGGGACAACCTGCAACTGCACCTGCAACAAGCAACGCTATAAGAGGGGCTAAGCAGAGCGGCAACATAACCAAACAACGGTTTGCTGGGATGGTGGAAAAGGTTAGAGGCTTATTATGGCCATTTGGGAGGCTTGATAAACAAGTGGTAGGTGGCATGACATAACGATAGCATCAAGAGAACTAACAAAGAAAAGATACTAGTGAGATCCAGGGTGATGGTCAGCTTGCCTAAAATCCCGCTAGGAAGAAGATCAAATCCATGAAGTAGACAAACCAACGTAGTCGAACGGATCCTCACGATCACAATGAAACAAGAACTAACGAGAAGAAGCACAACCGGAAAGAAGCAAACAACATAGTAAACAAACAAGCATGATCATGGCATGATGCACAATCAAATATGATGCATGTCCACTTAATGAAGCATGGCATGGCAATGTGCAACAAACAATACTAGAAATTAAGTGAAGCTCAGTATGCAACGAGTTGCATATTGATGAAACCTCACAACAATTATTTACTTCAACCCAGTTTATGTACCCAATCATATTAAATGTTGTTAAACATGGCAAGAGGTGAAGCATAATAAAACTACCTATCTAGGCAAGTTTAAATGAGGCCGGAACACCAAACAGTAATTCCGAAAACTCCCCATGTCCATATTTAGAATTTGGTACTGTTATGTCGTAGACCATATTTTAGAGTTGTTAATCATGCAAAGTAATGCCACCATGTTAAACTATGCATTTTTCTACCCCATTTACATATAAAGTTTATTTACATGGGAGATACAGTTATTTACTTATGAAATAAAGCATTTTAACATGTCATTTATGCAAATTAATGCAAACATCAAGTTAAACATTTTAAGCATGGATGAAGCGGCATATTATGAAACTAGATGAAATTCTAAGCATTTTACATATAAAGCTTGTTTAAATCTGATGCACGGTTATGAAGTTATTATATGCATGAACTATGAGGGGTTTTCCGCAAATCTGGTGTTCTCTGGATAAATGATAAAATCACAACGGGGAAAAACATGCACTGGGCTGAATCTAGCGGACTGGGCGCTCACATGGGCCAGGCCAAGTCGGAAATAGAGGAGGCTGACTTTGGGCGGCGGGGCTGGGCCTTGGCACTGGGCCTCGCAGACAGATCAAAGCAAGAGGCAGGGCGTGGTCAACGCAAGCGGCAGGGCGTGTGGTCCACCTTGCTCGAAATAAGCAGAGGCGGGGCAGGGGGCTTGGTGTGGTGGATGGACAGAAATTGTTAAAGGCGCGACATGGGTGGAGCTCTGGCGAGGCGGCCTCGGCGGGGAAGAGGTTGGGGCACAGGACTTGCCAGATCTGACTGGGACGGCGACGAACGGAGCAGGGCCGCGGCGGGAACGGAGATGCGGCAACAATGAGGCACGAAGGCGCAGGCGCGGGAAGCAGAGGTCGAGCAGGGGGTCCGGCAGGGTGCGGGGCGTGGAGGAAGCCGACGGCATCAGATGAGGCAGGGGACAACGAAAAAGCAGGGAACCCAGGGAGGCGATGGAGACAAGCGAATCCGGGTGCTCAAGGAGCTTGAACAATGACAGCGGGATTCCTGTAATCCATAGGAGAGAGAGACCATGAGAGGAGAAGAAACGAGAACAGAAGGAAGGAGAGGGAAGGGAGCGAGACAGCGGAGTACGGGCCTGGGCGGCCGTAGTCGGCCTCCCGCGAAGTAGGAGGCCTACTAGTTCTTCCGACGAGCGGCGCGAGGATGAGGTGAGGAGGCGCTCGGGTACCCGCCTGCTGGATCGAGGGCTCGAGGAGCTCCTCTCCTTTGGTGCTGGACACGCACAGGAGCTGGGAAGGGGAGGCAACTGCGAGTAGTGGTTGGTTTGGCATAGAAATGGAGGCGATGGTGGGATTGGGTGGAGATGGATCCCGAGGTGGGAGAGTGGCGGCGGGGTGAGGAAACTGAGGGAGTTGGTCTAGGGTTAGGTAGGTTTACACTGATGGGTTTTTGGTTAGGGGCTAATTCGTCCCTCCGATCGTAATCGGGCGGTCTAGAATAAATAGCTTAGAGGAGTCCAACAAAGAAACAAAGATATTTTAGGGATGTTTGGGGATGATCCGGACCCATCGGTAACGACAGGCCGGTTTGGGTTCGGGGAAGTTTTCGAACGCGCACGCGAGGGGTCGATGAAATGTTTAGAGAGGCTGGACATATAGACGAGAGGGGAAATCGAAGACAATGAGGTCTGACAAAAGGCCACGGAGAAGACAAGAGAGAGAGCGCAGCCCGGCTGGTCTGAGAGAAGGTCAACAGAGACAAGGGACAAGAGGCAACTATGAGCGGATGCAAATTTTATGAAAACATGCAGATGCTATGCGGATGATGCGATGATGAATGCAACAAACATATAACTAACATAGCTGACACGCAAAACATGGAAGGCATCCGGAGTGTCGGTCTCGGGTCGTCACATCCGCCGTGTCCTGAGAACGAGATACGCGGCTCCTATAGGGATTGTCGACACGTCTGGTGGTCTTGCTAAACTCGTGCAAATTGAAACTTCTCTGCTAAATATTTCCCTTCTCATAAGAAACAAGCTGCCTTAAGGGATATATATAATTTGGTGCAAATTGAAGAAGACAGTCTCCCACAAGCTTGGGGAAGGCTTCTCTAATTACTTAATGCTTTGCCTGATCATCGTCCTAAGAAAGATGAAATACTTGATATCTTTTATAATTGACTAACCAATGCTTCCAGAGATTACCTGGATAGTTGTGCTGGTTCTATTTTCAGGGAAAGAACACCGAATGAAGCTGAAATTCTATTGAATAATATGTTGACAGATGAAAATAATTGGACACTTCTTGAGCCTATTCCTAAACCAACTCCGAAAAAGAGAGGTGTTCTATTTCTCAGTCCTGAAGATATGCAAGAGGCAAAGAAATCCATGAAAGAAAAGGGTATTAAAGCTAAATATGTTAATAATTTACCTCCTATTGAAGAAATACATGGTCTTAATTTACCCCCTACTGAAGAAATACATGGTCTTGATAACCCGACACAGGTAGTAAAGGTAAATTCTCTCTATAGATATGATAAAGCTGAAATCCCATTTACTAACTTTGCTAGCCCATGCTTAGATGAGTTTGATAAATTTATGGTTAAGCAATAAGTCTTCAATGCTTATTTTGGCAGAGAATTAAAACGCAGTGCTAGTATGCTTGAACACTTGGGTGATTATATGGCTAATGTCAAAGGTGAACTTAAACTTATTAGTAAACATGCTTCTATGGTTACCACTCAAGTAGAACAAGTACTTAAAGCTCAAAATGATTTGCTCAATGAATTGAATAGTAAGAATAATGATTTTGCTCTTAGAGTGGCTACTAAAACTGGTAAAATGACTCAGGAACCTTTGTATCCCGAAGGCCATCCTAAGAGAATTGAGCAAGACTCTTAGAGAAATAATATAGATGCACCTAGTTCTTCTAAAAGGAAGAAAAAGAAAAAAAGATAGGACTTTGCAAGCTTCTAGTGAACCTGTTATTGATACACCTGAGAATCTAAATGATATTTCTATTTCTGATGCTGAAGCACAATCTGGTAATGAACCTGAAGCTAGTGATAATGTTAATGATAACGTTCATGTTGATGCTCAACCTAGTAATGATAATGATATAGAAATTGAACCTGTTGTTGATCTTGATAACCCACAATCAAAGAATCAACGCTATGATAAGAGAGACTTTGTTGCTAGGAAACATGGTGAAGAAAGAGAAACATGGGTTCAACAACCCATGCCTTTTCCTCCCAAACCATCCAAGAAAAAGGATGATGAGGATTTTGAGCGCTTTGCTGAAATGATTAGACCTATCTTTTTGTGTATGCGATTAACTGATATGCTCAAAATGAATCCTTATGCTAAGTATATGAAAGAAATTGTTACTAATAAAAGAAAATTACCGGAAGCTAAATTTTCCACCACGCATGCTAATTATACTTTTAAGGGTCGAATACCAAAGAAACTTGGATATCCAGGAGTACCCACTATTCCATGCTCCATTAAAAGAAACTATGTTAAAACTTCTTTATGTGATCTTGGAGCCGATGTTAGTGTTATGCCTCTCTCTTTATATCGGAGACTTGATTTGAATAAGTTGACACCTACTAAAATATCTTTGCAAATGGTTGATAAATCAGCTGCTATACCTATCGGTATTTGTGAGGATGTGCCTGTTGTGGTTGGAAACGTTACTATTTTAACGGACTTTGTTATTCTTGATATTCCCAAGGATGATAGTATGTCTATTATTCTTGGAAGACCCTTTTTGAATACTGCAGGGGCTGTTATTGATTGCAACAAAGGCAAAGTCACTTTTCATGTTAATGGTAATGAGCATACGGTATACTTTCTGAGGAAACAACCTCAAGTCCACAGTATCAATTCTATTGGAAAAATTCCATCAGTTATTTTTGGAGGTTTTGAATTTCCTCTTCCTTCTGTCAAGAAGAAATATGATATTCTTATTGTTGGGGACGTGCATATCCCCGTTGAGGTAACCTAGTGTTATATGAAAATTCTTCGGTTCCATGTTATTCGGAATGAGTTTGTTAACAAGACTTGATTAACCTTGTTAATGGGTCCCTTCTGAAGATCATGAGATGGATGAATTTAGAAAACACAACTCTCTGTACCCTCCTTTTACTTTCTGTTATTTATATTAAATAAAATAAATATAAGTTCTCCAATTGCCCTGAAATTTAAATATGATTTTTTCTGGAATATTTGAGAATATTTGGCACTGAGAACACAGCAGGGGGCATCCACTTGGCCACGAGGGTGGAGGGCGCGCCCCCTACATCGTGGGCCCACGCTGGCCCTCCTCCACTTATTCCTGCACCCACACACACCTTCTTCCTCCCACAAACACCATTATCCAGCTCAAGCACGAGTTCTAGCTCATTTTGTTGCGATTTTCGATCTCCTTGCTCAAAGCACCTCTCAAAAAATTGCTTTGGGGGATTGTTCCTTGGTACGTGACTCCTCCGTTGGTCCAATTAGTTTTTGTTTTAGTGCTTTATTCATTGCAAATTTATGCTGCCCAGGTGACCATGTTCTTGAGCTTGCATGTCAAATTTATATGGTTCCAAGTAGTTTTGATGCATGATATAGGCTCTAGGCACTTGTAGGAGTAGTTGCTATCAATTTTGTTGAGTTTGGTTTACTTTTATTTGAAGTTACTAAAAATTTCAGAAATTTTTCAAAGGAAGAAATAAGTTTAGGAAAATGTAGAAAGGTGGCTCTTCAAGGAAACAAGAGCCCAGGCTTGCAATGCGTGATGCCGATGATGAGCCACGAAGGGATGCTCCAGTGCGGCCCTGTGAATGGCCTTCAGAGGACTTTATGGATCGAGCGGAAATCAAGGAAGAATTTAACGCATATATGCATAACGCTGATCTTGTGAGCTTCGAGGAGGAAAAGTTCCTCCAGTACCGACTAATCTTTGGCAGACGACGCACCTATCACGTCGCTCTCCCTGCTTCAACTTTCTTTGACTTTCAGGCAAAAAGGAGATATTTTATAACCAGAGAGGAGGCGGAAGTGTATAAGAGGAGAGCTGAGATAGCTCGCCTCCAAGCTGCAGCCCATGATGCAATGACTGTTGCATCGCAGTACGACCCCTACTATTACTATGGATATCCGCCAGGCCAACCGTTGCCATAGACCAACTTAGGCCAAAAGCCTAAGCTTGGGGGAGTATGTATTTCTCACCGACATTATATTCATATTCACACACTCATTACTAGATGTTGGTGCTCATACTTTTTCATTCTATCATCGATGCTAGTTTATTTCCTTTTTTATGCTTTCTTCTTGTGTGTTTAATAGACCTTAAGATAAACCAAAAAAATTAGTTGTAGCTTTTAGCTAGTTTTAATTTCCATGCATGTAGTAGTAATTAAAAAGAAAACCCAAAAAGATTTCCTGTTCTTCTTTTGCTTGTTGGGAGCTTTCCCGTGTAAATAGTTTTATTTATTTTCTATTCTTTGGGGGTCGATAGGAGAAGACCATGATTAAATTGTTGAAGTGACTCCTATATGTATTATTGTTGATCTGACAGAAGAGCCCATATTGCCTTGTCTTCTCCTGTTTATTGAATGCTTGCAGATTCCAGCTTAGTCCAATGCACGCGCACTATTATTATTATCCACATCGTTCAGTCGTGCAAATGAAAGGCAATTGTGACGATATATGATGGACTGACTAAGATAAGAAAAGCTGGTATGAACTCGACCTCTCTTGTTTTGTAAGTATGATTAGTTCATCGTTCTTGATTCAGCCTATTATGAATAAACATGTTTGTAATGAAAATTAGAGATCATAGTTTCTTGTGCCGTGCTTGGTTAGCTAGGAGCTTATAATGGTTTACCTTGCGTGCCAACATGCTATTAAAATGGTTGTGATGTGGTATGATAGGGAGGTGTCCTCCTATGAATGATTTAAGTGACTTGACTTGGCACATGTTCACGCATGTAGTTGAAGCAAAATCAACATAGCCTCTACGATATTTAAGTTCATCGTGCATTATATCCTACTCATGCTTTCATTCGGTGTTGATTAATTTTAATGCATGTTCATGACTGTTGTCGCTCTCTAGCTGGTCGCTTCCCAGTCTTTTGCTAGACTTCACTTGTACTAAGCGGGAATACCTACCTATATATGGTATTTACCTGCCGTTCCAAGTAAATTTGTATGTGCCAAACTCTAAACCTTCAAATAAATATCATGTTTTGTATGCTTGAATAGCAGATGTATCAACTAGGGTTGTCCGTATCTTCCATGTTAGGTAGGTTATTCTCAAGAGGAGTGGACTCCGATCCTCACTCACGAGAAAATGGCTGGTCACCAGGATGCCCAGTCCCATGCTTTATGCAAATCAAATCAAAATAATTGCAAACAAAACTCCCCCTGGGACTCTTGTTAGTTGGAGGCACTCGTTGTTTCGACCAAGCCATGGATTGATGCTTGTTGGTGGAGGGGGAGTATAAACTTTACCATTCTGTTTGGGAATCGCCTATAATGTGTGTAGCATGGAAGACATCGCCATCTCTTAGTTGTTATGTTGACAGTGAAAGTATACCGCTCAAAATATTATTCATCTCTATTTCAAAACCGAGCTCTGGCACCTCTACAAATCCCTGCTTCCCTCTGCGAAGGGCCTATCTATTTACTTTTATGTTGAGTCATCATCCTCTTATTAAAAAGCACCAGTTGGAGAGCACTGATGTCATTTGCATTCATTACTATTAGTTTACGTTGAGTATGACTTTAATGGATCTGTTTTACCATGAATTACAATGTCTAGTCACTCCTTGATCTTGAAAGGTGATCTGCATTTATGTTTTGCGGTCTTAGAAAGGGCTAGCGAGATGCCATCTTGTTATATCATATTATGATTGTTTTGAGAAAGTGTTGTCATCTGAGATTTATTATTATTGCTCGCTAGTTGATTATGCCATTGATATGAGTGAAGATGAGACCTAAGTGTTATTGTGAATATGGTTAGTTTATAATCTTTGCTAAAAACTTGAATGTTGGCTTTACATATTTCAACAACAAGAGCAAATAGAGTTTGTAAAAGTTTTTCTTTATCACTTTCAGTTTGTCAACTGAATTGCTTGAGGACAAGCAAAGGTTTAAGCTTGGGGGAGTTGATATGTCTCCGTTGTATCTACTTTTCCAAACACTTTTGCCCTTGTTTTGGACTCTAACTTGCATGATTTGACTGGAACTAACCCGGACTGACGCTGTTTTCAGCAGAATTGCCATGGTGTTATTTATGTGCAGAAACAAAAGTTCTCAGAATGACCTGAAACTGCACGGAACGTCTTTTTGGAAATACTAAAAAATCCTTGCAAAAGATGAAGACCAGGGGGGCCACACCCTAGCCACGAGGGTGGGGGTGCGCTTGCCCGCCTGGGCGCACCCCCTACCTCGTGGGCCCCCTGGAGCTCCTCCGACCTCAACTCCAATTCTATATATTTGCTTTTGGGGAGAAAAAGGATTCATCACGTTTTACGATACGGAGCCGCCGCCAAGCCCTAAAACCTCTCGGGAGGGTTGATCTGGAGTATATTCAGGGCTCTGGAGAGGGGAATCCGTCGCCATCGTCATCATCAACCATCCTCCATCACGAATTTCATGATGCTCACCGCCGGGCGTGAGTAATTCCATCATAGGCTTGCTGGACGGTGATGGGTTGGATGAGATTTATCATGTAATCGAGTTAGTTTTGGTAGGGTTTGATCCCTAGTATCCACTATGTTCTGAGATTGATGTTGCTATGACTTTGCTATGCTTAATGCTTATCAGTAGGGCCCGAGTGCCATGATTTCAGATCTGAACCTATTATGTTTTCATCAATATATGAGAGTTCTTGATCCTATCTTGCAAGTCTATAGTCACCTACTATGTGTTATGATCCGGCAACCCCGAAGTAACAATAATCGGGACCACTCCCGGTGATGACCGTAGTTTGAGGAGTTCATGTATTCACTATGTGTTAATGCTTTGGTCAGGTACTCTATTAAAAGGAGGCCTTAATATCCCTTAGTTTCCGCTAGGACCCCCTAGGTTATGACAAAAGATGTCATGCAAGTTCTTTTCCATAAGAACGTATGACTATATTCGGAATACATGCCTACATTACATTGATGAATTGGAGCTATTTCTTTGTCACCATAAGTTATGACTATTACATGATGAACCACATCCGGCATAATTCTCCATCACTGATCCATTGCCTACGAGCTTTCCATATATTGTTCTCCGCTTATTTACTTTTCCGTTGCTCTTGCTATCATCACTGCGAAATACCAAAAACACTACTTTTCTTACCGTTACCTTTTGCTATCGTTACCACTACTATCATATTACTTTGCTACTAAATACTTTGCTGCAGATATTAAGTTTCCAGGTGTGGTTGAATTGACAACTCAGCTGCTAATACTTGAGAATATTCTTTGGCTCCCCTTGTGTCGAATCAATAAATTTGGGTTGAATACTCTACCCTCGAAAACTGTTGCGATCCCCTATACTTGTGGGTTATCACCGCCCAACCTTCACATCAAGTCACGGGTAACCCTCAGGGCCGACCCGACTTTAACAAAGGTCTCAAGTAAGTCCAGGTAACCGTGTGTCCAAAACATCAAGGGGAAAACCTGAGGAATCACCCTCGAGGGATTCCACTCGATGTAATCGTCAAGCTGAACTTAGGAGGAATCACCCTCCAGGTTCACGCTTGAGGTGTTCCATGACAGAGTCATAGCGGGAGTTGTGAAGGAGGAATGACCCTCGATGACCATGACCGAATAGCTACACTATAGAGTTAACATGAGGAGTGCGTTAGGAGGTTTCACCCTCGGCACTCGATAGTAGCTCTGCATAATCGACCAACAAAGGGGCATGATGTGATGTGAGGTGCCGGGCTCTTGTCGTCGAGCACGTTGATCAAGTCGTCGATGACGAAGCAGGGGCAACAAGGACAAGGTGCAGGTCACTGACGGATCACTAACCAACCTATACTAAGTAATTTAGGATAAGCGGGTAGGTAATAATAAGCAGGTTACAAAAGCAGGCTATGGATCACATCTAGAAGCAATCAATAACAGTAGACAAATCCAATGCAGGCATGAGAGAGAAAGAAATGGGCAATATCAAAATGTTCAAGGGGGGTTTGCTTGCTTGGAAGCTCCACTGAAAGGGAAGAATGGTCCTCGTCGACGCAAACGATCATAGTGGCATCAGCAGCCATCTCGGGGTCTACCAGAGACAAGAGGGGGAAGAAACAGTGAACACAAAGCACACAGTTGCATTACATGACAATAGACAAAGCTAGGGGTGTTCTAACGCAGGGATACACGATACCGGCGAAGGGGGATAACATCCGGGAATGTTTTCCTGAAGTTTGGCATTATCGGACAAACGAATCGGAGGGGGAAGGTTGCATGTTCGCTACGCTAGGGACGTGTGGCAGACTAACGGAACACGTATAAGGATTCATCTCATCGTTCTAAGAAACTTTCACGTATAAAACTTTTTCATCCGAGTTACGGATTATTTTATATGATTTTCAAAGTTTCAATTGATTTTGTAATATTATTATTTAAGTTAATTTGAAAAAAAGAATTATTACATCTGCGTGATGTCAGCATGACTGAGTCAAACTGGGAAGTGGGGCCCGTTTGTCATAGACACATTTTAACTAAACATGTCTAATTAGAGTAATATGCAATTAGGTTAATTAAACATAATTAATTAGGATTAGTTAACAACATTAATTAATTAATTAATTTTTCTTTTTTCTTTTTACATATTTTCATTTCTTAAAAAAACAGGGGCGGGCCCCACTAGTTTATGGCCCAAGTCGACCGGGGCGGTTAACGGGGCGAACGGGCATGGGCACCCGCGAGGAACCGGGCGTGGCTATGCCGGTCGCGGTCGTGGCAGTTGCCGGCGGCGGGGAGAGCAGGGGGACCGCGGCAGGGCGTAGGGCGCAGTGCGGAGGCGAGCCGGGTGAGCGGCCAAGGGAGGCGTAAGAGCGCGGGCCGGCAGCAGGTGCAGCGGGGCAAGCGAGGCCGCGCGATGGGGTGGCCGGTGCGCGGGCGGCCGTAGGCGTGGCCGGCGGGGCGGCGTGCGACGAGGCGGAGTGAGGGCATGGTCGTCGCCAGCGACAGGTGGCGGCGGGCGACGACGGGCGCGACCATGCAAAGGCGGGCGCACCGACCGCGGCCGGAGCGTGGTGAAGTGACAGGGGCGTGCGCACGTAGAGAGGGGATCGGGGGGAGGATGTGTTCTCACCCATGCTACCGGTGTTCGTCAGCAAGGCTCGATGGAGCCGGCGTGGGGAAGACGTGGACGGTCCGGTTCGGTGACGGGCGATGGTGCAGCATTGGGGCGGCGCGACGCCAGATCGGGACGAGGCAGCGGCGTCCGAGGCGTCGCAGTGAGGGGGGGCTTCGGGAGGAGGGCGAGGTGTCCGATGAGGTGGGGCTCCTCCGGGCGGCGGCGGAGATCTATGGGGCCGGGTCCATCTCCTGTGATCCAGACAGGGGAGGGAGAGAGGCGTGCAGGCGAGTGGGGGAGTGCGGCACGGGCGACCGGGCTAGGGTTTCGGTGCCCCCTGGAGGGGGTTATCGACCTGGGGCTCGGCCTGCCTGGACGGCTGGTGGCTAGTTGGGCCGGTTGGCCCAGCTGGTGTGGGTTTCTTTCTCTCTTTTGCATTTTATTTTCTGTTTAAATTTTGCTATTTTTTTAATTGATTTAGCACATTAAAACACATTATAAAATATAGGGTCCTACATGACAAATAACCTGAGATTACGTGCCATACCTTGAACATTTTAGTTTCGACATTTCAAAACTTTTAAAGTTTGACTTGATTTTGAATTTTGAGTTCGAACAGGATTGAACCACCATGAGATTAACAATAGTAAACGTGGTGACACGGCATCTGTAGTAGAGGGTTTCTGTAGGTTAATTACACGGGTGTTACATTTTGGGGGGTATGTGTTGGGGAACATGGTAATTTCAAAATTTTCCTACGCACACGCAAGATCATGGTGATGCATAGCAACGAGAGGGGAGAGTGTGATCTACGTACCCTCGTAGACCGATAGCGGAAGCATTATGACAACGCGATTGATGTAGTCGTACGTCTTCACGGCCCGACCGATCAAGCACCGAAACTATGACACCTCCGAGTTCTAGCACACGTTCAGCTCGATGACGATCCCCGGACTCCGATCCAGCAAAGTGTCGGGGAAGAGTTCCGTCAGCACGACAGCGTGGTGACGATCTTGATGTTCTACTATCGCAGGGCTTAGACTAAGCACCACTACAATATTATCGAGGACTATGGTGGAAGGGGGCACCGCACACGGCTAAGAGAACGATCTTAGAGATCAACTTGTGTGTCTAGGGGTGCCCCCTACCCCCGTATATAAAGGAGCCAAGGGGGGGGGGGTGCGGCCGACCCTAGGAGGAGGACGCAGGAGGAGTCCTACTCCTACTGGGAGTAGGACTCCCCCCTTTCCCTAGTTGGATTAGGATTTGGGGAAAAAGGAACAGAGGGAAGAAAGGAAAGGGGGGGGGGCACCCCCCCTCCTTGTCCAATTCGGACTTGGGGGGGGGAGGGGCGTGCGGCAGCCCCTAGGCCTCCTCTCCTCTTCCTCCACTAGGCCCATTAAGGCCCATTAGGTTACCGGGGGGTTCCGGTAACCTCCCGGTACTCCAGTAAAATGCCGATATCACCCGGAACACTTCCGATGTCCAAACATAGGCTTCCAATATATCAATCTTTATGTCTCGACCATTTCGAGACTCCTCGGCATGTCCATCATCACATCCGGACTCTGAACTAACTTAGGTACATCAAAATATATAAACTCATAATAAACTGTCATCGTAACGTTAAGCGTGCGGACCCTATGGGTTCGAGAACAATGTAGACATGACCGAGACATGTCTCCGGTCAATAACCAATAGTGGAACCTGGATGCTCATATTGGCTCCCACATATTCTACAAAGATCTTTTATCGGTCAGACCGCATAACAAAATACTTTGTTCCCTTTGTCATCGGTATGTTACTTGCCAGAGATTCGATCGTCGGTATCTCAATACCTAGTTCAATCGCGTTACCGGCAAGTCTCTTTACTCGTTTCGTAATACATCATCTCACAACTAACTCATTAGTTGCTATGCTTGCAAGGCTTATGTGATGTGCATTACCGAGAGGGCCCAGAGATACCTCTCCGACAATCGGAGTGACAAATCCTAATCTCGAAATACGCCAACCCAACATGTACCTTTGGAGACACATGTAGAGCTCCTTTATAATCACCCAGTTACGTTGTGACGTTTGGTAGCACACAAAGTGTTCCTCCGGCAAACGGGAGTTGGATAATCTCATAGTCATAGGAACATGTATAAGTCATGAAGAAAGCAATAGCAACATACTAAACGATTGGGTGCTAAGCTAATGGAATGGGTCATGTCAATCACATCATTCTCCTAATAATGTGATCCTGTTAATCAAATGACAACACATGTCTATGGTTAGGAAACATAACCATATTTGATTAACGAGCTAGTCAAGTAGAGGCATACTAGTAACGTTTAGTTTGTCTATGTATTCACACAAGTATTATGTTTCCGGATAATACAATTCTAGCATGAACAATAAACATTTATCATGATATAAGGAAAGAAATAATAACTTTATTATTGCCTCTAGGGAATATTTCCTTCAGTCTCCCACTTGCACTAGAGTCAATAATCTAGTTCACATCGCCATGTGATTTAACACCAATAGTTCACATCACCATGTGATTAACACCCATAGTTCACATCGTCATCTGACCAACACCCAAAGGGTTTACTAGAGTCAATAATCTAGTTCACATCGCTATGTGATTACCACCCAAAGAGTACTAAGGTGTGATCATGTTTTGCTTGTGAGAGAAGTTTAGTCAACGGGTCTGCCACATTCAGATTCGTAAGTATTTTGCAAATTTGTATGTCAACAATGCTCTGCATGGAGCTACTCTAGCTAATTGCTCCCACTTTCAATATGTATCCAGATTGAGACTTTGAGTCATCTGGATCAGTGTCAAAACTTGCATCAACGTAACCCTTTACGACGAACCTTTTGTCACCTCCATAATCGAGAAACATATCCTTATTCCACTAAGGATAATTTTGACCAATGTCCAGTGATCTACTCCTAGATCAGTATTGTACTCCCTTGCCAAACTCGGGGCAGGGTATACAATAGGTCTGGTACATAGCATGGCATACTTTATAGAACCTATGGCTGGGGCATAGGGAATGACTTTCATTCTCTCTCTATCTTCTGTCGTGGTCGGGTTTTGAGCCTTACTCAACTTCACACCTTTGTAACACAGGCAAGAAATCCTTCTTTGACTGTTCTATTTTGAACTACTTCAAAATCTTGTCAACGTATGTATTCATTGAAAAAACTTATCACGCGTCTTGATCTATCTCTATAGATCTTGATGCTCAATATGTAAGGAGCTTCACCGAGGTCTTTCTTTGAAAAAACTCCTTTCAAACATTCCTTTATGCTTTGCAGAATAATTCTACATTATCTCCGATCAAAAATATGTCATTCACATATATTTATCAGAAATGTTGTAGTGCTCCCACTCACTTTCTTGTAAATACTGGCTTCACCGCAAGTCTGTATAAAACTATATGCTTTGATCAACTCATCAAAGAGTATATTCCAACTCTGAGATGCTTGTACCAGTCCATAGATGGATGACTGGAGCTTGCACATTTTGTTAGCACCTTTACGATTGACAAAACCTTCTGGTTGCATCATATACAATAAATCCATTAAGGAATGCAGTTTTGTTTATCCATTTGCCAGATTTCATAAAATGCGGCAATTGCTAACATGATTCGGACAGACTTAAGCATAGATACGAGTGAGAAACTCTCATCGGAGTCAACACCTTGAACTTGTCGAAAACCTTTTGCGACAATTCTAGCTTTGTAGATAGTAACACTACTCTCAGCGTCCGTCTTCCTCTTGAAGATCCATTTAATCTCAATGGCTTGCCGAACAATGGGCAAGTCAACCAAAGTCCATACTTTGTTCTCATACATGGATCCTATCTCAGATTTCATGGCCTCAAGCCATTTTGCGGAATCTGGGCTCATCATCGCTTCCTCATAGTTCGTAGGCTCGTCATGGTCAAGTAACATGACCTCCAGAAAAGGATTACCGTACCACTCTGGCGCGGATCTCACTCTGGTTTACCTACAAGGTTCGGTAGCAACTTGATCTGAAGTTACATGATCATCATCATTACCTTCCTCACTAATTGGTGTAGTAGTCATAGGAACAGATTTCTGTGATGAACTACTCTCCAATAAGGGAGAAGGTACAATTACCTTATCAAGTTCTACTTTCCTCCCACTCACTTCTTTCAAGAGAAACTCCTTCTCTAGAAAGGATCCATTCTTAGCAACGAATGTCTTGCCTTCGGATCTATGATAGAAGGTGCTCCCAACAGTCTCCTCTGGTTATCCTATGAAGACATATTTCTCTGATTTGGGTTTGCGCTTATCAGGATGAAACTTTTTCATATAAGCATCACAATCCCAAACTTTAAGAAACGACAACTTTGGTTTCTTGCCAAACCACAGTTTAGATTGTGTCGTCTCAACGGACTTAGATGGTGCCCCTTTTTAACGTGAATGCAACTGTCTCTAATGCATGATCCCAAAACGATATTGGCAAATCGGTAAGAAACATCATAGATTGTACTATATCCAATAAAGTACGGTTATGACATTGGGACACACCATTATGTTGTGGTGTTCCAGGTGGCATGAGTTTGTGAAACTATTCCACATTGTTTTAATTGAAGACCAAACTCGTAACTCAAATATTCGTCTCTGTGATCAGATCGTAGAAACTTTATTTTCTTGTCACGATGATTTTCCACTTCACTCTGAAATACTTAGAACTTTTCAGACTTATGTTTCATCAAGTAGATATACTCATATCTGCTTAAATTATCTGTGAAGGTCAGAAAATAATGATACTTGTCGCGAGCTTTAATATGCATCGGACCACATACATCAGTATGTATGATTTCCAACAAATCTGCTGCTCGCTCCATTGTTCCGAAAAACGGAGTCTTTAGTCATCTTGCCCATAAGGCATGGTTCGCAAGCACCAAGTGATTCATAATCAAGTGATTCCAAAATCCCATCAGCATGGAGTTTCTTCATGCACTTTACACCAATATGACCTAAACGGCAGTGCCACAAATAAGTTGCACTATCATTATTAACTTTGCATCTTTTGGTTTCAATATTATGAATATGTGTATCACTACGATCGAGATCCAATGAACCATTTTCATTGGGTGTGTAACCATTTAAGGTTTTATTCATGTAAACAGAACAACAATTTATTCTCTTACTTAAATGAATAACCGCATTACAATAAACATGACCAAATCATATTCATGCTCAACGCAAACACAAAATAACACTTATTTAGGTTCAACACTAATCCTGAAAGTATAGGGAGTGTGCGATGAAGATCATATCAATCTTGGAACCACTTCCAACACACATCGTCACTTCACCCTTAACTAGTCTCTGTTTATTCTGCAACTCCCGTTTCGAGTTACTAATCTTAGCAACTGAACTAGTATCTAATACTGAGGGGTTGCTATAAACACTAGTAAAGTACACATCAATAACATGTATATCAAATATACTTATGTTCACTTTGCCATCCTTCTTATCCGCCAATCACTTGGGGTAGTTCCGCTTCCAGTGACCAGTCCCTTTGCAGTAGAAGCACTTAGTCTCAGGCTTAGGACCAGACTTGGGCTTCTTCACTTGAGCAGCAATTTGCTTGTTGTTTTTCTTGAAGTTCCCCTTTTCCCCTTTGCCCTTTTCTTGAAACTAGTGATCTTGTCAACCATCAACACTTGATGCTCTTTCTTGATTTCTACCTTCATCGATTTCGTCATCATGAAAAGCTCGGGAGTCGTTTTCGTCATCCCTTTCATACTATAGTTCATCACGAAGTTCTACTAACTTGGTGATGGTGAATAGAGAATTCTGTCAATCACTATCTTATCTGGAAGATTAACTCCCACTTGATTCAAGCGATTGTAGTACCCGGACAATCTGAGCACATGCTCACTAGTTGAGCGATTCTCCTCCATCTTTTAGCTATAGAACTTGTTAGAGACTTCATATCTCTCAACTCGGGTATTTGCTTGAAATATTAACTTCAACTCCTGGAACATCTCATATGGTCCATGACGTTCAAAATGTCTTTGAAGTCCCGATTCTAAGCCGTTAAGCATGGTGCACTAAACTATCAAGTAGTCATCATATTTAGCTAGCCCAACATTCATAACGTCTGCATCTGCTCCTACAATAGGTCTGTCACCTAGCGGTGCATCAAGGACATAATTCTTCTGTGCAGCAATGAGGATAAACCTCAGATCACGGATCCAATCCGCATCATTGCTACTAACATATTTCAACACAATTTTCTCTAGGAACATATCAAAAATAAACGGGGAGCAATATCGCGAGCTATTGATCTACAACATAGATATGCTAATACTACCAGGACTAAGTTCATGATAAATTCAAGTTCAATTAATCATATTACTTAAGAACTCCCACTTAGATAGACATCCCTCTAATCCTCTAAGTGATCACGTGATCCAAATCAACTAAACCATGTCCGATCATCACGTGAGATGGAGTAGTTTCATTGGTGAACATCACCATGTTGATCATATCTACTATATGATTCACGCTCGACCTTTCGGTCTCCATGTTTCGAGGCCATATCTGTATATGCTTGGCTCGTCAAGTATAACCTGAGTATTCTGCGTGTGCAACTGTTTTGCACCTGTTGTATTTGAATGTAGAGCCTATCACACCCGATCATCATGTGGTGTCTCAGCACAAAGAACTTTCGCAACGGTGCATACTCAGGGAGAACACTTGTACCTTGATAATTAGTGAAAGACTATCTTATAAGGCTACCATCGAACTAAGCAAAATAAGATGTATAAAAGATAAACATCACATGCAATCAAAATATGTGACATGATATGGCCATCATCATCTTGTGCCTTTGATCTCCATCTCCAAAGTATCGTCATGATTTCCATTGTCACCGGCATGACACCATGATCTCCATCATCTTGATCTATATCAATGTGTCATCACCTGGCCGTCTCGCCAACTACTGCTCTAGCAAGTATTGCTATCGCATAGCGATAAAGTAAAGCAATTATTTGGTGCTTGCATCTTATGCAATAAATAGAGACAACCATAAGGATTTTGCCAGTTGCCGATAACTTCAACAAAACATGATCATCTCATACAACAACTTATATCTCATCACGTCTTGACCATATCACATCACAACATGCCATGCAAAAACAAGTTAGACGTCCTCTACTATGTTGTTGCAAGTTTTACGTGGCTGCTACGGGCTTAGCAAGAACCGTTCTTACCTATGCATCAAAAACCACAACGATAGTTTGTCAAGTTGGTGCTGTTTTAACCTTCGCAAGGACCGGGCGTAGCCACACTTGGTTCAACTAAAGTTGGAGAAACTGACACCTGCTAGCCACCTTTGTGCAAAGCACGTCGGGAGAACCGGTCTCGCGTAAGCGTACGCGTACTGTCGGTCCAGGCCGCTTCGTCCAACAATACCGCCGAACCAAAGTATGACATGCTGGTAAGCAGTATGACTTATATCGCCCACAACTCACTTGTGTTCTACTCATGCATATAACATCAACGCATAAAACCTAGGCTCTGATACCACTGTTGGGGAACGAAGTAATTTCAAAATTTTCCTACGCACATGCAAGATCATGGTGATGCATAGCAACGAGAGGGGAGAGTGTGATCTACGTACCCTCATAGACCGACAGCGGAAGTGTTATGACAACGCGGTTGATGTAGTCGTATGTGTTCATGGCCCGACCGATCAAGCACCGAAACTACGGCACCTCCGAGTTCTAGCACACGTTTAGCTCGATGAGATCCCCGGACTCCGATCCAGCAAAGTGCCGGGGAAGAGTTCCGTCAGCATGACATCGTGGTGACGATCTTGATGTTCTACTGTCGCAGGGCTTCGCCTAAGCACCACTACAATATTATCGAGGACTATGGTGGAAGGGGGCACCGCACACGGCTAAGAGAACGATCTTAGAGATCAACTTGTGTGTCTAGGGGTGCCCGCTGCCCCCGTATATAAAGGAGCCAAGGGGGGGGGGGGGTGCAGCCGGCCCTAGGAGGAGGTGCGCAGGAGGAGTCCTAATCCTACCGGGAGTAGGACTCCCCCCTTTCCCTAGTTTGATTAGGACTTGGGGAAGAAGGAAGAGAGGGAAGAAAGGAAAGGGGGGGCGCCGCCCCCCTCCTTGGCCCATTCGGACTTGGGAGGGGGGGGGAGGGGCATGCGGCAGCCCCTAGACCTCCTCTCCTCTTCCTCCACTAGGCCCATTAAGGCCCATTAGGTTACCGGGGGGTTCCGGTAACCTCCCGGTACTCCAGTAAAATGCCGATTTCACCCGGAACAATTCCGATGTCCAAACATAGGCTTCCAATATATCAATCTTTATGTCTCGACCATTTCGAGACTCCTCTTCATGTCCGTGATCACATCCGGGACTCCGAACTAACTTCGGTACATCAAAATATATAAACTCATAATGAAACTGTCATCGTAACATTAAGCATGCGGACCCTACGGGTTCGAGAACAATATAGAGATGACCGAAACATGTCTCCGGTCAACAACCAATAGCAGGACCTAGATGCTCATATTGGCTCCCACATATTCTACGAAGATCTTTTATCGGTCAGACCGCATAACAACATACTTTGTTCCCTTTGTCATCGGTATGTTACATGCCCGAGATTCGATCGTCGGTATCTCAATACCTAGTTCAATCTCGTTACCGGCAAGTCTCTTTAGTCGTTTCGTAATACATCATCTCACAACTAACTCATTAGTTGCAATGCTTGCAAGGCTTATGTGATGTGCATTACCGAGAGGGCCCAGAGATACCTCTCCGACAATCGGAGTGACAAATCCTAATCTCGAAATACACCAACCCAACATGTACCTTTGGAGACACCTGTAGAGCTCCTTTATAATCACCTAGTTACGTTGTGACATTTGGTAGCACACAAAGTGTTCCTCCGACAAACGGGAGTTGCATAATCTCATAGTCATGAGAACATGTATAAGTCATGAAGAAAGCAATAGCAACATACTAAACGATCGGGTGCTAAGCTAATGGAATGGGTCATGTCAATCACATCATTCTCCTAATAATGTGATCCCATTAATCAAATGACAACACATGTCTATGGTTAGGAAACATAACCATCTTTGATTAACGAGCTAGTCAAGTAGAGGCATACTAGTAACGTTTAGTTTGTCTATGTATTCACACAAGTATTATGTTTCTGGATAATACAATTCTAGCATGAACAATAAACATTTATCATGATATAAGGAAATAAATAATAACTTTATTATTGCCTCTAGGGCATATTTCCTTCAGTATGAACCATAGAAAAGTTGGAATACAGTATACATTACACCAATATAAATAAAGAATGAGTTCACAACATTACCAAAAGTGGTGATTTATTTTCTTATACTAACAGAGCTTATGAGATTTTCTATTGAGTTTTGTGTTGTGAAGTTTTCAACTTTTGGGTAAGGATTTGATGGACTATGGAATAAGTAGTAGCAAGAGCCTAAGCTTGGGGATGCCCAAGGCACCCCAAGGTAATATTCAAGGACAACCATGATCCAAAACTTGGGAATTCCCTGGAAGGCATCCCCTCTTTCGTCTATCGGTAACTTTACTTGAGGCTATATTTTTATTCACCACATGATATGTGCTATGCTTGGAGCATCTTGTATAATTTGAGTCATTGCGTTTTAGTTTGCCACAATCATCCTTGTATTGGATCTAAAGTATGTCTAGAGGGGAGGTGATTAGACTACTTGATCAAATAAAAATCCAGCCTTTTCCCATTTTTAAGTCTTGGTAGATTTTAGCAACTTATCACAAGTCAAGCAATCAACCTACACATGTAATTCTAAGAGTATAGCAGTGGAATATAAATCATAGCATATTAAGGTAGAGGGGAGGAGTTTGGAGGGAGCAAACGCAATGTAGACACGAAGATTTTTGCCGTGGTTTCGATAGGTGGTGCTATCGTACATCCACGTTGATGGAGACTTCAACCCAGGAAGGGCAACGACTGCGTGAGTCCACGGAGGGCTCCACCCATGAAGGGTCCACGAAGAAGAAACCTTGTCTATCCCACCATGGCCATCGCCCACGAAGACCTTGCCTCACTTGGGTAGATCTTCACGAAGTAGGCGATCTCCTTGCCCTTACAAACTCCTTGGTTCAGCTCCACAATCTTGACGGAGGCTCCCAAGTGACACCTAACCAATCTAGGAGACACCACTCTCCAAAAGGTAATTGGTGGTGTGTTGATGATGAACTCCTTGCTCTTCTGCTTCAAATGATAGTCTCCCCAACACTCAACTCTCTCACACAGATTTGGATATGGTGGAAATATGATTTGAGTGGAAAGCAACTTAGGGAAGGCAAGAGATCAAGATTCTTGTGGTTGGATGGGAATATCTTGGTCTCAACACATGAGTCGGTGGTTCTCTCTCAGAAAATGAATGGTGCACGTGTAGGCATGTTCTGATGGCTCTTTTCATGAATGGAGTATGGGTGGAGGGGTATATATAGCCTCCACACAATATCTAATCGTTACACACAATTTACCACACTCGTTCGAACCGAATACTGAAACTCGGTTAGACCGATGTAGTTCAAAATGTGAACGTTAGGCTTTTCGTTGGGACCGACATGTCAACTCGGTGGGACCGATTTCATTAGGGTTAGGGCATAACATAATCTCGGTGAGACCGATCACATGAACTCGGTGAGACATATTTTGGTAATAGGCAAACAGAGAGTTGTTTAGGCAAACTCGATCAGACCGATCGCTCATTTAGTGAGGCCAAAAAGTTATGAAAAGGAAGAACAGAGTTTGCATTGCGAACTTGGTGGGACTGATCGCTCATCTGGTTATACCGAAACGTGACGAAGGGAAACAAAGAGTTTGCAATCTGATCTCGGTGAGACCGAGATCCCTATCGGTGACACCGAACTGATTATGGTTTCAGGCTATGGCTATGTCAAATGAACTCGCTGGCACTGGATAGATCAAATTGGTGGGGCCGATTTTGACTTTTCGTTTGGGACATATGTGGACATGAGAAAGTGGTTGAGAGCTTTTGGAGCATATCACTAAGCATTTTGAGCAAACAAGCCATTAAGCAACACCTCATCCCCTTTTAATAGTATTGGCTTTTCCTATGGACTCAATATGATCTTGGATCACTAAAATGAAAATGTATAGTCTCGAGCTTGAGCCAATATGTGTCCTTAGCATTTTGAGGGGTCCACATCTCTAGTCCATGCCATGCTAATCATTGAACTTTCTGAAAATATTATCTTGAATGGATATTAGTTCAATGAGCTATATGTCGTTAATAATTACCAAAACCACCCAGGGATTAGTGGCACTTTCGATCTCCCCCTTTTTGGTAATTGATGACAACATATAAGATCAAAGCTTTGACAAATGATAAAAAGAATGAAATATATCATCGCTTTGAGAAGTATGTGATAAGCATGAGCTCCCCCTAAATTTGTGCATTATTTAAAATTTTCTTTTGAATGCAAATGCACAATCGATTAGGATCATGGGTCACTCTTCCACATCACATACATCTTGGTGGAGCACTCAAAATGATAGAGTATGAAATATACACTCATCACCAAGACAAAGTGAATGATCACACAAGCATTAACGTGTGATATGGTCAAACATATGATCATACAAGTATCTCACACACATAACCATAAAGTATCAACCAAGCAAGCAAACAAATAAGTAGCAAAGAAGTAGCAAAAGAGATAGCAAAAAGAAGCAAAGCTCTCTCTCTCGAAGCCTATGATCTATACAATTTCTCCCCTTTGGCAACAAGTTACCAAAAAGCTCGAAAATGCATTGTGCTATGCGTCTCTCTAAGCTTGATCTTTGGGAGGTGGCGTGGAGGAGTTGCATCCGGAAGAGCAACTGAAGCCGTGGCTGCAGATGTCGAAGTAGTAGCTCTAGTGCCGAAGTAGTAGCTCTAGGCACTCTTTGAAACTCTTCAGTGGTAGCTTTCTCGTGCCTCTCTTCAACTTCTTCCTGGAGCAGCTCAACAGTTGTTTGCATCTCTATGACCTTCAAGTCTAGATCATAAAATTTTGTTTCAATGATCCTTTCAAGACTCTCTTGATTCTGAGTCAGGGTGACCAATCCTTTCTCAATCCTCAAAGTGGCTTGAATAAGATATCCAAGTTGATCTTGTTTTGACTTGAGAAAAATTTGTGAAGCCTCTTCAGCACTTGGCATCTTGGCTGCCTTCTCCTCCTTTGCCTTTGCTCTCTTCTCTCGAGCCTCTACTGAAGTAGGTTCTGTAGCATCCATGACAACCGTGTTCTCCTCAAAGTCAGGCCTCAAGGGAAGGTGCTCTTTGTCCAACAAGTATGTGCCTGTGCCCATCTTGGAGTTGATGAGCATCTGGATGTGTGGAGCATACCCACATGATCTTTTCTGACCGGCAATTGTCCTCTTGATTGTCTCTACAATCAGTGTCATCACCTTGAATTTTTCTGGCACATCAAACATATGCAACAAATTGATGGAGTGTCCTCTTATCATCCTGTGATCTCCAAGACTTCAGCAATTGAGTGTGCCTCAGGATAGTGTTGATAGTAGACAGACTTGACAGGAGAAAATAGACATAGCCAAACTTGTGATTTTCCAAAGCTGCATCTAGAATCTCCTTGTACATATGTGCCATGGAGTTGTGTCCCTTCCTTGGCTTGGGGCATTGATCAGCTTGGCCCACTTAGCCACTATGGACAGGTACCTTGTACCCTCAGACATCCAAACAATTCTACCATCCGAGTAGAAATGAGCTATTGAATAGAATTGCATGATTATCTCTTCATTCCACTTGGTCAATTTCTCACCCAGAAAGGCATCTACTCCATTCGTCCCGAAGCTCTTATGAACTCCAGGGAAGTGGTCTTCATTGTTGTCGATGTACTTCCAGTCAACCCACTTCATGTCACATACAATGGGCTTCTTATCCAGGAGCACGGTCTCATAAAAGTCCTGTTGTTCCTTAGTGTGGAACCTGTAATCTACAACAATTCTCCTTCTTGAGGCATATGGATATGCATGTCTCCATAGTCTAAGACATGCATCCTTCCTTGTCTTCATGTTTTTAGCCACTAGATGTGTATCATCGTGATCAGCAATCTCGGGCTTTAACTTTCTGAGCACTAGGGCTCCAACTTCTTCTTCTTCAATTTCAGGCACTGGGGCTTTGTTCTTCTCAGGAGGTGGAATATTTCTTGTGCTTCTCTTGGGGAAGACTTGGTGGCTGGACCAGTAGCTTTGGGGTTAGTCTTGGGATTTGAAGGAGCAGCCCCAGACTTGATGGCATCCCCCGTCAGCTTCTGAGTCTTTGATGCTGGAGCAGTATCTTCTTCTTCATCTTCTTCCTCATCAGATTGAACCATCATTGAGGGCTTTCCAATAACTCTGGCCAAAGTTTTCTTGGCCCTTTCCTTCCTCTTCTTGCCCTCACCAGCAGCCTCTCCAACAGTTGATTTGGAGGTTTCAAAAGTTGAGGCTCTGGCCTTTGAAGTGGGCACTCTCTTTGTAGGAGCCTTCTTGTGCATACCAAGCGTAGTTGAAGTAGTTGTGCCAAATTCCTTCTTAACAACCTTCTTCTTCGAGCTAACTTCTTCCTCAACAGCAACATAGTCCTCATCTCGTGAGTCTGAGTTTCTCTTGTTCCTCTACCTAGTAGCAGCCTTAGGTAGGTTTCTAGGAGTACTTCTGCTTCCTTCATCATAGCTATCAGAGGAACTAGTGCGCTCACTCATGTTAACTTGCTCCTCAGAGTTGTTCTGCCTATCACTCTGATCAGACATTTCTGACAATGCAAACTGGGAGCTGACCCTGTGAATAGATATAGATGAGGTAGAGTGGATGAGCATCACAAAGAGCAGAGATTTTGCAAAACAATTGAGTCAAAAACTTAGTTTAGTTTTCCACAAAAAGCATTTCGGAGCTACCGATTTGGTAAACTCGGTGCCACCAAAGCGATATTGGAGTCTGAACTAGTGAGATCGGTCAGGCCGAGACAAAGTTTGGTGAGTCCGAGATTGCTAGGGTTTCACTGAGAGTTGATCTCGGTCGCAGCAATTTGCAAGCATCAGTCCGACCAAAAGTTACAAGTGCAATGGCCTAGGCCAAATCGGTGAGACCGATTTCTACAACTCGGTTGGTATGAGATGAGTTTAGTGGAAACTGTTGGATTCGGGGTTCCGCGGATCCTTGAAAGGTTCGAACACCATGGTGCGTACGAAGAACTCCTTCTTCCCGGCCTGCTGGACAACGATTCCACAACCAAGCTCGATGAACCCAAGGGCCAAGAGACACAACAGTTTATCCTGGTTCGGGCCACCTTGCGGCGTAATACCCTACTCCAGCTTTGTAGTGGATTGCCTCAAGGCGCCGAGGATGAACTAGTATAGTGGACGGACCGCCTCAGGAGGTGAGGTGTTCTAGAGCTCGATGAGCTAGTGAGGTGGTCAGGGTGGAATGGATCCGATCCCTCCTACGGTGGTGGCTAAGTCCTATTTATAGTGGCCTTGGTCCTCTTCGCAAATGTAGGTGGGAAGGGATCCCATGACGACCCAATTCAAAGGGGGACAACTAGTACAAGTTATCCTCACAAAAGTAGTCTTCGCTTGCAAAGGCTCTGGTGGTGACGCCGTAGTGGGCTCGGTGATGACTTCCGTCCTATCGTCCTGGCGGTCTTGGTCTTGTAGCACCAATATGAAAACCTTTGCCTGATTCGTTGCGACTCTGCGCTTGCGTTTGCCTCCTTGGCACCAAAGAGGAAACTGGTACACTACACCCACTCGTACCCGCCTGGCCTTGGTCACCTTGCCTTGATATCTCCGCTCCTCGAGAGCCAGCCTGGTGAGGCAGCCCCTCGGGGAGGTCTTGATGTCGTCCGCCTCATGAGGCTCGGGCCCTCGCGAGGGTCTTGGATCGTTGTTGCTGAAACTGGGCTATATTGGGCCGTAGATGGAGGCACGCCATGGGCTGGAGGCAGACAAGTCTGGGTACCCCTATTGCCAGGACGCTGACAGTAGTCGCCGGGACAAAGGTGCGCTCGAACTTGACTTTGAGGAGAAGCCAAAGGGCAAGGGCGGAGCACCGCGGCCCCAACCGCCTGCGGCCTTGGTTGACACGTCGTGATTGATGGGACGTAGGTGCCTCCGCTGCCCCACGCTGCCTCGGCAATCGTCCCTAGCTGTCAAAAAGGTTGGTGCCTACTGTAGAGCTTTCATTGCCTTCCTTTCGTCTTATTCCACATCCCCTTTCTCCTCCTTGCCAGAGAGCCCTAGATCCACTAAAATTCTTCCCCCAGCCCGCAGTTGATGGCCACCGACAAGGAGAAGGGCGTGTGTTTGCCCTCGTGGTTCGAGCCTACCTTGAGCATGTCCATGGTCTCGGAGAAGAACCTCGCCGCCACACGCCTGGTGACGGTGGGCGGTAGCAATGAGGGGGAGAGACAGCGCTTCGGGCCGGCTTCGCTAAGCCTACAACCTTTGGCGGTACCTTCTATCCCTTCTTCTTGCACAACATCTTCACGGGGCTGGTCCCCCCCTTTCTCCGGCTTCTTCTATGTCGTCCTTCACCATTGCAATCTCCACACACTCCATCTTCATCCCAACTCCATCCTCCTCATGTCGATCTTTGCCTTTTACTGTGAGGCGTTCATGGGGGCGATGCCGTCCGTGGCGCTGCTTCACCATTTCTTCTACCTCCGGCTCAAGGAGGGCCAGTGCTTGGGGTGTGCCAACTTCATCGTGGCCAACGACAGCAACGTGATCTTGCGAGCCGAGAAGAAGGTGGACGACTTCAGGAACAAGTGGATCCTCATGGACACAATGCGCTCCTACCCTCGGCTGGTGCTGCCGACTGGGATACTAGTGCCCCGCGAGGGATGGAATCATGCGAAGAACACAGATCCCCGGGTGGAGCAGATGATGGAGAGGATGGTGGCCGACCAGAAGCCTGACGAAGCGAGGTTGGAGAAGTTGATGGGGGGCCATGATTGTCAAGGAGTTCCTGACGCAGCGCCTGGCTCCACTCCAGGCATGCTCGCGCCCCTTGTGGAAGCTCATGGACGAGGTAGGCAACATCCTCCTGCGCATGCATGCCTTGTCCGGTGAGGAGCTCGACAAGGCCCTGCGTCTCCTGGTCGGGAAGGACCCGGGCTGCCCACCAGATACTCATCTTCCGCTATACTGTCACCTTGATGGGGCGAAGATCGCCGCTGCTATGCCTGTCTTAAACGAGCGAGGGCTTCTACTATTGGCACCCATCGGGCCCCCGGGATCCCCGGTGGCGGCGGCTTCTGGCGAGTTCGACGGGGATGGGGGGTCAGACTTGGAGGATACTGTGGATGGTACGGGGGAGACCTCCCCCCCCCCCCCGCGTGCCAATCCGGCCCCTCCTCGTACTTTCTTACGATGATGGTGACGCCGGCAAGCACCTGACTTGAGAGGCCCGGCACGCCGTCGGGGCACCACGAGATCCAGGTGCACCCCTCCGAAGAAGCCAAAGCCGGGGTCCCGAAGAAGATTTGGTTGGCGCTGATTCCTCGAGGTGGCGCCTCTGACTTGTCGCTGGCCGGCGCTGAGGCAGGCCCGGGCGTCACGCTCCTGTCTGCCCCTGGGGCTCATGCACCCGTGCTCCGGTGTAACACCCCGAGACCGACTCTCCAGATGCCTCCCAGTTGTGTCGTTGCCGCCGTGTGTTGTAATTGTTTGTTGTATTCATCATGTCATCATTTGTATTGCAATGGCTCTCCGTTGCTGCCATTGTTTTCAAAACTTGCATCCTTTCATAGTTCCCGCTTCTCCCCGTTTCCTTCGTTGTCCCTTTCAAGACCAACCGTTCTTTTGTTGTCCGACCATTTGAATCTCTCTTCATAGTACCCAAAACCCACTCGCAACAAAGTCTGAAACTCTCCCCGGACTTGAACCGCCCAGTCGTTACCGATGGGTCCGGATCATCCCCAAACATCCCTAAAATATATTCAGTTATTTGTCGGACTCTTCCTAGCCTTATTTTTTCAATCGTTCGATTTAAATCGGAGGTTCTGATCTAGCCCTCTTTTGTACCTCCTACTATATATAGACCAACCACATACCTATTTGGACAAACCCTAGTCCAACTCGCTACAATTCCTTCCCTCGCCGCCAGACCAGATCCACCTCGGGATCCTCCCGCCGCCACCTCGCCCACACCATGCACCCAATCCTACAGCCTCCACCCAATCCTCGGGATGCAACGGCCTCCCTTGCGCCCCAGTTTCCCCAGCACCTCGCGCCCCGCAGCTGGCCCCGATCCAGATCGAGGCGAGGTCCTCCCCGAGCCCCAAGGAGCCGCAGTTCCCGTTTGTAGCTCCGGCGACCGGACCACAACAGATGAGCACCACTGCTCCCTCTCTTCCTCCTGTTCTTCCTGCCTTCGCTCCCATGCCTCATCTATCCTTTCTCCCGTTTGACCAGGTCGCCGCCATGGATCTCCGGCCGCCGTCCGGAGCCCTTGTCGCTGCGCCCGCCTGGACCCATCTCTCACATCCCTAACTTCTGGTAATGCTTAGTGTTAGCATCTTGCTTGCATCATGTTTAAATTCCAATTAAATTTGAATTGGGGACATGTGAAAGCCTCAGAAATAATTTCTGGAAATAACCCAGATAAAAATTTGCTTCGAAAAGGTCCAAGAAAATGTTCATGTTGCTCTCTGAAAATATTGGACAGAGGTAAAATTCAAACAAATATTTTCAGGAGCTCGTAAATATTTATTTTGGCCATTTGGAATTAATGCATAATTATTTGCATTGGATATATATGTTATATATATATATATATAATATAACTCCAAAAATTATGCTACTTGTTGAGGAGCTCTGGAATATTACCACTAGCTCCTACAAAAATTGGCATAAGAAAATAAATTAGTTTAGTATTATTTTTTAAAGCAGAAACAAATGTCAGAAAATAGAAAAGAAAACAACATAGAAAAAGGGAGAAACTACCTGGACTTACCAGGCCGGCCCAATGGACTGCCAGCCCATGAGGCCCAGGCACCAATCACCCCTAACCTCCTGCCAGTAGGCAGGAGGGCGTGTGGCCGCGGCGCGCATGCACCCGCTCAGTCAACTCCTGCTTGCTGCTGCTGCTGGAGGCCGCTACGAGCGCCACGCAACCCCCGCGACCATCCTTGCACTCTCCCTCGCCCTCATCCTCTCCTCTGTCTCTCCCTCTCGCCTCGCCCGAGCGCTACCGTCGCCGCTGCTACCTCTTGAGCACTGGGTTGGTTTTCCCTTGAATAGGAAAGGGTGATGCAGCAAAGTAGCAAAAATAATTAACTAAATAGCACTTTCTAAATAAAAATGGTAGCAATTCTTGTGAGCGCTAAAGTTTCTGTTTTTTACAGCAATATCAAAAAGACTTTCCCCAAGTCTTCCCAATGGTTCTACTTGGCACAAACACTAATTAACCACAACCAAAACAGAGGCTAGATAAATTATTTATTAATAAAAAGGAGCAAAAAGCAAGGAATAAAAATAAAATTGGGTTGCCTCCCAACAAGCGCTATCATTTAACGCCCCTAGCTAGGCATAAAAGCGAAGATAGATCTAGATATCTTTAGTTCGTAATTATTTAATGAGACATCTATCACCCTTAGAAGTTTCTTTATTTTTATTAATTATCAAACTTCTAGGCACAAAATCGAAAAAATCATTTGTAGCAAATAGTTCCTTAATGATAGCAAAAAGATTGGGATGAATACTTATAGATTTGAGATCCGCAGTTTCTTTGCTAGAGGATTCACCCTTATTTTTAGGAACATACATAAGCTTGGCAATTTTAGTTGGAGGACTTGGAGTATTCTTCACGGAATAAAAAGTGGTTCCCAAGTTGGTAATGATACCCTCAAGTTTATCGATTTTAGTGGAATCCTGATATATTCTTTCATTAACTATGGCTTCCTTCTCCTTAATATTTTTCAGAGTGACTCCTACTTTAGATCCATATTGAGTAATTTGGTTGTGGATATTTTTATCCAAAATTTCAATTAACTCTACGGTAGCAACTTTATTTTCAATAACTTCATGTCTTTGCATTACATGCTCCAAATTTAACATAGTTCCATTAACCAAAAGAGGGGGTGAGCCAAACAAATCTGTCATAGCATTATAAGAATCAAAAGTATGGCTACCCAAGAAATTCCCTCCGGTAATGGTATCAAGGATATATCTGTGCCAAGGAGTAGCGCCTACATAAAAATTGCAGAGAAGAACGGAAGTAGATTGCTTCCTGGTAGATCTATTTTGAGCATTGCAAATTCTATACCAAGCGTCTTTTAGATTTTCTCCTTCCCTTTACTTAAAATTAAGAACTTCATTTTCGGAAGACAACGGAGAAGATAGGGGACTAGCCATAACGACAAGCAAGCAATCCAACACACGAGCAAACAAGAAGCGAGCGAAAAAGAGGCAAATAGGGAAAGAGAAGGAGGAAGGAGAGAGAGGGCAAATAAAACGGCAAGGGTGAAGTGGGGGAGAGGAAAACGGGAGGGAAATGGCAAATAACGTAATGCGGGAGATAAGTGTTTGTGATGCGTACTTGGTATGTTGACTTTTGCATAGACTCCCCGGCAACGGCACCAGAAATCCTTCTTGCTACCTCTTGAGCACTGTGTTGGTTTTCCCTTGAAGAGGAAAGGGTGATGCAGCAAAGTAGCGTAAGTATTTCCCTCAGTTTTTGAGAACCAAGGTATCAATCCAGTAGGAGGCCACGCACGAGTCCCTCACACCTACACAAACAAATAAAATCCTCGCAACCACTGCAATAAAGGGGTTGTCAATCCCTTCACGGTCACGTATGAAAGTGAGATCTGATAGATATGATAAGATAAAATTTTTGGTATTTTTAAGATAAAGATGCAAAGTAAATAAAGCAAAATAAAAACATCACAAGAATTAGCTTGTTGACGGAAGATTAATATGATGGAAAATAGACCCGGGGGCGATAGGTTTCACTAGTGGCTTCTCTCGAGAGCATAAGTATTACGGTGGGTAAACAAATTACTGTTGAGCAATTGACGGAATTGAGCATAGTTATGAGAATATCTAGGTATGATCATGCATATAGGCATCACGTCCGAGACAAGTAGACCGACTCCCGCCTGCATCTACTACTATTACTCCACACATCGACCGCTATCCAGCAGGCTTCTACAGTATTATGTTCAAAAGAACAGAGTAATGCTTTAAGTAAGATGACATGATGTAGAGGGATAAACTCATGCAATATGATATAAACCCCGTCTTTTTATCCTCGATGGCAACAATACAATACGTGCCTTACTGCCCCTACTGTCACTGGGAAAGGACACCGCAAGATTGAACCCAAAGCTAAGCACTTCTCCCATTGCAAGAATGATCAATCTAGTAGGCCAAACCAAACTGATAATTTGAAGAGACTTGCAAAGATAACCAATCATACATAAAAGAATTCAGAGAAGATTCAAATATTGTTCATAGATAAACTTGATCATAAACCCACAATTCATCGGTCTCAACAAACACACAGCAAAAGAAGATTACATCGAATAGATCTCCACAAGAGAGGGGGAGAACTTCGTATTGAGATCGAAAGAGAGAGAAGAAGCCATCTAGCTGATAACTATGGACCCGAAGGTCTGAGGTAAAGTACTCACACATCATCGGAGAGGCTATGGTGTTGATGTAGAAGCCCTCCGTGATCGATGCCCCCTCCGGCGGAGCCCCGGAAAAGGCCCCAAGATGGGATCTCACGGGTACAGAAGGTTGCGGCGGTGGAATTAGGTTTTTGGCTCCGTATCTGGTAGTTTGGGGGTACGTAGGTATATATAGGATGAAGAAGTACGTCGGTGGAGCAACATGGGCCCCACGAGGGTGGAGGGCGCGCCTGGGGGGGGGGGGGGTAGGCGCACCCCCTACCTCGTGCCTTCCTGGTTGATGTCTTGACGTAGGGTCCAAGTCCTCTCGATCATGTTTGTTCCGAAAATCACATTCCCGAAGGTTCCATTCCGTTTGGACTCCGTTTGATATTCTTTTTCTGTGAAACTCTGAAATAGGCAAAAAAGCAATTCTAGGCTGGGTCTCCGGTTAATAGGTTAGTCCCAAAAATAATATAAAAGTGTATAATAAATCCCAATAATGTCCAAAACAGAATATAATATAGCATGAAGCTCCGCCGCCGCTCGCCGTTGCCGTAGCTATTGTCTTCCCTCGCCCTCTCCTTGTGCTGAGAAGCTCCGCCACGTCTCCGTCTACCTCTCCGTCAACCCACACGACGCGGGAAGCCCTGGAGTGCCGCCACCGCCGTCATCTTCATCTCCGGCCACTGGCGATCGTCTTCGCTGCCCCGCCACCTCCAGTGCGTCCTTGAGCTCGCTAACAACGCCATCGAGATCGCTGTGAGCTTCTCTTCCATTCACCCCTCTCCGTTTCGCCATTCTCGCGCCGTAGGCCCAATCCCCATCACGGCCATAGCTTCTCGCCGCCGTCCAAGTCATCGCCGTCGCTCAAGCCACCGTAGCCCACAACCGCACGCGTCACCGTGTTCCTGGTGACGCCAGGAGGCCGTAGAACCTCTCTGCTCGCTTCCCCGTTCACCGCAGCACCTCGCCCGCACTTGGCCGTGCTCCGGCCGCCGCCGTGAGCTCTGCTCCCTCGATCTCCGACCACCCCATGGTCTCCCACGTGTCTCACTGGATGCGCACGAGCCTGGGCTTCGCGTATGTCGTCTCCGCCGCCTGAATGGTCGCTGGGGGTGATTTCCATGCCCCTCCGCCACGTTCGGCCTCGCCGGCGGTTAAAAGCCGGTGGGTTTGAAAGGTTTGACCACGCTGGCCCGTCAGGTGGGCCCCGTGGGTCACATGATTAGCTTAGGGGTAATCACCGTTTAGCTAATTCCCCCCTGACACTGGCATGTGGGTCCAACCCAGCTAATTTGTAGTTAGGTTAGTATTAGTGTTAACTAACCCTGATACTTAATTGTGACACTAACGTGTGGACCCACAGGTCAGGTTTGACCTGGTCTGCGCCGTTGACCTGCTCATGCAGGCATGACACAATGCTAACGCAGTTATTATTTTCTGGATTTAAAATAATTCAGAAAATTCTAGAAAATGTTATAAACTTCAAAAATTCATAGAAATTCAACCGTAGCTCAGATTGAAATAATTTATATATGAGAAATTATCAGAAAAATGCAATCTATCCATCTGTACCAATTTCATGCATGAAAAACCAACTTATACATACTGTATAAGTGAAAACACATAAAGGGCATTTTAAATGCTTAAGTTTGGAGTTGCATTTGAATCCTTGATTCAAATGAGCTCCATTGAACTTGTTGCTGGTTGCATTAGCACAAACAACATCACATCTACATGCCATGATCATGCATCATATTGTTGCATATGTTGTGTACTGATTGCCATCACCGTTCTTCTCGATAGGTCCTGCTCCGGGGAGTGTTTGAGAGTACCTGTCTGAAGAGCAGTGCTCTACTTTCGATTCATCAGAAAAGAAAAACCTCCTTGTTCATTCCTATACAATCCCACTCTCTCGCTCTTGCTCTCTTTTATTGCATTAAGACAACAACGATTCAACTTCTACTTTATGTTGCGGTAGTTGAACCCATTCCTCTACATGACATGTCATTGCCACAGTAAATAGTTGAGACCCACTAGCATGTGTAGGAGTTGATTGAGCCATGTTGTGTTCCTACCATGCCATGCCTGCTATTGCTTAGAGTTGTGTCAAGTCTGATTCATTGGGAATGAATTGAAGTGTTATGTCATGTTCTGATGCTGAGAGTTAAGCGTGTGAACACGATTTGGTAAAGGTAGCGGTGAGAGGCCATGTAGGAGTACATGGTTAGTTGTCTCATTGGGACCGCCCTTAAGAACTGAGTTCTGTGTAAGTTGTCCAATGACTAGCTACTACCACACATTGGGCTCCGGGCACTCCAAGCTCTCTCGACTTATAAACTGCCTTGATCTCTGTCCAGCAGTCAGAACTAGTTTCTGGTGTTTGTAGGTAGTGCTATTTTTCTACCGAGTGGCACCCGGTAGGGTGGACTTGGGACAGACGAGCCACCGTGGCTGGGTATACCGAGCGTCGCCCATTTGGTGGGCTTGGGAACCCCCTACACATCGTTTGGGTCCGTGTGCAACACCCCGGCCGGATCTCCTTGCGGATGGAACCCGAATAGGTGATAAACCTGGACTAGAGTCTTGCGTGGTTAGTCAGGTCACGACCGACACCCTCTCCAGGCTTCCGCTTGAAGGTTGCCGAGATACATGACATGTACATGGCGGTAAGTGGAGAGAGCGTGTGTGAGGAAGTACACCCCTACAGTGTTATCATGATCTATTCGAATAGCTGGGTCCGTGGTTATGGACTTCTTGGATGCTTACATGGTACATAGACAACTTGAAGTGGATACTCTAAAATGCTCAAGATAAGTGTGAGTGCTATGTATGGCCTTCTCGTAGGGAGATGGGAATTAATCCATAGTAGTGTATTGATGTGGTGCTTAGTGGACTCGTGTGCACTTTCCTACCTCAAAGAACATACTCGTAGTTGTAGAACAAGATAGCCACTGAGTCAAAGCTGGCTTGCTGCAACTAAACCCCACATTGCCTTCTTGATACTAATGCATGTATGATAGGATCCGATGGAAGTCTTGCTGAGTACCTTTGTACTCACATTTCCTTAATTTATGTTTTGCAGATGAGACATCTGTCTCACTAGTAGTTCCGCTTGGACTTCGACGAGTAGCTTGTTACCTCAGCTATGATCTTGTACCCTTGGGAGGGTCTTGTAGATAGTCAGGCTTCCCAGCCTTTTTCATTTGTAGTTGTCTATACTTAGACTTGTTTATGCTTCTGCTTGTTGCTTGTATGCTTTGTTTGTTGGGTCATGAGACCCATGTTTGTAATACTTGGCTCCTCGGAGCCTAATCAATAAATACTTTGAGTCATAGAGTTATGTTGTGATGCCGTTGTATTTAGACATATCGAGCATATTGTGTGTATGATTGAAATGCTTGGTATGTGTGGGATCCGACAACCTAGTTGTCTATCCTTGGTAGCCTCCCTTATGGGGAAATGTGGTCTAGTGCCTCCACTTAGCCATGGTAGTCTGCTACAGCCCGGCTTACCTGAGTGTTGTTAGCCCAGTTGCTACTGCTCCGGAACACTTAGACTGCCCGGCATGTGTCCTTCTTCGATCCTGTGTTTGTTCCTTTGGGGAAATGCCATGCGGTGTCTTTCAGAGTCCTATTAGCCTACTACAGCCCGGATTCCCGGAGTCCTGCTAGCCCAGCTGCTACAACCCGAATTCACTCGCTGATGGCCGACACATTCATTGCTGGGTCATGTATGCATGTCCCTGTAAGTTATTGGCACTTTGGGTTCATGACTAGTCATGTCGGCCCGGGATCTCTGTCATATGGATGCTAGCGACATTATCATATACGTGAGACAAAAGCCGCAAATGGTCCCAGGACAGGTAAGGTGGCACTGATGGGAATACCGTGCGTGAGGCCGCAAAGTGATATGATGTGTTACATGCTAGATCAATGTGGCTTAGGATCGGGGTCCCGACAGCTTTGGTATCAGAGCCTGACTGCCTGTAGGATTACCAAGCCAAACAGGTCGAAGTTGAGTCTAGAAATTCTTTAGGTATATAGGGGAATTGATGTGGAAGGGAACATAATGCTCTTTTTACTCCTTATACCTCATGCCCTTCTGATCTGAGTCACCCTATCTTTCCTACGGGGTTAAGGAACTAGGATTACTCTTCCGTCTATCAGGATCACGAGTTACTACTCCGTAGTGTCTTACGATTGGTTGATTAGAGTCATTTTCCAGTTTTCAAGTACTTTCGGTGTAGTCTATTTAGTACTATCACAGAACATTGAGTGATGATGTTGAGTATGGTACTACCTCATCGTTTGCAGGATGTCTCATTTTGAGCATTTTACTGTCGTTATGCTGCCAGAATTTGTCCTAGGAATTCATGAGGATGTCATCAGTTAACCGAAGTTCTATTGCTTGTAGCCGGAACCACGGAGATGGTAGGGATGAGGATCCTTCCGACCAGCCTTCGTTGGCAGAGTTCATGTGAGAGATGGAGAGGAACAAGCGGGAGTCTAAATGCTTGTTAGCACGTATTGAGGAGAACACCGCCCATCAGTACAAAGAGTTTGCGTCCATTCATGACTTCATTGGCCTGAAACCACCTACCTTCCATCATTCCATTGAGCCACTTGATGCAGATGACTGGCTCCGTAGTATCACTCATAAGCTGCGTTCTACGAACGTAGCTGAAGGTGACAAGGTCATCTATGCTACATATCACCAGGAAGGTCCTGCTAGTATTTGGTGGCAGAACTATGAGGCTATGCTTCCCGCTGGCCAGATACCCACCTGGAGAGATTTCACTGAGGCTTTTTGCAAGCATCACATTCCTCAGGCTCTCATTGACCGCAAGAGAGAAGAGTTCTGTAATTTCACCCAGGATAAGATGGCTGTTGATGCTTACAGTAGAGAGTTTGAAAACCTCGCCCGCTCTGCTACAGAAGAAGTGTCCACAGACACCAAGAAGCAGGCTAGGTTACGGAAGGGTCTTAACCCCAAGTTGCGTCGTGATCTCCACTTGCACCATTGCAATACATTCCAGGCTCTTGTGAACAAGGCCATTAATGCGGAGACAGCTCAGCTCACTTACTAGGAGTCTCGTAAGCACACCCGGGATTGGGTTCTTCCTCCGGTTCTAGTTCTCAGAAGCGCCAGATTTGGGTTCCGAACTTCGCTCTTCCACCAGGTTATTCACTGATGCCATCTTATGTGGTACCTCCCCCAGTTAAGCAGTATGCTCCACCCATGCCTATTGGTTTAACGCTTGTCAATGCGGGTCCACGTCCTACTTCAGTGACTTGCTTCACATGCGGACAGCCAGGACACTATGCACGTGACTGCTCTCAGGCCAGCTATGCTCCATCCCAGCCCGAGAAGTCTGTTGGTCGTGGTAAGCCATCACACAAGACAATTAGTGTCAAGTCAACTTCCACTGAACGTGGACATGCGCATCACGTCTCAGCTAGAAACACTCAAGATGATCCGGATGTCGTTCTTGGTACAGTCCTTGTCAACTCTCATCCAGCTTCGGTTCTATTCGATACTGGAGCATCTCACTCCTTCATCTCTGAAGGCTATGCTCGTTTGCACGACATGTCATTTTGTGATATGCCAACTCCACTTGAAATCCAAACTCTATGGTCTAGATGGAAAACTACCAGAATAATCCATGGTAATGAAATCCTTGTTGACAGACTTGTATTCCTTGCCTCACTTGTAGCCCTCAAGTCTACAGATATTAACATCATCTTGGGTATGGACTGGATGAAAGCCCATTATGCCAAGATTGATTGTTTCACCAGGTTTGTTCAGCTTACACATTCATCTAGCAAGATAGTCACTGTCTCCACAAGAGTTGCAAAGCCTCAACTTTATTCTCTTAATGCCAGCCCTCTTCCAGACCTTGAGGATATCCCAGTAGTCCGTGACTTTCCGGATGTCTCTCTAGAGGAACTACCAGGCATTCCACCTGATAGAGATGTAGAGTTTTTCATAGATCTTATCCCAGGAACCGTCCCAATTTCTAGGAGACCTTACAAGATGGCACCCTTATAGCTAGCTGAGCTTAAGAAACAGCTTGATGAGTCCTTGCAAAAGGGTTTCATCCGTCCTAGTTCTTCTCCTTGGGCTTGTCCCGTCCTCTTTGTCAAGAAGAAGGATGGTACGGATCGGATGGTTGTAGATTATCGTCCCGTTAATTTGGTCACAATAAAGAACAAGTATCCGCTCCCCAGGATCAATGATCTGTATGATCAGCTCACTGGATCCTCAGTCTTTTCCAAGATGGATTTGAGGTTAGGCTACCACCAAATCAAGATCATAGATGGGGACATTCCTAAGACGGGTTTTGTCACTCGTTATGGCCAGTACAAGTACACCGTCATGTCCTTTGGTCAAACCAATGCTCTAGCTACATTCTCCCGCTTGATGAACTCGATAGTCATGCAGTACTTAGATAAGTTCGTCGTGGTTTACCTCGATGATATTATTATTTACTCGAAGAATGAGGAAGAGCATGCCTAACATCTTATACTTGTGTTAGAAAAACTCTGAGAGCACCGCCATTATGCGAAGTCCTCCAAGTGCGAATTTTGGTTGCCAAAAGTGACCTATCTCGGCCATGTAATCTCCGCTAAGGGCATTGCTATCAATCCTGAGAGAGTTCATGCCGTTCTTGATTGTACTCCGCCTGAAATGGTTAAGCAAGTTAGGAGTTTCCTTGGCCTTTCCAGTAACTATTGACGCTTTGTTGACAACTTCTCCAAAGTGGCCAAACCACTCACGGAACTTCTCAAGAAAGATAAAAAGTTTGAGTGGTCCCCACAGTGTGAGCACAGTTTCCAGAAACTGAAAAGATGCTTGACTTTTGCTCCCATACTTGTGTGTAACATCCCAAAATTTCAATTTGGAATGTTATACATTAGATCATCATGCATATCATATTTTATTTGCTTTTGGGTTTTGATCCTAGAAAATTCTACGCAACTCAAGGACCCACGGAGAGAGTTGGGGATTTCGTTATTTTCATATTTGAGTTTTCTCAAATTTTGAGAATAGGATCAATTGATTTTATTTATTTTATCATCAATTATTTCTATTACAAAAATATAAGAGAGGGCATAAAATGACTTTCCCAAAATATAGAAATATTGAGGATTTAATAATAAAATCAAATAAGATTTATTTCGGAGTTTTTCGATATTTTTATTTGAATTTAGGAAAAATGCGCGTTTTTGAAAATTGCATTTAGGGCCCAAATAAATGTTCACTTTGTCAAGCTTGATTTTATAAGTCCGGGAAAATTTATTTCAGGATTTTTGGAGTACGTTTAGTATTTCTTTTTATTTTTCTTCCGAGCGTAAATATTAAAAAAAACGAAACCGACCTTGGGTCGTGCCCGAGCGGGACTCCGCCCGGGGGATGCCTTTAAATAGCGCCGCACCCGAGCCCCCAGCCCATAACCGCCGCCGCCAGCCCACCCACCCGCCGGAGCCACCGCGACGCGCGTCGCCCGAGGTTCGTCGCCGCCTCGAAATCCGTGTTGGTTTTTCTTAAAAAAACCGATTGGTTTTCGTCAGTTTTATTTTCGGTTTTTTTATTATTTTATTATTTTCGGATTAGGTTAATTAACAAATTAATCCGTTCGTCGTTTTTCTTTTTCGTCGGATTTTCCGCGGTTATTTTCTGATTGCGATTTCTGATCCGATTTTCGTTTTAGTATAACTTTTCGCTCGTTTATTGGAATCAGGCGATTCAAGCGCCTGGAGTTTCTTCTCGAAACCCTCTATCCGAATAATCAACTTAAACAAGTTTTTGCTATTGTAAAATTTGACTTAGATCCAGATTACTAGAACGAAGTTGTTTTCTTTCGCCGTTTGACTTTCTTTGCTTCGTTCGATTTGATTCTTTTGCCAACCGGAGTTCTTAAGTTGAACCTTCTGGTTAGATCTCTTATTTGAGTTTTACCTGTGCATTAGATGAGTACTTATTGTATGCCTGTTTGTTTGTCTGTGATAGAGTACCCGGAGTGTGCCGCCTGTTACTTCGAATCGTTAGGTTTCTTGGATCATCAGCAAGGCAAGTAACACTTTGATCATACCTTTTCTACTGCCCAGTTTTATTGCATTAGATCAATCCTCACACATTGCATGATTAGGATCTAATTAAACTGTGGGATGGAAAGTAGATGAGGTAGTACCTATTGCTTGTTTATTATCAAACCTTTGGGAGTTACTTCTACGTTTGCTTATTATGCGATGCTATGCTAGTAGACGTGGATTGGGTGAGTGAAATCCATGACAGATGTGAGTTTGTTAATTAATGGTTTATATCAGGTGGCAACTTAAACACACATCTGGGTGGGTTGAGGCACCTGGGTATTCCAGGACTTGCCTGTTTTCTTATGGACCGCCACCCAGGCTCAAAGGGGTCATGAGACTATTCATACTAGAAACTTCCGTGTGCAGCCACAAGCTATTATGGGCTCTAGCATAGTTGACTAATTTGTGCGAACTCTTACAGTGGTAGACTAGCAGATGTAGGGGATGTAGGTGGTACGGTCTACCCGATCGTAAGGTGCTAGCGCTTCTGAAAGACTATGTCTCGGTCATCCGTCTTCTCAGACACCATGCGGTGCGGGAAAACAAACGGAGGCGATCGAGTCTTGTGGGGAAAAGTGCGCAAACCTCTACAGAGTGTAATAAACTAATCATGGTTAGCTGTGTCCCCGGTTATGGACATCTTGAGTATCTCGTACTTGGATTATCATGTGAATCTCAACATGTTACGCTAAATTAATTTTGTTGGGTTTTGCTTAATGATGATACTTAATTGGGATTGAGAATGCTGTCAACCATTCTCAATGTTTAACAACCACCATGATAGTTAAATAAAATTTATTCCTTTGCACTAGGGAAAAATTGGCTTTACGCAGAACTATAACCATAGAGCTTTCCAGCAGCCAAATATGCATGTAGTATAGCTGTTTCATTCCATTACCCTCTATGTGTTACCTTGCCAGCATATTCCATGTGCTGACCCATTTTCGGGCTGCAACGTTTCATGTTGCAGACTTTTCAGACGACGATTAAGGAGTTTTAGGTCGTGGTTCTATAC
This sequence comes from Triticum monococcum, assembly GCA_034509565.1. NCBI lineage: Eukaryota > Viridiplantae > Streptophyta > Magnoliopsida > Poales > Poaceae > Triticum > Triticum monococcum. Next base: position 305,842,279 of record CM067844.1, on the reverse strand, counting down.
TCAGTGATGCTGTTGGAGTTGATGGACTCACTTATCTTCCAAGCCTTCCACTGTTATCATTATTAGATGGCCTTAAGCCATATTTATTGTAATAAGTTCTCTTTTGAAACACTCAATGTAATAAGTGTGTGATTGCTACTCTGCTATAAATCCTCCGAGTACTGTGTGGTGTCAGCATTACTGATCCAGGGATGACACCAGAGCACAGAGATCAGACTGTTTGAGGTCTGGTCGCTACAGAGATGGTATCAGAGCACACGCTGACTGTAGGACACGACCACTAAGCTAAAGAACTAGATCACTCTCTTCTCTTCTGACTTCTCATCTTTTCTAGTCTTTAGGATGGCGGATGCAAGGAACAAGTTCACACAACCGGATGAAGATACACCCTTTGGACGCCACTTCAAGGAAGTCACTAGATACCTGAAAATAGGAGTACCAAGCTTCACGGGAACCTACAACGCCACTTTACCTGAAGAAGATCGCTGGATGATTCACGTTCAAGTCCCAGGAAGGACGTTCATGCCAGTCACTGAGCCCATAGAGTTTTCTTTTGATGCACCAACTTGGAGTCTAGGAAAGATTATGGCAGCTCACATCGCCATGGACGCATTGGAGAAGTCTACCGCAAGGATCTTAAGGATACTATATACCAGATTTGTGGGCACTGAGATGAACACTGGGAGATGATGAGCACCAGGAAAGATAGATCAATTGCAGCTTTTATCCAGGAGTTAAACCAGCACATTCGACGACAGGAGAATCAGATGTGCGCCGACATGATAAATCTGAAGAAGGCTAAGACTAGAATCAAGGAACTGGAGGAAGAACTCAAGGCTACACGGGAAGGTTATGAAGAGGAAATTGAAGTATTGGTGGAGAAGAATGACGACCTGATCAAGAAGATTGGAATATTTATGGGAGGCCCGACACCATTAGATGAAGACGAAGAACCCAAGAAGATTAGCCCGGAAGACTACATCATCATCGACGGCACCGACTCGGAAGCAGATAGTAGTGATGATGACTATGTTGATGAAGCAGGAGCAGATATCATGGAGTCAACAACCGTAGAATATTTCTAGTAGACCACCTCATCAGTAGTAGTAGTCCACCATGTAAATATAGTAGTCCGAGCACTTTGCGATAGTTAGATCGATTGTATGCCTTTGTTTGTTTGAATGAAGTGAATTGTTTGCTTTTGCCTCATGTGCATATGGGTAGTGTTTTCTCTTTAGACCCCATCTATTCTTATATCTCATCTTTTTTAAACCCTCAGATGCCTCCGAGACGTGACCCCGGATTTGCCTTTCCGCCGGAGCTCACCCAGTTGATCCAGCAGCAGAACACATTGATGCAATTGCTAGTTCAGAATCAGAATCAGGGGAACAACAACAACAACCCACCACCACCACCACCTGTTGACCACTTAGCCCGTTTTCTTAGGCTGAATCCGCCGGTGTTTTCCAGTAGCACCGAGCCGATAGTGGCAGATGATTGGCTCCGCAAGACAGCTAGGGAGTTGACCACAGTAGGATGCACAGATGCGGAGAAGGTGAAGTTTGCCGCACATTAGTTAGAAGGACCCGCAGCATCATGGTGGGAGAATTTCACAGCCACCTTCCCAGTCGACACTGTCACATGGGACCAGTTTCAGCAGGCTTTTTGCACTGCCCATGTTTCAGCAGGAGCCATGGCCATGAAGAAGCAAGAGTTTCGTAACTTGCGCCAAGGAGGATGGACAGTTGGCCAGCATGTGGATGAGTTTAGTAAGTTAGCACGTTATGCCCCAGATGACGTTGCTATGGATGCAGCTAAGCAGGAGAAGTTTCTAGAAGGACTGAATGATGAGTTTAGCATGCAGTTGATGGTAGCAACCTTCAACAACTACCAGGAGTTGGTAGATCGTGCTCTTATGATTGAAGGAAAGCAGCAGCAAATTGAGAACCGCAAGAGGAAGTATGGACAAGGAAAGTATAATTCAGGAGCTCAGCAGAAGCCACGTTTTACCCCTACACCGGGAGGACATTTTCAGCATAGCCATGGAGGTAGCTCGCACAATCACAATGGTACCAAGAATGGAAATGGCAATGGACGAAACAACGGCCAGAACCGCACCAACCCCTCAACCCCAGCCAAGAAGGACTTGAGCCAAGTCACTTGCTATAAGTGTTCGAAGCCAGGACATTATGCCAATGAATGTCCTGAAGGCCAAAACGGCAATGGAAGTTCTAGAAAGAAGCCGAACCCTTTCAACAGGGGACAGGTGAACCACGTTAGCGTGGAGGAGGTTGAAGCTCAGCCCGATGCAGTAATAGGTATGTTTTTGGTTAAGTCATTTACTGCACTCGTTCTTTTTCATACTGGTGCATCGCATTCATACATCTCAAGGGGATTTGTGGATAAGTATAACCTACCAACCCAAGCCCTTAGGTCACCCATGTTAGTAACCTCGCCTGGAGCAGAGTATGTGGCTAGTCTATGGTGTGATCGGTTACCATTAAGGATTGGTAACTATGTTTTTCCCTCAGACCTAATAGTATTGGAATCTCAAGGATTGGACGTGATATTAGGCATGGATTGGTTATCAAAGTATGAAGGGAATATTGAGTGTGCTAGTAAGTTAATTTTGCTTACCACACCAGAAGGGAGAAGGATCAAGTATGTATCCCGGCATGTGCCAAAGAGGACCCAAGTAAATTGCCTAACAGGAGTCGTGCAGGAGGAAGTACCAGTGGTAAGGGATTTCCCTGATGTATTTCCAGAGGAGTTGCCAGGCATGCTACCGGATAGAGATATTGAGTTTTTGATTGAGCTATTGCTAGGCACAGGTCCAATATCAAAAAGACCATATAGCATGCCAACAAAGGATTTGGTGGTAATTAAGAAACAGATTAAAGAATTACTGGATAAGGGATATATTCGCCCAAGTTCTTCACCTTGGGGATCGCCAGTACTACTAGTGGAGAAGAAGGATGGATCGTTAAGGATGGTTGTTGATTATCGAGGATTGAATGAAGTAACGATCAAGAACAAGTACCCACTACCAATGATCAACGATCTGTTTGATCGATTGCAAGGAGCTAAGGTATTTTCCAAGATCGATCTGGGATCAGGATACCACCAGTTGAAGATTCAAGAATAGGATATTCCGAAGACAGCTTTTACCACCAGGTATGGGCTATATGAGTATACCGTTATGTCATTTGGTCTGACTAACGCGCCTGCCTATTTTATGAACATGATGAACAAAGTGTTTATGGAGTTTTTGGATAAGTTCGTCGTAGTGTTCATTGATGATATCCTGGTTTATTCGAAGAATGAAAAGGAGCATAAGGAGCATTTGCGTTTGGTACTTGGAAAGCTCAGAGAACATCAATTATATGCCAAGTTCAGCAAATGTGAGTTTTGGTTGAAGGAAGTAGGATTCCTCGGACATGTTATATCAGGAGAAGGTATAGCAGTAGATCCCGCTAAGGTTGAAACCGTGACCAAGTGGGAAGCCCCAACAACAGTTGGAGAGATCCAGAGTTTTCTTGGACTCGTAGGATACTACCGGAGGTTTATTGAGAATTTCTCAAAGATTGCAAAGCCTATGACGGAGTTGTTGAAGAAAGATACCAAGTTCATATGGACGGAGCAGTGTGAGGCTAGTTTTCAGGAGTTGAAGAAACGCTTAGTTACCTTACCAGTGTTGATTTTGCCAGACCAGACCAAGGATTATGAGGTGTATTGCGACGCTTCACGTCGAGGACTCGGAGCAGTGCTTATGCAGGAAGGGAGAGTTGTTTCATATGCCTCAAGATAACTGAAGCCCCATGAGTTGAATTATGCTACGCATGATTTGGAGTTAGCAGCCGTAGTGCATGCTTTGAAAACATGGAGACATTTCCTCATTGGAAATCATTGTGAGGTGTACACGGATCATAAGAGTTTGAAGTACATTTTCACACAGAAGGAGTTGAATCTCAGACAAAGGAGATGGTTGGAGCTTATCAAGGATTACGGTATGAAATTGCATTATCACCCTAGAAAGGCTAATGTAGTAGCAGACGCATTAAGCCGCAAGAGCCATGTCAATACGTTAATGACAGGAGAAATACTAAGGGAGTTAGCCGAAAATCTTCGTGAACTATGTTTGGAAATAGTTCCGAGAGGCTACGTAGCAGCATTGGAAATTCAATCAACTTTGATGGATAGAATCAGAGAAGCTCAGAAAACTGAAAAAGAGATTGCCGCTATAAAGGACAAACTGAGCAAAGGAAAAGCTAAAGGATTTCGTGAGGATGAGCACGACACCCTATGGTTTGAAGACCATGTTTATGTGCCCAATGACCCGGAGATCAGGAAGTTGATTTTGCAAGAGGCACACGACTCACCGTATTCAATTCACGTAGGAAATACCAAGATGTATTTGGATTTGAAAGATATTTTCTGGTAGACCAGAATGAAGAAGGATATTGCGGAGTATGTAGCAGTTTGTGATGTATGTCAGAGAGTAAAGGCAGAGCATCAGAAGCCAGCAGGATTGTTACAACCATTGCCGATACCCGAATGGAAGTGGGATAAGCTAGGCATGGATTTTATCACGGGATTGCCCAGGACTCGTTCAGGCTATGACTCGATTTGGGTTGTAGTTGATCGATTGACGAAAGTAGCTCATTTCATCCCAGTAAAGACCACTTACACTAGTGCTAAGTTGGAAAAGATATACATGACCAGAATAGTATGTCTGCATGGAGTTCCGAGAAGTATCGTATCAGATAGAGGAACCCATTTTACCTCAAAGTTCTCGAAGCAGTTGCACGAAACTTTGGGAACCAGGCTAGAATTCAGTACAGCTTTTCATCCACAGACATATGGACATACCGAGAGAGTTAATCAGATTTTGGAGGATATGCTGAGAGCTTGTGCGCTAGATTATGGATCTAGTTGGGACGATAATTTGCCATATGCAGAGTTCTCTTACAACAACAGTTACCAAACCAGTTTAAAGATGGCCCCTTTCGAGGCCTTGTACAGAAGGAGGTGCAGGACACCGTTGTCGTAGGACGAAGTTGGAGACCGCCAGTTGTTTGGTCCTGACTTGATTAAGGAGTCTGAACAGAAGGTGAAATTGATTCGCGATAGGCTCAAGGTAGCCCAGTCGAGACAGAAGAGTTATGCAGATTCTAAATGCAAGGAGACAGTTTACGAAGTTGGAGACAGAGCTTATCTTCGAGTATCTCCACTTCGGGGAACAAAGCGTTTTGGAGTTAAAGGGAAGTTAGCGCCACGATTTGTAGGACCATATCGAATTTTGGAGCGTATGGGAGAAGTGGCCTACAAGTTGGAATTGCCCGAAGGATTGTCAGGAGTTCATGACGTGTTCCATGTTACTCAGTTAAAGAAGTGTCACGTGGAGATAGCTGACATACCATTGAGAGACACAGTGCCTTTGGAAACTATTCAGTTGGATAACGATTTGACATACGAGGAGAAACCAGTTAAGATCCTCGAGTTTGCCAGCCGAGTTACCCGCAGCAAAGTTATCATGTTTTACAAAGTTCAGTGGAGCCACCACACGGAGGATGAAGCCACCTGGGAGCGAGAGGAAGATTTGCTCAAGGACCACCCTCACCTATTTTCTAGCCAACCCGAATCTCGAGGGCGAGATTCATCTTAAGGGGGTTAGGTTTGTAACATCCCAAATTTTCAATTTGGAATGTTATACATTAGATCATCATGCATATCATATTTTATTTGCTTTTGGATTTTGATCCTAGAAAATTCTATGCAACTCAAGGACCCACGGAGAGAGTTGGGGATTTCATTATTTTCATATTTGACTTTTCTCAAATTTTGAGAATAGGATCAATTGATTTTATTTATTTTATCATCAATTATTTCTATTACAAAAATATGAGAGAGGGAATAAAATGACTTTCCCAAAATATAGAAATATTGAGGATTTAATAATAAAATAAAATAAGATTTATTTCGGAGTTTTTCGATATTTTTATTTGAATTTAGGAAAAATGCATGTTTTTCAATATTGCATTTAGGGCCCAAATAAATGTTCACTTGGTCAGGCTTGATTTTAGAAGACCGGGAAAATTTATTTCGGGATTTTTAGAGTCCGTTTAGTATTTATTTTTATTTTTCTTCCGAGCGTAAATATTAAAAAAACGGAACTGACCTTGGGCCGTGCCCGAGCGGGACTCCGCCCGAGGGACGCCTTTAAATAGCGCCGCACCCGAGCCCCCAGCCCATAACCGCCGCCGCCAGCCCACCCGCCTGCCGGAGCCGCCGCCGCCGTCGCGACGCGCGTCGCCCGAGGTTCGCCGCCGCCTCAAAATCCGTGCCGTTTTTTTAATAAAAAAACCGATTGGTTTTCGTCGGTTTTTTTCATTTTTTTACTATTTTATTATTTTAATTTTTTTTATTATTTTCAGATTAGGTTAATTAATGAATTAATCCGTTCGTCGTTTTTCTTTTTCGTCGGATTTTCCGCGGTTATTTTCTGATCGCGATTTCTGATCCGATTTTCGTTTTAGTATAACTTTTCTCTCGTTTATCCGAATCAGGCGATTCAAGCGCTTGGAGTTTCACCTCGAAACCCTCTATCCAAATAATCAACTTAAACAATTTTTTGCTACTGTAAAATTTGACTTAGATCCTGATTACTAGAATGAAGTTGTTTTCTTTCGCTGTTTGACTTTCTTTGCTTCATTCGATTTGATTCTTTTGCCAACCGAAGTTCTGAAGTTGAACCTTCTGGTTAGATCTCTTATTTGAGTTTTACCTGTGCATTAGATGAGTACTTATTGTATGCGTGTTTGTTTGTCTGCAATAGAGTACCCAGAGTGCGCCGCCTGTTACTTCGAATCGTTAGGTTTCTCGGAGCATCAGCAAGGCAAGTAACACTTTGATCATACCTTTTCTACTACCCAGTTTTATTGCAATAGATCAATCCTCACACATTGCATGATTAGGATCTAATTAAACTGTGGGATGGGAAGTAGATGAGGTAGTACCTATTGCCTGTTTATTTTCAAACCTTTGGGAGTTACTTGTACATTAGCTTATTATGCCATGCTATGCTAGTAGACGTGGATTGGGTGAGTGAAATCCATGACAGATGTGAGTTTGTTAATTAATGGTTTATATCAGGTGGCAACTTAAACACACATCTGGGTGGGTTGAGGCACCTGGGTATTCCAGGACTTGCCTGTTTTCTTATGGACCGCCACCCAGGCTCAAAGGGGTCATGAGACTATTCATACTAGAAACTTCCGTGTGCAGCCACAAGCTATTATGGGCTCTAGCATAGTTGACTAAGTTGTGCGAACTCTTACAGTGGTAGACTAGCAGATGTAGCGGATGTAGGTGGTATGGTCTACCCGATCGTAAGGTGCTAGCGCTTCTGAAAGACTATGTCTCGGTCATCCGTCTTCTCAAACACCATGTAGTGCAAGAAAACAAGCGGAGGCCATCGAGTCTTGTGGGGAAAAGTGCGCAAACCTCTACAGAGTGTAATAAACTAATCATGGTTAGCCGTGTCCCTAGTTATGGACATCTTGAGTATATAGTACTTGGATTATCATGTGAATCTCAACATGTTATGCTAAATTAATTTTGTTGGGTTTTGCTTAATGATGATGCTTAATTGGGATTGAGAATGCTGTCAACCATTCTCAATGTTTAACAACCACCATGATTGTTAAATAAAATTTATTCCTTTGCAGTAGGGAAAAATTGGCTTTATGCAAAACTGTAACCATAGAGCTTTCCACCAGCAAAATATGCATATAGTATAGGTGTTTCATTCCATTACCCTCTATGTGTTACCTTGCCAGCATATTCCATGTGCTGACCCGTTTTCGGGCTGCAACGTTTCATGTTGCAGACTTTTTAGACGACGATTAAGGAGTTTTAGGTCGTGGTTCTATACTCAGTGATGCCGTTGGAGTTGATGGACTCACTTATCTTCCAAGCCTTCCGCTGTTATCGTTATTAGATGGCCTTAAGCCATATTTCTTGTAATAAGTTCTCTTTTGAGACACTCAATGTAATAAGTGTGTGATTGCTACTCTGCTATAAATCCTCCGAGTATTGTGTGGTGTCAGCATTACTGATCCAGGGATGACACCGGAGCACAGAGATCAGACTTTTGAGGTCTGGTCTCTACATTGTGCCACCGGATTTCATTAAGGACTTTATTATCTATTGTAACGCCTCACTACAGGGACTAGGTTGCATTCTTATGCAAGATCGCCATGTGATTGCCTATGCATCTCGACAGTTGCATCCACATGAGGAGAATTATCCTACACATGATCTAGAGCTTGCTGCCGTAGTCTATGCACATAAGACCTGGCGACATTACCTTCTTGGTAAGCGTTGCGAGATTTACACCAATCACCAGAGTCTCAAGTATATCTTCACCCAACCAGATTTGAACCTTAGACAAATACGTTGGTTGGAGTTGATCTCAGATTATGACTTAGGGATCACTTACACCCTAGGTAAAGCCGATGTCATGGCTGATGCACTAAGTCATAAGTCCTATTGCAACAATCTTATGTTGCAGTAGGGCCAACCACTTCTCCATGAGGAATTCTATAAGCTTAACCTTCACATTGCTCCTCAGGGATTCCTTTCTAACTTGGTGGCGAAACCTACTCTTGTGGATCAGATCATCTCTGCTCAGAAGCAGGAGACGGGAATTTCCCAGATCAAGAGAAACATTAATAAGGCGGTTGTTGGTTGTTTCTCTATGGATGATCGAGGTGTTGTTTTCTTTGAGAACCGCCTGGTAGTTCCCAACAATCAACTTCTTCGGCAACTGATCCTTAAGGAGGCTCATGAATCTCCTCTCGCGATTAATCCCGGTAGTACTAAGATGTATCAGGACCTACGCCAGAGGTTCTAGTGGCCTAGGATGAAGATAGAAATTGCTCAGTTCATTGCTAACTATGATGTTTGTCGTCGTGTTAAGGCAGAACATCAAAGGCCTGCTGGCACCCTTCAGCCTCTAGCTATTCCCAAGTGGAAATGTGATAAAGTTGGTATGGACTTCATCACCGGCTTTCCCAGGACCAAGAGAGGGAATAATGCTATCCTTGTAGTCATTGATCATCTTTCCAAAGTGGCTCACTTCCTACCTATTCGAGAGAGTATCACTGCTAGTCAGCTCGCTGACTTATATATTTCTTGAATAGTGTCACTTCATGGTGTACCACTAGAGATCAATTCAGACCGTGGTAGTATTTTCACTTTTCATTTCATGGAGAGTTTCCAGACTGCCATGGGAACCCATCTTTCCTTTAGTACCGCTTTCCACCCTTAGTCAAGTGGTCAGGTGGAAAGGGTCAACCAAATTCTCAAAGACATGCTTATAGCTTGCGTTATCTCATTCAGTATGGATTGGGAGAAGTGCCTTCCTTTCACCGAGTTTGCTTATAAGAATAGCTATCAATCCAGTATTAAGAAAGCTCCTTTTGAGATTCTTTATGGACGAAGATGTCCAACACCTTTGAACTGGTCAGAAACCATTGAAAGACAATTATTTGCACCGGATATGATCCAGGAGGCAGAAGAGCAAGTTCGCATCATTCGTGAGAATTTGAAAATGACCCAATCTCGTCAAAAGATCTAGTATGACCGTCGTCATAAGGAAGTGGCTTATGAAGTTGGCGACAAGGCTTACCTTCGGGTTACTCCTTTGAAGGGTACCCATCGTTTCGGTATCAAGGGCAAGTTGGCTCCTCATTGCATTGGTCCTTTTCGCATTCTCGCTAAACGAGGAGAGGTTGCCTACCAGTTGGAACTACCCCCACATCTTTCTCGAGTTCATGATGTCTTCCACGTCTCTGAACTCAGGCATTGCTTCTCGAATCCCATCCGTAGAGTGGACCACAAAATGCTTGATCTCCAAGATAACCTCACATATCAGGAGTACCCCATTCGCATTCTGGATCAAGCAGAGCGTGTCACTCGACGTCATAACATCAAGTTTCTCAACGTTTAGTGGTCTCACCATTCTAAGAGAGAAGCTACTTGGGAGCGAGAAGATCGTCTTCGACTTGAGTACCCCACTTTCTTTCCGCCAACTCCTGAATCTTGGGACGAGATTCTTTCGAGTCGGGGCGAGTTGTCACATCCCTAGCTTCTGGTAATGCTTAGTGTTCGCATCTTGCTTCCATCATGTTTAAATTCCAATTAAATTTGAATGGGGGAGATGTGAAAGCCTCAGAAATCATTTCTGGAAATAACCCAGATAAAAATTTGCTCCAAAAAGGTCCAAGAAAATATTCATGTTGCTCTCTTAAAATATTGGTCAGGGGTAAAATTCAAACAAATATTTTCAGCAGCTCATAAATATTTATTTTGTCCATTTGGAATTAATGAATAATTATTTGAATTGGATATATATATATATATATATATGTCCAAAAATTATGCTACTTGTTGAGGAGCTCTAGAATATTACCACTAGCTCCTACAAAAATTGGCATAAGAAAATAAATTAGTTTAGTATTATTTTTTAAAGCAAAAACAAATGTCGGAAAATAGAAAAGAAAACAAAATAGAAAAAATGGAGAAACTACATGGACTTACCTGGCCGGCCTAGTGGACTGCCAGCCCACGAGGCCCAGGCGCCAGTCACCCCTAACCTCCTGCCAGTAGGCAGGAGGGCGTGTGGCCGCGGCGCGCACGCATGCGCTCGGCCAGCTCCCGCTTGCCGCCGCTGCTGGAGGCCTCTATGAGCGGCACGCAACCCCCCGACCTCTCTTGCACTCTCCCTCCCCTCATCCTCTCCTATGTCTCTCCATCTCGCCTCGCCCGAGCGCTGCCATCGCCGCCGCTCGCCGTTGCCGTAGCTACTATCTCCCCCACACCCTCTCCTCGTTCTGAGAAGCTCCGCCACATCTCCGTCTACCTCTCCGTCAAGCCACGCTATGCGGGAAGCCCTGGAAGGCCGTCGTCGCCGTCGTCTTCATCTCCGGCGACCAGAGCTCATCTTCGCTGCCCCGCCACCTCCAGTGCGTCTCCGAGCTTGCTGATGACGCCGTCGAGATCATTGTGATCTTCTCCTCTGTTTCCCTCTCTCCGTTTCGCCGTTCTCGCGCCATAGCCCCGATTCCCACCACGGCCATAGCTTCTCGCTGCCGTCCATGTCGCCGCCGTCGCTCAAGCCACCGCAGCCCGCAACCACCCGCGTCACCGTGTTCCTGGTGACACCAGGAGGCCATAGAGCCCTTCTGCTCGCTTTCCCGTGCACCGTAGCACCTCACCCGCACTTGGCCATGCTCCGGCCACCGTTGTGAGCTCCGGTCAGGCGAGCTCTGACCACCACACAGTCTCCTGCGTGTCCCACTGGATGCGCGCGAGCCTGGGCTTCGCGTAGGTGATCTCCGCGGCCCGAATGGTCGCCGTGGGGCGATTTCGTGCCCCTCCTCCGCGTTCGGCCTCGGGTTTAACCGCCGGCGGGTTTGACCGGTTTGACCATGTCGTCACGTCAGATGGGCACCATGGGTCAGGTGATTAGCTTAGGGCTAATCACCGTTTAGCTAATTCCCCCCTGACACTGGCATGTGGGTCCTGCCCATCTAATTTGTAGTTTGGTTAATATTAGTGTTAACTAACCCTATTAGTTAATTATGACACTGACGTGTGGACCCCACACGTCAGGTTTGACTTGGTCAGCGCAGTTGACCTGCTGACGTAGACATGACGCAATATTGATCCAGTTATTATGTTCTGGATTTAAAATAATTCAAAAAATTCAAGAAAATGATATAAACTTCAAAAATTCATATAAATTCAACCGTAGCTCAGATTGAAATAATTTATGTATGAAATATTATTAAAAAATGCAATCTATCCATCTGTACCATTTTCGTGCATGACAAACCAACTTATACCTACTGTATAAGTGAAAACACATAAAGGGCATTTTAAATGCTTAAGTTTGGAGTTGCATTTGAATCCTTGATTCAAATGAGCTCCATTGAACTTGTTGCTGGTTGCATTAGCACAAACAACATCACATCTACAAGCCATGGTCATGCATCATATTGTTGCATATGTTGTGTACTGATTTCCGGCACCGTTCTTCTTGATAGGTCCTGCTCCGGAGAGTGTTTGGGAGTACCTGTCCGAAGAGCAGTGCTCTACTATCGATTCATCAGGCAAGCAAAACCCCCTTGTTCATTCAGATATGATCCCACTCTCTCGCTCCTTCTCTCTTTTATTGCATTAGGACAACAACGATTCAACTGCTACTTTATGCTGTGGTAGTTGAACCCATTCCTCTGCATGACATGTGATTGCCACGGTAAATAGTTGAAACCCACTAGCATATGTAGGAGTTGATTGAGCCATGTTGTGTTCCTACCATGCCAACCCGCTATTGCTTAGAGTTGTGTCAGGTCTGATTCATTGGGAATGAATTGAAGTTTATGCCATGTTCTAATGCTGAGAGCTAAGCGCGTGAACACGATTTGGTAAAGGTAGCGGTGAGAGGCCATGTAGGAGTACATGGTGGGTTGTCACATTGGGACCGTCCTTAAGAACTGAGTTCTGTGTAAGTTGTCCAGTGACTAGCTACTACCACACATTGGGCTCCGGGTACACCAAGCTCTCTCGAGTTATTAACTGCCTTGATATCTGTCTAGGAGTCGCAACTAGTTTCTGGTGTTTGTAGGTAGTGTTATTTTTCTACCGGGTGGCACCTGGAAGGGTGGACTTGGAACATACTAGGCACCGTGGACAGGTATACCGAGCGTCGCCCGTTTGGTGTGCTTGGGAACCCTGTATACATCGTTTGGGGACATGAGCGACACCCCGGCCGGATCTCCATGCGGATGGAACCCGAACAGGAGATAAACCTGGACTAGAGTCTTGCGTGGTTAGTCAGGTAATGGCCGATACCCTCGCCAGGCTTCCGCTTGAAGGTTGCCGAGATACATGACATGTACATGGCGGTAAGTGGCAAGAGCGTGTGTGACAAAGTACACACCTGCAAGGTTATCATGATCTATTCGAACAGTCGGGCCCGCGGTTATGGACTTCTTGGATGCTTACGTGGTACACAGACAACTTGAACTGGATACTCTAAAATGTTCAAGATAAGTGTGAGTGCTATGGATGACCTTCTCGTAGGGAGACATGATTGAATCCATAGTAGTGTATTGATGTGGTGCTTAGTGGACTCGTGTGCGCTTTCCTACCTCAGAGAACTTACTCGTAGTCGTTGAACAAGATAGCCACTAAGTCAAAGCTGGCTTGCTGCAACTAAACCCCACATTGCCTTCTTGATACTAATGCATGTATGATAGGATCCGATGTAAGTCTTGTTGAGTACCTTTGTACTCACGTTTCCTAAATTTATGTTTTGCAGATGAGACATCTTTCTCACTAGTAGTTCCGCTTGGACTTCGACGAGTAGCTTGTTACCTCAGCTACGATCTTGTACCCTTGGGAGGGTCTTGTAGATAGTCAGGCTTCCCAGCCTTTTTCATTTGTAGTTGTCTGTACTCAGACATGTTTATGCTTCTGCTTGTTGCTTGTATGCTCTGTTTGTTGGGTCATGAGACCCATGTTTGTAATACTTGGCTCCTCGGAGCCTAATGAATAAATACTTTGAGTCATAGAGTTATGTTGTGATGCCATGTTGTATTTACACATATCGAGCATATTGTGTGTATGATTGAAATGCTTGGTATGTGTGGGATCCGACAACCTAGTTGCCTCTCTTCTGGGGAAATGTGGTCTAGTGCTTCCATTGAGCCATGGTAGTCTGCTACAGCCCGGCTTACCGGAGTCCTGTTAGCCCAGTTGCTACTGCTCCGGAACACTTAGACTGGCCGGCATGTGTCCTTCTTCGATCATGTGTCTGTTCCTTCGGAAAAATGCCACGCGGTGTCTTTCGGAGTCCTATTAGCCTACTAGAGCCCAGATTACCGGAGTCCTGCTAGCCTAGCTGCAATAGCCCGAATTCACTCGCTGATGACCGACACGCTCGTTGCTGGGTCATGTATGCCTGTCCCTGTAAGTTATTGCCACTTTGGGTTCACGACTAGTCATGTCGGCCCGGGTTCTCCGTCATATGGATGCTAGTGACACTATCATATACGTGAGCCAAACGGCGCAAACAGTCCCGGGCCAGGTAAGGTGGCACCCGTGGGAATACCTTGCATGAGGCCACAAAGTGATATGATGTGTTACATGCTAGATCAATGTGGCTTAGGATCAGGGTCCCGACAACATCCCCGGCGGCCAGACTCCACCCCGTTCCCGCTGTCTGTTGCCCACTCCTCGTCGGGGTTTCCCTGCATCCATCGATGGAGGTTCCCAGCCCCTCTTCTACTTTGTTTTGGGAGGACGACGCACCCCTGACTCGTGTGGACCGCCCCGCCTCGTTGACCTCTCTAGTACGCCGCCGCCTTGCTAGCCTCGCTCACGCCCAGATCTGGGATCCGCATGTCAAGTCCGCCGCCCGTTGCGGTCTTCCCGGCGAACTACGCCGACACGCCGCTTCCCATGCCTGCCGGCACCCGCCTGCGACCTCCATTGTTTCAAGCCCCGTCCTACGACGATCGCACGCCGCCCTCGAGCGTTGATCGCGCCCCGAGCAGCCTCCCAGGCCTAGCCCGAAGTCAGCCTGCCTGCGAAGCCTCTCCACCAACGGGCCGAAGCCCATGGGTGAATTGCCCCCTGTTCATGTCAGGCCCGTGTTCAGATTCGACCCAATGTGTTTTTTCTCTTTTGGACGAATTTTAGCTATTTACCCAGAGACTGCAGTTTTACAGAAAAACCCTCATGTTCATGCATATCATATCTCACCAACCATGCATCGGATTAAAATTATTTAAATGTGTAAAATGCTTAGAATTTTGTTTAGTTTCATGATATGCTGCTTTCATCCATGTTTAAAATGTTTAAAAGTATGTTTGCATTTATTTTGATAAATGACTTGTTAAAATGGTTTATTGCAAAACTAAATAACCATAGCTCAGAATTAAATGTTCTTTACATGTAAACGGGGTAGAAAAATTAATAGATTAACTTGGTGCACTATATTTTCTTGTTTAACAATACTAAAATATGGTTTAGGGCAGAACAGTACCAAATCCAAAATATGCATATGGGGATTTTTCGGAATTGTTGTTTGTTATTTTCGGCCTCATTTAAACTTGCCTAAATAGTTAGTTTACTTCTACTTCATCTCTTTCCATGTTTAATAACATTTAATATTGATGTGTAGCATAAATGAGAAAGAACTAAATACTTGCATGTGGTGTTTCTTCAATATGCAGCTCGTTGCATATTGAGCTCCACTTAACTTGTAGTATTGTTTATTGCACTTTGCCTTGCCATGCCATGTTTCATTAAGCCGGACATGCATCATACTTGATTGTGCATCATGCCATGATTATGCTTGCTAGTTCACCATGTTGTTTGCTTCTTTCCGGTTACGCTTCTCCTTGATAGTTCCAATTACATTGTGATTGTGGGGATCCGTTCGACTACGTTGGTTCGTCTAGTTCATGGATTCGGTCTTCTTCCTAGCGGGATTTTAGGCAAGATGACCGTCACCTTGGACACCACTACTATCTTTGCTATGCTTGTTGTCTCGATGCTATCGCTATGTTGCGCTACCTACCACTTGTTTATCAAGCCTCCCCAAATTGCCATGAGAGCTTCTAACCCTCTTCCACCATCCTAGCCCCCCTTATAGCGTTGCTAGTTGCAGGTGCAGTTGCAGGTTGTTCCATGTTGGGACATGGATATCATGTATATCCTAGGATATCAAAATATCTATTATTTAATTAATGCACATATATACTTGGTAAAGGGTGGAAGGCTCAGCCTTTTGCTTGGTATTTTGTTCCACTCTTGCCATCCTTGTTTTCGTCATACCGGTGTTATGTTCCATGATTTTGCGTCCCTAACATGATGAGGGTTTATGGGCCCCTCTTGACAGTTCGCTTTGAATAAAACTCTTCCAGCAAGGCCCAACCTTGGTTTTACCATTTGCCTAATAACAATTGAAACTTGCATAGGGACTTCCCGGAACCCGAGGACTTAATCAATGTCACACCCTGATTTTCATGCCACAACACTTAAGCTAATAAATCATGATAAAATGTGGTTTGACAAAAACTTTTGAGTGTTTTGGACCTTGCCTTGTTTGGATTTTGTCTGTTGTTTGCAAGTGCTCTAAAAATCAAATAAATCCTCCAACTCCTATACTTCATCTCCTTGCTCCAAACTCTTGAACCAATGATCATGCCATGTGTATAGAGCAATATAGTATTTTCTTACAAAAATAATTGGGCCAAAAAGTATTTTCAAAAATTACTTTTCCAAAAACCCCTGAATTAAGATTTGTACTGCAAGTACTTAATTCAGGGCAGTAAAAATCTTTCCAAAAATATGTTGGACTCCTATTAGATATAGGATACCCAGAAACCACAAAAATATAATTTTAAATGTTATTTTCCTATTTTATTTAAAGGCTTTTTCTTCAGCCAGAAATGGTCTTTAATAGGTTAAAATCATTAAAGCTTTAAAAAAAATTTGAGGAAAATTAGGGAGACTCAATGGACATATATTTTCCATATATATGAGTTTCAACACATGGTCATGATCAAAATATTGGACAAAACCTCCCAAAACCATTTCTGCTCATTTCAAGGATTTGGAATATTTCTACAGGAAATATTTTCATAAAAATCCAAGAAAATTCTAACATGTCACATATGACATTTTTGATGATCTTGCCAAGTACCATGTCATGGAGAATAGTATAACCCCATGAAACCCTCTCAAAACCACTTCTATCCTTTTTCAAGTTTGAACATTTTTGCACTGTCAAACATGTCCAAATGCTCTCAAACTTGGTGCACATGCTCAAATGGTGTAATAATCTGCCCTAGACCAAATGGCACAAGTTGGAGAGAATGTTATCTTGATAAAGTACCCGAAAACCCTTTCTGTCCAGAACCAAATTTGAACAGCTCTACATTGCCAAGTGTGTCATTTTGATCTGAATTTTTGTGGACATGTTCAAATCCTCAAATGATGACACTACACCAAGTGGTGCATCAAGGAGAATAGATTTGCATGACTAAATCTTGGTAAAGCCATTTCTGCTGATTTCTAGGGTTTACAAAAGTTGCATTGGCAACTTTGCCCAAATGGACTCAACCTTGGTGGAAAATATTATTATCTCATGCTATTTGACCCTGTCAAGCCTCATGACAATAGGAATTCATCTTCTTTCCCAAACCAGCAACAAACACCTTCTGCCATTTTACTAAAACCCGTGTTTTGACCACTTCCACTCTTTTCCATGGCCTCAACTTTTTACCACAGCCCCTCCTAGTCCCCTTGCACCTCCAGTAGCAATGGCAAATCCATAGCTCAATTATTGGAGGGGTAAAACCCCACTTTCTCTCGCTGGACAGCCCCTTTCCCTCTCTCCCTCAACCTCTCTCCTCTCCTACTAGCTGTCCAGGGCATCCAAGGCCCTCTCCCCTTTGTTTACTCCTCCCTAAACAACCTAGACACAAGTGGCCGCGCCCTACAAGCCAAAGGCATGCCCTGGCATGCAATTGGCGTGCTCCAGAGCGCGCTAAAGTGCACACCCGCACTGTAGCCATCCCCAATCCACAGCGTCTGGCCACCTCGGGCCTGGCCCTTGCGCCAGTCGAGGTGCCTCGACGTCCTCATCATGCCACGCCTTTGTCCCCCTCCTCCTTCTCCCTCCTGCTGCCCTTGCTCGCACGCGCGCCGGCCGCCCGAGAGCTCCAATGAGCGGCCTCACACGCGCGGTGCCCTTGGCCCTCCTCCTGCTCTCTTCCTTCACCCGCTCACTCTGGACCAACCCCACGAGCACCCCAGACACACTCAAATAGGCCCCCGTGACCCGTGGCGACGGCAGCGAGCTCGCCGGCGCACAAGTCCACAGTGGACCATCGCGCGGCTATATAAGCCCGCCCCGGGCCGCTCCGGTGGCATTCGCCTCCTGCTCACACCCCCAAGAACACGCCCGCACCACCCAAACGTCCTCAAGGGGCTTCTGTGCTCGGGATCGACCGGAGGTCCGCCGCCTCGGGTTGCCGCCGATCCAAAGGTACGGGCCCTCTCCGCCCCCACTCTCGCTCGATCTGGAGACGCAGGAGCCCACTAATCATTTCCCCTCCCTCTTCCGCATCGGTTGCAGGCCGAACCGAGCAGTCTGTCCACCTCCCGAAGCTCCTCCATTGTGCCTCCTCGTCGCCGGCGAACTAGGCCACCCTGGCGACCAACTCCGGCACTACCCGAACGGCGACACGACGAGGAGTCCAACGGTGCCATCAGCTCACCTTGCCATGCCCGGAAACATCGCCGGTGAGCACGCCGACCCTCTGGTTGCGAGGTCAGAGATGACAGGCGGGCCCCGTCTGTCATCCTCATCTCTCTCTCGCCCCCTCTATATCCCACTAGTAGCTGGGCCCCGCCCGTCAGGTTCAAACCTGGTGCGCGCGCGCGTCGGCTCGGCTGGGCCGCGTCGCTGGCTGGGCCGCTGCCCTGCGGCAGTTCTGGCCCAGCAGGCACAGTGCCCCTTCCCCTTTTTTTCTTTTTCTGTCACTTTCCAAAAATTCCACAGGATAAAATATATGTCCAAATAAATTAATTCCAACTCCTAAATTCCTAAAGTATTGCAGCCTATTTAATGGTGCAACTTTCATTCAAATCCAACAAACTTTTCTTCACTGTAAATATTTCAATGTGATTTTAAGCATTTAAATATACCTTTGTAAATCCATTTCTCCTATTCTGCTACTCCAAATCCAAAACTAGGAATTTTCCCCTTCTTAGTTTTCACCATAGTATTTAACAAAAATGTGTTGACATTTTTCTGAGCACTTTGGTTTTTCTGTTTTACTATTGCCTTATTTTCTCGTTATTTTCTTGCGGTGAATAGATCCCGTATTTGACGAAGTAGTTGGATAAGAAGAAGGAGAAGGACTTGAAGACTTTGAAGACCAAGGCAAGTAGCCCTTTGACCATGTCTAAGAAACCCCTTTTATGCATGTCATATGGCAGTTTTATTGCTTGCATCGAGTCATGATAAAATGGTGACCACCTGGGGTGGTTTGCCTCCGTTGCTTTTCTCATTGACACTTGCGTGATGCATGACCCTACCTTTCTATGAGGGTTATGCCGGTGGGAGTAGATAGGATGCTAAAGTAGTGCTACGCAAAAAGGGACGGGAATATGCATAGTGATGGAGACAAAGTATTTTCAAAGGACTTTTCGAAAACCCCGTTGGGTGCCACTTATGCCCGAGGGAGATAATGAGATGGGTAACCACTTGATGATGAAGTGGTGTATCGAGGCAAGTGTGTGTGTGTGTGTGTGCTTTCAATAATGGATTGGTTTAAGTTGCGACCGTTATTCCAACCTTACATGCTCAACCACTCTACGCTTATATGGGAAAGGGCATTATTGATTACCTAGGCCGATACTAGCTTGGAGCCCGCATTACTAGTGACGGGGGAGAGTTGGTGCTCTCTCTTGGGACGGGGTCGTGCTAGGTAGGGCGGCCATGACTGTTTTCACAGGGCACCGGATACACCGTTGTGTCCCCTCTCGGATGTTACGATCTCGAGTGAGTCTCGTATGATGTACATCGTGAGGATACGGAACAACGAGTGGACTCCTTGTTAGTGTCGCCTAGGGAAAGATAGTGATCGGGTGCTTACCCCGGGTACTTGAGGTACCGCGGGTCGTGGATGACACAGAAGTTCCCCGGATCTTGTGGGTAAAGTGTGCAACCTCTGCAGAGTGTAAGACTATTCGAATAGCCGTGTCCACGGTCAAGGACAGTTGGGTAACCGCTCTTGGGCTACGTCCACATGTTTACAAACCAGTGTGTGTTTGGATAAGTGGGGAGAACTACTTGGGTCAAGTCAAAGGACTTGACATGATTGAGTTGGGTTGGTGCCCACTCTTTTTATGTTGATATATGTAACCTGTCCTCATGGTTAATTGAATTCTCCGGATGCATGTCTTACAAGTTGTTGAACATGTCCTTGCACTCAAAACTAGCTTTCCGCAAAAATTTACCTATATCATGCATTTTTGTACCTTGAACCAAAACATGGGTTGCTTGCGAGTACATTCAAAGTTCGCATTGGCTTGCCACTGGTTATTTAATTGGCCAGGCATGGAAGAACAGGAGTTCGATGAAGAGTTCTTTGGAGACGAACATGCGAACTAGGACGTTTCCCAGTCAGAATGCCTGTAGGGTTAACGCAGATGGCATGGGTCCAAGTTATCGACGAAGATTTCCGCTGCGATGTTATACTCAAGACTTGACCATAATGGTCCTACTTGTGTAATACGATATGTATGGATGTAAGACTCTTGTTATTCAGCTTCTGTGTGTTCAGTGAGCATTGATCTCTGGGATCACTGTACACGTGCATTCGGTGATCACGACTTATGTGTCGGGGTCCCCACAATCAACCCCCCAGGCCAGTGCTCCTCATGAGTGTTGGCCAAAAATGGCAGTAGCCGGGGCCACCAATGGGTCCGATGGACCTGGCAGGGTGGCGTACACTTGGCGTGACCTAAGCGTAGCCCCCGTACCCAGACCCTCGCGTGACTCTCCCGAGGGGAAAGTGTTGTGACGAGGCTATACACTGAGCCTGGCGGCTCCCTGAGGTTGATGCGGCCATGGGGCCGCCCTTAGTTGTTTATCACCAGCGCGGAGCATGGCGCTTCTGCACTTGCAGGGGCATAGCTGCTCCTCGACCGTGTCGACTGCCAGCATGGAGCATGGTGCTTCCACTAGTGCATGGGTGAGGGCTCCCTCTGATTGGAGCCCCCGGGGCGTGTATAGCCCCGCCCTGACACGTGGTGTGCACGGCAGGGCTAGACAAGGTGTGTCTGGGCACTCGTGAGCCAGTGATGGACTCACGAGGCCCTACCTCAAGGCGGGTTGCGCCTGAATTTGATTCTTGATAGTTGTGATGGCCATGCGATATGGTTAGACAACATGCGCCAAATGACTCTCCTGAGGTGATCACATGAGAAGGCCAAACACCAACGACCCCAGGAGGTGACGTGAACGAGGCCAATCCGCTAGACAGAGCTCGGTCGTTGGGTTTATCGATGCTACAGGGACGGACCCGAGCATAGATGCCGTGCCCAGTCTTCTCATGCGAAAATCCTGAAGAAAGACAACTGGCACGCGGCTCCCGTGGTGGCGAGGCACCGGGTCGTGCGCCGTAGCTCGTCCGCCCATGATTAGCTCATGCGAGAACAAGGCACCAAGGGCCATGGGAGGTGACGTACATGGGAGCTGGCCCGCTAGCCAGAGCTCATCCTCTTGGGTTTAGAGGAGCTGCAGGAACAGACCCGAGCACAGACGTCGTGCCAGTCCTTAGTCATGAGGTGATCGTGGGTGGGCTTGCAAGGGCGCTCGACGTTCATGGTATTGAAGTATCGCACAGGCATATAACAATCATAAAGTAACTCATGGAAGGAGGTCAGGCTAGTCCTGATAGGTGCAAGAATGACACATGCCGCAGGGACAGACTCACGCGGCCTGGGATGATGCAGCCGAATGGGCGCCCCCAGCAGAACGACTGGAAGATGCAAGAAAGATACATGCGGCAAGGATAGGCCCACGCGGTCTAGGGATGGTGTGGCCCGAGGGGCACCCCCAATAGAGCTAACTTGAAAATATCACTTGGCACTGTTGCTGAAGAGATGTCGAAGTAGCTGAAGATGCGTGCTGAAGAGGTTTCTCCTCACGAGCCGCCTGGGTCCTGAACATCAGGAGACTTTGGAGGAGCGGGAGGCTCGTGAAGAACCATCACCATCTCCGCTAGGACCGTGTGGTGCATGGCTTCCTGAGCAGCCATGACGCCTCACAAGCGGTGCTGGAAGGTAACAGCCGCGCCCGGCAGGCCAAAGGGCATGTAGACGTAACTATGAGGTGGACCCTCACACCGACCAACGTGCGAAGGCCAGAAGCGCTCTTGGGATGCGGCTCCGTTGAGCCATGGGACATTGACGTAGACACACAGCTCATTGTCATTGCCAGGACAAGGAGCCACGCCAGGTGGTAGGCGGTGGTCGCCGCTCATGGCTCTCGCTTCCTGAAGCTCCTCGGTTAACTTGGTGAGGAACTCCTAAGCACCTGGCACCCCATGTCCTGTGCCCTCGTGGGGGAAGCACGCGATGAAGCATGCCTCCATGTGGTGCCCGAGCGCCTCCCTCGTGACGTTGGATAAGTCAGAGGCCCAATAGAAGAGAGCCCCCGAGCCCAGCCAGAGGAGGGCACCAGGCACGCCTTCCTACGCATGAGAGGGAAGCGCCCCATCCGTGGGCGCAGATCCTGAGGTGGTGCAGCTGGAGACTCCGCTCTCCTGAGGCTCTTGGCGGAGCATCTGCTTCTTCCTCTTCGGGACAGCCTCAGGAGGGTAGATAGTGTCGTTTTTGTCTAGGTCTTTAATTGCTGCAGCCCGGTAGGCACGATCAAGAGAGCACACAGCATCCTTCTCCTCACAGGAGATCGTGATGATGTCGCGGTTCCCTGGCATCTTGAGGACGTTCTAGCCATGGTGGGTCACGTACATGAACTTGGCCAAGGCCAGATATCCAAGGATGGCATTGTACGGGAGGCGGATGTGAGTGACGTCAAAGTCGATGAGCTCGGTGTGGTAGTTGTCGCGTTGGCCGAAGGTGACAGGGAGGCGGATCTGCCCTATTAGGGTGGTGGAGCCATCGGTCTCTCCTGAGAAGGGCTTAGTGGGATGCAGCTGATCATATGGCACTTGGAGGCGGTTGAACATCTCGATGGAGAGAACATTGAGCCCTGCACCACCATTGATGAGGGTCTTGGTGACAAGGATATTGCTGACGATGGGCGAGCAAAGCATCAGGAGGGCGCGGGCAGTTCCTGCGCACTTGAGCTGGTTGGACAAGCTGAAGATGATGCTGCACTTGGACAACCTAAGCGGACGTGTGGCCTCGAGCCTGGGAAGGGCCGCGTTCACCTCACGAGAGAACTGCTTGAAGATGCGCTAGGAGGCTGGGGCCTGAGCCCCACCCAAGGTCCAGGTGATGGCGCAAGGCTCCTTGAAGCCCCTTGCCCCTGTCTGGGTGGTGGTCGTTGTTCCTTCTTGGTGGTGGTGGCAACAGAGGGAGACCGACATTGCCCTGAGGGAGGTCCTCACGAGGCTGGTCTCTCCAGGCGCCCTCGCGAGGCTGGACTTGCCAGCGATCCTCATGAGGCTGGTCACGCCACTCCTGGCGGGGGCCGTAGTCGTCCCAACGTCCTCCACTTCTGCCTCCTCCGCTGCCGTAGCCTCGATCATTGCACTCGAGGCATCGACCAAGGCACCCATCGCGAGTGGCCCTGAGCTCCTGACAGTCATTGGTATTGTGGCTGTGTACATTGTGGAAGACGTAGAATGGACGGCTACCCTTGGATGACTCTGGGTGGTCACAGCCGCACTTCATCTCTGGTTCAGCCGCAAGCATGGCAGCCCCCTCGTGCTTCACATCCTTGGCCTTGGCCTTCATGTCTTCTGGGTCGGCCGCTGGGAGTTCAAGGATGGAGAGGCGCCCTTTGTAATGCCCCAAGTATGATGCGCCAGGTGTCTTCCAGTTATTCCCCATCATTGCCAGGTCATTCACTTGCGTGTAGCACTTTTCCATGTCATCATGTGCATCTCTTTTGCATTCATGTCCGCCTCTTGCATCCGGTCACTTTCTCTGTAGTCCGTTTCGGAATCCGACACTCTCTCTTGCACCCGTTGCACCTCTTAGTTCTCGTTTCGTGAGCGGGAGAAAAGCGTTCTCGGAATGGGCCGAGATTTGTCGAGTGGCCTTGGTATATCACCGGTAGACCACGTGACAAATTTCATTCCATTTGGAGGTCATTTCAGGCCCCAACAATTAACCGCGTTAACCAAAAAAAACCCTTCTCTTTGCAGCCCAACATCCCTCCACAACAGTCCACTAGCCCATCTAAACCCACTGCATGATCTCCGTCATCGGATAACGATCGTGTGGGTGAAAACCGCACCTCATTTGAACTCTCATAGCTCCCTCTACCTATTTAAACACCCTCCCCCCGAAATTCGCGGATAAACCCTAGCCTTCCTCTTCCTCAGGCCGTCGGACATGGCCACCCTTGCGGGACATATCTAGCAGCCACGTCGCCTGGGCCAATTAGGGCATGGCACGTTGCCCGGCCGCCCCTCCCCTCCACTCCCGTCGCGCCATGCATCCACCCCAGCCTCCCCACTCCACGCAGCCCGCCGCAGCCCGCAGCCGGCCCCCGGGGCCCATCTGGCTTCCGTCGTCGCCTCCCGCACGACCCTGGTCCCCGCCACCGCTTCATCATTGTCGCTGCCCGTCACTGCCACCCGACCGCGCCGGCCAGCAGTCGCCATCGTCGCCTCCGGCCGCCGTGCCGCTCGCCGGACTTGTCTCCGGCCGGATCCGGTGGATCAGGACGAGATCCACCAGGATCCCATCCAAAAACCCCCATCCGCGCCAAACCACTCTGTCCCGGGTCTTCCTGGTCCCTTTTCGCGAGGGTAAAATTCCACTAAGTCATGAGATTCATCAGCATCATGTGTGCATGTTCATCATGGAATAACTTCATGCATACTGCTTCGTTTTGTGTGTATGATATGTCGAATTGTTCGCCTCTGAGTGCTCTACAAGTTATTGTCATTTGCATCCATGTTACTGTCCATATTGGTGCCTTAAAATCATTGTTGCAACAGTGCTATATGATATAACCGGCTGAGAATTGTCATAACTTGCTAATTTGTCTTTTTCATAGCGTTTTGTGTGTTTGTCTTTTGAGCATCATGTCTACATGTTTTAGGAGCATCTTCATGCCATCCTTAAAGTGGTGCCATCCATGTATTTTTATGTGCCTTGTGGTGACTAGCACAAGCTTGCGAAGTATGCTACTTGATGTTGCTGATTTCTGAGACTCTGTGATTTATTTGCTAAGTCTGTAATGTTACTTTAAGTTTCCATGTTAACTTGAAGCTACCATCAATTCCATACATAATCTGGATATGCTTAGTTGACATATTTTGATGTCCATGTTATGCTCTATCATGCCATGCATTTTGATGCCTCATATGCCTATAGAATATGTTATCGTTGCCATGAACATGCCTAAATGATGTTCCAGTTTTCTGTTAACTTCATGATGCCATGTTGTGAGCTTGTTATTGATTAATCTATGCCTCTTTTGGAGTTGCTCCAATTACATGATCTAAAGTATGCTATGAGTACTTTGTCCGCATGCCAAGTTTTAAAAATTTTGGATTTCATATGACCTCTGTTCCAAGCTTGCAAATATGCTATGCTGATGTTGTTGTTTTACATTTGCTAAAACTATTAAAACTTTCAAACTTGTCTTGTTGGTTCCCACTAGTCCATATGCCATATGTATATGATGCCTTCATGTTATTTGCTCCTTGTTATGTGTACTTTGATGCCATGCCCTTGGTTGCCATATAGCTTGCTGTAGCTTGTCTCTTTCTTGCTCTCAAGTTGCCATCATGCTAAATCTGTCATCCTGTTAACAGCATGTTCCATTTTGCATTTATCATAGTGGTTACTCCATGCATCATATAAACTTGTGCCCATGGACTAAGTTGAAGTATATCATGTCTACTACATTCCCATGTCTTTTGCATAATTACTAAAGTTGCTATGCTTTTTGTTATGTGCCTCCAGAGTCAGCATCATAATGTTATTGTTTTGCATTCCCAGATTTCCTCTAATTCTGAGAATCATCTTATATCATGTTGCATCTTGTCTTGTCGATTACCATTGATCTAGGGCTAATATGGAGATTCTTAGTAACAATGTTTTGCCATGTTCAACCTGTACTTTGATGCCATGCTTTTGTTTGCCATGATATTGCACTATATCATCATTGTTTCATGCCTCCAACATGTCAACATGTTATTTCTGCTCATATGTGTGCCCTGTTTTTCACTGTCATAATCTGTGTTATTAAGTTGATTTTTGCATTGATCATATTGGTTTAATCCTGATGCCTATGAACCTAAACCTTAATGATATTTTAAGCATGTTGTCTGTGCTTTGAGTGCATATCAAGATTATGCCCATATGTTTTCTGTAGCTTGTTGTTTCCTTGATTGCAAAGTGCTTAGTTGCTGTTTGGGGCAGATTGTGTTTGAAACTTGTATTGAGTGTATGTTTTGAACCGTGGCTCCGCTTGGAGCATGCTCTATATGAAACTTGTTTTGTTTTGCATGTAGTTCCATGTTGCCTTGTTGCATCCTTGTTTTGGAGTGTTTGTGATGTTGTTTTACTTGCATTTGCATCAATGACAATTTTAATTTGTTTTGCTCATATCTTCTAGGTCGTAGCTCCGAATTAAACGAACTTTATATGTAACTTGACTAGAAGACCGTGTAGGTCGTCTTGGTGCACTTTAACTTGATGTTTAACAACTTTAACATAATGTTTTGTTCAGATCTGGACCAATTTCGAAATTTGCATATGAGGACTTACTGGAATTGTTATATGTTGTTTTCGGCCTCATTTAAACTTGCTTTGTTGTGTTGTTCTTGTATGAATCATCTCTTGCCATGAGTAGCATCATATAGACTTGGCATGCATCATACTTGGTTGAACTTCATTTCTGTTTATGTGTTGTGTGTTTACCATGTTGTTTGCTTCTTTCCGGTTGTGCTCCTTCTTGGTAGTTCCCGTCACATTGCGATTTTGAGGATTCGTTCGTCTACATGGGATCGTTTTGTTCATGGACTGGTTCTTCCTAGCAGGATTTCAGGCAAGATGACTGTCACCTGGGACCTCACTACTATCTTTGCTATGCTAGTTGTCTCGATGCTATCGCTATGTCGTTCTACCTACCACTTGTTTACCAAGCCTCTCAAATTGCCATGATAGCCTCTAACATTTTCCACCCTTCCTAGCAAATCGTTGTTTGGCTATGTTACCGCTTTGCTTAGCCCCTCTTATAACGTTGCTAGTTGTAGGTGCAGTTGCAGGTTGTACCATGTTGGGACATGGATATCATGGGATATCACAATATCTCTTATTTAATTAATGCATCTATATACTTGGTAAATTGTGGAACGCTCGGCCTTATGCTTGGTATTTTCTTCCACTCTTGCCACCCTAGTTTCCATCATACCGGTGTTATGTTCCTTGATTTTGCATTCCTAACTCGGTGAGGGGTATGGGGCCCTCTTGGCAGTTTGCTTTGAATAAAACTCTTCCAGCAAGGCCCAACATTGGTTTTACCATTTGCCTAATAATAACTAAAACATGCCTCGAGGATTTCTTAATTCAACCCCCCCTAAGGGGCCAGTGCTCCTCTGAGTGTTGATCCGAACCGAGTAGACTGCGGGGCCACCTTGGGGAAACTCGAGGGTTGGTTTTACTGGTGGGATGTCTCATCTTGTGTGCCCTGAGAACGAGATACGTGCGACTTCTATCGGGATTTGTCGGCACATAGGGCGGCCCTGCTGGACTTGTTTTACCATTGTCTTGTGCATCGGGATTCCGAGTCTGATCGGGTGTCCCGCAATGGAGGATTGTCTCCACGGATCGTGAGCTTGACATGGGCTAAGTTGGGACACCCCTGTAGGGTTTAAAGTTTCGAGAGTCGTGCCCGTGGTTATGTGGCAGATGGGAATTTGTTAATATCCGGTTGTAGAGGACTTGAAGTAGACTCTTTTAAAATACACCAACCGCGTGCGTAACCGTGACTGTCTCTTTTCGGGTGCATTAGAGAAGAGGACACGGTTGGGTTATGTTTGAAAGTAAGTAGTTCAGGATCACTTCATGATCATTACTAGTTGCGACCATTTGGCGTAGTTTCTCATCTTACACTTGTATTCGTAAGTTAGCCACCATACATTCCTTAGTCGCTGCTGCAACCTCACCTCTTTACCCATTCCTTACCCATTAAGCTTTGCTAGTCTTGATACCCATGGTAATGGGATTGCCGAGTCCTCGTGGCTCACAGATTACTACACCAACAGTTGCAGGTATAGGTAATGTGATGATCATGACACGAGAACGATGTTTGCCTGTTTTGGAGTTCTTCTTCGTCGATCTTAGGTTAGGTTCCTGGTCGGCCGCCTGGGCTAGCAGGGTGGATGTCGTTAGAGCTTTTGTTTGTGTTTCATCCGTAGTCGGATGTTGTACTCTTGTATGATGTATTGATGTATTCTTGCGGCATTTGTATGCCTTGTCTGTATGCCCATCTATTATGTAATGGTTTGATGTAATGATATCCACCTTGCAAAAGCGTGTCAATATGTGCTTCTATCCTTGGTGGCACCATTGAGTGTCTTTAGGATAGAGTCGCATATTGGGCTTGACACCCTTCCTTAGCTCTTGCGCACTTGGTAGCCATGTTGAACATCTCCAGAGCCGTGCATAGGTCCACATGGATGGCAAGCTCCTCCTTAATCTTGACATTGCTGACGCCATCGGAGAACGCCGAGATGATGGCTTCGTCTGAAACCTTGGGGATCATGAGGCGAACGCTGTTGAAGAGCTAGATGTACTTCTGTATGGTCTCCCCTGCCTGCTGCTTGATTTGCCACAGGTCATTCGCGGCAGGCGGGTGTCCATGAGTGCCCTGGAAGTTGTCGACGAAACTCTCGCGCATCTCGCCCCTGGAGGAGATCGATCCCGCGGGCAGATTCAGGAGCCACGAGTGTGCGCCATCCTTTAGGGCCATGAGGAACTAGTTCACCATGACCAGCTCGTCACCGCTAGCCGGCTCGATGCTTTGCTCGTAGAGCTGCAGGAACTCCGCAGTGTCGGGGGTGCCATCGTAGCATGGGGGCAGGTCAGGCTTGAACTTGCCTGGCTAGATGACATTGCGTAGCTCAGGGGTGAAGGTGTGGCAGCCCGTTGTGGTCACTGAAGCTCATCGTGGAGGTGGAGCCTGATCTTGGTGCTCGCGTGCCACCACTGTAGACGGCGTGTGGTCTGGATGTGGTGGTGGAGGGAGCGCTGGAGCACCTTCTTGCGGCCGCTGGACCTCCCGGCAGCTTTCATCTTCGCGTGCAGGTGCCCGGAGTGGTGGGTCACGCTGCGGGGCCGCTCGTCTTGGGCCGAGGGCGACGTCCTGACGGAGAGGTGGCGGAGGCGCTCCATGGGCTACGTCGCTCGCAGTAGGCGGTGGACGAGGTGAACAGAGGGATGGTGCAGGCGAGCCCCAAGCCGCGCTGACTAGCTCGGCAATGCGGTCCAACCAGTCTTCGTAGAGGTCGTCAACCGAGCGGTAGTGCAGGAGCTCAAGCGCCATGAGCAACGCAGCCTGCGCATTCTCCGGACCGTGATGAGCGTGGGATGACAAACTGGCCGGAGTCAGTGACGGGATGGCGGTACGTCCGTCCCGCCGCATGCAGGGGTGCCGGGACAAAGCTTGCTGCTCGTGCCCGGCCGGGCCGGTGGCGGCGTTGGCGGCAGGTGATGGAGAACGATGGGGAGGCCCGCCAACGGGCGCCGTATGATTGACGCGGGAGGACCGCTAGCCTGCCGACCCAATGATTCCACGGCCTAGCTCGACGAACCCAAGGGACAAGAGACACAGCAGTTTATCCTGGTTCGGGCCACCTTGCGGCATAATACCCTACTCCAGCTTTATGGTGGATTGCCTCGAGTGGCTGAGGATGAACTACTATAGTGGACGGACCACCTCAGGAGGTGAGGTGTTCTAGAGCTCGATGAGCTAGTGAGGTGGTCAGGGTGGAATGGATCTGATCCCTCCTATGGTGGTGGCCAAGTGCTATTTATAGTGGCCTTGGTCCTTTTCCCAAATGTAGGAGGGAAGGGATCCCACAACGGCCAAATTCAAAGGAGAGCAACTAGTACAAGTTATCCTGACAAAAGTAGTCTTTGCCTGCAAAGTGTCTGGTGGTGACGCCGCAGTGGGATCAGCGATGACCTCCGTCTTGTCGTCTTGGCGTTCTTGGTCTTGTTGCACCAATAAGGAAACCTTTCCCTGATTCCTCGGCACTCCGCGCCTGCGCTTGCCTCCTTGGCACCAAATAGGAAACTGGTACACTATGCCCGCTGGCGTCCGCCTGGCCTTCGTCGCCATGGCTTACGTCATGTGAACCTCGTGAGGTGCACCTTTCCTTGATATCTCCGCTCCTCAGGAGCCAGCCTAGTGCCCCCGGGGAGGTCTTGATGTTGTCTGCCTCTTGAGGCTTGGCCCCTCGCGAGGGTCTTGGATCATTGTTGCTGAGACCAGACCGTACCGGGCCGTCGATGGAGCCACGCCATGTGCCAAAGGAAGGCAAGTCTGGGTACCCCTGTCCCAGGACACTGACAAAAACCTAACCCTAAATTTTCAAATAAAAACTAATCTAAAGGAAGGTTTTGCTGCATAGGATAATCTCATACGTGGTAAGAATCATGGCATTGACTTTGTGCTACGGATCGGAGGTAAACATTGCACAAAAGATCGAACTCATACCCTAACTTGGTGATGAGCTCGCTATAGTGGCAATGGCGGTTGACGGCTGCGGAGGCCGCAGGCGATGAGGAGATGATCCGGACACCCGAGTCGGCAGAGCAGGACACGCGCGGGCGAAATGATTTCGGAGGAGTTTCCAAAATTTGACCCATGGGTATATATATCCTGACCCTGTCGGTGTGACCGAGTGGAACAACTCGGTGGCACCGAGATGCAGAATCGCAAGCGGTTACTGCAACTTAGTGTGACCGAACGGTTCTAATTGGTTGCATCAATATTGAAAACCTAGATCAACTCAATGAACTCAGTTTGACCGAAAGGGATGAATCGGTCAGACCAAAATACACAAAGAGGTTTTGTAAGTTTAAGTCTATAACAAATCGGTGGCTCCAAGTGCTCCTCACCCAGAGGGTTCGAATCTTACTTGATCAAACTTTGTGATGTAGCATGAATAGATTTTGAGACGATAGAATAATAGATAGCTAGAGGAAGTTCTTAGGCGTTCTTGTCCATCCATCTGGCAAAAAGAAAAGACCAAACAATCAAAACAACAAATGGATGTCCTTGAATGGGAAAAATATGAAATGAACATGCTCACACAATAAGATAGCAAATGAAGTATGTGGCAAAGCATGCACAAACACTCTAGCATCTATCAAGCAATTGGCGATGACTAGGTCATCTATATATGAGTATATTGACTGAGGACTCAAATAAGAATATTTGATCATATGTCATACTCACCGATTAAGCGCATGTGGGGTTACCACTTTTACATAAAGCATTGTTGTGTTCACACCATTAGAGTTGCTTTAGCTCAATTCTTAGAGTAAAGCTCCCCCTAGATATGATATCCCCCCCTAAGAGGGTTGAACTAACCTTGAGTTTTGTCAATGATGACTTCATGTAGATGTTGAAGATGTGGATACTCAATGTTGATGTAGATCATTTGGAGCAATCCATTGGAGTGAGTTGCACTTTCAATACCTACATGGGTTAGTCCCGCAAGGAACAAACAAGGATACCCATAGACATAGAGTGAAGTAATCACAAGATGATGTCCACGAAAGCATTAGGTTACCTTGTCCCTTCTCATACCAATAAGAGGGTTTCTGAGTCCTTGAACTAGTGCAAGATGTGTAAGTTGATTGCACTTGTTCTGGCCAAATAACATGAGCGAAGTATGTTGGCGGAGTCACCTTCAAGAACTTTCTAGTACTTCTTCTTCGGGATCCACATCAACTTGATGGGAATCCTTGGAGTTGTAGTCGGACTTGATGAAGTAGAACTTGATGTAGTCTTGGGGACCCACTTGACCAAGGCCTTGGGAGCTTTTTCAAATGCATCAATCTCCTCTTGAAGCTTGTCCTTGCCTTTTTGCTTGTGGTCTTGTGGTGGAAGATCATCCTAAACTTGTGTTCCTTTAAAGGAAGTAGGATCATACTTCTCTTGTTGAGGAACAAACTTTGTCTTGGGGTATTGATCTTCCCACTCAACTCCATTGGCATTGAACTTTTGTTCAAAACCAACACCTTAATTCTTCCGGTGCCTTACTTGCTTGCGTACAATTTCCTCAAATTGCTTACTTCTGGCAAGGCTCTTGTAAACACCTTTCTCTATAATTCCCTTCAATAATCTATTTTCTTGCTCAAGTGTAACTTGGCTAAGAGAATCATTAGTGGAATCAAGATAACTACTAGAAGCAACAATATTGGATTGAGCATGATTATTTTTACTACTAGATGAACAATCTTTCTTACTCTTGTTGCTAGATTTTGCTTGTGGCATGTAAGTAGACAAGAATAGATGCTTAGCAATGTAAGAATAACTTTTCTTACGAAGATCATCATTGATGGCCTTTAAAAACCCATGCTCTTGCTCTAGGTTGAGCTTTTCAAAGTGTAGCTTCTCATGAGTCTTTAAAAGTTCTCGATGATCTTCTAAGGCCGTTTCATGAGCTAACTTAAGAGTGTTTTGTTCTTTAGTTAGACCCTCAATCTCCTTATTATCATCGTCATTCGTTTTAGCATGATTAATAGCAAGTTCACCATAGATTTCATCCCTAGAGTTGTCAACAAGTAAATCATCATCACCTAAAAAATCATCTTCATCACTATTGAAATCAACATACTCGGGTGTGATACCTTTGGGCCTTTAGCCATGAAGCATCTTGCAATTCCTTCATTTGGTGAGTCAAATATGTCATAGGAGTTGGTTTACACAAGTGCTAGTCTGGCAACACCTTCATCATGAGTATATACGGAGTCAGAGTGATAACTTCTCTCGGAGTGGTGGTCGGAGTCGGATCCGAACACCCATTCACCAACATGAGCTTGATGTCTTCGTTTTGTGTAGCTCCTTCATGAATTGTCCATCCTTTCTGAATCCTTGCTTCTGCGGGAGGTTCTTCATTCATAACGATCATCTCTACTCCTTCTCTCTCTTGGAGGTGATTCTTCTCTTCTACTTCTCCTTTTAGGTGAGTATTCTCTTCTTTTGTAGGGAGCCGTACACTCATTGGAGTAGTGTCCGGGTCTTCCCCAATTTTAGCAATTATGCTCATGACTAGAAGATCTTTTATCATTGTAGGACCTTGACTTGGAACTTCTTTCTTTGCTTCTACTCTTGTAGAACTTGTTGAAGTTCTTCACCATTAGGCTCAATTCCTCATTGAAGACTTGTTTCTCACTTGATGATGTAGGAGCATCACATGAGGCTTTGTAAGCACCACTAGACTTGTTGTGAAGCTCTTCTTTATCCTTGAGTGACATATCGTGAGCAACAATTCTAATGTTGACTTCCGTTGGCTTGAGATCTTTGTAATTGGTCATCTCTTCACTTCCTAAGCCGGCAATCTCATTTGTGATGAGAGCAAGCCTAGAGTACATTTGAACGACACATTCCCCATCCTTCATTTTGAACTTTTCAAGTTGACTTTGAAGCACATCCAGTTTTGATTCCTTGACAGAGTCGGTACCTTCATGCATATCAATCAAAGTATTCCAAATTTCCTTTGCATTCTCAAGACGGCTGATTTTGTTGAATTCTTCAGGCACAATCCGTTGAATATGATATCGCAAGATTGAGCATTGTATTGTAGCATCTTCAATTCTTCCGCGGTAGCTTCACGATTTGGTTCTCTCCCATCAAAGAATTCACCTTGCAAGCCAATACACGCAATAGCCCAAACGGCGGGTTATGTCCAAGAATATGCATTTTCATCTTATGCTTCCAACTAGAAAAATTAGTACCATCAAAGTAAGGACCTCTATGGTGGTAATTTCCCTCTCTAGATGCCATACTCTCGTAGGTTGTGAGGCCAAGGCTATTATCACCGAAGCTATGGAAATCAAGGCAAATGGTGACCAAAGCTCTCATAGCACTTGTAGGATCGAAAGTATGTCTAGAGGGGGTGATTAGACTACTTGACCAAATAAAAATCTAGCCTTTTCCCAATTTTAAGTCTTGGCAGATTTTAGCAACATATCACAAGTAAAGCAATCAACCTACACATGCAATTCTAAGAGTATAGCAACGGAATATAAATCATTGCATATGAAGGTAAAGGGGAGGAGTTTGGGGGAGAAAACACAATGTAGACATGGAGATTTTTGGCGTGGTTCCGATAGGTGGTGCTATTGTACATCCATGTTGATGGAGACTTCAACCCACGAAGGGTAACTGCTGTGTGAGTCCACGGAGGGATCCACCCCCGAAGGGTCCACAAAAAAGCAACCTTGTCTGTCCCACCATGGCCATCGCCCACGAAGGAATTGCCTCAATTAGGTAGATCTTCATGAATTAGGCGATCTCCTTGCCCTTACAAACTCCTTGTTTCAACTCCACAATCTTGATGGAGGCTCCCAAGTGACACCTAACCAATCTAGGAGAAACTAGTCTCCAAAAGGTAATAGATGGTGTGTTGATGATGAACTCCTTGCTCGTGTGCTTCAAATGATAGTCTCCCCAACACTCAACTCTCTCTCATAGATTTGGATCTGGTGGAAAGATGATTTGAGTGGAAAGCAACTTGGGGAAGGCTAGAGATCAAGATTCTTGTGGTTGGATTGGAATATCTTGGTCTCAACACATGAGTAGGTGGTTCTCTCTCGGAAAATGAATGGTGGAACTGTAGGCGCATTCTGATGGCTCTCTCCATGAATGGAGGATGGGTGGAGGGGTATATATAGCCTCCACACAAAATCTAACTGTTACACACAATTTACCAAACTCGGTGGGACCGAATACTGAAACTCGGTCAGACCGATTTAGTTCAAAATGTGAACGTTGGGCTTTTTGGTCGGACCTACATGTCAAATCGGTGGAACCGATTTCATTAGGGTTCATAACGTAATCTCAGTGAGACTGATCACATGAACTCGGTGAGACCGATTTCTGTAATAGGAAAATAGAGAGTTGGTCAGGCAAACTCGGTGGCACTGATCGCTCATTTCGGTGAGATCGAAACGTTACGAAAAGGAAACAGAGAGTTTGCATTGCGAACTCAATGGGACCGATCGCTCATCTGGTTAGACTGGAACATTACAAAGGAGAATAGAGAGTTTGCAATCCCATTTCGGTGAGATCGAGAGCCCTACCTGTGAGACCAAACTGATTAGCGTTTCTGGTTATGGCTATATCAAATGAACTCGGTCGCGCCAGATAGATCAAATCTGTGGGGCCGAGTTTCACTTTTGGTTTGGGACATATGTGGATATGAGAAAGTGGTTGAGGGCCTTTGGAGCATATCACTAAGCATTTTGAGCAAGCAATCCATTAAGCAACACCTCATCCCCTTTTAATAGTATTGGCTTTTCCTATGGACTCAATGTGATCTTGGATCACTAAAATGAATATGTAGAGTCTTGAGCTTCAGCCAATATGTGTCCTTAGCATTTTGAGGGGTCCACATCTCTAGTCCATGCCATGCCAATCATTGAACTTTCTGAAAAGATTATCTTGAATGAATATTAGTTCAATGTGCTATATGCTGTTAATAATTACCAAAACCACCCAAGGATTAGATGCACTTTCAATCTCCCCCTTCTTGGTAATTGATGACAACATATAGATCAAAGCTTCGACAAATGATAAAAAGAATGAAATATATCGTCGCTTTGAGAAGCATGTGATAAGCAAGAGCTCCCCCTAAATTTGTGCATTATTTAAAATTTTCTTTTGAATGCAAATGCACAATCGATTAGGATCATGGGTTACTCTTCGATGTCGCATACATCTTGGTGGAGCACTCAAAATGATAGAATATGAAATAGACACTCATCACCAAGACAAAGTGAATGATCATACATGAGAGATAGATAATAGCATCATTCAAGCACAAGCATTAAATAATGATATGATCAAACATATGATCATACAAGTATCTCACACACATAACCATAAAGTATCAACCAAGCAAGCAAAAAAATAAGTAGCAAAGAAGTAGAAAAAGAGATAGCAAAAAGAAACAAAGCTCTTTCTCTCTCTCTCTCTCTCTTGAAGCCTATGATTTATACACTTGTCCCCCTTTGGCAACAAGTTACCAAAAAGCTCGAAAACGCATAGTGATATGCGTCTCTCTAAGCTTGATCTTCGGGAGGTGGTGTGGAGTGGACTCCTAGGACAAATGCATATTTTGAGGTTGTTAGAGCTGGAGGAGTTGCAACTAGAGGAGCAACTAAAGTTGTGGCTGCATGTGCCAAAGTACTAGCTCTAGTGTCTGGCACTGGCACTGCTGCAGATATCTGTGCCCTAGGCACTCTCTGAAATGCTTCAGTGGTAGCTTTCCCTTTCCCCTCTTCAGCTTCTTCCTAGAGCTGCTCAATAGTTGTTTGCATCTCTATGACCTTCAAGTCAAGAATATAAAACTTTGTTTCAATGATCCTTTCGAGACTCTCTTGATTCTGAGTCATGGTGGCCAATCCTTTCACAATCGTCAAAGTGGCTTGAATAATATATCCAAGTTGATCTTGTTTTCACTTGAGAAAAACTTGTGAAGCCTCTTCAGCACTTGGCATCTTGGCTGCCTTCTCTTCTTCTGCCTTTGCTCTCTTCTCTTGAGCCTCTACTGAAGTAGGTTTTGTAGCATCCATGACAATTGTGTTGTCCTCAAAGTCAGGCCCCAAGGGAAGGTGCTCTTTGTCCAACAAGTATGTGCATGTGCCCATCTTGGAGTTGATGAGAATCTGGATGTGTAGAGCATACCCGCATGATCTTTTCTGATCGGCAACTGTCCTCTTGATTGTCTCTACAATCGGTGTCACCACCTTGAATTTTTCATGTACATCAAACATATGTAGCAAATTGATGGAGTGTCCTCTTATCATCCTGTGATATACAGACTTGGGCAACAGAGTGTGCCTCGGGATAGTATTGATAGTACGCAGACCTGACAAAAGAAAATAGACAAAGCCAAACTTGTCATTTTCCAAAGCTGCATCTGGAATCTCTTGTACATATGTGCCATGGAGTTTTTCCCTTCCTTGGCATGGAATACACATCAATGTCATCCTCATGCTCTGTAGGGGCATTGATCAGCTTGGCCCACTCAGCAACTGTGGACTGGTCCCTTGTACCCTCAGACATCCAAACAATTCTGCCATCCGGGTAGAAATGAGTTGTTGAATAGAATTGCATGATAAGCTGATCATTCCACTTGGTCAATTTCTGAACCACAAAGGCATCAACTCCATTCATCCTGAAGCTCTCATGAACTCCAGGGAAGTGGTCTTCATTGTTGTCGACGTAGTTCCAGTCAACCCAGTCCATGTTACATACAATGGGCTTCTTATCCAGTAGCGCGGTCTCATAGAAGTCTTGTTGTTCCTTAGTGTGGAACCTGTAATCTATAGCAGTTCTTGATACGTCTCCATCGTATCTACTTTTCCAAACACTTTTCCCTTGTTTTGGACTCTAACTTGCGTGATTTGAATGGAACTAACCCGGACTGACGTTGTTTTCAGCGGAATTACCATGGTGTTATTTATGTGCAGAAACAAAAGTTCTCGGAATGACCTGAAACTTCACGGAGCAACTTTTTGGAAAATATAAAAAATACCTGCAAAAGATGAAGTCTAGGGGGCCCACTACCTATCCACGAGGGTGGGGGCGCGCCTGCCCCCCTAGGGCATGCCCCCCTAGGGCGTGCCCCCCTACCTCATGGGCCCCCTGGAGCTCCTCCGACTCCAACTCCAACTCTATATATTGTGTTTTGGGGAGAGAAAAATCAGAGAGAAGAATTCATTGCGTTTTACGATACAGAGCCGCCGCCAAGACCTAAAACCTCTCGGGAGGGCTGATCTGGAGTCCGTTCGGGGCTCCGGAGAGGGGAATCCATCGCCATCATCATCATCAACCATCCTCCATCACCAATTTCATGATGCTCACTGCCGTTCGTGAGTAATTCCATCGTAGGCTTGCTGGACGGTGATGGGTTGGATGGGATCTATCATGTAATCGAGTTAGTTTTGTTAGGGTTTGATCCCTAGTGTCCACTATGTTCTGAGATTGATGTTGATATGACTTTGCTATGCTTAATGCTTGTCACTAGGGCCTGAGTGCCATGATTTCGGATCTGAACCTATTATGTTTTCATCAATATATGAGAGTTCTAGATCCTATCTTGCAAGTCTATAGTCACCTATTATGTGTTATGATCCGTTAACCCCGAAGTGACAATAATCGGGATACTTACCGGTGATGACCGTAGTTTGAGGAGTTCATGTATTCACTATGTTAATGCTTTGTTCTGGTACTCTATTAAAATGAGGCCTTAATATCCCTGAGTTTCCGTAAGGACCCCGCTACCACGGGAGGGCAGGACAAAAGATGTCATGCAAGTTCTTTTCCATAAGCATGTATGACTATATTCGGAATACATGCCTACATTACATTGATCAACTGGAGCTAGTTCTGTGTCACCCTAGGCTATGACTGTTACATGATGAACCGCATCCGGCATAATTCTCCATCACCGATCCATTGCCTACGAGCATTCCATATATTGTTCTTCGCTTATTTACTTTTCCTTTGCTATTGCTACCATCACTACAAAATACCAAAAACATTACTTTTACTACTGTTACCTTTTATTACCCTTACCACTACTATCATATTACTTTGATACTAAACACTTTGCTGCAGATACTAAGTTTCAAGGTGTGGTTGAATTGACAACTCAGCTGCTAATACATGAGAATATTCTTTGGCCCCCTTGTGTCAAATCAATAAATTTGGGTTGAATACTCTACCCTTAAAAATTGTTGCGATCCCCTATACTTGTGGGTTATCAAGACTATTTTCTGGCACCGTTGTCGAGGAGCATAGCTCTATTCTTTGAGTCACTTGGGATTTATATCTGCTTA
Organism: Triticum monococcum; assembly: GCA_034509565.1. Classification (NCBI taxonomy): domain Eukaryota; kingdom Viridiplantae; phylum Streptophyta; class Magnoliopsida; order Poales; family Poaceae; genus Triticum; species Triticum monococcum. The sequence continues at coordinate 305,803,390 of CM067844.1, read as the reverse complement.
TCATTATGAAGAACTTGAAAGATCCAAGAACCAAGATTTATCCCTCAACTACGAGGGGAGGTAAGGAACTGCCATCTAGCTCGGCACTTGATTCACCTTTTGTTTTGAGTAAGCTTGTGACACCTAAACCTGCTTCTGCTATTCGTTCTGATATGTCGCATGTTATTGATGACGCCACTTCTGCTATACATGATACTTATGATGAAACTACTTCTATGCTTGATACTAATGTGCCACTTGCTGAATTTCTTGACGAACAACTTGCTAGGGCTAGAGAGATTGAAAATATTGAATCTGATAATATTGATGAAAGTGACGATGAAGACTTGCCTGGTATTCCTAAGGGTTATGTTTTTGATAAAGAAGCTTCTTTAGCTATTTTAGCTTGTAAAGATAGGTACGAACTCAAGAGGTTATTAGCTAAATGGAATCAGCAATCTCTAAATTCTAGAATGAAACCTGACCCTGCTTTTGCTACTTCACCTATTTGTGTTACTGATAAGGATGATGAATTCTCTGTTGATCCTGATATAATTACTTTGGTTGAATCTGATCCTTTACATGGCTATGAATCTGAAACTGTTGTGGCACATCTTACTAAATTAAATGATATAGCTACCTTGTTCACTAATGATGAGAGAACTCACTATTTTTATATCCTTCAAATATTTCCGTTCTCATTAAATGGTGATGCTAAGATATGGTTTAATTCTCTTAATCCTGGTTGTGTGCGTAGTCCCCAGGATATGATTTATTACTTCTCTGCTAAATAATTCCCTGCTCATAAGAAACAAGCTGCTTTAAGGGATATATATAATTTTGTGCAAATTAAAGAAGAGAGTCTCCCACAAGCTTGGGGGAGGCTTCTCCAATTACTTAATGCTTTGCCTGATCATCCTCTTAAGAAAAATGAAATACTTGGTATCTTTTATAATGGACTAACCGATGCCTCCAGAGAATACCTGGATAGTTGTGTTGGTTCTGTTTTCAGGGAAAGAACACCGGATCAAGCTGAAATTCTATTGAATAATATGTTGACAAATGAAAATAATTGGACACCTCCGGAGCCAGTTCCTGAGCCTATTCCTAAACCAACTACGAAGAAGAGGGGTATTCTATTTCTCAGTCCTGGAGATATGCAAGAGGCAAAGAAATGTATGAAAGAAAAAGGTATTAAAGCTAAAGATGTTAAGAATTTACCTCCTATTGAAGAAATACATGGTCTTAATTTACCGTCTGTTGAATAAACATATGATCTTAATCCTTCACCTATTGAAGAAACTCATGGTCTTGATAACCCGACACAGGTTGTAACTTCCCAAATTTTCAATTTGGAATGTTATACACTAGATCATCATTGCATATCATATTTCATTGCATTTTGGTTGATCCTAGAAATTCTACGCCACCCAAGGACCCTCGGAGAGAGTTGGGGATTTCGTTATTTTCATATTTGAGTTTTCTCAAATTTTGAAAATAGGATCGTTTGGTTTTATTCATTTCATCTTCAATTATTTCTATTATGAAAATTATGAGAGAGGGAATAAAATGACTTTCCCAAAATAAAGAAATATTGAAGGTTTAATAAAAAATCAAATAAGATTTTATTTTGGTTTTATTTTCTATTTTTTTGAATTTAGGAAAAATTGCACGTTGTCAAAATTGCATTTAGAGCCAAAACAATGTTCATCCTGTTTTAAATATTTTATTTAGACGGAGAAAATTTGTTTTGGCATTTTTAGAATTTTTTTATTTTTCTAGAATTGTTTAGTCGCAGCGAAATTTTTTTTTTAAGAGACCCCGCGCCCGACCAGCGCCACCGCCGCCCGAGTCCGGGGAGGACTCCGCCTCCCGAGGCCGACCCCTCCCCCAAGTCGCCTCTCCCCGCCCCTTTATAACCGCCGCCGCCCCCCTGCAACCCACACCGCTACCGCTGCTGCATGTCGCCCGTAGACGCCGCCCGCCGCCTCGCGCCACCCGCCGCCGCCGAGGTAGCCGCCCCCCGGTTTTTGAGAAAAAGTCGATTCATTTTTTTAAATCCCTAGTTTTCATTTTTTTTAATAGGTCGGTTTTTCTCGGGTTTATTTATTTAGCGAGCATTCGCTCGTCCGTTCATTTTAACGAACGTGTTTTTCATTTAGTTCCTGTTAATTCGTTCGTTAACCTGTTCGTCGTTTTTATTTTTCTCGGATTAAATCCGCGATTTTTCTGATCGCGATTTCTGATCCGATGTTCGTTTTAGTTTATCTTTTCGCTTGTTTGTCGGAATTAGGCGATTCAAGCGCCTGGAGTTTCGTATCGAAACCCTCTTTCCGTTTAACCAACCCAAACAAGCTTTTCCCTCAGTAAAGTTTGCCCTAGTTTCAGATTAGTAAACAAAGCTTATTTCTTTTACCATTTGTCTTTCGTTCCTTCGTTCGATTTGATTCTCTTTGCCAACCGGAGTTCTTAAGTTGAACTTTCTGGTTAGATCTCTTATTCGAGTGTTACATGTGCATTAGAAGAGTACTTATTGTATGCTTGTTTGTCTGTGATAGAGTACCCGGAGTGCACCGCTTGCTACTTCGAATCGCTAGGTTTCACGGATCATCAGTAAGGCAAGTAACACTTAGATCATACTTCCTATTACCCAGTTTTATTGCATTAGATCAATCCCCACACATTGCATGACTAGGATCTAATTAAATTGTGGGTTTGGGAAGTAGTTGAGGTAGTACCTATTACCTGTTACTATCAAACCTTTGGGAGTTACTTTTACGTTTGCTTGTTATGCCATGCTATGCTAGTAGACGTGGATTGGGAGAGTGTATCCATGACAGATGTGAGATTGTTAAATAAATGGTTTATCTAAGGTGGCAACTTAAATACACATCTGGGTGGATTGAGGCACCTGGGTATTCCAGCGATTTCCTGTTTTTCTTTTGGACCGCCACCCAGGATCAAAGGGATCATGAGATTATTCATACTAGAAACTTTCGTGTGCAGCCACAAGCTACTATGGGCTCTAGCATAGTTGACTAAGTAGTGCGAACTCTTACAGTGGTAGACTAGCAGATGTAGGGGATGTTGGTTGGTACGGTCTACCCATTCGTAAGGTGCTAGCGCTTCTGAAAGACTATGTCTTGGTCATCCGTTTCTCAAACAACATGTAGTGCGAGAAATCCAACGGAGGAGATCGAGTCTTGCGGGTAAAAGTGCGCAAACCTCTGCAGAGGGTATAAACTAATCATGGTTAGCCGTGTCCCCGGTTATGGACATCTTGAGTATCTAGTACCTGGATTATCATGTGAATCTCATCATGTTACTCTTAAAATTAATTTTGTTGGGTTTTGTTTAATGATGATGCTTAATTGGGATTGAGAATGCTGTCAACCATTCTCAATGTTTAACAACCACCATGATAGTTAAATAAAATTTATTCCTTTGCAGTAGGGAAAAATTGGCTTTACGCAAAAACTGTAACCATAGAGCTTTCCACCAGCCAATTATGCATATAGAATAGCCTTATTCTTTTATCATTCTCTATGTGTTACATTGCCAGCATATTCCATGTGTTGGCCCATTTCAGGCTACAACGTTAATGTTGCAGACTTTTTAGACGACGAGTAAGGTGCCTTTAGGTCGTGGTTCTATACTCAGTGATGCCATTGGAGTTGATGGACTCACTTATCTTCCAAGCCTTCCGCTGTTATCATTATTAGATGGCCTTAAGCCATATTTATTGTAATAAGTTCTCTTTTGAGACTCTCGATGTAATAAGTGTGTGATTGCTACTCTGTTATAAATCCTTCAAGTACTATGTGGTGTCAGCATTACTGATCTAGGGATGACACCTGAGCACAGAGATTGGACCGTTTGAGGTCTGGTCGCTACAAGATGGTATCAGAGCACACGTTGACTGTAGGACACGACCACTAAGCTAAAGCCCTAGATCACTACTCACTCTTCTCATTCTGACTTCTCATCGTTTCTACTCTTTTAGGATGGCGGATGCAAGGAACAAGTTCATGCAACCGGATGAAGATACACCCATTGGACGTCACTTGAAGGAAGTCACTAGATGTCTAAACATAGGAGTACCAAGCTTCACCGGAACCTACAACGCCATTTTACCTGAAGAAGAGCGCTAGATGATTCAAGTTCAAGTTCTAGGAAGGACGTTCATGCCAGTCACTCAGCCCATAGAGTTTTCCTTCGATGCACCAACCTGGAGTCTAGGAAAGAGCATGGCAGCTCATATCGCCATGGAATGCATTGGAGAAGTTTACCGCAGTGATCTCAAGGATACTATCTACCAGATTTGTGGGCGCCGAGATGAGTAATGGGAGATGATCAGCACCAAGAAGGATAGATCAATTGCAGCTTTTATGCAAGAGTTAAACCGGCACATTCGACATCAGGAGAACCAGATGTGCGCCGACATGATGGATCTAAAGAAGGCAAGGACAAGGATCAAGGAACTGGAGGAAGAACTCAAGGCTACACATGAATATTATGAAGAAGAAATCAAAGTATTAGTGGAGAAGAATGACGATCTGATCAAGAAGATTGGAATATTCATGGGAGACCCTACACCAGTAGAAGAAGACGAAGAACCCAAGGAGATTCGCCCGGAAGACTACATCATCATCGACGACACCGACTTGGATCCGGATGATAGCGATGATGACTATGTGGATGAAGCTAGAGCAGATATCATGGAGTCTGCAACCGAAGAATATTTCTAGTAGACCACCCCATCAGTAGTAGTAGTCCACCATGTAAATATAGTAGTCCGAGCACTTTTGCAATAGTTAGATCGATTGTATGCCCTTGTTTGATTGATTGAATGAAGTGAATTGTTTGCTTTTGCCTCATGTGCATATGGATAGTGTTTTCTCTCTAGACCCCTCTCTATTCTTAAATCCCACCCTTTCTAAACCCTCAGATGCCTCCAAGACGTGACCCCGGTTTTACCTTCCCACCGAAGCTCACCCAGTTGATCCAGCAGTAGAACACATTGATGCCGTTGCTAGTCGAGAATCAGAATCAGGGGAACAACAACAACAACCCACCACCACCACCACCTGTTGATCACTTAGCCCGTTTTCTTAGGCTGAATCCGCCGGTGTTTTCCAGTAGCATCGAGCCGATAGTAGTAGATGATTGGCTCCGCAAGACAGCAAGGGAGTTGACCACGACAGGATGCACAGATGTGGAAAAGGTGAAGTTTGCCGCACATCAGCTTGAAGGACCCGCAACATCATGGTGGGAGAATTTCAAAGCCACTTTCCCTGTCGACACTGTCACATGGGACCAGTTCCAGCAGGCTTTCCGTACTGCCCATGTTTCAGCAGGAGCTATGGCCATGAAGAAGCGAGAGTTTCGCAACTTGCGCCAAGGAGGACGGACAGTTGGCCAGTATGTGGAGGACTTTAGTAAGCTAGCACGTTATGCCCCAGATGACGTTGCCACAGATACGGCTAAGCAGGAGAAGTTTCTGGAAGGACTGAATGATGAGTTGAGCATGCAGTTTATGGTAGCAAGCTTCAACAACTACCAGGAGTTGGTAGATCGTGCTCTCATGATTGAAGAGAAGCAACAACAAATTGAGAACCGTAAGAGGAAGTATGGACAAGGGAAGTAAAATTCTGGAGCTCAGCAGAAGCCACGTTTTACCCCTAGACCGGGAGGACATTTTCAGCATACCTATGGAGGAGGTAGCTCGCACAATCATAATGGCACCAAGACTGGTAATGGGAATGGAGGAAGCAACGGCCAGAACCGTACAAACCCATCAACCCCAGCCGAGAGAGATCTGAGCCAAGTCACTTGCTTTAAGTGCCAGAAGACCAGACATTATGCCAGTGAATGTCCTGAAGCCCCAAATGGAAATGGCAATGGAAGCTCTGGGAAGAAGCCGAACCCTTTCAACAGGGGACAGGTGAACCACGTAAATGTGGAGGAAGTTGAAGCCCAGCCCGATGCAGTAATAGATAAGTTTTTGGTTAAGTCATTTACTGCACTCGTTCTTTTTGATACTGGTGCATCGCATTCATACATATCTAGGGGATTTGTGGATAAGTATAAACTGCCAACCCAAGCCCTTAGATCACCCATGTCTGTAACCTCCCCTGGAGTAGAGTATATGGCTAGTCTATGGTGTGATCGGTTACCATTAAGGATTGGTAACTACGTATTTCCCTCAGACCTAATAGTATGGGAATCTCAAGCATTGGATGTGATATTAGGCATGGATTGGTTATCAAAGTATGAAGGGAATACTGAATGTGCCAGTAAGTCAATTTTGCTTACCACGCCAGAAGGGAGAAGGATCAAGTATGTATCCTGGCATGTGATGAAAAGGACTCAAGTAAATTGCTTAACATGAGTTGTGCAGGAGGAAGTACCAGTGGTGAAAGATTTGCCTCATGTATTTCCAGAAGAATTGCCAGGCCTGCCACCGGATAGAGATATTGAGTTTTTGATTGAGCTTTTGCCAGGCACAGGGCCAATATCTAAGAGACCATATAGGATGCCCGCAAAGGATTTGGAAGAGATTAAGAAGTAGATCAAGGAGTTATTGGATAAGGTTATATTCTCCCAAGTTCTTCACCTTGGGGATCGCCAGTACTTCTAGTGGAGAAGAAGGATGGATCGTTAAGGATGGTTGTTGATTATCGAGGATTGAATGAAGTAACCATCAAGAACAAGTACCCACTATCGATGATCAATGATCTGTTTGATTGATTGCAAGGAGCTAAGGTATTTTCCAAGGTCGATCTGTGATCAGGGTACCACCAGTTGAAGATTCGAGAACAGGATATAACCAAGACAGCTTTTACCACCATGTATGGGCAGTACGAGTATACCGTTATGTCATTTGGTCTGACTAAACGCCCCTGCATATTTTATGAACATGATGAACAAGGTGTTTATGGAGTTTCTGGATAAGTTCATTGTAGTGTTCTGGGTATACTCGAAGAATGAAGGGGGGCATAAGGAGCATTTGCGCTTGGTACTTGGAAAGCTCAGAGAACATCAGTTATATGCCAAGTTTAGCAAATGTGAGTTTTGGTTGAAGGAAGTTGGATTTCTCAGACACGTTATATCTGGAGAAGGTATAGTAGTAGATCCCACCAAGGTTGACACTGTGACAAATTGGGAAGCGCCAACAACAGTTGGAGAGATCCGGAGTTTTCTTGCACTTGCAGGATACTACCGGAGATTCATTGAAAATTTCTCAAAGATTGCAAAACCTATGATGGAGTTGTTGAAGAAGTATACAAAGTTCATATGGACCGAGGAATGTGAGGCCAGTTTCCAGGAGTTGAAGAAACATTGGGTTACATCACCTGTGTTGATTTTGCCAGATCAGACCAAGAATTATGAGCCGTATTGCGACGCTTCACGTCGAGGACTTGGAGCAGTGCTTATGTAGGAAGGAAGAGTTGTTTCCTATGCCTCACGACAGCTTAAGCCTCATGAGTTGAATTATGCTACGCATGATTTGGAGTTAGCAGCAGTAGTGCATGCATTGAAGACTTGGAGACATTTTCTCATTGGAAATCATTGCGAGGTGTACACGGATCACAAGAGTTTGAAGTATATCTTCACGCAGAAGGAGTTGAATCTCAGACAAAGGAGGTGGTTGGAGCTCATCAAGGATTATGACATGACATTGCACTATCACCCCAGAAAGGCTAACGTAGTAGCTGACGCGTTGAGCCGTAAAAGTCATGTCAACACATTAATGACGAGAGGTTTACCAAGGGAGTTAGCCGAAAATCTTCGTGAGCTATGTTTGGAAATAGTTCTGAGAGGCTATGTAGCAACAATGGAGATTCAGTCTACTTTGATGGATAAGATTAGAGAAGCTCAGAAGACTGACAAGGAGATTGCCTCTATTAAGGAGAAAATGAGCAAAGGAAAAGCTAAAGGATTTCGTGAGGATGAGCACGATACCTTATGATTTGAAGACCGCGTTTATGTGCCTAATGATTTGGAGATCAGGAAGTTAATTCTGCAAGAGGCCCATGATTCACCCTATTTGATTCACCCAGGAAATACCAAGATGTATCTGGATTTGAAGGATATTTTCTGGTGGACCGGAATGAAGAAGGATATTGCGGAGTATGTAGAAGTTTGTGATGTATGTCAGAGAGTAAAGGAAGAGCATCAGAACCAGGAGGATTGCTATAGCCAGTGCCGATACCCGAATGGAAGTGGGATAAGTTAGGCATGGATTTTATTACGGGTTTACCCAGAACTCGTTCAGGCTATGATTCGATTTGGGTTTTAGTCGATCGTTTGACAAAGGTAGCTCATTTCATTCCAGTAAAGACTACCTATACCAATGCAAAGTTAGCAAAGATATACATGACCAGGATCGTATGTCTACATGGAGTTCCAAGGAGCATTGTGTCAGGTAGAGGAACCAGTTTACCTTGAAGTTCTAGAATTAGTTGCATGAAACTTTGGGTACCAGGCTGGATTTCAGTACAACTTTTCATCCGCGGACAGATGGACAGACCGAGAGAGTCAATCAGATTTTGGAGGATATGTTGAGAGCTTGTGCGCTAGATTACAAATCTAGTTGGGACAAGAATTTGCCGTATGGAGAGTTCTCTTACAACAATAGTTATCAATCCAGTTTGAAGATGGCCCCTTTCGAAGCCTTGTACGGAAGGAGGTGCAGGACCCCATTGTCATGGGATGAAGTTGGAGACCGTCAGTTGTTTGGACCGGATCTGATTAAGGAGTCTGAACAGAAAGTAAAATTGATTCGCGATAGGCTCAACTTAGCCCAGTCCAGGTAGAAGAGCTACGCAGATTCTAAATGCAAGGTGACAGTTTACAAAGTCGGAGACCGAGTTTACCTTCGAGTATCTCCCCTTCGAGGAGTTAAGCGCTTTGGAGTTAAGGGAAAATTAGCGCCACGTTTTGTAGGACCATACAAAGTTTTGGAGTGTACGGGAGAAGTACCCTACAAGTTGGAATTGCCCGAAGGATTGTCAGGAGTTCACGACGTGTTCCACGTTTCCCAGTTGAAGAAGTGCCATGCAGAGATGGCTGATATACCGCTAAGAGATACAGTGCCGCTGGAAGCGATTCAGTTGGACAGTGATTTGACCTATCAGGAGAAACTAGTCAAGATCCTTGAGCATGCCAGCCGAGTCACCCGCAGCAAGGTTATCAAGTTTTGCAAAGTTCAGTGGAGCCACCACACGGAAGATGAAGCCACCTGGGAACGAGAGGAAGATCTGCTGAAGGACCACCCTCACCTATTTTCTACCCAACCCGAATCTCGAGGGCGAGATTCATCTTAAGGGCGGTAGGTTTGTAACATCCCAAATTTTCAATTTGGAATGTTATACACTAGATCATCATTGCATATCAAATTTCATTGCATTTTGGTTGATCCTAGAAATTCTACGCAACCCAAGGACCCTCGGAGAGAGTTGGGGATTTCGTTATTTTCATATTTGAGTTTTCTCCAATTTTGAAAATAGGATCGTTTGATTTTATTTATTTCATCTTTAATTATTTCTATTATGAAAATTATGAGAGAGGGAATAAAATGAATTTCCCAAAATAAATAAATATTGAAGGTTTAATAAAAAATCAAATAAGATTTTATTTTGGTTTTATTTGCTATTTTATTTGAATTTAGGAAAAAATTGCACGTTTTCAAAATTGCATTTAGAGCCAAAACAATGTTCATCATGTTCTAAATATTTTATTTAGACCGAGAAAATTTGTTTTGGCATTTTTAGAATTTTATTTATTTTTATAGATTTTTTTAATCGCAGAGAAATTGTTTAAAAAAAAAGAGACCCCGCGCCCGACTGGGCCAAGGGCCCAGCCGAGCGGGCCGGCCCAGCCAGCCGCCACCGCCTCTCGCGAGGTCGGGACAGAGTCCCGACCAGCGCCGCCGCCGCCCAAGTCCGGGGAGGACTCCGCCTCCCGAGGCCGACCCTCCCCCAAGTCACCTCTCCCCGCCCCCTTTATAACCGCCGCCCCCTGCAGCCCACATCGCCGCCGCTGCCGCACGCCCCCAGCGCCGCCGCTGCACGCCGCCCGAAGCCGCCGCCTCGCGCCACCCGCCGCCCTATCGGAGTCTCGCCGGAGCGCCGCCGCCGAGGTAGCCGCCGCCCGATTTTTTAGAAAAAGTTGATTCGGTTTTTAAAAAAAATCCCTAGTTTTCGTTTTTTTAAATAGATCGGTTTTTCTCTAGTTTATTTATTTAGCGAGCGTTCGCTCGTTCGTTCATTTTAACGAACACGTTTTTCGTTTAGTTCCTGTTAACGAACGATCGTTGGTTAACCTGTTCGTCGTTTTTCTTTTTCTCGGATTAAATCCGCGATTTTTCTGATCGCGATTTCTGATCCAATGTTCGTTTTACTTTATCTTTTCGCTCGTTTGTCGGAATCAGGCGATTCAAGCGCCTGGAGTTTCATCTCGAAACCCTCTTTCCGTTTAACCAACCCAAACAAGTTTTTTCCTCAGTAAAATTTGCCCTAGTTTCAGATTAGTAAACAAAGCTTATTTCTTTTGCTGTTTGTCTTTCGTTGCTTCGTTCGATTTGATTCTTTTTGCCAACCGGAGTTCTTAAGTTGAACTTTCTGGTTAGATCTCTTATTCGAGTTTTACCTGTGCATTAGAAGAGTACTTATTGTATGCTCGTTTGTTTGCGATAGATTACCCGGAGTGCCACGCTTGCTACTTCGAATCGCTAGGCTTCACGGATCATCAGCAAGGCAAGTAACACTTTGATCATACTTCCTATTACCTAGTTTTATTGCATTAGATCAATCCCCACACATTGCATGATTAGGATCTAATTAAATTGTGGGTTTGGGAAGTAGTTGAGGTTGTACCTATTACCTATTATTATCAAACCATTGGGAGTTACTTTTATGTTTGCTTGTTATGCCATGCTATGCTAGTAGACGTGCATTGGGAGAGTGTATCCATGACAAATGTGAGATTGTTAAATAAATGGTTTATCTAAGGTGGCAACTTAAATACACATCTGGGTGGATTGATGCACCTGGGTATTCTAGCGATTGCCTGTTTTTCTTTTGGACCGCCACCCAGGCTCAAAGGGATCATGAGATTATTCATACTAGAAACTTCCGTGTGCAGCCACAAGCTACTATGGGCTCTAGCATATCTGACTAAGTCATGCGAACTCTTACAGTGGTAGACTAGCAGATGTAGGGGATGTAGTTTGGTACGGTCTACCCGTTCGTAAGGTGCTAGCGCTTTTGAAAGACTATGTCTCGGTCATCCGTTTCTCAAACACCATGTAGTGCGAGAAATCAAACGGAGGAGATCGAGTCTTGTGGGTAAAAGTGCGCAAACCTCTGCAGAGTGTATAACCTAATCATGGTTAGCCGTGCCCCGGTTATGGACATCTTGAGTATCTAGTACCTGGATTTTCATGTGAATCTCATCATGTTACTCTTAAAATTAATTTTGTTGAGTTTTGTTTAATGATGATGCTTAATTGGGATTGAGAATGCTGTCAACCATTCTCAATGTTTAACAACCACCATGATAGTTAAATAAAATTTATTCCTTTGCAGTAGGGAAAAATTGGCTTTACGCAAAACTGTAACCATAGAGCTTTCCACCAGCCAAATATGCATATAAAATAGCCTTATTCTTTTATCATTCTCTATGTGTTACATTGCCAGCATATTCCATGTGCTGACCCGTTTCGGTCTACAACGTTAATTTTGCAGACTTTTCAGATGACGAGTAAGGTGCCTTTAGGTCGTGGTTCCATACTCAGTGATGCCATTGGAGTTGATGGACTCACTTATCTTCCAAGCCTTCCACTGTTATCGTTATTAGATGGCCTTAAGCCATATTTATTGTAATAAGTTCTCTGTTGAGACTGTCGATGTAATAAGTGTGTGATTGCTACTCTATTATAAATCCTTCAAGTACTGTGTGGTGTCAGCATTACTGATCCAGGGATGACACCTGAGCACAGAGATTGGACCGTTTGAGGTCTGGTCGCTACACAGGTAGTAAAGGTAAATTCTCTCTATAGATATGATAAAGCTGAAATCCCATGTACTAAGTTTGCTAGCCGATGCTTAGATGAGTTTGATAAATTTATTGTTAAATAGGAAAATTTTAATGCTTATTTTGGTAGACAATTGAAATACAATTCAAATATGCTTGAACACTTGGGTGATTATATGGCTAATGTCAAAAGGTGAACTTAAACTTATTAGTAAACATGCTTCTATGGTTACCACTCAAGTAGAACAAGTACTTAAAGCTCAACATGATTTGCTTAATGAATTAAATAGTAAGAATAATGATAATGCTGTTAGAGTTATGACTAGAGGTGGCAAAATGACTCGTGAACCTTTGTATCCCGAAGGCCACCCTAAGAGAATTGAGCAAGATTCTCAGAGAAATAATGTAGATGCACCCAGTCCTTCTAAAAGGAAGAAAAAGAAAAATGATAAGACTTTGCATGCTTCTAGTGAACCTGTTGCTGAAACACCTGAGAATCCAAATGATATTTCTATTTCTAATGCTGAAACACAATCTGGTAATGAACCTGAAACTAGTAATAAGGTTAATGATAATGTTCATGATGATGCTCAACCTAGTAATGATAATGATATAGAAACTGAACCTGCTATTGATCTTGATAACCCACAATCAAAGAATCAACGTTATGATAAGAAAGACTTTGTTGCTAGAAAACATGGTAAAGAAAGAGAACCATGGGTTCAGAAACCCATGCCTTTTCCTCAAAAACCATCCAAGAAAAAGGATGATGAGGATTTTAAGCGCTTTGCTGAAATGATTAGACGTATCTTTTGCGTATGCGATTAACTGATATGCTCAAAATGAATCCTTATGCTAAGTATACGAAAGATATTGTTACAAATAAGAGAAAGATACCAGAAGCTGAAATTTCCACCATGCTTGCTAATTATACTTTTAAGGGTGGAATACCAAAGAAACTCGGAGATCCCAGTGTACCAACTATACCATGCTCCATTAAAAGAAATTATGTTAAAACTGCTTTATGTGATCTTGAAGCCGGTGTCAGTGTTATGCCTCTCTTTATATCGTAGACTTGATTTGAATAAGTTGACACCTACTGAAATATCTTTGCAAATGGCTGATAAATCAACTGCTATACCTGTCGGTATTTGTGAGGATGTGCCTGATGTAGTTGCAAACATTACTATTTTAACGTACTTTGTTATTCTTGATATTCCCGAGGACGATAGTATGTCTATTATTCTTGGAAGACCCTTTTTGAATACTGCAGGGGCTGTTATTGATTGCACTAAAGGCAATGTCACTTTTCATGTTAATGGTAATGAGCATACAAGACACTTTCCGAGGAAACAACCTCAAGTTCATAGTATCAACTCTATTGGAAAAATTCCATCGATTATATTTGGAGGTTTTGAATTTCCTCTTCCTACTGTCAAGAAGAAATATTATTGGGGATGTACATATCCCCGTTGAGGTAACATAGTGTTATTCGAATTTTCTCTGATTCCATGTTATTCGGAATGAGTTCGTTAACAAGACTTGATCAACCTTGTTAGTGGATTCCTTTGGATGATCATGAGATGGATGAAACTAGAAGGCACAACCTTTTGTACCTTCCTTTTACTTTCTGTTATTTATATTAAATTAAATAAAAATAGTATTTTTATGTCTGTTATCTGATTATCCGTGCAATTTAAAAATACCCCGAAAATAAAAGTTCTCCAAATGCCCTGAAATTTAAATATGATTTTTTCTAGAATATTTTAGAATATTTGGCGCCGAGAACACAACGGGGGGTCACCCACCTGCCCACGAGGGTGGAGGGCGCACCCTACCCCCTGCCTCGTGGGCCCATGGTGGCCCTCCTCCACTTATCCTTTCACCCACACACTCCTTCTTCCTCCCACAAACACGAACAACCATCTCAAACCCGAGTCCAAGCTCGTTTTGCTACCATTTTCGATCTCCTTGCTCAAAGCACCTCTCACAAAACTGCTTGGGGAGTTTGTTCCTTGGTATGTGACTCCTCCATTGGTCCAATTAGTTTTCATTCTAGTACTTTTTTCATTGCAAATTTTTGCTGCTTAGGTGACCCTGTTCTTGAGCTTGCATGTCAAATTTATATGGTCAAAAGTAGTTTTGATGCATGATATAGGCTCTAGGAACTTGTATGGGTAGTTGCTATCAATATTATTGAGTTTGGTTCACTTTTATTTTGAAGTTACTTAAAATTTTCAGATTTTTTCAGAGGAAGAAATATGCTTAGGAAAATGTTCCAGGGTGGTTCTTCAAGGAAGCAAGGACCCAGGCTTGCAATGCGTGATGCTGATGATGAGCCACCAAGAGACGCTCCAGTGCGTCCTTGTGAATGGCCTTCTAAGAACTTCATGGATCGAGCGGGAATTAAGGAAGAATTTAACGCATATTTGCATAATGCTGATATTGTGAGCTTCGAGGAAGAGAAGTGCAGCCAGTATCACAATCTCACTAGTTCCTTGGTGAGGAGGTTTGAATTTTCATCTTCACGTAATTCTCCAACTATCCTGTTTAATCTTTATGAAAATTGTTACACTATGGACTTAGAGGATTTTACTACTGCTTGCAAACTTCCACAATGGGGTAGTATAAGGGATCCTCGCAAATCTGAATTTAGAGATTTTCTTGCTAGCATAACTGTGGGAGAATCTAGAGATATAACACAAGCTACCATAGGGAGCATTCACTTTCCTGCTATACATTATTTTGCTCTCTTCATAGGTAGATGCATTAATGGTAAAGATGAGGCATGTCACATGTGTGTCCCTGACCTCGGTATTCTTAGGAGTGCTGTGTTAGGAGATAAATCTTATAATTTGGGAGCCATTGTTGCACGTAGGTTGCATCTTAATAGATTTAATGGATATTTCTTTGGAGGAATTTATGCAGCCCGCATAGCTAATTTTCTTGGTATAGCCATACGGGAAGATGATATTGAATTACCCCCTGCTTACCTAGACTTTAATGCTATAGTCCACCACCAGTTTGTCAAGAGGAATGAATCACCTCTCCAGTATCGACTAATCTTTGACAGACGTCGTGCTGTCCATATTACTCTCCCTGCTCCTGCCTTCTTTGATCATCAGGCAAAAGGAAGATATGTTATTACCAGAGAGGAGGCAGATGAGTACGAGAGGAGAGCGGAGGCCGCTCGTCGCCACACTGTAGCGCAGGAGGCGATAGCCGCTGCATCTTAGTACGACCCCAACAACTATTATGGATATCCGCCAGGCCAACCGTGGCCATGGACCAACTTAGGACAAAATCCTAACCTTGGGGGAGTACGTATTTCCCACCGACATTACATTTACGTTCACACACTCATTGCTAGATGTCGGTGCTCAAACTTTTTCATTGTATCATCCATGCTAGTTTACTTTCCTTTTTATGCTTTCTTTTTGTGTGTTTAATAAACCATAAGAAAAACCAAAAAAAAATAGTTGTATCTTTTAATTAGTTTACTTTCAATGCTTGTAGCAGTTATTAAAAAGAAAAGCCAAAAAGATTTCCTATTCTCCGTTTACTTGTTGGGAGCTCTTCCGTGTAAATAGTTTATTTCTTTTTTTCTTTGGGGTCGATAGGAGAAGACCATGATTAAATTGTTGAAGTGGCTCTTATATGCATAATTGTTGATCTGACAAAAGAGCCCATATTGCCTTGTCTTCTGCTGTTTATTGAATGCTTGCAGATTCCAGCTTAGTCCAATGCACATGCACAATTATTATTATTCACATCGTTCGGTCGTGCAAGTGAAAGGAAATTATGACGATATATGATGGACTAACTAAGATGAGAAAGGCTGGTATGAACTCGGCCTCTTTTGTTTTTGTAAATATGATTAGTTCATCGTTCCTGATTCGGCCTATTATGAATAAACATATTTGCAATGACAACTAGAGATCATAGTTCTTGTGCCATGCTTGATTAGCTATGAGTTATAATGGTTTACCTTGACTGCCAACATGCTATTGAAATGGTTATGATGTGGTATGATAGGGTGGTATCCTCCTCTGAATGATTTAAGTGACTTGACTTCGCACATGTTCACGCATGTAGTTGAAACAAAATCAACATAGCCTTCACGATATTTATGTTCATGGTGGATTATATCCTACTCATGCTTGCATTCGGTGTTGATTAATTTTAATGCATGTTCATGACTGTTGTCACTGTCTAGCTTGTCGGTTCCCAGTCTTTTGCTAGCCTTCACCTGTACTAAGCGGGAACACTGCTTGTGCATCCAATCCCTTAAACCCCAAAGTTATTCCACATGAGTCCACCATACCTACCTATATATGGTATCTACCTGCTGTTCCAAGTAAATTTGTATGTGCCAAACTCTAAACCTTCAAATAAATATCCTGTTTCGTATGCTCGAATAACTCATGTATGAACTAGGGATGTCCGTATCTTCCATGTTAGGCGGGTTATTCTCAAGAGGAGTGGACTCCGCTCCTCACTCACGAGAAAGTGGCTTGTCACCGGGATGCCCAGTCCCATGCTTTATGCAAATCAAACCAAAATAAATTGCAAACAAAACTCCCCCTGGGACTCTTGTTAGTTGGAGGCACTCGTTGTTTCGAGCAAGCCATGGATTGATGCTTCTTGGTGGAAGGGGGATTATAAACTTTACCATTCTGTTTGGGAACCGGCTATAATGTGTGTAGCATGGAAGATATCACCATCTCTTGGTTGTTATGTTGACAATGAAAGTATACCGCTCAAAATATTATTCATCTCTATTTCAAAACCGAGCTTTGGCACCTTTACAAATCCCTACTTCCCTCTGCAAAGGGCCTATCTATTTACTTTTATGCTGAATCATCATCCTCTAATTAAAAGGCACCAGTTGGAGCACACCACTGTCATTTGCATCCATTACTGTTAGTTTACATTGAGTATGACTTGACTGGATCTCTTTTACCATGAATTACAATATCTAGTCAGTCATTGGTCTTTATAGGTGCTCTGCATTTATGTTTTGCGGTCTCAGAACGGGCTAGCGAGATACCATCTTGTTATATCATATTATGATTGTTTTGAGGAAGTGTTGTCATCCGAGATTTATTATTATTGCTCGCTAGTTGAATATGCCGTTGATATGAGTATACTTGAGACCTAAGCATTATTGTGAATGTGATTAGTTATAATGTTTGCTGAAAACTTGAATGTTGGCTTTACATATTTACAACAATAAGAGCAAACAGAGTTTGTAAAAGTTTTTCTTTATCACTTTCAGTTTGTCAACTGAATTGCTTGAGGACAAGCAAAGGTTTAAGCTTGGGGGAGTTGATACGTCTCCGTCGTATCTACTTTTCCGAACACTTTTGCCCGTGTTTTGGACTCTAACTTGCATGATTTGAATGGAACTAACCCGGACTGACGTTGTTTTCAGCAGAATTACCATGGTGTTATTTATGTGCAGAAACAAAAGTTCTCGGAATGACCTGAAACTTCACAGAGATTTTTTTTGGAAAATATACAAAATACCTGCAAAAGATGAAGGCCAGGGGGCCCACCACCTGTCCACGAGGGTGGGGGCGTGCCCCCTACCTCATGGGCCCCCTGGAGCTCCTCAGACTCCAACTCCAATTCTATATATTGTGTTTCAGGGAGAAAAAAATCAGAGAGAAGAATTCATCGCGTTTTATGATACAGAGCAGCCGCCAAGCCCTAAAACCTCTTAGGAGGGCTGATCTGGAGTCCGTTCGGGGCTCCGGAGAAGTGAATCCGTCGCCATCGTCATCATCAACCATCCTCCATCACCAATTACATGATGCTCACCGCCATGCGTGAGTAATTCCATCATAGGCTTGGTGGATGGTGATGGGTTGGATAGGATCTATCATGTAATCGAGTTAGTTTTGTTAGGGTTTGATCCGTAGTGTCTACTATGTTCTGAGATTGATGTTGCTATGACTTTGCTATGATCAATGCTTGTCACTAGGGCCCGAGTGCCATGATTTCAGATCTATGAGAGTTTAGATCCTATCTTGCAAGTCTATAGTCACCTACTATGTGTTATGATCCGTTAACCCTGAAGTGACAATAATCGGGATATTTACCGGTGATGACCATAGTTTGAGGAGTTCATGTATTCACTATGTGTTAATGCTTTGTTCCGGTACTCTATTAAAAGGAGGCCTTTATATCCCTTAGTTTCCGTAAGGACCCCGCTGCCACGGGAGGGTAGGAAAAAAGATGTCATGCAAGTTCTTTTCCATAAGAACGTATGACTATATTCGGAATACATGCATACATTACATTGATGAACTGGAGCTAGTTCTGTGTCACCCTAGGTTATGACTGTTACATGATGAACCGCATCCGGCATAATTCTCCATTACCCATCCATTGCCTACAAGCTTTCCATATATTGTTCTTCGCTTATTTACTTTTCCTTTGCTATTGCTATCATCACTACAGAATACCAAAAACATTACTTCTACTACTGTTATGTAGTGACCAGACCTCAAACAGTCTGATCTCTGTGCTCTGGTGTCATCCCTAGATTAGTAATGCTGACACCGCATAGTACTCGGAGGATTTTTAACAGAGTAGCAATCACACACTTATTACATCGAGTGTCTCCATAGAGAACTTATTACAATAAATATGGCTTAAGGCCATCTAATAACGATAACAGCGGAAGGCTTGGAAGATAAGTGAGTCCATCAACTCCAACGGCATCACTGAGTATAGAACCACGACCTAAAAACTCCTTAATCGTCGTCTGAAAAGTCTGCAACATTAACGTTGCAGCCAGAAATGGGTCAGCACATGGAATATGGTGGCAAGGTAACATCTAGAGAGTAATGGAATGAAACAGCTATACTATATGCATATTTGGCTGGTGGAAAGCTCTATGGTTACAGTTTTGCGTAAAGCCAATTTTTCCCTACTTCAAAGGAATAAATTTATTTAACTATCCGGGTAGTTGTTAAACATTGAGAATGGTTGACAGCATTCTCAATCCCAATTAAGCATCATCATTAATCAAAACCCAACAAAATTAATTTAGAGTAACATGTTGAGATTCACATGATAATCCAAGTACTAGATACTCAAGATTGTCCATAACTGGAGACACGACTAACCATGATTAGTTTATTACACTCTGTAGAGGTTTGCGCACTTTTCCCCACAAGACTCGATCGCCTCCGTTTGGTTTCTTGCACTACATGGTGTTTGAGAAGACGGATGTCCGAGACATAGTCTTTCAGAAGCGCTAGCACCTTACGATCGGGTAGACCGTACCACCTACATCCCCTACATCTGCTAGTCTACCACTGTAAGAGTTCGCACGACTTAATCAACTATGCTAGAGCCCATAATAGCTTGTGGCTGCACATGGAAGTTTCTAGTATGAATAGTCTCATGATCCCTTTGAGCCTCGGTGGCGGTCCAAAAGAAAACAGGAAAGTCCTAGAATACCCAGGTGCCTCAATCCACCTAGATGTGTGTTTAAGTTGCCACCTTAGATAAACCATTAATTAACAAACTCACATCTGTCATGGATATCACTCACCCAATCCACGTCTACTAGCGTAGCATGGCATAATAAGCAAACGTAGAAGTAACTCCCAAAGGTTTGATAATAAACAGGTAATAGGTACTACCTCAACTACTTCCCATCCCACAATTTAATTAGATCCTAATCATGCAATGTGTGAGGATTGATCTAATGCAATAAAACTGGGCAGTAGGAAAGGTATGATCAAAGTGTTACTTGCCTTGCTGATGATCCGCGAAACCTAGAGATTCGAAGTAACAGGCGGCGCACTCCGGGTATTCTATCGCAGACAAACAAACAAGAATACAATAAGTACTCATCTAATGCACAGGTAAAAGTCAAATAAGAGATCTAACCAGAAGGTTCAACTTAAGAACTCCGGTTTGCAAAAAGAATCAAATCGAACGAAGCAACGCAAGTCAAACGGCGAAAGAAAACAATTTCATTCTACTAATCTGGATCTAAGGCAATTTTTATAGTAGCAAAAACTTGTTTAAGTTGTTTAAACGGATAGAGGGTTTCGAGAGAAACTCCAGGCGCTTGAATCGCCTGATTCCGATAAACGAGCGAAAAGTTATACTAAAACGAAAATCGGATCAGGAATCGCGATCAGAAAAATCACGGATTTAATCCGAGAAAAAGAAAAACGACGAACGTTCTTTAGAATGAACGAACGGACGAACGCTCGCTACTTAAATAAATCAGAAAAACCGGTCTATTTAAAAAAAACGAAACTAAAAAAACCGGACGGTTTTTCGAATTTTTTTTAAAAAAAACCGGCGCGGAAATCGAGGCGCGCCGACCCTTGAGCGGCGTGCGGGGCGGCGGCGGGGCGGCGGCACTGGGGCTGGGGCAGCTTAGTGTTTCGGCTGGGCGTCCTCCCCGGCTTATATAGCCTAGTCGGGCCGGAGTCCTAGTCGGACACGGCCCGTTAGGTCGGTTCGTTTTTTTTAAATAATTACGCGCAGAAGAAAAATAAAAAGAAATACTAAACGGACTCCAAAAATCCCGAAATAAAATTTCCCGGGCTTCTAAAATCAAGCCGCACAAGGTGAACATTTATTTGGGGCCTAAATGTAATTTTGAAAAACGCACATTTTTCCTAAATTCAAATAAAATAACGAAAAACTCTGAAATAAAATCTTATTTGATTTTATTATTAAATCCTCAATATTTCTTTATTTTGGGAGAGTCATTTTATTCCCTCTCTCATATTTTTGTAATAGAAATAACGGACGATAAAATAACAAAATCAAATGATCCTATTCTCAAAATTTGAGAAAACTCAAATATGAAAATAACAAAATCCCCAACTCTCTCCATGGGTCCTTGAGTTGCGTAGAATTTCTAGGATCAACCAAAATGCAAAATAAAATATGATATGCATTTATGATCTAATGTATAAGATTCCAAATTGATAATTTGGGATGTTACAAACCTACCCCCCTTAAGATGAATCTCGCCCTCGAGATTCGGATTGGCTAGAAAATAGGTGAGGGTGGTCCTTGAGCAAATCTTCCTCTCGTTCCCAGGTGGCTTCGTCCTCCGTGTGGTGGCTCCACTGAACTTTGCAAAACGTGATAACCTTTCTGCGAGTGACTCGATTGGCAAACTCGAGAATCTTAATTGGTTTCTCCTCGTAGGTCAAATCATCATCCAACTGAATAGTTTCCAATGGCACTGTATCTCTCAAAGGTATGTCAGCCATCTCCGCATGACACTTCTTCAACTGGGAATCATGGAACACATCATGAACTCCTGACAATCCTTCGGGCAATTCCAACTTGTACGCCACTTCTCCCATACGCTCCAAAACTCGATATGGTCCTACAAATCGTGGCACTAACTTTCCTTTAACTCCAAAACACTTTGTTCCTCGAAGTGGAGATACTCGAAGATAAGCTCTATCTCCAACTTCGTAAACTGTCTCCTTGCGTTTAGAATCTGCATAACTCATCTGTCTCGACTGGGCTACCTTGAGCCTATCGCGAATCAATTTCACCTTTTGTTCGGACTCCTTAATCAAGTCAGGTCCAAACAACTGGCGGTCTCCAACTTCGTCCCACGACAACGGTGTCCTGCACCTCCTTTCGTACAAAGCTTCGAAAGGGGCCATCTTCAAACTGGTTTGGTAACTGTTGTTGTAAGAGAACTCTGCATATGGAAAATTGTCGTCCCAACTAGATCCGTAATCTAGCGCACAAGCTCTCAACATATCCTCCAAAATCTGATTGACTCTCTCGGCCTGTCCATCTGTCTATGGATGAAAAGTTGTACTGAATTCTAGCCTGGTTCCCAAAGTTTCGTGCAACTGCTTCCAGAACTTTGAGGTAAACTAGGTTCCTCTATCTGATACGATACTCCTCGGAACTCCATGCAGACATACGATCCTGGTCATGTATATCTTTGCCAACTTAGCACTAGTGTAAGTGGTCTTTACTGGGATGAAATGAGCTACTTTCGTCAATCGATCAACTACAACCCAAATTGAGTCATATCCTGAACGAATCCTGGGTAATCCCGTGATAAAATCCATGCCTAACTTATCCCACTTCCATTCGGGTATCAGCAATGGTTGTAATAATCCTGCTGGCTTCTGATGCTCTGCCTTTACTCTCTGACACACATCACATACTGCTACATACTCTGCAATATCCTTCTTCATTCCGGTCAACCAGAAAATATCTTTCAAATCCAAATACATCTTGGTATTTCCTGGATGAATCGAATATGGTGAATCGTGTGCCTCTTGCAGAATCAACTTCCTAATCTCCGGGTCATTGGGCACATAAACACGGTCTTCAAACCATAGGGTGTCGTGCACATCCTCACGAAATACTTTAGCCTTTCCTTTGCTAAGTTTCTCCTTAATAGAGGCAATCTCCTTGTCAGTCTTCTGAGCTTCTCTGATTCTATCCATCAAAGTTGACTGAATCTCCAATGCTGCTACATAGCCTCTCGGAACTATTTCCAAACATAGTTCACGAAGATTTTCTGCTAACTCCCTTGGTATTTCTCCTGTCATTAGCGTATTGACATGGCTCTTACGGCTTAATGCGTCAGCTACTACATTAGCCTTTCCGAGATGATAATGCAATTTCATGTCATAATCCTTGATGAGCTCCAACCATCTCCTTTGTCTGAGATTCAACTCCTTCTATGTGAATATGTACTTCAAACTCTTGTGATCCATGTACACCTCACAATGGTTTCCAATGAGGAAATGTCTCCATGTTTTCAGTGCATGCACTACGGCTGCTAACTCCAAATCATGCGTAGCATAATTCAACTCATGAGGCTTCAGTTGTCTTGAGGCATATGAAACAACTCTCCCTTCTTGCATAAGCACTGCTCCAAGTCCTCGACGTGAAGCGTCACAATACACCTCATAGTCCTTGGTCTGGTCTAGGAAAATCAACACTGGTGAGGTAACCAAATGTTTCTTCAACTCCTGGAAACTAGCCTCACATTCCTCCGTCCATATGAATTTGGTATCTTTCTTTAATAACTCCGTCATAGGCTTCGCAATCTTTGAGAAATTCTCAATGAATCTCCGGTAGTATCCTGCGAGTCCAAGAAAACTCTGGATCTCACCCACAGTGGTTGGTGCTTCCCACTTGGTCACGGTATCTACTTTGGTAGGATCTACTGCTATACCTTCTCCGAATATAACATTTCCCAGGAATCCTACTTCCTTCAACCAAAACTCACATTTGCTGAACTTGGCATATAGTTGATGTTCTCTAAGCTTTCCAAGTACCAAACGCAAATGCTCCTTATGCTCCTCTTCATTCTTCGATTAGACTAGGTTATCATCAATGAACACTACGATGAACTTATCCAAAAACTCCATAAATACTTTGTTCATCATGTTCATAAAATATGCGGGTGCGTTAGTCAGACCAAATGACATAACGGTATACTCGTACAGCCCATACCTGGTGGTAAAAGTTGTCTTAGGTATATCCTGTTCTCAAATCTTCAACTGATGGTATCCTGATCGCAGATCGATCTTGGAAAATACCTTAGCTCCTTGCAATCGATCAAACAGATCATTGATCATCGGTAGTGGGTACTTGTTCTTGATTGTTACCTCATTCAATCCTCGATAATGGACAACCATCCTTAACAATCCATCCTTTTTCTCCACTAGAAGTACTGGCGATCCCCAAGGCGAAGAACTTGGGCGAATATATCCCTTATCCAGTAACTCCTTAATCTGCTTCTTAATTTCCACCAAATCTTTTGCAGGCATCCTATATGGTCTCTTTGATGTTGGCCCTGTGCCTGGCAATAGCTCAATCAAAAACTCAATATCTCTATCCGGTGGCATGCCTGGCAATTCTTCTGGAAATACATCAGGGAAATCTTTCACCACTGGTACTTCCTCCTGCACAACTCATATTAAGAAATTTACTTGAGTCCTTTTCATCACATGCCAGGATACATACTTGATCCTTCTCCCTTCTGGCGTGGTAAGCAAAATTGACTTACTGGCACATTCAATATTCCCTTCATACTTTGACAACCAATCCATGCCTAATATCAGATCCAATCCTTGGGATTCCAATACTATTAGGTCTGAGGGAAAAACATAGTTACCAATCCTTAATGGTAACCGATCACACCATCGACTAGCCATATATTCTGCTCCAGGCGAGGTTACAAACATGGGTGACCTAAGGGCTTGGGTTGACAGGTTGTACTTATCCGCAAATCCTCTTGAGATGTATGAATGCGATGCACCAGTATCAAAAAGAACGAGTGCAGTAAATGACTTAACCAAAAACTTACCTATTACTGCATCAGGCTGAGCTTCAACCTCCTCCACACTAACGTGGTTCACCTGTCCCCTGTTGAAAGGGTTCGGCTTCTTCCCAGAGCTTCCATTGCTATTTCCATTTTGTATTTCAGGACATTCATTGGCATAATGTCCGGTCTTTGAACACTTAAAGCAAGTGACTTCGCTCAGGTCTTTCTTGGCTGGGGTTGATGGGTTGGTGCGATTCTGGCCATTGCTTCCTCCATTCCCATTACCATTCCTGGTGCCATTGTGATTGTGCGAGCTACCTCCTCCATGGGTATGCTGAAAATGTCCTCCCGGTCTAGGGGTAAAACGTGGCTTCTATTGAGCTCCTGAATTGTACTTTCCTTGTCCATACTTCCTCTTGCGATTTTCAATTTGCTGCTGCTTCCCTTCAATCATAAGTGCACAATCTACCAACTCCTGGTAGTTGTTGAAGGTTGCTACCATCAACTGCATGCTCAACTCATCATTCAGTCCTTCTAGAAACTTCTCCTGCTTTGCTGCATCCGTAGCGACGTCATCTAGGGTATAACGTGCTAACTTACTAAAGTCCTTCACATACTGGCCAACTGTCCGTCCTCCTTGGCGCAAGTTGCAAAACTCACGCTTCTTCATGGCCATAGCTCCTGCTGAAACACGGGCAGTACGAAAAGCCTGCTGAAACTGGTCCCATGTGACAGTGTCGACAGGGAAAGTGGCTGTGAAATTCTCCCACCATGATGCTGCGGGTCCTTCAAGCTGATGTGCGGCAAACTTCACCTTCTCCGCATCCGTGCATCCTGCTGTGGTCAACTCTCTAGCTGTCTTGCAGAGCCAATCATCTGCTACTATCGGCTCGGTGCTACTGGAAAACACCGGCGGATTTAGCCTAAGAAAACGGGCTAAGTGATCAACAGGTGGTGGTGGTGGTCGATTGTTGTTGTTGTTGTTGTTCCCCTAGTTCTGATTCTGGACTAGCAACTGCATCAATGTGTTCTGCTACTGGATCAACTGGGTGAGCTCCGGTGGAAAGGTAAATCCGGGGTCACGTCTCGGAGGCATCTGAGGGTTTAGAAAAGATGAGATGTAAGAATAGAGGGGGTCTAAAGAGAAAACACTACCCATATGCACATGAGGCAAAAGCAAACAATTCACTTCATTCAATCAAACAAGGGCATACAATCGATCTAACTATCGCAAAAGTGCTCGGACTACTATATTTAGATGGTGGACTACTACTACTGATGAGGTGGTCTACTAGAAATATTCTTCGGTTGCAGACTCCATGATATCTGCTCCAGCTTCATCAACATAGTCATCATCGCTTTCGTCTGGGGCCGAGTCTGTGTCGTCGATGATGATGTAGTCTTCGGGCTAATCTCCTTGGGTTCTTCGTCTTCATCTACTGGTGTAGGGTCTCCCATAAATATCGCTAGCTTCATAGTTAGGTCGGCATTCTTATCCACCAATACTCCAATTTCCTCTTCATAATCTTCACGTGTAGCCTTGAGTTCTTCCTCTAGTTCCTTGATTCTAGTCTTTAGCCTTCTTCAGATCTATCATGTCGGCGCACATCTGGTTCTCCTGTCATCGAATGTGCTAGTTTAACTCCTGGATAAAAGCTGCAATTGATCTATCCTTTCTGGTGCTGATCATCTCCCAGTGCTCATCTCGGTGCCCACAAATCTGGTAGATAGTATCCTTGAGATCATTGCGGTAGACTTCTCCAATGCGTCCCATGGCGATGTGAGCTGCCATGCTCTTTCCTAGACTCCAAGTTGGTGCATCAAGAGAAAACTCTATGGGCTCAGTGACTGGCATGAACGTCCTTCCTGGAACTTGAACTTGAATCATCCAGCACTCTTCTTCAGGTAAAGTGGCGTTGTAGGTTCCGGTGAAGCTTGGTACTCCTTTGTTCAGGTATCTAGTGACTTCCTTCAAGTGACGTCCAAAAGGTGTATCTTCATCCGGTTGTGTGAACTTGTTCCTTGCATCCGCCATCCTAAAAGAGTAGAAAAGATGAGAAGTCAGAAGAGAAGAGAGTGACTAGTGATCTAGGTCTTTAGCTTAGTGGCCGTGTCCTACAGTCAGCGTGTGCTCTGATACCATCTCTGTAGCGACCAGACCTCAAACAGTCTGATCTCTGTGGTCCGGTGTCATCTCTGGATCAGTAATGCCGACACCACACGTACTCGGAGAATTTATAACAGAGTAGCAATCACACACTTATTACATCGAGTGTCTCCATAGAGAACTTATTACAATAAATATGGCTTAAGGCCATCTAACAACGATAACAGCGGAAGGCTTGGAAGATAAGTGAGTCCGTCAACTCCAACGGCATCACTTAGTATAGAACCACGACCTAAAAACTCCTTAATCGACGTCTGAAAACTCTGCAACATTAACGTTGCAGCCCGAAACGGGTCAGCACATGGAATGAAACAACTATACTATATGCATATTTGGCGGGTGGAAAGCTCTATGGTTACAGTTTTGCGTAAAGCCAATTTTTCCCTACTTCAAAGGAATAAATTTATTTAACTATACGGGTAGTTGTTAAACATTGAGAATGGTTGACAGCATTCTCAATCCCAATTAAGCATCATCATTAATCAAAACCCAACAAAATTAATTTAGAGTAACATGTTGACATTCACATGACAATCCAAGTACTAGATACTCAAGATTGTCCATAACCGGGGACACGGCTAACCATGATTAGTTTATTACACTCTGCAGAGGTTTGCGCACTTTTCCCCACAAGACTCGATCGCCTCCGTTTGGTTTCTCGCACTACATGGTGTTTGAGAAGACGGATGTCCGAGACATAGTCTTTCGGAAGTGCTAGCAACTTACGATCGGGTAGATCGTACCACCTACATCCCCTACATCTGCTAGTCTACCACTGTAAGAGTTCGCACGACTTAGTCAACTATGCTAGAGCCCATAATAGCTTGTGGTTGCACACGTAAGTTTCTAGTATGAATAGTCTCATGATCCCTTTGAGCCTGGGAGGCGGTCCAAAAGAAAACTGGCAAGTCCTGGAATACCCAGGTGCCTCAATCCACCCAGATGTGCGTTTAAGTTGCCACCTTAGATAAACCATTAATTAACAAACTCACATCTGTCATGGATATCACTCACCCAATCCACGTCTACTAGCATAGCATGGCATAATAAGCAAACGTAGAAGTAACTCCCAAAGGTTTGATAATAAACAGGTAATAGGTACTACCTCAACTACTTCCCATCCGACAATTTAATTAGATCCTAATCATGCAATGTGTGAGGATTGATCTAATGCAATAAAACTGGGTAGTAGGAAAGGTATGATCAAAGCGTTACTTGCCTTGTTGATGATCCGCGAAACCTAGAGATTTGAAGTAACAGGCGGCGCACTCCGGGTATTCTATCGCAGACAAACAAACAAGCATACAATAAGTACTCATCTAATGCACAGATAAAATTCAAATAAGAGATCTTACCAGAAGGTTCAACTTAAGAACTCCGGTTTGCAAAAAGAATCAAATCGAACGAATCAACGAAAGTCAAACGGCGAAAGAAAACAACTTCGTTCTACTAATCTGGATCTAAGGCAATTTTTACAGTAGCAAAAAACTTGTTTAAGTTGGTTAAACGGATAGAGGGTTTCCAGACGAAACTCCAGGCGCTTGAATCGCCTGATTCTGATAAACGAGCGAAACGTTATACTAAAACGAAAATCGGATCAGGAATCACGATCGAAAAAATCGCAGATTTAATCCAAGAAAAAGAAAAACGACGAACGTTCGTTAGAACGAACGAACGGACGAACGCTCGCTATTTCAATAAATCGGAAAAACCTATCTACATAAAAAGACCGAAACTAAAAAAACCGACGGAAAAACCAGACGGTTTTTCGAAAAAAATAAAAAAACCGGTGCGGAAATCGAGGCGCGGCGAACCTCGAGCGGCGTGCGGGGCGGCGGCAGGGCGGCGGCAGGGCGTCGGCGGCGGCGGCGCGGCCGGGCGGCGGCGGGGCGGCGGCGATGGCGGGGTGGCGGCGGCGGCGGGGCAGCGAGGTGGCGGCGGCGGCGCTGGGGCTGGGGCGGCTTAGGGCTTCGGCTGGGCCTCCTCCCCGGCTTATATAGCCTAGTCGGGCGGGAGTCCTAGTCGGACACGGCCCGTTAGGTCGGTTCGTTTTTTTAATAATTACGCGCAGAAGAAAAATAAAAAGAAATACTAAACGGACTCCAAAAATCCCGAAATAAAGTTTCCCAGGCTTCTAAAATCAAGCCGCACAAGGTGAACATTTATTTGGGGCCTAGATGTAATTTTGAAAAACACACATTTTTCCTAAATTCAAATAAAATAACGAAAAACTCCGAAATAAAATCTTATTTGATTTTATTATGAAATCCTCAATATTTATTTATTTTGGGAAAGTCATTTTATTCCCTCTCTCATATTTTTGTAATAGAAATAATTGACGATAAAATAACAAAATCAAATGATCCTATTCTCAAAATTTGAGAAAACTCAAATATGAAAATAATGAAATCCCCAACTCTCTCCGTGGGTCCTTGAGTTGCGTAGAATTTCTAGGATCAACCAAAATGCAAAATAAAATATGATATGCATTAATGATCTAATGTATAACATTCCAAATTGAATATTTGGGATGTTACATGTTACCTTTTATTATCATTGCCACTACTATTATATTACTTTGCTAGTAAACACTTTGCTGCAGATACTAAGTTTCCAGGTGCGGTTGAATTGACAACTCAGCTGCTAATACTTGAGAATATTCTTTGGCTCCCCTTGTGTCAAATCAATAAATTTGGGTTGAATACTCTACCCTCAAAAACTGTTGCGATCCCCTATACTTGTGGGTTATCAGTTCTCGTTCTTGAGGCAAATGGATCTGACTGTCTCCACAGTCTAAGACCTGCATCCTTTCTCATCTTCATGTTTTCAGCCATTGGATGTGTATCATCATGATCAGGGATCTTGGGCTTTAACTTTCTGAGCACTTGGGCTCCATCTTCTTCTACTTCTTCCTCTTCATTTTCAGGCACTGGTGCCTTGTTCTTCTCACCAGCAGGAATATTTCTTGTGCTTCTCATGGGGGCAGACTTGGGGGCTGGAGCAGTAGCTTTGGTGTTAGTCTTGGGCTTTCAAGGAGCAGCCCTAGACTTGATGGCATCCCCCATCAGCTTCTGAGTCTTTGATGCTGGAGCAGTATCCTCTTCTTCCTCATCAGATTGAACAATCATTGAGGGCTTTCCAATGACTCTGGCCATAGTTTACTTGGCCCTTCCCTTCCTCTTCTTGCCCTCGCCAGCAGCCTCTCCAACAGTTGATTTGGAGGTTTCAAGAGTTTAGGCTCTGGCCTTTGAAGTGGGCACTCTCTTTGTAGGAGCCTTCTTGTGCATACCAGGCTTAGTTGAAGCAACTGTGCCAAATTCCTTCTTAACAACCTTCTTCTTCGAGCTAACTTCTTCCTCAGCAGAAGCATAGTCCTCATCCTCTGAGTCTGAGTTTCTCTTCTTCCTTTGCCTAGTAGCAGCCTTAGGCAGGCTTCTAGGAGTACTTATGCTTCCTTCATCATAGCTATCAGAGGGACTAGTGCCCTCACTCATGTTAACTTGCTCCTCAGACTTGTTATTTCTATCACTCTGATCCGTCATTTCTCACACGTCAAACTGAGAGCTAACCCTTTGAATAGATATAGATGAGGTAGAGTGGATGAGCATCACAAAGAGCAGAGATTTTGCAAAACAATTGACTCAAAAACTTAGTTTTAGTTTTCCACTCAGAGCATTTCGGAGCTACCGATTTGTTAAACTCGGTGCCACCGAAGCGATATTGGAGTCTAAACTAGTGAGATCGGTTAGACCGAGACACAGCTGGTGAGTCCGAGATTGCTAGGGTTTCACTCAGAGTTAAACTTGGTCACACCGGTTAGCTAGTTCCGGTCATACCGAAAGTTACATGTGTAATGGCCTAAGCCAAACCGGTGAGACCGATTTCTACAACTTGGTTGGTCCGAGATGAGTTCGGTGGAAACCTAACCCTAAATTTTCGAATCAAAACTAATCTAAAGGAAGTTTTTGCTGGATAGGATAATCTCATACGTGGTAAGAATCATGGCATTGACTTTGTTCTAAGGATCAGAGGTAAAGACTGCACAAAGGATCGAACTCATACCCTAACTTCGTGATGAGCTCGCTACGGTGGAAATGGCGGTGAAGATTCTTGTTGACGGCGGTGGAGACCAGCTGTGGGAGGTCGCTGGCGATCAGGAGATGATCCGGAGAGGCGAGTCGACAGAGAAGGACACAGGCGTGCGAAAGGATTTCGGAGGAGTTTCCCAAATTTGAATCGTGGGTATATATATCCTGACCCTGTCGGTGTGACCGAGTAGAGCAACTCGATGACACCGAGATGCAGAATCGCAAGCGGCTACTGCAACTCGGTGTGACTGAACGGTTCCAATCGGTTGCACCGAGATTGAAAACCTAGATCAACTCAATGAACTCGGTTTGACCGAAAGGGATGAATCGTTTAGACCGAAATACACAAAGAGGTTTTGGAAGTTTAAGTCCATGACAAATCGGTGACTCCAAGTGCTCCTCACCCAGGGGGTATGAATGGGTTTGAGACGAGAAAAGCATAGATAGCTAGAGGAAGTTCTTAGGCGTTCTTGTCCATCCATTTGGCAAAAAGAAAAGACCAAAAAATCAAAACAACAAATGGATCTCCTTGAATGGGAAAAATATGCAATCAACATGCTCACACAATAATATAGCAAATGAAGTATGTGGCAAAGCATGCACAAACACTCTAACATCTATCAAGCAATTGGTGATGACTAGGTCATCTATATATGACTATATTGACTGAGGAGTCAAATGAGAACATTTGATCGTAGGTCATACTCATCGTTTAAGTGCAAGTGGGGTTACCACTTTTACATAAAGCATTGTTGTGTTCACACCATTATAGTTGCTTTAGCTCAATTCTTAGAGTAAAGCTCCCCCTAGATGTGATATCCCCCCTAAGAGGGATGAGCTAACCTTGGGTTTTGTCGATGATGACTTCATGTAGGTGTTGAAGAAGTGGATGCTCAATGTTGATGTAGATCATTTGGAGCAATCCATTGGAGTGAGTTGCACTTTCAATACCTACATGGGTTAGTACCACAAGGACAAACAAGGATATACATAGACATAGAGTGAAGCACACACAAGATGATGTCCATGAAAGCATTAGGTTACCTTGTCGCTTGTCTTACCAACAAGAGGGTTTGTGACTCCTTGAACCAGTGCAAGATGTGATAGTTCTTTGCACTTGTCGTCCAATATATGAACATTTAGCTCTCGACCATTTTGATACTCCTCTTCATGTGTGTGATCTTATCCGAGACTCCAAGCAACATTTGGTCACCAAATCATATAACTCATATAATACGAAATCGTCATCGAACATTAAGCATGTAGACCCTACGGGTTTGAGAACTATGTAGACATGACCGTGACACCTCTCATGTCAATAACCAATAGTGGAACCTGGAGTGAGTTGCATAATCTCATAGTCAAAGGAATATGTATATGACATGAAGAAAACAATAACAATAAAACGGAACGATCAGTATGCTATGCTAACGGATGGGTCTTGTCCATCTCATTATCCTAATGATGTGATCCCGTTCATCAAATGACAACACATGTCTATGGTTAGGAAACTTAACCATCTTTCATTAACGATCTAGTCTAGTAGAGGCTTAGTAGGGACACGGTGTTTTGTGTATGTATCCACACATGTATCAAGGTTCCAGTTAATACAATTCTAACATGAATAATAAATGTTTATCATTATATAAGGAAATATAAAATAATAACTTTATTATTGCCTCTAGGGCATATTTCCTTCAGTCTCCCACTTGCACTAGAGTCAATAATCTAGTTCACATCACCGTGGGATTTAACACCAAAGGGTTTACTAGAGTCAATAATCTAGTTCACATCGCCATGTGATTAACACCAATAGTTCACATCTCCATGTGACCAACATCCAAAGGGTACTAAGGTGTGATCATGTTTTGCTTATGAGAGAAGTTTTGTCAACGGGTCTGCTACATTCAGATACGTATGTATTTTGCAAATGTCTATGTCTACAATGCTCTGCATGGGGCTACTCTAGCTAATTGCTCCAACTTTCAATAAGTATCCAGATCAAGACTCAGAGTCATCCGGACTAGTGTCAAAGCTTACATCAACGTAACTCTTTACCACCTCCATAACCGAGAAACATTTCCTTAGTCCTCTTTAAGGTAACTAAGGATAATTTTGACCGTTGTCCAGTGATCTATTCCTGGATCACTATTGTACCCCCTTGCAAAACTCATGGCAAGGCACACAACAGTTTTGGTGCACATCATGGCATACTTTATAGAACCTATGACTGAGGCATAGGTAATGACTTTCATTCTCTCTATATATTCTACGGTGGCCGGGTTTTCAGTCTTACTCAACTTCATGCCTTGTAACACGGGCAAGAACCCTTTCTTTGAATGATCCATTTTGGACTTCTTCAAAACTTTATCAAGTTATGTGCTTTGTGAAAGTCCAATTAAGCGTCTTGATCTATCTCTATAAATATTTATGCCCAATATATAAGCAGCTAATTAAGGTCCTTCATTGAAAAAAATTATTCAATTATCCTTTTATTCTACCCAGAAATTCTATATCATTTCCAATCAACAATATTTCATCCACATATAATATTAGAAATGCTATAGAGCTCCCACTCACTTTCTTGTAAATACAAGGTTCTCCAAAGTCTGTATAAAACCATATGCTTTGATCACCTCATCAAAGCATATATTCCAACTCCAAGATGCTTGCACCAGTCCATAAATGTATCACTGGAACTTGCACACTTTGTTAGCACCTTTAGGATCGACAAAACCTTCTGGTTGCATCATATACAACTCTTCTTTAAGAAATCCATTAAGGAATACAGTTTTGTTGTCCATTTTCCAGATTTCATAATCATAAAATGCAACAATTGCTAACATGATTCTGACAGACTTATGCATCGCTAAAGGTGAGAAGGTCTCATCATAGTCAAGTCCTTGAACTTGTCGAAAACCTTTCACAACAAGTCAAGCTTTGTAGACAGTAACATTACCATCAGAGTCAGTCTTCTTCTTGAAGATCCATTTATTCTCTATGGCTTGCCGATCATTGGGAAAGTCAACCAAAGTCCATACTTTGTTCACATACATGGATCCTATCTCAGATTTCATGGCCTCAAGCCATTTTGCAGAATCTGGGCTCATCATCTCTTCCTCATAATTCATAGGTTCGTCATGGTCTAGTAACATGACTTCTAGAACAGGATTATCGTACCACTCAGGTGCGGAACATGCTCTGGTTGACCTACGAGGTTTGATAGTAACTTGATCTAAAGTTTCATGATCATTATCATTATCTTCCTCTCTAGTTGGTGTAGACATCACTGGAACTGATTTCTATGATGAGCTATTTTCCAATTCGAGAGAAGGTACAATTACCTCATCAAGTTCTACTTTCCTCCCACTCACTTCTTTCGAGAGAAACTCCATCTCTAGAAAGGATCCATTCTTAGCAACAAAGATCTTGCCTTCGGATCTGTGATAGAAGGTGTACCCAATAGTTTCTTTTGGGTATCCTATGAAGGCACACTTCTCCGATTTGGGTTTGAGCTTATCAGACTGAAGCTTTTTCACATAAGCATCACAAGCCCAAACTTTAAGAAACGACAGCTTAGGTTTCTTGCCGAACCATAGTACATACGGTGACGTCTTAACGGATTTAGACGGTGCCCTATTTAACGTGAATGCAACTGTCCGTAATGCATAACCCCAAAACGATACTGGTAAATTGGTAAGAGACATCATAGATCGCACCATATATAATAAAGTATGGTTACGATGTTCGGACACACCATTATGCTGTAGTGTTCCAGGTGGCGTGAGTTGTGAAACTATTCCACATTGTTTTAAAGGAAGGCCAAACTCATAAATCAAATATTCGCCTCTGCAATCAGATCGTAGAAATTTGATTTCTTTTGTTACGATGATTCTCCACTTCACTCTAAAATTCTTTAAACTTTTAAAACATTTCAGACTTGTGTTTCATTAAGTAGATATACCCATATCTGCTCAAATTATCTGTGAACGTCAGAAAATAACGATACCCGCCACGAGCTTCAACAACCATTGGACCGCATACATCGGTATGCATTATTTCCAATAACTCAGTAGCTCGCTCCATTGTTTCGGAGAACGGAGTTTTAGTCATATTTCCCATGAGGCATGGTTCGCAAGTATCAAATGATTCATAATCAAGTGATTCCAGAAGCCCATATGCATGGAGTTTCTCCATGCGCTTTACACCAATATGACCTAAACGGCAGTGCCACAAATATGTTGCACTATCATTATCAACTTTGCATCTTTTGGCATCAATATTATGAATATGTGTATCACTACGATCGAGATTCAATAAACCATTTACATTGGGTGTATGACCATAGAAGGTTTTATTCATGTAAATAGAACAACAATTATTCTCTGACTTAAATGAATAACTGTATCGCAATAAACATGATCCAATCATATTCATGCTCAACACAAACGCCAAATAACATTTATTTAGGTCCAACACTAATCCCGAGGGTAGAGGGAGTGTGCGACGATGATCTTATCACCCATGGAATCACTTCCAACACACATCATCACATCGCCCTTAACTAGTCTTTGTTCATTTTACAACTCCTGTTTTGAGTTACTAATCTTAGCAACTAAACCATTATCAAATACCCTGGGGTTATTATGAACACTAGTAAAGTACACATCAATAAAATGTATATCAAATATACCTTTGTTCACTTTTCCATCTTTCTTATCCGCCAAGTATTTGGGGTAGTTCCCCTACTAGTGACCATTCCCTTTTATGTAGAAGCACTCAGTTTCAGGCTTAGGTCTAGCTTTGGGCTTCTTCACGGGAGTGGCAACTTGCTTGTCATCCTTCTTGAAGTTCCCTTTCTTTCCCTTTGCCCTTTTTCTTGAAACTAGTGGTCTTGTCAACCATCAACACTTGATGCTTTTTCTTGAATTCTACCTCCGTCGATTTCAGCATCGCAAAGAGCTCGAGAATCGTTTTGTCATACCTTGCATATTATAGTTCATCACGAAGTTCTAGTAGCTTGGTGATAGTGACTAGAGAACTTTGTCAATCACTATCTTATCTGGAAGATTATGTCCCACTTGATTCAAGCGATTGTACTACCCATACATTCTGAGTACATGCTCACTGGCTTAGCCATTCTCCTCCATCTTGTAGGTAAAGTACTTGTCAGAGGTCTCATACCTCTTGACATGGGCATGAGTCTGAAATACAAATTTCAACTCTTGGAACATATTATATGCTCCATGGCATTCAAAATGTTTTTGAAGTCCCGGTTCTAAGCCATAAAGTATGGTGCACTAAACAATCAAGTAGTCATCATACCGAGCTTATCAAACGTTCATAATGTTTGCATCTGCTCCTGTAATAGGTCTGTCACCTAGCAGTGCATCAAGGACATAATTCTTCTGTGTGGCAACGAGGATAATCCTCAGATCATGGACTCAGTCCGCATCGTTTCTACTATCATCTTTCAACTTAGTTTTCTCTAGGAACATATCAAAAATATAGGGGAGCGACAACGCGAGCTATTTATGTACAACACAGATAAGAAAAATACTATCAGGACTAAGTTCATGATAAATTAAGTTCAATTAATCATATTACTTAAGAACTCCCACTTAGGTAGACATCCATCAAGTCGTCTAAATGATTACTTGATCCAAATCAACTAAACCATGTCAAGTCATCACGTGAGATGGAGTAGTCATCAATGGTGAACATCTCTATTTTGTTCATATGTACAATATGATTCACGTTCGACCTTTCGGTCTCAAGTGTTCCGAGGCCATGTCTGTACATGCTAGGCTCGTCAAGTTTAACCCGAGTATTCCGCATGTGCAAAACTGTCTTGCACCCGTTGTATGTGAACGTAAAGCCTATCACACCTGATCATCACGTGGTGTCTCAGCACGACGAACTATCGCAATGGTACATACTCAGAGAGAACACTTATACCTTGAAATTTTAGTGAGGGATCATGTTATAATGCTACCGCCGTACTAAGAAAAATAATATGCATAAAAGATAAACATCACATGCAATCAAAAAATATGTGACATGATATGGCCATCATCATCTTGTGCCTTTGATCTCCATCTCTAAAGCACCGTCATGATCTCCATCGTCACCGGCTTGACACCTTGATCTCCATCGTAGCGTCGTGGTCATCTCGCCAACTATTGCTTCTACAACTATCGCTAACGCGTAGTGATAAACTAAAGAAATTACATGGCATTTACATTTCATACAATAAAGAGACAACCATAAGGCTCCTGCCGATTGCCAGTGACTTTTGCAAAACATGATCATCTCATACAATAACATATATCACATCATGTCTTGACCACATCACATCACAACATGCCATGCAAAAACAAGTTAGACGTCCTCTACTTTGTTGTTGCAAGTTTTACGTTGTTGCTACGGGCTTCTAGAAAGAACCGTTATTACCTACACATCAAAACCACAACGATGATTTATCAAGTTTGCTGTTTTAACCTTCAACAAGGACCGACCGCAGCCAAATTCGATTCAACTAAAGTTTGAGAAACAGACACCCGACAGCCACCTTTATGCAAAACTAGTTGCAGGTCTGTCGATGGAACCGGTCTCATGAACGTGGTCATGTAAGGTTGGTCTGGACCGCTTCATCCAACAATACCACCGAATCAAAATAAGACATTGGTGGTAAGTTGTATGATGATCACCGCCCGCAACACTTTGTGTTCTACTCGTGCATATCATCTATGCATAGACCTGGCTCGGATGCCACTATTGGGAAACGTAGCATGCAATTTAAAAAAATTCCTACGCTCACGCAAGATCTATCTAGGAGATGCATAACAACGAGAGGGGGAGAGTGTGTCTACGTATGCCGTTGATGTAGTCGAACTTCTTCTCGTTACGACCGATCAAGCACCGAACATACGTCACCTCTGAGTTTTGCACACGTTCAGCTCGATGACGTCCCTCAAACTCTTGATCTAGCAAAGTGTCAATGGAGAGTTCTGTCAGCACGATGGCGTGGTGACGGTGATGATGAAGTGACCCGCATAGGGCTTCGCCTAACCACTACGTGAATATGACCGGAGGCGTAATCTGTGGAGGGGGCCGCCTGATACATCTCCATCGTATCTACTTTTCCAAACACTTTTGCCCTTGTTTTGGACTCTAATTTGCATGATTTTAATGGAACTAACCCGGACTGATGTTGTTTTCAGCA
Organism: Triticum monococcum; assembly: GCA_034509565.1. Taxonomy (NCBI): domain Eukaryota; kingdom Viridiplantae; phylum Streptophyta; class Magnoliopsida; order Poales; family Poaceae; genus Triticum; species Triticum monococcum. Next base: position 305,765,588 of record CM067844.1, on the reverse strand, counting down.
GAATAGCCATGGTGTTATTTTTGTGCAGAAATAAATGTTCTCAGAATGACCTAAAAATCAACGGAGTTTATTTTTGGAATATATAAAAAATACTGGAAGAAGAATCCACGTTAGGGGGGCCACACCCTGTCCACGAGGGTGGCACGCCCCCTGCCTCGTGGGCCCCCTGACGCTCCACCGACCTCAACTCCAACTCCATACATTCGTGTTCGGGGAGAAAAAATCAGAGAGAAGGATTCATCGTGTTTTACGATACGGAGCCGCCGCCAAGCCCTAAACTCTCTCGGGAGGGCTGATCTGGAGTCCGTTCGGGGCTCCGAAGAGGGGAATCCGTCGCCATCATAATCATCAACCTTCCTCCATCACCAATTTCATGATGCTCACCATCGTGCGTGAGTAATTCCATCGTAGAATTGCTGGACGGTGATGATTTGGATGAGATTTATCATGTAATCGAGCTAATTTTGTTAGGATTTGATCCCTAGTATCCACCATGTTCTGAGATTGATGTTGCTATGACTTTGCTATGCTTAATTCTTGTCAATAGGGCTCGAGTGCCATGATTTCAGATCTGGACTTATTATGTTTTCATGAATATTCGTGAGTTCTTGATCCTATCTTGCAAGTCTATAGTCACCTATTATGTGTTATGAGCCATTAACCCTGAAGTGACAATAATCGAGACCATTACCTGTGATGACCATAGTTTGAGGAGTTCATGTATTCACTATGTGTTAATGCTTTGGTCCGATACTCTATTAAAAGGAGGCCTTAATATCCCTTAGTTTCGAATAGGACCCCACTGCCATGGGAGAGTAGGACAAAAGATGTCATGCAAGTTCTTTTCCATAAGCAGGTATGACTATATTTGGAATACAAGCCTACATTACATTGATGAACTGGAGCTAGATCTGTGTCACCCTATGTTATAACTGTTGCATGATCGATTGCATACGACATAATTCTCCATCACCGATCCAATGCCTACAAGCTTTTCCTATATTGTTGTTCGCTTATTTACTTTTCCATTGCTATTGCTACAATCAATATAAAACCCAAAAATATTACTTTTGCTACCATTAGCATTATTATCATATTACTTTGCTACTAAATACTTTGTTGCAGATATTAATTTTCTAGGTGTGGTTGAATTGACAACTCAAATGCTAATACTTGAGAATATTCTTTGGCCCCCCTTGTGTCGAATCAATAAATTTGGCTTGAATACTCTACCCTCGAAAACTGTTGCGATCCCCTATACTTGTGGGTTATCAAGACTATTTTCTGGAACCGTTGCCGGGGAGCATAGCTCTATTCTTCGAGTCATTTGGGATTTATAAGTAGTTCTAATGCTTGATATAGGCTCTAGGCACTTGTAGGAGTAGTTGCTATCAATATTATTGAGTTTGATTCACTTTTATTTTGAAGTTACTAAAAATTTCAGAATTTTTCAGAAAATGATGAGTAGATTATTGAGGGACTCATCGAGCCAAAGCTCGAAGGAAAAGGCACCGAAGCCTAAGTATAATTTGCCCCGCACTGCGGAGATTCGGGCGTGTGAATGGCCTTCTGATGATTTCTTGAGAGCAGCCGGTATCTATGAAGATTTTCATGAATTGGCTCACAATGTAGGCCTCACCGCTCTCCTCCACGACAAATGCGATCAGTATCTCTTACTCACAAATACCTTTGTGCAAAACCTTTATTTTCATCCTAGGAACTCACCACCTACGGTGGAATTTTATTTATATGATGAGCCTAAGGAGATATCACTTTTTGATTTTTGTCGTATTTGTTTAGTCCCTTTTGAGGGCAAGACAGAAGAACCACACCATGATGATGTGGAGGGATTTATTAATAATATCACTGTAGGAGAAACCAGGAAGGTTTCCGATGCACGAATCACTAGCATACATTTTCCTATTTTACGTTACTCTGCATTATTTGCTAGTCGTTGTTTAATTGGACGCGGAAACTGTGGAAACCTTAGTATCCCTGATTTACTTATTCTACTCCAAGGTTTATACAGTGATAACACTTTTAGTATGGGCGGTATTATTGCCAGACGGTTAAATATGAACAGTACTAAGGGCCCCATCTTTGGAGGCATTTATACTACACGCCTAGCCGCACATTTTAACATACCTATTAGGCATGCTGAGAAGGAAGAAAAGGTGCTACCCCGTGTTTATCTAGATCATAAAAGTATGGTGGCACATGATTTTATTGTTAAGAATAGGGCAGGGGAGCTTAAATATCAATTGTTCTTTAATAAACATCATCCTGAGACTATTACCTTGCCTGCTCCTTCTTTGTTTGATTTGACTGCAGGCACATACCTTGTTTCGTTGATGGCTATTCACGCCTACCGGAACCCTGCACCAGCCGGGGAGCCAGAACCGGAACCACAATTTGATCCTTCATGACAGTCTAACTATCAGTGGGATCCGGATATGATTGCCAGCCAGTGGCAATCGGAGTCTTCTTCTTTCTCATCACAGTACGACCCCCAACAACTATTATTATGGATATCCACCAGGCCAGCCGTGGCCATAGACCAACTTAGGCCAAAAGCCTAAGCTTGGGGGAGTACGTATTTCTCACCGACATTACATTTATGCTCACACACACTCATTGCTAGATGTCGGTGCTCATACTTTTTCATTGTATTATCCATGCTAGTTTATTTTCTTTTTTTCCTGCTTTCTTCTTGTGTGTTTGTTAAACCTTAAGAAAAACCAAAAAATTTAGTAATAGTTTATTTTTCTGCTGTAGTAGTAATAATTAGAAAGAAAACCCAAAAATATTTCCTATTCTTCTTTTGCTTGTTGGGAGCTTTCCCGTGTAAATAGTTTTATTTCTTTTCTTTTCTTTGGGGGTCAGTAGGAAAAGACCATAATTAAATTGTTGAAGTGGCTCTTATATGCATTATTGTTGAATTAACCCAAGAGCCCATATTGCCTTGTCTTCTCCTGTTTATTGAATGCTCGCAGATTCCAGCTTAGTCCAATGCACGTACACTCTTATTATTATTCACACCGTTCGGTCGTGCAGGTGAAAGGCAATTATGATGATATATGATTGACTGACTGAGATGAGAAAAGCTGGTATGAACTCGACCTCTTTTGTTTTTATAAATATGATGAGTCCCTCATTCTTGATTCAGCTTATTATGAATAAACATGTTTACAATGACAATTAGAGATCGTAGTTGCTTGTGCCATGCTTGATTAGCTATGAGTTATAATGATTTACCTTGTGTGCCAACATGCTATTAAGATGATTATGATGTGGTATGATGGGGTGGTATCCTCCTATGAATGATTTAAGTGACTTGACTTGGCACATGTTCACGCATGTAGTTGAAACAAATCAACATAGCCTTCACGATATTTATGTTAATGATGGATTATATCCTACTCATGCTTGCATCCAATGTTTATTAATTTTAATGCATGTACATGGCTGTTGTCCCTCTCTAGTTGGTCGCTTCCCAGTCTTTTGCTAGCCTTCACCTGTACTAAGCGGGAATACTGCTTGTGCATCCAATCCCTTAAACCCCAAAGTTATTCCAGATGAGTCCACCTTCCTATATGCAGTATTTACCTGCCGTTCCAAGTAAATTTGTATGTGCCAATCTCTAAACCTTCAAATAAACATTCTGTTTTGTATGGTCGAATAGCTCAGGTATCAACAAAGGCTGTCCTTGTCTTCCGTGTTAGGCGGGTTATTCTCAAGAGGAGTGGACTCCGCTCCTCACTCACGAGAAAATGGCTAGTCACCGGGATGCCCAGTCCCATGCTTTATGCAAACTAAATCAAAATTAATTGCAAACAAAACTCCCCCTGGGCCCTGATGTATGTTGGAGGCACTCGTTGTTTCGAGCAAGCCATGGATTGATGCTTGTTGGTGGAGGGGGAGTATAAACTTTACCATTCTGTTTGGGAACCGCCTATAATGTGTTTAGCATGGAAGATATCGCCATCTCTTAGTTGTTACGTTGACAATGAAAGTATACCACTCAAAATACAATTTATCTCTATTTCAAAACCGAGCTCTGGCACGTCTACAAATCCCTGCTTCTCTTTGTGAAGGGCCTATCCATTTACTTCTATGTTGAGTCATCACCCTCTTATTAAAGAGCACTAGCTGGAGAGCACAACTGTCATTTGCATTCATCACTATAAATCTATGTTGGGTATGACTATGATTGGATCTCTTTTACCATGAACTACAATGTCTAGTCAGTCCTTGATCTTTAAAGGTGCTCTGTATTTATGTTTTGCGGTCTTAGAAAGGGCTAGCGAGATACCATCTTGTTATATCATATTATGATTGTTTTGAGGAAGTGTTGTCATCCGAGATTTATCATTATGACTTGCTAGTTGATTATGCTATTGATACGAGTAATTGTGAGACCTGAGAATTATTGCAAATGTGGTTAGTTATGATCTATGCTGAAAACTTGAATGCTGGCTTCACATAGTTACAACAACAAGAGCAAACAGAGTTTGTAAAAGTTTTTCTTTCTTTCTTTCAGTTTGTCAACTGAATTGCTTGAGGACAAGCAAGGGTTTAAGATTGGGGGAGTTGATACATCTCCATCGTATCTACTTTTCCAAATACTTTTGCCCTTGTTTTGGACTCTAACTTGTATGATTTGAATGGAACTAACCTAGACTGACGCTATTTTCAGCAGAATTACCTTGGTGTTGTTTTATGTGCAGAAAGCAAATATTCTCGGAAAGTCCTGAAACTCCACGGAATACCTTAGAAAAAATAATAAAAAATCCTTGCCAAATACAAAGACCAGGGGGCCCACACCCTTTCCACGAGGGTGGGGGGCGCGCCCCCTACCTCGTGGGCCCCCTGTTGACCCTCCGACGCCAACTCCAACTCTATATATTTGCTTTCAGAGAGAAAAACACCAAAGAGAAGAAATCATCGCGTTTTACGATACGGAGCTGCCGCCAAACCCTAAAACCTCTCGAGAGGGCTGATCTGGAGTCCGTTCGGGGCTCCGGAGAGGGGGATTCGTCGCCGTCGTCATCATCAACCATCCTCCATCACCAATTTCATGATGCTCACCACCGTGCATGAGTAATTCTATCATAGGCTTGCTAGATGGTGATGGGTTGGATGAGATTTATCATGTAATCAAGTTAGTTTTGTTAGGGTTTGATCCCTAGTATCCATTATGTTCTGAGATCGATGTTGCTAGGACTTTGCTATGCTTAATGCTTGTCACTAGGGCCAGAGTGCCATGATTTCAGATCTGAACCTATTATGTTTTCATAAATATATGTGAGTTCTTGATCCTACCTTGCATGTCTATAGTCACCTACTATGTGTTAAGATCTGGCAACCCCGAAGTGACAATAATCGGGACCACTCCCGGTTATGACCATAGTTTGAGGAGTTCATGTATTCACTATGTGTTAATGCTTTGTTCCAGTTCTCTATTAAAGGGAGGCCTTAATATCCCTTAGTTTCGAATAGGACCCCGCTGCCATGGGAGGGTAGGACAAAAGATGTCATGCAAGTTCTTTTCCATAAGCACATATGACTATATACGGAATACATGCCTACATTACATTGACGAACTGGAGCTAGTTCCGTGTCACCCTACGTTATGACTGTTACATGATGAACTGCATCCGGCATAATTATCCATCACTAATCCGGTGCCTGTGAGTTTTCCATATACTGGTTTATGCTTATTTACTTTTCCGCTGCCACTGTTACAATCATTACAAAATACCAAAAATATTACTTTTGCTGTCTTTACTTTTGTTGCCGCTACCACCACTATCATATTACTTTGCTACTAAACACTTTGCTGCAGATACTAAGTTCCCAGGTGTGGTTGAATTGACAACTCAGCTGCTAATACTTGAGAATATTCTTTGGCTCGCCTTGTGTCGAATCAATAAATTTGGGTTAAATACTCTACCCTCGAAAATTGTTGTGATCCCCTATACTTGTGGGTTATCAACACCTACACATGCTATTGATTCTGATAGGTCACATGTTATCGATGATGCCACTTCTGCTTTGCATGATACTTATGATGAAACTACTTCTATGCTTGATAATACTGTGCCACTAGGTGAATTTCTTGATGAAAAACTTGATGGGGCTATAGAGAATGAAACTATTGAATATGATAATATTGATGAAAGTGATGATGAAGATTCTCCCCCTAGATATGAATTGCCTATTGTTCCTGAGGGTTATGTTATGGATGAAGAAACTGCTAGAGACTTCTTAGCTTTCAATGATAGATCTGATCTTAAGAAATTATTACCTAAGCTTAAAGAAAAGTCTTTCAATGCTAGAATGAATTAGGACCCTGCTTTTGCTACTTCACCTATCTTTATTACTGATAAGGATTATGATTTCTCTGTCGATCCTGAGTTAATTACTTTGGTTGAATCTGTTCCTTTTTATGGCTGTGAATCTAAACCTGTTGTGGCACATCTTACTAAATTAAATGATATAGCCACCCTGTTTACTCATGATGAGAAAACTAGCTATTACTTTATCCTTAAGTTGTTTCCGTTCTCATTAACGGGTGATGCTAAAACATGGTTTAATTCTCTTGATCCTGGTTGTGTGTGTAGTCCCCGGGATATGATTTATTACTTCTCTGCTAAATATTTCCCCACTCATAAGAAACAAGCTGTTTTAAGGGAAATATATAATTTTGTGCAAATTGAAGAAGAGAGTCTCCCACAAGCTTGGGGGGAGGCTTCTTCGATTACTTAATGCTTTGCCTGATCATCCTCTAAAGAAAAATGAAATACTTGATATCTTTTATAATGGACTAACCGATGCTTCTAGAGATTACCTCGATAGTTGTGTTGGTTGTGTTTTTAGGGAAAGAACTGTTTATCAAGCTGAATTGCTATTGAATAATATGTTGACAAATGAAAATAATTGGACACTTCCTAAACCAACTCCTAAGACAACTCCGAAGAAAAGGGGTATTCTATTTCTCAGTCCTGAAGATATGCAAGAGGGAAACAAATCTATGAAATAAAAAGGTATTAAAGCTGAAGATGTTAAGAATTTACCACCTATGGAAGAAATACATGGTCTTGATAACCCGACACATGTAGTAAAGGTAAATTCTCTCTATAGATTTAATGAAGGTCATATTCCTCGTTATAAGTCTGCTAGCCAATGCTTAGATGAGTTTGATAATTTTATTGTTAAACAAGAAAACTTCAATGCTTATGTTGGTAGACAATTGAAACACAATGCTCATATGCTTGAACACTTGAGTGATTATATTGCTAGTGTTAAAGGTGAACTTAAAATTATTAGTAAACATGCTTCTATGGTTACCACTCAAGTGGAACAAGTACTTAAAGCTCATAATGATTTGCTCAGTGAATTAAATAATAAGAAGAATGATAATGTTGTTAGAGTTATGACTAGAGGTGGTAAAATGACTCAGGAACCTTTGTATCCTAAGGGCCATCCTAAGAGAATTGAGCAAGATTCTCAGAGAACTAATGTTGATACACCTAGTCCTTCTAAGAGGAAGAAAAAGAAAAATGATAGGACTTTGCATGCTTCTAGTGAACCTGTTGTTGACACACCTAAGAATCCCAATGATATTTCTATTTCTGATGCTGAAACACAATCTGGTAATGAACATGAACCTAGTGATAATGTTAATGATGATGTTCATGTTGATGCTCAACCTAGCAATGATAATGATGTAGAGTTTGAACCTGCTGTTGATCTTGATAACCCACAATCAAGGAAACAACGTTATGATAAGAGATAATTTGTTGCTAGGAAGCATGGTAAAGAAAGAGAACCATGGGTTTAGAAACCCATGCATTTTCCTCCTAAACCATCCAAGAAAAAGAATGATGATGATTTTGAGCGCTTTGCTAAAATGATTAGACCTATCTTTTTGCATATGCGTTTGACTGATATGCTTAAAATGAATCCTTATGCTAAATATATGAAAGATATAGTTACTAATAAAAGAAAGATACCAGAAGCTGAAATTTCCACCATGCTTGCTAATTACACTTTTAAGGGTGGAATACCAAAGAAACTTGGAGATCCAGGAGTACCAACTATACCATGCTCCATTAAAAGAAACTATGTTAAAACTGCTTTATGTGATCTTGGAGCCAGTGTTAGTGTTATGCCTCTCTCTTTATATCATAGACTTGATTTGAATAAGTTGACAACTACTGAAATATCTTTGCAAATGGCTGATAAAGCAACTACTATACCTGTTGGTATTTGTGAGGATGTGCCTCTTGTGGTTGCAAATGTTACTATTTTAATGGACTTTGTTATTCTTGATATTCCCGGGGACGATAGTATGTCGATTATCCTTGGTAGACCCTTTTTGAATACTGCAGGGGCTGTTATTGATTCCAACAAAGGCAATGTCACTTTTCTTGTTAATGGTAATGAGCATATGGTACACTTTCCAAGGAAACAACCTCAAGTCCACAGTATAAATTCTGTTGGAAAAGATTCAACAATCACTATTGGAGGTTTTGAATTTCCTCTTCCTACTATCAAGAAGAAATATGATATTCTTATTGTTGGGGATGTGCATATCCCCGTTGAGGTAACCTAGTGTTGTTCAAAAATTCTTCGGTTTCATGTTATTTGAAATGAGTTTGTTAACAAGACCTAATCAACCTTGTTAATGGATTCCTTCTGATGAGCATGAGATGGATGAAGTTAGAAAGCACAACCTTCTATACCCTTTTTTTACTTTCTGCTATTTATATTAAATAAAGAAAAAATAGTATTTTCTGTCTATTTTTCTGAATTATCCATGCAAAAAAAAAACCTCGAAAATAAAAGTTCTCCAAATGCCCTGAAAATGAAATATGATTTTTTTTCTAGAATATTTGAGAAACTTTGGCAGTGAGAACACAGCAGGGGGAACAACCACGTGCCCACGAGGGTGGAGGGCGCGCCCCCTGCCTCGTGGACCCCACGTGGGTCCCCTCCACTTATTCCAGCCACCACACACTCCGTCTTCCTCCCAAAAAATTCACCAACGAGCTCAAACCCGAGTTCTTACTCATCTTGCTGCCATTTTTGATCTCCTTGCTTAGAGCTCCATTCACAAAACTGCTTTGCGGGATTGTTCTTTGGTATATGACTCCTCCAATGGTCCAATTAGTTTTTGTGCTGGTGCTTTATTCACTGCAAATTTTTGCTGCGTAGGTGACCCTGTTCTTGAGCTTGCATGTCAAATTTATATGGTCAAAAGTAGTTTTAATGCATGATATAGCCTCTAGACACTTGTAGGAGTAGTTGCTATCAATTTTGTTGAGTTGGGTTCACTTTTATTTTTAAGTTACTAAAAATTTCAGAAAAAGATGAAGAGATTTTCGAGGGGCTCATCGAACCGAAGGTCGAAGGATAAGCAAAGTGAAGAGAACAAGAAGCCCAAGTATAATCTCCCTCGTACTACGGAGGTTCGGCCATGTTTATAGCCTTGTGATGAGTTCTTGAAAGAGGCCGGCATTCATGAAGATTTTTATCATTTGGTTGAGAATGCATGCCTCACCGCCTTCCTCCACGACCAACGTGAACAGTATCTCTTACTCACCAATATCTTTGTGCAATATTTTCATTTCCATGCTAGGAGATAACCACCTTTGGTGGAATTCTATTTATATGATGTGCATAAGGAGATGTCACTTTAAGATTTTTGTCGGGTTTGTTTGATACCCTTTGAGGGAAGCATAGAGGAACCACATCGTAATGATGTGGAGGGATTTATTGATATGATTGCTGTAGGGGAAATGAGGAAAGTTTCCAATGCGATATTTGCTAGTAGATGCTTGATTGGTCGCGGGAACTGTGGGAACCTTAGTGCTCCTAATATTGCTATTTTACGCCATGCCTTGTTTCATGATACTACTTTCAGCTTAGGCGCTATCGTTTCTAGACGGTTAAATCTGAACCGTACTAAGAGCCCCGTCCTCAAAGGCATCTTTGCCTCGCGCCTTGCTGCACACTTTAACATACCTATCAGGCATTATGAGAAAGAGGAAAAGTTGCTGCCCCCTATTGCTCTAGGTTGTAAGAGTATTGTAGCACATGAGTTTATTGTTAAGGATAAGAATAAGACACTTAAATATAAATTGATATTTAACAAAAATTATTTTCAGTTTATTACCTTGCCTGCACCCTCTTTGTTTGACATATTTTCAGGCAAGTATCCGCCAGAGGACATTCATGCCTACCGGGGCTAGATGTCAGCTGCAGAGCCGGAGCCACCATCTGACCCTCACCGTCAGTCTGTTTATTAGTGGAATCCGAAGGAGATCTCCAGCCAGTGGCAATCTGAGGACACTTCTCAGTATGACCGCAACTATAGTTTTGATCCATGGGCATAGACCAACTTAGGCCAAAAGCCTTAGCTTGGGGGAGTACGTATTTCTCACCGACATTACATTCATGTTCACACACTCATGCCAGTTGTCGGTGCTCATACTTTTTATTGTATCATCCATGCTAGTTTAGTTTCATTTTCTAGCTTTCTTCTTACGTGTTTGGAAAACCTTAAGAAAAACAAAAAAAATTAGTTGTAGCTTTTAGTTAGTTTACTTTCCATGCCTGTAGTAGTAGTAATTGAAAAGAAATCCCAAAAAGATTTCTCGTTCTTCGTTTGCTTGTTGGGAGCTTTCCCGTGTAAATAGTTTTGTTTCTTTTCCTTGAGGGTCGAGAGGAGAAGACCATAATGAAAATGTTGAGTGGCTATTATATGCATTATTGTTGATCTAACAAAGAGCCCATATTACCTTGTCTTCTCTCTTGAATTGAATGCTTGCAGATTCCAGCTTAGTCCAATGCACGTGCACTATTATTATTATCCACACTATTCAGTCGTGCAAATGAAAGGCAATAATGATGATATATGATGAACTGATTGAGATGAGAAAAGCTGGTATGAACACGACCTCTCTGGTTTTTGTAAATATGATTAGTCCATCGTTCTTGATTCATCCTATTATGAAAGAAACATGTTTGCAATGATAATTAGAGATTGTAGTTGCTTATGACATGCTTAATTATCTAGGAGTTTATAATGGTTTACCTTGCGTGCCAACATGCTATTAAAATGGTTGTGATGTGCTATGATAGGGTGGTATCCTGCTTTGAACGATTCGAGTGGCTTGACTTGGCACATGTTCACGCATGTAGTTGAAACAAAATCAACATAGCCTCCATGATATTCATGTTCATGGTGCATTATATCCTACTCATGTTTGCATTCGGTGTTGATTAATTTAATGCATGCTCATGAATGTTGTCGCTCTCTAGCTGGTCGCTTCCCAGTCTTTTTATAGCCTTCACTTGTACTAAGCGGGAATACTGCTTGTGCATCCAATTCCATAAACCCAAAAGTTATTCCATATGAGTCCACCATATCTACCTATATACGGTATCTACCTGCCATTCCAAGTAAATTTATATGTGCCAAACTCTAAACCTTCAAATAAACATTCTGTTTTGTATGCTCGAATAGCTCATGTATCAAGTAGGGTTGTCTGTATCCTCCATGCCAGGCAGGTTATTCTCAAGAGGAGTGGACTCTGCTCCTCATTCATGATAAAATGGCTGGTCACCGGGATGCCCAGTCCCATGCTCAAATCAAATCAAAATAATTGCAAAAAAAACTCGCCTAGGATTGTTGTTAGTTGGAGGCACCCGTTGTTTCGAGCGAGCCATGGATTGATGCTTGTTGGTGGTGGGGGAGTATAAATTTTATCATTCTTCTTGGGAACCGCCTATAATGTGTGTAGCATGAAAGATATCCAGATCTCTCGGTTGTTATGTCGACAATGAAAGTATACCGCTCATAATAATATTCATCTATATTTTAGAACCGAGCTCTAGCACCTCCACAAATCCCTGCTTCCCTCTGTGAAGGGTTTATCTATTTACCTTTATGTTGAGTCATCATCTTCTTATTAAAAGGCACCAGTTCGAGAGCACCGCTGTCATTTGCATCCATTACTGTTAGTTTACATTGAGCATGACTGTGACTGGATCTCTTTTAACATGAATTATAATGTCTAGTCAGTCCTTGATCTTTGAAGGTGCTCTGCATTTATATTTTGCGGTCTCAGAAAGGTCTAGTGAGATACCATCTTGTTATATCATATCATGATTGTTTTGAGAAAGTGTTGTCATTCGAGATTTGTTATTATTGCTCGCTAGCTAATTATGCCATTGATATGAGTAATCATGAGACTTAAATGTTATTGTGAATATGGTTAGTTCATAATCTTTGCTGAAAACTTGAATGCTGGCTTTACATATGTACAACAACAAGAGCAAACAGACTTTGTAAAAGTTTTTCTTTATCACTTTCAGTTTATCAACTGAATTGATTGAGGACAAGCAAAGGTTTAAGCTTGGGGGAGTTGATATGTCTCCGTCGTATCTACTTTTCCAAACACTTTTGCCCTTGTTCGGGGCTCCGGAGAGGGGAATCCGCCGCCATCGTCATCATCAACGTTCCTCCATCACCAATTTCATGATGCACACCGCCGCGCGTGAGTAATTCCATCGAAGGCTTGCTAGACGGTGATGGTTTGGATGAGATTTATCATGTAATTGAGTTAATTTTGTTAGGGTTTGATGCCTAGTATCCACTATGTTCTGAGATTGATGTTGTTATGACTATGCTATGCTTAATGCTTTTCACTAGGGCCCGAGTGCCATGATTTCAGGTCTGAACCTATTATGTTTTCATGAATATATGTGAGTTCTTGATCCTATCTTGCAAGTCTATAGTCACCTATTATGTGTTATGATCCGTTAACCCCGAAGTGACAATAATCGTGACCATTACCGGTGATGACCGTAGTTTGAGGAGTTCATGTATTCGCTATGTGTTAATTCTTTGGTCCGGTACTCTATTAAAAGGAGGCCTTAATGTCCCTTAGTTTCCAATAGGACCCCACTGCCACGGGAGCGTAGGACAAAAGATGTCATGCAAGTTCTTTTCTATAAGCACGTATGACTATATTCAGAATACATGCCTACATTACATTGATGAACTGGAGCTAGTTCTGTGTCACCCTATGTTATAACTATTGCATGATCGATCGCATCCGACATAATTCTCCATCACCGATCCAATGCCTACGAGCTTTTCCTATATTATTCTTCCCTTATTTACTTTTCTGTCGCTATTGTTACAATCACTAAAAACCGAAAAATATTACTTTTGCTACTATTACCATTATTATCATATTACTTTGCTACTAAATACTTTGCTGCAGATATTAAGTTTCCAGGTGTGGTTGAATTGACAACTCAGCTGCTAATACTTGAGAATATTATTTGGATCCCCTTGTGTCGAATCAATAAATTTGGGTTGAATACTCTACCCTCGAAAACTGTTGCGATCCCCGATACTTGTGGGTTATCCGCGCCGCACAGGGCTAAGGACTGTTTATGTGTGTTCTAGCTGTGCCTCCCCATCATATATATAGTTTTTAGGGGAGGAGAGGCAGCCAAGGGGCTGGTTTGTCCCCTTCTTGGCCCATTAGGCCCATGTAGTTGCTGGGGGATGCCCGAAACCCCTTCTGATGACCTGATATTTACCTGGTACCCCCGGAACACTTCCGGTGTCCGAATATCATCATCCAATATATGAACGTTTACCTCTCGACCATTTCGAGAGTCCTCGTCATGTCCGTGATCTCATCCGGGACTCCGAACAACATTCGGTCACCAAATCACATAACTCATATAATACAAAATTGTCATCGAACGTTAAACGTGTGGACCCTACGAGTTCACGAACTATGTAGACATGACCGAGACACCTATCCGGTCAATAACCAAACACGGAACCTGGATGCTCATATTAGTTCCAACATATTCTACAAAGATCCTTATCGAGCATACCATATGACAACATACGTTATTCCCTTTGTCATCGGTATGTTACTTGCCCGAGATTCGATCGTCGGTATCTTCATACCTAGTTTCAATCTCGTTACTGGCAAGTCTCTCACTACTGTAGGATGCTGCTAATGTGACACTACGATCAGAGACCCTTTGAAAAAACTGTGTGCAATGCAATAATCACAAACGATGGTGTAAAAACAATCAAGAAAGGTGCAAAACGTTTGCGATGGAGGATGCATCAAACACGGTTCAGATTTTAGTTGCGTGTGCGATGTAGGGCATATGGTTCAATTTAATTAATTGTTTCCGATGAGGAGGAACAAAAGAAACGGGCAGCCAGATGATGGTGTGTGCGATATACAACATACAGTTCACTCGGATGAACTGTTTGTGATTAGGCAACACAAAAGAAACGGCCAGCCAGATCAAGGTGTGTGCGATATACGGCATGTGGTTCACTTGGATGAACTTTTTTCGTTGAGACAGGAGAACAGAAACGGTTCAATATAACAAGATGTGTGTGACACGCGGGAAATAGGTCTGTAATAAAAAATGTGTGCGAATACCAATAATAACACCACATGATTGCTTCTAATAAGACGTATGTGATATGATCTGTCTACACAACATCTATTGGCCATTGGGGGACATGCGGTCATCCAGATATGCCATAAGGATGCGAAGAGGCATCATATATCAGCAAGGACTAGTTGTTCCACTAGTAGCTCATGTAAGAGATCTCTCAAGTTAAGTGTGCTCAGGCTGGAGCAGCCATCGGATGGGTGACAGGATGGGAAGTTGTGTTGATGTTAAATTAACTCATAGGATGGGTTGTATTTGTCAAATTAAATGACTGATTCGACCCATCCCATGAGTTAATTTAACCTCGAGGTCCTTGTTTTTTTTATTTTTTAACACATGTCAAAGAAGGTCTACCGCATTACTTTTTGACAATGTGCAATACGTGGCATACAGTTGATCCATCCGACCTGTTTGTGATGGAATAAGAAGTGTGTGTTGTGGCAAACGCTTGCTAGTATTCAACTGTTTGTGATTGATGAATTCATCACCGATGGGTTCCCTAGTGTGGTTCATGTTCATCTGATCATCATCTACTTCTTGTGCTAGCGCGATGTTCCTTCTATGCTAAGTTTCCATTAATTGATGGCGTTTTATGAACACGCCACCATTTCCCGCCATTTCCTCACCTGTTTCCCATGACCCAGCGATATTGCGCATAAACCTAGGCGACGCACGGATGCGAATAGCGTAGCCTGTAGCATATCCACCTTTTCCAAACATGCCAACCCACCAAAGCGCCACCTCTGCCATAAACCTTGTAGACGAGGAAAACGAGCAGGCGCCACGGCTCGTCGAGGCCGAGGCGCTCCCCGACAACACGATGGATGACACCGTGATGTGCGTCATCGCTAGGGTTGAGCATACCTTTGGCACATGGCGCTTGAGCGCCGCGGATCAAGATAGGCATGTCAGCACTGTCAGGCTGCAGCTCACTCCACAACATGATCGATGGCGCACTATAGAGCAAGCGAGGCGCGTCTGCGCCGATAGGCTGCGGCTCGCCGCATGGCGAGACCGTTGGAGCGCCGTAGAGCGAGAGGTGCGGTGTGCCGCACAGCAAGAGCAGATCCATCGGCGCTTGCCTGCTGCCCACACGGTGTCGCAGCTTGGTACATGTCCCGTCAGTACCCCCATTCCTCGCCAGGAGTGGGCAGAGGCCCTCAGTGCCATACTTGCACCAGAGGCCGGTCGTGCCATACTTGCACCGGACGCCTGCCGCACCGTTCGCATGGGTGGCGCTGTTCGCCTTGCCAGCGGCCCGCTAGATGCCAATGCGCTGGTCCGTAGGCTCGACCGCCTCCTTGGCCCAGATGTCGACCTGGGCACAGTAGAGGAACATGGCCATCGCATCCTCGAGCTGGTGATCTCCGATGAAATAGCCAACTTAGATCTCGAGATCGCGGTCCAGATGTACTGTGAGCGTGTCGATCGCTTGGACAAATACCTGCACGAGTTCAGGCAGAGCCAAGAGCTACCGTAAGCAAGGGCTGCTGGTCATGGTCTCATGGATGCGTTTTATTTTGTTGAGTCGTTTCGATGTGGATAGCTATGTATTCACAGAATCATAGTATTGCTCTGTTTATTCCTCTGTTTCAATGTGTGTACTCTGTTTTCCATTCTTATATGTTCTATTTCAATGTGTGTATACACGCTTTCCATTCTGTATATGTGGATGATAACTAGATTCAAATTAGTATACAAAAGCAGATAGAAAATGGAATTCATAATATATATATTTAATTGTTCATTAGTTCATCACATAATATATATATATATATATAATATCATCACATATACGTGATGATACTTAACTACTAGGTACAATGCATAAAATTGAAAATGAACAATACTAAAACTAATAATCCCTCCTAGGGCCAGTATTCTGGCAGCCCCTTGCCAGCAGCTCCCTGGTGCGCGGCATCTTCCCAGGTTGGAGGCAGTACTCCGCCTCCTCCGCCTCGCAGTGCTTGACGTACCGATCTGCCTCTTGCTGGCGGAAGCGCGCGAACGATCTTGCCATTTTGTTGGGCCCCCATCAGAGCTCCTCGTTGGTGGCACGCTTGAGCTTATTGGCCCACCTCCATGCAGTGAAGAGGTGCCCAGCGCCTATGACCTTCCTCGTGAAGCACCCATATTCGTACACCTCCTCGGCATAACAACGCGCCTGCCCCAAACCTCCGCCACCTCCTTTTTCTAGGCAGCATCACGGGCTTCACAGGCCACCTAGTACCTGGCTTCCTCCTCCGCCATCTCCTTCTTGAACGCCACTTGCCTGGTTTTCTCAGCTGGTGGCAGCGACTTCAACAGACAAAGATTGTACTGGCCCCAAACCAATCCAAAGTTGCGGGGTCCGGCGCAACCTCGTCCGGCGGCGTATAGGGGTCCTCGTCGCTGCTATTCAAGTGAGCGTCCTCGGGGGGCGGCGACTCCTCGTCAGTGCGTGGGCGGACCAGCGGCACCATGGCAGAGATTTGAGAGAGAGAGGGTGAGTGAGGGGAGGATGTAGATGAGAATGCAGGCGTAACGACGTGTGCAAGGTAGTATTTAATGGCGGCCGGAATCTACATCGACGGGGACAGTACACACGCTGGTCGCCAGAATTTATGAATACAGTAGTTTGAAATATGCACGATTCCCACAGCAAAATCTGTGTGTGAACATAATAGCTAACGATTTCCAATACAGAACCATATCTGATTAATGATCCCCGCCACTCACCTACCAAACCTCGAGCCACGAGATAGTGCCAATCGTGTGGGGGCCGGTTGTCTTGCCAGATCTTTACATTTTTCTTTTTTGAACACCGGATATTTACATCGTCTGATGATTTTTTAACTCGCACACAAGTACACAAAAATATGATTTTCAAACCGCTATGGTTAGACGTTGCATGTAGATGTAGTTCAACTTTGAATAATGGTCATTAAATGCCTAGAAAATCACTTAAATTTCTTTAAAAGGTCAAATGACCCCTGACATTTCCCAAATTTTCACATGAAAGTCGTATTAGTGCAAGTTAAACGTAGAAAAAAAATTGAAGGCCGTAAGAGGAAGCTATCTCACATTTGTCATCAAACATGCATTGTTCCCTCTCGGAACCATGAACCTTCTAGTGAGTTGCTCTAGTTTGTGAGGGGTGTGTGTCCAAACTTTCGTCAAACAGGCCAATTTTTTTACCACATCATCTTGGCGGCATGACATTAAATCAAGCAAGGTTTCATGTTTTTCTAATCATTTTTTAATTTTTTGGAATTAAAATGACATGGAACTCCATGCATACGTATCCATGTGTCCATGTTGTGAGACCAATATGTTTGAAAATTCCTTCTAATTTGCTGCACATGGAATTAACTCGCACACAAGTACACAAATATGATTTTCAAACCGTTATGGTTAGGCATTGCATGTAGATGTAGTTCAAATTTGAATTATGGTCATAAAATGGATAGAAAATCACTTAAATGTATGGCGCACCTCCCCCTACCCCTCCCACACGCACCACCGGCGGCGATCTCCACACACCACCAATGATCTGAGGATTCCCTCTGATCATCATCTCCGGCGTCTCCTCCTCTCTTGATTGATACTATTTTCTTATGGCGATCTGCTCTAGTTCTTCCCTTGGCTTTGATTTCTCCAAGGGTTTGGAGTTTGCGGATAGGGTTTTCAGATCTATTGGTTTTCCTGTTCATCCTACGGACGACACGGGGCATTTCACCTGGGTTGTGTCTTTTGGATGCCATGATTTTCGGCTTTCGGATGATTCTGTGGCGGCAGCTCTAGAGGCGGCCATTGGAGGTTTTACTATTGAGTTGGGAGTCTCATGCATTCGTGATAAGGTTTATTCCTTCAATGTTTCCTCTAAGAAAGTTGGCTTCTATGTTTGTGATCTATGTTCGTTTCCATGCCCAAATTTTAAATGCTATTTTAATCTATGGGGTCGTGGAGGACCCAATCTATTGTTGGAAATTAGAGTGTGATGTTGAATGGGTTCTGATTAGTCCATCTAGACGTCGGGCGACTTTAGGCATGCTAGCTATGCATCCTCCTCCTCCCAAGACTTCCATTAGATTAGGGCAAGGCATTCGGAAGAAGCTTTCATTTGCCACTTTGCAGAAATACAATGCTTGCAAGGGGTACCAATACCCTCCCACCCAGGAAAATATTCTCACAGTTACTAATGCGGGTTATGATCTTTCGGCTCATGAAAGAGTTATTGTTCATCCCCCGCCACCGGTGAATCTTCACTGGACGATGCTACCTCTTGAGCATTGTGTTGGTTTTCCCATGAAGACGAAAGGGTGATGCAATAAAGTAGCGTAAGTATTACCCTCAGTTTTAGAGAACCAAGGTATCAATCCAGTAGGAGATCATGCTAAAGTCCCACGCACCTACACAAACAAATAAGAACCTCGCATCCAACGTGATAAAGGGATTGTCAAGCCCTTCTCGGTCACTTACGAGAGTGAGATCTGAGAGATATGATAAGATAATATTTCTGGTATTTTTATGATAAAGATGCAAAGTAAAATAAAAGGAAAAATAAATAACTAAGTATTGGAAGATTAATATGATGGAAGATAGACCCGGGGGCCATAGGTTTCACTAGTGGCTTCTCTCAAGAGCATAGGAATTACGGTGGGTAAATGAATTACTGTTGAGCAATTGATAGAATTGAGCATAGTTATGAGAATATCTAGGTATGATCATGTATATAGGCATCACGTCCGAGACAAGTAGACCGACTCCTGCCTGCATCTACTACTATTACTCCACACATCGACCGCTATCCAGCATGCATCTAGAGTATTAAGTTCAAGAGAACAGAGTAATTCTTTAAGGAAGATGACATGATGTAGAGGGATAAACTCATGCAATATGATATAAACCCCATCTTTTTATCCTCAATGGCAACAATACAATACGTATCGGTTCACTTTCTGTCACTGGGATCGAACACCACAAGATTGAACCCAAAGCTAAGAACTTCTCCAATTGCAAGAAAGATCAATCTAGTAGGCCAAACCAAACTGATAATTCGAAGAGACTTGCAAAGGTAAACCAATCATAAATAAAAGAATTCAGAGGAGAATCAAATATTTTTCATAGATAATCTGGATCATAAACCAACAATTCATCGGATCTCGACAAACACTCCGCAAAAGAAGATTGCATCGAATAGATCTCCAAGAAAATCGAGGAGAACTTTGGGCCATAGGTGTCTGGAAACAAGTATTCGTGCCAAGGTTTTGAGGGGGATAGAGAGCGTCATTTCTGTGATTGGGTTTGTATTGAGATCCAAAGAGAGAGAAGAAGCCATCTAGCTAATAACTATGGACCCATAGGTCTGAAGTAAACTACTCACACATTACTGGAGAGGCCATGGAGTTGAAGTAGAGGCCCTCTGTGGTCAATGCCCTCTCTGGTGGAGCTCTACAAATGGCCCCGAGATGGGATCTCTCGAGTACAGAAGGTTGCGGCAGTGGAATTAGGTTTTCGTGGTGCTCCTGGATGTTTGCGGGGTACGTGGACTTATATAGGAGGAAGACGTACGTCGGTGGAGCAACGGAGGGCCCACGAGGGTGGAGGGCGCGCCCCCTGCCTCGTGCCTTCCTCCCTTGTTTCTTGATGGCCACTCCAAGTCTCCTGGATCACGTTTGTTGAGAAAATCACGTTCCCGAAGGTTTCATTCCATTTGGACTCCGTTTGATATTCCTTTTCTTAGAAACCCTAAAATAAGCAAAAAAAAACAACAATTTGGGTTGGGCCTCTGATTAGTAGGTTAGTCCCAAATATGATATAAAAGTGCAAAATAAAGCCCATTAACATTCAAAATAGATAATATAATAGCATGGAGCAATCAAAAATTATAGATACATTGGAGATGTATCAAGCATCCCCAAGCTTAATTACTGCTCGTCCTCGAGTAGGTAAATGATAAAAGAAGATTTTTTTTATGTGGAATGCTTTCTAACATATTTCTCAATGTAATTTTTCTTTATTGTAGCATGAATATTCAGATCCATAAGATTCAAGATAAAAGTTTAATATAGACATAAAAATAATAATACTTCAAGCATACTAACTAAGCAATCATGTCTTCTCAAAATAACATGGCCAAAGAAAGTTATCCCTACAAAATCATATAGTCTGGCTATGCTCTATCTTCATCACACAAAATATTTAAATCATGCACAGCCCCGATGACAAGCCAGGCAATTGTTTCATACTTTTGATGTTCTCAAACTTTTTTAATCCTCACGCAATATATGAGCGTGAGCCATGGATATAGCACTATGGTGGAATAGAATGGTGGTTGTGGAGAAGACAAAAAGGAGAAAATAGTCTCACATCGACTAGGCGTATCAACGGGCTATGGAGATGCTCGTCAATAGATATCAATGTGAGTGAGTAGGGATTTCCATGCAACGGATGCACTAGAGCTATAAGTATATGAAAGCTCAACAAAAGAAACTAAGTGGGTGTGCATCCAACTTGCTTGCTCACGAAGACCTAGGGCGTTTTTGAGGAAGCCCATCATTGGAATATACAAGCCAAGTTCTATAATGAAAAATTCCCATTAGTATATGGAAGTGATATCATAGGAGACTCTCTATATGAAGAACATGGTGCTACTTTGAAGCACAAGTGTGGAAAAAGGATAGTAACATCGTCCCTTCTCTATTTTTCTCTCATTTTTTGGGCCTTCTTTCTTTTTTGGCCTCTTTTTTTTCGTCCGGAGTCTCATCCCGACTTGTGGGGGAATCACAGTCTCCATCATTCTTTCCTCACCTGGGACAATGCTCTAATAATGATGATCATCACACTTTATTTACTTACAAGTCAAGAATTACAACTCAATACTTAGACCAAAATATGACTCTATGTGAATGCCTCCGGCGGTGTACCGGGATGGGCAATGATGCATGAGTGACATGTATGAAGATTTATGAATGGTGGCTTTGCCCCAAATACGATGTCAACTACATGATCATGCAAGCAATATGACAATGATGAAGCGTGTCATAATAATGGAACAGTGGAAACTTGCATGGCAATATATCTCGGAATGGCTATGGAAATGCCATAATAGGTAGGTATGGTTGCTGTTCTGAGGAAGGTATATGGTGGGTTTATGGTACCGGCGAAAGTTGCACAATACTAGAGAGGCTAGCAATGGTGGAAGGGTGTGAGTGCGTATAATCCATGGACTAAACATTACTCATAAAGAACTCACATACTTATTGCAAAAATCTATGAGTTATCAAAGCAAAGTATTACGCGCATGCTCCTAGGGGGATAGATCGGTAGGAAAAGACCATTTCTCGTCCCCGACCGCCACTCATAAGGTAGACAATCAATAAATAAATCATGCTCCGACTTCATCACATAACGGTTCACCATACGTGCATTCTACGGGAATCACAAACTTCAACACAAGTATTTCTCAAATTCACAACTACTCAACTAGCATGGCTCTAATATCACCATCTCCATATCTCAAAACAATTATCAAGTATCAAACTTCTCATAGTATTCAATGCACTTATATGAAAGTGTTTATTATTGCCATGTTGTTCTAAAGGACTCTCAAAATAATAAAAGTGAAGCATGAGAGAACAATAGTTTCTATAAAACAAATCCACCACCATGTTCTAAAAGATATAAGTGAAGCACTAGAGCAAAAACTATATAGCTCAAAACATATAAGAGAAGCACATAGAGTATTCTAATAAATTTCAAATCATGTGAGTCTCTCTCAAAAGTTGTGTACAACAAGGATGATTGTGGTAAACTAAAAAGAAAAGACTCAAATCATACAAGACGCTCCACGCAAAACACATATCATGTGGCGAATAAAAATATAGCTCCAAGTAAAGTTACCGATAAATGAAGACGGAAGAGGGGATGCCTTCCGGGGCATCCCCAAGCTTATGCTTTTTGGTGTCCTTGAATTTTACCTTGGGGTGCCATGGGCATCCCCAAGCTTAGGCTCTTTCCACTCTTTGTTCCATAATCCATCAAATCTTTACCCAAAACTTGAAAACTTCACAACACAAAACTCAAAATAGAAAATCTCGTGAGCTCTGTTAGCAAAATAAAACAAAACAACACTTCAAGGTTCTGTAATTAACTCATTATTTATTTATATTGGTGTCAAACCTACTGTATTCCAACCTCTCTATGGTTTATAAACTCTTTTACTAGCCATAGATTCATCAAAATAAGCAAACAACACAAGAAAAACAGAATCTGTCAAAACAGAACAGTCTATAGTAATCTGTAGCTAACGCAAGTTCTGGAACCCAAAAATTCTAAAATAAATTTATGGACGTGAGGAATTTATCTATTAATCATCTGCAATTTTTTTAACTAAATATCACCTTCCAAATAAAAATGGCAGCGATTCTCGTGAGCGCTAAATTTTCTGTTTTCTACAGTAGGATCAAAAAGACTTTCCCCAAGTCTTCCCAACGGTTCTACTTGGCACAAACACTAATTAAACACAAAAAACACAACCAAAACAGAGGCTAGGTAAATTATTTATTACTAAACAGGAGAAAAAAGTAGTGAATAAAAATAAAATTGGGTTGCCTCCCAACAAGCGCTATCGTTTAACGCCCCTATCTAGGCATAAATGCGAAGATAGATCGAGGTATTGCCATCTTTGGTTTTAGTGAAGAAAAGAGCAAACTTATTATCTATGACATTAATCTTTCTATTTTTATAAAGCACATGGTTGTTAATGGTAGAATAAAGATTAAGCATTTTACGGAAATTTGCATCTAAGCTAGCCTTCATCCCTTTGATAGCTTCGCTTTGGTAGGAGAGCAAAAGAGATGTGGATTCAACCCTCTCATTCATGGGGTGCCCAAATATGGTTTTAATATTTTCATAAGTATCTATGGCATCCCCTTCAAGAAAACCTTCTTCAAAAATAGAATCTAGGACATGCTTAAACGAAGAAGGTAGGGCAACATAAAAGCTCTTTAAGTAAATTTCAATTTGGTATTGGGGCACGTAGCTGGCCCGGATCCTTAATAGTCTATCCCAAGCATCTTTCAAAGATTCATCGAGTAAATAACGAAAAATTTTGGAATCATCTTCGTCAAAATTATTAAGATTCTCATTGATAACTTCGGTAGGTCTTTCCATAGCATCATTTTTATGAGTTTAGAGAGAATAGAAGGATTGTCAAAAGTACTAAAACTAGGGAGAGAAACCCCAACCCTTTTTGATTCCGACTTAGCAAAAGAAAGGAGAGTGGAAAAGAGATGGTGAATAAAATGGCAAGGGTGAAAAGTGGGGGAGAGGAAAACGAGTGGCAAATGGCAAATGATGTAATGCGAGGGATAAGAGTTTGTGGTGGGTACTTGGTATATTTTGACTTGGTAATAGCACAAGAAATGACTCGTTGTGGGAGTCTAATCTTGACTTGACTTGGCGCGAATTTCCCCGGCAACGGCACCAGAAATCCTTCTTGCTACCTCTTCAGCACTATGCTGGTTTTCCCTTGAAGAGGAAAGGGTGATGCAGTACCTCAGTTTTTGAGAACCCAGGTATCAATCTAGTAGGAGATCACGCTCAAGTCCCATGCACCTACACAAACAAATAAGAACCTCGCAACCAACGCGATAAAGGGGTTGTCAATCCCTTCACGGTCACTTACGAGAGTGAGATCTGATAGATATGATAAGATAATATTTTTTGTATCTTTATGATAAAGAGAAATAAAGATGCAAGGTAAAATAAACGGCAATAGAAATAGCTAAGTGTTGGAAGATTAATATGATGGAAGATAGACCCGGGGGCCATAGGTTCCACTAGTGTCTTCTCTCAAGAGCATAAGTATTACGGTGGGTAAACGAATTACTATTGAGCAATTGATAGAATTGAGCATAGTTATGAGAATATCTAGGTATGATCATGTATATAGGCATAACGTCTGAGACAAGTAGATCGACTCCTGCTTGCATCTACTACTATTACTCCACACATCGACCGCTATCCAGCATGCATCTAGAGTATTAAGTTGAAGAGAATAGAGTAATGCTTTTAGGAAGATGACATGATGTAGAGGGATAAACTCAGGCAATATGATATAAACCCCATCTTTTTATCCTCGATGGCAACAATACAATACGTATCGGTTCCCTTTCTGTCATTGGGATCAAACATCGCAAGATTGAACCAAAAGCTAAGCAGTTCTCCCATTGCAAGAAAGATCAATCTAGTAGGCCAAACCAAACTAATAATTCGAAGATACTTGCAAAGATAAACCAATCATACATAAAACAATTCAGAGGAGAATCAAATATTGTTCATAGATAATATGGATCATAAACCCACAATTCATGGGATCTTGACAAACACACCGCAAAAGAAGATTACATCGAATAGATCTCCAAGAAAATCGAGGAGAACTTTGTATTGAGATCCAAAGAGAGAGAAGAAGCCATCTAGCTAAGAACTATGGACCCGTAGGTCTGAAGTAAACTACTCACACATTACTGGAGAGGCCATGGACTTGAAGTAGAGGCACTCTGTGGTTAATGCCCTCTCTGGTGGAGCTCCGAAAATGGCCCCGATATGGGATCTCTCGAGTACAGAAGGTTGCGGCGGTGGAATTAGGTTTTCGTGGTGCTCCTGGATGTTTGCGGGGTACGTGGACTTATATAGGAGGAAGAAGTACGTCTGTGGAGCAACGGAGGGCCCACGAGGGTGGAGGGCGCGCCCAGGGGGGTAGGCGCGCCCCCTGCCTCGTGCCTTCCTCCCTTGTTTCTTGACGGCCACTCCAAGTCTCATGGATCACGTTTGTTGAGAAAATCACGTTCCCGAAGGTTTCATTATGTTTGGACTCCGTTTGATATTCCTTTTCTTCGAAAACCTAAAATAGGCACAAAAAACAGCAATTTGGGTTGGGCCTCCGATTAGTAGGTTAGTCCCAAAAATGATATAAAAGTGTAAAATAAAGCCCATTAACATCCAAAATAGATAATATAATAGCATGGAGCAATCAAAATTTATAGATATGTTGGAGACGTATCAGACGACGACGGCGCCTTCCATTGTTTTCGGTTCTGTTAGATCACCAGTGATTCAGTATCCGGATATTTCGGCCACGTCCACGCAACTGCATGACCTGCATGGAAGGGAGGAGAATCTTCAAAATTCTGTCACGTCAGCTTCCCATGTTAGGCCAGATTCTGCCGCTGGGCTGGTTCCGCCCAGCCCGGAGGATAATCTTCCGTCAACGCAGGAAGCTAGTGACACGTTTGATGCTATGGTTGATGACATGGTGGCACGTATTCTAACATGTAGTAAATGCCATCAACAGGGCCACCTGTCAGCTACTTGTCCAACTTGTCTAGCGTGCAATCATTTTGGTCATCCCCATTTTCAATGCACTCAATGGGCTCGGCATAATGGTTTTGTTTGGACGATTAAAAAATCTATTGGAAATCTTGGTAAATCGTCGATGGTGGTATCCATACCTGCCACGAGTCGAAATCCTATTCAACCACCAAGGGACTCCTCGGCTTTTGCTATGACCGCCCACGCGCCCGTTCAAGCTATAGTCACGTCCGAGCCGTCCTCCCTGATTTCCACAGCTCCACAAGCATCATCCTCCCCAACAATGGCAAACTTTGCTATTGACCCGATGGAGTTCATCCCGCCTGGCTTCGACATCATCGATGGCGGCCCGACGCGTCTGCCCCGGACTTTCTTCTCGCTAGCAGTAGCTCCTGATCATCGCCATGAGAAGTATGTCATTGGCATCATCGAGCCTGCACCGCTGCCTGGTCAACTTCAGTAGTTCCGTCAGATGGTTAGTGACTTCGTGATAACTCAGCTTCATCGTGATGTGCTTAGTGATCAATCACGGATGGAAGGTGTTGGTCTGTTTGAGTTTCGTAGCCCTGCATCTAGGCATGCCATTATGGATCATCCACCTTATGATTTGGGCAATGGCCACTTTGTTCGTTTCATTCTGCATGATCATGGAATCAATCATAGAGCTACTCAAGGTTTTCGCTTAGGCTGGACAATGCTTTTGGGAGTTCCATTAGACTACCGTACAACTCAGTACATATCTGATGCTGTTAGTACTTTCGGCCGCTTTCATCTGTGGCATCAGGAAGATCCTCGTATGGTCAGAACTCTTGTTTACATGTCTTTCCCGTGCCCTAAGCAAGTTCCTCGTGATGTGGTTTATCGTGAATATGCTGATTTTGGAGGATCCAGAGTTTCATGGACTGCCCCCTGTCTGCCGAGTTTGCTGACATCTTGCCAGGTGACGAGGATCTAATGCCCCTCAACGGCAATCCTCATCCTTTCCCTGGTCACTTGCAGTTTGACAATGTGAATTTTGTCATGCCCGAGTTTCCTCAGATTGGTTGGGATGATCCACCAGTGCAACCTATGAACCAGCATCATCACCAACGAGGAGATCTTTAGCATGATAATGTTGTAGTGGAAGATTGGATTGAGGACGAGGATCAAATTGTTATCTCTCAGGAATCAGTGGTCTTGCAGAATTCTGGGCCAGTCGACAGTTTGGATGCTGAAAATCAACAAGTTTTGGCAGTGTATCAACCTCCTGTGGTTCATCCCCTGATTATTATTGGTCGAGTGCTTACTGTTTTTGGGCATGAACTTCCACCTGTTATGCAATAGTCTAGAAGCTTTGCTCGCATGATGCCTTTTCTAGACACTTTGCAGATTCCAAAAGGTGTGGCAACCTTCAGCCCTTTCAAGCTGGTTGTTTTGTCCAAGAGGAAGTGGGAAGTATCGTTTTCATACTCTATCATGGTCAATAAGATGGTGCATCATCCGACCCCAGCACACAACTTTGTGAATGCTCGATCCAAGCCAAGTGTGGCTCATGCTCTTTGTTTTGATGCAGTTATGGATAACTCTGTTATTTCTGAAGTCTCTGTTCTATCTGATGTTGCGCCTGCTGTTTTGACTGAAGTAGAGATGAACTCGTTCAGTTTCACCGCCTTGGTCAAAGGATCGTGCCATCCTTGCAAGCAAAAGCCTGTTGTGGTTGAGTCTGAGGTTAGATGCAGTGCTCGTCTATCTGCTCTTAGGGATGGTTTCAAGCAAAGCTCTCCCAAGTCATCTCCTATGAAGAAGCCCTCTGCCAAGCCTTTGAAGAAGCGTAAAGTGCTGCCTAGTTCTACGATGCACGAAACTGAAGACCCACATGAGACTGCTCCACCTCCCACTCCAATCAGGGTTTTGCAGCACATCGGAGGTCGTCTTGGGATTGCTCCTGAGAAGCTCGCTGCTGACCAGCTTAGTGCTGGCCCTGCACCTTCTTCTCCTGCCCCTCCACGTAATGATATTTAGAGCTCTTCTCATGCTGGGTTTATGGTTAACCCGTGCTAAAACCATATATCTAGGGATTTATTTTTTCTCTTAAGTACTTTATTTATGGTGTGTGGCCGGAGTTGTACTACCATTATGTGGTAGTCTTTTGCTTTTATTATTCTTTGGTCTGTAATGAATCAAAACAACTTTAGGGATTGGAAGGTCTTATGCTGGAATGTGCGTGGCTTGAACTCTGAAAATCGTCAACGTGTTGTGCGTCAGAAAATTGATGAGAGTGGTTGTTCAGGTATTTGCTTGCAAGAGACTAAGTGTGAAATGATGGACCAGCGCTTCATCTGCAAATTTTGCTCGCAGCGTTTTGATCATTTTGTTTTTGTTCCATCTTTAGGTGCTTCTGGTGGTTTGATTGTGCTGTTGAACTCTGCACTCTTTACTGGTAAACTTATTGCTTCATTAAGCTATGGCATCATTGTCGAGTTTCAGTCTAAACACAATTCTGATGTTTGGACCTTAGTAGCTGTTTATGGAGCTTGTCAAAACCCTCCCAGAGAGGAGTTCATTAACTAGCTACACGATCTCACTATTCCTGTTGATGCTAACTGGCTTTTGTTGGGTGATTTCAACTTCTTGCTCTCTATGGAAAACAGAAACAAGCGAGGTGGAAATGTGCATGACATGATGCTTTCTAATGAGGTTATTGGTCACTTCATATTAATTGAATTGCCCTTGAAGGGGAGAAGGTTTACATGGTCCAACATGCAAGATATCCCCCTCTTGGAGCAAATTGGTTGGTTCTTCACAATTGTCAATTGGACTTGCAGCTATCCCAATACAATGCTGCTTCTTCTTGCCGGGACTTCTTCTAATCATACAGCTTGTGTGGTTTCCATAAAAACTATGATCCCAAAAGCAAAGATTTTTCGATTTTAAAATTATTGGGTCAATTTTCCTGGCTTCATTGACTGTGTTAAGGATTCTTTGTCCAAGCCAGTGCACAAAAAGTCCTCTGCTGCTGTCATCATAGCTAATTTTAAAAACCTTGGGCACACTCTCAAGATTTGGCATACTAATCTTTCAAAAGTTAAGGCTTTAATTGCTGATTGTAATAAAGTCATTCTATGCCTTGATTCTCTTGAGGAACAGAGGCCTCTCTCTCTCTCTCTGCCAGAATCCAACTTCAGAAGAATTGTGAAGGACATTTGGATGATGTTCTTAGACTTCAATTCATATACTGGAAGCAAATATGCACTATTAGGTCTATTAAGGTGGGAGAAGAGAACACTAAATTCTTTCATGCCATGGCAACTAAGCGTTTCAGGACCAACACCATATCTAGCATCACAGTTCATGATACTGTGATATCTGATCACTCTGCTATGACAGCTTTGTTTTTGAAAGATTTCAAGCAAAGAATGGGCTGCTCTAATGACATTCATATGGGATTTGATCTGGGGACAATAGTCAAAAAGGTGGATGGTTTGGATGATTTGACAAAACCTTTCTCTGCAGAGGAAATTGATTTGGTGATTAAGCAAATGCCACCTGACACAGCTCCTAGACTAGATGGTTTTACTGGCTTATTTTTAAAGAAATGTTGGGGGATCATTAAAGATGACATTATGCTGCTTGTGAAGGTGTTATCTGAAGGGATATTAGACCTTGAGTGCATTAACAACTCTTAGATAACCTTGATCCCAAAGAAATTAAGTCCCCAGTCTTTGAATGACTATAGGCCAATTTCACTAACTAACACTTGCCTGAAGTTTTTAGCAAAGCTTTTGGCTAACAGGTTGCAAAACGTGATTCTGTCCTGCATTCATAAGAACTAGTATAGGTTTTTGAAATCCAGATCTATTCAGTACTGCTTGGGATGGTGCTTTGAATATATTCATCAATGTCAAGCTTCTAAAAGGCCAATTGTGCTGCTCAAGTTAGACTTCACTAAGGCATTTGATACCATTGAGCATGAGGCTATCATCAAAATCTTGAGATACAAAGGTTTTAATGAACAATGGATTTCTTGGATTAGGAACATTTTATCCTCTGGTTCATCCTCTATATTACTTATTGGTGTGCCTGGTCATCATTTCAAGTGTAAAAGAGGTGTCAGACAGGGGGACCCAATGTCTCCCCTACTTTTTGTGCTTCCTGTAGACTTGCTTCAATCTGTGGTCAATGACATGTGTGCAAAAGAAATTTTAACTTTGCCAATTCCTACAAATTGTAAGGATTACCCTATAGTGCAGTATGCTGATGACACTTTGATTGTTCTTCCTACCGAGGATCAACAACTCCTTGCTTTAAAAGGTATGTTGGAGATCTATGCCTCATCCACTGGATTGTCTGTAAACTTCTCAAAGTCCATGATGCTACCCTTGAATGTCTCTCCTGAGAAAGCCACCATATTATCCAAAGTTTTGGGCTGCAAATTGGGAACAATGCCTTTTACATATCTTGGCTTGCCTATGGGCACCACTAGGCCCTCTGCTCAAGACCTCATGCCCCTTGTTCATAGAATTGAGAGGAGGCTTTCTGCTACTTCTTGCTTCCTCAACCAAGGTAGCAGGTTACAACTGCTTTAGTCTGTCCTCACCTCAATGCTAATATATTTTCTCTGTACTCTAGATATTCCATCTGGCATTTTGAAACAGATTGAGCGCATTCAGAGGCAGTGCCATTGGAGAGGTAACTCTGAAACACCCAGGCAATCTCTTGCTGCTTGGAACTTGGTGTGTCTTCTGAAGAACAAATGTGAATTAGGTGTTCTAAATTTGAGAGTGCAAAATGAGGCATTACTCATGAAATTCCTCCATAAGTTTAATAATCATCATGATATTCCTTGGGTTAGATTGATATGAGATTCATATTACCATGAGTCTGTACCTCATGCAACTACTCTTTGTGGCTCCTTCTGGTGGAGGGATGTGTTCAAATTATTCTCAAAATACTGCCAGTATGCTAAGCCCTCTCTTAGTAATGGGACTTCCATTATGTTCTGGAATGACAGTTGGATTTCTCAACTCAATGGCTCATCCATCAGTCAAATCTTCCCCCGCCTCTTCTCATATGTTCTTGATGGACAACTGTCTGTGGCTCAAGTGCTGGAACATGATCTGCTGGAAAATTTTCAATTACCTTTATCAACACAAGCATACCAGGAGCTGCACTCCCTGCAATAGATTATGTCTAACTAGGACATCTGTGCCATGAATGATCAATGGATTTGGCCATTCAATAAGGGGTGTTTTAGACCCAAACCATACTACATTCAAGTGCATGCCAGTGTAGTGGTTGATCCTATGTTTCCTTGGATATGGAAGAGCTCATGTACCTTGAAGATCAAGATGTTTGGGTGGCTTCTATTGATAGACCGACTGAACACCAGGGACATGCTTCAGCGTAGGCATTGGCATGTGGATGATCAGACATGTGTCATATGCCCCTATCTAATTCATGAAGATGTTGGCCACCTTTTTTTCTCTTGCAATTTCAGTCAACGAGTATGGAATTATCTGCAGATTGCACGGGATCCTTTGCCTGGCATGACAACATATCATATGGCTTTGAAGGCCAAGAATGACTTTGACAAACCTTTCTTCACTGAGGAGGTTTTCACAACTGCTTGGAATATTTGGATTATCAGAAATGGGAAGGTTTTTAGGAATGAAAGGCCTATTTTCAGGACTTGGAGGATTAACTTCATCCATGACATGACTCTGTTAACTCATAGGATCAAGTGTAAAATTAAGGATAGCTACTTGGACTGGTTGACTAATTTGCCTTAGTTTTTTGTATAGCCTAATTTGTTCTTTGTTATTTCCTGTAAGTACTTTCTTCCTTTTCTTCTAGTTTGTACAGTGATGTTATGGATTTGTTTGAAATAAAGAGGGCTGTGAGGCTTTTGCCTTGTAGTATATAGTAAAAAATCACTTAAATGTCTTTAAAAGGTCAAGTGACCCCTAGAATTTTCCAAACTTTTACATTACAGTTGTAGTAGTGTATGTTAGACGTATAAAAAAATTGAAGGCCGTAAGAGGAAGTTATCTCCCATTCGTCATCAAACATGCATTGTTCCCTCTCGGAACCATGAGCCTTCTAGTGAGTTGCTCCGATTTGTGAGGGGTGTGTGTCCAAACTTTTGTCAAAATGCCAAAAAAATTTACCACATCATCTTGCTGGCATGACATTACATCAATTAACGTATCATGTGTTTCCGATATGTTTTTAATTTTTTGGAATTAAAATGACATGTTACTCCATCCATACATATGCATGTGTCCATGTCGTCAGACAAATTTGTTTGAAAATTCCTTCTAATTTATAGCACATGGAATTAACTCGCACACAAGTACACAAATATGATTTTTCAAACCGTTTTGGTTAGGCGTTGCATGTAGATGTAGTTAAAATTTGAATTACAGTCATTAAATGGCTAGAAAATCACTTAAATGTCTTTAAAAGGTCAGCTGGCCCCTAGAATTTTCCAAAATTCCACATTACAGTTGTAGTAGTGCACGTTAGACATAGCAAAAAATTGAAGGCCGTTAGATGAAGCTATCTCCCGTTCGTCATCAAACATGCATTGTTCCCTCTCGGAACCACGAGCCTTCTAGTGAGTTGCTCCAGTTTGTGAGGGGTGTGTGTCCAAACTTCCATTTAACATGCCAATTGTTTTACCACATCATCTTGGTGGCACGACATGACATCAACCAAGGTTTCATGTGTTTCTAACTTTTTTAATTTTTTGGAATTAAAATGCCATGCAACTCCATGTATACATATGCATGTGTCCATGTCGTGAGACAAATATGTTTCAAAATTCCTTCTAATTAACTGCACATGGAATTAACTCGCACACAAGTACACAAATATGATTTTTCGAACAGTTATGGTTAGCCGTTGCATGTAGATGTAGTTCAAATTTTAAATATGGTCATTAAAAGGATAGAAAATCACTTAAATGTCTTTAAAAGGTCAACTGAACCCTAGAATATTACAAAATTTCACATTACCGTTGTAGTAGTGCACGTTAGACATAGAAAAAAATTGAAGGCCATAAGAGGAAGCTATCTCCAGTTCGTCATCAAACATGCACCGTTCCCTCTCGGAACCACGAGCCTTCTAGTGAGTTGCTCCGGTTTGTGATGGGTGTGTGTCCAAACTTTTGTCAAACATGCGAATTTTTTTTTACCACATCATCTTGGTGGCCTGACATTACATCAACCAAATGTTTCGTGTGTTTCTGACATTTTTTTAATTTTTTCGAATTAAAATGCCATGTTGTAAAGCCCTCGATGTGGCTATATCTCCCACGTGTCGAGGCACGACTTAGAGGCATAACCGCATTGAAAGCAATGTCGCAAGTTAGGCAATCTTCACAACATCGCATGTAATATATAGATAATAAAAGGGGAGATACATAGTTGGCTTACACTCGCCACGTCAATCAAAGTACAAAAAAATAGCATTACATCATCCAAACACTCATGGGCCGACTACGGCGCCAAAATAAAAGATCAACCCAACATGCGACACGGTCCCGATCGCCCCAACTGGGCACCACTACTGATCATGAGGGAAAGAAACATAGTAACGGCGTGAGTCCTCGTCGAACTCCCACTTGAGCTCTAGCGCGTCATCTGGAACGGAGTCATCAGGTCCTGCATATGGTTTAATAGTAATCTGTGAGCCACAGGGACTCAGCAATCTCGCACCCTCGCGATCAAGACTATTTATGCTTATAGGTAAGGCAGGGTAAAACATGTGGAGCTGCGGCAAGCGACTAGCGTATATGGTGGCTATACTTTTCGCAAAAGAGAGCGAGAAGAGAAGGCAAAGCGCGAACGAATAGCTAGAGAGCAACCTATGGCAAGCATTACTCCAACACCGTGTTCATTTCCCGGACTCCGCCAAGAAGAGACCATCACGGTAACTCACACAGTTGATTCATTTTAGTTAAGTTAAGGTTCAAGTTATCTACAACCGAACATTAACAAATTCCCATCTACCCATAACCGCGGGCACGGCTTTTGAAAGTTCAAATCCCTGCAAGGGAGTCCCAACTTAGCCCATGACAAGCTCTCACGGTCAACGAAGGAATAGACCTCCTCCCGAGACATTCCGATCAGACTCGGTATCCCGGTTCTACAAGACACTTCGACAAGTTAAAACAACTCCAGCAACACCGCCCGAATGTGCCGACAAATCCTGATAGGAGCTGCACATATCTCGTTCTCAGGGCACACTCAGATAAGCTCTCCATATAACTAAAACCAAACCTCGAGTTTCCCCGAGGGGGCGCTGCACAGGACTCTAGTTCGGACCAACACTCAGAGGAGCACTGGCCCGGGGGGTTTAAATAAGATGACCCTCGGGCTCCGGAAACCCAAAGGAAAAAAAGGCTAGGTGCCAAATGGTAAAACCAAGGTTGGGCATTGCTGGAAAAGCTTTAATCAAGGCGAACTATCAAGGGGTTCCCATTATAACCCAACCGCGTAAGGAACGCAAAATCCGGGAACATAACACCGATATGACGGAAACTAGGGCGGCAAGAATGGAACAAAACACTAGGCGAGAGGCCGAGCCTTCCACCCTTTACCAGGTATATAGATGCATTAAGATAACAAGATAATATCATGATATCCCAACAAGTAAATAATGTTCCAACAAGGAACGGTCTCCAATCTTCACCTGCAACTAGCATAGCTATAAGAGGGGCTGAGCGAAGCGGTAACATATCCAATCAATGGTTTGCTAGGACATGGTGGGTTCGAGGTTTGACATGGCAATTTGGGAGGCATGATAAGAAAGTGGTAGGCATCGTAGCATCGGCATAGCAAAAGAGCAAGCATCTAGCAAAGCAAAGATAGTAGTGATTTCGAGGGTATGATCATCTTGCCTGCAAAGTTGTCAAAGTTGACTGGATCATCGAAAGCAAACTCAACGGGCTCCTTGTTAGCGAACTCGTATCCCGGCTCTACCCAAACAAGACAAACAAGCAACAAGGACACAATCAACCACGTGCAAACTCAAACAACATGATGCAAAGATGGTATGCTATGCGGGATGCAATATGTGATGCATATGCAAGATTTGACAAGGAATGAATGAACCTGACCTCAACATGGAAATCCAAGTGTGCCACTGGAAAGATGAGATGAAATCGCTTGAATACGATATAAAGATCACCGGAATCGGAGTCACGGTTTGGAAATGGCAAGCAATTCAAATATGACACCGGTCTGCGATTTACAGCAAGTAGCCATATAAATGCAACAAGATGAACATGCTACAGCTCCCAAACATGGCAAAAAAATACATGGAAGGGATCCATTCATGATGCTTAACAAAAGATGAACACTGAGCTACGGCCAAGTCATCCACTAACAGGTTCAAACAAGCATGGCAAAAATGCATTTGGCAAACAGGTTTCAGACTTAGTGAAATTAACACTTGTCTGGAATTTCAGATCAGATAGCACTCTTTGAAGCATGAAAACTATATGCTACATGACCTGAACATGGCAAAGTAAAGCATGGCATGGAGCTACTCAAAGAGCTTAACAAAAGTCCCTTAGTGACCTTGAGCCAAAAGGGATCAGAAAATACATTTGCAAGTGTGTGAACATGGCAAAAACATAAACAGTTCTCAAACTTAGTGAAAAACTAGAGCATGCAATATCAGATATCAAGTAGGCATGTTTACGAGCTCGATGCACTCACTACAGAGCAAGTCATGACAATCTAAGCATACACCCATCAAGAATACACATTATACAAGCTAGACATGGCAAGCACAATAACATAGCATGCACGGATCAACTACAACATCCTCGGCAAAATCGCTAACAAGTAGACAGTCTGCCCAGATTCACGAAATAGCAAAAGTAGAGCTCGATTGACTCAAGCTAGGATGCTCCATAATTGCAAACAAAGACATGGATGGATAGAGCACTACAAGATTAACAAAATATCCTTACTGACCATCTTCAAAAGAGGCACGGATCACTAGGAAACAACATGAACATATGGCGTATTGAGATAAACAGTCCAAGGACTTAGTGGAAATGCTAAGTCCCTGAAATCAACCTTAATGAATGCACCACTTTGCAAGCTTGTGCTAGTCACCACATACATCACAAAAATAGATGGGTTGCACCTCTGGATAGATGGCAAAACATATAACAAAACTCATGAAGAGCTCACGGGCATATCATGCACACAATAATCATGGCAAAAATGACAAATGTCTAATTGGAGCAGCAGATCTAACAAATATCTCAAATAGCATTCTTCCAACAGCATTTCAGGCATCAAGATGAACTCAAATGAAAATGATGCAATGAGATGAAATGATGTACTCTCTGAGATGAACATTTTGATATGCTATATGCCCAAAATGGAGCTACGGATGCAGAGTTATCACAAGTCAAAGTATGCAAAATAATCTGGGAACTTAGTGAAAAAAAGGTCAACCCCTAGGGTTTTTCAGATCTGGATCGGATCTCGCCGGAGCACGGACTTCGAGGTTCATCGGGAACTTGGAGCTCGTCGGAGACGGAGGAGGCCGGCCGGAGAGGGACTTGGGCATGGAGGAGAAGGCCGGAGAGGCGGAGCCAGTGGTGGCGGCGGTCGGGCACGGCGCCGACGTGGTCTAACGGTGTGTCGGGCGGCGGGGAAGGCTTGCCGGGGACGGAGCGCCCTGGTGGCGGTGCTCGCCGGCGGCGGTTGTGCAGCGGCTAGGTCGAGCAGACGCGGGCGGCGCGCAGGGAGGACGAGGGCGGTGGCAGATCTAGCCCAAGCGGCCGGCGGGGAGGGCCGGAACTGGGCCTTGCGGGCCTCAGCGGGAGCGGCGGCGATGTGGGGCGATGATGCAGTCACCTCGGGGACACGTGGCAGCTGCTGGTAGGTCGGCGGCGGCGGGCGGACGCGTCCGGCGCCGTCCGGACGTGGCCGGTGGCGGCGGAGACGTTCTTTTTTTTATGGTTTGGAAGGGGAGATCCGGAATTTGGAGGAGGGGGTCTATATATAGAGGTAGAGGGAATAGAGGGAGCTAGGAGAGTCCAAATGAGGTGCGGTTTTCGGCCACGCGATCGTGCTCGAACGCTCTAGATGATGGAGAAGGTTTTGGTGGGTTTTGGGCAAAAATGGAGGGGTGTTGGGCTGCAACACACACGAGGTCTTCTCGGTCCCTCGGTTAACCGTTGGAGCATCAAATGAAGTCCAAATGGTACGAAACATGACAGGCGGTCTACCGGTAGTAAACCAAGGCCGCTTGGCAAGTCTCGGGCCAATACGGAAATGTTTAATCCCCACACATGAAAGAAAGGTAGAAATGACCACCGGAGGAGAATGAAGCGCCGGAATGCAAAACGGACAACGGGGAAAATGCTCGGATGCATGAGACGAACACGTATGCAAATGCAATGCACATGATGACATGATATGAGATGCATAACAACGATAACAACACACGGCAACAAAGACCCAAACCCGAGAAAATAAAATAACTTAACGCCAGAAACGGCAAGAGTTGGATTACATATTAGGTAAATCATATCCGGGGTGTTACAACACTCCACCACTACGAAAGGATCTCGTCCCGAGATCTAGGACTGAAAGAACGCCGAGTAATCAGAACGGAGGTGATCCTCGCGTTCCCAGGTAGCTTCACAGTCAGAATGGTGTGACCAGTTGACTTTGAGGAATTTGATCGACTTGTTGCGAGTCTTGCATTCAGTCTCTTCAAGAATAGCCACTGGGTGCTCACGATAAGAGAGATCTGCTTGGAGCTCAATGTCTTCGAAGTTGACGGTGCGGTCAGGAGTCTTGAAGCACTTTCAGAGCTGAGAGACATGGAACACGTCGTGCACATTTGCAAAGTTTGAAGGAAGCTCGAGTTGATAGGCGAGATCGCCTCTCTTGCTGACGATCTTGAAAGGTCCCACGTATCTAGGGGCAAGCTTCCCTTTGATACCAAAGCGACGCGTACCTTTCATTGGAGAGACGCGGTGGTAAACATGATCTCCGATCTCAAAAGCCAAATCACGGTGCTTACTATCATAGTAGCTCTTCTGGCGGGATTGGGTTGCTTTGAGGTTATCTCGAATGACTTTGCACATTTCCTCTGCCTCTATGATTAAGTCATTACCCAAAAGCTGACGTTCACCAGTTTCAGACCAGTTGAGAGGGGTACGACACTTCCTGCCATACAGAATTTCAAATGGGGCCTTGCCCGAACTTGCTTGAAAACTGTTGTTGTAGGAGAATTCAGCATATGGAAGACAATCCTCCCACTTCATGTCGAAGGATATCACACAAGCCGTGAGCATATCTTCAAGAATCTGGTTGACACGCTCGACTTGACCGCTAGTTTGAGGATGGAAAGCTGTGCTGAAGCGGATGTTGGTGCCCATGGCCTTCTGAAAAGAATCCCAAAACTTGGAGGTAAAGATGCTGCCACGGTCTGAAGAGAACACTTGTGGAATACGGTGCAGAGAGACAATTCAAGAGGTATAGAGCTCCGCCAATTGAGCTGCAATGATTGACTCTTTGATAGGCAGAAAGTGAGCCACTTTAGTGAGTTTGTCGATGACAACGAATATAGCATCATTGCCACGCTTGGACTTTGGAAACCCAGTCATGAAGTCCATCTCAATGTGGTCAAACTTCCATTCTGGAATGGCAAGAGGTTGGAGGAGACCTGCTGGCTTTGGTGTTCTGCCTTCACTCTTCTGTAGACATCACATTCATTCACGAACTGAGCAATCTCGCGCTTCATTCGAGTCCACCAATAAGCCTGCTTGAGGTCCTGATACATCTTCATGCTCCCAGGGTAGATGGAGAGGAGAGAATTGTGAGCCTTGTTCATGATCACTTTATGAAGGTCACCTTTGGGCACAACAATACGATCCTCGAAGAAGAGAGTATCCTTTTCATCAAGGCGGTAGCACTTGTACTTGGGTTGACTCTTGGCAATCCCAATCTTCACCTTTTTCACCATAGCATCAAGAAGCTGGGCTTGGCGAATCTGGTCTTCTAAGGTAGGAGAGACTTGAAGGTTGGCGAGGAAACCTTGAGGAACAACTTGCAGATTAAGTTTGCGGAAAGCTTCACAAAGCTCGGGTTGATAAGGCTTGAGAATCAGACTGTTGCAATAAGCCTTCCTGCTCAATGTGTCAGCAATCACATTGGCCTTGCCTGGAGTGTACTCGATACTTGGATTATACTCTTGAATCATTTCGACCCATCGAGTCTGCCTGAGGTTGAGATTAGGCTGAGTGAAGATGTACTTGAGACTCTTGTGGTCAGTGAAGATGTCCACTTTTCTTCCCAATAAGAGATGTCTCCAAGTCAAAAGAGCATGCACAACTCCTGCCAACTCGAGGTCATGAATGGGGTAGTTCTTCTCATTGGGCTTCAACTGGCGAGAGTTATAAGCCACAACTTTCTTTTCTTGCATCAACACTGCACCGAGACCTTGGAGAGAGGCATCGCAAAAGACCTCGTACGGCTTGGATTCATCAGGCGGAGTCAGAACTGGAGCAGTGACCAATTTCTCTTTCAAAGTGTTGAAAGCAATGTCACACTCCGGAGACCAAACGTACTTGACGTGCTTCTGGAGAAGATTAGAGAGTGGCTTCACGATCTTAGAAAAGTTTTCAATGAATCTTCGACAGTAGCTTGCGAAACCGAGGAAGCTACGGAGTTGCTTCACGTTCTAAGGTGGTTCCCAATTCACAATTGCGGATACCTTCTCAGGATTCACCGCAATGCCCTTGGTAGAGATGATATGACCAAGATAAAGAACCTCATCGAGCCAAAATTCGCACTTGGAGAACTTGGCGTAGAACTGGTGTTCCCTCAGCTTATCGAGTACCAAACGCAAGTGCTTGGCATGATCTTCCTTGTTCTTCGAAAAGACCGGAATGTCATCGAGATAGACCAAAACGAAGTCATTGGTGTAGGCGTTGAAGATGAAGTTCATCATGTGAGAGAAAGTCGGAGGAGCGTTGACGAGGCCAAAAGACATGACATTGTATTCATATGAACCATAGCTTGTCCTGAAAGCCGTCTTGGGAATATCTTGCTCACGGATTCGAATCTGATGATAACCCATACGGAGATCAAGCTTGGAGAATACTTGGGAGCCTTTGAGTTGTTCGAACAACTCGTTGATGTTGGGAAGTGGGTATTTGTTCTTGATAGTCTTCTTGTTCAATGGACGGTAATCAACACAAAATTGGTCCATTCCATCCTTCTTCTTCACAAAAAGGACACCACAACCCCACGGAGAAGAACTAGGTCGGATGAGACCCATTCTCTCTTGAATATCGAGTTGCTTGTTCAGCTCCTTCAATTCTTCAGGTCCGAGCTTGTAAGGATGCTTGCACACTGGTTCCGTGCCAGGCTCAAGATCGATGACGAATTCAACTGGCCGGTGCGGAGGCATTCCTAGAAGCTCTTCTGGAAAGACGTCTTGATATTCACAAACAACTGGGATTTGCGAGATAGCATCCAGTTCACCCTTCTCATTGAGAGAAAACAGACGGATGGTATCATCACGAGTGGCAAAGACAATTACATCCTCAGACGAATGAGTCAATTGAATCTGCCTGGCTGCACAATCAAGATGCGCCTTGTGCTCAGAAAGCCAATCCATCCCGAGAATAAGATCAATATCCGAGTCGCCCAGAACAATAGGAGAAGCTAGAAATTTGTAGTCACCCAAAGTGATAGTAACATCCGGAGCAACGGAGTTAGCATGCATGCGCTTACCGAGAGAGACAACTGCTAATGGACTAGGCAAAACTTGCAAAGCCAAACCATGCTTAGATGTAAACGGTCTCGAGATGAAACAATGCGATGCACCAGTGTCAAAAAGAACTTTAGCTGGAATATCCTTAACAGGAAGGTTACCCATGATGACATCTCACGAATCCTCTGCCTGAGCTGCATTCATCAAGTTGACCTTGGCGTGCTTGGGGTTATGCTTGACCACAACTGTACTTGCCGATCTCACAGGAGGAGGAGGAGGAGGAAGACGCCTCTGATTGAAGCACTTGTTGGCATAGTGACCCTTCTGTTGGCACTTGTTGCACGTGACCTCTGAAAGGGGACGGTGATACGGAGCGCTCGATCTTGGAGCTCGAGACAAAGTCTTGTTCTGAAAGCCAGGGTTGGGTGGGTGGGAAGATCCACTGCCACCATTGCTCTTCTGATACAGCTGACGGAACATAGGACAAGGAAGCCCATACTTCTGCTGCTTGGCCACTTGAGTAGAGGAAGAAGGAGTAGCATCTCTGACTCGCTTCTTGGAAGCATCACACCTCGGTTGAGCAGAGTCTTGCTTCAATGCCATGTTGTAGAACTCATCGTACCTCAAGGGCTCAAAGAGAACAAGAGCTAGCTGGATTTCTTCTCTGAGACCACCCCTAAACTGATATATCATGCTCTTCTCATCAGGGACGTCCTGCTTAGCAAAGCGAACGAACTTCTGGAACAACTTGTTGTAGTCATAGACAGACAAAGAGCCTTGCTTCAGGTTGCGGAATTCCTCACGCTTGCTTTCAACCATGCTCTGAGGGATATGACGAGCTTTGATATCTTGACGGAATTCATCCCAGGTAATCACACGGCCTCCTCTGGAATCCTTGTACTGTTGGAACCACTCTGCAGCTTGGTCTTTGAGTTGGAAGGAAGCGAACTTGACAAAGTCCTCAGGCCTGACGTTACTGCACTCGAAATGCTTGCACAAGTCCACTAGCCAATCGTCAGCATCAGTTGCCTCAACACAATGTCTGAAAGTCTTTGGCTGATTTGCAAGGAACTGGTTCAGTGTAGGAAAGTGATTTTGATTGTTGCCTTGGTTGCCTTGGTTCTCTTGATTGCGCTCTTGAAGAATTTGCATGATCAACTGCGTGTTTGCATTGGTTGCGGCCATCACAGCTTG
This sequence comes from Triticum monococcum, assembly GCA_034509565.1. Classification (NCBI taxonomy): domain Eukaryota; kingdom Viridiplantae; phylum Streptophyta; class Magnoliopsida; order Poales; family Poaceae; genus Triticum; species Triticum monococcum. Next base: position 305,723,786 of record CM067844.1, on the reverse strand, counting down.
CCATGCCTACGAAGGAGGTGGAGGTGGTGGCGGATCAGGATTTAGAGTTGTGCGCGTTGGAGGAGCCATCCTGAAGAGGTTAACATCCATTAGCACATTGATAGACAAATATTGAAGCTGAATCCAACGGAATGAAAATTGCAACATATAGTCTTCACATCCGAACAAAATGAACGAATGCATTCCACTTGAAATGGTCACATATCCATAAATTGAGAAGCCACTTAGAATTTAGGTAGAGGAATAAATCAACAAGGTATGGATCAAGAACGAATACTCGGTAAGAAATCCCAATCTCAAACCAAATATCCATGGAAGAAGAACTAGAGCTACAAGAATTCCCACCTATGAAATTCCCGAACCTTTCCGGTTATGCAATCAGCTGTTGGGGATACAGGGGAAGCATAATATCTCACCCAAATCTAGCAAATCCTACATCCAGCTGTATCCATCCTTTAACACATAACCGAGAAAAACATCGGAAACCATCTACCTCAACCTTCGAAAAGCATCCGTTATACAAGTTATGGCGATACTCCCGAACTCCCGCCCCAGTACTGGGTGGCGTCGAGGTTATCTCACCAATGAACTGCATAAAAGAGATTTTCGATCTCGGGGAACTAAACTCAGGTATTCCAGAACTGCAACGATAAAATTGTGACGACAACACCTCGGAGCTCAACTCCCCGGGACACTGCCACAACCCCTAAAGACAGGAGGCACCAAGAACAATGTTCTCGTCACAAAACGATCGGAACGATTCCAAGATACCAGCGTGATCCTAAAATTTTTTTAGTGAAATTTGAGAAGAGAAGAGTCAAAACTCTACGTCAGGATGCCTTACCAGAGCGATGAGGAGACTGGGAAGTAAAAAGAATTCCTAAACTCTCCGATATATAATTCCTAAATGACTCAAAACATTTTTCTAGACTCAACAATGGCTGCTAAAAACGATCAATCCATGGGGGCTCCTAAGGTCGGGGAAGGCTCTGATTACCAACTTGTAACGCCCTCGATGCGGCTATATCTCCCACGTGTCGAGGCACGACTTAGAGGCATAACCGCATTGAAAGTAATGTCGCAAGTTAGGCTATCTTCACAACATCCCATGTAATATATAGATAATAAAACGGGAGATACATAGTTGGCTTACACTCGCCATGTCAATCAAAGTACAAAAAAATAGCATTACATCATCCAAACACTCCTGGCCCGACTACGGCGCCAAAATAAAAGATCAACCCAACATGCGACACGGTCCCGATCGCCCGAACTGGGCACCACTACTGATCATCAGGGAAACAAACATAGTAACAGCGTGAGTCCTTGTCGAACTCCCACTTGAGCTATAGCGCGTCATCTGGAACGGAGTCATCAGGTCCTGCATCTGGTTTAATAGTAACCTGTGAGCCACAGGGACTTAGCAATCTCGCACCCTCGCGATCAAGACTATTTAAGCTTATAGGTAAGGCAAGTTAAAACATGTGGAGCTGCGGCAAGCCACTAGCATATATGGTGGCTATCCTGTTCGCAAAAGAGAGCGAGAAGAGAAGGCAAAGCGCGAACGAATAGCTAGAGAGCAACCGGACAGTTGATTCATTTTAATTAAGTTAAGGTTCAAGTTATCTACAACCGGACATTAACAAATTCCCATCTACCCATAACCGCGGGCACGGCTTTCGAAAGTTCAAATCCCTGCAGGGGAGTCCCAACTTAGCCCATGACAAGCTCTCACGATCAACGAAGGAATAGACCTCCTCCCGAGACATTCCGATCAGACTCGGTATCCCGGTTCTAAAAGACACTTCGACAAGTTAAAACAAATCCAGCAACACCGCCCGAATGTGCCGACAAATCCCGATAGGAGCTGCACATATCTCGTTCTCAGGGCACACTCAGATAAGCTCTCCATACAACTAAAACCAAACCTCGAGTTTCCCCGAGGGGGCGCTGCACAGGACTCTAGTTCAGACCAACACTCAGAGGAGCACTGGCCGGGGGGGGGGGGTTTAAATAAGATGACCCTCGGGCTCCGGAAACCCAAGGAAAAAAAGGCTAGGTGGCAAATGGTAAAACCAAGGTTGGGCATTGCTGGAAAAGCTTTAATCAAGGCGAACTATCAAGGGGTTCCCATTATAACCCAACCACGTAAGGAACGCAAAATCCGGGAACATAACACCGATATGACGGAAACTAGGGCGGCAAGAGTGGAACAAAACACTAGGCGAGAGGCCGAGCCTTCCACCCTTTACCAAGTATATAGATGCATTAAGATAACAAGATAATATCATGATATCGCAACAAGTAAATAATGTTCCAACAAGGAACGGTCTCCAATCTTCACCTGCAACTAGCAACGCTATAAGAGGGGCTAAGCGAAGCGGTAACATAGCCAATCAAGGGTTTGCTAGGACATGGTGGGTTAGAGGTTTGACATGGAAATTTGGGAGGCATGAGAAGCATGTGGTAGGCATCGTAGCATAGGCATAGCAAAAGAGCGAGCATCTAGCAAAGCAAAGATAGTAGTGATTTCGAGGGTATGAATATCTTGCCTGCAAAGTTGTCAGAGTTGACTGGATCCTCGAAAGCGAAATCAACGGGCTCCTCGTTAGCGAACTTGTCTCCCGGCTCTACCCAAACAAGACAAACAAGCAACAAGGACACAATCAACCACGTGCAAACTCAAACAACATGATGCAAAGATGGTATGCTATGCGGGATGCATATGCAAGATTTGACAAGGAATGAATGAACTTGGCCTCAACTTGGAAATCCAAGTGTGCCACTGGAAAGATGAGATGAAATCGCTTGAAAACGGTATGAAGATCACTGGAATCGGAGTCACGGTTTGGAAATGGCAAGCAATTCAAATATGACACCGGTCTGCAATTTACAGCAAGTAGCCATCTAAATGCAACAAGATGAACATGCTACAGCACCCAAACATGGCAATAAAATACATGGCAGGGATCCATTCATGATGCTTAACAAAATATGAACACTGAGCTACGGCCAAATCATCTATTAACAGGTTCAAGAAAACATGGCAAAAATGCATTTGGTAAACAGGTTTCAGACTTAGTGAAATTAACACTTGTCTGGAATTTCAGATCAGATAGCACTCTTTGAAGCATGAAAATTATATGCTACAGGACCTAAATATCGAAAAGTAAAGCATGGCATGGAGCTACTTAAAGATCTTAACAAAAGTCCCTTAGTGACCTTGAGCCAAAAGGGATCAGAAAATACATTTGCAAGCGTGTGAACATGGCAAAAACATAAACAGTTCTCAGACTTAGTGAAAAACTGGATCATGCAAAATCAGATATCAAGTAGGCATGTTTACGAGCTCGATGCACTCACTACAAATCAAGTCATGACAATCTAAGCATACACCCATCAAGAATACACATTATACAAGCTAGACATGGCAAGCACAATAACATAGCATGCACGGATTAACTACAACATCCTTGGCAAAATCGCTAACAAGTAGACAATCTGCCCAGATTCACGAAATAGCAAAAGTAGAGCTCGATTGACTCAAGATAGGGTGCTCCATAATTTCAAACAAAGACATGGATGGATAGAGCACTACAAGATTAACAAAATATCCTTACTGATCATCCTCAAAAGAGGCACGGATCACTAGGAAACAACATGAACATCTGGCGTATTGAGATAAACAGTCCAAGGACTTAGTGGAAATGCTAAGTCCATGTAATCAACCTTGACGAATGCACCACTTTGCAAGCTTGTGCTAGTCACCACACACATCACAAAAATACATGGGTTGCACCTCTGGATAGATGGCAAACCATATAACAAAACTCATGAAGAGCTCAGGGGCATATCATGCACACAATAATCATGACAAAAATAACAAATGTCTAATCGGAGCTGCAGATCTGACAAATATCTCAAATAGCATTCTTCCAACAGCATTTCGGGCATCAAGATGAACTCAAATGAAAATGATGCAATGAGATGAAATGATGTACTCTCTGAGATGAACATTTTGATATGCTATATGCCCAAAACGGAGCTACGGATGCAGAGTTATCACAGGTCAAAGTATGCAAAATAATCTGGGAACTTAGTGAAAAAAAGGTCAACCCCTAGGGTTTTTCAGATCTGGATCGGATCTCGCCGGAGCACGGACTTCGAGGTTCGTCAGGAACTTGGAGCTCGCCGGAGACGGAGGAGGCCGGCCGGAGAGGGACTTGGGCGTGGAGGAGAAGGCCGGAGAGGCGGAGCCGGTGGTGGCGGCGGTCGGGCGCGGCGCCGGCATGGTCTGACGGCGCGTCGGGCGGCGGGGAAGGCTCGCCGGGGACGGAGCGCCCTGGTGGCGGCGCTCGCCGGCGGCGGTGGTGCGGCGACTAGGTCGAGCAGACACGGGCGGCGCGCAGGGAGGACGAGGGCGGCGGCAGATCTAGCCCAAGCGGCCGGCGGGGAGGGCCGGAACCGGGCCTCGCGGGCCTCAGCGGGAGGGGCGGCGATGTGGGGCGATGATGCGGTCCCCTCGGGGACACATGGCAGCTGCTGGTAGGTTGGCGGCGGTGGTCGGACGCGTCCGGCGCCATCCGGACGTGTCCGGTGGCGGCGGATACGTTCTTTTTTTGGGGTTTGGAAGGGAAGATCCGGAATTTGGAGGAGGGGGTCTATATATAGAGGTAGAGGGAATAGAGGGAGCTAGGAGAGTCCAAATGAGGTGTGGTTTTCGGCCACGTGATCGTGATCGAACGCTCTAGATGATGGAGAGGGTTTTGGTGGGTTTGGGGCCAAAATGGAGGGGTGTTGGGCTGCAATACACACGAGGCCTTCTCGGTCCCTCGGTTAACCGTTGGAGCATCAAACGAAGTCCAAATGGTACGGAACTTGACAGGCGGTCTATCGGTAGTAAACCAAGGCCGCTTGGCAAGTCTCGGTCCAATCCGAAAATTTTTAATCCCCACACACGAAAGAAAGGTAGAAATGACAGCCGGAGGAGAACGAAGCACCGGAATGCAAAACGGACAACGGGGAAAATGCTCGGATGCATGAGACGAACACGTATGCAACTGCAATGCACATGATGACATGATGTGAGATGCATGAAAACGATAACAACACACGGAGACAAAGACCCAAACCCGAGAAAATAAAATAACTTAACGCCGGAAACGGCAAGAGTTGGATTACATATTAGGTAAATCATATCCGGGGTGTTACACATGTCACTCCATGCATACATATGCATGTGTCCATGTCGTGCGACAAATATGTTTGAAAATTCCTTCTAATTTACTGCACGTGGAATTAACTCGCACACAAGTACACAAATATGGTTTTTCAAACCGCTATGGTTAGTCGTTGCATGTACATGTAGTTCAAATTTGAATTACGGTCATTAAATGGCTAGAAAATCACTTAAGTGTCTTTAAAAGGTCAAATGACACCAAGAATTTTCCAAAATTTCACATTATAGTTGTAGTAGTGCACGTTAAACGTAGAAAAAAATTGAAGGCCGTAAGAGGAAGCTATCTCCCGTTCGTCATCAAACATGCATTCTTCCCTCTCGGAACCACGAGCCTTCTAGTGAGTTGCTCCAGTTTGTGAGGGGTGTGTGTCCAAACTTTCGTCAAGCATGCCAAATTTTTTACCACATCATCTTGGTGGCATGACATTACATCAAGCAAGGTTTCATGTGTTCCTGATATTTTTTTTAATTTTTTGGAATTAAAATGCCATGTCACTCCATGCATACATATGCACGTGTCCATGTCGTGAGACAAATATGTTTGGAAATTCCTTCTAATTTACTGCACATGGAATTAACTCGCACACAAGTTTGCAATTATGATTTTTCAAACCGCTATGGTTAGCCGTTTGATACGTCACTACTAGGGAAAAGGCTAGCAGCAGCGCGGGTTCTAGGTATATCAGTAGCGCGGTGACCGGCGCTACTAATAAGGCGCTACAGCTAACCCGTAGCAGTAGCACGTGCTCACAGACGCTACTGCTATACAAGTGTAGCAGCAGCGCACCTCGTGGAAGCTTGCTACTGCTAATAGCGCTAGCGCGCTTTGCCAGGACGCGCTACTGCTACTGTGGCGCTGCTGCTAACTTTTCTCCGCTCGCTACTTCTAATTTTAGTAGTTATTTTGCATTTGTATTTGAACAGGCTTTATACAAGAATCTTTAGTAGATACAAATGTCATGATGATACACATACAAATGGCTACGAGACCACAAATGTAATCATAGCATATGCATACAAATAGACTCATCATAATCATCATCCAATACAAAGTGGTATCTCATCATCATCTCGAAAATAGGAATACATGCAAGTCTCGAGTACTTGCATCTACAACGTCATCCATCTAAACAATGGTATACGCGGGAAGAGCTATCACTAAAAGTTAGACCGGAACTGTGCAGTACATGAGGCGGCGGTTACGAGTCCTCTCTCGCGCTAGCGTGAACCTCAAGTAACTAGCTTCTCCTTCTTGTCTACTTTTGAAGCCTTTATGGCTGACGCCCGAGACCCCATTCACTTGCATCTGACACTTAGGCCACTTGTTGTACACCCTCGGAACCTTCCCTTTGTACACGACATAGCACCGCCATCTCGCCATCAAGAAACTAGGTACCTGTTAGAGATTAATGTTCATCAAGAGGATGTACAATCATATGCAACAAAATATATTAGAGCAACACGAAAAAGAAAGGGTTAATTAGCAACTACATGCAACATATAGTATGCAAATCAATTAACTAGAGGTACACAGGTCATCGTACCCAAACAAACAAAGTAGCGTTACGCAAGTTTGGCAGGGACCATGGACATCACAAAGTTTCATCGCTACAGAAAGTATACAAGTTCAACCGACACATATCATCATCATCGGCATCGTAAATCACTAGAAGTTCCATCCTTCCATATCATCGAGTATTGACCCTAGCTTCTTGAACGGCGCGAGGTCTTGACGTTGCATGCCTATGCGACTTCGGACGTCAGCTCGCGATATAGGGCCGTGCTGGAACATCCCCTTCTCATCGACGACTTCTTTCATGATGATCGTCGCAATGTCCCTTTGGATGCGAAAGAAGTCATCTCTAAGTTTATAATCCAATTCTCCATGACATTCTAGTCACTTGTGGATATGTTCATCATTTCTACTTGTCATGCGAAGCTTTTGGTTATCTGTGTTGAACTCAATCATGAGATGGAGGATGTAGAATCCATCCTTCTTGCTTGGTTTTGGGACATGGATGCAACAGAACATAGTTTTATGCGCGAAACCCATCTTCTTGTTCCTTTGTTTCCTGATCTACATGTGGCCACCTCTAATGCTGAAGCATTGGAGAGCATCATCTAGAATACTCATTATGTGCGTGTACTCCTTCTCGTAGTCTCCGGAAGGGTCGAAACACACGGCGTGGGAGACTCGCGGGTAAAGAATGATAAGGACGGCGTGCCCGTTGTTGCGACGCGCCCGTTACTTTTGTTTCCTGATCCTTATTCTGTACCATGAAGTTTTGGAGGTAGTCCCTAGCAGTTTCACGCTCAAAGTCGCCAAGACTCAAGAAAGACTCGTGCATGTAGTACGAATCCGCCACACAGATTTGCGAGACTTCTTCTCTCTTCATGACGGAGCTCACATGTGGCGCAAAAAGGCGGATGATTGTAAAATCGAGCCGCCTTGTCAGAAACATCTCAAAGATATGGTCAAACCGCAGGAAGAACACCTCCGCGGGCCGTGTGTCGACGTAGCACTTCCCCTCAGGCACACGAGCTGCGTATGTCGGATATCCCGGATCTTTCGAGGCTAGTAGGCTTTTCTTAGTCGACGGCACATGGTCGTGCAATCTCCTGAGATGCCCTAATAGTGCCTCCAGCGGTTTCAACGGTAGCATCGGCTCGCCCGTGAGATGGAACATGGCCGCACCTTTCACAGGTACACGCTCTTCAGAATCCATCATCTGGCTGCTATGTGCTCTGGCTTGTTTGGAGGCAGCTATCTTCCCTGATCTCTTCCTCTCCTTTTTCTTGGGCAGACCTTCCAGACCCTTCCTTAACCCCTGCCCCAGTGTTCCCGGGCTAAGCACTATACGACCCTCGGCTAGTTGAGCCTATGTTGAGGCGGCATCTTCAGGCGTGTCCTGTGAGGATTTCATGAAGACAGACTTTTTGTAATCGCTGCTACGACCTTCCTTCCCGGCAGATCATCCATATCCTCATTAGCATGCTGATAGCCCGATTCGTCATATGGTTGACTCATCATATCTATGTCATAGTCATACGCATTTGTATTGAGGAAACCCATTGGGTCGACCTCCGTCTCATCATCCATTCTATGTTCTACAGGACTGATTACATCAGCCAGTACTATTGCACCCCCTTCATCACGTCGTCCGCCGCTCTCACCCGGCACTACGGGAGCTGGTAATTGCGTAGGCGGGGTGGTGGTCTCCGCACATGGTTTTTGATGTGTGGTTATTGGTGTGCTCTCGGCCGGCTTCAGACGAATAAGATTCTTCGGACATAGCAGCACCCAACCCTTGCAGTTTCCAATCCGCAGCGGGGTCTCGTCATCCTCTCCCACATGCTGTACTGAAGGAGGCAAATGCTCGTGCCCTGATTTCACACTGGACAAGTTAACTTTGAAGTGCCTAGCGGGGATCGGGTGGTTGTGGCACATGGGTTGCAAGGGGTTCATTATCATCCCCTTTCCCACGTCCACCTTCTGGCATTTGATCAAGTAGAGTATGGTCCCCAGGGTTTCTTCGGCCTGCAAACACATGTCTGTGGTGTAAAACATCCAAAAGGCAACGAAAATGGAATATTATCTCTCTCTCTCTCTCTCTATATATATATATATATATGTTGGTGTGACATGTAATTACCATGAGGGCGTCGAGCTCAGCCAAAGATGAAGGCCCACCTAGTGCGCCAGAGACTGAGGACGGGCTGCTATGAGCGGGAGCGACTGCGAGAGTAGGCCCGATTGCGTGAGCAAGTGATGGTGCGGTGGTGTTGTTGTTCACGGAGTTTCTCCCGACGAAACTGGGCAACGGAAAATCATGTACCATCTTGTATGGATTTTCCTTCATCCAGTTGATGATAGCTGGAACCAAGTTAGTAGCGAAATCATTTCTACAGGCAGTTACAGCAGCATTGACTGCCTGCTGTAGCAACTCATTTTTCTCCTCGGCTGTTTTTTCGCGTCCTTAGCTGCTTTTTCTCGGCCGCAAGCTTCACCTTCTCGTCGATGTCCGCCTGACTAAACTTCTTTTTCTACTTCTTGGCCTTCGGGCCCTCGTTGTAAAACACCTTCCACGTGGCACCGTCTCGAGTGCCGTGCACATGACCATATTCCGGTCGACGAACTTGAATCTCTTGTGCAACTTCGTCAGGAGCAACTGCGTCAAATGTTCTTTACTCCTTAAGTCATCATCGTTGATGCTCGCGCATTACCATAGGATGCATCCTACTTGGTTCCCATAGCACTTGCGAGGTTCTTCCGGCTCTAATGGCTCAAACTTGCCAGGTGCCATCTTTGTGATCACCAATCGTCCAATCCCTACTTTGTTAGGTTTTCGTATCCTTTGCTTCTTCTGCTTCTTATTTTCGGTAGTGGCATCGACGCTGATACCTTCCCCGCCGGTATCTTCTTCGCCGGTACCTTCCCCGCCGGTCTCGACGCCGCCATCGGTGCCGGTGCCATCGGTGTCGATGTCGGCGTCAGTACAATCATCGAGGCCAACCTGCAAACCTTGACTTTGCATTTTCGTAGAAGTCAAAAAGTTGAGGTAGTCTTGTTCACCCTCATAATCCATCTCGTCTGCATCTTGGTCAGAAGGCCCAGTTTCTTCATTTTTCGACATGTTTCCTACGATTAAGTCTCCTTGTTTAATTCTAAAACTATGAAAAAAATGAGAAATGACATAAAAAGAAATCTAGGTTTGCCGGAATGTCATTTCCCAGCACTCGATATGCCTACTATCTAGCACAAATCATGCCAAGATTCACGGAAAAATTTGGCATGACCTTTGCTAAAAATGGACATATCGAGCGCGTGAAATTCACCGGAACGGAAATGAATCAACATTCCGGCGTAACATAGGCCACTCGGATCCTTTACCCAGGACATAATCATCATGTCCAAATTTCCAAATATGACATGTCCAAAACATCACATGTCCACATATCACATGTCCACTTCAAATTTGCATATAAAAGGAAGAAAAATATAGAATTTGCAGAAAAAACCTAGCTAAATTCATAACAAAATATATAACCTAATTAACCATCTGCCTAACTAAAGCCTAACTAAATCAACCAAAAAAGCTAGCTACCAGAGAGAGGAGGAGAGGTGAGGGGCTTACAGAGGGTGCAGGCCCGACGATGGCCGAGGTTGGGAGGGGTCGCTGTCGGGGTCGAGCGCCGGGGCCGGAGCCGAGGTCGGGGTCAGAGCCGGGGTCGGGGTCGGGGCCGGGGCTGTGGGCGAGCGTCGGGGTCGGTCGGCGTCGGTGTCGGAGGCGAGCATAGAGGCGCGGCGAGGGCTCCGACGGCGCGACGGGGGAAGAGGGAGTGTGGGGATTTGGGGGAAAAGAGGCGGGATGAAGAGAGGAGTGGGGATTTTTGGCGTTAAGTGAGCATAGTAGTAGCACCTTTAGGCAAAACGCGATATAGCTACTCCAGGTAGCTATAGCGATTTCGTGTAGAAACCATTACTGCTACCGTGAATAGCTGTAGCTCTTTTCTCAAAAAAGTGTTGCTGCTATAACCAGTACCTATATAACAGTTTTCCCGTTTGTTTCCTTCTATTTTCTTTTCCTTTATTTTAGAGAATAGTTAATGAAGGAAATTGAAGGCGATATATATTGCATCATTTGACGGTTAGATATGTATACAAAATAGGAACATATATATTACATCATTGGACCCATGCATAATAATGGCTAAGTGTGTATACAAAATAGGAACATATATATTACATCATTTGACCAATAACATACGGTTCCTCAGCGTTGACGTTTTCATTTTTGAGTCAGCTTCTTTCCCTTCTTGTTCACTGAAGTATAATTGAGCCCCTCATTGTCACTTTGCCTTTTCCATGGAGTATGATTTTTCTTAGGTAATGTAGTATTGGTTCTTCTTTTGATGTATACTTCATCATCATCTTCCCTCATTGGGATGCTGTACTGATTGTAGTCTTCCTCGTTGGCGACTCCATCCATTCCAATGATGTTCCTTTTGCCTATCCTCACGACAACACGGCTGGGATTGTGCGGGTCGGTTATGAAGAAGCATTGTGTCACATGCTTAGCGTGTACCCATGTCTCATTTTTTGCGATAGCGTTCACGGTAGAGCTCTTGGCGTCGGGTATAGTCATGGTAGTGAAATTCCCGTTTTCTCTTTCGACATTCTTAGCCCATCTGAGACGGAACATCGTCGTGTTGTGCAGTACAGAGTAGTCGAGCTCCCAGATCTCCCCGACCCTTCCATAAAATCTTTCAGTTGCATCATTATCGCTGCCGGTCATGCATTCCATTGTCACCCCTGAGTTCTGATCATCACTGTCCATATCTTTGGCTTCCGTGTAGAACGTGTATACGTTGATATCGTATGCTTGATAGGTTAGGAGGTTGGGCGAGGGGCCATGTGCTAAGGCGTATATGAGCAATCCATCCTTAGAGCCCTCCTCCGGGGATTAGCAATAATATGCTCTTTGAACCAATGCAGGAAAGTGGAGTTATGCTCTCTAGTAACTTCGGCGTCCGTCCTGCATACCCCTCGGTCACGATATGTCTTTGCGATAATTTCTTTGTGTAGTGCCACGAAAGGATCTACCTCGTCTAGGTGTTGTAGCACTACCAAGTTTGGTATCTCAAAGTCGCATCATCGATCTGAGTATGCCACATTCATTTCCCTGCGACCGTTGGAGTGACCTTCTCCTTCGAGCCTCCCACCGTGCTTGTTAACAGGCAAACAAACACTAACATCAGGCGGCTGGTCCATGCCATATAGAATATTCTCGCAGAAAGAGATGCACTCTTGTGTCAGATAGCCCTAGACGACGCTTCCATCTGGACAGGACATGTTACGAATGAATCCTTTGATGATCCCATTCATCCTCTCAAACGGCATCACATTGTGCAGAAATGACAGCCCCAATTCTTTTATGTCGTCCACAATATGGACACACAGATGCACCATCATGTCAAAGAACGCGGGCGGGAAGTACATCTCAACCTCATTTAGTATCACAATGATCTCTTCCTGTAGCCTTCGGAGCTGCTTCAGGAGGATCGACTTTCGAGAGATGACGTCGAAAAAGTTGCAGAGACCAATAAGCGTGTCACGGACGTGCTTGCCCATTATCCCTCTAAGGGCAATAGGTAGTATCTGTGTCATCATCACATGACAGTCATGGGACTTCATCCCGCTGAACCTTTTCTTGTCCGTGTCTAAATATCTGCTTATCTTGCCACAGTAACCGGAACTAACTTTGACTCCGGTAAGGCACTTAAAGAATTGATCGATCTCAGCCTGCCTTAAGGTGAAGCAAGAAGGGGGCAATAATCCTCTTTCTTTATTTTCTTGCCCTTCTTCTCCCGCGCCTTTGTCTGCGTCTCTGTCTCGTCTGACTGTTTACGGGGCGGCATGTGCAGATCTTCCCTGATATTCAAATCTTGCCTTTGGCCCATCCTTGGTCTTATCCGGCATGTTCATCAGTGTCGCGAGCAAACTCTCAAGGACATTCTTACAGATGTGCATTTCATCAAGGCAATGAGATGTATGAGTTTTTGTCAGTACTCAAAGTCCCAGAACACAGACCTCGTCTTCCATACCTTCAGCCGTGGCTCTGATGCCTTTTTTGTCGTCTTTCCCGGCGCAGGGCACTCCTTCCAGTTTTTCAACAGCTTATCGATTTCGGCACCGCTCCGCTTACGTGGAGGTCCTTGATGCTCGGCGTGACCATTGAATAGATCTCCACGGTTTCTCCATGGGTCGTCCTGTTCGAGCCATCTTCGATGCCCCATGTACATGATTTTCCGAGACCCGCCATCTTTCCTTGATGTTAGCTACTGAGACTTCGTATCATCCATTCATCGCGTGCATCCGCAATATCCATGGCACACCTAGCCTGCGACATATCCGTAACCGAGATAGTCGTGCACCGTCGTGATTAGTGCGGCTCTCATGTAGAAATACTCGCCTTTGCTGGCGTCCCATGTCTTGGACGGTGTTTTCCATAAAGTTCTAACTCCTCTTGAAGTAGCCCAGATACAAATTAATATCATTTCCTGGTTGTTTCGGCCCTTGAAAAAGCATACTCACGTGAAAGTACTTCGACTTCATGCACAACAAGGGGTGAGGTTGTACATCCATACAAACACGGGCCATGTGCTATGGTTGGTGTTCTGGTTGCCAAACGGATTCATGCCATCGGTACACGCGCCGAGCATGATGTTCCTTGCATCACATTCAAAATACCGATAGAAGCTGTTCAACGCTCTCCACTGGCTTCCATCCTTGACGTGTCTCAGCTTCGGATCATCTCCATCGCCGGGCTTCTACCTCTCCGGGTGCCAGCGCATTAGCTTTGCTTCCTTGGGTTCTACGAAATACCGCTAGAGATGGGGAGTGATCGGTAAGTACCATACAACTTTATGGGGACATTTCTTCCCGGCCTTCTTGTATCGAGAAGCATTGCACACCGGAGAGCTTGTTTTGTCCGCGTGCTCCTTCCGATAAATTATCCAATCGTTGATGCATGTATGGTATCTAACATGCCGCAGATCAAGAGGGCACACGATCTTCTTGGCCTCATCAACACTAGTAGGACATAGATTCCCCGAGGGAAGAACCTCCTTTAGGTACTTGAGATGCTCATCAAGGCTAGTGTCGGTCCATTTGTTTTTAGTCTTCGTCTTCAGGAGTTGGAGCGTGAAACTCAAGCGGGTCACCTCAGGATTGCAACCATCATCCAATGGATTGTTTGAGTCCACCACCAGTTGCTCCAGCTTAGCCTCCTCTCTAGAAGCAGCTCTCTCAGTACTCATCTCCTTGTGAAGTAGTGCTTGAACATGAGGGTCCTGCACGATTGAACTTACTACCGACGAACTCTGTTGCGTGGAGTCCATGTTCTCTCTGCCGCCATGTTCGGCCCCTCCTACTCCGCCATGTCCGGCCCCTTCTCCGCCTCCATGTCCGGGCCCTTCCCTACCGCCATGTCTGGCCTCTTCCCCGCCACAATTATCGATCATCTCTTCGTCTTGCCCCGTGTCTTCATCGCCTGCCCCGTCGGCGTCCTCAACATCACCATCCTCATCTTCAACTATCCATCGATTATAGCCATCCATGAAACTAGTCATGAGTAGGTGCGCTTCGACACGACCATCAACATAGGGGTCGAGCCAAACTATTTCTTTGCATTTTCGACACGGACATAAAACCTCTGTCCGGTTATTTTCTTTGATGTCCTGCACCGCCGACCACAACCACCTGTTCACCATCGTTCCACTGACCATCATGAACGTATTCATGGTAATAATAAACAAATTGATTCTAAAAATGTGTGCATGCATCAAAGTCATACAAAAATTCAGCATGACCTTCCCTAAAAATAGGACATATATAGATCTAGAGTTTGCCCAGAATTTGCCGAAACAGAAATAAATCGACATTTCGGCAAAACATAGGCAACTCAAAAGCACAATTTGGCGTCAACACATGCCACACACACAATTTCTATCATATTTCCCAATTATCATATCACACACACATACACATGTTTCCATTTTGCAAAAGCATGAAATTTTAATCACCTCTATCTTGAAGATGATGTAGGGAGATCAAAAGTGCACAAAGCTCTTCTTGACAAAGATAGATCTAGTTAGGGGGCAAATTGGTGGAGGAGACAACTTCAACTAGTGGAGGGGGAAGGAAAAAGAGAAAGAAGATGCATTAATGGAGGTGGTGTAGTTAGCTAGGAGTAATGAAGAGAGAGAAAGGTAGGTAGAAGAGGGAGAGTAATCGGGGGAGAAGTATTGAGGAAGAAGAAGAGTGAGAGAGGGAGGATGTGGGAGGTAGGGGAAAGGGAGGAGAGGAGATGGGGGAGGGGAAGACTGGTGGAAAAAGGTTGTGGGACTGCGTGTTAGCAGTAGCGCGGGAGGAAAAACGCGCTACTGCTAAGAGCATAGCAGCAGCGCACTTTCCTCACACGCGCTATTGCTAAACGGGCCAACTATGTGGACAATTTCAAAATTAGCAGCAGCGACGTGACTAAAAAGCGTGCTACTCCTATTGCATTAGCAGTAGCGCGCTTCGTGAGGACGCGCTGCTGGTAAACTTAGGTTGGTGTGTATTGTCGGTCAATTTTTTTAGCAGCGCGGTTTAGACATCACGCGCTACTGCTAAATTTACATCAGTAGCGCGGTTTTCCTAAGCTCGCTAATGCTAATTAGTAGTAGCGCCTCTTTTTGTGTCATGCTCCTGCTAAGATTCTGTGTATAAGGTTTTCCCTAGTAGTGTGTCTCCGTCGTATATATAATTTTTGATTGTTCCATGCCAATATTATACAACTTTCATATACTTTTGGCAACTTTTTATACTATTTTTTGGAGTAACATATTGAACCAGTGCCTAGTGCTAGTTCCTGTTTATTGCATGTTTTTTGTTTCGCACAAAATCCATATCAAACAGAGTCGAAACGGGATGAAAACTGATGGAGATTTTTTTGGAATATATGTGAATTTTGGGAAGTGAAATCAACGTGAGACGATGCTCGAGGGGCCGACGAGGTAGGGGGCGTGCCCCAGGGGGGCAGGTGCGCCCCTGACCCTCGTGGACACCCCATATGGTGGTTGTTGCCCTTCTTTCGCTGCAAGAAAGCCAATATGCGGATAAAATTCTTGTCCAAATTTCAGCCCCATCGGTGTTACGGATCTCCGGGAATATAAGAAACGGTGAAAGGGCAGAATCTGAAACGCGGAAATAGAGAGAGGCAGAGAGACAGATCCAATCTCTGAGGGGCTCTCACCCCTCCGAGGCAATGGAGACCATGGACCAGAGGTGAAACCCTTCTCCCATCTAGGGGTAATGTCAAGGAAGAATAAGAAGTAGGGGGGCCCACTCCCCCTCTCTTCCGGTGGCGACGGAATGCCGCCGGGGCCATCATCATCACCGCAATCTACACCAACAACTTCACCGCCATCATCAGCAATTCTTCCCCCCTCTATGCAGCGGTGTAACCCCTCTTTTACCTGCTGTAATCTCTACTTAAACATGGTTCTCAATGATATATATTATTTCCCAATGATGTATGGCTATCCTATGATGTTTGAGTAGATCCATTTTGTCCTATGGGTTAATTGATGATCGTGATTGGTTTGAGTTGCATGTTTTATTATTGGTGTTGTCCTATGGTGCTCTCCATATTGCGCAAGCGTGAGGGATCCCCATTTTAGGGTTTGTAATATAGTGGGTGGTGTGAGTGATAGAAACACAGACCCGAGTAAGTAGGTTGTTTGCGTATGGGAATAAAGAGGACTTGATGCCTTATAATGCTATGGTTGGGTTTTACCTTAATGATCTTTAGTAGTTGCGGATGCTTGCTAGAGTTCCAGTCATAAGTGCATATGATCCAAGAAGAGAAAGTATGTTAGCTTATGCCTGTCCCTCAAATAAAATTGCAATAATGATTACCGGTCTAGTTATCGATTGCCTAGGGACAAATAACTTTCTTGTGTGACAACAAGCTCTCTACTAAAACTAATTTAGTTGTGTCTTCATCTAAACAGCCCTACTTTTATTTACGCGCTCTTTATTATCTTGCAAACCTATCCAACAGCACATACAAAGTATTTCTAGTTTCATACTTGTTCTGGGTAAAGCGAACGTTAAGCATGCGTAGAGTTGTATCGGTGGTCGATATAACTTGAGGGAATATTTGTTCTACCTTTAGCTCCTCGTTGGGTTCGACACTCTTACTTATCGAAAGAGGCTACAATTGATCCCCTATACTTGTGGGTTATCAAGACCTTTTCCTGGCGCCGTTGCCGCGGAGCAATAGCGTGGGGTGAATACTCTCGTGTGTGCTTGTTTGCTTTATCACTAAGTAATTTTTATTTGTTGTTCTAAGTTGTTCTCTATCTTTAGTTATGGATATGTAACACGAAAATACAAAAATTAGGTTTACTTGCTACTCATGGAGATGGGGAACGTCCTAAAACCCTCGATGCTCATTATGTGAAAGATATTATGTACTACTTTGATAATCCTGAGAAAACCCCATTCAACTTTATAATAGGAGTAACATTGGATCAACGTGAATACTTTAGGGATTACCACTTGACTCAAAAAGGGAAACTATTATGGGATCAAATTTATGTGTTGCATTGGTATGCTCGGCAACTATGCTTGAGATATGATTATACTTGTTGCTCTAGGATGAAGGCTCCACACCTTCCCTTTTCATGTGAATTTAATGATGATGAAACCTTGGCTTCTTATGCTAAAGGTATATATGACTATTATGATGTGGAACAAATAGAAGAATTTGTGGCTTTTATGGGTGCTTATGAAATTGAATCTTTGTTTAAAGATTTGAAGATTTTGATGATTCAGTTTATAGACCTGAAAATTTAGCTATGCTTAAATATTGCTATGAGAATTATAAATACAATTATGATATTGATGAATTTATTGAGAAAGTCTCTGCTGTCCGAGAAGAGACTAATATTTTGCAAGAGTCTATGGAAGAAGAAATTGATGAAACTGTGAGCTCATTGGATGAAAAAGATGATGAGGAGAGCGAAGAACAAAAGGAGCAAGAGCGGATTAACTACCCGTGCCCACCTTCTAATGAGAGTAACTCTTCAACTCATACATTGTTTAATTTCCCTTCGTGCTTACCGAAGGATGATTGCTATGATCCCGTTGATTCTTTTGAAACATCCCTTTTTGATGAACTTGCTATAGTTCCTTATGTTAAACATGAAATTGTTGCTATTGCACCCACGCATGATAGTCCTATTATCTATTTCAATTCTCCCGACTACACTATATCAGAGTAGTTTGCCCTTATTAACGATTATATTGATGGGTTGCGTTTCACTACTACACATGATGATTTTGATAGATATAATATGCATGTGCTTGCTGCTCCTACTTGCAATTATTATGAGAGAGGAACTACATCTCCACCTCTCTATGTTTCCAATATGATAAAATTGCAAGAAACTGTTTATACTATGCATTGGCTTTACTATGTGTGCATGAATTGTTATTTTATGACATGCCGATGCATAGGAAGAGAGTTAGACTTCGTCATTAGATGATATATGTTGCTTTGTGCTCACTACTAAATCACAAATCATTGTTAATTAAAATTGGCTTTGATATACCTTGGGATCTGGGTGGATTCATTACTTGAGCACCTTATGCCTAGCTTAATGGCACTAAAGAAAGCGCTACCAGGGAGACAACCCGGATGTTTTAGAGAGTCATTTTTTTGTTGAGTGCTTTTATATAGTTTAAAAACAAAAAAATAAAGGGGGGAACCCAAAACTTTTCAAAAAGAAAAGCGAAAGTGAGAGAGACAAGCATTGTTGAAGTGGGGGAGCTCCTTCAACTTTGTTCATGCTCACGAAAACTTTGTGAATCTTGATTACAGAAACTTTTCAACAAAAATAATTATCCCCTTGTACAATTCCATTGTATTATAAAAATAATGTTATAAGATTTGCTTGTTGGTTTGTGCGGTGCAGAACAAAAACTTTGGCTATAGTGCGCAATTTTACATTTTTTACTGGAACGTCAACCGGTTCTAAAACTTATTTCATTGTCTTTCTACACAATGTTTTTATTTTTCCTAATTTTTTCGGAATTTTTGGAGTACCAGAGGTCTGGTGAATGTTTAGATTACTATAGACTGTCATATCCAAGTCAGAATCTGTTTTTGATGCATAGTTTGCTTGTTTTTATCAAATTATCGATTTTTATCTGTGGATTAAGCCATGAAAAAGTTATATTACAGTAGCTACAATGCAATAAAAAATATGAATTGGTTTGCAACAGTACTTAGAGTAGTGATTTGCTTTATTATACTAATGGATCTTACCGAGCTTTTTGTTGAGTTTTGTGTGATTGAAGTTTTCATGTTTTGGGAGAGATCACGATGGATGAAGGAATAAGGAGTGGGGAGAGACTAAGCTTGGGGATGCCCCGGAAGGAAATATTCAAGGACTCCCAAGAAACCAAGCTTGGGGATTCCCCGGAAGGCATCCCCTCTTTCTTCTAACAATCATCGGTAATTTTACTTGGAGTTATATTTTTATTCGTCACATGATATGCGTAAATCAGGGAGCGTCTTTTGCATTTAGTTTTCACTTTTCTTTGATGCACCATGCTGGTATGAGATAGTCCATGGTTGATTTATGGAATGCTCATTACACTTCCCTTATATCTTTTGAGTATGGCTTTATAGAATGCTTCATGTGCTTCACTTATATCATTTGAAGTTTGGATTGCCTGTTTCTCTTCACATAGAAAACCGCAATTTGTAGAATGATGTTTTACTTCACTTATATTTGTTAGAGCGTGGGCATATATTTTGTAGAAAGAATTAAACTCTCTTACTTCACTTATATCCATTTAGAGAGATGACATGAATTGGTCATTCACATGGTTAGTCATAAAATCCTACATAAAACTTGTAGGTCACTGAATATGATATGTTTGATTCCTTGCAATAGTTTTGCGATTTAAAGATGCTGATATTAGAGTCATGCTAGTGGGTAGTTGTGGATTGTAGAAATACTTGTGTTGAAGTTTGTGATTCCCGTAGCATGCACGCATGGTGAACCATTATGTGATGAAGTCGGAGCATGATTTATTTATTGATTGTCTTCCTTATGAGTGGCGGTCGGGGACGAGCGATGGTCTTTTCCTATCAATCAATCCCCCTAGGAGCATGCGCGTAGTACTTTGTTTCGATGGCTAATAGATTTTTTCAATAAGTATCTGAGTCCTTTATGACTAATGTTGACTCCATGGATTAGACGCACTCTCACCCATCCATCATTGCTAGCCTCTTCGGTACCGTGCATTGCCCTTTCTCACTTCGAGAGTTGGTGCAAAATTCGCTGGTGCATCCAAACCCCATGATATGATACGCTCTATCACACATAAGCCTCCTTATATCTTCCTCAAAATAGCCACCATAGCTACCTATCATGGCATTTCGATAGCCATTCCGAGATATATTGCCATGCAACTTCCATCATCTTCATATACATGACTTGAGCATCATTGTCATATTGCTTTGCATGATCGGAAGACAGGTAGCATGATGTTTTCATGGCTTGTCCATTTTTTGTTGTCATTACTATGCTAGATCTTTGCACATCCCGGTACACCGTCAGAGGCATTCATATAGAGTCATATCTTTGTTCTAGTATTGAGTTGTAAGTAAATAAAAGTGTGATGATCATCATTATTAGAACATTGTCCCAGGTGAGGTTATCAAAATAAAAGAGTGTAGCGACCCGACCTTAGACAGTCAAGTCTTTGTGTTTCAGTGTCATCCATGGATCGGTAATGCTGACACACACAGTAGTCGAAGGATTTATAACAGAGTAGCAATCACACACTTATTACATCGAATGTCTCAAAAGAGAACTTATTACAATAAATATGGCTTAAGGCCATCTAAATAAGATAACAACGGAAGACTTGGAAGATAAATTGAGTCCATCAACTCCAACGGCATAGCTGAGTGCATGACAACCGACCTATGGCACCTTACTCGTCGTCTGAAAAGTCTGCAACATGATATGTTGCAGCCCAAAAATGGGTCAGCACATGGAATATGCTGGCATAGTAACACAGTAGAGCAAAGAATAGATAAATGCTATCACTACATGCATATATGGCTGGTGGAGGCTCTATGGTTACAATGTTTTTGCGAAAAGCCAATTTTTCCCTACAACAAAGGAATATATTTTGTTTGACTATCATGGTTGTTGAAACAACATTGAGAATGGTACCCCCATCTCAATCCCAATTAAACGTAATTATCATCCCAACAAATTAATTTAAAGTGATGCGATCCATAGGATAATCCAAAAACCAGAAACTCAAGATGTCCATAACCGGGGACAAGGCTAACCATGATTAGTTTCTACACACTGCAGAGGTTTGCGCACTTTTCCCCACAAGACTCGATCTCCTCCGTTGGATTTCTCACACTACATGGTGTTTGACAAACGGATGAGTGAGACACAGTCTTTCAGAAGCATTAACTCTAGCCCCAGGTAGACCGTACCAACCTACATTCCCTACATCTGCTAGTCTACCACTAGAAGAGGTCATGCAACCTACTAACCTATGCTAGAGCCCATAATAGCTTGTGGTTGCACACGGAAGTTTCAAGCATGAATAATCTTATGATCCCTTTGAGCCTGGGTGGAGGACCATAGGAGGATCACACGGTATAACCCCGGGATCTCCTAGGACAACACTGGTATAACCCCAGGTGCCCACAAGCAATCCACCCAGATGTGTATTATAGTTGCCACCTTAAGTTGAACCACTAATTAACAACTCACATTTGTCGTGGATACTCTCAAAACCAAACCACGTCTACGAGGATAGCATGCCAATATAAGCATAACGTAGAAGTAACTCCCAAGGGTTTGATAATAAACAGGTAATAGGTTCTACCTCATCATCTACTTCCCAAACCCACATGTTAAGAGATCCTACTCATGCAATGTGTGACCGTTGAAACTAATGCATAAAAACTAGG
The DNA here is from genome assembly GCA_034509565.1 of Triticum monococcum. Lineage (NCBI taxonomy): Eukaryota > Viridiplantae > Streptophyta > Magnoliopsida > Poales > Poaceae > Triticum > Triticum monococcum. Next base: position 305,701,979 of record CM067844.1, on the reverse strand, counting down.
TGTGAAAGAGTATGATCAATGTGTTACTTGCCTTGCTGACGATTTGCAAATCCTAAAGACTCGTAGTAGCACGCTTCGCACTCTGGGAATTCTATCGCAAGCAAACAATAGCATATATAAGCAATCAAGGAAAGATGCAAGGGGAAAACTTCGAATAAGAAGATTTAACCAGAAAGTTCAACTGAAGAACTCCGGTTTGCAAAAAGTATCAAATCAAACGGAGCAATGAAACTCAAACTACAAAAGAAACAAGATTCGATTACTAATCTATACTAAAGTCAAATTTTTACAGTACCAAAATCTTGTTCAAGTTGGTTAGACAGAAAGAGGGCTTCGAGAAGAAGATCTAGGTGCTTGTTTCACCTGATTTGGATAAACAAGCGAAAATATAAACTAGAACGAAGATTAGGGCAGGAATCGCGATCGAAAATAATCGCGGAAAAACCCTAGAAAATTAAAACAAGATGAACAGGCTAACGAAGGAACGTTCGTTGTCTTCGGCTAACCAGCGAACAACATTCATTAAAATGAACGTACGGACGTACGTCAGCTATTAAACTAAATCAAACAAAAACCGAACAAAACCGATCTAGGGTTTTTCGGGAAAAAAGAAAACCGGGGTTAACCGAAGAAACCGACCGGTCAACGGTCAACGGTCAACGACGGCGGCTCGGCGAGATCTCGCGCGGCGGCGGCAGCGTGGGCAGCGCGAGGTGGCGGCGACTCTAGGGTTAGGCGGGCACGACGCGACACTGGGTGGGCTGGGGCGGCCGGCTCGGGCGGGCTTTAAAGGCCTCCGGGCGCAGAGTCCTGGACGGACACGGCCCGTTAGGTTGGTTTGGATTTTTTTAATAAATCCTAACGTGGAAAAACAAATAAATTTTCACGGTCCTCTAATAATACTGCGGACAAAGTGAACATTTATTTGGGCCTCTAATGCAATTTCGAAAAATGCATATTTTTCCTAATTCACATAAAATAGCCACAAAAATCCAAATAAAATTACTTATTTGATTCTAATATTTTCCCTCTAATATTTCATTTATTTTGGAGAAGTCATATTATCTCCTCTCATATATTTTAATTAGAAATATTTTCGAAGAGGAAAAATAATTAAAACCAAATGATCATCTTTTCAAAATTTGAGAAAACTCAAATATGAAAATAACGAAATTTCCAACTCTCTCCGTGGGTCCTTGAGTTGCTTAGAATTTCGAGGATTCGCGAAATGAAATGCGGTAAAATATGATATGCATGAATGACCTATGTATAACATTCCAAATTGAAAATTTGGGATGTTACAAAGAGGCCAAAGAAGCCCAAAGCCCAAATAAAAAAATAGGCCAAAGAAGCGCACCAAAAAAGAGAGAAAAAAAATAAAAATAAAAAAATGAGAGAGAAGGGACATTGTTACTATCCTTTTACCACACTTGTGCTTCGGAGCAGCACCATGTTGTTCATATAGAGAGTCTCTTGAGTTATCAGTTTCATATACTAGTGGAATTTTCAATACAGAACTTGGATTGTATATTCCAACGATGGGCTTCCTCAAATGCCCTAGGTCTTCATGATCAAGCAAGTTGGATGCACACCCACTTAGTTTTCAGTTTGAGCTTTCATACACTTATAGCTCTTAGTGCATCCGTTGCATGGCAATCCCTGCTCCTCGCATTGACATCAATTGATGGGCATCTCCATAGCCCATTGATTAGCCGCGTCAATGTGAGACTTTCTCCTTTTTGTCTTCTCTACACAACCTCCATCATCATATTCTATTCCACCTATAGTGCTATGTCCATGACTCATGCTCATGTATTGCGTGAAAGTTGAAAAGGTTTAAGAACATCAAAAGTATGAAAGAATTGCTTGGCTTGTCATCGGGGTTGTGCATGATTTGAATATTTTGTGTGGTGAAGATGGAGCATAGCCAGACCATATGATTTGGTAGGGATAACTTTCTTTGGCCATGTTATTTTGAAAAGACATGATTGCTTTATTAGTATGCTTGAAGTATTATTGTCTTAATGTCAAATGATAGACCATTTCTTTGAATCACTCGTGTCTTAATATTCATGCCATGATTAGATTATATGATCAAGATTATGATAGGAGCATTACACATCAAAAATTATCTTTTTTATCATTTACCTACTCGAGGACGAGCAGGAGTTAAGCTTGGGGAAGCTGATATGTCGCCGTCGTATCTATAATTTTTTATTGTTCCATGCCAATATTATACAACTTTGATATACTTTTGACAACTTTTTATACTATTTTTGGGATTAACATATTGATCTAGTGCCCAGTGCTAGTTCATGTTTGTTGCATGTTTTTTGTTTCGCAGAAAATCCATATCAAACGGAGTCCAAACGGGATAAAACTAACGGATATTTTTTTGGAATATATGTGAATTTTGGGAAGTGAAATCAATGTGAGAGGATGCTCGAGGGGGCCACGAGGAAGGGGGCGCGCCTCTGACCCTCGTGGACACCCCGTAAGACGGTGATACATCTCCAACGTATCTATAATTTTTGATTGCTCCATGCTATATTATCTACTGTATTGGACATTATTGGACATTATTGCTCCATGCTATATTTATATTATTTTTGGGACCAACCTACTAACCGGAGGCCCAGCCCCGAATTGCTGTTTTTTGCCTATTTTAGGGTTTCGAAGAAAAGGAATATCAAACGGAGTCCAAACGGAATGAAACCTTTGGGAATGTGATTTTCTCAACGAACAAGACCCCGGAGACTTGGATTCTACATCAAAAAAGAAAAGAGGAGGCCACGAGGTAGGGGGTCGCGCCTACCCCCGCCCCCCCAAGCGCGCCCTCCACCCTCGTGGGCCCCCTGTTGCTCCACCGACGTACTCCTTCCTCCTATATATACCTACGTACCCCCAAACGATCAGATAGGGAGCCAAAACCCTAATTCCACCACCGCAACTTTCTGTATCCACGAGATCCCATCTTGGGGGCTGTTCCGGAGCTCCGCCGGAGGGGGTATCCATCACGGAGGGCTTCTACATCAACACCATAGGCCCTCCGATGAAGTGTGAGTAGTTCACCTCAGACCTATGGGTCCATAGTTATTAGCTAGATGGCTTCTTCTCTCTTTTTGGATCTCAATACAATGTTCCCCCCCTCTGTTGTGGAGATCTATTCGATGTAATCTTCTTTTTGCGGTGTGTTTGTTGAGACCGATGAATTGTGGGTTTATGATCAAGTCTATCTATGAACAATATTTGAATCTTCTCTGAATTCTTTTATGTATGATTGGTTATCTTTGCAAGTCTCTTTGAATTATCAATTTGGTTTGGCCTACTAGATTAATCTTTCTTGCAATGGGAGAAGTGCTTAGCTTTGGGTTCAATCTTGCGGTGTCCTTTCCCAGTGACAGTAGGGGAAACAAGGCACGTATTGTATTGTTGCCATCGAGGATAACAAGATGTGGTTTATTTCATGTTGCATGAGTTTATCCCTCTACATCATGTCATCTTGCTTAAAGCGTTACTCTGTTTCCATGAACTTAATACTCTATATGCATGCTGGATAGTGGTCGATGACTGGAGTAATAGTAGTAGATGCAGGCAGGAGTCGGTCTACTTGTCTCGGATGTGATGCCTATATACATGATCATACCTAGATATTCTCATAACTATGCTCAATTCTGTCAATTGCCTAATAGTAATTCATTCACCCACCGTAGAATACCTATGCTCTTGAGAGAGGCCACTAGTGAAACCTATGGCCCCCGGGTCTATCTTCATCATATTAATCTTCCAATACTTAGTTATTTCCTTTTCTTTCTACTTTGCTTTTATTTTACTTTGCATATTTATCATAAAAATACCAAAAATATTATCTTATCATATCTATCAGATCTCACTCTCGTAAGTGGCCGTGTAGGGATTGACAACCCCTTATCGCATTGGTTGTGAGGATTTATTTGTTTTGTGCAGGTACGAGGGACTCGCGCGTAGCCTCCTACTGGATTGATACCTTGGTTCTCAAAAACTGAGGGAAATACTTACGTTACTTTGCTGCATCATCCCTTCCTCTTCGGGGAAAACCAATATACCAAGTACCCATCACAATCTTTATCTCCCGCATTACATTATTTGCCATTTTCCTCTTGTTTTCCTTTCCCCCACTTCACCCTTGCCATTTTATTCTCCCTCTCTCTATCCTCCATCTCCTTCTCCATTTGCCTCTTTTACCCGCTTGCTTTTTGTTTGCTTGTCGTTATGGCTAGTCCCTTATCTTCTCCATTGTCTCTCGAGAATGAAATTCTAAATTTTAAGCAAAGACAAGGAGAAAACTTAAAAGATGCCTGGTCGAGGATAATGGAGTCTTATCGTAATTGTACCTTTGAAGTGAACCTTAGAATTTTGCTTCACAATTTCTATGTTGGATTAAATATGTCTCATAGACAACTCTTGGATTGCGTTGCCAAAGGTAATTTTATCGAAATTGATCCCCATATTGCGCTTGAAATTATAGAAGGTATAGTGGGGACACTACCCCAACAAAAGGGGCCTCATCCTACCCAGGAAGAGACACAAGTTTTTGAAAAAATTTGTGAAGTCACTAAAATTTTACAGAAGTCTCTTGAACCTCTTGAGAACGTCTGCAGAAATATCAACCGGATGAATATGCTGATTACTCTTTGCAATAAGCGGTTGGATTCTTTAGATCTAAAAATTTCAGAATATGAAGGGAAACATAAAGAACCTCCCAGATTCGAGCTTGATTCCGCTAAAAAGTTGAAAACCAAAGATGGCAATACCTAGATCTATCCTTGCTTTTTATGCCTAGCTAGGGCTGTTAAACGATAGCGCTTGTTGGGAGGCAACCCAATTTTATTTTTATTCCTTGATTTTTGATCCTGTTTAGTAATAAATAATTTATTTAGCCTCTGTTCAGGTTGTGTTTTTTGTGTTTACTTAGTGTTTGTGCCAAGTAGAACAGTTGGGAAGACTTGGGGAAAGTCTTGTTAATCTTGCTGTAAAAAACAGAAACTTTAGCGCTCACGAGAACTGTTTCCATTTTTATTTGGAAAGTTATATTTAGTTAATTCCTTTTGAAGATGATTAATAGATAAATTCCTCACGTCGAGCAATTTAGTTTATAATTTTTGGGGTTCAAGATCTTGCGCTAGCTACAGATTACTACAGACTGTTCTGTTTTTGACATATTCTGTTTTTCGTGTGTTGTTTGCTTATTTTGATGAATCTATGGCTACTAAAATAGATTATAAACCATATAGAAGTTGGAATACAGTAGGTTTAACACTAATATAAATAAGTAATAAGTTCATTACAGTACTTTGAAGTGGTCTTTTGTTTTCTTTCGCTAACGGAGCTCACGAGATTTTCTACTTTAAGTTTTGTGTTGTGAAGTTTTGAAGTTTTGGGTAAAGATTTGATGGATTATGGAACAAGGAGTGGCAAGAGCCTAAGCTTGGTGATGCCCATGGCACCTCCAAGATAATATAAGGACACCTAAAAGCCAAATCTTTGGGATGCCTCGGAAGGCATCCCCTCTTTTCGTCTACTTCTGTCGGTAACTTTACTTGGAGCTATATTTTTATTCACCACATGATATGTGCTTTGCTTGGAGCGTCTTGTATGCTTTGAGTCTTTGATTTTTAGTTTACCACAATCATCCTTGCTGCACACACCTTTTGAGAGAGCCATACATGATTTGGAATTTGTTATAATACTCTATGTGCTTCGCTTATATCTTTTGAGTTATATAGTTTTGCTCTAGTACTTCACTTATATCTTTTAGAGCACGGTGGTGGATTTGTTTTATAGAAACTATTGATCTCTCATGCTTCACTTAGATTATTTTGAGAGTCTTAAATAGCATGGTAATTTGCTTAATAATCCTAATATGCTAGGTATTCAAGATTAGTAAAAAAATCCTATGAGTGTTTTTAATACTAAGAGAAGTTTGATGCTTGATGATTGTTTTGAGATATGGAGGTAATAATATCAAAGTCGTGCTAGTTGAGTAGTTGTGAATTTGAGAAGTGCTTGTGTTGAAGTTTGCAAGTCCCGTAGCATGCATGTATGGTAAACGTTATGTAACAAATTTGAGACATGAGGTGTTTTTTGATTGTCTTCCTTATCAGTAGAGGTCGGGGACGAGCGATGGTCTTTTCCTACTAATCTATCCCCCTAGGAGCATGCGCGTAGTGCCGAGGTTTTTGATGACTTGTAGATTTTTGCAATAAGTATGTGAGTTCTTTATGACTAAGGTTGAGTCCATGGATTATATGCACTCTCACCCTTCCATCATTGCTAGCCTCTTCGGTACCGTGCATTGCCCTTTCTCACATTGAGAGTTGGTGCAAACTTTGCCGGTGCAACCAAACCCCGTGATATGATACGCTTTTTCACACATAAACCTCCTTATATCTTCCTCAAAACAACCACCATACCTACCTATTATGGCATTTCCATAGCCATTCCGAGATATATTGCCATGCAACTTTCCACCATTCCGTTTATCATGACACATTCATCATTGTCATATTGCTTAGCATGATCATGTAGTTGAAATAGTATTTGTGGCAAAGCCACCGTTCATAATTATTTCATACATGTCACTCTTGGTTCATAGCATATCCCGGTACACCGCCGGACGCATTCATATAGAGTCATCTTTTGTTCTAGCATCAAGTTGTAATCATTGAGTTGTAAATAAATAGAAGTGTGATGATCATCATTTTCTAGAGCATTGTCCCAAGTGACGAAAAAAAGAGAAAGGCCATATAAAAAAGAGAAAGGCCCAAATAAAAAAAGAGAGAAAAAGAGAGAAGGGACAATGTTACTATCATTTACCACAATTGTGCTTCAAAGTAGCACCATGATCTTCATGATAGAGAGTCTCTTGTTTTGTCACTTCCATGCACTAGTGGGAAATTTTCATTATAGAACTTGGCTTGTATATTCCAACAATGGGCCTCCTCAAGTGCCCTAGGTCTTCGTGAGCAAGCAAGTTGGATGCACACCCACTTAGTTTATTTTGTTGAGCTTTCATACATTTATAGCTCTAGTGCATCCGTTGCATGGAAATCCCTACTCCTTGCATTAACATCAATCGATGGGCATCTCAATAGCCCATTGATTAGCCTCGTTATGTGAGTTTTCTCCTTTCTCTGTCTTCTCCACATAACCCCCTCATCATATTCTATTCCACCCATAGTTCTATGTCCATGGCTCGCGCTCATATATTGCGTAAAAGTTTATAGGTTTGAGATTGCTAAGGTATGAAACAATTGCTTGGCTTGTCATCGGGGTTGTGCATGATGAGAGCATTCTTGTGTGACAAAAATGGAGCATGACTAAAGTATATGATTTTGTAGGGATGAACTTTCTTTGGCCATGTTATTTTGAGAAGACATAATTGCTTAGTTAGTATGCTTGAAGTATTATTATTTTTATGTCAATATGAACCTTTATCTTGAATCTTTCGGATCTAAATATTCATACCAGAATTAAGAAGAATAACATTCAAATTATGCCAAGTAGCACTCCGCATCAAAAATTCTATTTTTATCAATTACCTACTCAAGGACGTGGAGGAATTCAGCTTGGGGATGCTTGATATGTCTCCAACGTATCTATAATTTTTGATTGCTCCATGCTATATTATCTACTGTTTTGGACATTATTGGGCTTTATTATCCACTTTTATATTATTTTTGGGACTAACCTACTAACTGGAGGCCCAACCCAGAATTGTTGTTTTTTTGCCTATTTTAGGGTTTCGAAGAAAAGGAATATCAAATCGAGTCCAAATGGAATGAAACCTTCGGGAACGTGATTTTCTCGACGAACAAGGCCTAGGAGACTTGGACCCTACATCAAGAAAGAAAAGAGGAGGCCACGAGGTAGGGGCGCGCCTACCCCCCCCCCCCCCCCCAGGCGCGCCCTCCACCCTCGTGGGCCCCTTGTTTCTCCACTGACGTACTCCTTCCTCCTATATATACCTACGTACCCCCAAACGATCATATACGGAGCCAAAACCCTAATCCCATCGCCGCAACTTTCTGTATCCACGAGATCCCATCTTGGGGCCTGTTCCGGAGCTCCGCCGGAGGGGGTATCCATCACGGAGGGCTTCTACATCAACACCATAGCCCCTCCAATGAAGTGTGAGTAGTTCACCTCAGACCTACGGGTCCATAGTTATTAGCTAGATGGCTTCTTCTCTCTTTTTTGGATCTCAATACAATGTTCTCCCCCTCTCTTGTGGAGATCTATTCGATGTAATCTTCTTTTTGAGGTGTGTTTGTTGAGACCGATGAATTGTGGGTTTATGAGCAAGTCTATCTATGAACAATATTTGAAGCTTCTCTGAATTCTTTTATGTATGATTGGTTATCTTTGCAAGTCTCTTCGAATTATCAGTTTGGTTTGGCCTACTAGATTGATCTTTCTTGCAATGGGAGAAGTGCTTAGCATTGGGTTCAATCTTGCGGTGTCCTTTCCCAGTGATAGTAGGGGCAGCAAGGCACGTATTGTATTGTTGCCATCGAGGATACCAAGATGGGGTTTTCATCATATTGCATGAGTTTATCCCTCTACATCATGTCATCTTGCTTAAGGCGTTACTCTGTTTCCATGAACTTAATACTCTAGTGCATGCTGGATAGCGGTTGATGAGTGGAGTAATAGTAGTAGATGCAGGCAGGAGTCGGACTACTTGTCTCGAACGTGATGCCTATATATATGATCATACCTAGATATTCTCATAACTATGCTCAATTTTGTCAATTGCTCAACAGTAATTCGTTCACCCACCGTAGAATACCTATGCTCTTGAAAGAAGCCACTAGTGAAACCTATGGCCCCCAGGTCTATCTTGATCATATTAATCTTCCAATACTTAGTTATTTCCTTTTCTTTCTACTTTCCTTTTATTTTACGTTGCATCTTCATCATAAAAATACCAAAAAAATTATCTTATCATCTCTGTCAGATCTCACTCTCGTAAGTGGCCGTGTAGGGATTAACAACCCATTATCGCGTTGGTTACGAGGATTTATTTGTTTTGTGCAGGTACGAGGGACTCGCGCGTAGCCTCCTACTGGATTGATACCTTGGTTCTCAAAAACTGAGGGAAACACTTACGCTACTTTGCTGCATCATCCCTTCCTCTTCGGGGAAAACCAACGCAGTGCTCAAGAGGTAGCAGACGGTTGGTGCCCTTCTTTCACCACAAGAAAGCCAATATCCGGATAAAAATCTTGTCCAAATTTCAGCCCAATCGGAGTTACGAATCTCCGGGAATATAAGAAACGGGTGATAGGGCAGAATCTGAAATGCAGAAACAGAGAGACAGAGAGACAGATCCAATCTCGGATGGGCTCTCGCCCCTCGATGCCATGGAGGCCATCAACCAGAGGGGAAACCCTTCACCCATCTTGGGGGAAGGTCATGGAAGAAGAATAAGAAGGGGGCCCTCTCCCCCCCTCTTCCGGTGGCATCAGAACGCCGTCGGGGCCATCATCATCACCGCAATCTACACCAACAACTTCACCGCCATCATCACCAACTCTTCCCCCCTCTATGCAGCGGTGTAACCCCTCTTCCGCCTGCTTTAATCTCTACTTAAACATGGTGCTCAACGCTATATATTATTTCCCAATGATGTATGGCTATCCTATGATGTTTGAGTAGATTCGTTTTGTCCTATGGGTGAATTGCTGATCGTGATTGGTTTGAGTTGCATGTTTTATTATTGGTGATGTCCTATGGTGCTCTCCATGTCACGCAAGCATGAGGGATCCCTGCTGTAGGGTTTGCAATATGTTCATGATTTGGTTATGGTGGGTGGCGTGAGTGATAGAAAGACAGACCCGAGTAAGTAGGTTGTTTGCATATGGGAATAAATAGGACTTGATGCCTTATAATGCTATGGTTGGGTTTTACCTTAATGATCTTTAGTAGTTGCGGATGCTTGCTAGAGTTCCAATCATAAGTGCATATGATCCAAGAAGAGAAAGTATGTTAGCTTATGCCTCTCCCTCCAATAAAATTGCAATAATGATTACCGATCTAGTTATCGGTTGCCTAGGGACAAATAAAATTCTTGTGTGACAACAAGATCTCTACTAAAACTAACTTAGTAGTGTATTCATCTAAACAGCCCCTACTTTTTATTTATGTGCTTTTTATTATATTGCTAACCTATCCAACAACACCTACAAAGTACTTCTAGTTTCATACTTGTTCTAGGTAAAGCGAACATTAAGCGCGCATAGAGTTGTATCGGTGGTCGATAGAACTTGAGGGAATATTTGTTCTACCTTTAGCTCCTCATTGGGTTCGACACTCTTACTTATCGAAAGAGGCTACAATTGATCCCCTATACTTGTGGGTTATCACCGTTGCATGTAGATGTAGTTCAAATTTGAATTATGGTCATTAAATGGCTAGAAAATCACTTAAATGTCTTTAAAAGGTCAAATGACCCCTAGAATTTTCCAAAAAATTCACATTACAATTTTAGTAGTGCATGTTAAACATAGAAAAGTATTGAAGGCCGTAAGAGGAAGCTATCTCCTGTTCGTCATCAAACAAGCATTGTTCCCCCTCGGAACCACAAGCCTTCTAGTGAGTTGCTCCGGTTTGTGAGGGGTGTGTGTCCAAACTTTCATCAAACATGCCAAATATTTTACCACATCATCTTGGTGGCATGACATTACATCAACCAGGGTTTCATGTGTTTCTGATAGTTTTTAAATTTTTGGGAATTAAAATGCTATGTCACTCCATCCTTAATTGTGTCATAGCCGTTAGAACAATATGTTTGAAAATTCCTTCCAATTTACCGCACATGGAATTAAATCGCACACAAGTACACAAAATATGAGTTTTCAAACCATTATGGTTAGCAGTTGCATGTACATGTAGTTCAAATTTCAATTACGGTCATTGAATGGCTAGAAAATCACTTAAATGTCTTAAAAGGTTAAATGACCCCTGAAATTTTCCTAAATTTGACATGACAGTTGTATTAGTACTATACAATTTCTCGTACATTTAAAACACCATCCGTTGTGAGTTTACTCCAAATTCGTCTTTCACAGCCAATAAAAAATATCTACAACATCACACACAGTTGTGTTCTAGGAACTGTTTGCAATGAAAATATCTAGGTCTGTTTAAGTCTCCCTCCTTAAGCTTCATCGGCTTGTCTGCTCCAGTGCTGGCAACCCCTGAATCCACAAATCCCTATCCCCATTCCCGCACCCCTTCTTGCAAAGATGACACCGTGGAAATGCTTCGTGAAGGCCCATACGATGGCCGTGTCCCCCCAAGCGCCGCCGCCTGCGCCGAGAGCGCGTCCGCCTATGCCGAGAGTGCCGCTGCATCTACATTGAGCGCGGTTGCTTCCGCCGAGAGGGCGTCTGCGGCAGCCGACAAGGCAGCTGCTGCTGCGACGGTGGCTGCAAATGTCGAGAGCGCTCGAGCTGCCGTCCGTGCCGCGGATGTCGCCATGGCCCGGGTCGAGGCCATCCACGCCAAGATCGGGGATGCACACGCCAAGATATTCCAGGCCACCTCGGACTCCAACATGCAACCCACGTCCAAAAAGGCGATGGTGGCCATGGAGCACCTGCTTCCTCACGAGGTTGCTGAGTGGGAGCTGGAGATGCAGGAGGCGGCGGAGATCGAGGAGCATCGGGAGGAGGAGTTGCGCGTGGCCAAGGTCGAGGTAGAGAAGAGTCTGTCCGTCGAGGAATCTGCGGTGGAGTACCAACGCGAGCTCTGCCGCAGCCACTACTATGAGTACTACAACCTTGAGGGTGGCGCCGAGGAAAAGGACGTCCATAGGGGGGACGCGGAGTGCACCAAGGACGGCATGTCACCAGGTCAAGTCATAGACGTCTCATCTCACACCGGCGATGCATAGGCCGGCTCGGCGGTGGATTTGTTAAAATTATGCGTACTTAGGCTTTGTTTTTAATGCTGGTCTTTTGTTAGAGCAATGTTTAGGTCAACTAGCTCTGTTTAATTACTAAAATTTCTCGATTCAGTAAGTGTGGTCTGTCTCCTGTACTCTCTTTTGTGTGCCCAAATTAGCAAGCGATGTTAAATTATGCAATGACGTACCCAGGGAAATTTCCACCAAAATTTGAATTATCAAACTCATCCCATGCGCGTAAAGCAGAAGAATCGTTTGTGATGCACACAATCGTTCAAAGTGAATGGTCCGGTGGCACCGCGCACAAAGTTCCCCTCCACATTTCCAAAATTTTGGCCTACCGCCAAAATATCTACCCCTGCGCCCCTCCCCCTTCCCCACCCCCTTTCCTCCCCGACCACAAGTCACATTTCCCCTATTTCCTCCTTCCTTCCTAAGCTATAGCCACTTCCTCGCTCTCGCCATCTCGCATCCTACCGCCGGGGTCGCCATGGTCTACTTCAAAGACCTCTCCAGCGGTTCCTCCTCCGGCGACGACTCCTTCACCACCCGGCTATGCCTCTCTTCTCTCTCTCTCTCTCTCTCTCTCTCGGGCTAAGACTTGGCATCAAGGATTTTTGCCCAGCAGTCGATTTGAGTCATTTCTTCCTCTTGTAGCTCCCTAGGACCATCAGTGGCAACGAATAGAGCGGGGTGGCTGAAGATCTATCTGCTCGTTGTCACCATCAATATCCATGCGTGAAGCTAGTTGCGTTTGAATCTGTGGACAGTTGGAGGAAGTTTCTGGCATGTGCAGAGAAGGTTAGACCCTCTTTCGTTGTTACAAATCAGTTGTTAGATGTTATTCAGACACTATCACGGTCCCAACACATTCATACCACACCTTCAACCAAACGTATCCTAAGACAGTGTCACAGTTTGTACCTAGTATCTTAAATTGGTGCCATCGAATCAGTAGTGCCATTAGAAAATTATTTGGCACCGCTTCAGCAGTTTCTATAGCTAACTTTGGTCCACACATCCGAGCAGCCAAGCAGTAAAATACTAAATCTTTATGGCACGAACGAACTGGGCATCGGAGCTACTACGTGCTCCGGAATCCGGCTCCCTGATTTTTTTTCCGCTGCATCAGCTCGCTAGTGCAGGCACCAGTGCGAGATATAGCAACAGTTGTCTTTACCCCAGTTTTGGCATACATAGTGGACGACCTTAGTGCTATTAGTTTTATGTTACTAACTTTGTGCATGTACACACCTGTTAATATCAATTTGTTGTCATCCAAACACTGTCGCTATGCTGTTGCAGTTATATTTACCTTCCTCATAAAATGTTCAATTTGTTATTTATTGTACTTGAGTAAGAACTTGTAGCGTTGTTGTAGTTAATTTTAGCTTCTGATGTTCCAGAATTTGGTTGTCGCCTTAGTAGCAATTAATTCATTTGCATATTGATCTTTTTGAGAAGATATGTCATAATTAACATGTTTCTTAAGTTTTTTAAAATAAGCATTGGTGATTTTCTATGTTGCTATAAACCCATTTCCCCTACAAATATTACTGATTTAGTTTTAAATATTATAGGATGAATGGAAGTGTTCTTACTTGGAGTGGGTTGATCAAGAGTGGCCACAGTCTTTGAAGATGTGCCTAGCGAAGCTCTGGAGCATGTATGAGGAAGAGAACAGACATAGGCTTAGAGAAACTGTTGCCAACGCTGAAGAATATTTGAAGATGCGAGATAAAAAGTTGAAGGTGGATAATGAGCTCAGATTTTTTAAATCGGACTTTGCTAAGATGGTGTTGGCGAAGGAGGAGGCACTTTCCTAGTTGGCCTGTGCAAAGCAGGTTCTTACTGAACTAAAAGCAGAGGTGGATAAGACGAGCCTGGATGATCTCGATTAGGGAAATGAATATATTGTTCTAATATTGTTCTTATGAAGTTGAACTAGCTATATGTTGTACTATGATGTTTTCATGTAGCTATCATACTGTGATGTTATAATATATTTATGTGCCTGATATGAAATTGGCAAACAGCTGTTCGATATGAAATGTGAATTTGCATAATACTGCAATTGTTAATTGTAAACCAATAAACCTACTAAACGTGTCATGGAACTTTGCAAACGTTTCTAGCAGTAAAAGCGCTTGTGATGGATAGACCAATGCCACATAGTTTTTTCATCAAATCGTGTGTGATGTAGTTGATAAAAGCAAATAGTTAACCAAGGATGATCGTGTGTGATAGTTACAGATTTCACACACGAGCCTACACATAAAACTGTGTGGGATGTACATATGAACGGAAACGTTTTCCCTGAATTGACTGTGTGTGGTGTACATAAGAATGGAAACGTATTCCTTGGATTGACTGTGTATGATATACATGCGAACGGAAAAGTTTTCCCTGGATTGACTGTGTGGGATGTACATAAGAACGGAAATGTATTCCTTGGATTGACTGTGTGTGATATAAATACCTACGGAAATGTTTTTCTGGGATTCACCATGTGGGATGTACATACCTACGGAAATGTTTTTCTGGGATTCACCATGTGGGATGTACATACCTACAAAAATGTTTTTCTGGGATTCATCGTGTGGGATGTACATACCTACGGGAATGTTTTTCTGGGATTCACCATGTGGGATGTACGTACCTACGGAAATGTTTTTTCTTGGATTCACCATGTGGGATGTACATACCTACTGAAATGGCTGGGTTTTGATGCCTCGCCCGTTCGCACACGAGCTCATTTGGTGTCCCAGGAGGGCCTATCCCCGACGATTTCTGGGTCGTGTGGGAAGGACCCCCCTATCGCCCACACTCACTTGGCAATGGTTCCAAATGCCGTCACGGAAAGGTGTTAAAAACCATTTGTATAGCACCGACGCCTACTAGTGTCTTTACTCATTTCGTAATACATCACCTCGTTACTAACTCCTTAGTTGTTTGCTTGCAAGCTTATGATGTGTATTACCGAGAGGGCCCATAGATACCTCTCCGATACTCGGAGTGACAAATCCTAATATCGATCTATGACAACTCAACAAACACCTTCGAAGATACCTATAGAGCATCTTTATAATCACCCAGTTACATTCTGACGTTTGATAGCACACAAGGCATTCCTCCGGTATCCGGGAGTTGCATAATCTCATAGTCAAAGGAATATGTATATGACATGAAGAAATCAATAGCAATAAAACTGAACGATCGATATGCTATGCTAATGGATGGGTCTTGTCCATCACATCATTCTCCTAATGATGTGATCCCGTTCATCAAATGACAACACATGTCTATGGTTAGGAAACTTAACCATTCTTGATTAACGAGCTAGTCTAGTAGAGGCTTACTAGGGACACGATGTTTTGTCTGTGTATTCACACATGTATCAAGTTTTCGGTTAATAAAATTCTAGCATGAATAATAAACATTTATCATGATATAAGGAAATATAAAATAACAACTTTATTATTGCCTCTAGGGCATATTTTCTTCAGTTACTATGTTAAGTATGTAGATATGGACCAGATGGTTGTTGGCCCTCAGCCTCTTAAAATGTGATAGTTGTTACTATGTTAAGTATGTAGATATGGATAATATGGTTGTCAAAACCATGTTACGCAGATACTCCTTTTGTCGAATAGTGTAAACACTATATATATATGTTACTCAAATGTTGTTAGCAAAGTTCTGAAATTTTCATGGAAAGTATTAGTATCGTACATAGTTCATTGAGTTTAAGCATGTGCCTGATGTCCAGAAGGCATTTGCATAATAACTGTCCATATTGCAAATTCACACACGTGTTAACATAAGGAAATGTATGTGTAACTTACTAATCATCGCACACGAGTACTCGCAGACGCATCATGTGCGATACTCCTAGCCACCGCAAGCAAGTAGTTTCCAATTTTTATTGTTTTTTGTGCACACAGAATCGCACACGAATTAACTGTAGTAACCGTCTATGTTGTAATTTCTCATGACGAACATTTCATCTAAGTCGGTTGTTTGCCGCGTATCACACACATCTCGTTTACACGACCCATTTAAGTTCTTTTGGCTCATCGCAAACAGTTCATCTATGTGAATTGTATACCGCATATCACACACATCTTGTTAAGTTGGATCGTATTTGTTGTGTTCTCTAATCGAAAACAGTTCATCCGAGTGAACTGTATGCCGTATATCACACACACCTTGATCTGGCTAACCATTTCTATTGCACTCCCTAATAGAAAACAGTTCTTCTGAGTGAACTATATGGCGTATATCACACACACCTTGATATGCCTGCCTGTTTCTGTTGTTCTGCCTCATCGCAAAAAGTTTGGATGGCTCAACCGTGTGCCCTGCATCCCACAGGCAACTATAATTGGAATTGTGTTTGATGACTCCGCCATCGCAAATGTTTTTATTCTTTTTTACGGTTCTTTTACATCCCCGTTTGCAATTAATGCATCGCACACGGTTTCATCAAAGGGCCTCTAATTGCAGTGTCACGTTAGTAGCATCCTGTAGTAGTGGCTCTAGGTTAATAGGTTAGTCCCAAAAATAATATAAAATAGCATATTAATGCATATAAAACATCTAAACTAGATAATATAATAGCGTGGAACAATCAAAATTATAGATACGTTGGAGACATATCATGCTCCCCTCGGAACCACCCTCTGGTACTTCTTTGGCCCAACAGGTGTCCTCTGGTCTAGAAAAATTCTCCAAAAAGTTTTGCTGCGTTTGGACTCCGTTTGGTATTGATATTTTATGAAGTAAGAAACAAGCAAAAAAACAACAACTGGCACTAGGCACTATGTCAATAGGTTAGTACCAAAAATGATATAAAGTTGCTATAACATGAGTGTAAAACATCCAAGAATGATAATATAACAGCATGGAACAAGCAAAAAGTATAGATACATTGGAGACGTATCAACATCCCCAAGCTTAATTACTAGTCCTCCTCGAGTACGTAGGTAAATGATAAAAACAGAATTTTTGATATGGAATGTTTCCTAACATGTTCATCACATATTATTTTCTTTTGTAGCATGGACATATGGACTTTTATATGGTTCAAAGCAATAATCTAGTTTTAACATGAAGATTTCAATACTCAAGTATATCAACAAGCAACCATGTCTTTCAAAATATCAGCACTAAAGCAAGCTATCCCTAGCCCATTATGCTCAATCATTGATCCATTCATGAAACACACTCACATATTAGCTACATCCAATGCTCAAGTATGATCATAGTGCCCCTTAGTTGGTGCTTTTTAACAAAATATGTAGACTCAAATAAAAATTAAAAATTGCATAATGTAAATAAAAAGGCCCTTTGTGGAGGGAAGTAGGGATATGTAGAGGTGCCATAGCTCAAGGCGAAAAAATAGAGATAAAACATTTTGGGTGGCATGATTTTCCTGCCAACGAAAACAATCGAGTATTCCCCAATACTTTCCATGCTAGATATATCATAGGAAGTTCCCAAACAGAAAATAAAGTTTATTCCTTCTTCCACCATACTTTCACATTCCACGGCTAGCCGTATCCATGGTGTTGTCCATACCCACACTTTCCATGGAATTTATTATTTGACAACATAAAGTAAATTCATTTTTCATTTCGGGACTGGGCATCCCTAATACCTTTGATGTACTCTCATGCAATGACAAGTGAATAAACACTCATCTTGAGAATAACACATCTAGAATGGAAAAATATCAGCCACCCCCTACTGTTTCATGAGCGGTACGAGCACACAAAAAGGAAATTATTTTGAAAATTAGAGACCGCATACAGGTAGGTATGGTGGAATCATGGCAAAATTGGGTTTAAGGATTTTGGATGCACAAGTAGTATTTCTACTTAGTGCAAGTGAAGGCTAGCAAATAGATTGAGAAGCATCCAACCAAGAAACAAAAAATCACATAAGCGAGCATTAAGCATAACTAACACCGAATAATGCACCACAAGTAGGATGCAATTTCATGCATTACTATTAACTTTCGTGGTTGCATAGGGAATCACAAACCTTAACACAAATATTCTTACTAAAGCACAATTACTCACCAACATGACTCACATATCACTATCATCAAATCGCAAAACTATTACAAGGAATCAAGTTTATTTTGTCCAATGATCTTCATGAAAGTTTTTATCATATCCCTCTTGAATATCTATCACTTTGGGACTAATTTCATATGTTTATTTTGATAAGCTCAAGAAAATTTAAGTGAAGAACATGAGCATAAAAAATTTCTTCTCCCAAAATAATTTAAGTGAAACATGAGAGTATTTCTTCAAAAAAAAATTACTAACTGTCAAATAAATCTAAGTGAAGCATAAATAGCAATTCTAACAAATCATAGCATAATTTTGGCTCTCTAAAATAGGTGAGTCCAGCAAGGATACTAGTGACAAACTAAAAAAGAAGAAGAAAAGACTCATATAATACAAGACGCTCCAAGCAAAACTCATGATACGTGACGAATAAAAATATAGCTCCACGTAAAATACCAATGGTCGTTAGAAGAAAGAGGGCATGCCACTCGGGGTTGCTTGTTCCTCTTTGGATAATAACTTGGGGTGCCATGGGTCATCCCCAAACTTAGGCTCTTCTTATTTCTTATTCCTTCATCCATCGTGATTTTACCAAAAACCTGAATCACACAAAACTCAACAAAACCTTTGTGAGATCCGTTAGTATAACAAAGCAAATCACTACTTTAAGTATTGTTGCAAACCCATTCATATTTTATTTTTTTCTTCTATCTACTGTATTACAACTTTACCATGGCTTATACCCTCCAATACAAACCATAGATTTATCAAAATAAGCACACAACGCAAAGAAAACAGAATCTGGCAAAAACAGAACAGTCTGTAGCAATCTGAAAACTTCAAATACTTCTGTAACACCAAAAATTCTGAAATCAGGACAATGTAGGCAATTTGTATATCAATCTTGGGTAAAAGAATCATAATTTTATCACTCTTCTGTGATTTATTAAAATTGTTTTACTGGGCACAAAAGTTTCTGTTTTTCAACAAGATCAAATCAACTATCACCCATCATTATCCCAAAGGCTTAACTTCGCACAAACACTATTTAAAACATGGAAAACACAATCATAATAGTATCATAATTGTGCACACACGCAAGAACAGAAAGAAAAGGCAAAAATAAATTTTATTCATTGGGTTGCCTCCCAACAAGCGCTATTGTTTTACGCCCCTAGCTAGGCATAATGCGTAAATCTAAGTATTGTCATCTTTGGTTCTAGATCCATATGATACCCTCATGATTGATTCATATGGTGGCTTAATTCTTGTTCTAGGAAAGTGTTACATTCCCTTTCTTAGTGGAAATTGAAATTTAATATTGCCTTCTTTCATATCAATCACGACACCAATACTACGTAAAATCGGTCTACCAAGTATGATAGGACAAGACGAATTGCAATCAATATCAATAACAATGAAATCTATGGGCACATAATTCCTATTTGCAAGAATAAGAACATCATTAATTCTTCACATATGCTTTTTAATAGGAGAATCCGCCAAGTGCAAATTAAGAGAACATTCTTCAATACCGGTAAGACCAAGCACATCACATAGATATTTCGGAATTGGGGAAACACTAGCACCCAAATCACATAAAGCAAAACATTCTTAATTTTTAATCTTGAATTCGATAGTAGGTTCCCATTCATCATGTAATTTTCTAGGAATTGAAATCTCTAATTTCAACTTTTCTTCTAAAGCTTTCATCATGGCATCTATGATACGTTTAGTAAACGCATTATTTTTCTTCATAAGCATTGGGTAAATTTATCATGGATTGCAAAAAAGAAATACAATCAATCAAAGAACAATTATAATAATTAAAGTCTTTGTAATCCTTCCTTAGAACGATTGGTGCAATTATTGATATGAATGAAGGGAATATTAGATTCCAATTTCCGTTAAGGAAAGGCATGGAACAATTACCTAGAAAGAAAATTAAATTACCATATGAATCTATTATGAGAGCCACTTATGGATTGCCTACCAAAGATGGAAATACCTAGATCTATCCTTGCTTTTATGCCTAGCTAGGGGCGTTAAACGATAGCGGTTGGGAGGCAACCCAATTTTATTTTTATTCCTTGCTTTTTGATCCTGTTTAGTAATAAATAATTTATCTATCCTCTGTTTTGGTTGTGTTTTTTTGTGTCTAACTAGTGTTCGTCCCAAGTATAAATGTTGGGAAGATTTAGGGAAGGTCTTTTTAATCCTGATGTAAACAACAGAAACTTTAGCGCTCCCGAGAATTGCTGCCATGTTTATTTGGGAAGTGCTATGTAGTTAATTATTTTTGCAGATGATTAATAGATAAATTCCTCACGTTTAGCAATTTATTTTAGAATTTTTGGGTTCCAGAACTTGCGTTAGCTACAGATTACTACAGACTGTTCTGTTTTTGACAGATTCTGTTTTGCATCTATTGTTTGCTTATTTTGATGAATATTTGGCTAGTAAAATAGTTTATAAACCATAGAGAAGTTGGAATACAGTAGGTTTAACACCAATATAAATAAAGAATGATTTCATTACAGTACCTTGAAGTGGTGTTTTGTTTTCTTTCGCTAACGGAGCTCACGAGATTTTCTACTCTAAGTTTTGTGTTGTGAAGTTTTCAAGTTTTGGATGAAAGATTTGATGGATTATGGAACAAGGAGTGGCAAGAGGCTAAGCTTGGGGATGCCCATGGCACCCAAAGATAATCTAAGGACACCTAAAAGCCCAAGCTTGGGGATGCCCCGGAAGGCATCCCCTCTTTCGTCTACTTCCATCGGTAACTTTACTTGGAGCTATATTTTTATTCACCACATGATATGTGTTTTGCTTGAAGCGTCTTGTATTATTTGAGTCTTTATTTTTTAGTTTTCCACAATCATCCTTGCTGTACACACCTTTTGAGAGAGAAACAAATGATTCGGAAATTGTTAGAATACTCCATGTGCTTCACTTATATCTTTTGAGTTATATAGTTTTGCTCTAGTGCTTCACTTATATTTTTTAGAGCACGGTGGTGGATTTGTTTTATAGAAACTATTGTTCTCTCATGCTTCACTTAGATTATTTTGAGAGTCCAAAAAAATAGCGTGGTAATTTTCTTTAATTATGTTAGGCATTCAAGATGTGATGAAGTCAAAGCATGATTTATTTATTGATTGTCTTCCTTATGAGTGATGGCCGGGGATGAGCAATGGTATTTTCCTACCAATCTATCCCCTAGGAGCATGCGCGTAGTACTTTGCTTCGATAACTAATAGATTTTTGCAATAAGTATGAGAGTTCTTTATGACTAATGTTGAGTCCATGGATTATACGCACTCTCACCCTTCCACCATTGCTAGGTTCTCTTATACCGCACACTTTTCGCCGGTATCATACACCCACCATATACCTTCCTCAAAACAGCCACCATAGATACCTATCATGGCATTTCCATAGCCATTCCAAGATATATTGCCATGCAACTTACCACCATTCCATTTATTATGACACGCTCCATCATTATCATATTGCTTTGCATGATCATGTAGTTGACATTGTATTTGTGGCAAAGCCACCATTCATAATTCTTTCATACATGTCTCTCTTGATTCATTGCATATCCCGGTACACCGCCAGAGGCATTCACATAGAGTCATATTCTGTTCTAAGTATTGGGTTGTAACTGTTGAGTTGTTAGTAAATAAAAGTGTGATGATCATCATTTTTAGAGCATTGTCCCAAGTGAGGAAAGGATGATGGAGACTATGATTCCCCCACAAGTCGGGATGATACTCCGGACTAAAAAAAGAAAAAAAAAGGAGGCCATAAAAAAGGAGAAAAGGCCCAAATAAAAAAATGAGAGAAAAGAGAGAAGGGACAATGCTACTATCATTTTACCACACTTGTGCGTCAAAGTAGCACCATGATCTTCATGATAGAGAGTCTCCTATGTTATCACTTTCATATACTAGTGGGAAATTTTCATTATAGAACTTGACTTGTATATTCCAATGATGGGCTTCCTCAAAATGCCCTAGGTCTTCGTGAGCAAGCGAGTTGGATGCACACCCACTTAGTTTCAGTTTGAGCTTTCACACACTTATAGCTCTAGTGCATCCGTTGCATGGCAATCCCTACCCACTCACATCGATATCTATTAATGGGCATCTCCATAGCCCGTTAATATGCCTAGTTGATGTGAGGCTATCTTCTCCCTTTTTGTCTTCTCCACAACCACCATTCTATTCCACATATAGTGTTATGTCCATGGCTCATGCTCATGTATTGCGTGAAGATTGAAAAAGTTTGAGAATACCAAAAGTATGAAACAATTGCTTGGCTTGTCATCGGGGTTGTGCATGATTTAAATATGTTTTGTGGTGAAGATAGAGCATAGCCAGACTATATGATTTTGTAGGGATAACTTTCTTGGGCCATGTTATTTTGAGAAGACATAATTGCTTAGTTAGTATGCTTGAAGTATTATTATTTCTATGTGAATATTGAACTTTTGTCTTGAATCTTTCGGATCTGAATATTCATACCACAATTAAGAGAATTACATTGAAATTATGCCAAGTAGCATTCCACATCAAAAATTCTATTTTTATCATTTACCTACTTGAGGACGAGCGGGAATTAAGCTTGGGGATGCTTGATACATCTCCAACGTATCTATAATTTTTTATTGGTCCATGCTATATTATATCCTATTGTGGACATTATTGGGCTTTATTATACACTTTTATACTCCCTCTGCTCCTTAATATAGGGTGTATAGTTGTTGGCACGGAAATTAAAGAACGCATGTGGAGGGAAAATTTCACAAGCTTTGGGCGAGAATACACCTGACTAATTGACATGAGAAAATAGAGGAGCTTTCCTAATATAAGGAAAAGTAATGAAATCCCTAAAAACGTGATCCAGACGAGTGGTGCATCGCAAAACACCTTATATTTTGGTTTTTTTCTCAAAAATCTATACACCTTATATCAAGGTCTGGAGGGAGTATTATTTTTGGGACTAACCTATTAACCGGAGGCCCAGCCCAGAATTGCTATTTTTTTTTGCCTATTTTAGGGTTTTGCAAAAAAAGAATATCAAACGGAGTCCAAACGAAATGAAACCTTCGGGGACATGATTTTCGGAACAAACATGATCCAGAGGACTTGGACCCTACGTCAAGACATCCACCAGGAAGGCACGAGGTAGGGGGCGCGCCAACCCCACCCCCTAGGTGCGCCCTCCACCCTCATGGGGCCCATGTTGCTCCACCGACGTACTCCTTCCTCCTATATATACCTACATACCCCCAAACTACTAGACACGGAGCCAAAACCCTAATTCCACCGCTGTAACTTTATGTATCCATGAGATACCATCTTGGGGCCTTTTCCGGAGCTCAGCCAAAGGGGGCATCGATCACGGAGGGCTTCTACATCAACACCATAGCCTCTCCGATGAAGTGTGAGTAGTTTACTTCAGACATTCGGGTCCAGAGTTATTAGCTAGATGGCTTCTTCTCTCTTTTTGGATCTCAATACAAAGTTCTTCCCCTCTCTTGTGGAGATCTATTCGATGTAATCTTCTTTTGCAGTGTGTTTGTTGCGACCGATGAATTGTGGGTTTATGATCAAGTTTATCTATGAAAAATATTTGAATGTTCTCTGAATTCTTTTATGTATGATTGGTTATCTTTGCAAGTCTCTTCAAATTATCAGTTTGGTTTGGCCTACTAGATTGATCTTTCTTGCAATGGGAGAAGTGCTTAGCTTTGAGTTCAATCTTGCGGTGTCCTTTCCCAGTGACAGTAGGGGCAACAAGGCACATATTATATTGTTGCCATCGAGGATAACAAGATGGGGTTTATTTCATGTTGCATGAGTTTATCCCTCTACATCATGTCATCTTGCTTAAAGCGTTACTCTGTTCTCTTGAACTTAATACTCTAGATGCATGCTGGATAGCGGTCGATTTGTGGAGTAATAGTAGTAGATGCAGGCAGGGGTCGGTCTACTTGTCTCGGGCGTGATGCCTATATACATGATCATACATAGATATTCTCATAACTTTGCTCAATTCTGTCAATTGCTCAACAGTAATTTGTTCACCCACCGTAATACTTATGCTCCCGAGAGAAACCACTAGTGAAACCTATGGCCCCCGGGTCTACTCTCCATTATATTAATCTTCCAATACTTAGTTATTTATTTTTCCTTTTATTTTACTTTGCATATTTATTTTTCTTTATCATAAAAATACCAAAAAAATTATCTTATCATATCTATCAGATCTCACTGTCATAAGTGACCGTGAAGGGATTGACAACCCCTTTATTGCGTTGGTTGCGAGGAGTTTATTTGTTTGTGTAGGTGCAAGGGACTCGTGCGTGGCCTCCTACTGGATTGATACCATGGTTCTCAAAAACTGAGGGAAATACTTACGCTACTTTGCTGCATCACCCTGTCCTCTTCAAGGGAAAACCAACGCAGTGTTCAATAGGTAGCATTATTAAAATTGTTTCGCGAGATAAAATTCACATCTACGGCATCACTATTTTGCTCAATCAAAGTAGACAAAGTCACATCATTAAGATCAATAGGAGCACTTTTATTAGCAAGCAGTTTCATAAGAGCATCGACTTTTTCATTCAAACAATTTGTTTCTTCAACCGAATTAACTTTTCTGCTAGTTGGTGCTCTTTCAGTATGCCATTGCGAATAATTAGCCATAATATTATCAAGCAATTTGGTAGCTTCACCCAAAATAATTTCCACAAAAGTACCACCCGTGGCGGAATCTAAAATATTTCTAGAAACAAAATTCAATCTCGCATAAAAAAATGTGTTTGATCATCCAAAGGTTTAAACCATGAGTAGGACAATTTCTTAGCATCAATTTCATTCTTTCCCAAGAATGCGCAACATGTTCATGCTCATGTGGCTCAAAATTCATTATTTGTCTCCTAAGGGAAATAACTTTCATGGGTGGAAAATATTTAGTAATAAAAGCATCTTTGCACTTATCCCAAGAATTGATACTATTGCGAGGCAAAGAAGAAAACCAAATTTTTGTACGACCTCGCAAAGAAAACGAAAATAATGTCAACTTCACAATATCAATGTCCAAATCTTTTTTTCTTTTCCATATTGCATAATTCTACGAATGTGTTAAGATGGTACGCGGCATCCTCGTTAGGAGTACCGGAAAATTGATCTTTCATAACAAGATTCAACAAAGCGCATTGATATCATAAGACTCCGAAATAGTGGCAGGAGGAGAAATAGGAGTGCTAATAAAATCATTATTATTGGTATTGGAAAATCACATAGCTAGGTATTTTCTTGAGACATCATGACTACGCAAACAAGATTGCACGCAAAAAACAGATCTGATGAGTGCTAATAAAGTTCTCACACTCCCAGGTGTTTGAGAACGGGACGAACGAAACATGGTCTTCCAAAGAGTTCCTCTGACCATTGTTCAGTTCCCATCCATTCCTACCATCGTTGTACATCTACTGGCACTGTCCCAGCCAGAGTCGCAACTAAGGTCAACCAAGCTAGAGCCCATAGTGACTTGTGGCTGCACAGGTGATCTTCCGGGCATGAAGTATTCTTCCATATCTTTGAGTCTGGCTGAAGCTTTCCGCAAGATGTCATGGAACTTCTCGATGCATCCCCTCCATCCATTGGTTGCCCCAAGGGGTCCATCCGATCCATCCTTCACCCAGTAGTGTGTATTGAAATCATGTCTCAAGTCTCGAAGTCTTGAGGTATTGTAGTTGCAGGCCTTGAAGGATGTCGGTCTTGAAATTGCCATCATGAAGTTGCCGTCATTGACGTAGAGTGATCCATTCTCACAACACTCCTGAACACTCATACCAAAACCCCATCTATGATAGCATAGCACTAAAAATAAATATCGTCCCTGGGCTTGTTAACAGGGGGATGGGTTCCTACCTCATGCATTCTACTCAACTACAAGAGTTCAAAATCACTACTGGAGGAATTGATGAAAAAGATGGCACTAAATGCAAGTAAAATCATGTGTATAAAACAATGCGATCAAAGTGAACTTGCAGGGCATTACTTGATGAAGATGTTATCGATCTCATGAAGTTCATAAAATAAGTCGTCACTCTCCAATGAAATATATATAGCCAAACATAGTATTTACATAAGCAAAAAATTCTAGCAATAAATACTCACAATCAAAAAGCAATAATGAAATCAAAGAGCCGAAACAAAAATCCAAAGAAAACTTTAAAGAAAAACTAGGGAAAACCAACATCACACAATATCAACCAATAACTCTCATAAAAGCACTAAATTATTCTAGACAACCTTTTTACAGCAAAGAAAATACAATTTTAATAAATACACAGAAAATATTTTACTAAATTATTGTCCAGCAAAAAGAATTAATAAAGTTATTATACTTTCTAGTTAACACTAAAACAATTGTAACAACTAGGATAACAGTAAGAGAATACTATAAGAATTATAAAAACTAATTTATTTCTAAGTAACAGAAATAATAATAACATAACTTGAAGTGGCAAAAAGAAATACTTTTGAAACTATTTCTATTAACTATAGCTATGAACTAAACAAACAAAATAGAAAACACTAGCTAAATACTAATAAATGATTATAAAAAAATCTACCATAGTCTAACAGAAATATATACCAACATTTAAAAACCTACAAAAATAATTAAAAACAACAATTTAATGACTAAAACAACTATATAAGGAAAAACATTGTTGTTTTTACAATAAACCGAATCTAAAATAAACTAAAAACAAATCACTATATCCTAGTGGATAAAAAACAATAAAAATAGTAGCAAAAAGGTCAATCAAAAATATATTTTTAAAACTCAAGATATGGCCAAATTAGTGATTTGAACAAATTTCTTGCAAATTCCAATTTAAACTACTTAATTTGAAAACTAAGTGCACCAACAGAAGCTTCATAAATTTTGAAACTATTGCAAAAAGAATCACTCAAATTGGATTTAAAACACAAAAGCTTTTACAAAATTAAAAACATAACTAATTTTGTAAAAGAAATAAAAATATAAAAAGAAAAAAGCTAGGTGTCGGCTGGATCGTACGTGGCAGTGCGCGATTGGGCCAGCGAGGCAAGCATACAAGCACTATGGGTGGATGGCCGCTACTTAATGAAATTTGTGGGCGGCGACTCGGTTCAAACTAAACCAGACATAACCGTAAATAAAACCGATCTAATGAATAAAACCTAACTGTTCGATCTAATCTAACCTCTACCGTTGATTTAGATCGAACGGGGAGAGGGGACGATGAGGCTCACTGTGGGGAAGGCGAGGTCGTCGGTGGTGGTGCTTTGGCGATCTCCGGTGATGGCGATGATGTCCAGTCAATGCAGCGCTAAATGGTCCCTCCAAGGGTGGTTGAAGGCGAGCTCGGGGGTGACGGTGATGAGTGAATCGAACAGGTAGACTCCTCGGCTTGCAACGGCGATGTCGTACTCCATGGATGGCGAGTGGGTGTGGACTGTGATGTCTTGCTGGTGCACGAGGTCGTGGAGAGGGCTTGGGCGGAGCAGGGGATCGGGGCGAGGATTGGGGCATTAGAATTTAGCGGGTTAGGGTTTCCATAGTGGCGGATGGTGGACGGATGGCGGCGACAGTGATGGGCGGAGCAAGGGCTTGCGAACAGTGGCAAACGAGCATGGGATTCAAGGGTTTTATAGTGGATAACGCCTGGTGGCGTGGTTGATCTTGGGGATACGAATCCTTGAAGGATCTGCATTTGGCAGCGTGTCGAACGCGCTCTCGCGCGGTGTTGCATGCCAAGGGAAGAAGATGAGACGATCCCCACGGGTCAGCGGCAGAGGGAGGCCAGCGAGGGGCGGGTGGCCGATGCGTAGGGACTTTGGGCGCGGCGCAAGCTCGCTGGGCTGATTCGGCTAGTTGGGCCGGTGAGGGCGAGAGAAATAGAAAATAGTGTTGGGCTTCGACCTCGCACTATTGGACTAGATTTTTTATTTTTAAATCTAGATAGAAAAGAAAATTAAAGAAATAAAATAATAATATATCAAAAGTTTTAGAAAAAGAAATCCTAAAACATGAACTATTTCTCAAGTTCACATAAAATTTAGACAAATTCAAATAATGCAAACAGTTCTACTGTTGCATTTAAAATTAAAATAAAATTATTTTAAAACACCAAAATGATTTCAAATTCATTTTTCTCCCCTTTCCTATTGTAGGGAATCATTTTACCTTAATTTCCATATATTTTATTTTTGCAGAAAAATAATTTTAATAAATCCCAAATAACTCCCAATTGGATTTGAATTTGAATTTCAAACCAATTTCAAATCTTTTCTCTATTCCCATGGCCAAAATATTTCAATTTCCTGTGAATATTTGAAGTGTCCTATTCCTTCTCTCTTTTTGAATATTTCTAGAGGTTTTGAAAATTGAAAATTCAAGTAACTCCAAGTTGAAAGTGGGTTTCAAAATACCTTCAAGGGGACTTTCAATCTGATTCTTTTAAACTTCCAACTCATATTTCATATAATTTGAAGAAGTCATTTTATCTTCTCTAAGGAAAATCATTGAGTTGCATAAAGTTTTCTGAATTTAAAATATTTTTAGATGGAATGCAAATCTTTTCAAAAACCCTTTTCATTTATTTAAATCGAAGAAGTCATACCATCTTCACTCAAGGTATTTGTGATGAATTGGATTTGAATTCATTGCAGATCAAAATGCAAAGTGAAAGTTTTGGGAAAGTCATTTTATTCCTCTCATTCAACTTTCAAAAGTATGAAATTTCCCCCAATTTCACACAATCAATCACACCACATTCAAACTTATTTATTAAATATAACATTCCAAAATTTAGAATTTTGGGATGTTACATCATGACAAGGAGTTATATGCTTTAATAAGAGTTTTTCATGTGTGGTAACATTATCTTCGCCGTCATAAATTTGTCATCCATACGGATCATGAGACGCTTAAATACTTTAAGGGTCAAACAAAATTGAATAAGAGACATGCCAAATGGAGTGAGTTCATTGTGTGTTTTACTTATATTATCAAGTATATCAAGGTTAAGGAAAATGTTGTGGCGGACACTCTTTCCCACAAATGCATGCTAGTAATAAACTTGAATTGAATGTCATTGGATTTGAGCACATTAAAGACTTGTATGCGCATGATGTTTCATTTGCAATTCCTTATGCGAAATGCTTAACACACACTACTTGGGAGCGATATTATCTCAAAGATGGCTATCTTATGTAGACAAGAAAACTTTGTATACCCGAGTCTTCTCTTTGTTTGTTAATTTTCCAAGAGGCTCACAGTGGAGGACTTATGGGACACTTTGGATGTGACAAGACATTGACTATGCTCTCCAAGAACTACTTTTGGCCCAAGATGTTTCACGACATCTCATGCTACACCAGCCGGTGTTGTAGATGTCATAAAGCTAAGTCCGCTACTCAATCCCATAGTCTCTATATGCCACTTCCTATTCCATATCACCCATGGGAAGACATTACTATGGATTTGTTCTTGGTTTTCCACGAACCCAAAACGTCGAGGATTCGGTATTTGACATCGTGGACTGTTTCTCTAAGATGGCACATTTCATTCCATGCAACAAGATAGAGGATGCTTCACATATTGCAAATCTCTTTTGTAGGGAAATATTGCGTCCACATGTAGTGCCCAAGACGATTGTATCGGATCATGATGTCAAGTTCCTTAGCTACTTTTGGAAGACACTATGCACGAGGCTCGAAATGAAGCTACTCTGCTCAGAAGCACACCATCCACAAATCGACGGCCAAACGGAGGTCACCAACTAGAGGCTATCTACTCTCCTTCGTGTGTTGATCAAGAAAACATCAAGGAGTGGGAGGAATGCTTACCCATCGCCGAGTACGCCTACAAAGGAGCAAGGCATTCTACTAACGGCGAGTCCCCCTTTGAGGTCATCTACGAATAAAACCCATTGTCCCCATTGGACATTATACTGCTAGCACGACATGGACGCGAGTGCACAAGCAAGCTACCTCAAGAAGGTGCATGAAGATATAAGCCACACCATTGAGCACCATGTACAATGCCTCGCAACAAAGATCAACATCAACAAAGCACCCCCATGGTGTTTAATCCCAAAGATATTGTATGGCTACACCTACATAAAGACCAAGCTACTACCTTGAGCCGATGGACCTTTCAAGGTGCTAGCACACTACAATAACAATGCCTACAAGATCGACATTCCACGCTACAAGTACAACATGAACGACATCTTCAATGTCGAGGATCTATCTCCCTTTCATGGCGATGAGGTTTTTGATCTAAGGTCGGATCTTTCCACGATCATCCCCATGGACCTGCCTTCATCTCCCCAAGTGCCAAGTGGACCTATGACATGACCACGTCCAAGAGCTATCGACACCAAGGTAACATCTCTCCTTAACGAGCTTCCATATAATCCATGTGAGACATGGGTACTACCTCAATCCGGAATGTTATGTGTGCTTAGGTATCAAGAAGACCCTCTCTAAGATGCTCGGGATCACGGACAAGCCTTCAAGTACAGGGATGAAGAAGCACGGCGAGAGAAACCACTACAAGTCTACAGCGGCCAGACATCCGGACCCTAGCCGGAACATCCGAGACATGGAGGCCGCAGTCACAGCAGCAGACCAGCAGCCGAAGTGCTATAGGACCCTCGTACTTCATGAGCTAGCATTGGTTTTTCCCTTGAAGAAGAAAGGTTGATGCAGCAAAGTAGAGATAAGTATTTCCCTCGGTTGGAGAACTAAGGTATCAATCCAGTAGGAGACAACGCACAAATCACCTAATACCTGCACAAATAATCAAACAACTTGCACCCAGCACAATAAAGGGGTTGTCAATCCCTTCACGATTACTTGCAAAAGTGAGATCTGATGGAGATAAATGAAACTAAACAAACGATAAAGTAAATATTTTTGGTTTATAGATCGAAAAGTAAAAGATTGCAAAAATAGTAGATCGGAAACTAATATTGTAGATCGGAAACTCGTATGATGGAAAATAGACCCGGGGGGCACAGGTTTCACTAGAGGCATCTCTCAAGATAGCAAATAATACGGTAGGTGAACAAATTACTGTCGAGAAATTGATAGAAAAGTGCAGAGTTTTGACGATATCTAAGGCAATGATTATGAAATATAGTCATCATGTCCGTGTCAAGTAGACTGAAACGACTCTACATCTACTATTGTTACTCCACACATCGGCCGACTCCTGCCTGCATCTAGAGTATTAAGTTCATGAAGAACAGAGTAACACATTAAGTAAGATGACATGATGTAGAGGCATTAACTCAAGAAATATGATGAAAACCCCATCTTTTTATCCTTGATGGCAACAATACAATACGTGCCTTGCTGCCCTACTGTCACTGGGAAAGGACACCACAAGATTGAACCCAAAGCTAAGCACTTCTCCCATTGCAAGAAAAACCAATCTAGTTGGCCAAACTAAACCGATAGTTCGAAGAGAACTACCAAGAAAGCAAATCATGCACAGAAGAATTCAGAGAAGAATCGAATAATATTCATAGATAAGCTGATCATAAATGCACAATTCATCGAATCTCGGCAAACACACCACAAAAGAATATTACATCGGATAGATCTCCAAGAAGATCGAGGAGAACATGGTATTGAGGTAAACTACTCACGCTTCATCGGAAGGGTAATAGAGTTCATGTAGAAGCCCTACGTGATCGAAGCCCCATCTGGCAAGGTGCCGGAAAAGGTCTCTAGATGGGATCTCACAGGTACAGAAGGTTGCGGTGGTGGAGAAGTGTTTTCGTGGATGCCTCTGGAGGTTTGGGAATATATGTGAATATATAGGACGAAGAATTAGGTCAGGGGCGTTGGAGTAGCCCACAAGGCAGGGGGCGCTCCCCTATGGCTTGTCGTCTACTCCAAGGTCTTCTGACTTGGAGTCCAAGTCCAACAGGTGTCTTCTGGTCCAAGAAAAATCGTCGCTAAGGTTTCATTCCGTTTGGACTCCATTTGGTATTCCTTTTCTGCGAAACTCAAAAAACAAGGACAAAAATTGGCACTGGGCTCTAGGTTAACAGGTTAGTCCCAAAATAATATAAAATACCATATTAATTCATATAAAACATCCAAAATAGATAATATAATATCATGGAACAATCAAAAATTATAGATACGTTGGAGACGTGTCAAGCATCCCGAAGCTTAACTCCTGCTCATCCTCGAGTAGGTAAATGATAAAAACTGAATTTTTGATGTGGAATGCTACCTAACATACTTATCCATGTAATTATCTTTATTGTGGAAAGAATGTTCAGATCCATAAGATTCAAAACAAAAGTTTAATATTGACTTAAAAATAATACTTCAAACATACTAACAAAGCAATTATGTCTTCTCAAAATAACATGGCCAAAGAAAGCTTATCCCTACAAAATCATACAGTCTGGCTATGCTCCATCTATATCACACAAAATATTCAAATTATGCACAACCCCGATGACAAGCCAAGCAATTGTTTTATAATTTTGTTGTTCTCAAACTTTTTCAACTTTCACGCAATACATGAGCGTAAGCCATGGACATAGCACTATAGGTGGAATAGAAGGTGGTTGTGGAGAAGACAAAAAGAGGGAGATAGTCTCACATCAACTAGGCGTATCAACGGGATATGAAGATGCCCATCAATAGATATAAATGTGAGTGAGTAGGGATTGCCATGCAACAGATGCACTAGAGCTATAAGTTTATGAAAGCTCAAAAGAAACTAAGTGGGTGTGCATCCAACTCACTTGCTCACGAAGACCTAGGGCAATTTGAGGAAGCCCGTCATTTCATTGGAACATACAAGCCAAGTCCTATAATGAAAAAATCCCACTAGTATATGAAAGTGATAGCATAGGAGACTCTCTATCATGAACATCGTGGTGCTACTTCTAGTCCAAGTGTGGTAAAAGGATAGTAGAATTGCCCCTTCTCTCTTTTCTCTCATTTTTTATTGGGCCTTCTCTCATTTTTTTGGCCTCTTTTTGTCCGTCCGGAGTCCCATCCCGACTTGTGGGGGAATCATAGTCTCCATCATCCTTTTTTCACATGGGACAATGCTCTAATAATGAAGATCATCACACTTCTATTTACTTACAACTCAAGAATTACAACTCGATACTTAGAACAAAATATGACTCTATATGAATGCCTGCAGCGGTGTACCGTGATGTGCAATGAATCAAGAGCGACATGTATAATGAATGATGAAAGGTGGATTTGCCACAAATATGATGTCAACTACATGATCATCCAACGCAATATGACAATGATTAAGCGTGTCATAATAAACAGAACGATGGAAAGTTGCATCGCAATATATCTCAGAATGGCTATGGAAATGCCATAATAGGTAGGTGTGGTGGCTGTGTCGAGGAAGGTATATGGTGGGTGTATGGTACCAGCGAAAGTTGCGCGGCACTAGAGATGCTAGCAATGGTGGAAGGATGAGAGTGTGTATAATTCATGGACTCAACATTAGTCATAAAGAACTCACATACTTATTGCAAAAATCTATTAGTTATCGAAATGAAGTACTACGCAGATGCTCGACTGCCACTCATAAGGAAGACAATCAATAAATGCTCTGAGTTCATCACATAACGGTTCACCATACATGCATGCTACGGGAATCACAAACTTGAACTAAAGTATTTCTACAATCCACAATTACTCACTAGCATGACTCTAATATCACCATCTTTATACCTTAAAACAATCATAAGGAATCAAACTTCTCATAGTATTCAATGCACTTTATATGAAAGTTTT
This sequence comes from Triticum monococcum, assembly GCA_034509565.1. Lineage (NCBI taxonomy): Eukaryota > Viridiplantae > Streptophyta > Magnoliopsida > Poales > Poaceae > Triticum > Triticum monococcum. Next base: position 305,668,080 of record CM067844.1, on the reverse strand, counting down.
ATTATACACATCTTGGATGCCTATCATATTAGGACTAAATTTATAACCAACACAAATTACCATGTTGTTTAAAGACTCTAAAAATAATATAAGTGAAGCATGAAACTTCGACAATTTTTATAAAATAAAACCACCGCCATGCTCTAAAAAGATATAAGTGAAGCACTAGAGCAAAATAGCCTAGCTCAAAAGATATAAGTGAAGCACATCGAGTATTCTAATAAATCACGATTCATGCGTGTCCCTCTCAAAAGGTGTGTACATAAATGATGATTGTGGCAAACTAGAAAGCAAGTACTCATATCATACAAGACGCTCCAAGAAAAACACATATCATGTGGTGAACAAACATATAGCCTCAAGTAAAGTTACTGATAGACGAAGACGAAAGAGGGGTGCCTTCTGGGGCATCCCCAAGCTTAGGATCTTGGATGTCCTTGAATATTACTTTGGGGTGCCTTGGGCATCCCCAAGATTAGGCTGTTGCCACTCTTATTCCATAGTCCATCAAATCCTTACCCAAAACGGGAAAACTTCACAACACAAAACTCAACAGAAAATCTCATAAGCTCCGTTAGTACAATAAAATAAATCAACACTTTTGGTATTGTTGTGAACTCATTCCTCATTTATATTTGTGTAATATCTACTGTATTCCAACTTTTACATGGTTCATACCCCCCGATACTACCCACAGATTCATCAAAATAAGCAAACAACACATAGAAAACAGAATATGTCAAAAACAGAATAGTCTGTAGTAATCTGTAACTCTCGAATACTTCTGTAACTCCAAAACTTCTGAAAATTAGGAAAACCTAAGAATTATTTTATTAATATTCTGCAAAAATGATCAGTATTTTATCACGCTTCTGTTCAAAATCAGAAATTTTTTCTTTAGCACAAAAGTTTCTGTTTTTCAGCAAGATCAAATCAACTATCACCGTAAGCCATCCTAAAGGTCTTACTTGGCACAAACATTAATTAAAACACAAAACCACACCTAACCAGAGGCTAGATGAATTATTTATTGCAAAATAGAACCTAAAAAGCAAGAACATCAATAAAATTGGGTTGTGTCCCAACAAGTGCTATTGTTTAATGCCCTTAGCTAGGCATAAAAACACAAACAGATCTAGGTATTGTCATCTTTGGTACGCAATCCGTAAGTAGCTCTCACAATAGATTCATATGGAAATTTAATTTTCTTTTTAGGAAAGTGTTCCATGCTCTTCCTTAGTGGAAATTGAAATCTAATGTTTCCTTCTTCTCATCAACAATCGCACCAATTGTCCTAAGGAAAGGTCTACCAAGAATAATGGGACATGTATGATTGCTATCTATATCAAGAACAATTAAATCTACGGGCACATAATTCCTATTTGCAACAATCAGAACATCTTTAATTCTTCCCATAGGTTTCTTAATAGTGGAATCCGCAAGATGCAAATTTAAAGAACAGTCATCAAATTCACGGAAACCTAGCACATCACATAAAGTTTCTGGAATTGTGGAAACACTAGCACCCAAATCACACAAAGCATGACACTCATAATCTTTAATGTTAATCTTAATAGTAGGTTCCCACTCATCTTAAAGTTTTCTAAGGATAGAAACTTTCAATTCAAGCTTTTCTTCAAAAGATTGCATCATAGCATCAACGATATATTTAGTAAAAGATTTGTTTTGATTATAAGCATGAGGACAATACAACATTGATTGCAACAAGGAAATACAATCTATTAAAGAACAATTATCATGATTAAAATCCTTGGAATATAAAAGTGTGGGTTCATTGCTACTTAAACTTTTGACCTCTCCAATCCCACTTTTATCAATTTTTGCATCAAGATCTAAAAACTCCAAATCATTGGGACACCTTTTAACTAAAGTTGACTCATCTCCAGTCCCATCTTTATCAAATTTATATTGGAAAACCAAGATTCAATAGGAGTCACATCAATCACTTTAAGATCTTCATCGTTAATTAAAGACTCCGGTTTAGCGGCCATCTTATTTACTAAGGTGGCTAGTTTATCAGAAATTTGGCCTACTAAATTTTCAAGATGAGCAAACTAAGATTTCAAACCATAAAATTCCTTAGACATATCATCGAGCTCTTTATTCATGTACTCCATAAAACTTTTCTGCCCCTTAAGCTCATTTCTAAAGAAACTATTGTGCTCAAATTGTAAAGACATGAAGCTCCTAACATTATTTTCAATTTCTTCCATCCTCCTAGAGTGAGGATCAATGTTCTTTGGTTGAGCCATAAAGACAGGAAAGCAATCCAACACACAAAACGCAAATGAAGAAGACGAACGGAAGAGAGGCGAAGATAAGGGCAAATCTTTTCGAAAATCGTTTTAGAAGTGGGGGAGAGGAAAACGAGTGGTGAATGGAAAATACTGTAATGCAAGAGATGAGAGTTTATGTGGGTACTTGGTATGTCTTGACTTGGCGTAGATCTCCCCGGCAATGGCGCCAGAAATTCTTCCTGCTACTTCTTGAGCTTGCGTTGGTTTTTCCCTTGAAGAGGAAAGGGTGATGTAGCAAAGTAGATATAAGTATTGCCCTCAGTTTGAGAACCAAGGTATCAATCCAGTAGGAGACAATGCACAAATCACCTAATACCTGCACAAACAATCAAACAACTTGCACCCAATGCGATAAAGGGGTTGTCATCCCTTCACGGTTACTTGCAAAAGTGAGATCTGATGAATATAAATGGAACTAAACAAATGATAAATTAAATATTTTTGGTATTTTTGGTTTATAGACTGGAAAGTAAAAGATTGCAAAAATAGTAGATCAGAAACTAATATTGTAGATCAGAAACTCGTATGATGGAAAATAGACCCGGGGGGCATAGGTTTCACTAGAGGCTTCTGTCAAGACATCAAATAATATGGTGGGTGATCAAATTACTATCGAGCAATTGATAGAAAAGCGCAAAGTTATGATGATATCTAAGGCAATGATTATGAAATATAGGCATCACGTACGTGTAAAGTAGACTAAAATATTTCTGCATCTACTAGTATTACTCCACACATCGACGACTCCTGCCTGCATCTAGAGTATTAAGAGTCTGTTTGGGACTGCTGTGCTCCTTAAAATTTAGCTCCGCTCCAAACAACGCAAGCCAAATGGGGTAGCTCCATGATATGCCGCTCCTCAAAATAACTAGAATCTGAGGTACAACTCTCAGTTTTTTATGAAGCTCTTTAGGGTGTGCTTCAAAAAACTCTAGAAGCTGGAGTTGGAGGGAAATTACCCACCACTGCCACTAGTAAGTGGATACCCCTTCGTTTCTCCTCCCTCATCCAATCAAATAGATCCTTTCCACCAGATTTCCCATTCTTGAAGTTGGAGTTAGATGGAAACCAAACATTCTGTTTGGTAGTGCTACAACTTCTGTATGAAACTACTCCAAAGTAGATTTGATGTAGTGAAACTGATTTTGATGAAGTGGAGTAGTCCCAAACAGGCCCTAAGTTCATGACGAACAGATTAACGCATTAAGCAAGATGACATGGTTTATAGGAGTTAACTCAAGCATTATGATGAAAACCCCATCTTTTTATCCTCGATGGCAACAATACAATACATGCTTTGTTGCCCCTGCTATCACTGGGAAGGACACCGCAAGATTGAACCCAAAGCTAAGCACTTCTCCCATTGCAAGAAAAACCAATCTAGTCGGCCAAAGTAAACCAATAGTTCGAAGAGAATTACAAAGCACTAGAAGAAATACACTTTTGTGATGATACATGTTTGTCACAGTAGGTCACGTTTTCTTTCATGCATGTACATCCATGACGATTTTATGATAGAATCAAGATAGTCATACCTGTGCTGTCGTAGAAGTGTTCCATGACATTACCAAAATTATCATCACAGAAGTGCCCACTTCCATGACGATAAATCACGCGTCATTGAAGTGCTTTCATCAAGGGTGACCGACACATGGCATCCACCATAACAGGTCGCTGTTAAGCTATCTGGTTCCGATTTGGATCCGATAACCCGTTAACAGCCCAGACCAATGGGGATTTTCCATGTGTAAAATTATCATTGGCTGGAGGAAACATGTGTTGGCTCAACATTGGGACAGATGTCATCCACTCATTGGACAGAAAGCGCCAATGATACGTTGACACGTGGCACGGCCCAATAGAGGCTCATTCCTGTGAAAAGGCCGGCCCGTTTGACTTGGTCAAAAGATAGCAGGCCGGCCCATAGAAAGCCTATTAACGGATTGTTCGCACATAGCCCATTTACATCCCACTAACCCAGGTCCTGTTACGGCCTACCGAAATTAGGCCTAGTAGCATCATCTGGGCCGTCCAATATGATTCCAGCCCATTGTAACTTCCGGACCATGTCTGGCCCATGACGTCTTTCGGCCCATATGGGGCACTTTGTAACTCTTGGCCCATTAACGACCCGTGGTGAAATTGTCCCGTAATGAACAGTACATCACTTTATACCCATTAACGGCCCATTATTCCAATGGACCCTTTCAAGCCCATGTTGTCTTTCGGCCTTCACAGGGCCCATTTATTCTTGGGCTCATTTCTAGCATTCGGTTACTTACGGCCTGTTACTGGCCTTTTCTGATTGTGGGCCAAATTTAGCCCGTGGTTACAGTCGGCCCGTTAATCCGTTAGGCCATTTTCATAACATCATCAAATACGGCCGATTAACCAAGGCCCGTTATGGTCGTCCCATGAACGGACGATTCCATCTCTAGCCTGTTTAAGGCCCATAATGTGGTCCGTTGTTGGCCCATGTTTGGCTGATCGATCATACGACCCGTAGAAGGCTCATTGATGCTATAGCACATAGAAGGCCCATTGTTTCTACGGCCCTTAGAAGGCCCATTGTTTCTATGGCCCATAGGAGGCCCATGGTAACTACAGTAAATATGTAACTCATGGTTATTGTGGCCTAGTTTTAAAAAATAGGTTATTGCGGCCACTAGCAAACCGCAAAAGAAAACTACACTAAGTACAATCAAACAAATAAACAAGAAAACAAAGAAATAAATAAGCAAGCAACTAATGCTAGGCTATCACGGCTATTACACATATTACATCAACTGGGCATCAAAGTTCGCCACCAGTGCAAATATAGGGAACAAAGAAGCATATAATATACATTGGTTGTCAAAGTTGGCGACTAGTGCAAATAAACGCCGCAGAAAAACAAGTCCAGAACTGAAACCACTTCAGAAGAGCTCAAGAAACAATATCCTGGGTACCCATAATGCTGGCAAGATGCTTAGCAAGCTTATTAGGTTTCCCTTGTTTGGCGCTTAAAATCTCCAGCACTTGCTGTTGCACAAGAAAGTATGCATACGAATTCTGCAGGGACTTCCCCAGTCCTTCAGCTTCTTGCCATAGCACTTCTGACTGATGCCTTTCAGCTTGTAGCTGTGACTGAAGAAGCCGGAGTGATTCAGGCAGCAAGTTCGAAGAGCTTGTGCCAGCAGTACTGGCCAGTAACTCGAACACTACATCAATGCAGGACTGTGGCTTTCTCACTGTCTACAACATCGTTTTTATCACCTTTCTTGGAGACCAACAGGGTTGTCTCACTATCTTGAACCTTATCTTCATTACTTTCTCTACCATTGCATAGTGGGGTGCTCTTCTCCAATATTCTATTCGCATACTGCAAGAGAAACAAGCAGACACATCACAAGTTTAGCATGGAGTATACGAAACACATTTTCGTAAACCGGTTCAGTAGTAAGGTGGACATGATAACAACATGAAACAAACATATATCTATGTACTATGGTCACTGTATTGTCCATATCATCCTAGTTTATGTTGCCAAATCAAGATAGAGACATAGTTCAACTCATATATTTTTAAGACACGGCAGCATAGACAGAATATAAGTGTGAGAAACTACATGGCATTGGCAACTCTTGTAATGTGCATCACATGAGAACATAACTGTTTATACAACTGAAACTAAAATTAACATAGAGCAAGAAGTTAGAACAACAATCCAGTTAAAGAAATAGGTATAAAAACATACATGTTGCACCATTGGAGTTTCAATTGGATCATTCAAATTCAAAAGTAGTTGGTATGAGTAAATACAGTGATGCAACAGCAAAGGAGTGTGGACCATAGCTATGGAATCTGACCTGAGAATAGTTGCTCTTCTGCTTTAAAGGTGGAGTTTGGGTTTGCTTGGTGGTCTTCATGCTTTGGGCACTTTACAAACTGCTCGTGTGGGGTACTCCATGGTGGACATGGTGCTTTGTCAACTAGTAGTGGGTTCCTATCCGCTGGGGTTGGGGTTAGATGGGTTGTAGCTGGTTCTCTGCCCAATGGTTTAAGTGTGCAATCTGGAAGACTCTCGATTATGTGTGGTGAGGCTAGTTTGTGGGCCAGTACAACCATGGTTCTATCTGCATCGATGTGTAGCACTATCTTTTGTGAAGAACGGCTTTTTTCTCCCTTAGATACTGCCATCACCCCCTCCAATTCAAATGGCTAATAAACAAGAAAAGAAATTGAACGTACAAACATTGTATGATAGACAGATGTGGTAATTCACATATATGTTGTCTAACCAAACCGGACAACATGACACAATTTCACATATATGATGCCTAACTAAACAAGATAGCATGACACAGTTTTAGGTATATGATGGATAACTTAACATGATATAATGGCATAATTCAACATATGATGAGTATCTAAACAGGACGACATGACAAAACTATATGATGTCTTTCTAAAATAGGTTGGGATGAAATAATTCACATACATGTTGTCTAAGTATACAAGATGGCACGATATAATTGACATAATTGATTCATATACTAAGCAGCTGGCACTTGCATGTATGATCTCTAAACTAAGAAGATGGAATTCAATATTGTCCATATGATGTCTAAACTAAGCAATGAAAGACACCATATGCATGATATGAGTAATACAAACATTGCAACTTAGATCATACACCTCAGGTGGGATATAGGACTGGTCATCTGTCTCTGAATCCTCCTCCGAGGAGCTCCCTGTAACCATCGAGATCTATGCTTCAACAGGTACCATTGCCTGCTCTGAAGACCTTGTTTTCACTCATAATTTTTCCATAACCAGCTCAAATGGCTGATTCAATATGCATAGATTGTCGACAAATGGAATACGTAATGAAAAAAAGATAGCATGAGATAATTCACATATATGATGCCTGGCTACATGGCAGTGCATAATTCACATATATGATAGCTGGCTAAAAAACATGGCATTGCATAATTCACATCTCATATAGAAAGCAAACAGGAGGCATTCACACAAAGCATGTCTAATCTAAGCAGATGGCATGGCAATGCAAGACACCATAGGCATGATATGAGCAATATAAACCTGCAAACTTAGAGCATTCACCTCGGGGGGGGGGGGGGGGGTACGACTGGTCATCTGTCTCTGAATCCTCCTCCGAGGAGCTATCTGTAACTAGCAAGAAATCTGCATCGACAGGTAGCACTGACTACTCAGAAGACCTTGTTTTCACTCCAGATTTTCCCATGGCTGACTCAAATGCCTCATGCACAGGAAGAGTGGATGAATGTATAAACATTGTTGACAAATGGAATACATTATGAAAAAAATATGGCATGATACAATTCACATATATGATGACTAGTTAAACAAGATGGCATTCATGATTCATGTATATGATGTCTGGCTAAGGAAGATGGCATCGCATAATTCCCATATACTCCCTCCGTTCCTAAATATTTGACTTTTTAGAGATTTCAAATGGCCTACCACATACAGATGTCTATAGACATATTTTAGAGTGTAGATTCACTCATTTTGCTCTGTATGTAGTCACCTGTTGAAATCTATAAAAAAGACAAATATTTAGGAACAGTGGGAGTATGATATAGAAACCAAACAGCTGGCATTCACACAAAGCAAATCTAAACTAAGCTGATGACATATAAGATGTGTAATGTAAGCAATGCGAGGCGCCATATGCATGATATGACCAACATCGGCATGCCAGATTAGAGCAAACATCTCAGGTGGTAAATAGGAGTGGTCGGCTCCCTCTAAATCCCTAGTTGAACAGTTATCTTCCTCTGGAATACAATCTAGAATGGCGGGAGGGGGGACCACTTCGCCCACCATGGAGTGACGTCTGCTTGACATTATATTCCCACGCAACGGTCTTCTCTTTTTCTCTACATGTTCAGTACGGTTGTGTACAATAACTGGCATGCATAATAAAAAATAGTTAGATTTTGTAAGGCCTAAGGGGTGCATGCAGAAATCAGGAATGATGGTAGCAAGCAAGTGGATAGATCCAAAACTAATGATAGCAGGTAGATTATAGCTTCAGTTTAAAAAGATAGACAATGGACCATCTACTGTTTGTTGCCCACCCAACATGGACCACATAGAAGACCCCAGACGAACCAGATAGTAGACAGATAGTATTCATTACTGCCTCGATATGAGAGCCATGGGAATTTTAAAACTCAAGTTTGAACGATAAAGTAGTAGGTAATAATAACCAATGTATAATGTAAGCAAACACGAAAGACTGTGACCTCTCTTCTGGAACTGTGCAGTCCTCAGGTTCATCTGCTCAGTCGATGTTGGTAACGTAGTTGGCACGGCTACCGGCAATGGGGAAGATGATCTGAGGCGGCGAAAGAAAGTCTGCAGGGGGAATCTCTGCTGAGTGAACGCTTCTGTCGATGGTGCACCTCAGGTGGGGTGGATGACGGCATGGCAGGAGCAGGACATAACACACAGAGTTTTCTTTGACGCCTATATAAAAATGAAGGAAATCTGTAAGGGCTCCTTAGAATTGGAGGATTCTATAAACACAGGGACAGGAAAAACATAGAATAGGATAGGAATGCATGTGCAAAACAGAGCATTTGGAAACATAGGATTTCTGTCAACCTGGGTGTTTGGTTCACACGAATTGAAAGAACACATGAATGGAGAAACATGGTCAAATTAAAGTCAAACCACGTGAAACTGAAAAAATTAGAATCTCATTATACCAGTAATGCAATTAGTCATGTTCTTCATGCATATTAATTTGAAAAGGACGTCTAAGTGGATATGAAAATTCCTATGTTTTTTCTTTGAAAGAGACACTAAAGGAAAAAATCCTCCAGTTTTCCTTTGCTCCACTCCTTCTAACCTAATGCACGAATAGTAGTACCATTGTAGTTCCATAGCAAAGGATCCTTGAGCGATCGACATGAATGCAGAATAACAAAGTGATGCGATGAGTGTACAACCTCTTTGGCATAGCCTTGTCAACCTGATCATCATTGGGTTGGACGTGGAGGATGGTGATGCTGGTGTGATTGTTGGAGGCGGGTAAGAAGATCTGAGGCCTCTAGAAATGGCACCGAGGGTACTACTCCGCTGTGATGGACGGTTTCGTCATTGGAGCAACTCTGGTGAGGTGTACGGCAGTGATGCTGAAGCAGGACAAGACAAAAAATGTTAATATGAAGTGGGACTCTAATATCATCTGCAATAGATGATGTACAATACATCACCAAAAAGTGCTAGATGTAAAACGCATCAGCCGCGCCACGGCCGGTCTGACAGATGTAGTAAATATTGTTCACTCTGAACTTAACTGAAGAAACTGAACTTTACAATCGAAACTGAATTTTACTATTGAAACTAATTGAACTAGTAGCAGACCATTCCAATAGATGTTTAGGGCGTTCGAGCACTAGTAGCAGAGAACCAGTGATCTAAATCAGCAGATGCTCGTGCAGGGAACGCACTAGCAAAGAGCAGGTCATGCCACAGCACCGCGAGCGAGTGCTAAAGTAGTAACTCTTGTAGCTACCGGAGGTCGTGCAGCAGCAGCAGTAGCGTGAGTGAGAGCAAGAGCAGAGCAGCAACACGAATGAGAGCAAGAGGGGAGTAGTAGCGCGACCGACAGCAATAGCAGAGCAGAGCAGCAGCACGAACGAAAGCAAGAGCAGTGCAGCAGCGCGACCGACACCAAGAATAGAGCCGCAGCACAAGCGAGAGCCGGAGCAGCAGTGTGAGTGAGAGCCGGAGCAGCTGCAGCTAGTACCGATGTGGAAGTCGCCGCTGAGGAAGCAACGATATGGGGGAGAGACGCAGTGGATGAAGTGGCCGGTGACGGTGTCGTCAATGGACACCCGCCATGGCTGCTCGGTATCGAGCACTGGCAGTCCTGTGAGATCGAATAAAAGATAAAATACAGCGGTGAGTGCAGAACCTCCTTGGTGGCGACGAGTTGGGCTCGGCTTCATCATAGGAATTGGTGAGGGTGTTGCGGTTCCGGTGGGGCAGGTCAAGACGGTGATGATGCCGTGCAACTAGAGTATTGCAATAGACCTGATCTAAGCACCCCTCCCAAGGACACTGCCCTACAGTCAAAGATAGTAAAGGATAGCAGATTCTACCGACTGGAGTCACCTCAACACATGAACACTCGACCAACATCTCCACTCGGATATCCCAATTCCATTCGACTAGTACATCATCACTCGACCAAATAGGAACCACTCGGAGTATAGAAGGTCTAAAGTCACTCCAGGTAGCAACGGTCAGGCATTCACTCCATAGCATTAATGATCAGTTATATTACTTAATTACGGGTGTTACTAGTAACGCCTCATCTTTATGTATATTGAACCCTATGTAACGTGGGATGACTAGGGTCCTAGCGCACTCTATATAAGCCACCCCCTCCTTTGGCACAACGGTTTGCACCCCATGTAACTTCACGCATAATCCAATCGACCGAGCCTCCGGGCACAGAGACGTAGGGCTGTTAAATCCACCATGAAGGGCCTGAACTTGTACATCTTGCGTGCACAATCTCACGGTAGCTAGGATCTTGCCTCTACATCCCTACCCCCTACTTTACTGTGAGACTTAGAACCACGACATTTCATGCCCACCGTGGGGCAGGTGTCTTAGGGACTTTCCGGTGAGGTTGTGATTTCTCCGAGTCCTTTCATCATGGTTTCTGGCAGAAGTTTGGCTGAGGGCCGCGAGATCCGTCTCGGCGCGCTCGTCTTTATCGACGACGACTCCGCTTGGCTTCAGGAAGCTTCTCTCGACGTCGAGGTGCTCCCCGTCCGTGGGGCGATGCACTTTCACGCGTGCGTTCATGGCGTCCTCGCTGCGGCAGCCGTCTACTCGGTATCGATCGGCCCCAGTAGCATCTTCGCTCCCGGATGCTCACCGTCACAAGCGATATGTTCTATCACGGCTTCAAGCGGTGGGTGAAGCATGCGGTGGCGCATCAGTCGGCCACCCCTCAAGCACGCTAATCGATCCTGACAAAACTCTCTACGGCATGTTCGACCGGCTCCGTCGAGACCCTGTCCGAGTGCGACAGCAGTGACCCGGCGGCGGAGGTCCTGATGGTCGACACACCTCGCAGCCCGCCTGGCATGCGTCGCAACGGCGGCGACAATGGCGGCAGCGATCCGTCGCGCGCTCATGAAGAGTACCACCCGAAACTCTCTCTTCTCAACAGAGGGAGGAACTTCACCGTCACAATGTGGAGGCCCTCCACACGCCCTTTGTTGGCGAGTCCTCTAAAGCTCGGGCCTTGGAGGTAGCGCGTTTGGCCACTTTGGCTAAGCGCACCCTATTGGCGAATCTTCAGCGTGCACTCGACGATCGTGCTCGCCGACAGATCCCCGAGTCCAGTCGACGGCAACGTCAGCTATTTCCACCCGAAGCACAGGTATACCGCACTCCGATTCAGAATCTTACCGCTGCAGCCCGTATAGCAGAATCCATTCAGCCGTCCCAGTCAGAAGCTGGTAAAGGTTTGATGCAGATCAGAGGACTGCTCTGAGCAGTAGGAGAGCAGAACACTGCAGTATCTCAGTCGCGCAACAGCATTCATAGCAGACATGTGGTGGCTAATTCTGTTCAGTTGGCTCATAGCCCAAGATCGCCCCTGTGGCGTGAGGGATGTGGGCATCGGCAAGGGCAGTATATGGATCGGAATCATGAGTATCAAGATCATCAGCTCGACCGTGATGACCACCGTCGAGTGCCTACACCCCCTCCTAGGGGCGAATCATATGTGCCCCGGTATTATGATGATAGGCGCCTGTACAGCAAGGTGCCGAGGAGGCTAGTCGACCCAAGAGAACCAGGGTTTGATGCAAGGTCCATTTTGGTACAAGGTTTGGTGGACAGGAATCGGGCACATAGAGAAGGGCAAGACATATATTGCCCTACTAGAAGTAGAGTACATGTTTCTGGTCCCGAGTGTTTTAGCAGAGCCATCAGGGCTACAGAGATCCCTCCCAACTTCAGGTTGGCGACTGGGGTCAGTAAGTTCACTAGTGAATCAAGGCCCGACACCTGGCTTGAGGACTACCGAGTGGTTGTGCAGATCAGTGGAGGAAATGATGAAGTTGCCATGAAGCATCTTCCCCTGATGCTTGAAGGGTTAACTAGAGCTTGGTTGAATCAGTTGGCTCTAGGCAGTATTTTCAGCTGGGAAGAGTTGGCTCGAGTGTTTGTCAGAATGTTTGAGGGCACGTGCAAACGGACAGCAGGATTGACAGAATTGCAACATTGCGCGCAAAAGCTGAATGAAACTTTGAGGAATTACATCCAGAGGTGGACCACTTTACACCACACACTGGAGAATGTGTCTCACCATCAAGCAGTTTGCGCCTTCAAGGAGGGCGTTAGGTACCGGGAGCTCAACCTGAAGTTCGGTCAGACAGGAGACATGTGCTTGACTCGAATGATGGAGATAGCCACTCGGTACACCAACGGCGAAGAAGAAAACCAGCCGGCCCGGACACTGGAGGAGGTAATTCCAAATGGAAGTAGAAGCGCAAAGCAAAACCTACGGCTCTTGGAGAGGTTGCAGTTGAAACCCAAGGGAAACCTAAAGGAAAACCTAAAGGGCCCTGGGCTCTTAAGAAGGTGAAAGATTCAGCCGGGAACGATGTGTTGGATTTACCATTTCACATTCACATCAAGAAGGATTAGGAAGGAAATCTTATCTATCCCAAGCATACCACTCGGTAGTGCCGAGTCCTTATTCAGCAGTTCAGAGAAAAGCAACCCAGTGAGAAGGAAAAGAAGTCTGATAAGGATGAGGACAAAGAAGAGGATGATGATGGATTTCCCAATATCAATTCCACTTTGGTGATTTTTGCTGATGTTGAAAGCCAAAGTCGACTGAAAGTCATCAATAGGGAAGTAAACATGGTTGCTCCGGCAACGACGACATATCTGAAATGGTCAAATACTCCTATCACATTCGACCAGTCATACCACCTGCCGCACGTCGCAATCCCTGGGAGGCAAGAGTTGGTGGTCGACCCGGTCGTTGGGGGCACCCGACTGACCAAAGTTTTGATGGATGGTGGCAGCGGATTGAACATTTTGTATGCTGAGACCCTCCGAGGGATGGGCATTCCGATGCCCAAACTTAGAGAGAGTAACATGCGGTTTCACGGAGTTATACCGGGAAAGGAAGCCAATTCACTCGGTCAGATCACTATTGACGTGACTTTCGGTGATTCAAAGAATTACCAGAAGGAAAAGTTGACATTTGAAGTCATGGATTTTCACAGTGCCTATCATTCTATCCTGGGCAGAACTACATATGCCCGTTTCATGGCTCGACCATGTTATGTGTATCTTAAACTCAAGATGCCTGGCCCTAGGGGCATGATTACAGTCACTGGTAATCGGCAGCGAGCGGAAGAGTGCTTCTAGAAGGGATCGAAGATAGCCGAGAACAGATGGAAGCAATAGAAATGGAGGAATACAAGAAGACAGTAGATCCGAGTGATTTGTTGAGAGCTAAGAAACCTGCTTCAGAGTCTGCATTTAAGTCATCTAGTGAAACAAAGTCAGTTCATATTCACCCAACGGATCCCAATGCTGCTCCTACTCACATATCAACAACACTTGACAGCAAATAGGAAGAAGCGCTCATCCAGTTCCTCCGTGAGAACTGGGACATCTTTGCATGGAAACCATCTGACATGCCAGGTGTACCCAGAGAACTGGCTGAGCACCATTTGCGAGTCGACCCAAAAGCAAGACCTGTCAAAGAACACCTCCGATGCTCCACCGTGGAGAAAAGAAAGGCAATTGGCGAGGAAATGGCTTGGCTTCTGGCAGCTGAGTTCATCCGAGAGATTTACCACTCCGAGTGGCTCGCCAATGTAGTCATGGTTCCCGACAAGGATGATTCACTTCGTATGTGTATTGACTTCAAGCATAACAATCGGGCCTACCCGAAAGATCACTCCCCTCTCCCTCGCATCGATTAAATAGCGGACTCGACCGCGGGATGTGAGCGATTGTCCTTTCTGGATGCATATTCTGGGTATCATCAGATCCAACTGTATAGACCCGATGAAATAAAAATAGCTTTCATCACCCCGTTCGGGTGCTTTTGCTATGTTACCATGCCCTATGGTCTCAAGAATGTTGGCGCCACATTCATGCGTATGATACAGAAGTGCCTACTCACTCAAATCAGTCGGAATGTGGAAGCCTACATGGATGACATCGTGATTAAGTCACGAAAAGGTTCCGACCTGCTGACTGACCTCGCTGAAACAATTGCCAACCTGAGAAGATATGATATCAAGCTTAACCCGTCAAAGTGTACATTTGGAGTTCCAGGCGGAAGCTTACTCGGTTTCCTCGTTTCGGAACGTGGGATCGATGCTAACCCAGAGAAAGTTGGCTCAATACTCCGAATGAAAAGCCCTGTGCGCATATACGATGTTCAGAAGCTTACTGGTTTTTTGGCCGCCTTGAGTCGATTCATCTCTTGTCTCAGTGAAAAGGCATTGCCTCTTTACCGATTGATGAAGAAATCTGATAAGTTCGAGTGGACTCCTGAAGCGGACGCAGTGTTTGCAGAGCTCAAAACCCTGCTTTCCACCTAGCCGGTGCTCGCTGCTTCAATTAGCAAAGAGCCTTTACTGCTTTATATTGCAGCCATTGGACAAGTTGTCAGTACAGTACTCACGGTCGAGCGGGAAGAAGAAGGTAAACCCTACAAGGTTTAGCGCCTAGTGTACTATATTTCTTTAGTCTTAACTCCGTCCAAGCAGAGATATCCGCATTATCAGAAGCTTTTCTATGGAATTTACTTTACTTCGAAGAAGGTGGAACATTATTTCTCAGATCACTCAATCACAGTCGTCAGCGATGCTCCATTGTCTGAAATTTTGAACAACAGAGATGCAACTGGTCAAGTGGCAAAATGGGCGATTGAACTCCTTCCATTGGATATCATGTTTGAGACAAAGAAAGAAATTAAATCCCAAGCAATAGCAGATTCCCTCGTCGAGTGGATTGAACAACAGCTGCCGACTCAAGTTCAGTCGGAACATTGTACTATGTTCTTTGATGGATCCAAGATATTGAGTGGCTCTGGCGCTGGAGTTGTTCTAGTATCCCCTCAAGGTGATATACTCAGTTATGTCCTTCAGATTAACTTTGAATCCTCCAACAATGAAGCTGAGTATGGAGCACTTCTGTATGGGTTGCGAATTGCCATTTCGCTCGGCGTCCGTCGCCTAATGGTCTGCAGAGACTCAGATTTGGTGGTTAATCAAGTAATGAAGGAGTGGGATGTCAAAAGCCAGCTATGACTGGCTATTGCAATGCAATGAGAAAGTTAGAAAATAAGTTTGAAGGGCTAGAGCTTCACCACATTCCCCGACTTAAGAATCAGACAGCAGATGACCTGGCAAAGATAGGTTCCAAGCGAGAGCTCATTCCCAGCAATGTGTTTTTGGAGCATCTTCACACACCATCAGTCCAGGAGGATTCCGTCACAGAAGAGCCCCCACAACCTAAAAGTTCTAATGATCCGACTAAAGTCGAAGTCCCAGGTATGGTCGACTTAGAAATGGAGGTTTTAGTCATCATCCCGGACTGGACAGTGCCATATATCGCATATATCCTCAAGAAAGAACTTCCAGAAGACGAAGATGAAGCGCGATGGATTGTCCGTCGATCTAAAGCCTTCACTATGATAAGTGGTCGACTGTATAGGGAATGTGTGACTGGAGTTGCCCAATGATGCATTACCCAAGAGGAAGGTCGAATTATTCTCAATGATATCCACTCGGGGACCTGTGGTCACCATGCGTCCTCACGGACAATCGTGGCCAAAGCATACCGAGCAGGTTTTTTCTGGCCGCGAGCAAATGAAATGGCAAAGGAAATAGTCGACAAGTGTGAGGGTTCCAGTTCTACTCCAACATGTCTCATAAGCCTGCTACAGCCTTGAAGACCATTCCACTCATCTGGCCATTTGCCGTTTGGGGGTTGGATATGGTTGGACCATTGAGGACTGGCAGAAGTGGTTTCACTCACCTGCTTGTTGCAGTCGACAAGTTCACTAAATGGATTGAATCCAAGCCCATCAAGAACCTCAATTCGGGCACTGCCGCCAGGGGGTTAACATTCAGATTTGGAGTCCCGCACAGCATCATCACAGACAATGATTCAAACTTTGATTCAGATGAGTTCAGAGCTTTCTGTGCTTCCCAAGTGTTGAAGCCCAGATTGATGCGAGACCTCAAGCATGCAGCCGGCGCCTTGGTAGATGAGTTACCATCAGTACTATGGGGTCTGAGAACAACACCAAATTGGTCTACTTATTTGCTTCACAACGCCCCACGAGTAGAGCTTTTCTCAGAGGCAGAAGCAGAACAAGCCCGACAAGATGCTGTTGACCTTCAGGAAGAGGAAAGAGAGATAGCCCTGATCAGGTCGACCATCTATCAACAAGACCTTCGTCGGTTCCACGCCAGAAACGTCAGAGGTCGAGCATATCAGGAAGGGGACCTGGTTCTTCGAGTGGATCAGCAACGACAAGACAAACTGTCTCCCTCTTGGGAGGGCCCTTTCATCATCACCAAAGTTCTTCACAATGGAGCATACCACCTGTATGATGTGGAGCACAAGAAGGACGAGCCACGCACTTGGAATGCGGAGCTTCTCCGCCACTTTAACACTTAAGCATTCAGACTGTCAAGATGTAATATGAAGTACCTTTCAGTTTGTTTATCAAAGACATGGTTTTGCAGCCTCCTAAATGATTGTTATTACTTATACATGTGTCCAAAATCCCCCAGTCGGTGGCTTAGCCGTGAATCTGATTCACCGAAGTTTCAAAAAACAAAATCCCACTGAGGGAGGAGCAATCCTCTCACTCGGGGGCTTAGCTGCGAATCCGATTCGCCTAAGTTTAAAAAATCCTACCGAGTGACGAGCAACCATTGCACTCGGGGGCTTAGCTGCAGTCTAGTACTCGCCTAAGTTTAAAAAAATCCTACTGAGTGGTGAGCAACTGTCCCACTCGGGGGCTTAGCTGAAGTCCAGTACTTGCCTAAGTTTAAAAAATCCTACTGAGTGGAGAGCATCCCTCCCACTCGGGGGCTTAGTTGTAGTCCAGTACTCGCCTAAGTTTAAAAAATCCTACCGAGTGGAGAGTATCCCTCCCACTCGAGGACTTAGCTGCAGCCCAGTACTCGCCTAAGTTTAAAAAATCCTACCGAGTGGTGAGCAACCCTCCCACTCGGGGGCTTAGCTGCAGTCTAATACTCGCCTAAGTTTAAAAAATCCTACCGACTAGTGAGCAACCCTTCCACTCGGGAGCTTAGCTGCAGTCCAGTACTCGCCTAAGTTTAAAAAATCCTACCGAGTGGAGAGCATCCCTCCCACTCAGGGGCTTAGCTGTAGTACAGTACTCGCCTAAGTTTAAAAAATCCTATCGAGTGGAGAGCATCCCTCGCACTCGGGGGCTTAGCTGCAGTCCAGTACTTGCCTAAGTTTAAAAAATCCTACCAAGTGGAGAGCGTCCCTCCCACTCGGGGGCTTAGCTATAGTCCAGTACTCGCCTTAGTTTAAAAAATCCTACCAGGTGGAGAGCATCCCTCCCACTCGAAGGCTTAGCTGCAGTCCAGCACTCTCCTAAGTTTAAAAAATCCTACCGAGTGGAGAGCATTCCTCCCACTCGGGGGCTTAGCTGTAGTCTCGTAATCACCTAGGTTTAAAGTCTGCTCCATCCTTATCTGCAAGGACAACGAGGTGCAGGTCGACCACGACCTTATCCTTGAGCTGTGGCACAAACACAACGTCTGCTCCATCCTTATCCGTAAGGACGATGAGGTGCAGGTCGACCACGACCTTATGCTCGGAGCTGCGACACAAATACAACGTCCGCTCCATCCTTACCTGCAAAGAAGACGACGAGCAGGTCATGAATGGCACCGAATGCCCTTGTCTATGATCCACTCGACTGACTTGCACCACAAAGTCAGTAGCAATTCGGACTGAAGAATCAAAGCCAAGAGATTCAAAAATAAACAAGTTTAGATAAAACCTAAGAGGTTCCAGACCATAGTTCAAAGGACTCGGGCATCAGGCCTGAAAGAATTTAACGGTTACAAGACCACTTGGCATACCGAGGCAAATTCAATCAGATTATAAAAGTTTGTTCACTCCGCGGGTGGAGGACTGGCAGGCTCACGAACTCGTCCAGATCGATTCCATCTGCAATTCGAGTGGCGGCAGCAATGAATGTCTCCATGAAAGACTGGAAGTCATGTCTCCTGGTATTGGAAACCTTGATCACTGCTAGCTTTTCCTCCTTGGCCTCCTTGCAGTGTACTCGAACTAGCGATAGATCTACGTCAGCACCGTAGCAAGCAGATGACTTCTTCCACTCTTGCACTCGGCCAGGGATCACATTGAGTCGAGTCATCAAAGACTCCAGGTCATTCTGGAGCATCTCCCGTGGCCAAAGCGCTGGGTCAATCCGCGACACCACAACCTTCAGGCGAGTAAGGTAGTTCGTAACACTGGCGATACGGGATTCCAGTAAGAGCACGTTCATGGAAGCTTCATCACCGACAGGGGAAAGGATGGGGTCCAGGCCTATCTCGATCCGCCAAGTTTCTTCCTCAAAGTTTTGACAGAATTCTACAAACACAAAGAAATAACGAGTCGATGGTTTTATGGTGAATCGACGATAGCTAAACAATCAGATAACGGAAACTACCTTCGAGCATAAGGAACAACTTCTTGGTGAGTGCCCCCAGATAAGCCTCCAGGTCATTCCTCTTACGAGAAATGCCTTCAATCTTCTCATTCAAAGCAACTTTGTCTTTCTTCAGATGTGTCACTTCTTTGCTAGCTTCAGTGAAGGATGCCTTTTGCTTGGCGTTATCGTCCTCCAGTGCCCCGACTGAAGACAACTTCTTGTCGGCAAGTGCTGTCTTCTCCTGAGCATACTTCTGCGCAGCTGCAAGGTCAGGGTCCTTCTATGCTAGAGCTTGCTTCATTTTCTCTAAAGAATATGCACTCGGGTCAGAGAGGAGAACGAAGAGATAGCTTGAGAGATGGTCAAGATAGACAGTCAGCAGGTCATTACCTTCCATACCAGCTACTTCTCATTTAGCCTTTTTTAAATTTTTATTGGCCAACTCCAAGTCAAGGTTGAGTTGTCTCTGCTTCTCCTCGAAATTGGCAAACTTGGAGATGAGCTCACAGGATTTCTATAGTCAGCAAAGAGATATATCAATGGACGGTATCAAAGATTATTCACTTCTGAGTGAAAGAACTCTAAGACTACTGCAGAATCAAACATTCAAGAGTAGTATCGGGGACTACACCCAGTGGGTGCAATTAGCGTGCCCCCACTGGTTCAGATTCCGCTCGACATGGTCCACCCAGACTGAGTGGAAGAGAAGAAAAAAATCTCAGACACCAACCGACTGCCCGTAGTAGACCGCGGTCTCGGGGACTACACCCAGTGGGTGCACTTTGTGTGCCCCCACTGGTCCCGGTTCCACCCGACATGGTCTGCCCAGACCGAGTGGAAGAACTGAAGGATACGATATTTTTATCAAGGCCCCCGCTGAATCACACATTCGACGATGGCCTCAGGGACTACACCCAGTGGGTGCACTCTGCGTGCCCCCACTACTTCAGGTTCCACTCGACATGGTCCGCCCAGACCGAGTGGAAGAACTAAAGGATAAGATATTTTTATCAAGGCCCCCGCCGAATCACACATTCAACGGAGGCCTCGGGGACTACACCCAGTGGATGCACTCTACATGCCCCCACTAGTCCGAAAACTACAATCGACACAACATAGTCGACTGGAAAAATTATTCGACATAAATTAAAACACCCACTGGGTGTGCAGATGAGAAGTGAAGACTAACAGATGGACGCACAAAGAAGAGTTTTTTTTCCGGGTAGCATATCCTAACAGAATAAGCGTCAAGATAGGAGTTCAGTCAGAAACCAACTTACCTGGACATTGGCTTAGAGGGCTACACTGGCATCATAAGCAGCTTGACTATTCTCATGCACAGTCTTCACCCGCTCCATCATAAGGCCCGCTTGGCGTATAGCTTCTACATCGGCGCTTGCCTGGTCCTCCGGGACATGATGGATGGTTAAGAACGGAGTCGGCGGTTCAGTCATGGCAGCCTGAGAATCTGAGGCATTATGTTGAACAGATGAAGCAGGGACGGGCACAGTCGACGATGAAGGGCATTCACTCGACTGGAACAACAAAGGTGACAGAAGTCCGGTTCGCATCTCCAGGCTGTTGAACCACTGGCTCCGTCACCGGCAACGATTGAGACGTTTGGCCAGCGGATGCCTTCTTGCTCGAAGCCTTGCCCCTCCTTCCCATGGCCCTCTGCGGCACGTCTTCGTCATCATCCGGAAGTTCAATGACATTGGGCGGAGCTGCAAAGCAATCTTTTACAGAAGTTCACTCGATCGTCAAAAGAGCAGATTAAGTAATGACAGAATGGCAAAGAGTTATACCTGCATGAGAGGTGACCGCGTCTTCCATCTCCTCATCGTCGTAATCTTGGTAAATAGAGGTCCTAGAGGCGGCACTACAAATTTCAGAATTCACTCGGTCAAAATAAGAAAGTGAGTCGACCAAACTTTGAATCATGCAAAAACTAAAGAGTTGGGCTCAGCAATTACCCAGAAGCGACGGGGACATACACTTTAATCTTGGGCAGAGACTTCCAGGGCTTTGACATCACGACTTTGGGCTGCTTAGGAGCTTTTTCAGTCGGCACAGGAGAAGATGCCTGGGTACGCTTTGGAGGCTGTCTAGTCGGAGGAGTCGTTTTGCCCCGAATACTTGCTGGATCCTGCCTCTGTTTGGAGCGCCTCGCTGTGCGAGGCGGAGAGTTGACTTCCTCGCCACTGCTCGAGTCCTCACTCTCCTTGTCTCCTCCTCCGTCAGAGTGCCAGTCGCCGCTGTCACCCCCACTCGCCTCTCCCTCCTACTCCTGCTCTCCGTTGGGCATCGAGTACATTTCAGTAAAGATCTGCAAAGGATAGAGTTGAGTGGTTATTAATCAGTTTGAAGAGCTAGCACATATCAGAGCAAAATACACTCGGAAGGAAAGAATTGAACCTTCTCGGGTTCAGTGGTGTTGTCAAGTGGAGGAACCCTTCTGGAACCCCTAGGGTTGTCCTTATTCCTAGTGATGCCCTGTAACCACAGCTCCACCGTCTCCTCGTTGACTTCCTCTGGGTGGATTCGAGTGTTGTCCTCAACGCCCGAGTACATCCACAATGGATGGTCACGAGCTTGGAGCGGTTGAATGCGTCGACTCAGAAATGGTTCTAACAAATCAATGCTAGTCACCCCATCGCGGACAAGTTGGACCACTCGCTCAACCAGCATAGCAACCTCCTCTGTCTCCGCATGAGTCACTCTCAATGGATAAGGCTTCTCGACTCGCTCAGTGGAAAACGGAGGGAGACCGGTCGACTAACCTGGGGTCGGTTCATCCTTACAATAGAACCAGGTCGACTGCCACCCCCTGACTGACTCGGGAAGGATCATGGCGGGGAAAGTGCTTTTGTTTCTCATCTGGATCGCTAAACCCCACACATCCGGATCACATGAGTTCTCTCATCACTCGGATTGGCCTTTTTTACCGACTAAGAGCGGCAGGTGAAAATGTGTTTGAAGAGGCCCCAGTGCGATCGACAACCCAGAAAGTTCTCTCACATGGACACATAGGCAACCAAGTATGTGTTAATGTTGGGGAAAAAGTAATGAAGTTGTGCTCCGAAGAAATTCAGAAAACAATGGAAGAAAGGATGGGGGGCAAAGAAAAACTGCGGTCGACATGGGTCGCAAGAAGGACGCACTCACCCTCTTGCGGTCGTGGCTCGGTCTCGTCCCCCGGAAGCCGCCAAGACTCGTGGGCGATCAGCCCTGCGTCAACCAGATCCTCCCTGTTTTCTTTCAAGATGGTCAACTGGATCGAGTCGTCTTGGATCCAGCCGCTCGGCAGAGCGGATCTCGACGACGACCCACCCCGGCTTGTCTTCTTCCCCTTCGCCTTTGCCGTCGCTTTCTTCGCACCCTCCAGAGCGGCAGTCTTGTCCTTCCCCATTGCAGTGGAGCGGGCACGAGCTGGGCGGCAGCGCCTGATAACCCACAAGTATAGGGGATCAATTGTAGCCTCTTTCTATAAGTAAGAGTGTCGAACCCAACGAGGAGCTAAAGGCAGAACAAATAATCCCTCAAGTTCTATCGACCACCGATACAACTCTACGCACGCTTAACGTTCACTTTACCTAGAACAAGTATGAAACTAAAAGTACTTTGTAGGTGTTGTTGTATAGGTTTGCAAGATAATAAAGATTACATAAATAAAAAGTAGGGGCTGTTTAGATAAATACACAACTAAGTTAGTTTTAGTAAAGAGCTTTTTGTTATGAGAAAGTTATTTGTCCCTAGGCAATCGATAACTAGACCGGTAATCATTATTGCAATTTTATTTGAGGGAGAGGCATAAGCTAACATACTTTCTCTACTTGGATCATATGCACTTATGATTGGAACTCTAGAAAGCATCCGGAACTACTAAAGATCATTAAGGTAAAACCCAACCATAGCATTATAGCATCAAGTCCTCTTTATCCCATAGGCAACAACCCCCTTACTCGGGTTTGTGTTCCAGTCACTCACGCAACCCACTATAAGCGAATCATGAACGTATTGCAACACCCTACAGCAGGGATCCCTCCCGCTTGCGCTACACGGAGAGCACCATAGGACAGCACCAATAATAAAACATGCAACTCAAACCAATCTTGATCATCTTATAGCCCATAGGACAAAACGGATCTACTCGAACATCACAGGTAGCCATACATCATTGGGAAATAATATATAGCGTTGAGCACCATGTTTAAGTAGAGATTACACCGGGTAAGAGAGAGGTTACACCGCTGCTTAGAGGTGGGAAGAGTTGGTGATGATGGCGGTGAAGTTCTTCGTGAAGATTGCGGTGATGATGATGGCCACGGCAACGTTCCGGCGCCACCGGAAGAGAAGGGGAGAGGGGGCCCTTCGTCTTCTTCTTCCTTGACCTCCTCCCTAGATGGGAGAAGGGTTTCCCCTCTGGTTCTTGGCCTCCATGGCGTGGGAGGGGCGAGAGACCCTCCGAGATTGGATCTATCTCTCTGTCTCTCTCTGTTTCTGTGTTCTCAGATTCTACCCTTTCACCGTTTCTTATATTCCCGGAGATCCATAACTCCGATTGGGCTGAAATTTTAACACAATCTCTATCCGGATATTAGCTTTCTTGCGGCGAAAGAAGGGCACCAAATGCCTTACGAGGTGGCCATGAGGGTCAGGGGCGCGCCCACGGGGTGGGGCGCGACCCCTGCCTCGTGCCTCCCTCGGGCACCGTCTCGCATTGATTTTTCTTCCCAAAAATCATATATATTCCAAAAAAATCTCCGGCAGTTTTTATCCCATTTGGACTCCGTTTGATATGGATATTCTGCGGAACAAAAAACATGCAACAAACAAGAACTGGCACTGGGCACTGGATCAATATGTTAGTCCCAAAAATAGTATAAAAAGTTGCCGAAAGTATATGAAAGTTGTAGAATATTGGCATGGAATAATCAAAAATTATAGATACGACTGAGACGTATCAGCGCCGAGAGCAGAGGCGGAAGCAATGGGGAGCGGAGGAAGGAGGAGGAGAATGGGGCGCACAGTGCAAAGGCATCGGCCTCGGCACCTTATATGGCCCCGTTCCTTGAGTGGCTGACCGATGGACCCAGGCGATCCTGTCAAATCCCACAACAGGCGCGCGCGTAGTACTTGGCAAAAAAGGTGGTGCGGGGATCGAGGCGCCCCTGCCTAATCTGCTCCGATTACCATAGCCCACTCCGCCCCGCACACTTCCCCAAATTTGGAATCCCGCCAGATCCTGAAACAGCAGGGCATTCAATCATATTGAAGATTTTATGCAACACTAGCAGTCGAAACTCATCAGTAGAAATATCACTCGACAATCTTTGAATGGCTCAAGGCGACTTAAAATGAGGTCGAAGCTGTTGCATGGTTCAGCAAACCAGTAGTATGCTTCCGCATCATAAAGGTTGGGTCGGAACCATCATCAACTCTATTTTTCCACTCGAACACAGAACCATTCGGGGGCTAATGACGATGTCGTGCACCTAGAGTAGGGTAATAGACCTAATCTAAGCACCCCTCCCAAGGACACTGCCCTACAGTCAAAGATAGTCAAAGGATAGCAGATTCTACCGACTGAAGTCACCTCAACACATGCACACTCGACCAACATATCGACTCGGATATCCCGGTTCCATTTGACTAGTACATCATCACTCGACCATATAGGAACCACTCGGAGTATAGAAGGCCTAAAGTCACTCCAGATAGCAACGGTCAGGCATACACCCCGCAGCATTAATGATCAGTTATATGACTTAATTACTGGCGTTACTAGTAACGCCTCATCTTTATGTATATTGAACCCGGTCGGTGTCAAAACTGGCGGATCTTGGGTAGGGGGTCCCGAATTGTGCGTCTAAGGTTGATGGTAACAGGAGACAGGGGACACGAAGTTTTACCCAGGTCCAGGCCCTCTAGATGGAGGTAATACCCTACATTCTGCTTGATTGATATTGATGAATACAAGTATTACAAGAGTTGATCTACCACGAGATCGTAATGGCTAAACCCTAGAAGTCTAGCCTGTATGACTAAGGTATTGAGTATATCCTTACCGGACTACACCCTCCGGTTTATATAGACGCCGGGGGGGGGGTCTAGGGTCACATAGAGTCGGTTACATAAGAGGGAATCTCCATAGTTGTTCGCCAAGCTTGCCTTCCACGCCAAGGAGTGTCCCATATGGACACCGGTACAGTCTTCGATCTTCATGTCCTTACAGCCCATCAGTCCGGCCCATAGATAATAAGTCGGAGAGCTGAGGACCCCTTAGTCCAGGACTCCCTCAGTAGCCCCTGAACATGGTTTCAATGACAAGGTATCCGGCGCATAGTGTTGTCTTCAGCATTGCAAGGCGGGTTCCTCCTTCTGAACTCCCGAATAGTCTCCAGATGAATTGATCGTGTCCGGACCTGTAACACACACCACACACAACTGTAGAGAGAATATAATAACACACAAGTCCAATCTGCTAACAGCTTTTAGTAATGCAATGTCATGCCTGTCCGGTCATAATTTCGAACCATTTTTCGCCCCACGTTTCGAGATGCGATTGTCACTGGCATGTCTTGTCAAAGCAGAGATCGTGTCACCTTATTATGGGATTCTCATCAATACGGGCGTGGGTAACCCAACCGCGCCATTTACATAGCCCTTGGGAGCAAGCGATGGGGGTGGCATTTGATATTCACCGTCCTTATAAGGAGATAAGCTTCCCCTTTATTCTCCCATGCTTTCTTCCTACCTCTCCGCTCTTGAGCTCCAATGCCCAAGTCCTCCTGAGAGGGGGAAGAAAAGGGTGGCCTCCATGAACCTGGAGGTGAAGGCACCAAAGAGGGGGAAGGGCTCTCTCGCGGATAACTCTGCATGGGATATCGATAGCAGTCTAGAGTGAATGCCCCGGACCAAGCCTCGGGCCGCTTCATGAGTACCAAAGACCTTATGCTTGTCCAAATGTATGGCCCTTCCCCTTTGCCATATTAATATGTTTAATTTATGCTATTACAGTCCAGCCAGCGACAGTTCTCCGCAATCCTTGACAGAGGGATCGCTACATTCGAAGGAGATGGCTAGCATATCGCCGCCACCTGCTCACTCTGCCTCGCCCAAAGGCGATGACGAGGTGGTGTCCCGAAGAGCCTTTCCCGATCAAGGGGAGGCTACGGAGATCGTCAGGGCGGCATCCAAGGATGACTCCATGGCCGCCAGACACATGGGGGAAGAAACCCCATGGGGACTGATGGTGGGGGCCGAGTTCCATTCGACCCTCAGCCGGATATCATTCCAGAGACCTATATGGCTCCGGAGTCCGACGAACTGCCTTCCCCGAAAGGGGGGTGCGCCTGTTCTGCTGGTGGCCTCCGTCCAACCGGAGGCGCCGGATGATCTGCTGGAAGCACTGCAAGGTGCATCCATTGTAGATGAACACCGTGTCCTCATGGGTACGTGATCACAAAGGTTTAGTCTACCAGAAGCGGGCTGACCGAAGCCTGCACTAGCCTTTTAACAGGCTTTGAGGTAATTACAGCATAGACAATAGCCCCTGAAGCACTGTTCGGTGTCCGGAAAGAAAAGCAGGTGGAGGTCTCTGAACTGAAGCAGAGCTTGGAGCGGGCCGAGGAGGAGCTCAGCCTTGTGAAGAAGCAGCTGGACTATAGCCAAGGTATGCAGTAACCTGTGGGTGTATGTTTGGAAAGATGAATACTTCGTGCTGACTAAAGTGTCATGGACTATGCTAGGGGCCACGACCGAGGTGGCGGCCCTAAAGAAGGCATTAGCCGAGGCCGAGGACAAAGCGGCCAAGGAACACGTTGTATGCGAAAAGCACGAGACCCGGGTCAGCGAGGTTCAGCAAGAGCTTCAGGATGTCGTCTAGCAGTACGAGTCCCTGGAGCATGATTCTAAGACGTAGGTGTCCGAACTAGTGAAGGCCTGCCAGAGCACACAAGAGGCTCAAGCTGAGGCCCAGAGCGCCCTGCAGGAACTCTAGGCGGCTAAGAAGATTGCGGCGGGTAAGGCTTTCATTATGCAAAACAAGTCTGTGAAGGAAATGATCCTTTTACTTACCTGAATTTGGTGCTCTACATGGGCGTTTACGGATTTACCGCGCAACATATCCAATGCTGCTGAATTCTATCAAGCCGAGGAAGGGAGTTCGACGGAGAAGTATTGGACCAAAACATCCGGTATCCTTGAGCGACTAGCTGAAATAGTTGGTGGAGCTACACAAGGCGGCCGAGCTGGCCATGAGGGGCTTGATAGTCCAGCTATGGCCTGCCACACCGGTACCCAGCAGCTACTTCGGGCTGGTGAAGCGGCTTGTTAGTGCCTGCCAGCATCTTGAGGTCGTGAAACAGTCGGTCTGTATTGAGGGTGCCCGGATGACCTTTGCTCGTTCCAAGATGTGGTGGGCAAAGATGGACGCCATCGAAGTGACCAAGGGGCCACCGAAGGGCAAGGAGCACCATACACCTGAGCACTATTTTGCGGATGTCCTAGAGGGGTCTCGTATTGTAGCCACGCAGTGTGGGCAGGACATTATTTTCTAATGAATATACTCGTAGTGTGTCTTGTATGATGACAACATATCCGCTTTGTGATATAATTTATGTTTTGATTGTGTCCTCCTGTGCCGCCGTGTTATTTGAAATCTGAGGGTTGGCCAGTCATCGGCTTCTGCCCTCATGTAGGTAGTACAGAGGTGTTCAGGATGGTATCTAAACAATCTTGATCCAATTGTATGGTCCTTGAAGGAGTTGTTTAGCGCACGAACCAGGCAACCGGACTATACGGCTTGAACGCCCTCACTTAGCCATAGGAGTTTTATAATAAAACATAGACGCAGCCTCTGGTATATGAACCAGAGTGCTGCCAGCGTCTGATAGGGAAGTACGATCCTTCGCAAAATGCGGAAAACCTCCAACGATTTGAGACCTCCGACCTGCTGACCGTCTCTCGCGGCATCATGACAGTCAGTTTTCGGCTTTCTCTACTGAGGTGCTCATCTGGTTTAGACCAGGGCACAATCACAGTAGTTCTCCCTTTACTACCCTAGCCGAGGTAGCGGAACGTATGATAACAAGCATAGGAGCCGGGCAACCCAACTATTGACCAAACACATGATTCGGAGCCAATGCATATAATGCTAAATTCGGGGTGCCGAACTATACTTACAAGAAGTGTTTGGACTTTTGTTGCCATAATGTGGGGTGCTATAAAGCCCCTGGCAAACATCAAAATGTACTAAAGTGTGCGGGTGCTACCTGATGGGGTTATCCACAGGGAAACTGAAAAATAAAGCAAAGAGAGAAAGAAAACAGAAAAAGATGTAAAGGTAAAAAGCTGGGGTCCTACAGCTCCAGCTACAAACTGTTTTCAATGTAATGTAATTAGTACGTCAAGGCGCATTGATACAAGTAGTGGAATAAGCAACATCCTATTCAACATGCCGAAAATAGGGAAGAGCTGCATGTGGGTCCTGGAAGACAGGTAGATTTATCGTTAACGAAATCACCTAAAAACTACCCGTATGTCTGCGCTCCTCGCCATCTTGGTGTGTTTGTCCTTCAAGAGGAATGATAACCAGACCACTCGATGGGGTCTGTGGGATTAAAACCTGAAATAAGACAAGCAAAAGTGAAAGTATATGTGTATCCGATGTCGGTTGAGCCGTGCCGTGGATCACAAGCTATTTATGCCTCCATCGATGCCCATGGAATTTTGAGTGTGTATTTATGTATGTGCGGCACGCATGACACCGCTTGATCGGGACTGAGACGGAGGCCGGATTGCTAGTCGAGCTCCTGACGAGCTGAGCTCTCCCGCTGCAGAGTAGTCCGGACCCTCTTAAGGGTGTCCGAGGGCTCAGCATCCGAATGAAGGTTCTGCTTGAGAAGGCCGCTTTGTACTTCTGCTGCTAGGGCGGCTGTGTGCTCTTCTGTACATAGAGAGCGTTTCGTATTGCCATTGACTGTTATGACGCCGCGTGGGCCGGGCATCTTGAGTTTGAGATAAGCATAGTGTGGCACTGCGTTGAATCGAGCAAACGCAGATCGTCCGAGCAGTGCATGATAGCCGCTACGGAATGGGACGATATCGAAGACTAACTCCTCGCTTCAGAAGTTGTCCAGAGATCCGAAGACAACCTCTAATGTGATTGAGCCCGTACAATGGACCTCTATGCCTAGAATGACTCCTTTAAAGGTAGTCTTTGTAGGCTTGATCCTTGATGGGTTAATGCCCATTTTTCGCACTGTATCCTGGTAAAGCGGATTCAGGCTGCTACCGCCGTCCATAAGGACATGAGTCAGGTCGAACCCATCAATTATCGGGTCTAAGACCAGTGCTGCTGAGCCTCCATGACAGATACTAGTTGGGTGATCCCGGCGATCAAAAGTAATCGGGCATGATGACCATGGATTGAATTTTGGGGCGACTGGCTCTATCGCATAGACGTCCCTAAGCGCACGCTTGCGCTCCCTCTTGGGGATGTGGGTAGCATATATCATGTTTACCGTTTTGGCCCGAGGGGTAAACTTCTTCTGTCCCCCTGTGTTTGGTTGTCGTGGCTCTTCGTCATCATCCTCGCTTTGCGATCCCTTTTCCCTGTTCTCAGCGTTTAATTTGCCGGCCTATTTGAAAACCCAGCACTCTCTATTTGTATGATTAGGAGGCTTGTCGGGGGTGCCATGAATCTGGCACGGACGATCAAGTATGTGGTCCAAGTTGGATTCGCCTGAATTGTTCTTTTGGAACGGCTTCTTCCGCTGACCAGACTTAGAGCCGCTGAATGCAGCTTTGACTGCTGTATCATCGGTGTTGTCACTGTTGTTTTGGCGCTTGTATATATTGCGTCGAGACTTGTCTTTGTTGCTTTTAACTTTAGGGGTGCCGGCGTCGCTTGCATTGTTTTTGCTACGGGCCAACCAACTGTCCTCGCCCGCACAAAAGCGGGTCATGAGTGCCGTCAGGGATGCCCTGGATTTTGGCTTTTCTTGGCCGAGGTGGCGAGCGAGCCATTTGTCGTAGATGCTATGCTTAAAAGCTGCTAGAGCTTCGGCATTCGGACAGTTGACAATTTGGTTCTTTTTAGTTAAGAACCTTGTCCAGAATTTCCCAGGGGACTCTCCGGGCTGTTGAACTATATGGCTTAAGTCATCAATGTCCGGAGGTCGAACATATGTACCTTGGAAGTTATCGAGGAAAGCCTCTTCCAACTCCTTCCAGCTGCCAATGGAATTTTCAGGCAGACTATTTAGCCAATGCCGAGCTGGCCCTTTGAGTTTTAGAGGGAGGTATTTTATGGCGTGGAGGTCATCTCTGCGGGCCATATGAATTTGGAGAATGAAGTCCTCGATCCATACCGTGGTGTCTGTGGTTCCATCATATGATTCTATGTTCACGGGCTTGAATCCTTCTGGGAGTTCGTGATCCAGGACCTCATCAGTGAAGCAATGAGGATGTGTGGGGCCTCTGTATCAGGCCGTATCGTGGCGCGGCTCTGATAGAGTCCGTCTACGGTATTCAACCTGCCCATGACTGGGTTTGTCACGTCCGGATAGGTGGCCGTTGTCGTGTGTCGAGGCGTGTCCTCGCGATCCGTAGATTGATCTGGTGTGTCCTGCTTTATTGTTCAGTGTCTGCCGGAGGTCATATGTATGGTCGTGGGCTAATTTGAAGGAAATATGCCCTAGAGGCAATAATAAAGTTATTATTTATTTCCTTGTATCATGATAAACGTTTATTATTCATGCTAGAATTGTATTAACCGGAAACATAATACATGTGTGAATACATAGACAAACAGAGTGTCACTAGTATGCCTCTACTTGACTAGCTCGTTGATCAAAGATGGTTATGTTTCCTAACCATAGACATGAGTTGTTATTTTGTTAACGGGATCACATCATTAGGAGAATGATGTGATTGACTTGACCCATTCCATTAGCTTAGCACTTGATCGTTTAGTTTGTTGTTATTGCTTTCTATATAACTTATATATGTTCCTATGACTATGAGATTATGCAACTCCCGTTTACCAGAGGAACACTTTGTGTGCTACCAAATGTCACAACATAACTGGGTGATTATAAAGGTACTCTACAGGTGTCTCCAAAGGTATTTGTTGGGTTGGCGTATTTCGAGATTAGGATTTGTCACTCCGATTCTCGGAGAGGTATATCTGGGCCCTCTCGGTAATGCACATCACTCAAGCCTTGCAAGCATTGCAATTAATAAGTTAGTTGCGGGATGATGTATTATGGAACGAGTAAAGAGACTTGCCAGTAACGAGATTCAACTAGGTATTGAGATACCGACGATCGAATCTCGGGCAAGTAACATACCGATGACAAAGGGAACAACATATATTGTTATGCGGTCTGACCGATAAAGATCTTCGTAGAATATGTAGGAGCCAATATGAGCATCCAGGTTCCGCTATTGGTTATTGACCGGAGATGTGTCTCGGTCATGTCTACATAGTTCTCGAACCCGTATGGTCCGCACGCTTAAAGTTCGGTGACGATCGTAATTAGGGTTTTTGTGTTTTGATGTACCGAAGGTTGTTCGGTGTCCCAGATGTGATCACGGACATGACGAGGAGTCTCTAAATGGTCGAGACATAAAGATTGATATATTGGAAGCCTATATTTGGATATCGGAAACGTTCTGGGTGAAATCGGGATTTTACCGGAGTACTGGGGGCTTACCGGAACCCCCCCGGGGGTTATTGGGCCTACATGGGCCCTAAGGGAGAAGAGGAGGTCCGGCCAGGGCAGGCCGCGCGCCCCCTCCCCCCTAGTCTGAATAGGACAAGGAAGGGCGGCGGCGCCCCCCTTTCCTCTTTCTCCCTTCCCCCTTCCTTTTCCAGCAATGCTAGAGGGGGGAGTCGTACTCCCGGTGGGAGTAGGACTCCTCCAGGCGCACCCCTTGGGCCGGCCGCACCTCCCCCTCTCCCTCCTTTATATACGGGGGCAAGGGGGGCACCCCATGACACACAAGTTGATCTTCGTGATCGTTCCTTAGCCGTGTGCGGTGCCCCCTTCCACCATATTCCACCTCGGTCATATCGTAGCGGTGCTTAGGCGAAGCCCTACGTCGGTAGAACGTCATCACCGTCATCACACCGTTGTGCTGACGAAACTCTCCCTCAACACTTTTCTGGATCGGAGCTTGAGGGACGTCACCGAGTTGAACGTGTGCAGAACTCGGAGGTGCCGTACGTTCGGTATGGATCAGTCGGATCGGGAAGACGTACGACTACTTCCTCTATTTTGTGTCAACGCTTCCGTTGCCGGTCTACGAGGGTACGTAGACAACACTCTCCCCTCTCGTTGCTATGCATCAACATGATCTTGCGTGTGCGTAGGAAAATTTTGAAATTACTACGTTCCCCAACATAATTTACCTCTACCTGAGTGATGAGGCGGGGCGGGCTGGTGTTCGGCATGAGTTGCCGTTTTGTCCCGACCACGTGGTGGTCGATCGGCCGTATTGTGCGATGGTGGTATGTATTCCGGCACCTCCTCCTCGAACTGAGGTAGAAATTTACGCTTTGGGTTGCTTTTGGTTGGGCGCTTGAGGCCGTATTCTTTGGATGCTAGGACATCCGTCCATTTGTCATTGAGAAGATCCTGATCAGCTTGAAGCTGTTGCTGCTTCTTTTTCAGGCTCCTTGCCATGGCTATTAGCTGATGCTTGAAGCGCTCCTACTGAAGAGGTTCCTCGGGCATGATAAAATCTTGGGTGCCGAGGCTCACCTCATCTTCGGAGAGCAGGAGGTAATTATCATCCTCCGAATCTTCGTGCTTGGCCTGTTTAACAGGGCTAACCTGCTCATCATCCCATTCATCTTGTTCATTTGCTTTATCGACGGGGTCTTCGTTGTCTTCGGCACCATCCGGAGTGTCATCTTCTCCTGTGTCGGTGTTGCTGTCTTTACTATGGCGTGACTTAGAGCGGCGCCACTGATGACGGTGCTTTGACTGTATTTCGGAAGGTTTATCCTCAACTGGGTCTTCCTTATCGTTGCCACTGTGCTCCTTTGGTGCATCCACCATGTATACGTCATACGAGGAAGTGGACGTCCAGCGTCCGGTGAACGGAGGGTTCTGGGCGTCCTCTTCTCCGGCATCGTCATCCATACCGTCGATGTCCTCGGAGTCATACTCAAGTTCGTCGGTCAAATCCTCGATCGTGCCTATAAAGTGGGTGGCGGGTGGGACATAAAATTCTCCATCGTCAGCCCCTAGTTCAAGCCGGATATAGTTCGGCTGTGGGTCCACCGCCAAGGACATGTTTTTAATGAGTTCAGCATATCACCCAAAGGCGAGTGCTGGAAGGTGTCTGCGGCACTGAATTTGAAGATCGATAAACAATCAAGCTTGGCGTCCGCAGGCACGCGCGGTTCGGAACCTGCGGCCGGAGACGAGTCTGACGTTTCGGTGGCATAGGCCTCGTGTGAGACCAGGTCCATGTACGGCTCCAACGCCATGGAATCTGCGGTCTCCGAGGTGGGGTTAATCCTGCCGTCTCCGGATGGCGCGGCCTGCTCCGGCTCTACGGCTGGAGCGATTACAGGAGCAATCTCCTGGATGAGGCCCGATGACTGATTTAGGTCATGATCATCGGGGTGACCGGGAGCGGCCACCGCGGAATCGAATCCGGCGAAGATCACGTCTCCACGGATGTCCGCGACGTAGTTCAAGCAACCGAATCTGACCTGATGGCCGGGGGCGTAACTTTTCATTTGCTCTAGATGGACAAACGAGTTAGCCCGTAGTGCGAAGCCGCCGAACACGAAGATCTGCCCGGGGAGGAAAGCTTCTCCGCAGACAACATCATTATTGATGATTGAAAGGGCCACCGAACCTTTCAGCGACAGCACATAGGAACTCTCAATGAAAGCACCAATGTCGGTGTCAAAACAGGCGGATCTCAGGTAGGGGGTCCTGAACTGTGCATCTAAGGTTGATGCTAACAGGAGACAGGGGACACGAAGTTTTACCCAGGTTCGGGCCCTCTTGATGGACTTAATACCCTACGTCCTGCTTGATTGATATTGATGAATACGAGTATTACAGGAGTTGATCTACCACGAGATCTTAATGGATAAACCCTAGAAGTCTAGCCTGTATGACTAAGGTATTGAGTATATCCTTTCCGGACTACACCCTCCGGTTTGTATAGACACTGGGGGGGTCTAGGGTTAGATAGAGTCGGTTACATAAGAGGGAATCTCCATAGTTGTTCGCCAAGCTTGCCTTCCACGCCAAGGAGAGTCCCATCCGGACACGGGTACAGTCTACGGTCTTCATGTCCTTATAGCCAATCAGTCCGGCGCATAGATAATAGGCCGGACGCCCGAGGACCCCTTAGTCCAGGACTCCCTCAACCCCCTCCTCTAGCACAAGGGTTTGCACCCCCTGTAACTTCACGCATAATCCAATCGACCGAGCCTCCGGGCACCGAGACGTAGGGTTGTTAGTTCCACCGCAAAGGGCCTGAACTCGTACATCTTGCGTGCACAATCTCACCGTAGCTAGGATCTTGCCTCTACCTCCCTACCGCCCTACTTTACTGTCAAACTTAGAACCACGACAGTTGGCGCCCACCATGGGGCAGGTGTCTTAGCCACTTTCCGGCGAGGTTGTGATTTCTCCAAGTCCTTTCATCATGGTTTCTGGCGGAGGTTTGGCTGAGGGCCGCGAGATCCATGTCGGCGCACTCGTCTTTATTATCGACGACTCCGATTGGCTTCAGGAAGCTGCTCTCGACATCGAGGTGCTCCCTATCCGCAGGGCGATGCACTTTCGCGCGTGCGTTCACGGCATCCTGCTACAGGAGCCGTCGACTCAGTATCAATCGGCCCCCGCAGGATCTTCGCTCCCGGCTGCTCACCGTCACAAGCGATCTGGTCGGTCACGGCTTCCGCGGTGGGTGAAGCACGCGGTGGCGCATCAGTCGTCCACCCCTCAAGTCACGACAATCTAGCCCGATGAATCTCTCTACGGCCTGTTCGACCTGCCGACTGGCTCCATCGAGACCCTGTCCGAGTGCGATAGCAGCGACCCAGTGGCGGAGGTCCTGATGGTCGACACACCTCGCAGTCCGCCTGGCATGCGTCACAACGGCGGCGATCCGTCGCGCGCTCATGAAGTGTACCACCCCGAAACTCTCTCTTCTCAGCAGAGGGAGGAACTTCACCATCGCAATGTGGAGGCCCTCCACATGCCCGTCGTCGGCGAGTCCTCTGAAGCTCGGGCGTTGGAGGCAGCACATTTGGCCACTTTGGTTGAGCGCACCCGACTGGAGAGTCTTCAGCGTGCACTCGACGACCGTGCTCGCCGACAGATCCTCGAGTCCAGTCGACGGCAGCGTCAGCTATTTCCACCCGAACCACAGGTATATCGCACTCCGATTCAGAACCTTACTGCTGCAGCCCGTATAGCATAATCCATTCACCCTCCCAGTCGGAAGCTGGTAGAGGTTTGATGCAGATCACAGCACTGCTCCGAGCAGCAGGAGAGCAGAACACTCCAGTATCTCAGTCGCGCAACGGAATTCATAGTAGATATGTGGTGGCCGATACTGTTCAGGAGGCCAATGGAGGAGCGTGGGATTTCGTGGGTTTTGGTAGCCTCGGTGTACGAATGGGGGTGAAGGGGAAGGTATGGGAGCCATGGCTTAGGGACGTCCTTGTCTGAAATGTAGGGTAAGTTACCAGCATACCCCCCACCAGTTTTGACACCGCGACGTCGAGCGAGCATTTCCGGCTGACGGGTAGAAGGGGATTTTGCGTGTCTAGGCTACGGGACCTATTTCGGATGAGGAGGGAGTTTTCGCGCGCGTCGAAATTTCAGGATAACAAGGTGCGGCGCGGGTTGAAGAGGCGGGAGTTTCAAAGCAGATGAGACAAAAGATACTCGAGCTTGAAAATTTCGGGATAACAAGGCGCAGATTCCTTGTTCGGCCGAACAAACTTAACGTGTACAAAAAAACAATTCATACAAGACACAAGAGAGTCATGTCCCCTTTTACTATATTTCTATAAATGCCATTGAAAAAACTACCAGAAAAATGTAAGAAAATCAGGAGAACAAGATTACCTTGTATAGTACCAAATCGATTTGCACTTCCCTCAACAACAACAAAAAACAAATCAATTCCCACCAAAAGAAAGAGCCATGTCCATTTTTATATGATTACAAATGCCAGGATCTAAAATTTCAATTTTTGAATCCACGTTATGTTGAATTCGAATATATCGTTAGGTGACCTTGCGGTTTATAATGGATGTAGTCCTACATTTTGATCTTCCATCATATATTAACATTTTACTCCACCCTATGAACATATATATTATCGTCTACCATATGGACTAAATTTGAATCAATTTTCCTTATTTGAATACGATTATTGTCAAGTTATACAATCATTTAAATATTATCTTGATAACAAAAAACATGCATATAGCAGTAATGATATTTCACTATGAACTACATGTACCATACAATCTCCAATTCAAATATTTGTATCCATTTTATGTTGAATTCAAATCAGAGTACATTGGTCTAGGTAGCGAGATGTTCGGGGTAATCTAAACCCTGTTTTCATGTGTATAATTTTTCGCTGAATTGGGACAAGTTTGGGTATAAGCTTCTTGCAAAACCGAAGATTCTCTCAACAAGCCTCATGGTTCCAAGAGGGAACGTGTCACCTTTGTGTGCGAAACAATATACGCTGCCTCCCCCTGATTTTCTTTATAGAGGCAACATAGAACTATATGAGTTCCCTGTTAAATTTTGGAATTACTCTGGGTTCGTTTGGCCTTTCTATACATTAGTTGAGTTTCTAGATATTTAATGTGCATAATCCAAATTTGAACTGCAAGCACATGCTCCGGTGCATCGAATTTGGTTGGAAAATCACATGTGTGTCCTTGGGTGAATTTCTAGGTCCCATGTAAGTAATGGAAATGAAATTCAAACATTTGGGTGTCGTGACTCGGCCGAGAACATCGAGAAACTTGGTTTTTAAATTCATGTAAATCCAAAACTCGCCTGGAAATCATGAAACTTGGCATGGTGTCATGTCATGGCACTAACATGCTATGGTAAAAAATTGGGCCGATTTGGAACAAGTTTTGGTATAAGCTTCTTGCAAACCGGATCTTCTCTCAACAAGGCTCATGGTTCTGAGAGGGAACATGTCACCTTTGAGTGCAAAACGATACACGCTGCCCCCTCGAGTTTCTTTACAGAGGCAACACAAAACTACATGAGTGCCCTGTTAAATTTTGGAATTATTCGCGGTTTGTTTGGCCTATTATATACATTAATTGAGTTTCTTGTCATTTAATGTGCATAATTGAAATTTGAACTACAAGCACATGCTCTCGTGCACCAAAGTTGGTTGAAAAATCACATGTGTGTCCTCGGGTCAATTTCTATGTCCCATGCAAGAATTGGGAATGAAACTCAAACATCTGGGCATCCTGGCTCGGCCTAGAACATTGAGAAACTTAGTTTTAAAATTCTTGTAAGTCCAAAACATGCATGAAAATCATGAAACTTGGCATGGTGTCATGTCATGGTACTACCATGTTGTGGGAAAAAAATGGCTGAATAGGAACAAGTTTTGGTATATGCTTCTTGCAAACCGGAGCTTTTCTCAAGAAGGCTCGTGCTTCTCAGAGGGAACGTGTCACCTTTGTGTGCATAATTCAAATTGGAAATACAAGCACATGATTTTATCTTCCAACTCAACAAGATTTTGTTTAGATTAACCAACTAGCTCAAGGGCATCCAACATAGTTTCATGGAGAAAGGGTGGTTTATAAGAAAACCAATTGAAAACAAACTCAGCGTAACAGTCTGGGAACAACCTTGTAATACTTCCGAGAAGATATTGGGAAAATCACGAACCACCGATATGTTATTAAGCTCGAGAACAATCTTGCTTTTCAAGGCAAGACGATAGGATCAAAAGAGCAAGGGATTAATACAATCCTAACTCATTGATCAAAGAGTGCACCAGGAAAATGGACTAGGTAGCACCATCTATCTTAGAATGATGATTAAATAACCGACACGCTAAGAACGAAATTATTGTCCTTTAACTACCAAGCAACACGGTTGCTAGGAGTTTTGACTTCACACATCATAACTCACTTGTCGACATTTTGGTTGTGAGAACACGGAACCGAGGTATGAATAATGATGGCGAGACCTATCACTGCAACAAGAATTCATAAGAGTTGATGCCATTCTCATGACATTCTTGACATAAAGATGGTAACACTCCAAGGCAGAACAGAGCAAAAGATGGATTAGCATTTTGATCCACAGAATACAACTACTTTGACCCAATCCTCGAAATGGACAAGGTATTGGAGTTTGTTTCTCCTAGTCATTCTGGAGTAGAATGGCTTGACGGACCACACGAATAATAGGCATCGATGAACGAATGCATGCATACTCTTGACTATCAATTGATAGACGAAGGTCAGAAAACAACTAAAGAGGGACAACTCAAAGGAACATATGATTTTCTGAACAAATCAATCAGTGGCTTGGTGTGCTAGGGAATACATATGGAATGAAGATGATGAGTCTATCAAACCATAGAATACTTCGCACATGTGTGACTGACTTGGGATGATTCCAGAGGAAGAAAAAAATGAACTTTCTCGAATTCACGGCGGCAACTTACATCAAATGCACGTGAATCAAAGGAAGTCACTTCTTTCATCGAACATATCCTTCATGAATGGACCACGAAGGCATTGGTTACAAAGTTTGCAACGCTAGCTTTAATGTTCAACACGAATCATGGAGAAGCTAAAATGTTGCTGATGGGCTCAAACACAGTTCTTCAAAAATCCAATGAAGATGGAATTCCGCAATTAAGTGAACACGGTGATAGCATTGGTCAGACCAAAAGATGTAATGGTGTATTCTCAAGGGATCAACCACGAGTAAGACAACATTACTAACATCATTGGTTATGATTTGATTTGGTGATAGCCCATGCTCAAGTTAGAGTTTGGACAAGACAATAGAACCAATAGTTGACCACGAGGATCAATTGATGGAAATATCATCTTTTTTCAACACACACCTAAACGCATAGATATCCCTTCGGAACGAACTAAGTTAGGCAAAGATTTTATCTTCCAACTCTCCAAGTTGTTGTTTAGCTTTACCAACTAGCTCAAGGGCATCCAACACAGATTCTTGGAGAAGGGGTGGTTTAAAAGAAAACCAATTGATCACAAACTCGACATAATGGTCAGGGAACAACCTGGTAATACTTCTGAGAAGATATTCGAAAAATCACGAACCACCGATATGTTATTAAGCTCGAGAACAATCTTGCTTTTCATGGCAAGACGATAGGATCAAAAGAGCAAGGGATTAATACAATCCTTACTCATTGATCCAAGAGTGCACCAGGAAAATGGACTAGGTAGCACCATCTATCTTAGAATGATGATTAAATAACTAACACGCTAAGAAGGAAATTATTGTCCTTTAACTACCAAGCAACACGGTTGCTAGGAGTTTTGACTTCACACATCATAACTCACTTGTCGGCATTCCGGTTGCGAGAATACGAAACCGAGGTATGAATAATGATGGCGAGAAGTATCACTACAACAAGAATTCATAAGATTTGACACAATTCTCATGACATTCTGGACATAAAGATGGTAACACTCCAAGGCAGAACAGAGCAAAAGTTGGATTAGCATTTTGATCCACAGAATACAACTACTTTGACCCAATCCTCGAAATGGACAAGGTATTGGAGTTTGTTTCTCCTAGTCATTCTGGAGTAGAATGGCTTGACGGACCACAAGAATAATAGGCATCGATGAACGAATGCACGCATACTCTTGACTATCAATTGATAGACGAAGGTCAGAAAACAACTAAAGAGGGACAACTCAAAGGAACTTATGATTTTCTGAACAAATCAATCAGTGGCTTGGTGTGCTAGGGAATACATATGGAATGAAGATGATGAGTCTATCAAACCATAAAATACCTCGCACATGTGTGACTGACTTGGGATGATTCCAGAGGAAGAAAAAATGAACTTTCTCGAATTCACGGCGGCAACTTACATCAAATGCACGTGAATCAAAGGAAGTCACTTCTTTCATCAAACATATCCTTCATGAATGGACCACGAAGGAATTAGTTACAAAGTGTCCAACACTAGCTTTAATGTTCAACATGAATCATGGAGAAGGCAAAATGCTGCTGATGGGCTCAACAACAGTTCTTCAAAATTCCAATGAAGATGGAATTCCACAATTAAGTGAACACGGTGATAGCATTCGTCAGACCAAAAGATGTAATGGTGTATTCTCAAGGGATCAACCACGAGTAAGACAACATTACTAACATCGTTGGTTCTGATTTGACTTGGTGATAGCCCATGCTCAAGTTAGAGTTTGGACAAGACAATAGAACCAACAGTTGACCACGAGTATCAATCGATGAAAATATCATCTTTTTTCAACACACACCTAAACGCATAGATATCCCTTCGTAACGAACTAAGTTAGGCAAAGATTTTATCTTCCAACTCTCCAAGTTGTTGTTTAGCTTAACCAACTAGCTCAAGGGCATCCAACACAGATTCTTGGAGAAGGGGTGGTTTAAAAGAAAACCAATTGATCACAAACTCGACATAATGGTCAGGGAACAACCTGGTAATACTTCTGAGAAGATATTCGAAAAATCACGAACCACCGATATGTTATTAAGCTCAAGAACAATCTTGCTTTTCATGGCAAGACGATAGGATCAAAAGAGCAAGGGATTAATACAATCCTTACTCATTGATCCAAGAGTGCACCAGGAAAATGGACTAGGTAGCACCATCTATCTTAGAATGATGATTAAATAACCAACACGCTAAGAAGGAAATTATAGTCCTTTAACTACCAAGCAACACGGTTGCTAGGAGTTTTGACTTCACACATCATAACTCACTTGTCGGCATTCCGGTTGCGAGAATACGAAACCGAGGTATGAATAATGATGGCGAGAAGTATCACTACAACAAGAATTCATAAGATTTGACACAATTCTCATGACATTCTGGACATAAAGATGGTAACACTCCAAGGCAGAACAGAGCAAAAGTTGGATTAGCATTTTGATCCACGAATACAACTACTTTGACCCAATCCTCGAAATGGACAAGGTATTGGAGTTTGTTTCTCCTAGTCATTCTGGAGTAGAATGGCTTGACGGTCCACAAGAATAATAGGCATCGATGAACGAATGCACGCGTACTCTTGACTATCAATTGATAGACGAAGGTCAGAAAACAACTAAAGAGGGACAACTCAAAGGAACTTATGATTTTCTAAACAAATCAATCAGTGGCTTGGTGTGCTAGGGAATACATATGGAATGAAGATGATGAGTCTATCAAACCATAAAATACCTCGCACATGTGTGACTGACTTGGGATGATTCCAGAGGAAGAAAAAATGAACTTTCTCGAATTCACGGCGGCAACTTACATCAAATGCACGTGAATCAAAGGAAGTCACTTCTTTCATCAAACATATCCTTCATGAATGGACCACGAAGGAATTAGTTACAAAGTGTCCAACACTAGCTTTAATGTTCAACATGAATCATGGAGAAGGCAAAATGCTGCTGATGGGCTCAACAACAGTTCTTCAAAATTCCAATGAAGATGGAATTCCACAATTAAGTGAACACGGTGATAGCATTGGTCAGACCAAAAGATGTAATGGTGTATTCTCAAGGGATCAACCACGAGTAAGACAACATTACTAACATCGTTGGTTCTGATTTGACTTGGTGATAGCCCATGCTCAAGTTAGAGTTTGGACAAGACAATAGAACCAACAGTTGACCACGAGTATCAATCGATGAAAATATCATGTTTTTTCAACACACACCTAAACGCATAGATATCCCTTCGTAACGAACTAAGTTAGGCAAAGATTTTATCTTCCAACTCTCCAAGTTGTTGTTTAGCTTAACCAACTAGCTCAAGGGCATCCAACACAGATTCTTGGAGAAGGGGTGGTTTAAAAGAAAACCAATTGATCACAAACTCGACATAATGGTCAGGGAACAACCTGGTAATACTTCTGAGAAGATATTCGAAAAATCACGAACCACCGATATGTTATTAAGCTCGAGAACAATCTTGCTTTTCATGGCAAGATGATAGGATCAAAAGAGCAAGGGATTAATACAATCCTTACTCATTGATCCAAGAGTGCACCAGGAAAATGGACTAGGTAGCACCATCTATCTTAGAATGATGATTAAATAACCAACACGCTAAGAAGGAAATTATAGTCCTTTAACTACCAAGCAACACGGTTGCTAGGAGTTTTGACTTCAAACATCATAACTCACTTGTCGGCATTCCGGTTGCGAGAATACGAAACCGAGGTATGAATAATGATGGCGAGAAGTATCACTGCAACAAGAATTCATAAGATTTGACACAATTCTCATGACATTCTGGACATAAAGATGGTAACACTCCAAGGCAGAACAGAGCAAAAGTTGGATTAGCATTTTGATCCACAGAATACAACTACTT
Organism: Triticum monococcum; assembly: GCA_034509565.1. NCBI lineage: Eukaryota > Viridiplantae > Streptophyta > Magnoliopsida > Poales > Poaceae > Triticum > Triticum monococcum. The sequence goes on along the minus strand of CM067844.1, from coordinate 305,625,381 downwards.
TGACCCAATCCTCGAAATGGACAAGGTATTGGAGTTTGTTTCTCCTAGTCATTCTGGAGTAGAATGGCTTGATGGACCACAAGAATAATAGGCATCGATGAACGAATGCACGCGTACTCTTGACTATCAATTGATAGACGAAGGTCAGAAAACAACTAAAGAGGGACAACTCAAAGGAACTTATGATTTTCTGAACAAATCAATCAGTGGCTTGGTGTGCTAGGGAATACATATGGAATGAAGATGATGAGTCTATCAAACCATAAAATACCTCGCACATGTGTGACTGACTTGGGATGATTCCAGAGGAAGAAAAAATGAACTTTCTCGAATTCACGGCGGCAACTTACATCAAATGCACGTGAATCAAAGGAAGTCACTTCTTTCATCAAACATATCCTTCATGAATGGACCACGAAGGAATTAGTTACAAAGTGTCCAACACTAGCTTTAATGTTCAACATGAATCATGGAGAAGGCAAAATGCTGCTGATGGGCTCAACAACAGTTCTTCAAAATTCCAATGAAGATGGAATTCCACAATTAAGTGAACACGGTGATAGCATTGGTCAGACCAAAAGATGTAATGGTGTATTCTCAAGGGATCAACCACGAGTAAGACAACATTACTAACATCGTTGGTTCTGATTTGACTTGGTGATAGCCCATGCTCAAGTTAGAGTTTGGACAAGACAATAGAACCAACAGTTGACCACGAGTATCAATCGATGAAAATATCATGTTTTTTCAACACACACCTAAACGCATAGATATCCCTTCGTAACGAACTAAGTTAGGCAAAGATTTTATCTTCCAACTCTCCAAGTTGTTGTTTAGCTTAACCAACTAGCTCAAGGGCATCCAACACAGATTCTTGGAGAAGGGGTGGTTTAAAAGAAAACCAATTGATCACAAACTCGACATAATGGTCAGGGAACAACCTGGTAATACTTCTGAGAAGATATTCGAAAAATCACGAACCACCGATATGTTATTAAGCTCGAGAACAATCTTGCTTTTCATGGCAAGACGATAGGATCAAAAGAGCAAGGGATTAATACAATCCTTACTCATTGATCCAAGAGTGCACCAGGAAAATGGACTAGGTAGCACCATCTGTCTTAGAATGATGATTAAATAACCAACACGCTAAGAAGGAAATTATTGTCCTTTAACTACCAAGCAACACGGTTGCTAGGAGTTTTGACTTCAGACATCATAACTCACTTGTCGGCATTCCGGTTGCGAGAATACGAAACCGAGGTATGAATAATGATGGTGAGAAGTATCACTACAACAAGAATTCATAAGATTTGACGCAATTCTCATGACATTCTGGACATAAAGATGGTAACACTCCAAGGCAGAACAGAGAAAAAGTTGGATTAGCATTTTGATCCACGGAATACAACTACTTTGACCCAATCCTCGAAATGGACAAGGTACTGGAGTTTGTTTCTCCTAGTTGTTCTGGAGTAGAATGGCTTGACGGACCACAAGAATAATAGGCATCGATGAATGAATGCACGCATACTCTTGACTATCAATTGATAGACGAAGGTCAGAAAAAAACTAAAGAGGGACAACTCAAAGATACATACGATTTTCTAAGTTGTGGGTGCATAGATTAGCATGTTGAACGAGTTCAACATATTTCTTCCGGATAACCCATGCAAAAAGGTAGAACTAGCTGACTCACAACATAGAATCGAGAACTCATCAAGAGCACTCTGGTTGTGATCTTTTGGTTCAACAAGGAAATTCTGCCATAAGTAGCTGATGGTATTTCGAAGAAGGAAATACCATGGATCTTGAGGACTATCGCAAAGGTTACTAATATCCTAAAGGAACTAGCAAACACTATCAACATGAAGTAAGTTGGGTGATCTCGGGTTTAAGAACCCTGGAATAGAATGCCTACTAACTAAGTGGCATCACGGGATGTTTTCGAGAATGATGGCCAGAATCATCACACTGGGAACACAAAACATGGCTAGATTACTAGGTGATCCTCTAAGACACCTAGGGTCATAATAACACCTCCAACATATATGTCAAGGCAATAGAGCACCTCAATTTACTGATTAGTGTGGTTCAACTGGCCCAAATACATCGAGAACGAAAAGAAGGGAGTTGCAAATGCATCAGACTATTTCAAAACCTGGGATGGCTCGGACAACGTAATGGCTGTAAATGCTCCAAAAGATTTGAGACATCCTGTAAAATAGTGGTACGACCACTCAACATCACAATATCAAGGTTCTGAGGCCAGCTATGAACATACGGAAGTAGTAGAAACTGAACTGAGACTTAAATCCATCAATCCTATAAGTCTATGGATTAGTAACACGTGATCCGGATAGAAAGAATAGAAAGCCTAGTTCCTTAACCCCATAGGAAAGATAGGATGACTCGGATCAGAAGGGCACAAGGTAAAGGAGTAAAAATAGCCTTATGTTCCCATCCACAATCAATTCCCTTATATAACTAAAGCATTTCTAGACTCAACTTCGACCAGTTTGGCTTGGTAATCCTACAGGCAGTCAGGCTCTGATACCAAAGCTGTCAGGACCCCGATCCTAAGTCACACTGATCTAGCATGTAAAACACCATATCACTTTGCGGCCTCATGCACGATATTCCCACTGGTGCACCTTACCTGGCCAGGACCGTTTGTGCCTTTTGGCTCACGTATATGATAGTGTTGCTAGCATCCATGTGACAGAGAAACCAGGCCGACATGACTAGTCGTAAACCCAAGGTGGCACTAACTTACAGGGACAGGCATACATGACCCAGCAACGAACATGTCGGTCATCAACGTATGAACCCAAGTCATAGCAAGCTACAATGACTTAAAGGAACAACACATGACATTTCCCCGAAGGGACAGACACAGGAACGAAGAAGGACACACGCCGGCCAGCCTAAGTGTTCTGGAGTAGTAGAAAACTACCATGGCTCAGTGGAAGCACTAGGAGACATTTCCCCATAAGAGAAGCTACCAAGAATAAACAACTAGATTGTTGAATCCCACACATACCAAGAATTTCAATAACACACACACAATATGCTCGATATGTGCAAATACAACATGGCACCACAACAAAACTCTATGACTCAAAGTATTCATTCATTAGGCTCTGAAGAGTCATACATAGTAAGAGTTACAATCATGGGTCACATGACCCAACATACAGGGCATACAGACAACAGAAGCATAACATGTCTGAGTACATACATCTACAAATGGAAAAGGCTGAGAAGCCTGAATATCTACAAGACCCTACCAAGGGTACAAGATCGTAGCTGAGGTAAAAAGCTAAACGTCGAAGTCCACACGGAACTACTAGTGAGATTGGAGTCTTTCTGCAAACCTTAAATTAAGCAAACGTGAGTACAAATGTACCCAGCAAGACATACATCAGAACTAGCTACATATGCATCAGTATTAACAAAGGGGGTGGTCGAGTTTAATTGCAGCAAGATAGCTTTGACTCAGTGGCTATCCTGAACTACGTCTACAAGTAACTCTTTTGGGGTGGCGCACACGAGGTCACATATTCACCAAATCAATACACCACTATGGATCCGCTCCCGTCTCCCTATGAGAACACCATCCATACCACTCACGCTTATCTTGTGCATTTTAGATTATCCACTTTCACTTGTCTATGAACTGTATAAGCAACCAAGTACTCCATTACCGCGGATACGACTATTAGAATAGATGGTGTTAACCCTGCAGGGGTGTACTTCTTCGCACATATTTCCACCACTTAGCATCTGCACGCGACATGTGCTCGGCAGACTTCAAGCGAAACCCGACGTGGGTGTAGACCACGACCTGACTAACCACACAAGTCCCTAGTCCAGGTTTATCGCCTATTCAGGTTCCATCCGCAGGGAGTCCGGATGAGGTTTCCAATACGGCCCCGAACGATGTGTGTAGAGTTTCCGGGTTACCAAACGGGCGACTCGGTACACCGGGCCACATGCCTACCGCATCATAGCCCACCCCTCGAGTTAGCGCTACGCACGGCCTCCAGCATACGACAAACACCACAAACTACTTGCAACTCCTGGAGAGTGGACAAGGGGGGTTCATAAGTCGAGCGGGGTCATATTTCAGGGCCCAATGCATGGTGGTAGCTGATCTTAAATCACACATACAGATCTCAGTTCCTAAGGACGGTCCAATGAAACAACCCACCATGTACTCCTACATGGCCTCTCATCGATACCTTTACCAAATCGTGTTCACACACTTAGCTCTCGATAGTAGGACATGTTCACACACCTCCAATTGATCCCTGATGAATTATACCCGACTCAACTCTAAGTAGTAGCAAGCATGACAAATAGGCATGAATGAGTAGGCACATCAGGCCTCAAACAACTCCTACTCATGCTAGTGGGTTTCATCTAACTACTGTGGCAATGATAGGTCATGCAGAGCAAAGGGATTCAACTACCGCAGCATGTAACAGATGAATCATTGTTGTCCTAATGCAGTAAAAGAGAGCATGAGCGAGAGAGTGGGATTGCATCAGAATGAACAAGGGGGTTTTGCTTGCCTGGCACTTCTGAAAATAGTAATAGTTCTTCATCGGTGTCATCGATCTCATCGTCGGAACCACGTCTACTAAGAGGGGACAAACACCGACAAATGAGATGAAACACAATCAATGTAATGCAACAATATGATGCATGATCATGACATGGCAATATGTCGTGGTTTGAGCTAATGCAACTAGCAACAATTTAAATGAAGTTGGTTTGAATCCAAGATTCAAATTCAAACTCCACATAAGGCATTTCAAATGCCATTAATTCAAATTTCTTATATAGCAACTTTAAGTTGTTCAAACATGCATGAAAATGGTACAGATGGATAGATTGCATTTTTCTTATAATTTTTCATATATAAATTATTTCATTTGGAGTTACGGTTGATTTTATATGAATTTTGAAGTTTAAACTAATTTCTGGAATTTTCTAGATTAATTAAAACGCCAGAAAACAAATAATTGTGTCAGCATTGTGTAAGCATGACGTCAGCAGGTGAAAGGGGCTGGTCCAAGTCAAATCTGACAGTGGGCCCCGCACGTAAGTGCCACAAGGGTTAAATTGGTTTAACTAAACTTAACTGAAGTTAGTTTGGGCGTGGGGCCCAAATGTCAGTGACTAGGGAGGGTAGTTAGTGGCCTAATTAGTTTTAGCCTAATTTGACACGTCAGTCGGCCAGGGTTAGGCCGCCAGCAACCTCAACCGACGGCGGAGGCACGCCGGAATCTCTGTTCCGACAACCATTCATCACGCGGGTGGGTTCTAGGGGACCCTGGGATGCGCCGCGTCCAACGGTGCCACTGGTTGGTCGCATAGTCGCTGGAGCTGACAGCGACGAGCACATCCGCGGCAGTGCCCGCATGGAGTTGGCCGGTGTCGGTGTCAAAACCGGCGGATCTCGGGTAGGGGGTCCCGAACTGTGCGTCTAGGCCGGATGGTAACAGGAGGCAAGGAACACGATGTTTTACCCAGGTTCGGGCCCTCTTGATGGAGGTAAAACCCTACGTCCTGCTTGATTAATAGTGATGATATGGGTAGTACAAGAGTAGATCTACCACGAGATCAAGGAGGCTAAACCCTAGAAGCTAGCCTATGGTATGATTGTTGTATGATGAAGTTGCCCTATGGACTAAAACCCTCCGGTTTATATAGACACCGAGAGGTTTAGGGTTACACAAAATCGGTTATAATGGTAGGAGATCTAAATATCCGCATCGCCAAGCTTGCCTTCCACGCCAAGGAAAGTCCCATCCGGACAAGGGACGAAGTCTTCAATCCTGTATCTTCATAGTCCTGGAGTCCGGCTGAAGGTATAGTCCGGCTACTCGGACACCCCCTAATCCAGGACTCCCTCAGTAGCCCCCGAACCAGGCTTCAATGACTACGTGTCCGGCGCGCAGATTGTCTTCGGCATTGCAAGGCGGGTTCTTCTCCAAATTCTGTGTACCTGCTGAATAATGTCCGATTTTCATAATGTAGCGCACCTTGGCTTCCACGCCCAATAATGGCCGTTTTCCACGTGTCAAACGAATGCGAAAAGTCGGGGTGTTTTTACATTCACACTCCTAGCCGCATAAATGAGCCGCCTATTTAATGGGATGGGGATTCAGATCCAAACCACACCTTCTTCTCCCCGCGAGTAATCATCAGAGCGCCTCCAGCAAAGGTCCATTCCAACATGGCCAGCCGTCGCAGCTCCTCCTCTCGCCCTTCCAGTCCTAAACCTAGAGACTGGGAGAGGTGCTCCATCCCGCACAGGGAGCTAGTGTCACTTCAGGCCAAGGGATTTCTCCCTCAGGCCTATATGGTCCCGGTCCGAGCCGGACTCGCCACCTATAATGGCGGAGAGCAAGCGGAGAGCACCCCCAATCCCTCCAAAGAGAGCGGGTGTGCCTCGTCCCTTATCTAATAAGAGGACTTGGATTTCCGATTCATCCATTTCTCCGTGGGCTTCTGGAGTTCTACGGCCTCCAGCTGAACAATCTCATGCCCGCCTCTAAATGCATATCGCGGGCTTCGTCGCCCTTTGTGAGCTATTCTTGGGTGTTGAGGCTCATTTCGCGCTGTGGAAGAGGTTATTCTGCTTGGTGCCCCGCTCTCGAGAGGGGTCTATATATCAAGTGGGCGGAGCCGAAGTGTGGCATATCGCTGGGACCGGATATCTATCCGGAACCCCAAAGAAGGCGTCCGAGGACTGGCCTTCAGAATGGTTTTATATAGATGATGTCCCGCTGCCGGATCCTATCCAGGTCGGTCTCCCCGAATTCAACAGTGCTCCCTTAAAGAAACGCCTAAGCTGGCATCCGCGAAGCTCTCAGAGAGATGGCGACAGGGACGTCCTTCACCTGATGGGTCGGATAAGACTATTGGCTCATTCCGGACTAACCATGATTGGATTCATGCCCGCATGCATTAGGCGGGGGGTGCATCCGCTTCAATATAGAGGCCACCCCATGTGGGATTTTAACGGGGAGGATGACGCCACCCGTTACGGTCGTAAGGGTCCAGCGTCAGCTGCGGCTCTAGTAAAGATCTTATCCTCTTTGTACAAGGGAGAAGAGGAGGAATTCCTCCGCGTCAACCCGTAGGGCGGATTTACTATGTACAACCCTCCGAGTTGGGTAAGTGGACAATTGTGCTTACCCATCCGTTTTATATTCCCATTAAATATGTAGTCTAACAATTTCAACGCAGGAACTGCGTCAGGAAGTAAAGGATATAAACAGCCGTCCCCCACAGCCCGAGGATCCAGAACGGTCCCTCGATCCGGACTCCGAAGAGGATCCGGACATATCGGTGGAGCTGATTGACGGGGTGTTTCATCAGCTAAGCAAGGACAATACCTTGGTGGCCATTACGGCTGATTACCCAGGGTTAATCTCGGCCTCCCAGGTAACAGAGAGCGGAGTCTCATCCCCTTGAGAAGGAATCCATTCTCACGCATTTCATTTTTCCTGACAACGACCGTGTTTTGCAGGGGAGGTTTCTGAGGCGGGAGGCCGAACCTGCGGCGGCTAGCCAACGAGGGGCCACAGGGCCCCGTGGGGTAAAAAGGAATGTAGTCCGGACTGAGATGCCGGCGCAAAGGTATAGCGCACCCTCTTTTTCCCTGGTGTTATTCCTTCAGGGCATATTAACGTTCGTGCTACCTTCAGGACGAAGAGACCTCGCCGGACTATATCCGGAGAGGTTGCCAATCGTGCCTCCACCAGCCAGGCTCCAACGCCTGGCCCGGAAGCGGAAGCGAACACAAGGCGCGCACCGGACGCTCCTCCGACAGAGGATGCGGACAAGCTGTCTACCACCAATTCGGAGGTGGAGAGTGCCATGAACCACAGGCGTCGCCGCACAGTTCTTCGCGACGCTTGTTTCTCCCAAGAGGCACTGGATGCCTTCAATTCGGGAGATGCATACCTCCGTGCCGCTCAAAATGGTTTAGCCAGAGCCACGGAGCAATACGTAAAAGACATACAAGTAAGAAAATTTTGGTAAATATATATATACCAGTAGCCCCCGAGACTTGAAACAGTTAGAGTAACAGATTTAAGGATCATTTGTTATGCAGGTTCTTACAGAGAAGAATACCGTACTGTCCCAGGAGCTGGAAGAGTGCAAAGCCCAACTGGAGGCCGCACTAGCCGCGGCAGGGGAGCCCAAAGAGACCCCCTCTGGTAAGATACACTTCAAAAGATTAGTATTTTGCAAAGTGCGGCATGGGTGTAAATCTGACAAATCATATTGCAGATGGCGCCGGACTGGATCCGGAGAGGCAACAACTCTTACGCTGGCTAAAGGCCGGTGAGAGTATGCTGACAAGGGTGAGGCGGGAGAAGAATGATCTTCAGGATGCCAACACCAAGCTGGACGTTGAGCTTAAAGATGTTCGTGGCCAGCTGTCGGACTCTACTAAGGAGAATCAGCGGCTTCGACGCGGCATATTTAGTAAGTGCTTAAGCGAATCTTTGAAAGAAAAGAGTTCGGCGAGGAACTCGACTAACAGAGTAATTTCTGTAGGTATGCTAACGGGTCGTCCTGCAGAGGAGATGCCCGGTTCTACGGGTGACCTTCTTCCCGAGCTCTCGCAACTGCACGAGCGAGTTCGGCAGGCGATGCGAGGCGTTGCCCAAGCCTTATGGCCTTCCCACTCCATGCCCGAGGGCCTTGGAGAGCTTTCGGAGAAGCTTAAGGGAGCTCGGTGGCGCTTCTGGTTGTGGAAGATATCGGCCTACCGACAAGGCGCTAGGGAGGCCTGGGCCATGGTGAAGACGCGGTACATGAAGTCTGAACCAAACCACATGGCCGAGGTCGAACCTGTGGGGCCTGACGGGAAGGAGATCCCTGTAAGCTTAGTGTATGGCCAAGTAGAATTGGCCGCAAAGTATTACCAGCAGGACTGTAAGTTAGACAGCCTATTAGATGGTATTGAAGAAGAATACAATCAGTCAGAGTGACTATGTAATTTTTAATTGTAATGCCTTCTAGCCGGATTGTAAATCATTTGTCGTTGCCGACCTTTTCGCTTCAACCTCAGGACCTAACGGTCCGGAGTGTGTCCGAATACCCTACCGGTTATGTAAGAACCGGGGTATGCATGGAGACCAGGCATAGGGGTCATTAGTGCTTTATCAGACAAGTGCCCAACTAGTTATGTTATATTACATGGTTAGTAAGAAACATCTTCCAGAGAGAATAGTTCCGTTAGGGGTTCCTTTCTCTGGGAGGCATGCCCTAAAGTGCATGTCCAGACTGCAAACGCAGGAAAATCATCTAGGGGCATATATATAAATAAGTAAAAAAGGTAATCTTTTAGTTCACCGACCGAATATTCCCTTAAGAACGCAAGCTTTCGGCTTCACCCAGTTTGAGGTACACATCCGGCTGATCCGACAGTAACAATCGCAGAGGTGCTCCCTTTACCACCTAGCCGAACAATCGGGAACGTAGGGGTAAGCACAGGAGCCAGGCAACCCAGCTTGGCCAAAACTTAAGTCATATCGATGCATATAATGGTGAAGAAAAGGTACATGCGGAAGTTTGACACATGTGGTGGGTGTGAAGCCCGTATAAATAAGCTTCTGTTAAAGAAGCCCCCAGGTTTAATGAGCGTGAGTAGCACGTCACTTGAGGAGCCTTTAAGGGCTATAAAAGAAAAGAGGGAAGGAGAGAAATGTAAGACAGAAAATGTAAAAAATGGACAGAGGAAGGAGACAAACACAGAGTCCGGCGCTAGGCATAGAATCTTCGGAGACGGGCTGCGTTCCATGGGTTCGGCTCGAGTCGGTTATCCGACGCATCTCGCAGGCGGTATGCTCCACCAGTCAGGACTAGGTTGATTATGAAGGGACCTTCCCACTTGGGCTTCAACTTGTCCTTTTTCTTGTGTGGCAGGCGTAGAACTAATTCGCCAACGTTGTAGTTTTTGGCCCGCACTTCTCTGCTTTGATATCTTTGAGCCTGCTGTTGATAGAATGCGGAACGGGCTTTTGCCACGTCGCGCTCCTCCTCTAGGGCGTCCAAACTGTCCTGCCGATCGAGCTCGGCTTCCCTTTCTTCGTACATGCGCACTCGAGGTGAGTCATGAATTATGTCGCAGGGCAAGACTGCCTCTGCGCCGTACACCATGAAAAATGGTGTGTATCCGGTGGTGCGATTCGGCGTGGTCCGCATCCCCCAGAGTACGGAGTCGAGCTCCTCTACCCAGTGCGTGTTAGATTCCTTGAGGGACCGCACTAATCTGGGTTTGATGCCGCTCATGATGAGACCATTTGCACGTTCGGCCTGACCGTTAGTTTGTGGGTGATAGACGGAAGCACAATCGAGCTTGATGCCCATGTATTTGCCCCAGAGTTTTACCTCATCGGTTGTAAAGTTCGTGCCGTTATCGGTGATGATGCTGTGGGGGATGCCATAATGGTGTACGACCCCGGATATAAAGTCTATCACAGGTCCGGATTCAGCCGTCTTAACAGGCATGGCTTCTATCCATTTAGTGAACTTATCCACCATGACCAGTAAGTATTTTTTCTTGTGGGTTCCGCCTTTAAGGGGTCCCACCATGTCAAGCCCCCAGACCGCGAAAGGCCAAGTGATGGGGATAGTTTGGAGGGCAGTGGGTGGCATATGGCTTTGGTTTGCAAAAAGCTGGCAACCGACGCATCGTTGGACCAAGTCCTGAGCGTCCGCCCAGGCCGTCGGCCAATAAAAGCCTGTACGGAAGGCCTTGCTTACAAGGGACCGGGCTGCGGCGTGATGGCCACCGAGTCCGGCATGAATTTCGGCCAGCAGGTTCCGCCCTTCCTCTTCGGAAATGCACCTTTGAAGGACCCCGGTAGTGCTTTTCTTATAAAGTTCTCCCTCATGGACTTTATAGGCTTTAGATTGCCGCACTATACAGTGTGCCTCGTTTTGGTCCTCTGGGAGTTCCTGCCTAGTAAGGTAGGCTAGGAATGCTTCTGTCCACGGGGCGATAACGGCCATTAGTACGTGGTGTGAGGTTGTGATTTCATTGGCAGAGCCTCCGATTATGTCAGATTGTTCAGCGTCGGACAGTGCGGTTGGATCTGGGCTAATATTGCCATGTTCCCCTTCCCATACTACGGATGGCTTGAACGGCCTTTCCAGGAAGATGTTGGGGGGGGGGGGGGGGGACCGCATCACGTTTTGCGCCGATGCGTGCCAGGACATCTGCCGCCTGATTGTTTTCTCGGGCTATATGGTGAAATTCGAGCCCCTCAAACCGAGCTGACATTTTGAGGACGGCGTTGCGGTAAGCTGCCTTTTTTGGATCCTTGGCATCGAAGTCTCCATTTATTTGGGATACCGCGAGGTTCGAATCCCTGCGCACCTCTAGTCATTGAATGCCCATGGATACTGCTATCCGGAGACCATGTAAAAGGGCCTCATATTTGGCTGCATTGTTGGAGCCCGTGTACATAATCTGGAGTACATATTGAACTGTGTCTCCTGTGGGGGACGTCAAAACGACGCCGGCCCCTCGTCTGGCCAACATTTTGGAACCGTCGAAGTGCATGATCTAGTTTGAATATGTGCCGTACTCTTTAGGGAGTTCGGCCTCTGTCCATTCTGCGACGAAGTCGGCCAAAACTTGCGACTTGATAGCTCGTCGTGGCCTATAAGTTATGTCGAACGGGAGTAGCTCGATGGCCCATTTTGCAATCCGGCCCATTGCATAACGGTTGTTTATAATATCGTTGAGTGGTACTTCCGATGCTACTATGATTGAACACTCTTGAAAGTAGTGCCATAGCTTCCGGGATGCCATGAATACCGCATATGCAATCTTTTTGATAATGTGGGTACCGTGATTTGCATGGGGTGAGGACAGTGGACACATAGTAAACCGGCTTTTGAAGGGGGAATTTATGTCCGTCCGTTTCCCGCTTGACGACGAGTACTGCGCTGACAACTTGATGGGTTGCTGCAATGTACAATAGCATTGGGTCGCCGATGTTTGACGCGGCCATGATAGGGTTTGTTGCCAATATGGCTTTTATTTCCTCGAGTACGGCCGTGGCGGCATCCGTCCACTCGAAGTGTTCGGTGCGCCGAAGGAGGCGGTAGAGGGGTAGCGCCTTTTCTCCCAAACAGGAGATAAAGCGGCTTAAAGCCGCCACGCATCCGGTTAATTTTTGTATTTGTTTGAGGTCCTTTGGGATATCCAATTGTGACAAATCTCGTATCTTGGCTGGATTTTCTTCGATTCCTCTACCAGATACGATGAAGCCCAAGAGCTTTCCGGCTGGAACGCCGAAAACGCATTTTTCCGTATTTAGCTTGATGTCATATGCTCGGAGGTTGTCAAATGTAAGCCTCAAGTCGTCTACTAGAGATTCGACATGTCTTGTTTTTACGACCACATCATCCACGTATGCCTCTACTGTTTTGCCGATCTGGTTTGCCAGACATGTCTGAATCATGCACTGATATGTTGCGCCGGCGTTTTTGAGCCCGACAGGCATTGTGTTGAAGCAGAATGGGCTGTATGGGGTGATGAATGCCGTTGCGGCTTGGTCTGACTTGGCCATCCTTATTTGATGGTAACTGGAGTATGCGTCGAGGAAGCACAACGAATCGTGTCCTGTAGTGGCGTCGATAATTTGATCGATGCGGGGGAGGGGGAAGGGATCCTTTCGGCAAGCCTTGTTAAGGTCTTTGAAGTCAACACACAGGCGCCAGGATTTGTCCTTCTTTGGTACCATCACCAAGTTTGCTAGCCAGTCCGGATGTTTTATATCTCTGATGAATCCGGCCTCCAATAGTTTGGCTAGCTCCTCTCCCATTTCCTGTCTCTTGGGCTCAGAGAAACACCGAAGGGCTTGTTTGACAGGTTTGAATCCTTTTAGGATATTTAAGCTATGTTCGGCCAGCCTGCGTGGGATTCTTGGCATGTCTGAAGGGTGCTAGGCAAAAATGTCCCAGTTCTCCCGTAGGAATTCTCGCAGTGCGGCGTCTACATCGGGGTTTAATTGTGCCTCGATGGAAGCTTTTATTGGGGTCCGTTGGATGGACCTGGAATTTGACTATTTCATCCGCTGGTTTAAAGGAGGTGGACTTGGATCTTTTGTCGAGTATCACATCGTCCTTGTTTACCATGGAGCGCAGCGTAGTCAGTTGCTCAGCCACTAGGGCTTCGGACAGTGCCTTAAGGGCCAATGCGGCTGTCTTGTTTTCGGCGCGGAGTGCTATGTCCGGATCACTAGCGAGAGTGATGATTCCGTTCGGCCCGGGCATCTTGAGCTTCATATACCCGTAATGGGGTATTGCTTGGAAGATTGTAAATGCTTCCCGCCCCAGCAGAGCGTGGTATCCGCTACTGAACGGGGCCACTTGGAATGTGACCTCTTCAGACCTATAATTATCCGCCGTGCCGAACACCACATCTAGTGCGATTTTTCCTGCACAGCGCGCTTCCCGACTGGGGATTATTCCTCTAAAGGTTGTGCTGCTTCGCTCAATGCGGTTCCAGTCTATTCCCATTTTTTGAAGGGTTTCCTCATAAATGAGGTTCAATCCGCTGTCTCCGTCCATGAGTACCTTGGTGAGGCGAAAGCCGTCCACTATAGGACTGAGTACCAATGCGGCTGGTGCTCGAGCTGTTCGGAATTTAGGTTCATCACTGGCATTAAAAGTAGTAGCCGTGTCACTCCATGGGTTTATTGCTGCTACTTGATAGACTTCGGCGAGGCTGCGGAGTGTTCTTTTTCGCATATTATTTGATGCGAAAGTCTCGAAGACTGTTAAGACTGTACTGGAGTCCCTGAGGTGGCTTTCTGCGGCCTCCGGAATTAGGAGATCTTCGCCCCTTTTGGACACCTGCCATAGTATCCAACATGCTCTAAGGCTATGAGTTGGTGTGGCGTCCTCTGTACTATGAATTTTACAGGGTCCAGTAAGCCATCCCTCCAGTACGGTTCCATGCCCTGTAGAGGGTTTTGGTTTTTTGGTTTTTAACCCGGGTGTCTGATGATGATGCACCCTTTTATTTCGGACGAGGTTTCTATTCAGGGCCGGATTGTCCCAAAATTTAGTTTCGGTTTTCTGGGCGCTTTCCATCGCACAGTACTTTTGTAGTATGGACGCCAAGTCAGGGAAGCGTGTAAGATTACGACGACCTGTGGCGTTGAGGATTCCCTTGTCCGTGCAATTATTGTAGAATATTGAGATTGCGTCTTCCTCGCGGCAGTCCTTTATCCTGTTCATAACCAGGAGGAACCTCGCCCAGTAATGATGTGCTGTTTCTTCAGGCTTTTGCCTGATTTGGGATAGATCGCTTATGTTCGGGTGGGTGGGTGGAATTAAATCCGGAACTTCACCCAATCTAAGACTCAGAGGCCAAGGAGTTTCCGAACTCTGAAGATTGGATTCTTGGATATTGTCCAGTGAATCTAGCCCGTTGCGTGATTCTAAGTTCAGGTCTTGAGTTACATCCTCCCCTCCGCGGGTGTCCGGCTTGGACGGATCGGGAATCCGGACGTAGCTAGTCCTTAAGATAGATGAAGAGTCTTCGCACTGTGCCTCTACCACGGCAACGTGATGGGTGACTTGGGGAGAATTAATTTCTTTTAGATCGGGTTTAGGCCCAACCTGGTCATAATCCATAGTGACCCCCAAGGCAGCGATGCGATCCAAGAGCTCATTTACGGAAGAGAGATCCATTGGATCTAACTGCTCGACGAGTTCCGAGCTGATGTGAAGATTGCTTTTGATGACCCGAGAGGTCACCGTCGGCGCAACGGCCGAACAGACGGTCATGAGAAAACCGCCTAGCCGGAGAGTTTGGCTGACAACCAAGGCTCCCTTAGTAACGGCGCCGTCTTTAAAGACGGGAAGAGGCATCCTTCCTGATTGCGACGGCACAGAGGAACTCTCAATGAAAGCACCAATGTCGGTGTCAAAACCGGCGGATCTCGGGTAGGGGGTCCCGAACTATGCGTCTAGGCCGGATGGTAACAGGAGGCAAGGAACACGATGTTTTACCCAGGTTCGGGCCCTCTTGATGGAGGTAAAACCCTACGTCCTGCTTGCTTAATATTGATGATATGGGTAGTACAGGAGTAGATCTACCACGAGATCAAGGAGGCTAAACCCTAGAAGCTAGCCTATGGTATGATTGTTGTATGATGAAGTTGTCCTACGGACTAAAACCCTCCGGTTTATATAGACACCGGAGAGGATTAGGGTTACACAAAGTCGGTTATAATGGTAGGAGATCTAAATATCCGCATCGCCAAGCTTGCCTTCCACGCCAAGGAAAGTCCCATCCGGACACGGGACGAAGTCTTCAATCTTGTATCTTCATAGTCCTGGAGTCCAGCTGAAGGTATAGTCTGGCTACCTGGAGACCCCCTAATCCAGGACTCCCTCAACCGGGACAGTATTGTGGTGTATGGGAGGAAGATCTGGTGGGCGTTCTCTGCTCCTGGGAGCACGGTGAATGCAATGACACGCTCGAATGCGAGCGGAAGCAGCTGGGGCCGCTGCGGCGACATTGCCGGAGTTTGAGAGCTCTTGGCTCCGGCGGTTAAGAAAGCTAGGGGACGCGGTCGGCAATAGGGCAAGGCGGGTTTTGAACGGGGGCTCACCGCGAGTCTCTTGGGAAGGTCAGTGGGCTCGGGGGCGCTTGGGTCGAGGCAGATCGACGGCGACGAACCACGGCGGCCGAGGACGAAGACGACGGTGGTGGCGATGTTGTAGGGCCCCCAAGGATGCGTGGCTCATCTAGGATGATGCAGACGACGAGGCAGAGCCGATGAAAACGGCGGTTGGTCAAGGGACGAGCGGTGAGCGCGGAGGCAGTGAGTGGCGGCGACGGTCGTGTTCATGCCCGAGGTGCGGAGCGAGAGAGAAGCGAGCAACGGGGACAGGAGCGAGAAGGTGGAGGCTTGGGGACATGCATGGCGTCCCTGGCCAGCTCCAGGCAGTGAGCGGCAAGCAGGAGGAGGCGTGGCGCCTCGCGCGCGTGTGCGCTACTGCCTACTGGCAGAGGTTAGGGATGACTGGTACCAGGCCAGGTGGGCTGGGCTAGCATAGGTGAGGCCCAGGTGGTTTTCTCTCTTTCTCTCTCCTTCAATCTGTTTCAGTTTTCTATTTTATTCTGTTTTGTTTCGATTTAGTGAAAATACTAAACCATTTTTAAAAGTCCTGAAAATATTTGTGGGCATTGTTGAAATTATTCCCAACAGCCCTCAACTAGTTTCAGAATTATTAGAGCACTTAAAATTTATAGGATTTAAATGCCCCAATTCAAATACAATATGAGTTAATTCAAAAATCCAGAATGTCCTAGAAATATGTTCATCATTTTTGGCAGAGGTTTTCACCTTAATCAAAAATCATGAACTTTTCTGGTGGCACTTTGGGTTCATTGAAAAGATTTCAAATTGAGCCTGGTTGAGTTCTATTTGGTGCTAGGGTTTGAGCATCCCCATTTCAAGTTCATTGAAATTTAAACATGATGCACACATGACTAGATAGTCTTGGTCATACCAGAACTAGGGATGTGACAAAAATCATGAAACTTGGCTTGATGTCATGACATGGCACCAACATGTTGTGGTAATTTTGATGTCCGATTTGTGAAGGCGCACACATTAACAATCAACAAAGTAATTTCGGAACAAGTGTTGTCACATTACAATCGGAAACACAAGTATTATTGAAACCGTGGGCGTTCTATTTACCATGTACGTGCCGCCACACATCCCCTTTTTTACTATCTATGAGGCGCCATGCAGGGTAGCTATTTGAGTATGGGAGGCGTGCGATTAGACCCCTGCGCGTGCTTATCAGGAGGAGAGCCCTTTGACCTCCATTTGTCGTCCACCTCTCTCCCAAGGTATCCATTACTGGCATCCGAGTCTCTACTTAATGGCGTGGCTATGTCTCACTCGACTGAGATTTAAGAGAGAAAAATGAAAATCTGAAATGAAAAATTTGCATGGATCTTGATGTAAGATCCGACGGACCTATATAGCATATACTCTGACTTACAGCAAGACTGATGAATATATAAGGACGACGACAGTGGATAATAATTGTCTTACATAATTAGGAAGATAATTAAAAAATCCACATGCGGCTACGCCCGAAATACACAAGGGCAAAAGAAGAAGGAATGCGACGATCTGGCTCGCTGATCTCGATTTTCTTGATGAGTTGTTGTAGGCCACCGGAACTAGTCTCCGCGGCAAGCGGCGATGAGCTCTGTCGTGTCCTCAAGATGTTGCTTGAGAGCATCTACGGGTTCCTCCATCAGCCTTTGCCGCTCGATGCAGAGCATGTCATTCTCGTCCATAAGTTTCTTGACGATGACGCTAGTCCTCTTCAACAAGGCACTGGTCTCCTCCTGCTGCTATGCACTTCGGATGATGTTCGCCCTCAGCAGGACGTGCTCGTCCCAGAGCCTCTCATTGCCCTCCCTTAGTTGTCGGATGACGCCAGTATCCTGTTCAAACGAGGCTTTCATGTCGTCTTGCAACCTCGCCCAGCCGGAGATCTGGTCCATCTAGCTATGGACGATCACATGCATGCGCCTGTAAGAGTCGTCGTTGCGTGCGAGATATTTTCCCAGGCCGCCACGGCGCGGCGGGACATCTCTGCTGCATTCGCGGCGCGGCGGGACATCTCTCCTGCTTCCGCGGCTCGGTCGAACTAGTCTGCTACATCGACGGCATGGCGGGACCTCCGTGCTGGTTCGGCGGCGTGGCAGGACCTCTGTGCTGCTACTTCCGCGCGGCGGGACATGTCGGCTGCTTTCGCTGCGAGGCAGGACATCTCCCGTGCTTCCACTTCCATGCTCGCCTCTCGCTGGTGGTAATCCCTCGACCCAGAACTCACGCTGGCCATGGCAGACGCAAGGGAAGGATGCTGAATGACTTGTTTGTTTTTGTGGATGAGGAGTTGAGGAGGAATGTGCAATCATCTTGGCATAGTAGTATTTATAACCAAGTACTAACATGCTCCTAAGTGGGAAAACGTTTAGGTTGTGATCCGTGTGAATAGGTTTGGAATTAAATATAGCATGGTAGTACTACCTCCTTTCCAGTTTATAGGGCTCAATTCAAAAATCTCACCAACCAAGGTAGATGATGAGTGGTGGAATAATTTTTGTAGTTTGCAAAATCACTCAATTAGTGTGCCCATTTTCTTCACAAAATTGTGTTTCCAATGCATTAATTGCAATGCATGCATGAATAAAGTAAATGCATTGGTCAACTTTCTCTTAATACTCGCATGCAATGATATAATGCACCTTGAAATCTGAATATGTGATGGGAAACAATCAAATTGAGACTTATAAAATGGGAAATCTAAAACTTTGAGATAAGACCTATATACCGGAAAGGAGGGAGTAGTAATTTGGAATGTGACGAGACGCGAGCTCAAAATTTATTGACGGTTCTAGTTTCGAAGTGTGGCACTATTCCCGGATAGTGTAACGTGGGCACGTGTTCTCGGCCGTGGTGTAGCATATGCCATGGTAGTTCTTTTTCTACTGTTGTGTACGTCTAATAACTGGCACCGTCGGATACATATCTTACGGTTATTGGGGCGTTCGACAGGAATAGCCTCATGGCAAGCTATAGACTAGTATTTTTTCAGACGCATTAGACCTATTTCTCGGGACTTCTTGCACGCACCATCTCTAGCCCCCTAGATCGATGCCACCCATGTACACTTGTACTCTGAGTTTAGTACGTTATACAGGAAGAGAAGAGGTGCATGCACGGACTCGTCCTGTCTCACACACGCATCTGTACCTACAAATTGTAGTGTTCTCAACCATCCGATTGGCTCTATCATAGGTTTCACATTGATCCTTGGCCTTGAGATTGAGAAGTTTAAAACGCGGAGGTTAAGCTGGAGGCGCGAGGTTTTGATTAATGTGCGGGCTGCACACGGCACCAACACGACACGAGCTTCTTCTGCCTGGTGCGCAGTCGGGTGAGTTGTCCAAGTATAGACACAACCAGGACCTCCTTAGTATCTGTGCCTCGACTTATGAACAGAGTAATTAGGATTCGAGGGAGTACTACTTTGATATGTCGCGTCAACTCACACAAGTATGCAACACTTCCTGAACAAACAAGCATATAAGTTGTTGCCGTTATACTTCTTAACCAAAGGATCTTTATATCCAGTAGACACAAAATATCCGTTCGACTGTTGGAAATTACATTAACTACTAATCTGATGTTGAGGTAATTGCTGCATCACCACCAAAACCCACCATCTCTTATTCTAAAGTAGACCGAGCTAACCCATATATTAGCATATTACTAAGATAAACAGAAGGCATTGTAGAATCATTTAGGACGTGAGCTTGTCAATCTGAATGTGGAGGGACACCAGCTTAGCCCCGGCCAGCAGCTTGGGCGGAACTGTGAAGAAGGTCAGCTCCTGCACGGCGACGTCGTCGGGATCCTTGCTACTTGTCACCTCCATTTCCACCTTGACGGTGTCGGTCCTGCCTTTGGGCTCCCTCGACGGGCCATTCGCCCACAGCTTGGCCACGTAGTGAGGCAGTGGGGACACCCCCGCTCTGATGTAGACGACCAACACGGCGATAGGCGTGCTGATGTCGAGCACGCCGCTGACCAAGAAAAACATGCGGCCGTCCTCCTCCACGAACAGCAAGAGCCGTGGCTTCGACAGTGGCACTTGCAGCTGGAGCACCTTGTCGTAGTGGATCCTGTCCAAGGGCATGGGATGCACGGTGGTGATGTGATGGGAGAGCGTCGGCGGTGGGCCTTCGTAGCTGCAGACGGGCACATGGCATTTGGAGGGCGCGAGCGGACACACGCTCTGGTGATCGACGAGCTTGTGGTAAGTGACGTAGAGCCCACCGCACGTCGAAGCCACCGCCGCACTCGCACTTCTGGCATTGCCGCTGGTTCCCTGGGCGCTCGATGCAGCAGTCCGCGCAGGCCAGGTGCCCTCCCTTGCACTGCACAAATCAATCGAACAACACATCAATCAGGAAACCTGCACCTTGCTCGATCAGCCGAACGGACGAGGTGTATTCGATCATGATACACTCGAGGCTTCAAGGGGCGGAGGCACAAGGGGCAGTGGAGCAAGGTGAGGTCCTTCGAGACCATAGAGAGCTCCATCGCCGGGTCCTGTTCCGTCTGCATTATGTCACCCTCCTCATGCACAACCATCTCTCACTTTAGGGCCGAGGCATTACAAAGCTTTACTGTCACATATTCATACTACTTCAAGGTGCATTAAATCAACACATGCAAGTATCAAAAGGAGAGTCACGACATGCATGCATGCGTTGTAATTAATGCTTCGGTAAACGCAAGTTATTGAAATATATCGAGTGTAGTGCTTTGATGTGTCGCGTCAACTCATACAACAACGAGAAGTTTGATTGCTACAATGCCCTCTCCCTCACGGACTGAGCTCCGGTGCCTTAACTGCACCTGCCTTTGGCTGTATGACAGGTGGGCCACCCACCTACTAGGCCCACCTGTCGTACACGCAAAGGCAGGAGCAGTAAGTCAATGAAGCTGCGTCCCTCCCTCGCCCATGAGCGTGGTGGTTGGCAGGACTAGGAGAAGCTTTTGCTACATGCTCTCCCTCCCGCACGCGGTGGACATGCAGCAGTTCATTCGGTGTCATATGGTCGGAAGCATACTATAGTACTCCTCCACTGAAGTAATAATCCATCATTGTTCGACTTCTCGAAGAGGCGAAGAGCCAAGCGCGGCCCGGACGCTCGTGTGGCAGTTTCATGTGTAGAGTAGTTTAGGATAGCGTGTACCATGCCTCTAAGCTTAAAATCGTTGGGGTCTGATCCATGCTATGATGCCGTCTTGAAGCATTTTTGGATTAAAATAATCTTCTGGCCCTACCTGTCATCCTAGTAGTAGTAGTCGTGGTGGTGGCGGTGGTGGTTGGTGGTGGTGGTGGTGGTGGTGGTGGTTGGTGGTGGTGGTGGTGGTTGGTGGTGGTGGTGGTGGTGGTGGTGGTGGTGATAGTGGTGGTAGTGGTGGTGGTGCTGGTGATAGTAGTGGTATTGGTGGTAGTACTAGTAGTAGTGGTAGTAGTGGTAGTAGTGGTGGTAGTAGTAGTGGTAGTAGTGGTAGTAGTGGTGGTAGTAGTAGTGGTAGTGGTAGTAGTAGTGGTGGTAGTGGTAGTAGTAGTAGTAGTAGTAGTAGTAGTAGTAGTAGTAGTAGTAGTAGTAGTAGTAGTAGTAGTAGTAGTAGTAGTAGTAGTAGTAGTAGTGGTAGTAGTGGTGGTAGTGGTGGTAGTAGTGGTGGTAGTGGTGGTAGTAGTGATGATAGTAGTGGTAGTGGTAGTGGTGGTAGTGGTAGTGGTGGTAGTAGTAGTAGTGGTAGTAGTAGTAGTGGTAGTAGTAGTACTGATAGTAGTGGTAGTGGTGGTAGTGGTAGTGGTGGTAGTGGTAGTGGTAGTAGTAGTAGTAGTGGTAGTTGTGGTAGTAGTAGTAGTAGTGGTGGTGGTGGTGGTAGTGGTGGTGGTGGTGGTGGTGGTGGTAGTAGTAGTAGTGGTAGTGGTGCTGGTCATTGTGTGCATTTTAGTATCTCTACATATGCTGATTATGTTGATTGTAATGTGGTACCTATGCAAGTATGTTCCTTATTACTTGGTAGACCATGGAAATTTGATAAAAATTCTGTACACCATGGTAGAAACAATCAGTATACTCTTGTTCATAAGGATAAAAATATTACTTTGCTTCCTATGACTCCGGATTCCATTTTGAAATATGATATTAATAGAGCTAATAAAGTAAAACAGGAGAAAAGTAAGAGTGTAAATCAGATTGTGGCAAAAGAATTTGAGCAACAAATGAAGCCTAATAATAAACCATCTAGTGTTGCTTCTGAAATTAAATTGAAAAGTGCATGTTTACTTGCCACCAAATCTGATATTGATGATCTAGATTTTAGCAAATCTGTTTGATATGCTTTTGTGTGCAAAGATGCATTATTTTCATTTAAGGACGTGCCTTCCTCTTTGTCTCCTGCTGTCATTAACATTTTGCAGGAGTTCGCTGACGTCTTTCCACAAGACGTGCCACTGGGATTACCACCTATTCGAGGGATTGAACATCAATTTGACTTAATTCCCTGTGCATCATTACCCAACTATGCACCATATCGTACCAATCCAGAGGAGACGAAGGAGATTATGCGTCGAGTACAAGAACTGCTCGACAAAGGTTATATAAATGAATCCCTTAGTCCTTATGTTGTTCCTATCATTTTAGTGCCGAAAAAGGATGGTACGTCGCATATGTGCGTTGATTGTAGAAGCGTTAATAATATTACTATTCGTTATCGTCATCCTATTCCTAGGCTAGATGATATGCTTGATGAATTGAGTGGCTCTACAATATTCTCCAAAGTTGATTCGCATAGTGGATACCATCAAATTCGTATGAAATTGGGAGATGAATGGAAAATAGCATTTAAAACTAAGTTTGGATTATATGAGTGGTTAATCATGCTTTTGGGTTAACTAATGCACCTAGTACTTTCATGAGATTAATGAACGAAGTTTTACATGCTTTCATTGGACGATTTGTGGTAGTTTAATTTGATGACATATTGATTTATAGCAAATCTTTGGAGGAACATTTGGAACATTTACGTGTTGTTTTTATTGCTCTACGTAATGCACATTTGTTTGGTAACCTTGGAAAGTGAACCTTTTGCACCGACCAACTATCTTTTCTTGGCTATGTTGTTACTCCATAGGGAATTGAAGTTGATAAAGCCAAGATTGAAGCTATTGAGAGTTGGCCACAGCCCAAAATGGTCACACAAGTGAGGAGTTTCCTTGGCCTCACTGGTTTCTATAGGCGTTTTGTGAGAGATTTCAGCACCATTGCTGCACCTCTCAACGAGCTTACAAAGAAGGATGTGCCTTTTGTTTGGGGTACCGCATAGGAAGAAGCCTTCACGGTATTGAAAGATAAGTTGACACATGCTCCTTTACTCCAACTTCCTGATTTTAATAAGACTTTTGAGCTTGAATGTGATGCTAGTGGAATTGGATTAGGAGGTGTGTTATTACAAGATGGCAAACCTGTTGCATACTTTTCTGAAAATTGAGTGGGCCTAATCTGAATTATTCTACTTATGATAAAGAATTATATGCTCTTGTTTGGACCTTAGAAACATGGAAACATTATTTATGGCCCAAGGAATTTGTTATGCATTCTGATCATGAATCTTTGAAATGCATTAAAAGTCAAGCAAAACTGAACCGTAGAGATGTTAAATGGGTTTAATTCATTGAGACTTTCCCTTATGTTATTAAACACAAGAAGGGTAAAGAAAATGTTATTGCTGATGCATTGTCTCATCGTTATACTATGCTTGCACAACTTGACTTTAAAATATTTGGTTTGGAGACCATCAAATATCAATATGTGCATGATGCTGAATTTAAAGATGTATTGCAGAATTGTAATGAAGGGAGAACTTGGAACAAGTTCGTTCTTAATGATGGATTTGTGTTTCATGCTAACAAGCTATGCATTCCAGCTAGCTCCGTTCATCTTTTGTTGTTGCAGGAGGCGCATGGAGGAGGATTAATGGGACACTTTTGCGTCAAGAAGTTGGAGGATATACTTGCTACACATTTCTTTTAGCCAAAGATGAGACAGGATGTTGAGCGTTTTGTTGCTCGCTGCACTAGATGTCAAAAAGCTAAGTCACGACTCAATCCTGATGGTTTATATATGCCTTTGCCTATACCTAGTGTTCCTTGGGAGGATATATCTATGGACTTTGTTTTAGGTTTACCGCGAACAAAGAAGGGGAGGGATAACATATTTGTTGTCATGGATAGGTTCTCGAAACTGGCACACTTTATACCATGTCATAAAAGCGATGATGTTGTTAATGTTGCTGATTTGTTCTTTTGTGAAATTATTCGCTTGCATTGTGTGCCAAATACTATTGTTTCAGATCATGATACTAAATTTCTTAGCCACTTTTAGAGATGTTTATGGGCTAAGTTCGGGACTAAACTGCTTTTTAGTACTACTTGTCACCCCCAAACTGATGGACAAACTGAAGTAGTCAATAGAACATTTGTCTACTATGCTTAGGGATATTTTGAAGAATAATAAGAAAATGTGGGAAGAATGCTTGCCTCATATTGAATTTGCTTATAATCGTTCATTCCATTCTACTACTAAGCTGTGCCCTTTTGAAATTGTGTATGGTTCCCTACCTCGTGCACCTATTGAGTTGTTGCCTCTTCCATCTTCGGAGAAGATTAATTTTGATGCTAAAGAACATGTTGAATTGATTTTAAAATGCATGAGTTAACTAAGGAAAACATTGAGCGTATGAATGCTAAATATAAACTTGCTGGAGATAAGGGTAGAAAACATGTTGTGCTTGCACCTAGAGATCTTGTTTGGTTACATTTGCGTAAGGATAGATTTCCTAATTTGCGCAAATCAAAGCTAATGCCACGTGCTGATGGTCCTTTTAAGGTGTTAGAGAAAATAGATGATAATGCATATAAGCTTGAGCTGCCTACAGATTTTGGGGTTAGTCCCACTTGTAACATTGCGGATTTGAAGCCTTATTTGGGTGAGGAAGATGAGCTTCCGTCGAGGGCGACTTCATTTCAAGAAGGGGAGGATGATGAGGACATCAATACCATTGTTACACCCACATCGCCTGCTACTATACATACTGGACCAATTACTAGAGCTTGCACACGCCAATTAAATTATCAGGTACTTTCGTTTCTTGGTAATGATTCTAATGTTCATGAGAATATGATGCTGCCTAAATTGGATTCATTTGTTTTTCTTACAAATGAAGGGCCTGGCATGGATAAGGGGGATGAACACTGGAGCAAGACCAAGCATGGAGATGATGGCCTACGCAAGGGGATCAAGAACGGAGTTACAAGTGATGATTTCAGGACTTTGAAGCCACCATAAGGAGTGCATGAAGCCTTGCACGAAATATACAAGATGCTACTTCATAAATTTCGTCCAGAGGCTATTCTAGGTGCTGCGTCACCTTATTATTGGGCCAGGCCCATGTATTTTCGAAATACTTAAGTATAGGCTGTTTTTAGAGTCTGTATGTGTGGGGAAACAAGAGTTAGGGTTGGTTTCCGACCCCTCTTCCAAGGGCTACGAAATTCCCCCCTCTTCCTCCATATATACAGCCCTTAGGGCGTCGTTTAGACTTCGGGTTTTGTTTAGATTAAAGTTCGCCATAGCTGCAACTTCACGTACTTCGTTTGTGTTCAATGACCAAACAAAGGCGTCACAGAACCCCGCCTTGATCAATAAAGCTTTCATCTTATATTCGCAATATCCAGAATGCAATCTCAGTTTCTTGCTTGTTCTTCGTTTGCTCGCAGGAAACAGACCCTCGTGCTCAGGTTGATCGTTCTCCGGCGTGGTCAATAACGCCTCGAAAGTTGGTTTAGCGATTGCTAAGGCACGACATCTCGCACGTTCGTAGTCGGATCGTCAAGGTCGACTTCCACAGAAAATGATAGCCACCATCTCATCGAAACATCGGGACACCCTCGCCTCTATCAATGAGTGTCGGACAGGATTACGAAACGTCGGACCGTCGTAACATCGTCGTACATGACAACTATCGCACACGCTATTATGTGGTGCAACGTTTACGATGCATACTTCACCAGAAACAGTTCATGGTTGCGAATCGTGTATGATAAGGCAACTAAAACAAATGTTTAGTTTGCCCACACCGTTTGTGATATTGTCTAACATCGCACACGCTTTGCAAATGGAAACTATGTGCATGCTTGCACATGTTTACTCTCTGTGAACCGTCTCGGATTATGGTGCATATCGCAAATGTTTGTGTTTTACCAACCGTATGTGCCGTAACAATCTGGAGAGCGTAATTTCACCATAATTTAATTGCTGCTTTTCCAAATTGTTCCAGATTTGGGTTTGAATTTCAATGTATGCTACATCTTTGATCATATCCATTAGGTTCAAACAAGCAATGCATTATTTGATTCATAGGTACATATGTTCAAACATTATATAAGAACTAAATAAAGAATGATGAACCACAGTTGTATACTTGTACTATTAAAGAAGGTAAAGAAAGAGGCGAAATATATTCTGGTTGCTGAACAAGGTGAAGCGGAATGCCCATATTGTGCCCTCCTCCATGCAGAAGGCACGCACGACTCTAGTCCAACCTCTTGTGATGGCCGACCGCCCATCCTTCACAGTCTTCATGAAAACATCTAGATAATCATCATGTTCTGGTAGAAATACTTTAACCTTTGCATGCCCACCAGTCATGTAGTTTGAGAGGTAATCTTGATTAAACTGCTTTGGCAACCACTACAATGGAATAAGATTTCAAACATTGTCATCTAAGACAACTCATTATGGGCAGTAAAAAGAAGGCTGCAGAGTTCTTACTTACCATCCTGTAGTTCGCTGTTGTCTTGGATAAAGTGTAAACAAATAGTTTAATTGCCATCTTTGGAACCATTTTACTAACAATCTTTATCAGCTCCCTCACTTGATGCTGGTTCATCGATATCTCATTGCCCCATACGCAGAAAGGGTCAAAACACGGATCTTTACCAATGACATATGTACCTAAAAGCACCAACTTAATATTAGAAGCTAAACAGCAATGGCACAATGATGTAGTACAACACTCTTTTATAATATGTCTATATACATCCATATGTGGTAGTCCATTTGAAATCTCTAAAAAGAACAAATATTTAGGAACAAAGGAAGTATCCTATAACATCCAATATACTCACATATTAGATGAATTGACATCTTATATTATGGGATGTAAGGAGTTCAGTTCGTTCTTAAAAATTATCTGCTGTTGTATCCATGGGTTATAGTTAGTTTGAGCTAGTTCGGGCTCAAATAGCCCTAAAGTATATCTAAACATGATGGCTAGTTTGAGCTAGTTGCATCTATAACCCACCCAAAAAAACTAGTATCCAATCCAAGAGGTGCTAATTGGAGCTAGTTCTCCTGGTGCATTTATTGTCAATCTAACACTGCCATCCAAACAACTCTTTGGATGGAGTTAGTTCAGGGTGAGTAATGATCTAGAAACGAACTCTAACCTCTATCTAAGTTGAGTATCCAAAGAGGGTTGTGTTGTTGTTGTTGTTGTTGTTGCTCTTCTTCGTATATCTAGACATCATTAGAACATTAATGTAACACTCTTCCTTGTTGCTATGTAGCGTAGGATTGCATATTTAGACTTTAAGTACAGTGCATGTTGCTATGTAGCCTCAGATACATTACATATGGCCCTAGTGAACCTAAGGAAAAATGGGTTGCAGATATATTCAGTTAAAAGTCCGATTCACCGATTAGTCCCTTATCAGCCGCCGACCTATATGGTACCAGCTACGGATATCCTGAACAGTGAGCAGATGTAAGCCATGGGATGAAACTAACCTCGATGGAAAATAGCAGTCGTTCCCAAAATTGTCATGTGTATGTACATCAATAAGCATGTTAAGCACAACAGGCTAAACATCAACCAAAATTACATATGGCAGACAAAATAATCTCCAAAAGATAGCTTCAGTGTGCAGGTTTAAGCACGCTAGTAAAGCAAAACAAGTGGAGAGGTGTGCTAACTACAACAGGCCTAACATTTAACAACAAGCAAACATGGTCATTCAAACTGGTATTGTGCTGGTCTAAGTACACTGGTTATGGTTAAATAAAATTGGAAAGGCGTGTTAACTACAAGATGCAGCAACCAAATGTAGTCATTCATAGTGGTATTGTTGAAACTGGCACTGATGAAATTGAACTGCACAGTTCATACTTGCACATATAGAACATCACGTTGTGAATAACTAGAATAAACAAGGCATACTACAAACAACCAAATATAGCATTTGACACTGAACATATGCTAACTACAAACAACCGAACAATCAAAAAACTTTGAAAGAGGCATATGCTAGCTATAACAGGCTTAACAGCAAGCAAATATATGCATTCCTATCGGTATGTTTAAAACTGGATTGATGAAATGTACTACACAGTAAATAATTGCACATATAGAGCATCACATTATGAACAACTGAAATAAACAAATCATGGATTTCCTCACTTGTCAAAGATGGTCTCATTCCCGTGCGAAGAGCATGGACCCTGGATGCGCTCCATGTTGTTGCAGATGGGCTCCTTCCCCTTGGAAGAGCACAGCTGTAGGGTGCCCTCCCTGATGTCGCAGACGGGCACTTTCCCCTTGGAAGAGCAGATGGGCTCTTTAGCCTTGGAATAGCCGGAGAGGGTGCCCTCCTCCTGGTCTCCGTCGATGAGGTCTAACTTGGAAGCTGTGGATCCCAAGCCAGCATCACAAAGCGTGTCCTTCAGAAATGACAGAAGGGGCTCGATGGCGATGTAGAATGGCAAATTGTTGACAGCGAGCCAGAGGAGATCAGCAGCGGGGCCATGGATGAGATCAACGGCGGTTGAACCCGAGGGGTTGGGGGTGGGCCACTTAACCTATGACACAGCCCGCCTCAGGGCGTCGCTGTCGATGACCTCGATGTCGTAACCGGTGGACGAGACATGCCTGCATACTCTAGCCCGCTACTTGAGTGACTGCCGCCAGTAATGGTCGTTATCTTCCTCGGCGATGTCGGGCGAAGAGACCGCTATACACCTCTTTTGGGCCAGTCTCTCCTCGAGCTCCATGGGAAGCGTAGCCGGGTTTAGGATGAGACGCTCTGGAGTGGGGGATGGGGATGGGGATCTGTGGGAAAGGGGGCGTTTGGCAGGCGTCATCTAAGAAACTCAGGGCGGCCTGGGTATGGATATCGGTGGGTAAGCTGCATGGGCAAACCGGCAGATGTTGACAATGGAGGCCTTGCTGCGGCGGGGGTGGGGCTTTGCTAGGGTTTCGAGCGAAGGAGGGGTGTGTGTGTGTGCGCGCGTGCACGCCCGAGGAGGTTTTGGTGTGTGTGTGTGTGTGTGGAGGGGGCGTGGGGTGTTTGAGGAAATGAAGCGGGTACTGAAAATTTTACTACGCGGGAGTCAAACGCGGGAGTAAAATGTCAGGCTATTGAAAATTTTGATGATAGTGCATCGCACATGGTCCAGAGATAACAACCGTGTGTTATGAAAAAGAAAAACCCTCGAGGCGGGCAGATATTTTTGATGCAGGCGGGATTGAGAACAAGAAACATCGCACATGGTCCGGAGATAACAACCATGTGTTATGAAACAGAAAAACCCTCGAAGCGGGCATATATTTTTTAGAGGGGGAGCCTCATGGAGCCCAATGTACTGCACGGATGTGTGTGTGACAGGTGCACCGGCGTGGCACACGGCTAGTTTGAGTGAACCGTGTCTCTTGCATCATCCGACTTGTCTAATGTTCATAAATTTGTCGAAAAATGACGCAGGAGAGGGTCAGAACACGAACACACTTGCATGTGGACCAAATGTATGTATCAAAAGGGTGATTTTATTTTCAAATACCAAATGCAACTTCGATGTGGCACCTCTCTCGCAAAGCACATGGTATTGCTTGCTCCCACCCTCTCTTGTCGGCACGAAGGGAATCCTAAGCTATGAATGCATGCCCCCTCCCCCTCAATAGAGGTTCACCTAGCAAAGTGCGAAGTAGCTAGCAGCCCCCCTCCTCCCTCGTGTCGGCATGAAGGGAATCCTAAGCTATATATGAATGCATGCCCCCTCCACCTCAACCGAGGTTCACCTAGCAAAGTGCGAAGTAGCTAGCATCCCCCCACCTGCCTAGTGTCGGCACGAAGGGAATCCTAAGCATTATATGAATGCATGCCCCCCAACCGATTTTCACCGTAGCAAAGTGCGAAGTATCTAGCAGGCCCCCTCCCTCGTGTCGGCACAAAGGGAATCCTAAGCTATGAATGCATGCCCCCCAACCGAGGTTCACCTAGCAAAGTGTGAAGTAGAGCTAGCAGCCCCCCCTCCCTCGTGTTGGCACGAAGGGAATCCTAGCTAAGCTATGAACGCATGCCCCCCCCCCAACCGAGGTTCACCTTAGCAAAGTGTGAAGTAGCTAGCAGCCACCCCTCCCTCGTGTCGGCATGAAGGGAATCCTAAGCTATGAATGCACATGCCCCCCCCCCACCAATGGAGGTTCACCTAGCAAAGTGCGAAGTAGCTAGCAGCCCCCCTCGTGTCGGCACGAAGGGAATCCTAGGCTATGAGCATGCCCCCTCCCCTCCCCCAACCGAGGTTAACCTAGCAAAGTGCGAAGTAGCTAGTAGCTCCTCACCCACCTTCATGTCGCCACGAAGGGAATCCTAGTTAAGCTATGAATGCATGCCCCCCCCAACGAAGGTTCAGCTAGCAAAGTGCTATGTAGCAACCCCCCCCCCCCCCACACACACACACACACACACACTTTCAGTCAGCGGGCCAGAGAGGCATATATCTCACCAAGATGGATCGTAAAACGGACCAAGAATAATCCACCTTGGTCGTACAACCTCTCTCTTGTTGTTGGTCAAAGTGATGGTCATCCATGCAACCCCGGAGATGGGCTAGCTCGCCAATAATCACGCAAGTAGCTAGTCCCTGAAGACAACCACTGCATGCGTGTGGCCCAACCATATGTATGGAGAGGTGTGTTTTTGAGTAACAATGAACTACTTTGATGTGGCACCGTGATTTCGAACTAGAAATCCCCACACTGAGTGAGGATTAGGTTGACGATGCATATGTATGTTACACCACACTTCAAGCCAATGACAGGGATTCATATATGCATGCATGCGTGCATAGTATATGCGCTCAAACTTAATTAGGCCAGAATCTCACCATGACCTATACTATTATAACACTAACCAAATAAAGAATCTGCCATGGTAACCTATCTTGTTGTTGGTCAAGGTGATCATGGATGTCCATGTGAGCCCACGAATATATAGGCTTGTCGCCGATAACCATGCGAGGGAGTGTATCGTTCGAAGGCAACCACTACATGCATATGTATGGAGGTGATGCGTGCATGCATGTTTGAATACACAACATTGATCTGGCGCGTGTGTCAAAAATCGTACACTAGCTCCCCACACGGAGCAAGATCGGTTCATGATGGTGTCGTTGTACTAGCCACTTCGACTCGATGGGAGGGATTCATCCGTACACATGCATATGTGTGTGCTCAAAGTGTATCATGCATGTCATCCCAGAGCAAAAATAATAATCCCCTCCTAAGTCAAATTAACCACTCTTGTTGTCAGGCAAAAAGAAGTGATGGACCAAGCGGGCCCACAGATACAAAGCATCAATATCGCTGATAACCACTTAAGTGGGTGCGAGAGGACAACCACCACCGCTTTGCATGTGGGCCAAACATATATATGTTGAATACCCAAAATGCACAACTTTGATGTGCCACATGCCTCAAAAACCGTAAACCATGCACCCACACAGAGCGAGGTTCATATCAAGTGTACTACAAATGATGGTCCCCTTCCCCCCTCTTCACCGCATACTATATGCTCCTGCCATAATATATGTACAACCCAAAAGAATCCTCATCGATTGTGAAATTAATTAACCTCTCCCGATGTAGGTCAAAGTGATGCATGCATGCATGCATCGATGATAGCCCCGTGGGCCCACAGATGGAAGTGTCACACGTGAGTGTCCTAGCTAGGATATATATATATATATGCATGTGGCCCAAAAAGGTGTTGTGTGATGTTTGAATAACCAATTTCACAATTTTGATGTGTCACGTGCCTCGGTAATCAAAAAGTCCCGACATTGAGTGAGGTGTACTTGTTCACGGACGCATAAGTATAATATATATGCTAGTCCCCTCCCACCTCTTCGACGCGTACAATATACCACCATAACACAAACAAAAAAGATTATACCTTGTTGGTCAAATTAACCTCACTGCCGGTTGTTGGTCAAAGTGATGGACGACGACCTCGCGGGCCCACAAAAAGCGTCACATGCGAGTATCGAGTGTCTTGTAGGACAACCATCGACTGCATGTGGCCAAAACATTTATGTATGAAAGGGTTGTCTAATGTTTTACATAACGATTTAACGACTCTGATCCGGCACTAGCCTAACTAACAAAACGGCCAACCCACATGGTGGCTCACAACTCGTAGTGTACTGCGAACCACCCACCACCCCCAGACGCACACACCTACACACACACTGCGAATCCACCGCAACTACGATGCATGTTAAATTAATTATCCCGCGATGAACATACATGTTACCAAAGGAGGGACGTTTTAATTTCAAAGAATTCACAGAGATCATTAAGACGTTTTAGTACATTGATTGATTTTCTATGGGTATAATGTGCAAAAATCAAATTTGAGCTACATGCACACGTGACAGTGCACCTAAATGGATTTAAAAAACACATGTGTCTCACTGGGTGCATGTTTTCTCCCCCTGCAACAAATTTCAAACATTGAGAATCTTGATTTTTAAATTCTAGTACCCTAAACTTATTTGAAGTTCATGAAACTTATCGTGTTGTCATATGGACACCCATACAAAGTGACATTGTACTTTTTATTTGTCAAATTTGAGACCAGTTTTGATGTAATATTTTTCTAATTACAGGCGGGAGATTATTAATAATTCGGAACCAATATCCCAAATGGATTATTTATTCGAACCGTGAGCGTTAGACCAACAATGGATACGTGCCATGCTTCGGTTAAGCAATAAAGCGGCAGCATTAATCATCCAAATAGGAAAACAATATACGTGCCACCGCGCGACCCGTGTGGCGTGCGACAAGAGTGAGTTGATGGGACGCATGCGAGCAGTCCGCCGCGCAGGCAGACGGGGAGGCATGCATGCAGGTGTGAGAATTGACGGAGGCGTGCTCGCTGCGCACTGTCATCGAGAGGCGTGCGAGTAGCTATGTGAAACTTTGGTAGGCATGCCAGCAGTCCGGTGCGCAGGCTCACCGGGAGGCGAGCCATCGGTTTGACGCCGTCCGCCTCTCTCCCACAACTCCCACTACTCCATATTAATGGTGCGCCCAAGCAGCCGCACCCTCGATCCTTGATACGCACACACAATCCTCTCTCTTCGCTTCCAACCTCGACGCCGCTCTCAGTCCTCAAAGCCGTCAGTGTATGAGGATGCCGCCGAAGCGCCCCATCGAAGGGAGTGGCAACGTCGGGGCTGCTAAAGCACCGGAGCATGGTGTGGAGATGGAGATAGAGGTTGCCGTCACTGCCAGCAAGTTATCGCTACACCCTGACATCGTCGAGCTTCCACAACCGAAGGCGGAGTTCCACACTGACTCCAACGACCACTCTGGCGACGACTCCGACATCCACTCCGGCGACAACTCCGACGACCATGGACAGCTGATTAGTCATCTATATCCATTTATGTGTCAAATAGATCATAGGGTTTCTCTGGTTAGTCCTGCCTTCCCCTTTTTGGAATAGAAATCATGTTGTTATGTTCTCCCAGTCCATGAAATCTGAGTAAGTTTCGTTAGATCCGTGTAGTGTATTGATTGTTTGAATGGTACAGGTGATAAGTTATTAGTTGTTTCATCTGTGCAAATGATTTCTGCTAGTAATCCGACTGGGGTTAGTGTTCGGGCTAATAATTCCTAGCCAGGACTTGACAATTGATTTTGAATGACCTACCTATGTTTGTGCCATTATTTTCTTCAAGATTGGTCTATACATAGACGACTGTGCTTAAAAATCGAACCATAATCTCTGGATATGTATAAATAAATAGCCATAAATTCCTAATCCTACTTCACGGCATGTAATCAGTGATTTGATGCCAAATTTGTTTTACTATTTGTATAGGTGATGTCTGGCGATGTGGATAGCAAGGATGGAGATGTCCAAAGGAGGTACAACAGGCAAATCCTGAGGGAGCTTTATGTGGGAATGCATAGCAGGCGTATTAGGACCTGGAACAATGGCTATGGAAGCCCATTTTGCAACTAGAAGCATCATGACGCGTATCTAAGTGTTCTGGCGCATGCAAGAGGACGGGCCGTTCGCTCCTTCAAGCAGAAGTATTCTCGCAGGGTGGCGCATGACGTGTACGCCGAGTACCTGGAGAAGCTTCGGGATCATGCCGGCCTGTGAGATGAGATGTGGAATGGATGGAACTATATATGTACGCTTGAGTATGCTTAATACTGTTGAACTATGCTTATCTACGTGTACGCTTATTATCTATGTCTGAGTATGTTAATTATTTCACTAAATTTTGGTAAAAATTACAACGGGGGGCCAATAAACCAGGACGGAGGTAGTACGTCAATCGCACACGGTTCCCAAATTTGGAACCGTGTGTAATGAATTTCATTTTGCCTGCTACGTCAATCGCACATGGTTCCCTCTAGCAAACCGTCGCCCCGAAAATTCTTTGTGGGACAAAAAACCCTCACTACCCAATTCAAAAAAGAAAAAAGAAAACTCTCACCATCCCCACGTCACAAAAACCCTCACCCCGCCTGCCACCCACCTCGGCCCCTCTGGTACGTTCCCCATTCACACCTGCACAAGCTCCTCTGCGTCTATGCATGGCACAACCTATTGCGGCGGTAAACACTTAGCTCGACGCATGCCGCCACCGCCAGGTTGCCGGCAAATCCCACCGCATTTCGCCACTTCCGCTTGCCGCCACCTATCGCCATCGACTTTCTCGACGCTGCTCACGGTCGACCAGCTCCGCTCGGTTGGGGAATCTTCCATACTGAGGGTTCTTTCTCATGGACGACAAGATAACTAATTTAACGCGAGATTATCTCATATCTTATCCCAGTTCATCTGCCTCCTTTAATCACCCGGCGGAAATCACCGTGAATTAATTTTTATTCGAGGTGATTTGAGGGTTTTCTTTGATTCATAGAATGTACAGTGCGCCGATACTTCAGGACTTGGCGACCACCGCCAGAGATTCCATCTCATCGTACCACATAACTTGAGAACGCGCGCAGTATGTTCAATCTCACCCAAAATCGGTTGGCATGTCCTACTTTCCTGAACATATTCTAAATATTGCTACATTTGGTTAAAAGGTGCCGCATGCACCATATATGTCAAAGGGGATTTTTTCCCCTCTTCTTTCTATATTAGGAAAACTAATGATGTACTGTTCTTTCGATTACTCTCATATTTCCATGACATCATGTTTACCTTATCTGTTTAATTATAGACTTTTGTCCTTCGATTTCAAGTGTTGTACAGTTCTTTCAATTTGGGCCCATATTTGCATGTTACCATATTTTGTTTAACAACCCTCCCAATTTATGCAGGAGATCCCTCGCTATGAAACAGATTATGTAGTGCACAATTTTTCCCTTTACATACATCAAGGCTCCATGAATGTCATACTGAGCACAAACCATGGATTTACAACCGTTGCTACTGTAAGACTTGATGAACATGGTGACTCATATTTTGGCACTGGCTTTTGGAATGAAATTGCAAAGTTTTATGTACTGGAAGCCAGCACTAAAATTCCACTTCACATAGAAGGGTCTGGTCATGAGATATATGCTAACTTCCCCGACAAAATCATCCGTCCAGACTTTGTTCGAAGTAAGTTTTCTTTTCAAATATCTGCATATGTTGACTTACCCAGCAATGACAAATGAATTGTGTAGTATTTAAGCAACCAATTGATATTCCCTTATCTTACTATATTCCTACCTAATAACTTCTAGTTACCAATACACTTTTCTATTGCCCCGTTTTAACTAAATATTCCCTTTACTCCCATCTCTATCAGAAAGTGCCGCTGACAAGGAGACTCTGGAGGTGGAGAACGGGGCTGCCAACAAGCGGAGGCAGGGCAAACTAGAACCGCAAGCGACTCCAGCAGGCCTAGACATAATCAGCAGCCTCCTTGATGATATGTTGAGTGTCATCATCTCCCTCCTGCCAATCAAATATGGGGCGCGGACAACCCTCCTTTCCCGGCGGTGGTGCCCCCTATGGAACTCCATCCCTCTCGACCTCATCGACAGCCATGAGCTCTTCCATGGCTATCGCAAAAGCTTGGATGCGTTCTCCAAGATCCTCGGCAGTCACCTTGGCCCAACCAAAGGCCTTAGAATGGGCAAGTTCCGTTCCAACGGCAAGGACCGAGCCAAGCTTGACGACTAGTTCTGATCCCCATCCATAGATCAGCTCGAGGAGCTCACTTTTGATGATGGCTATATGCAGTCACTGCCAACGTCCGCACTCCACCTCGCGCCCACGCTGCGCGTCGCCAAGTTCAGAAACTGCCATTTCCCGCCCCTTAATCACGCGCCTGCTCTTATTCTACCACGACCGAAGCACCTCGAGCTCTTCATCGTCTGCCTCTCAAAGGGTAACATGGAGCACCTGCTCCATGGTTGTACTGCACTCGAGTACCTTCGTCTTTAGGCGATCAGTGGGTTGAGTACCTTCCACATCACCTACATGACTCTCCGGACTATTTATGTGTGTTGCTGGTGCGGTAGGAAGACATCACAAATGGTGGACCACGATATGGTCATCCAGGACACACCTACACTTGAGAGATTACTTGTAGTTGATCAAGAAGGCCCAACAAGAATCTATGTCATTTCTGCGCCGAAATTGACAGTGGTGGGCTACTCATCTGACAAATACTCCAAACTTGTTATTGGATCCACACCCGTTCAGGTACAACAACCGCCTTCTACCTCTCCTTCTACAAATTAACATTATTTCTAATTTTGAAGTGTTTGTTCGTTTGTCATTCACAAAATGATTCTGACAAGCTTGACCCCGAAACTGCGCATAGTGAAGGTCTTGGCACTAGAATCTATCGGGCCCGACCTGGAGCAAGTTGTCAGTTTCTTGAGATGCTTTCCGTGCCTGGAGAAGCTATATATCGAGGTGATGTTCCTTTCCTGTTAAATGTTAACCATAAGGGAGTTCAATTTGTGACACCTTTTTCCAAGTTTATAATGACAATGTACTACGATTTCTGAAGGTTCTTTTGGAGGATTTCAGTACATACATCCCCCCCCATATTGGTTGCTTGATCCATATGGTTACAATCAATAAGCATTTCTCCTTTGGATTCATCTGTAATAAAATGCCCATGTTAATCATGTCAGATCAAAGATGGCATGTTAGTGCATTTTACAAATCCTGCAAACCAAATAGCTAGGCCTATAGTAATGTTCAAAACTGCATGTAGGCACTAACATGTTTTCTTCTTTTGCAGATAAGATTAGGCCCAGTGGTGGATAATGTGAGATAAATAACAATCACGTCGAATGCCTAGATCTGCATCTCTCAGAAATTACTTTGAACTCCTACCGAGGGACCATACCGGAGATTATATTCGCCAGGTTCTTTGTTCTCAGAGCAAGGGTGTTGAAGGAAACGAGGTTTTCCCTACATTTATTTCGCAAAAATGAATGGTCTGTTGATTAGTGCTGGTGCCTGCGGCAGAATGGAGTAGGCTCCAAAAATGCTGAATTTCATTTTGGAACTTCAGACGATAGAGTAATTGGAAGTCATCGGGTCAACCCCATACATGACTTCTCTGCGGCTGACCCCTTTGCAAAAATTGTGAGGTTTCAAAGCCAGACTTAGAAGCGGTGATATTAGTTTGAACCTCTCTGATATCCATGTTCAGCGGATCAGCACAAGCGTTTGCAGCTGATGAGCTGAATTTCATTTCTAATATCAGTTTGAACCTTGTAATCTTCGAATTTGAGCCATATAACTCTGGAATTTGAACCTTGTAACATTTCGAGCTTTTGTGGTACAATCATTGAAATGGCATCGTATGAGACTCGTATATTGCTAGCACTATTTTGACCTTAATATGCAATGGTCTTAGATTTTATTAACCATTCTCGAATCAGTTTACCTTGTCGATCTCATAGCACACGATATATATAGCTAACTCGACTGCGATCTTCGACATTATTGCACACAGTTGGTTTCTTCCACCGTGTGCACTGTAGAGCACAGAATTAATTATTGCACTCGAGTGTCCATGCCTGGGGTGCAGTGTTGTCAAGCATGCACTGGATTCTAGAATCCTCCACTATGAACGTCGTGACAAGACGTGACGATTACAGGCCGGCCGGCCCCCATTTATTATTGCAGCGGCCATTTAACCTACCCTTGTATCTCTTCAACCTTTCGATCGCGCCCCACCATTGCAAGAAGCACACCCACCATGAGAAATTCTTAGAGGGTATCCTGCGCGGCTCCAATGGCGCTCCAAGCGGCTGCCGACGACGAGCAGAAGTTCACCATGCATGCCGTGGTGGACACCCACAGAAGGTTCATGGACCTCTCGGTGGTGTACACCAATGACCCGGTCTGGGCGGACCACTCCATCCACATCATGGAGCTATTGCTTACCGAGGAGAAGTACAAGGTGGTTGGGTTCGACCTCGAGTACACCCGCGCTCGTGCCGGGTCTCGTCACAAGGTCGCCGTCGCCCAGATGTGCATGCGCCACCACGTCCTCGTCTAACACTACTGCCAGGCCACAAGGTCTTGCGAGCGTTTCACCAGGTTTGTCAATAGCCCCCACTACATGTTCGCTACGGTGGACATCACCCACTATGTAAAGGCACTCGAGAGTTCAAGCATCGCCTGCCAGAATCTTGTCGACATCCAGGGCCAATACAAAATCTGGGGCAGCAAGGAGCATGAGAAGGACTCACGGGTTCACTTCGCCGAGGCCCTCATCGACCCCTACTACAGAGACATGAAGGATTCATGCAACAAGGAAAAGCGTGTCTGGCACTCGGCCTGGATGGAGAAACTCGACAAAACTCACGTCGTGTACGCGACAAAGGAGGCGTACACGAGCTACGACATGTACTGGTGGATCGTTGACATGAGAAAGTCCCTCTTTCCCCAAAACGGCCAGGGATCTAGCCGGAAGAAGAGCGATGGCAAGCGTCGTCGCAACAATAAGTAGTTGATTAGATCCTTGTTTCTCCTACTTTAGTATGCATGTAATTGCTTACTTTGGTGTGTGCAAATGTTATGTGTGTAGTCACTTGTGTAATTGTATGCTTAACTTGGTTATGCAATGTTGTCTTTATAAGTATATATGTTGATGCTCTGTAGACAGAGCGTAGATGGTGTGCGGACAAATAAAATCACATCGCACACGGACTAAACAATGGAACCCGTCGGTGATGTTCTCATCAATCACTCACAATTGTATACAAGCAATCCTTGCTCACAACACACATGTCTTATTAGCAGCAACCGTCTATGTTCTTATCGGTCTTCAGACAAATTTCTTATTACAAACATGTTTGCCGCGTATCACGGACATCTTGTTAAGTTGAACCGTTTTTGTTCTCATGTCTCAACGCAAACAGTTCATCCGAGTGAACCGCATGCCGTATATCGCACACACCTTTGATATGGTTGGCCATTTCTTTTGTGTTGCCTAATCACAAACAGTTCATCTGAGTGAAATATATGATGTGTATCGCACACGCCTCCATCTGGCTGCCCATTTCTTTTGTTCCTCATCATCGCAAATAGTTCATTGAACTGAACTGTATGTCCTTCATTGCACACGCAAATAAAACCAGAACCGTGTTTGATGCATCCGTCATCGCAAACGTTTTACACATTTCTGACGGTTTTCATACATCACTGTTTGCGATTATGGCATCGCACACAGTTTCTCGAAGGGTCTCTGATTGTAGTGTCGCGTTAGCAGCATCATGCAGTAGTGTGTGCCATTCTCTCCTACACAACGCCAGCTCGGGAGGTCCTCCCACCCTTCTTCCTCCCTCCCGTATTGTGCATAGATCAGACCTGCCGCCGCCGACATCCCGACGACCCTCGGGTACAAGTTCTTCAAAAGCGGCCTTGCTCTACTGCCCAGCTCCCCACGTGTCTGCATGTGCATCTTTTTCTACTTCCATCAGCTCTTCCAAATCCACCTAAATTTTTAGTATTATTAGAGGTAAAACTACTTCATGCATTCGAATCTAGGACTTGGTTCAAACAACGAAGAAAGGGGGGAAGTCGTAGCATGAATCTACAACTTGATTCAAAGAGGAAATAATAGGGGGAAGGTAGTAGAGACCGGATACCCAACCGGTCTCTTGGTTGAAAAGGGAAATAATGGGAAAACTCGGTACAAACTGGATAAGAAACAAATCTATTATTGGTTGAAAAAAGGATAGAAAGTGGCGGCTGGTGGACAAGTCAACAGAGTATGTCCAGGATTAGATTTGATGCCCTCAGATA
Organism: Triticum monococcum; assembly: GCA_034509565.1. Lineage (NCBI taxonomy): Eukaryota > Viridiplantae > Streptophyta > Magnoliopsida > Poales > Poaceae > Triticum > Triticum monococcum. The sequence continues at coordinate 305,585,055 of CM067844.1, read as the reverse complement.
GTAAAAGGTCTCCAGGGTTAGATTTGCTTCCCTCACATAGTAAAATGTTTCCACGATTAGATCTGCTGCCCTCATAGAGCCTGAACAAACTCGGCATCACCACTTTATGCCTCCTTGTAGGTACATTGTGCTGATGCGTCTACTGTCGCATGTCCTTATACCAACCTTTTGGTGTTGTTAATGTAATGGCGCATGTAAAATGAAGCTATCATGTTGTTACCTTAAGGACATGTCTAACCAGTGTTATTGTTAATCTAATGCCTCCAGTGATATGATGCAATTAAACTGTGTTACAAATGGTACTCCTGCTGTTTTCCCCAGTATGATAAGTAAGTTGCTTCTTTACGTTGTTGAGTGACCTGGTGTCCCCAGAGTCCCATGCCCTTAAACCAACTCTTTAGCTATTGTTGATTTACTGTATTTGGTAAACAAGCAATGCCACCATTAAAGTATTCCCATATTTCATGATTGTCATAGTTGATCGTAATGCTTCCGGTAACATGAAGCATTGCTGACGTTTTAAAATTTCTACTGTCCTTGTGTGATTGCCATGAACATAATTAAGATGCTTCTTTTCATTTCGTGTATGTTTCGTATATTCTTATTGACCAGCAACATGAAGCATTGCTTGCATTTTAAAATTTCTATTGTCCTTGCGTGATTGCCATTTCACCTTGTTGCTATTGTGACCTTTTGGTGGACTGCACAAAACACTTTTTTTAATGAGTGTCTTCTGCAGTTCAACTAAAATGTCACGTGGGCAACATTTTATTAGCTTTTGTAGATAGGGATATCCATTTCACCTTGTTGCTATTGTGACCTTTTGGTGAACTGCACAAAACACTTTTTTGGAATGAGTGTCTTGTGCAGTTCAACTAAAATGTCACGTGGGCAACATCTCTCAATTTTGGTGGAACTGCACAAAATGGTGATTGTAGTTTCCAAAATCTCTATCAAATTTTGCTGGTAATCTCATGCAAAATTTTATTAGCTTTTCCAAGATGACCCGTCACTCTCACCACAATGGCACTTTATTTTAGTGGAACTGCACAAAAGGATAAGAAAATTATAGTTGCACCATACATGAGCAGGACAACCAACCTTAATGTTGCTGAATTTTAGTGCAACTACTAAAGAAGAACCTGCCAGCTCACGAGAGCAAGTACTTCTTGCTAGCTGAATGATGCAATCTTTGCTTCATTTTAGGTGAACTGCAAAAAAAGCACATGAATTGAATCATGGAACTCTAGGTTGGCCTCGTCTGAGAGGAGTTGCAGGTTTAGCACGTCGAGTCATGGCGAGATAGGGCCCCTCACACTGGTCAGTATTGTCCTTTTATCAACATGATTGTGCTTTGTCATACTGTGCTAATGTTCTATTTTAAAAATAAAGCTATTCTATTGCAATCTTTTCTCGTTTTGGAAATAAGGTTTGCTTCAACTAGTGCCACTATTATAGTAATCATGTTCGTTCTTATATGTGCAAACAGGAATAGTCAATTACAGATGTTGTGTTGGTCAAGAGCATTCGCCAAGTTCTTGGGTTCTATGACATGGCTAGCCAAGATGGATTTAATCCCACTATTGAGTTTATCAAAAGGCTCTAATGGGTTGGTTCTGAATCTTGCAAGCTGGGAATCAATGAGATGTGTAGGCATCTTTGTTGTACTTATTGTTTGAATCTTATTTGTTAGTTCTGAATCTTGCAAGCTCGGAATCAATGAGATGTGTAGAAATCTTTGATGTACTTATTATTTGAATCTTATTTGTTGGTTCTGAACCTTGCAAGCTAGGAAACACGGCATGATGATGTAGAGGATAGTAACCATAACAAACAGTTCAAACTTGGTAGTATTTTCTGTGTGAAAGTGCGGCAAATGTGTTGATCGTGTGCGTCCTGAGAATAATAACTCTAATTGTTGTGCATGTTGATCCTATGGCACTGATAGAACGAGCCAATGCATTCCTTGTTCTAATAATAAATTTCTATTAAAGCTAATTAAATTTAAGTAAAGTGACCACTAACACTTGTTATTACAGTACCAATACAGACACGCTCGTGAACTGATGTGTGGCCGGAATAGGTTTCTTAATGGAGGCGTTTGAATGCGCCAAGGGTGCATGTTCTGCCGGGCATGCAGCGGGTGAGGGAGGGTTTGTAACTGTTGTCGCATGTACACACTCAGTTTACTGTAGAATCCAGTTCCCCAAGAGCTGAAAAACGAACTGCTGCCGCCGCCTATTGATACGTCTCCAATGTATATATAATTTTTGATTGTTCCATGTTTTTATATTATCAATCTTGGATGTTTTATAATAATTTTATAGTCATTCTATATCATTTTTGGTACTAACCTATTGACATAGTGCCAAGTGCAAGTTGTTGGTTTTTCCATGTTTATTACATCGCAGAAAATCAATACCAAATGGAGTCCAAATGCCACGAAACTTTACGGACATTTTTTATGGGCCAGAAGGAATGTAATGGGCCGTGGCTGCGCTTGGGGGTGCCCCGAGGGGGGCGCAACCCACCAGGGCATGCCAAGATGCCCAGGCACGCCCTGGTGGGTTGTGCCCACCTCGGGTGCCCCCCGGACCACCTCTTCGCTCTATAAATACACCAATAATCCCAAAACCCTAGGGGAGTCGACGAAATATTGATCCAGCCGTCGCAGAGTCCAGAACCTCCAGATCTAATCTAGACACCATCTCGGATGGGGTTCACCACCTCCATTGGTGCCTCTCTGATGATGTGTGAGTAGTTCTTTGTAGACCTTCGGGTCCATAGTTAGTAGCTAGATGGCTTCCTCTCTCTCTTCCGATTCTCAATACAATGGTCTCTTGGAGATCCATACGATGTAACTCTTTTGCGGTGTGTTTGTTGGGATCCGATGAACTTTGAGTTTATGACCAGATCTATCTCTTTTTATATCCATGAAAGTATTTTAGTTTCTTTGATCTCTTTTATGCATGATTGCTTATAGCCTCGTATTTCGTCTCCGATGTTTGGGTTTTGTTTGGCCAACTTGATCTATTTATCTTGCAATGGGAAGAGGTGCTTTCTAGTGGGTTTGATCTTACAGTGCTTGATCCCAGTGACAGAAGGGGAACCGACCCGTATGTATTGTTGCTACTAAGGATAAAATGATGGGGCCTATCTCTACATAGATAGATCTTTTCTACATCATGTCATCATTCTTATTGCATACTCTGTTTCTCCATGAACTTAATACACTAGATGCATGCTGGATGGCGGTCGATGTGTGGAGTAATAGTAGTAGATGCAGGCAGGAGTCGGTCTAATAATCTTGGACGTGATGCCTATGTAATGATCATTGCCTGGATATCGCCATGAGTATTTTAAGCTCTATCAATTGCCCAACAGTAATTTGTTTTACCCACCGTTTGCTATTTTTCTTGAGAGAAGCCACTAGTGAAACCTACGGCCCCCGGGTTTCTTTCCCATATTATTTGCCTTTGCTATCTATTTTCCTTTTGCGTCTATTTTCAGATCTACTAAACCAAAAATCCAAAAATACCTTGCTACAATTTATTCTTATTTATTTTATTCGGCGTTCGATCTATCAATCTACTACAAATTTACATCACGTTTGTTTGCCTATCTTGAGGCATCGTACCCCGTAAGGGATTGACAACCGCTTTAACACGTCGGGTTGCGAGAAGTTGTTATTTGTGTGCAGGTGCTGTTTACATTGTGTTGCTTGGTTCTCATGATGGTTCGTTAACCTTGGTTTCAGATCTGAGGGAAATACCTACCACCGCTGTGCTGCATCATCCCTTCCTCTTTGGGGAAATACTGACGTAGCTTCAAGCGACATCAAAAGGAATTTCCGGCGCCGTTGTCGGGGAGGATCTTCAACATATACCAGGTTCCTAATCATAAATCTCATCTCCTCGCAATTTACATTACTTGCCATTTGCCTCCCGTTTTCCTGTCCCCACTTCACAAAAAATGCCATTTTATTCGCCTCTCTTTTTCGTCCGCCATTTTCTTGACGGATCTATTTTTGAGTGCAATCTTGTTGTGTGGTCATCATGACTCAAGAGAACACCAAGTTATGTGATTTCTCAGATAGCAAAAACAATGATTTCATTGGCACTCCGCTTGCTCCTCCCACCACTAGTGCGAAGACTTGTGATATTAATACCGCTTTGTTGAATCTTGTTATGAAAGATCAATTTTCTGGTACTCCTAATGAGGATGTCATGTCTCATCTTAATACCTTCGTGGAATTATGCGATATGCAAAAGAAAAAAGATGTGGACAATGATGTGGTGAAGATGAAATTATTTCTGTTTTCTTTGCGTGACTACAAAAATTTGGTTCTCTTCTTTGCCTCATAATTGTATCAATTCTTGGAATAAGTGCAAAGATTCTTTTATCACTAAGTATTTTCCGCCCACAAACATTATTTCCCTTAGAACCCAGATCATGAATTTCAAGCAACTTGAACATGAGCATGTTGCAAAATCTTGAGAAAGGATGAAAATGATGTTAAGGAATTGCCCAACTCATGGTTTAAATCTTTGGATGGTCATACAAAAAATTTATGCGGGGTTGAATTTTGTTTCTCGTAATCTTTTAGATTCCACTGCGAGTGGTACTTTCATGGAAATTACTTTGGGTGAAGCCACCAAATTGCTTGATAATATTATGGTAAATTATTCGTAATGGCATACCGAAAGAGCTCCTACTAGTAAAAAGGTTAATTTGGTTGAAGAAATTTCTTCTTTGAGTGAAAAGGTTGATGCTCTTATGAAATTGGTTGCTAGTAGAAGTGATCCTATTGATTTTAATGATATGCCTTTGTCTACTTTGATTGAACAAAATAGTGATGCCATAGATGTGAATTTTATCTACCGAAATAATTTCAACAACAATGCTTATAGAGGTAATTTTAATCCTAGGCCTTTTCCTAGTAATTCCTCTAATAATTATGGTAACTCCTATGGAAATCAATTTTATACTAATAATAGGAACACCTATGATCTTGAGAATAATATTAAAGAATTTATCAATACGCAAAAAGTTTTCAACACTTCCATAGAAGAAAAGTTGAGTGAGATTGATGATTTGTCTAGAAGTGTTGATAGAATTTCTCATGATGTGGAAAATCTCAAGATGAATTTTTTTGTGCCTATGGTTGATGAATCAACTAAAGGTCTTTATGTTTCTATGGATGAAAGTAAGAAAAGAAGTGCTATGCTTTGAGCTAAAAGAGAATTTTTAGAAAAAGCGTTTTCTAGTGATTAGTTTCACAAAAGTGATGAAGATCTTAAAATTATCGGTGTTTCTTCTATTGATTCCTTGTTTAGTAAAGTTAATATTGATGAAAAGGGACTGGGGAAGAGTCAACTTTAGCTACAAGGCGTCCCAATATTTCAGAGGGTGGAAATCTTGTTGAGAAAATTGATAAAAGTGGGTTTGAAGAGGTCAAAACTTTAGCTAGTGATGTGCCCACTCTTTTGGATTACAAAGACTTTAATTATGATAGTTCCTCTTTGATTTATTATATTTCCTTGTTGCAATCCATGATAAATTCACCCCGTCCTTATGATTAAAATAAAGCTTTTACTAAACATATTGTTGATGCTATTATGAAAGCTTTTGAAGAAAAGTTGGAATTAGAAGTTTCAATTCTAAGAAAATTGCATGATGAATGGGAACCTAATATCAAAGTCATGATTAAAAATTATGAGTGTTTTGCTTTGTGTGACTTGGATGCTAGTGTTTCTACTATTCCGAAATTTTTATGTGATGTGCTTGGTCTTACCGATCTTGAATCGTGTTCTTTGAATTTGCACTTGGAGGATTCTACTATTAAAAAGCCTATGGGAAGAATTAATGATGTTCTTATTCTTGCAAATAGTAATTATATGCCCATAGATTTTATTGTTCTTGATATTGATTGCAATCCGTTTGTCAAATTATTCTTGGTAGACCGTTTTTACGCACTACTGGTGTCGTGATTGATATGAAAGAAGGTAATATTAAGTTCCAACTTCCTTTGAGGAAGGGTATGGAACACTTTCCTCGAACAATAATTAGGCCATCATATGAATCAATCATGAGGACATCTTATGGATCTCGAACCAAAGATGACAAAACTTAGATCCTTGCTTTATGCCTAGCTAAGGGCGTAAAACTATAGCGCTTGTTGGGAGGCAACCCAATGAATAAATTGTTTTTGCTTTTTGCTTCATATTTTTGAGTGTTAGCACAATTATGCTACTGTTATGATTGTGTTTTTTTATGTTTTAATTAGTGTTTGTGCCAAGGAAAGCCTTTAGGATCTTCTTGGGTGATAGTTGTTTGATCTTGCTGGAAAAAAACAGAAACTTTTGCGTTCATGAAAATAATAATCATTTTTTTACCAAAGAGCGATAAAATACCCATTCCACTTGCAGTAGATCAGTATACAAATTGCTCAGGTCTTCCTGATTTTTCAGAATTTTTGGAGTTACAGAAATATTTGAAATAGTCATATTGCTATAGACTGTTCTATTTTGACAGATTCTGTTTTTTTTGTGTTGTGTGCTTATTTTGATGGATCTATGGTTTTCTTTGATGAGTTTTTTCCATAGAAAAGTTGGAATACAGTAGATATAATGCAAGAACAAAATATGAATTGGTTTGATACAACACTTATAGTAGTGAATTATTATTTTCTTATACTAATGGATCTCGTGAAGGTTTTGTTGAGTTTTGTGTGATTGAATTTTTCAAGTTTTCGGTTATCTTACGATGGATGAAGGAATAAGGAGTAGAAGATCCTAATCTTGGGGATGCCCTGGCATCCCAAGCTATTATCCAAAAATGAGCAACCAACTATGCTTGGGCATCCCCTCTTTCTTCTAACGACCATTGGTATTTTACTCCGAGCTATATTTTTATTCGTCACATACTATGTGTTTTGCTTGGAGCGTCTTGTATGATATGAGTCTTTGCTTGTTTTATTTTGTGTTTTAATTCTTGATCCCTTGCTGGACACACCTATTTGAGAGAGCCGAAATTACTTCATGACTTGTTAGAATTGCTCTCTTTGCTTCACTTATATCTTTTATGAGCTATGGACTTGCTCTAGTATTTCACTTATATCTTTTTGAGCATGGTGTGCTTTAGTATTTTTGAAGAAATGCTCTCTTACTTCACTTAGATTTATTTGAGAGTTAGTAAAATTTTCGAGAAATTCTCTCTTGCTTCACACAAATTAATTTGAGAGAAAGAAAAATTATGCTCATGATCTTCAATTATATTTGTTTGAGATTTTGCAAAGCAACACATGAAAATTAGTCCCAAAGTGATATATATCCAAGAAGGATATAATAAAAACTTTCATGAAGATCATTGGACAAAATAAACTTGATTCTTAGTAATAGTTTTGAGATATGATGATGTGATATGTGAGTCATCTTGATGAGTAATTATGCTTTAGTAAGAATATTGGTGTTAAGGTTTGTGATTGCCCATGCAAGCATGAAAGTCAATAGTCATTTAATGAAATTATATCCTACTTGTGGTGCATTATTCGGTGTTAATTATGCTTAATGCTCGCTTATGAGATTATCAGTTTCTTGGCTGGTCGCTTCTCAATCTTTTGCTAGCCTTCATTTTGCACTAAGTATGACCACTACTTGTGCATCCAAAAACCTTTAAACCAGTTTTGCCACATGAGTCCACTATATCTACCTATATGTGGTATTCTTTTGCTGTTCTAAGCAAATTTGCATGTGCCATCTCTAATTTTCAAAAATAAACTTCTTTTTTGTGTGTTCGTTTCGCTCGTGGAGCGGTGAGGGATGGCTAATATTTTCCATGGTAGATGTGTTATTCTCACGATGAGTGTTTATTCACTTGTCATTGCACGAGAGTAAGGCAAAGGTATTAGGGATGCCCAGTGCTAAAATGAAAAAATGAATTTACTTTATGTTGTCAAACAATCAATTCCTTGGAAAGTGTTCGTATGGAGGGCAACCCTGGATACGGCTAGCCATGGAAAGAGAAAGTATGGTGGAAAAAGGAATAAACTTTATTTTCTGTTTGGGAACTGCCTATGATATATCTAAGCATGGAAAGTGTTGGGAACTCTAAGTCGTTTTCGTTGGTGGGATGGATACACCACCCAAAATGCTTTTATCTCTAAGTTTTTCGCTTTGAACTCTCACACCTCTACAAATCCCTACTTCCCTCTGCGAAGGGCCTTTCTTTTACTTTATGCAATTTTTATTTTGAGTTTGAGTCTCCATCTTCTCTTATAAAAGCACCAACTAGGAGGCAATATGATCGTACTTGAGTATTGGGTGTAGCTAATATGCGAGTGTGCTTCATGAATGGATCAATGGTTGAGCATGATGGGCTAGGGATAACTTATTTTAGCGTTGATATTTTGAAAGACATGGTTGCTTGTTAATATGCTTGAGTATTTAAATTATCATGTAAAAACTAGACTATTGCTTTGAACAATATAAAAGCCCAAATGTCCATGCTATAAAGAAAAGAATATGATATGACATGTTAGGCAGCATTCCACATCAATTTTTTTTTGTTTTTATCACTTACCTACTCGAGGATGAGTAGGAGTTAAGCTTGGGGATGCTGATACGTCTCCAACATATGTATAATTTTTTATTGTTCCATGAAGTTTTATTATCAATCCTGGATGTTTTATAGTCATTTTATAGTCATTTTATATCATTTTTTGGTACTAACCTATCGACATAGTGCCAAGTGGCCCTTGCTATTTTTTCCATGTTTTTTACATCGCAGAAAATCAATATCAAACGGAGTCCAAATGCCATGAAACTTTACAGAGATTTTTTATGGACCAAAAGGAACGTAATGGGCCCTACCAGCACCTGGAGGTGCCCCGAGGGGAGCACAACCCGTCAGGGCGCACTAGGAGGCCCACGCGTGCCCTGGTGGGTTGTGCCCACCTTGGGTGCCCCCGGACTGCTTCTTTGCTCTATAAATACCCCAATATTCCTAGAACCCTAGGGGAGTCGACGAAATATTGATCCAGCCACCGCAGAGTCCAGAACCACCAGATCCAATCTAGCATCATCTGGGATGGGGTTCACCAACTCCACTGGTGCCTCTCCGATGATGCATGAGTAGTTCTTTGTATAACTTCGGGTCCGTAGTTAGTAGCTAGATGGCTTCCTCTCTCTCTCTCTCTCTCTCTCTCTCTCTCTCTCTCTCTCTTGATTCCCAATACAATGGTCTCTTGGAGATCCATATGATGTAACTCTTTTGCGGTGTGTTTGTTGGGATCCAATGAACTTTGAGTTTATGATCAGATCTATCTATTTTTCTATCCATGAAAATATTTGAGTTTATTTGATCTCTTTTATGCATGATTGCTTATAGCCTCGTATTTCTTCTCCGATATTTGGGTTTTGTTTGGCCAACTTGATCTATTTATCTTGCAATGGGAAGAGGTGCTTTGTAGTGGGTTCGATCTTACGGTGCTTGATCCCAGTGACAGAAGGGGAACCAACATGTATTTATCGTTGCTACTAAGGATAAAACGATGGGGTCTATCTCTACATAGATAGATCTTGTCTACATCATGTCATCTTATCCTTGAAATTAATACACTAGATGCATGCTGGATAGCAGTCGGTGTGTGGAGTAATAGTAGTAGATGCAGGTAGGAGTCAGTCTAGTAATCTTGGACGTGAGGCCTATGTAGTGATCATTTCCTGGATATTGTCATGAGTATTTGAAGTTCTATCAATTGCCCAACAGTAATTTGTTTTACCCACTGTTTGCTATTTTTCTCGAGAGAAGCCACTAGTGAAACCTACGGCCCCCAGGTCTCTTTCACATATTATTTGCCTTTGCGATCTATTTTCCTTTGTGTTTATTTTCATATCTTGTAAACCAAAAACCCAAAATTACCTTGCTGCAATTTATTCTTATTTATTTTATTCGGCGTTCGATCTATCAATCTACTACAAATTTACCTCACGTCCGTTTGCCTATCTTGAGGCGTCGTACCACTGAAGGGATTGACAACCCCTTTAACACGTCGGGTTGCGAGAAGTTGTTATTTGGGTGCAGGTGTTGTTTACATTGTGTTGCTTGGTTCTCCTATTTGTTCGATAACCTTGGTTTCACATCTGAGGGAAATACCTACCACCGCTGTTCTGCATCATCCCTTCCTCTTTGGGGAAATACCGACGTAGCTTCAAGCGACATCACCTATCCACTCATTCACTTGAAGAGACTCCAATGGCGATCCGAGGGGTGAGCCTGCTGGATATGGACTTCAGCAAGGAGTTCTCCTTTGAGTTCGCCATTAATTCCCATGGTTACACCAAGTTGAATGTGATGTACACCAACAATCCGGACTCGGTGACGCTCTGCCTCATCGAGTTCAAGCAATACATAGAGGACGAGAAAGCACAAGGTCGCAGGACTAGACCTTGTGCCCATCCATTCGTCTCGTGGCAGGGACCAGCAGATCACGGTCGCCCAAGTATGCGTGCGGGACGAGGTTCTCGTCTACCACTGCTGTAGGTCCATCAGAGGTTCTGGAGCATTTTCCCATTTCTTTGGCAGCGCCGACTGCACCTTCGCTAAGGTGGATATAAGGAAGAATGCAACGATTCGGCCATCTCGTGCAACAAGCTTGTCGACATCCAAAAGCAATAAAAGATCATCGGCAACAGGCAGGAGAAAGACTCTGTGGTTGACCTCGCCAGACCATCATCGACCCCTGCTACGCCAACATGAAAGAAGATAACAATACCAAGGATCTGAACATGTGGGAGGTACCTCTGAATCTAGCCTACATAACCTACACGGCCAAGGACGCATACGCATGCTATGACATGTACAAGCGGATCTTGGACATGAGGGTGTGTCTGCTTCCCGTAACCGGCGAGTACACGGACAGCCGCAGCGTCATGATCAAGCATGCCACGAAGGTCTAGATGTTGTACTTTATCTGTTTATAAGCACCTTTATCATCTAAGTGTTTCATGCATTAGCCTATGTGTCGTAATTATCTGTTTTGTCCGAAATATTTATTCTAAGAACCCATTGACCTGTTTGCTTTTTTAGTGGCTATTTGATTATGTATGTAACTAGTTCACTCATATGTTTCAAAAAAACTAGTTCACTTGGTTGCCGTGCTTTGACTTTCCTTCCTCCCAACGTATTCCCCTTCTCAGGTGGACCCAGCAGGTCTCGTACATAGACATATGGGACCAACCACCTATCCATTTGTATTTCTTTATTTTGTTCAATCTTTCATCCTCTTCCTATACAATGGCTGGCCATCATAGCCTATGGCGTTGGCCAGTCCATCCCTCTACTCCCACACATTGTCCAGCGGTGGCAGATCCATCGGCCCACCCAACACCCGAACAAGTCAACCCTCGTATTCCCCTCCGCCTGCGTCTTCCCCCACTCTGGTTCGTTCGGTCCAAGGTCTCAATGTCGTCCTCCACCTTGGTGCTCTCACCGCGGCACCGCCGTCTGTATTCCCAACATGGTCAGCAAAACAAGAGGAATCGGGAGACAACTGTTCATCCAGAGGCTGACAGTCCTGAGCCCACCAGGTCCATGGCCTAGGTTTTGTTGTTTAACATGGGCAGGCCATGACATGTTTCAAAGTTTTTTGGATCCAGCAGGTATCAAGCGGCCTCTGGGCCTCCCAACCTAGCTTGTCTATAACATCAGCAGCCCAAGTTATGTTTGTTTTTTCGAGATGACGCACAGCTCAGTTCTATTTTTTCTATAAGAATGCAAAACTGAACCTATGTTTTCCCTTCTATAATAGTACATATATATATTATTTTATTACATATATATAATAGAAACAACATAAGGTTCCGTTAAACCTTTCATTCGTCCAACCATTTTATAGACCTTCCCACTTCCTTTATTTTTCATTTTCATTAATCCTATATCTAAATTTTCTCCCACTTTCTTTTTCCATGTAAACTGAGTTTTCTCCCACTACTTTTCCCTAGAACCAACTCAACTGTCCCACGTCTAGCCTAAAAAATAATAATACCCCACATCCTATTAACTCATCAAAATAAAATGATATTTTATGTCGTAAATTGAAAGTTCTTACAAAATAATAATAATTGTTTATATATAACTTGGCAAGTTAACTCCTAGTGATTGCGTACATAAGCTTGCGAAGATTTTACTAAGCAATGTTGTAATAGACGTGTAATCATGTGTTTATGTTTTTATAACAATTCTCCGTCCAGCCCAACATGATATTTTCACCCAGCCCAGCAAGTCTACGGATTTCGAGAAAAATGCAAATGGGCTTTAAATTCTACAATATATATATATATATATATATATATATATAAACGGGCTCCATAGATGCTACATCATTGTTTAACCTAGCCCACCAAATGGACTAAAAAACAAATGGAGTGGCTGACATGTGGGCCAGTAGATCGAAGCCTAAGCAAGGCGTTGGATTTACATCCAACGGCCGGCATTCTTCTTCAAACTCTCATCTTCTTCCCCCAGCACTATCGGGACCGCCTGCTCCAGCCTCCGGCATCCAGCAGCGTTGTTTTACGCGCCTTGCAGCGAAACGCTACCCACCGACGGCCAAACCATCCCTCCACTCTGCACCTCCTGTTATTCTCTACCGAGTATAGGCCCACCCCACACCCAAACCAGTCAAGTTTCCCACTCCTCTCCGTCTGCTACTCCATGATGACCCACAAGTATAGGGGATCAATTGTAGCTCTTTTTGATAAGTAAGAGTGTCGAACCCAACGAGGAGTCGAAGGAAATGACAAGTAGTTTTCAGTAAGGTAATGTCTGCAAGTTTTGAAATTGTAAGTAGCAGAGTAGTTTGATAGCAAGATAATTTGTAACGATCGAGTAATGATAGTAGTATCAAAAGTGCAACAAGGAAGACCAATCCTTTTGAGGCAAAGGATGGGCCAAAACGGTCTCTTCTGATAAGCAAAGCGTTCTTGAGGGTGCACTGGAATTTCATCTAGTCACTTTCATCATGTTGGGTTAATTCGTATTCGCTACTTTGATAATTTGATATGTGGGTGGACCAGTGCTTAGGTGTTGTTCTTACTTGAACAAACCTCCTACTTATGATTAACCATCCCGCAAGCCTCCGCAAGTATGATAAAAGTAATAAGAATAAATTGAAACCGTAGCATTAAACTTTTGGATCCAATTGGTCCCTTGTGGAATAGCGCGTAAACTGGGGTTTAAATTTCTGTCACTCTCGCAACCCATCATCTAATTCCTACTCCACAATGCATTCCCTTAGGCCCAAATATGGTGAAGTGCCATGTAGTCGACGTTCCCATGACACCACTAAGGCAATCACAACATACATACTATCAAAATAACGAATGCATATCAAATTCACATGATTGCTTGCAACATGATTTCTCCCGTGACCTCAAGAACGAAGGTAACTACTCACAAATGATAAACATGCTCATGATCAGAGGAGTATTAAATAGCATATTGGATTTGAACATATAATATTCCACCAAATAAACCATATAGTAATCAATTACAAGCTATAATCAACACTACTAGTCACCCACAAGTATCAATCTATAGTTCCGGTAATAAGACTGACCACAAGAGATGAACTAGGGTAACAAGACTGAACACAAGTATCAATTTGTTGTTGAAGATGTTGATGGAGATTGCCCTCCCCAAGATGGGAGAGTTGTTGGTGATGATGATGACGATGATTTCCCCCTCCGGGAGGGAAGTTCCCCCGGCGGAATCATTCCGCTGGAGGGCAAAAGTGCTCCTGCCCAAGTTACGTCTCGAGGCAGCGGCGATTCGTTATGAAAGTACTCTCTTTTTTCTAGGTCAAAATGACTTATATACCAAAAGATGGGCACCGGAGGTGGGCCGAGGAGGGCACAACCCACTAGGGCGCGCCTGGGCTCCCTAGCGTGCCCAAGTGGGTTGTGCCCACCTGGTGGCCCCCCTCTGGTAGTTACTTGCTCCAATAATTCTTAAATAATCCATAAAAAATCTCCTAAGTTTCAGCTTGTTTGGAGTTGTGCAGAATAGGTGGCCTAACATAGCTTTTCCAGGTCGAGATTTCCAGCTGCAGGAATTCTCCCTCTTTGTGTATACCTTGCATATTATGAGACAAAAGGCATTAGAATTACTCCAAAAAGCATTATTATGGATAAAAACATTATAAATAACAGTAAGAAAACATGATGCAAAATGGATGTATCAACTCCCCCAAGCTTAGACCTCGCTTGTCCTCAAGTGAAAACCAAAATCGAAAAACATGTCCACATGCTTTGAGAGAGAGGTGTCGATAAAAACAAAATACGGACATAGAAACATCATGTTGATTATTATAACAACAACAAAATTAAACATAGGACTTTTATCATAGAACTTTTATCATATACTTCTCATGAATAAGTAATAGTTCATCACACAATCGAAGTATAAAGAAAAAACTTTATTAGAAACTAACAAACTATGTTCTCAGTCAACTTTGCAACTACAATTCATCATCTTTTTAGGAAGGGTCACGTGTCGGAGCCTTTAGGCAAGTCCACATACTCAACCATCATATAGTCTTCTATGATTGCTAACACTCACCGTGTACACATGAGAAAAACGTTTCAATCGGACACATAGAAAGGTAGGGGCTTATGGTTTCGCCTCCCAACATACTCACCTCAAGGGGGATGTCAACGATAATAACCCATGCCACCCATATTCAACTGGATATATGTGCCTATATCTTTCCTCACCACATGATGCTTGCCAAAGGAGAAAAATAAAAGGAATAGAGAGAATTTTTTTGACTACTCTTGCATAAAAGTAAAAGATAGGCCCTTCGCAGAGGGAAGTACAGGTTGCCGTGCGCTTATTTCTTTGTATGCTCAATCCCTTCGTGCAAAAGAACGTTATGTTACATTGCCCCTTGTGATAGCGACCTTTATTATGCAGTTTGTCACTTTTATTCTTCACCATCACAAGTTCGTGCAACGCTCAATTTTCTCTTACACCAAATGTCTCACACTTTTAGAAGCAATTTTTATTGCCTTTTTGCACCTGTGACAACTTACTTGAGGGATCTTGCTCAATCCCTAGCTAGGTATGATGGACTCTTCAAAATGAGATTTGGGGTTTAAGGGTTTTTGGATGCACAAGTACACTGGTACGCGTCGGTGCTATACAAACGGTTTTTAACCCCTTTTCGTGACGGCATTTGGAAGCGTCGCCAAGTGAGTGTGGGTGATAGGCGAGTCCTTCCCACACGACCCAGAAACCGTCGGGGATAGGGACCCTACAGTACTCCTACTCGTTTCTGCTCGCATTGCCATCGCAGTCGGTATTCTATGGTTCTACGTCTATGATGTGCAGCCCATCACAAACCGTTTACTATTATAGAACTTGTATGATGCGCGGCCCATCACAAACGGTTCACTGTTAAGAACATTAGCTAATCATCGTACGAGTGTCAGACAGGATTACTAAACATCGGACCGTCATAACATCGTCGTACACGACAACTATTGCACACGCTATTCTGTGGTGCAACGTTTACGATGGATACTTCATCAGAAACACTTCATGCTTGCGAATGATGTACGATAAGGCAACTAACACAAACGTTTAGTTTGCCCGCACCATTTGTGATATTGTCTGACATCACACACGCTTTGCAAACGGCAACTATGTGCATGCTTGCACACGTTTCCTCTGTGTGAACCGTCACATATTATGGAGTATATCACAAACATTTGTGTTTTACCAACCGTGTGTTTCGTAACAACCTGGGGAGCGTAATTTCACCGTAATTTAATTGCTGCTATTTCAAATTGTACCTGATTTGAATTTGAATGTATGCTACAGCTTTGTTCATGTCCATCAGGTTCAAACAACCAATGCATTATTCTATTCATAGGTACATATGTTCAAGAATTACATAAGGACCAAATAAAGAATGATGAACCACAGTTGTATACTTGTACTATTAAAGATGGTAAAGAAAGAGATGAAATATATTCTGGTTGTTGAACAAGGTGAAGCAGAATGCCCATATTGTGCCCTCCTCCATGCAGAAGGCACGCACGACTCTAGTCCAACCCCTTGTGATGGTCGACAGGCCATCCTTCATGGTCTTCATGAAAACATCTAGATAATCATCGTGTTCTGGTAGAAATACTTTAACCTTTGCATGCCCACCAATCATGTAGTTTGAGAGGCAATCTTGAGTAAACTGCTTTCGCAACCACTGCAAAGGAAGAAGATTCAGACATTGTCATCTAACACAACTCATTATGGGCAGTAAAAAGGAGGCTGCAGAGTTCTTACTTACCATCTTGCAGTTCGTTGTTCTCTTGGATAAAGTGTGAACAAATAGTTTAATTGCCATCTTTGGACCCATTTTACTAACAATCTTTATCAGCTTCCTCACTTGATGTTGGTTCATCGATATCTCATTGCCCCATACACAGAAAGGGTCAAAGCGCGGATATCTAGATATAGGTAGAAGAGCAGCAGAAGTCCTCGCCGCCTGCTGCAAGCTTGGAGCGTGCCCCTCCGATGGCCAACTTCCACCTTGACCCCATGCTCTATGTGCCGGCCGGGCACCACGTTGTGGATGGCGGGGAGGCTCGGGTGCCGCGCACCTTTGTTACGCCACATATCCCAATTGTGCATCGTCATGAGGAGTTCATGCTAGTTGAGGTAATGCCCATCCCCCCTCCTGATCAGATTGGGACTGCTAGGGAGGAAGTTGTTCAGTGGCTGCAAGCCCATGGGATTTTGGTGCGGTCTGCTCAACCCTGGATTAGATCGGTGGGTCTTTTTGAGCTAACAGATGCTGCTGTTAGATTTTCCCTCCTCCAGATGCCGCCTCAGCCTCTGGGGAATGATCGTTTTGTCAGGTTCATGAAGCATGATGAGGGCGAATCTTTTAGAGGGGTTCAGGGTTTCAGATAGGGTTTGCTTATGTTTTTGGGGATTCCACTAGATCTTCGCAATGAGACTGGTCTGCGGGCAGCAGTTAATACTTTTGGGAAGTTTCATCATTGGATTAGTGAGGATCCATATCTGGTGCGCTCCTTGGTCTTTGCCTCTTTCCCGGAGGATATTCTGGTACCCCGGGACGTGGTATTCATGGAGTATGCAGCATGGGGTGGTGCCAGAGTGTCTTGGACGTCGCCATTGTATATTCTAGGGGCCAACTTTGCTGAACAAATGCCCCAAGATGAGGACTGGATGCCCATCAATGGCAACCCTCATCCTCAGCCTGGTGTGCCATTCCCTGAAATGCCACCTTTTGTCCTGCCCCCGTTCCCTGCTTTGGGGTGGAACGATGTGCCACCGCCGCCTGCTCCGGCCCAGGATCAACAGGACAATTGGGGAAATTGGGAGGAGCCTACTGAGGAACCAGTTGTGGAGGACCAAGAGTCCATGGTTTTTGATGCTTCGGCACAGCCAAATTCTACCCAGTCAAGTTCAGATGTGCAGCTCCAGGAGCCCCCTGCCATTATTGACCGAAGTGTTTCAGAGAACATTGCCGCAGACGTGGAAGATACCAGCAATTGGGCGATCGTGGTTTATCAACCCCCACTTGTTGTTGATGTTCCAGCCCTTGCTTCACCTGTCATTAAGATTCCTTTCGGGCCTCCTCTGCCCCCAGAAATCATATGGAGGCGTTCTTTTGAAAACTTGCTGAATGCACCATTGACGTTTGAGATACCGCGACCTCTGATGCCTAAGCCCTTGTCGCCAGTTAAGAGAAGATGGAGCCTTGCTTTCCAGATTGACGATATTCCTTTATTGACATGGAAACAGCCGGACCTGGCTAGGCCTGTGGCATGAGCTCTCTTTGTGGACGAAGCGGATGAAACTGCGCCTGCTATGGTCCCCACTTCACATGCGCGCGCAAGATCAAGGAGGCCTCGCAAAACTATGGCGCCAACACCGCTGGTTGAAACGTCTGTTCGAAGATGCACCAGAAGTTCGGCCCAGCGCGATGGGTTTAAGCCCACTTTTCATGAGCTGGTTCTACAGCCCAAGAAGAAGAAGCCCAGGGCCAAGCCCATAGCTGCTGAGGAGCCCAGCACCACTGCATCTGAAGGTGTCCCTCCTCCTACTCCAATCAGTCATCTGCAAGCCATTGGCAAGGAGTTAGGCATTGATGCAGTGCTGCTCACTGAGGAGGCACTTATGGTGGATCCTACTGCCGCAAACAGCAACGCCTCCAATGAATAGTGCGCTTTCCAACTGCTGGGTTTGGCAAGCCCCAAAATTTTCTCCCTGCATGCTGTTATTTTCAGAACTTTGGATATGTAATAATGTTAGTTCAGACTCTAATGTGGCTTTTGGACACATGGCATTGAGTGCCATGTGCTTTGGGGAACTATTTATGGTCTTTATCTATGAATTCTCTTTGTAAAAGCTGGAATGTCTTGTGCTGGAATGTCAGGGGCTTAAATTCTGAAAGTAGGCAACGGGCGGTCAGGCAAAAAATTGATGAAAGTCACTGTGCAATTGCATGTTTGCAGGAAACTAAATGTGCTTCTTTTGACTCCCGTTCAATTAAAGGTTTTTGTCCTAAAAGATTTGACAGTTTTGCTTTCGCTCCTTCTTTGGGGGCCTCTGGTGGAATCGTAGTTGTTTGGAACTCCTCTATTTTTGAGGGGTACTTACTGGAAATTCAGCATTTTGCAATAGTGATTGAGTTTGTTTCCAGACAAAATAATGAGAAGTGGACCCTTGTTGCTGTGTACGGTCCTTGTCAGGGAGAGGCCAGAGATAATTTTGTTAATTGGCTTTACCATCTCAATATTCCAGTTGAGGAAAATTGGCTACTCCTTGGGGATTTCAATTTTTTGCGCTCACAGGATAACAGAAATTTGCCTGGAGGGGACCTGAATGACATGTTTCTCTTTAATGAGATCATAGGGCACTTGGGCCTTTTGGAATTACCCATCAAAGGCAGATCATACACTTGGTCGAATATGCAGGATAATCCCCTCCTTGAACAGTTAGACTGGTTTTTCACTTCTGTGGATTGGATATCTGACTATCCCATGACTAAGGTGAGGCCCCTGGCAAAAACTACATCTGACCATGTGCCATGTGTGGTTTCAATCAAAACTTCTATCCCCAAGTCTAACATTTTTAGATTTGAAAATTATTGGTTAGAACTTGGGGGTTTCATGGACTGTGTGGATTCTTCATGGCAGAGAACATCTAGAAAGGGGCATATCATAGCTCGAATAGCTGACAAATTCAAATCCCTGAGAATGTGCCTTAAGAGATGGCAGATGAGCATATCCAAGCTGAAAATGCTTGTCTGTAAATGTAACAAGGCTATTCTGTTACTAGATGAACTGGAGGAGCTCAGACCATTGTACAGGCATGAATCCAATTTCAAGAAAGTGGTCAAAACTCATGTGGAAAAGGTACTTCATCTTCAATGGCTCTATTGGAAAAAGAGATGTACCATCAGATATATAAAGGTGGGTGGAGAAAACACTAAGTTCTTCCATGCTATGGCTACTGAGAGGCATAGAAGAAATTCTATTGCTAGTTTAAAGCTACCTGATGGCACAGTGGTTTCTGATCACTCTCAAATGGAGGGTGTTATCTGGAATTGTTTTAAAAACAGAATGGGCTCTTCAAGGGGTATCCACATGGGCTTTGATCTCTCCTCTTTAATTGCTCCAGTGGAGGGTTTAGATGTTCTTACTAAGCCCTTTGAGAAAGAGGAAATGGACAAGATTGTCAAACATATGCCAGTTGATAAAGCCCCAGGTCCAGATGGTTTTAATGGCCTTTTCTTCAAAAGGTGCTGGCACATTATCTCTCCAGATTTCTATGAACTAGCACAGGCTTTTTACGATGGTACTGCCCATCTAGAGAACATCAATGATTCATATATCACATTGGTGCCCAAGAAACAGTCACCTGAGGAGGTGGGGGATTTCAGGCCCATTTCTTTAACAGGCATGGGTCTTAAGTTCCTCTCCAAAATGGCAGCAAATAGGTTTCAAGAAGTAATAATGCAATGTATCCATAAGAATCAGTATGGATTTATAAAAAGCAGAAGTATCCATGACTGCATTGGATGGACCTTTGAGTACTTACATCAGTGTCATCAGTCTAAGAGGCCAATTGTCATACTTAAATTGGATTTTGAGAAAGCCTTTGATTCCCTGGAGCATGAGGCAATTGTCCAAATATTGAGACATAAGGGTTTCAATGAAAAATGGATTTTTTGGATGGAACAACTTTTGTCTACAGGTACATCATCTGTTTTGCTCAATGGTGTTCCTGGTAGGAAATTTAAATGCAAAAAGGGGGTTAGGCAGGGTGACCCAGTTTCCCCTTTGCTCTTTGTATTAGCAGCTGACCTACTGCAGACTGTAATTAATGACATGTTTAGAAGAGGCATACTTCATCTCCCAATACCTTGTCATGACCAGGACTATCCTGTGATTCAGTATGCTGATGATACCTTGATTATTTTGCCTGCTGACAAGGTACAGTTACTTGCTCTGAAAGACATGTTGCAGGTCTTCTCTGTGTCTACTGGGCTAGATGTCAATTATCATAAGTCCTTTATCATTCCTATCAATGTAGACAATGCAGTCATGACAGATTTAGCTACTACTTTTGGATGCCAAATTGGGAAAATGCCTTTCACATATCTTGGATTTCCAGTAGGTACTACTAGGCCTAGAATGGTGGACTTCATGCCTCTGGTGGACTGCATGGAAAGAAGAATGACAGCTAGCTCTTCTTTTCTAAATCAGGGAGAGAGATTACCGTTTCTGAACTCAGCACTGTCTTCTATGCCCATCTTCTTTCTTTCTAGTTTGGCTGTCCCTGCTGGCATTCTAAAACAATTGGAAAGAATTCAGAGACAATGCCTTTGGAGGAAAAACAAGGCTGAACCTGCTCAGTCTATGGCTGCTTGGAAACTTATTTGCAGACCAAAAAACAAAGGAGTTCTTGGTATTCTAAACCTGGGTGTTCAGAATGTGGCATTACTGCTCAAACATGCAAATAACTTCCTCAATAAAAAGGATATACCTTGGGTGTCATTAATTTGGGACTCTTACTATCATGGTAGAGTACCCCAAGGTACTTCTGATTGTGGCTCCTTCTGGTGGAAGGATATATGCAAGGTCTTGCATAACTTCAGGGACTGTGCTTGGGTTCAGATAAAAAAAGGGGACACTGCACTCATGTGGTCTGACAATTGGAAGCTTGATGACCAGAAATTACAGCTTCAACTCAGATTCCCTAGGCTTTTTTCATATGTCAAAGATCCCTGGATATCTGTTAAGGATTTCTTGGACTCCCAAGACATGTGTCACCACTTCCATCTTCCTTTGTCTGCCCAGGCTTTTGATGAGCTGGTTATTCTCCAATCTCTGTTGGGAAATCATGATAGAGACAAGGGGTCTAAGGATATCTGGCTTTGGAATGGCACTGCCAAGGGCTACTCCCCAAAGCTGTTCTACTCTCATGTGTTTGTGGCACAATCCTTCAACCCCCTAACAGCTTGGATTTGGAAGTCTTCTTGCACTATGAAAATAAAGGTCTTTGCTTGGATGCTCATTATGGACAGGCTAAATACCAAAGATATGGTAGAAAGGAGGCATTGGCATTTGGAGGATGGAGTAAACTGTGTGCTCTGCCCTTTGCAGGCTAGGGAAACAAGAGATCATATGTTTTTCAATTGCAATTTTAGTATCAGGGTTTGTAACTATTTGCAAATTGATTGGTCATCAGGTAATTCGATGACAGAGCTGGCCATCAATGCCAAAAGGAGTTTTGGGAAACCTTTCTTCACTGAAGTGGTCTTTGTAGCTTGCTGGAATATATGGATCGTCAGAAATGCTAAGGTCTTTAGGCATGAGAGAGCTGGATTCAATAAATGGAGAACAGCTTTCCTACATGATATTGCCCTAATGCAATATAGGATTAAGCCTGCTTATAAGGATGATCTCCTTAAATGGATCTCTTTTCTACCTCCTTGAGGCTCCTTGTTTCTGTTTTTTCTTCTCTTCCTTTTGTATTTTAGCTTGATTACCTCTTGTAATCCCTCCTGTACTTGTAATAGCTTCTCCTTGTTAATAAAGTTTCGACATGCTGTGGGGGTTTTCCCTACAGTTACCAGTCAAAAAAAACATTAATGTAACGCTCTTCCTTGTTGCTATGTAGCCTAGGATTGCATATTTAGACATTAAGTACAGTGCATGTTGCTATGTAGCCTCAGATATATAACATATGGCCCTAGTTAACCTAGATAAATGGGTTGCAGATATATTCAGTTAAAAGTCCGATTCATCGATTAGTCCCTTATCAGCCGTTGGCCTATATGGCACCAGCTACCGATATACTGAACAGTGAGCAGATATAAGCCATGGGATGAAACTAGCCTAGATGGAAAATAGCAGTCGTTCCCAAAATTGTCATATGTAAGTACATCGAGAAGCATGTTAAGCACAACAGGCTAAACATCAACCAAAATTATCCATGGCAGACAAAATAATCTCCAAAAGATAGCTTCAGTGTGCAGGTTTAAGCATGCTAGTAAAGCAAAACAAGTGGAAAGGTGTGCTAACTACAACAGGCCTAACATTTAACAACAAGAAAACATAGTCATTCAAACCAGTATTGTGTCGGTCTAAGTACACTGTTTATTGTTAAATAAAAATGGAAAGGCGAGTTAACTACAAGATGCATCAACCAAATGTAGTCATTCATAGTGGTATTGTTGAAACTGGTACTGATGAAATTGAACTGCATAGTTCATACTTGCACATATAGAACATCACGTTGTGAATAACTGGAATAAACAAGTCATACTACGAACAACCAAAGATAGCATTTGAAACTGAACATATGCTAACTACAGACAACCGAACAATCAAAAAACTTTAAAAGAGGCATATGCTAGCTATAACAGGCTTAATAGCAAGCAACTATATGCATTCCTATCGGCATGTTCAAAACTTGATTGATGAAATGTACTGCATAGTAAATAATTGCATATATAGAGAATCACATTGTGAACAACTGAAATAAACAAGGCATACTGCAAACAACCAGATATAGCAATTAAAACTGGACATATTCTCACTACACTACAAAAGGGACTCGACAAAACAAATCATGGGTTTCCCCCTATGAAGAGGCACGGCAAAACAAATCATGGGTTTCCTCACTTGTCACAGATGGGCTCGTTCCCATGGGAAGAGCACAGACCCTGGATGCACTCCATGTTGTCGCAGATGGGCTCCTCCCCATTGGAAGAGCACGGCTGTAGGGTGCCCTCCCTGATGTCGCAGACGGGCGCTTTCCCCTTGGAAGAGCAGATGGGTTCTTTCCCCTTGGAAGAGCCGAAGAGGGTGCCCTCCTCATGGTCACCGTCGATGAGATCTGACTTGGAAGCTGTGGATCCCAAGCCAACCTTGCAGAACGTGTCCTTCAAAAATGAAAAAAGGGGCTCGATGGCAATGTAGAATGGCAAATTGTTGATAGCGAGCCAGAGGAGATTAGTGGTGGGGCCATGGATGACATCGACGGTGGTTGAACCTGAGGGGTTGGGGGTGGGCCACTTAACCTGTGACATAGCCCACCTCAGGCCATCGCTGTCGTTGACCTCGATGTCATAGTCGGCGGCTGAGACATGCCTGCATACTCTAGCTCGCTGCTTGAGTGCTTGCCGCCAGTAATGGTCATCATCTTCCTCGGCGACGTCGGGCGAAGAGACCGCTATACACCTCTTTTGGGCCAGTCGCTCTTCGAGCTCCACGGGAAGCGTAGCCGGCCTTAGGCTGCAACGCTCTTGATTGGGGGATGGGAATCTGTGGGAAAGGGGCATTTGGCAGGCGTCATCTAAGTAACTCAGGGTGGCCTGGGTATAGAGATCGATGGGTAAGCTGCACGGGCAAACCGGCAGATGTTGACAGTGGAGGCCTTTGCTAGGGTTTTGACCTAGGGAGGGGGGGTGTGTGTGCATGCACGCCCGAGGAGGTTTTAGTGGGTGTGTGGGTGTGTGTGTTGTGTGTGGAGTGGGGCGGGGGGTGTTTGAGGAAATGGCGCGGGTACTGAAAATTTTACTATGCGGGAGTAAAATGCAGGGCTATTGAAAAATTTGATGACAGTGCATCGCACACAGTCTGGAGATAACAACCAGTGTTATGAAACAGAAAAACCCTCGTGGCGGGAAGATATTTTCTAGGGATGCAGGCGGGATTGGGAACAAGAAACATCGCACACGGTCCGGAGATAACAACTATGTGTTATGAAACAGAAAAACCCTCTAGGCGCGTAGATATTTTCTAGGGATGCAGGCAGGATTGGGAACAAGAAACATCGCAGACGGTCTAAAGATAACAACAGTGTGTTATGAAATAGAAAAACACTCGAGGTGGCCAGATATTTTTGAGAGGGGGAGCCTCGTGGATCCCAATGTACTGTGCCGATGTGTGTGTGACAGGGGCACCGGCATAGCACACAGTTAGTTTCAGTGAACCGTGTCTGTTGCGTCATCCAACTTGTCTAATGTTCATAAATTTGGCGAAAAATGACGCGGGAGAGGGTCAGAACACAAACACACTTGCATGTGGACCAAATTTATGTATCAAAAGGGTGGTAGCTAGCAGCCCCCTCAACCGAGGTTCACCTAGCAAAGTGTGAAGTAGCTAGCAGCCCCCTCCCTCGTGTCGGCCCGAAGGGGATTCTAAGCTATGAATGCATGCCCCCCCCCCCCCCCACCGAGGTTCACCTAGCAAAGTGTGAAGTAGCTAGCAGGCCCCCCTCGTGTTGCCATGAAGGGAATCCTAAGCTATGAATGCATGCCCCCCCAACCGAGATTCACCTAGCAAAGTGCGAAGTAGCACCCCCCACACACACACTTCTAGTCGACGGGCCAGAGAGTCATATCTCACCAAGATGGATCGTAAAACAGACCAAGAATAATCCACCTTGGTCGTACAACCTATCTCTTGTTGTTGGTCAAAGTGATGGCCGTCCATGCGACCCCGGAGATGGGCTAGCTCGCCAATAATCACGCAAGTAGCTAGTCCCCGAAGACAACCACTGCATGCGTGTGGCCCAAACATATGTATGGAGAGGTGTGTTTTTGAGTAACAATGGAACAACTTTGATGTGGCACCATGATTTCGAACTAGAAATCCCCACATTGAGTGAGGGTTAGGTTGACGATGCACATGTATGTTACACCACACTTCAAGTCAATGACGGGGATTCATGCTTGCATGCGTGCATAGTATATTTGCTCAAACTTAAGGTCTGAATCTCACCATGACCTATACTACGATAACACGAACCAAATGAAGAATCCGCCATGGTAACCTACCTTGTTGTTGGTCAAGGTGATCATGGATGTCCACGCGGGCCCACGAATATATAGGCTTGTCACCGATAACCACGCGAGGGCGTGTACAGTTTGAAGGAAACCACTACATGCATATGTATGGAGGTGATGCGTGCAAGCATGTTTGAGTACCATTTCACAACATTGATGTGGCGTGTGCGTCAAAAATCATACACTAGCTCCCCACACAGAGCGAGATCAGGTCATGATGTGTCGTTGTACTAGCCATTTCGACTCGATGGGAGGGATTCATGCATACACATGCATGTGTGTGTGCTCAAAATGTATCATGCATGTCATCCAAGAGCAAAAATAATAATCCCCTCCTAAGTCAAATTAACCTCTCTTGTTGTTAGGAAAAAAGTGGTGATGGACCAAGCGGGCCCATAGATGGAAAGCATCGATATCGCTGATAACCTCTTAAGAGGGTGCCAGAGGACAACCACCGCCCCTTTGCATGGGCCAAACATATATATGTTGAATACCCAGAATGCACACCTTTGATGTGCCACATGCCTCAAAAACCGTAAACCATGCACCCACAGAGAGCGAGGTTCATGAAGCATACTACATATGATGGTCCCCTTCCCCCCTCTTCACCGCATACTATATGCTCCTGCCGTAATATATGTACAACCCAAAAGAATCCTCATCGATGGTGAAATTAATTAACCTCTCCCGATGTAGGTCAAAGTGATGCATGCATGCATCGATGATGGCCTCATGGGCCCACAGATGGAAGCATCACATGTGAGTGTCCTAGCTAGGATAACCATCGCGTGCATGCATGTGGCCCAAAAGGGTGTTGTGTGATGTTTGAATAGCCAATTTCACAATTTTGATGTGGCACGTGCCTCGGAAACCAAAAAGTCCTGACATTGAGTGAGGTGTACTTGTTCACGGATGCGTACGTATAGTATATATGCTTGTCCCCTCCCACCTCTTCGACGCGTACTATATACCACCATAACACAAACAAAAAAGATTCTACCTTGCTGGTCAAATTAACCTCACTGTCGACTATTCGTCAAAGTGATGGACGACGACCTCGCGGGCCCACAGAGAGCGTCACACGCGAGTATCGAGTGTCGTGTAGGACAACCATCGACTGCATGTGGCCAAAACATGTATGTATGAAAGGGTTGTGTAATGTTCTAAATAACGATTTCACGACTCTGATGTGGCACCGGCCTGCCTAACAAAACGGCCAACCCACACGGTGGCTTACAACTAGTAGTGTACTGCGAGCCACCCGCCACCCCAGATGCACACACCCACACACACACCGTGAATCCACCTCAACTACAATGCATGTTAAATTAAGTATCCCATGGTGAACATATGTTACCAAAGGAGGGACGTTTTAATTTCAAAAAAAATCACAGATATCATTAAGACGTTTTAGTACATTAATTGATTGATTTTCTATGGGTATAACGTGCAAAAATCAAATTTGAGCTACATACACACGTGACAGTGCACCTAAATGGATTACAAAAACACATGTGTCTCACTGGGTCCATGTTTACTCCCCATGCAACAAATCCCAAACATTTAGAATCTTGATTTTTAAATTCTAGTACATCCAAAACTTATTTGAAGTTCATGCAACTTATCGTGTTGTCATATGGACACCAATACAAAGTGGCATTGTACTTTTTTGTCAAATTTGAGACCAGTTTTGATGTAATATTTATCAAATTACAAATAGGAGATTATTAATAATTGGGAACCAATATCCTAAACGGATTATTTATTCGAACCGTGAGCATTAGACCAACTGTGGATACGTGCCATCCTTTGGTTAAGCAATAAAGCGACAACATTAATCATCCAAATAGAAAAACAATATACGTGCCGCCGGGTGACCCGTGTGCTGTGCGAGCAGGCATGTGTTCACGGGACGCATGCGAGCAGTCCGTCGCGCAAGCAGACGGGGAGGTGTGCGTGTAAGTGTGTGAATTGGCAGAGGCATGCTCGCTGCGGAGTGTCATCGGGAGGCGTGCAAGTAGCTGTGTGAAACTTTGGGTAAGCATGCCAGCAGTCCGGTGTGCAGGCTCACCGGGAGGTGAGCCATCGGTTTGGCCGCCGCCCGCCTCTGTCCCACAATTCCATATTAATAGTGTGCCCGAGCGGCCACACCCCCATCCTCGCCACACACACACACGCACACAATCCTCTCTCTCTCTCCGCTTGCATCCTCGACGCCGCTCTCAGTCCTCCAAGCCGGCAGTGTATGAGGATGCCGCCGAAGTGCCCCATTGGAGAGAGTGGCGACGCCGGGGCTGCTAAAGCACCTAAGCACGGCGTGGAGACGGAGACGGAGGTTGCCGTCACCACCGGCGAGTTATCGCTGCACCCTACGTCGACGACGTCGAGCTTCCACAGCTAGAGGCAGAGTTCCACACCGACTCTGGTGATGACCACGGTGACGACTCCGACAACCACTCCGGCGACGACTCCGACGACCACTCCGGTGATGACTCCGACGACAACGGACAGCTGGTTAGTCATCTATACCCATTTATGTGTCAAATAGATCATAGGGTTTCTCTGGGCACTCCTGCCTCCCCATTTTTGGAATAGAAATCCTATGGTTATGTTCTCCCAATCCATGAAATTTGAGTAAGTTTCATTACATCCATGTAGTGCATTGATTGTTTGAATGGTACAAGTGATAAGTGATTAGTTGTTTCATCTTTGCAGATGATTTTATGCTAGTAATCTGACTAGGGATGGTGTTCGTGCTTATAATTCCTAGCCAGGACTTGACAATTTATTTTGAATGACCTGCATATGTTTGTGCCATAATTTTCTTCAAGATTGTCTGTACATAGACGATTGTGCTTAAAAATCGAACCATATTCTCTGGAAATGTATAAATAAATAGCCATAAATTCCTAATCCTACTTCACGACATGTAATCATTCATTTGATGCCAAATTTGTTTTACTATTTCTATAGGTGTTGTCTGACAATGTGGACAACGAGGATGAAGATGTCCAGAGGAGGTACAAGAGGAAAATCCTAAGGGAACTTTATGCGGGAATGCATAACAGGCATATTAGGACCAGGAACGACGGCTATCGATGCCCATTTTGCAACCAGAAGCTTCATGACGCGTATCTAAGTGTTATGGTTCATGCAAGAGGACGGGCCGTTGGCTCCTTCAAGCAGAAGTATTCTCGCAGGGTGGCGCACGGCGCGTACACCGAGTACCTGGAGAAGCATCAGGATCGTGCCGGCATGTGAGATGAGATGTGGGATGGATCGAACTATGTATGCTTGGGTATGCTTAATGACGGTTGAACTATGTACTTATGGTTGAAGTATTCTTATGTACGTGTACGCTTGTTATCTATGTTTGAGTATGTTAAATATTTGGTCAAAATTTGGTAAAAATTACAAAGGGGGACCAATAAACCAGGACGGAGGTAGTACGTCAATCACACACGGTTCCCAAAATTGGAACTATGTGCAATGACTTTCATTTTGCCTGTTGCGTCAATCACACACGGTTCGCTCTAGCAAACCGTCCCCCCAAAATTCTTTGTGGGACAAAATACCCTCACAACCCAATTCAAAAAAGAAAAAAGAAAACCCTCACAATCCCCACGTCACAAAAACCATCACGCCGCCCGCCACCCCCTCCGGTATGTTCCCCATTCACACCTGCACAAGCTCCTCCGCGTTTATGCCATGGCACCGCCTATCGCAACGGCAAACACTTAGATCGACGCCTGCCACCGCCGCCAGGATGCTGGCAAAGCCCATCGCACTTTGCCACTTCCGCTTGCCGCCGCCTATCGCCATCGACTTTCTCGACGCTGCTCACGGTCGACACAGCTCCGCTCGGTTGGGGAATCTGCCGTACTGAGGGTTCTTTCTCATGGACGACAAGCTAACTAATTTAATGAGATATTATCTCATCTCTTATCCCAATTCATCTGCCTCCTTTAATCACCCGGCGAAAATCGCCGTGAATTCATTTTTATTCGAGCTGATTTGAGGGTTTTCTTTCATTCATAGAATGTACAGTGCACTGACACTTCAGGACTTTGCGACCTCCGCCAGAGATTCCATCTCACCATACCAGATAACTTGAGGACGCGCGCGGTATGTTCAATCTCAGCCTAAATTGGTTGACATGGCCTACTTTCCTGAACATATTCTAAATATTGCTACATTTGGATAAAAGGTACCACATGCACCATATACATCAAAGGGGATTTTTCCCCTCTTCTTTCTATATTAGGAAAATTAATGATGTATTGTTCTCTCAATTACTCTCATATTTCCATGAAATCATGTTTACCCTATATGTTTAATTATAGATTTTTGTCCTTCGATTTCAACTGTTGTACGGTTCTTTCAATTTGGGCCCATATTTGCATGTTACCATATTTTCTTTAACAATCCCACCATTTTCTACAGCGCATCCCTTGCTATGCAATAGATTATGTAGTGCACAATTTTTCCCTTTACATAGATCAAGGCTGCACGTATTCCATACTGCACATAAACCATGGATCTACAATCGTTGCTACTCTAATGCTTTATGAACATGGTGACTCCTATTTTGGCATTGGCTTTTGGAAAGAAATTTATAACTTTTATGTACTGAAAGCTGGCACTAAAATTGCACTGCACATAAAAAGGTTTGGTCATGAGATATATGCTAACTTCCCCAACAAAATAATCTGTCCAGACATTATTCGAAGTATGTTTTCATTTCAGCTATCTGCCTGTTGACTTACCCGGCAATGTCAAATGAATTGTGTAGTATTTAAGCAACCAATTGTTATTCCCTTTTCTTAACATATTCCTACCTAATAGCTTGTAGTTACTGTGACGCCCCCGATTTGACCGTACACTAATCATACACGCAAATGTGTACGATCAAGATCAGGGACTCACGGGAATATATCACAACACAACTCTAGACACAAATTAAAATAATATAAGCTTTATATTACAAGCCCGGGGCATGGAAGGCTCGAATACAAATGCTTGAAGACACAAGAGTCAGCGGAAGCAATAATATATGAGTATAGACATAACTTAAACAAGTTTGCTTTAAGAAGGCTAGCACAAAAGTAGCAACAATCGAAAAGGCAAGGCCTCCTGCCTGGGACCTCCTAACTACTCCTCGAAGCTGAACTCCATGTAGAATCATCCTCGGGATCCTCTGGCTCCTGGACTCCATCATATGATTGCAATAACCGGGAATTGGGAAAATGTGACGCCCGAGTAATTAGGCTACAGTAATCCCACGTTAATGATGCCACGTCACCTCGATTATTGTTGCTAATCTCGCTTTAGTTCGAAACCGGTTCGAATTCAAATTCAAAATCAAGCAAACAATAAAATATTTTCTAATATTAAAACTAAAATGTTGGGCTGTTGCCAAATAATGCATAGGTAATTATTGTGGAGAAACCGCAATTTTATAAAAGGATTAAGTGCACTAAAATATTTAAACAGCAGCAAAACATTAAACTAACTACCCTTTTCAATTTGATAAAATATTAAACTATTTGTTTTATTGCCAAAAACTTATAGGGCAGTGGCATACTTATTAAAACTAAATTAGGGACCAGTGGTGTAGTTTATAAAACCAAATTCAAAAGGAAACTAAAATAAAACAATAAAGCAGAAATATAAAATAAAACAAAAATAAATAAAGAGAAAGGCCCCCACTGGGCTCCGGCCCAGCAGGCCGGCCCATTCGGTCGCAGGCCCAACCGGCCTCCCCCCACGCCTCCCTTACCCCCCCCCCCCCCCACGACCGAACCCTAGCTTACCCCACCCCCACTCGCACCACCCCTTTCCCCCGCTGGATCTGGATCGGGGAATCCCGATCCCCTCGCCCTTCTCCCTCGCGCGCCCGTCGCCGCCTGGACACGCCGGCGACCGGAGCTGCCTCGTCGGCCTGCTTCCCCTTCCCCACCGGCCTGCACCCGCTCCGCCGTATCGTCCCCGACTGCCTCCTCGTTCCCCATTGCCGCGTGCCCTGCTCCTCCTATGAGTGCCTCCCTCCTCTCCCTCTCTCCTCGCCGCGGTCACCGACGCCCCGACGCGCCTATCAACGCGTGCGCCCGCGACTCCCCGCGCACCCGCGGCCGCAGCCCCCCTGATCCCGCAGCCATCCCCGCTCCGGCCATCCTCGCCGACCACGCCCGCGGCCCCTGCTTGCCGGCCAGCGCGAGCCCGCCGCCGGCCCAGCGCACGCGGCCACCCCTGCCGACCACACCATGGGCGTGCACCCGCGGCCCTCCTCGCCTCGCTTCCGCGCCGTGGCCACCCCCTTGCTGCGCCTCTGCTTCTGCCGCCCCGTTGCTGCCGCTCCACCGCCACTGCCACTGGACGCCGCTACCGCGTCCCTAGCTGGCGCCTCCGTCAGTCGCGTTGCGGCCCTGCTCCGCCAGCGCCACCGCCGCCTATGTCCACGCCGTCCCCGCGTCCACCTCTAGCGTCCGGCGCCGGCGCCGCGCCGGTGCCCGCTGGCGCATCCCCTCGCCCGTGGCCGTTTGGGCGGGCGCCCACGCCCACGCCCGTGTGCCCGATTGGGTTGCGCCCGCAACCACAGTGCCCGCAACGCCCGGACCCATTAAGGCCCTCTGGCCTATGACAAAGGGCCCCAGCCCCAGAACGTTTAATAAAAAAATATATTAAAAAAATAATAAATACATAATAAAAACAAATAATTAATTAATTAACTAATTAATTATGATTAAATTAACCAATTAAGATTAATTAACCTAATGTTTAATTAACCTAATCAACTACTGTTAATTAGTTAATTAACTAGTATGACAGTGGGGCCCACCCCCTTAATTAATTTTGATTAGTTTAATTAATCTGTTTAATTAGACGGTGTCACTGACCAGTGGGACCCACTGGTCAGGTTGACCAGTCAACTCTGTTGACTGCTGACATCAGCATGACATCATGCTGATGTCATTAATTCATTTTCGAATTAATTAAATAATTAATTACATTCCAGAAATTAATAAAATCTTTAGAAAATCATATCTTTTAACCCGTAACTCGGATTAAATTATTTTCAACATGAAAGTTGCTCAGAACGACGAGACGAATCCGGATACGCAGCCCGTTGGTCCGCCACGCGTCCCTAGCATAGTGAACCTGCAACATTTCACCTCCGGCACCACTGCCCGAAAACGCGAAACACCGGGGATACTTTCCCGGATGTTTTCCCCCTCCGCCGGTATCACCCCTTACCGCGTTAGGGCACATCTAACACCGCGTTTGTCATGTTATGCTTTGTGATGCTTTGATTGCTCTGTTATTTATTGTGTTCCCCCTCCATTACTTCTTTCCGGTAGACCCTGAGACCGATGCCGGTACCCCTGTGATCGACTACGGTGTTGACGACCCCTCTCTCTTGCCAGAGCAACCAGGCAAGCCCCCCCTTTGATCACTAGATATCGCCTACTCTTCTCTATACTGCTTGCATTAGAGTAGTGTAGCATGTTACTGCTTTCCGTTATTCCTATCCTTATGCATAGCTTGTCCTTGCTACTACTGTTGTTACCATTACCTGCTATCCTACTGCTTAGTATAGGATGCTAGTGTTCCATCAGTGGCCCTACACTCTTGTCCGTCTGCCATGCTATACTACTGGGCCGTGATCACTTCGGGAGGTGATCACGGGCATATACTGAATACTTTACA
The DNA here is from genome assembly GCA_034509565.1 of Triticum monococcum. NCBI lineage: Eukaryota > Viridiplantae > Streptophyta > Magnoliopsida > Poales > Poaceae > Triticum > Triticum monococcum. Next base: position 305,551,955 of record CM067844.1, on the reverse strand, counting down.
CAGTTACATTACTTATGCTACTGTTCGGAGATGGGGGCTGAAGGGGCAGGTGGTTCCATCCAGGTAGAGGTGGGCCTGGGTTCCCGACGGCCCCTGACTGTTACTTTGTGGCGGAGCGACAGGGCAGGTTCCGACCACCTAGGAAGGAGGTGGGCTTGGCCCTGGTCGGTGTTCGCGGATACTTAACACGCTTAACAAGATCTGGGTATTTGATCTGAGTCTGGCCATTTGGTCTATACGCACTAACCATGGGAGCAGTTATGGGTATCCCGGCGTCGTGGTATCAGCCGAAGCCTTCGTGACGTCAGCGACTGAGTGGCGCGCGCCGGATTGGACTGGAAAGCCACTAGGCTAGGTCTGCTTTCGGCCGCGTACGCAACGTGCAGGTGTGCAAAGGGCGATGGGCCCAGAACCCTGCGCCAGAGGATTTAGACCGACGTGCTGACCTCTCTGTTGTGCCTAGGTAGGGCTGCGACGTGTTGATCTTCCGAGGCTGGGCATGACCCAGAAAAGTGTGTCCGGCCAAATGGGATCGAGCGTGTTGGGGTATGTGGTGCACCCCTGCAGGGAAGTTTATCTATTCGAATAGCCGTGTCCCTCGGTAAAAGGACGACCCGGAGTTGTACCTTGACCTTATGACAACTAGAATCGAATACTTAATAAAACACACTCTTCCAAGTGCCAGATACAACAGGTGATCGCTCTCTCACAGGGCGACGAGGGGAGGATCATCGGTGAGGATTATGCTATGCGATGATACTTGGAGGACTTCATTCTAGTCCCTTCTACATGCTGCAAGAGGAGGCTGCCAGAAGCGTAGTCTTCGACATGATTAGTTATCCCCCTCTTATTCTGGCATTCTGCAGTTCAGTCCACATATGATACCCTTAATCCATTTGATACCAATGCATGCATATGTAGTGTAGCTCCTTGCTTGCGAGTACTTTGGATGAGTACTCACGGTTGCTTTCTCCCTCTTTTCCCCCTACCCATTCTACCTGGTTGTCGCAACCAGATGCTGGAGTCCAGGAGCCAGGCGCCACCGTCGACGACGACTCCTACTACACCGGAGGTGCCTATTACTACGTGATGCCCGCTGACGACGACCAGGAGTAGTTTAGGAGGATCCCAGGCAGGAGGCCTGCGCCTCTTTCAATCTGTACCCCAGTTTGTGCTAGCCATCTTATGGCAACTTGTTTAACTTATGTCTGTACTCAGATATTGTTGCTTCCGCTGACTCGTCTGTGATCGAGCTCTTGTATTCGAGCCCTCGAGGCCCCTGGCTTGTAATATGATGCTTGTATGACTTATTTATGTTTTAGAGTTGTGTTGTGATATCTTCCCGTGAGTCCCTGATCTTGATCGTACACATTTGCGTGCATGATTAGTGTATGATTAAATCGGGGGCGTCACAAGTTGGTATCAGAGCCGACTGCCTATAGGAATCCCCCTTCCACACTCCTTGGCCGAAGTTGAGTCTAGTCAATGAAAATTGTTTTACTAACTTGGCTGTGCGGCCCTGGGCCCACGTCGCCATCGGGTGTTATTAGGATCTTTTATTCCTCGATCTATACTCTAGGACTCTGATCTCTCTTCTATTCGGGTTAAATGATTTTGCTAAAATCTAACTCTAGGTTCTCGTTACCACTTCCTGCCGGAGAACCCTTTCATTACGGATGATCGACTGCTTCAACAGAAGATTCTGACAATACTCTCCGATAATTTTTCGAGACTTTGTGACATCCCTCTTGCAATTCCCCTTCCACCGTAAACCCTTAAGGATAACAACTTACAGTTGTTATTCTTACATTCATCCCCAGTTGGTCTTGTTATTACAAGATACATCGAAATTCGTTCTATTGTTACAAGAATACTTTGTGCCTACTGCCTTGCAGTTGATTTGCCGCAAACATACCCTTACGGATAATTTCTCGCACTTATCGAGTATCCACTCATTCCCAGTTGTTCAGGTGTTTCGCCAAAGACTTCAGAATATCATTCGATCTTCCAAAAATCCCGAGCTGCCTATTGCTCTTGAAATTCTCGCTTGCTTGCATTATGGTTAATCCCATAAGTTTCATAATCTTATTGGCCTCCCTTGTCTTTATCATTTTAAGTCCGTTGATTCAATATGTTGAGGATGCTCGCATTTCTTAGTCGAATCCTAGGATTCATCCTTCCGGCTCAGACATCATTTGGATATGAGCTGGTTCTTGACCAATCAATGCCTTGATTGTTTGTGCTTCCAAGTCTGTTGAACTTATTCATTTTCGATCAGAACGATTGCTTCTGATCCCTTGATTTGGAGATCTTAAAGTTTCTTTGCATTAAGCTTTGAATTAGTCAGTTGTTTCTATAACATGATGCCATGGCATTCCTTCTTCCTTTGATTGAGTACCGATACTCACATCAGCCCCGTTGTGGATCGCCATACCCATTGCCGGGTTATTATCCGACAATGTCCTTCACAACCAAAATTCTTGTGAGTTCTTTACCTGATACATAATGCCCTTGGTAAATGGTATCATCTGCTTGGCCAACCATGCTCTGCTTTCGAGCTGGTCGTATTTACTATTGAAGCTTGTGTTATATGTTTCCACGATACCCTGACGGGTTGAACCTATGCCTTACTTTATATGTGTGAACTCGGAAGTTTTCACGAGTCATACTCATCTGGTATTTCACCAGATAATACTTTCAACACTAATGCCTTTATCAAAGCGAAAAGTGAATGGAAGGTTATATATTGAAGAAGTGGGAGTCGACCTTGAACTTGTGTTCATGCCCATGGACACGATGTGGAACTTATCATAAAAGCTTCTTGTAATAATAACTATTTCCTTGATACGATATCATCTGGTATCTATGTATTGATCCTTTGCAATCGCGGTCCTGACCACATTTTCTCCTTGATTCCATTTCTCAGACAAGTTAAAGCACTTGTCTTCTGTTGATCGATAGATCTCCGCAACCTCTGTTTTGATCTTCCTCGAGTATTAACCTCTGGTATCTCGAGAGTTGTGTTGCTTCCTGCGAGTCTTCATCTAGTATTGCTTCTCACTGAACTCAGATTTCCCCCAGGTTCTGAGTTAGTAGTCACTCGAGAACACCGATAGTGAATTGAGTCTGTACTCCGATTCAATAACTATAAGTAATTTTCATTGCTTACGAGTTTAATAATCCTTCAAGTCATTCCTAGCCCGGTTGGCTATATCATTATCGTGCTAAATTTTAACCGTGCTACCTAGTCCAGATTCCTGGGTGCACCCTTCTATCATTATTCAGTTGTCTATGTTTCCCTCGAGCATACATCGTTATATCATTTGATCCAACAAATGATATTTCCTTGTTCACCTAATTGTGGAAATCCATCTTTTTGGGAAATATCGATGATATGTCGCTGAGTCCATCAGCCACCTCCTCACCCACTCCTTGGTTTAATGCCGAACTCTGGTTTCAGGACCTGCTTCCATAGTCCATTTCTCGATAATCTTGTAACTCCATCTCGTCAAATTGTGTTTGCCCCCTTTCCTTCTCGGGCATCATGAGTCCAAGGTATCATGCACCAATCAGATCTGGATCTTGGTCAGATATGATGATTGGTACATATTTCCAAGAGTTATAACATTGGTCTTTATATGACCCGGTAAGATGGTGTCATGCCTAGCACACCTGGCCGGAGGACCTATTGTTATAGTCCCCTTTTTAGCAAAGTTATCCACTTTTCCATGAGGAAACTGTAAGACTTATTCTATGAGTTGTTCCTGATGGATCCTTTGTGTAACCCGAAGTCTGACCTTTGCTTGAATACCATGTCAGCGCTATCTCGAAGCATGTCTATGGTACTCCGATTTTCAATAAGAACATTTGAAGCACCATGCTAAATGTTTCTTGTTGAAATTACCCAAACACCGTTGTATGGGTAATGTCATGAAATTTGTCTCTCCTACCTAAAAGAGTTTTCTACCTTCTATCCGGTCTTGGATATCATACTCTGCTTGTTCTTGGGAAGGATATACCCCTAAAATATGTGTTTAATCACATTTTCCTTTCCATTCTTCTGTTTAATCTAAGAATCACATTTTTCCTTTCCATTGTTTTGCTTAACCTTTCTTGTGATCTATATGATCCAAGCAGAAATATTCTCCTGTTTATGTAAACACCGTGGTGTACAATTCTGTTAGCATGACCCTGTTACTATTGTTGATGACATTCCGGTAGCCACCGATGGACGAGAACTTTGCCTAATGGCTCGCCTCGTTCAACGAGCAGGAAAATGGTTCTCTTTGTCCCTCGCCCTTGGTACCAACGTTGTTGCCGACATAACTGACATGGTACTCTCTGACATGCCTTGCTATCATGACCGGGCAAGATGTCCCTGCTCTTATAAAAAAAACAACCCACCTGGTGGGCCCATAACCCACGGTTCCACAGGATCGAAACCTGACTCTCCTATACACCCTGTTGCCAAAGTTATCCCTAGAGCTTGACTTCGAATGTAATTTGCGAGCCACCTTCCTAGTGATCAATTCTGGTATTGGACACAATACTTATTCCCGCTGCTCTGAACCCCATTCACACTCAGTTTCAGGCAATGAACGATTGCCTATCCGCTTGAAACTTCTTATTGCACCGTCTTACCTTGCTCTCGATGTGTTTCATTTGTTCAACTCGAGAGATACTCATATGTTGATACTTGGGAAAACCCCAGAAGATTTTCCCTTATAACATCCTATCGTTGTTGAGCTGCCCCTTACCTATTCGTAAGTACGATGGAGATCCCGAAGAAGGATGACAAGTTGATCATGGTGACTTGAAGCAGTGAAATGAAGACATCAATGAAAGGGATCAACCTCTTCGAAAGGGCAGCCAAGACCGAGAAGACTCGTTAGGTTTTTCGCTACCAACACCTTCGCCCCTTACTCCACCGCTTAAATCTCGGGACGAGATTTCTTGTAGCGGAGGAGAATTGTGACGCCCGGGTAATTAGGCTACAGTAATCCCACGTTAATGATGCCACGTCACCTCGATTATTGTTGCTAATCTCGCTTTAGTTCGAAACCGGTTCGAATTCAAATTCAAAATCAAGCAAACAATAAAATATTTTCTAATATTAAAACTAAAATGTTGGGCTGTTGCCAAATAATGCATAGGTAATTATTGTGGAGAAACCGCAATTTTATAAAAGGATTAAGTGCACTAAAATATTTAAACAGCAGCAAAACATTAAACTAACTACCCTTTTCAATTTGATAAAATATTAAACTATTTGTTTTATTGCCAAAAACTTATAGGGCAGTGGCATACTTATTAAAACTAAATTAGGGACCAGTGGTGTAGTTTATAAAAACAAATTCAAAAGGAAACTAAAATAAAACAATAAAGCAGAAATATAAAATAAAACAAAAATAAATAAAGAGAAAGGCCCCCACTGGGCTCCGGCCCAGCAGGCCGGCCCATTCGGCCGCAGGCCCAACCGGCCTCCCCCCATGCCTCCCTTATCCCCCCCCCCACGACCGAACCCTAGCTTACCCCACCCCACTCGCACCACCCCTTTCCCCCGCTGGATCTGGATCGGGGAATCCCGATCCCCTCGCCCTTCTCCCTCGCGCGCCCGTCGCCGCCTGGACACGCCAGCGACCGGAGCTCCCTCGTCGGCCTGCTTCCCCTTCCCCACCGGCCTGCACCCGCTCCGCCGTATCGTCCCCGACTGCCTCCTCGTTCCCCATTGCCGCGTGCCCTGCTCCTCCTGTGAGCGCCTCCCTCCTCTCCCTCTCTCCTTGCCGCGGTCACCGACGCCCCGTCGCGCCTATCACCGCGTGCGCCCGCGCCTCCCCGCGCACCCGCGGCCGCAGCCCCCCTGATCCCGCAGCCATCCCCGCTCCGGCCGTCCTCGCCGACCACGCCCGCGGCCCCTGCTTGCCGGCCAGCGCGAGCCCGCCGCCGGCCCAGCGCACGCGGCCACCCCTGCCGACCACACCATGTGCGTGCACCCGCGGCCCTCCTCGCCTCGCTTCCGCGCCGTGGCCACCCCCCTTGCTGCGCCACTGCTTCTGCCGCCCCGCTGCTGCCGCTCCACCGCCACTGCCACTGGACGCCGCTACCGCGTCCCTAGCTGGCGCCTCCGTCCGTCGCGTTGCGGCCCTGCTCCGCCAGCGCCACCGCCGCCTACGTCCGCGCCGTCCCCGCGTCCACCTCTAGCTTCCGGCGTCGGCGCCGCGCCGGTGCCCGCTGGCGCATCCCCTCGCCCGTGGCCGTTTGGGCGGGCGCCCACGCCCACGCCCGTGTGCCCGATTGGGTTGCGCCCGCAACGCCCGGACCCATTAAGGCCCTCCTGGCCTATGACAAAGGGCCCCAGCCCCAGAACGTTTAATAAAAAAATATATTAAAATAATAATAAATACATAATAAAAATATATAATTTATTAATTAACTAATTAATTATGATTAAATTAACCAATTAATATTAATTAACCTAATGTTTAATTAACCTAATCAACTACTGTTAATTAGTTAATTAACTAGTATGACAGTGGGGTCCACCCCCTTAATTAATTTTGATTAGTTTAATTAATCTGTTTAATTAGAAGGTGTCACTGACCAGTGGGACCCACTGGTCAGGTTGACCAGTCAACTCTGTTGACTGCTGATGTCATTAATTCATTTTCGAATTAATTAAATAATTAATTACTTTCCAGAAATTAATAAAATCTTTAGAAAATCATATCTTTTAACCCGTAACTCGGATTAAATTATTTTCAACATGAAAGTTGCTCAGAACGACGAGACGAATTCGGATACGCGGCCCGTTTGTCCGCCACGCGTCCCTAGCATAGTGAACCTGCAACATTTCACCTCCGGCACCACTGCCCGAAAACGCGAAACACCGGGGATACTTTCCCGGATGTTTTCCCCCTTCGCCCGTATCACCCCTTACCGCGTTAGGGCACATATAACACCGCGTTTGTCATGTTATGCTTTGTGATGCTTTGATTGCTCTGTTATTTATTGTGTTCCCCCTCCGTTACTTCTTTCCGGTAGACCCTGAGACCGATGCCGGTAGCCCTATGATCGACTACGGTGTTGACGACCCCTCTCTCTTGCCAGAGCAACCAGGCAAGCCCCCCCTTTGATCACTAGATATCGCCTACTCTTCTCTATACTGCTTGCATTAGAGTAGTGTAGCATGTTACTGCTTTCCGTTATTCCTATCCTTATGCATAGCTTGTCCTTGCTACTACTGTTGTTACCATTACCTGCTATCCTACTGCTTAGTATAGGATGCTAGTCTTCCATCAGTGGCCCTACACTCTTGTCCGTCTGCCATGCTATACTACTGGGCCGTGATCACTTCGGGAGGTGATCATGGGCATATACTGAATACTTTACACAGTTACATTACTTATGCTACTGTTCGAAGATGGGGGCTGAAGGGGCAGGTGGTTCCATCCAGGTAGAGGTGGGCTAGGTCTGCTTCCGGCCGCGTATGCAACATGCAGGTGTGCAAAGGGCGACGAGCCCAGACCCCTGCGCCATAGGATTTAGACCGGCGTGCTGACCTCTCTGTTGTGCCTAGGTAGGGCTGTGACGTGTTGATCTTCCGAGGCCGGGCATGACCCAGAAAAGTGTGTCCGGCCAAATGGGATCGAGCGTGTTGGGGTATGTGGTGCACCCCTGCAGGGAAGTTTATCTATTCGAATAGCCGTGTCCCTCGGTAAAAGGATGACCCAGAGTTGTACCTTGACCTTATGACAACTAGAATCAAATACTTATTAAAACACACTCTTCCAAGTGCCAGATACAACCGGTGATCGCTCTCTCACAGGGCGATGAGGGGAGGATCATCGGTGAGGATTATGCTATGCGATGATACTTGGAGGACTTCATTCTACTCCCTTCTACATGCTGCAAGACGGAGGCTGCCAGAAGCGTAGTCTTCGACATGATTAGTTATCCCCCTCTTATTCTGGCATTCTGCAGTTTAGTCCACATATGATACCCTTAATCCATTTGATACCAATGCATGCATATGTAGTGTAGCTCCTTGCTTGCGAGTACTTTGGATGAGTACTCACGGTTGCTTTCTCCCTCTTTTCCCCCTACCCCTTCTACCTGGTTGTCGCAACCAGATGCTGGAGTCCAGGAGCCAGGCGCCATCATCGACGACGACTCCTACTACACCGGAGGTGCCTATTACTACGTGATGCCCGCTGACGACGACCAGGAGTAGTTTAGGAGGATCCCAGGCAGGAGGCCTGCGCCTCTTTGGATCTGTACCCTAGTTTGTGCTAGCCATCTTATGGCAACTTGTTTAACTTATTTCTGTACTCAGATATTGTTGCTTCCGCTGACTCGTCTGTGATCGAGCTCTTGTATTCGAGCCCTCGAGGCCCCTGGCTTGTAATATGATGCTTGTATGACTTATTTATGTTTTAGAGTTGTGTTGTGATATCTTCCTGTGAGTCCCTGATCTTGATCGTACACATTTGCGTGCATGATTAGTGTACGATTAAATCGGGGGCGTCACAGAAAAAGAAGTAGCAAAGCAATCGTGAGTTCTCATCCAAAGTACTCGCAAGCAAGGATCTACACTACATATGAATTGGTATCAATGAAATGGTTAGTATCTATCGACTGAACTACAGAATGCCAGAATAAGAGGGGGATAGCTGGGCCTATCGAAGACTACGCTACTGGCAGCCTTCATCTTGAAGCATAGAGAAGAGAGTAGATGGTAAGTTCACCAAGTATCATCGTATAGCATAAACCTACTCGGCGATCCTCCCCCCGTCGCCCTGTGAGAGAGCGATCGCCAGGTTGTACCTGGCACTTGAAAGGGTTTGTTTTATTAAGTATCCGGTTCTAGTTGTCATAAGTTCAAGGTACAACTCTGGGTCGTCCTTCTACCGAGGGACACGGCTATTCGAATAGATAAACTTCCCTACAGGGGGCACCACATTTCCCAACACGCTCGATCCCCTTTGGCCGAACACACTTCCTGGGTCATGCCCGGCCTCGGGAGATAAACACGTCGCAGCCCTACCTAGGCACAACAGAGAGGTCAGCACGCCGATCTAAATCCTATGGCGTAGGGGTCTGGGCCCATCGCCCATTGCACACCTGCATGTTGCGAGGGCGGCCGGAAACAGACCTAGCCTCCCTAATACAAGAGCAGGCGTTCCAGTCCAATCTGGCGCGTTCCGCTCAGTCGCTAACATCACGAAGGCTTCGGCTGATACCACGACATTGAGTGCCCATAACTGTTCCCGCGTAGTTGCTTAGTGCGTATAGGCCGGTGGCCAGACTCAGATCAGATACAAAGATCTCGTTAAGCATATTATTTTGAAGTAACCGTGAACGCCGACCAGGGCCAGGCCCACCTCTCTCCTAGGCGGTCTCAACCTGCCCTATCGCTCCACCACAAAGTAACAGTCGGGGGCTGTCGGGAACCCAGGCCCACCACTACCTGGATGGAACCGCCTGCCCCTTCAGCCCCCACATCGGAATCACTTGTGGGTACTCTACGAGCCGACCCGACTTTAGTCACATCATGTATCATGTATAATATGTATGCAAGTATATACCCGCGATCACCTCCCGATTGATCATGGCCCGATAGTATACCATAGCAGATGGACAAGGATGTAGGGCCACTGATGAAATACTAGCATCCTATACTAAGCATTTAGGATTGCAGGTAAGGTATCAACAACTGTAACAACAATGATAGGCTATGCAACAGAATAGGATTAACCGAAAGCAGTAACATGCTACACAACTCTAATGCAAACAGTAGAGAGAAGAATAGGCGATATCTAGTGATCAAGGGGGGGGGGGGGGGCTTGCCTGGTTGCTCTGGCAAGAAGGAAGGGTCGTCGATGTAGTCGATCACAAGGGTATCGACATCGGTCTCGAGGTCTACCGAAAAGAAGTAACGGAGGGGAACACAATAAATAACAGAGCAATCTAAGCATCACAAAGCATAACATGGCAATACGTGGTGCTAGAGGTGACCTACCGCAGTAGGAGGTGATACCGGCGAAGGGGGGAAACATCCGGGAAAGTATCCAGGTGTTTCATGTTTTTGGACAAATGAACCAGAGGGGTGAACTTGCTTATTCGCTATGCTAGAGACGTGTGGTTGGCAAACGGACTATGTATTCGGATTCGTCTCGTCATTCTGAGCAACTTTTATGTACAAAGTATTTTCATCCGAGGTACTAATTATTTTATATTAATTTTTAAAGATTTAAAACCAATTTTGGATTTAACAGATTTAAATTAATTATAAAATACAATTATTGTGTCAGCATGACATCAGCATGATGTCAGCAGGACCACGGGTTGACTAGGTCAAACCTGGTAGGTGGGACCCATTCGTCATACTCTCAGGTTAATTTAAACAAGGTTAATTAGTTTAATTACTTGATTAGGTTAACTTAATTTAATTAGCCAAATTAATTTAATTAATTAATTTTTCTAATTACATATTTTCTTTTTTTTTTTAACAGGGGAGGGCCCCGCTTGTCATTTGGCCAGGGGCCTTAGCAGGCACAAGGCGCCGCGGGCGGGTAACGGGCGCTAGCGCCAGGCACCCAACGGGGCGAGCCCGGGCGTACCAGCGATGGCCGACGAGGTGCCGTAGTTGCCCGCGGGGCGGGTGATGGTCGGCGCGAGCCCGGGCTGGAGTAGGGCGAGGGGAATGGGGGCGTGCGTGCGCGGAGGCGGCAGCAGCGGCGGATGCGGGGCGGGAGCTAGCGCGAGCGGGGAGGTGCGAGCGTGTCGGTGGTCGAAAGCAGCAGTGCGGCAACAGCTGCAGGGGGCGGTGGCGGCATTAAGAGAAGCGGGATGCGGCGGCGGACGACCGGACAGTGCAGGACAGGGGTGGACTCGGCCCGGAGCAGAGATGCAGGGGTGCGACGGGCGCCAGCGGGGGCGAGGCTAGGCGCGCGGGCTGCGGCCGGGGGGAAGGCGAGCGAGTGTGCAGGCGGCGACTCGCGAGCAGCAGTAGTTACGCAGTGGCAACACGAAGCAGCAGCGGCGAGCGCGGTGTCGCGGGGCGGTGCGGGTGGTCACGACAAGTGGAGGCAGAGGCGCGGCAGCGGTTGAGTGGGCGTGGTCCGGGCGGCGGGCAGCAAAACCAGTGGCTGCAGGTGGTGTTGGCGCGGGCGTGGCCGGGCGCAGCAGCCACACGCGTAGGCGGGCACGGGGCGATGCCCAGGGCGCGGCCGTACGGGGCAGGGTGTGCGGGTGAGCACGAGCTCACCACGAGCTACGGACGCGTCGGAGGCGGAGCGAAACGACGACAAGAAAAAGGGGGGAACAGGGGTGGGTGAGGAGCTCACCGCGTGACTGGGCGAGCAACCGGCGAGGCCGGGGGAGGTCGTAGTCAAGCGAATCGTGGCGGATAGTGACGGTTGTCCGTGAAGGGGATCGACGGGAGCAACGACACAATGGCGTCCTAGCTGGTGGCACTCGGCGTGGAAGAAGAGGAGGACAACACGCTTCTTCTGGGCTTCAACGGGCGGCGAACGGTGGCCGGTGGCCACGGCAACAACGATGACGACGCGGTCACCATGCGAGCATTCGAGCTCGATTTCGAGAAGATGAGGAGAGGGCGCAATGGGGAAAGAGGGGGATCTGGACGAGGATGAGCTAGGGTTTCCGGGGAACACGTTTATAGGGTTGAGGAGGCACTCTCGTGTGTGTGGCGGTCATCGAGCCGTCGTGGCCGTGGATGGCCTCCACGCCCTGGCCTCTACCTCTTCCTATGTGTGAGGTACACGAAAGGCTGGTAGTGGGCTGGGCCGCGTGCACTATGGCCACTAGGGTCCAATGGCAACAGTGTAGTTTTCTGTGTTTATTATTTCTGTTTTATTCTGTCTCCTAAGTTTTGTGTTTCTTTTTGCTATAAAATGAATTTTTCTATATATGAAATTTGTCACATATATACTAGTCAACATTTTAGCTAGCACACAAGGTTTCAAGTCAATGTGAAAAACTACAATATTTGTTTATTTTGCAATAGCTATTTTATTTGTTGTTGGGCAACTTTATATTTTAATAGGGATTACTCGATGAGTCAAATGACGTTGGTTTCAATAGGACAATTGATCAAGGGGATTTATATTAAAATCCGAACATTTTAGTTTTATAGTTTGAGGAAAATAATAATTTGACTTGTCCTTTAAATTTGAATTTGAGGTCAGTTTGGAACAAAGTGATGATTAGCATAAATTAAATATGATTACGTGGCACCATTAACAGGAGTTTACTGTAGTGTGATACCCGGGGTGTTACAAATCTCCTCCACTACAAGAAACCCCGTCTCGAGATTTAAGAGGTAGTGTAAGGGGGAATGGTTTCGTAATGAATCTAGCGGGTCTTCTCGGTCTTGCTTGCTCTTCTCAAAGAAGTTGATTCCTTACGTTGATGTCTAGATTTCCCTGCTTCAGGTCATCATGATGAAGTTGCCGTCCTTCCTTCAGGATCTTCACCGTACTTACGAAAGGGTAAGAAGGGAAAACTCTATAAGGACGGATTCTAACAAGATTGAGCATCATACGGTTAACTTAGGGGAAGAAGCATAATTATCTCTCGAATTGAAACTTAAGAAGATATCGAGAGCAAAGTAAGAAGGTACCATGAGAAGTTTCAAGTGCATAGGCAATCGTTCGATGCTTGAAACAGGGCATGAAAGGGGTTCAAAGCAACGAGAATAAGTATTGTGCTGATACCAGAATTGATGATCTCTCGTAGGGTGGCTCGTGAATTACATACGAGGCCACGCGCGAGAAATAACTTTGGAAACCGGGGGGTACAAGAGAGTCAGGTTTCGATCCTGGGACCAGTGGGTTATGGGCCCACCATGAGGGTTAAAATTATAAAGGGCGCTGACTTCTTGCATGATCAGGATAGCAATGTATGTCAGAGGCTAGCATGTCAGTCATGTTGGCAACAATCGTTGGTACCAAGGGCGAGGGACGAAGAGAACCATCTTCCTGCTCGTTGAACGAGGCAGACCAATAGGCAAAGTTCTCGTCCATCAGTGGTTACCAGAATGACATCAACAATAGTAACAGGTTCTTGCTGACAGAGTTGTACACCGAGGTGCTTACAAAAGCAGTGACTTATTACTGCTTAGATCATATAGATCACAAGCAACGTTACACCAACCAATGGAAAGGAAAATATGATTATCATATTAAACAACAATGGAAAGGAAAATGTGTTTAAACACATATTTCAAGGTTATATCCTTCCCAAGGACAAGCAGAGCATGATATCCATGACATGATATAATGTAGAAAACTCTTTACATAGGGGCGAGAAATTTCATGACATTACCCATACAGCAGTGTTGGGATAATTGAGCAGAAAACAATTATCATTGGGCTTCAAATGTTCCTGTTGAAAATTGGAGTACCATAGACATGCTTCGAGATAATATTGGCATGGTCTTCAGGAAAAGGTCATACTTTGGATACACAAAGGATTCATCAGGAACAACTCATATAATAAGTCTTACAATTTTCTCTTGGAAGAATGGATAACCTTGCTAAAAAGGAAACTATAACAATAGGTCCTCCGGCCAGGTGTGCTAGGCATGTCATCATCTTATCGGGTCATATAAAGACCAATGTTATAACTCTTGGAAATATGTTTCAACCATCCTATCTTCCCCGAGGTTCGGATCTGATTGGTGTGAGGATACCTCAGACCCAGGCTTCCTGAGAAGAAGGTGCAACACAAATTAATGAGGTGACATTGTAAGATTCTTGGGAAAGGATCTATGGAAGCGAGTTCTGAAACAAGAGTCATTATAAAATCAAGGAGAGGTGAGGAGGTGGCTGATTGACTCAGCGACGATTTACTGAGATTTTCAAAAGATGGATTTCCACACTTATGTCAACAAGGAGATAACATTTGTCAGATCAAATGATATAATGAGGTATGCTCGAGGAAAACATACACAGTTAAATATTGGTTGGAACGTGCACCCAAAATATGGGCTTAGGTAGCATGATCAATGTTAGAATGGTGATTCGATAACCAATGGTTTAAGAATGAAATAGCGACCATTAAATGCAAAGCAATAGGGTTGCTTGAAGTACAGAATCCAAACAATACCGCTCACTTGTTGGTATCACGGTCAGAATCAACACGGGGACCAAGAAATGAACAAAGATGGCGAGAAGTATTTCTATGTCAAGAATTCTCAAGAGGTGGAACAATTCTGACAACATCCTCGTCATACAGATGGTAATAGTTCAAGGTAGAACACAATATAAGCTAGATAGCGAGGAAATCAAGATACAACTCAAAACATGAACAATTTTGTGTTGGGGGAAAGCAAGAAAGTTGTCGATGATAACACAAATCATCGAGGGGCAAGGCTGGTATTTCTCATCATGAGTGCGATTGATATCCTGTAAGAGCTTAGAATGTTGATGATGATCATGACACAATTGTCGAGAGATTTCATGAAGATATAATCAATCGGCGATGACATAAAGTTAAAGGAATGATGAAGCGAAAGGTTATTGGAACCACGAGTACGACACAACCTCGAAATCAAGCTTGTTGTTCAGGGAGAAATGATATGACGAGGAAAATCGACGTAAGCTTAGCTCATCATCGAAAGTGGTGCTCCGAGAATAAGGACCAGGTAGCACAGTTAAAATCATCACGACATTGATATAGCCAAATAGGCTAGGAATGGCGTGATTGGGTACAAACTCGTAGTTAAATAATATTACTAAGAGTTGTTGAATCGTAGTGCGGACTCGATTCAGTTATCAGTGTCTTTGAGTGTTTAATAACTCAGAGCCCATGAAAATTTGTAATCAGTGAGAATGTAGTACTTGATGAAGAACTCATAAGAAGTTATGTAGTTCCAAGATAATCTCGAGATACCAGGGGGTAATACTCGACGACAGATCAAAGTAGAGGTTGGAATAGGGTATTGCTCTGCAGAAGATAAGTGCTTAAACTTGCACGAGAAATGGTATTCAAAGGAGAACATGGTCAGAGCAACGATTACAAAAGGCCGGATCCCAGATATAAGAACGTATACCAAGGGAATAATTAATTTAAGAGAAGCTTTAATGATAAGATCTACATCGTGTCTATGGGCATGAACACAAAGTTCAAGGTCGACTCCCACTTCTTCAATGTATAACCTTCCATTCACCTCTCACTTTCGAAGAAGTTGCAGTGTTGAAATTTTATTTGGAAAAATACCAGAAGAGTATGACTCGTGAAAACTTCCGAGTTCACACATATTAAGGAAGGCATAGGTTCAACCCGCCAGGGTATCATGGAAACATATACCACAAACTTCAATAGTAAATACCACCAGCTCGAAAAGCAGAGCATGGTTGAGAAAGTAGAGGATACAATTTACCAAAGGCATTATATATCCATGGAAAGGCTCTCAAGGTTATTGAATATGAAGTACACTGCCGGATAATAATCCAACAAGGTGTTTGTGGTCTACAACAGAGTTGTTGCGAGTATCGGTACTCTATCAGAGGAAGAAAGAATGCAAGGAGATCAGATTATAGAAACAACTGACTAACTCAAAGCTCAAATGCAAAGGAATTATGAATTCCAAGACAAGGGATCAGAAGCAATGCTCTGATTAGGGATGGATAAGTTGAATAGCCTTAGGGGTAAAATCGATGGCAATTTGATTGGTCGAGATCCAGCTCATGTTTAAAATGGCGTCTGAGCTGGAAGAAAGAATTCTAAGATTCTTCTGAGGATTGCAAGCAATCGAAATATATTGAATCAATGGACTCAAAATGATAATGACAATGGATGTCAACAAGATTACTAGACTTATGGGATTAATCGTAATGCATGCAAGCAAGAATTTCAAGAGGAATAGGCTGCTGAGGATCTTTAGAAGATCGAATGGCAATTCGAAGATTTCTATGAAATACATGAATCAACTGGCGATGAGAGGATAATCCATAAGTGTGAGAAATCATCCGTAGGGGTATTCGGGTGGTAAAGAAATGCAAGGCGATAGGCACAAAGGATTCTCAGACTATCGGAGAAATTTTCAGGGTATCAAATAATATCAAGGGCAACTGGGAATGAATATATGAACGAAAAGTGTAAGTAGTTATCCACAAGGATTTATCGATGAAAGGGAATTCAAAAGCAATGGCACAAGTCTCGAGAGAACATCATAGAGTATCTTTGGAATCATCTGGTGCAGCAGGCAATCATCTGTGATAAGGGGCTCTCCGGGTGAAAGTGATCACGAGATCCTAATGTTAGATTTAGAAAAATTCATTTAACCCAAATAGAAGAGAGGTCAGAGTCCCAGAGTATAGACGAGGAATAAAAGATCCTAATACCACCCAATGACAACGTGGGCCCATGGGCCGCACAGCCATGTTAGTAAAACAGTTTTCATCGGCTAGACTAAATGTAACGCCCGGAGACCGATGTGCCAGGTGTCATGTAGTTATTCGATGTTGTCGCGTTGTCATGTGTTTGCGTGTTGCATCATGTCATCATGCCATCATATCATTATTTGTTGCAACTCAACTAAATAATTTGTGTGGGTCTTCGATCCATTTAAATCGAGGGAAGGATGACTTCTCTTTATAACATATCCTCCCGATATTAGTGGGGCTATTATAAAATATTCCATTCTTTTGGAATTAACCGGAACACACTTGCAAATCCCAACGCCTTTTATTATTTCTTCTCTTGGCCTCTAACTTTGTCACATGTCCTTTCTTCATTTTTCCGGAGCCCCACCTAAATTCTCAACATTTTTGGACTCTTCTAAATCCTAGTCCTTGTGCAAACCTTTTTAATTAAATTCAAATGACTTTGAATTTAATTCTTGCAATCTTGCCCACTTCATTTTCTCGGAACAAGTGCATTTTTGTGAGTCCGGAAAAATTATTCGCGTGTCCACCTTCTTCCCCTAACCTCCTCTTTCTTTTCTTTCTCTTTAATCGTTTTTCTGCAAAGAAAATAAGAGAAGGGAGGAGAGAGGAGCCTAGCCAGCCCAGCCAGCCTCCAGCCGGCCCACCCCTGCGCTGGCCTCTAAGGCCCAGCCGTCCCACCTAAACCTAACCCTAGCCCGATTACCCCGTCTCCCTCTTGATCCCTCCTGCTCGTTCCCACCGCCGCCAGAGGCACGCATCGCACCAGGGGGGTCGATCCCATCTCTCCCTTGCAGCCACTCCATCTCCCTCGATCCCACTCACCCTCTCCCCTCGAACCTCTTCCCCGATCCCATCTTCCCTCGCTGCCAGCCTCCCTGTTCCATCCTCCCGATCCGCTTCCCCATGTCGACGCCGCAACGCCGCTGGACTTCGCTTCGTTCGCGCCTCCCCAAGCCGTGCCCGTCGCCCGACATGGCCCGTGAGGCCATCAGCATCGCCATCTCCCTGCGCCTCGTCTCGCCCCGACTCCGTTCGGCTTCATCGCCGGGGCCGTGGCCGCGGCCCTGCTGGACTTCGACGACCCGGAGCGCGGCGCCTCCGCCCTGCTGCTCCGTTTTGGCCTCCCCCGAACCTGTCCTGCAGCCTTCGCGCCGTGCTCCCGAGCCCCCTCGTCCAGGAGCTCCACGAGGAGAGGAGCAACGACGTCGGAGCGTCGGCTTCGCCCGCTACTTCTCTGGATGTCGGGCCTCAGCGAGCTCCTCCATCCCCTCCTTCACCAGTTCCCCTGCCGGGCTCCTCTTCCTTCGCGCCGTCTTTGTCGGCCATTAGGGGCTCGACCTCGAGCCTCTCCCCGCGCATCCATGGCACCACCGGCCTCCGTGGTGTGCCTGTGTCCTGCCCTCCTCTTTGTCCTGCTCATTCTGGTCGCGGGCCGTGGACCTGTGTTGCCGCTAGCCTCTGCTGCGTGCGTCCCATCTCCCATGTCGCATCCCAGAAACATTTTCGTGTTCGAGCCCACCGCTGCACCTTTGCACCACAACGTTGCTCGCGGCACACCAAGTACCTGGTTCGTCTTTTCGTCTACCACCTTCAAGTGGACGAATACCGTGGATGTGTGCCGATGTCACTTGGAATCGTCGAGCCCATCAAGACACATACCTGGATCGTCAAGTACCGTCTCCCGGATTCGCCAAGTTCCACTACCGTCGACCCTCAAGACCGACAAGTACCACGACCAAGTACCACGACGACCATCGAGACCGCCAAGTTATTCTACCGATGAACGCTTTGGACGTCAAGTACCCCTTCGAGATGACGAGATCAGCAAGTTCGAGGACCCCAAGTACCCCCTTCGAAACGTGTACCGCTACCGTCGCAAGTACCACTCCGAACCATGTACGACGACCGTCGCCGAAGACCCGTGTTACGTGAACGTGAACGACTACCGTCGCGAGTACCTCTACGTCGTCATGTACCCCTACTCCCCACGACGACCCCGTGAACAACTACTTCCCCATCGACACGTGTACCCCTACCGCCGAACTCGATCCGTCTCGATGATGCTCGCTTCAAAGGTATAACCACCGGAACGATGCCCGTGAACGAATGCATGTATGATGTATGAAATGCTCGTGTTTGCTCCGTGTCGGAGTTGTTCGGTGCACGTTGCCCCTCTTTTGCCTTGCCACCATCTTGTGGGAACCCGGTATCCGGGATCACCCCACCTCCTATCGCGTGTCACGCTCCCGTCGCTTTTTATTTTGCACCGGGATCTCAATCGAGTTACCGGTGCCGATATGTTGCCGTGGCATCATTTTCGGATTCGTTCCCGTGGCACCCCTTTCTTTCCACCATGGTGACAAATGCTTCATAATGTGCTCTTATCAACATTTTCTTAAAAACTTGCATAAACTTGTTCATGTCATCCGCATCATGATAACAACAATTAAAATGTTTAATATGTTGTTTGCATTAATTTGCTCCTATGCCATGCTAAATGCTTTAATTCATATCTAATTAACCGTAACTCGGATTTTATTAATTTATATATGTAAATGGGGTAGAAATATGCCTAGTTTAACATGGTGACCTTTATTTGCATGTTAAACAACTCTAAAATTGTGTTTAGGGCAGAGCAGGACCAAACCTAATATTTGCACACGAGGATTTTTCCGGAATTGTTGTTCGTTGCTTCCGGCCTCATTTAAACTTGCCTAGATTAGCTAGTTTCATCATGTTTCACCTCTTGCCATGTTAATCAACATTTAATTTTGTTGGGGTACATAACCGAGAGAGAACTAAATAATTGATGTGGTGTTTTGTCAATATGCATCCCGATGCATATTGAGCTCCACTTAATTTGTAGTCTTGTTTGTGCCCTTTGCCCTGCCATGCATACTTAAACCGGACATGCATCATACTCGATTGTGCATCATGCCATGTTGATGTGTTGGTTGTTTACTATGTTGTGTGCTTCTTTTCCGGTGATTGCTTCTTCGGGTTGGTTCCGATAACGTCGAGTTTGTGAGGAACCGTTCGACTACGTCCGTTTGTCTTCCTCATGGACTCGTTCTTCTTCCTTGCGGGATTTCAGGCAAGATGATCATACCCTCGAAATCACTACTATCTTTCCTATGCTAGTTTTGCTCGCTCTTTTGCTATGCCATTGCTACGATGCCTACCACTTGCTTGTCAGCCTCCCAAATTGCCATGTTCAGCCCCTAACCCTCCTATGTCCTAGCAAACCGTTGATTGGCTATGTTACCGCTTTGCTCAGCCCCTCTTATAGCGTTGTTAGTTGCAGGTGAAGATTGAAGTTTGTTCCTTGTTGGAACATGGAGACCGTTCCTTGTTGGAACATTTATTTACTTGTTGGGATATCACTATATATTTTATTTAATTAATGCATCTATATACTTGGTAAAGGGTGGAAGGCTCGGCCTTATGCCTGGTGTTTTGTTCCACTCTTGCCGCCCTAGTTTCCGTCATATCGGTGTTATGTTCCCGGATTTTGCGTCCCTTACGCGGTTGGGCTATAATGGGAACCCCTTGACAGTTTGCCTTAAGTAAAGCTTCTCCAGCAATGCCCAACATTGGTTTTACCATTTGCCACCTAGCCTTTTCTTTCCCTTGGGTTCTGCAGACTCAAGGGTCATCATTATTTTAACCCCCCCCCCGGGCCAGTGCTCCTCTGAGTGTTGGTCCGAAACGTCAGCCGCCGGTGGCTACCAGGGGCAACTCTGGGCTGGCCTGCCGTAAGTTTGGACAATCTGAGTGTGCCCTGAGAAAGAGATATGTGCAGCTCCTATCGGGATTTGTCGGCACATTCGGGCGGTGTTGCTGGTTTAGTTTTACCCTGTCAAAATGTCTTGTTGTACTGGGATACCGAGTCTGATCGGAATGTCTCGGGTGGAGGTCTATTCCTTCGTTGACCGTGAGAGCTTGTGATGGGCTAAGTTGGGACACCCCTGCAGGGATTTGAACTTTCGAAAGCCGTGCCCGCGGTTATGGGTAGTTGGGAATTTGTTAACGTCCGGTTGTAGAAAACCTGAAGTTGACCTTAATTAAAATGAATCAACCGCGTGTGTAACCGTGATGGTCTCTTTCCGGCGGAGTCCGGGAAGTGAACACGGTTGTTGGAGTTATGCTTGACGTAGGTAGTCCAGGATCACTTCTTGATCATATTTTGTCGACCGTGCTTTGCCTTCTCTTCCCGCTCTCATTTGCCAATAGGTTAGCCACCATATATGCTAGTAGATTGCTGCAGCTCCACCTCATACCTTTACCTTACCCATAAGCTTAAATAGTCTTGATCGCGAGGGTGCGAGATTGCTGAGTCCCTGTGGCTCACAGATTACTTCCAAAACCAGCTTGCATGTGCCGAGGTTACCGTGCAGATGACGCAACCCAGCTCAGGAGGAGCTCATTGAAGACCTTGTCCATTTGTGTTGTGTTCGTTCTAGTTGATCAGTAGTGGAGCCCAGTTGGGGTCGATCGGGGACCTTTGTCGCATTTGGGGTTCTTCTTTTATTTTGGTTCCGTAGTCGGACCATGAGTGTATTTGATTAATGTAATGTTTATTCATGTAATTGTGTGAAGTGGCGATTGTAAGCCAACTATGTATCCTTGTCCTTATTATATTACATGGGTTGTGTGAACATTACCTCACTTGCGACATATGCCTTCAATGCGATTATGCCTCTAAGTCGTGCCTCGACACGTGGGAGATATAGTCGCATCGAGGGTGTTACACTAAACTTCGGTCAAGGAGTGTGGAAGGGGAATTCCTATAGGCAGTCGGCTTTGATACCAACTTGTGACGCCCCTGATTTGACCGTACACTAACCATACACGCAAATGTGTACAATCAAGATCAGGGACTCATGGGAAGATATCACAACACAACTCTAGACACAAATTAAAATAATACAAGCTTTATATTACAAGCCAGGGGTCTCGAAGGCTCGAATACAAAGGCTCGAAGACACAAGAGTCAGCGGAAGCAATAATATCTGAGTACAGACATAAGTTAAACAAGTTTGCCTTAAGAAGGCTAGCACAAAAGTAGCAACGATCGAAAAGGCAAGGCCTCCTACCTGGGACCTCCTAACTACTCCTCGAAGCCGAACGCCACGTAGAATCATCCTCGGGATCCTCTGGCTCCTGGACTCCATCATATGATTGCAATAACTGGGAAAGGGGAAAAAGAAGTAGCAAAGAAACCATGAGTACTCATCCAAAGTACTCGCAAGCAAGGATCATCGTATAGCATAAACCTACCCGGCGATCCTCCCTTCGTCGCCCTGTGAGAGAGCAATTGTCGGGCTGTATCTGGCACTTGAAAGGGTGTGTTTTATGACGTATCCGGTTCTATTTGTCATAAGTTCAAGGTACAACTTTGGGTCGTCCTTTTACCGAGGGACACGGCTATTCGAATAGATAAACTTCCCTACAGGGTGCACCACATTTCCCAACATGCTCGATCCCCTTTGGCCGAACACACTTCCTGGGTCATGCCCGGCCTTGGGAGATAAACACATCGCAGCCCTACCTAGGCACAACAGAGAGGTCAGCACGCTGATCTAAATCCTATGGCGTAGGGGTCTAGGCCCATCGCCCGTTGCACACCTGCACGTTGCGAGGGCGGCCGGAAACAGACCTAGCCTCCCTAATACAAGAGCAGGCATTCCAGTCCAATCTGGCGCGTTCCACTCAGTCACTGACGTCACGAAGGCTTCGGCTGATACCACGACATCGAGTGCCCATAACTGTTCCCGCGTAGTTCGTTAGTGCGTATAGGCCGGTGGCCAGACTCAGATAAGATACAAAGATCTCGTTAAGCATGTTATTTTGAAGTAACCGCGAACGCCGACCTGGGCCAGGCCCACCTCTCTCCTAGGCAGTCTCAGCCTGCCCTGTCGCTCCGCTACAAAGTAACAGTCGAGGGCCGTCGGGAACCCAGGCCCACCACTACCTGGATGGAACCACCTGCACCTTCAGCCCCCACATCGGAATCACTTGCAGGTACTCTACGAGCCAACCCGACTTTAGTGACATCATGTATCATGTATAATATGTATGTAAGTATATACCCGCGATCACCTCCCGAGTGATCACGGCCCGATAGTATAGCATAGCAGACAGACAAGGATGTAGGGCCACTGATGAAATACTAGCATCCTATACTAAGCATTTACGATTGCAGGTAAGGTATCAACAACTGTAGCAACAATGTTAGGGTATGCAACAGAATAGGATTAACCGAAAGCAGTAACATGCTACACTACTCTAATGCAAGCAGTGGAGAGAAGAATAGGTGGTATCTGGTGATCAGGGGGGGCTTGCCAGGTTGCTCTGGCAAGAAGGAAGGGTCGTCGATGTAGTCGATCACAGGGGTACCGACATCGGTCTCTGGGTCTACAGGAAAGAAGTAACAGAGGGGAACACAATAAATAAGAGAGCAATCTAACCATCACAAAGCATAACATGGCAACACGTGGTGCTAGAGGCGACCTACCGCAGTAGGAGGTGATACCGGCGAAGGGGGGAAACATCCGGGGAAGTATCCCGGTGTTTCGCGTTTTTGGACAAATGAACCGGAGGGGGAAAGTTGCATGTTCGCTATGCCAGGGACGTGTGGTTGGCAAAGGGAATGCGTATTCGGATTTCTGGTCGTTCTGAGCAACTTTTATGTACAAAGTATTTTCATCCTAGTTACGGATTATTTTATATTAATTTTTAAAGATTTAAAACCAATTTTGGATTTAAAATATTTAAATTAATTAGAAAATACAATTATTGTGTCAACATGACATCAGCATGATGTTAGCAGGACCATGAGTTGACTAGGTCAAACCTGGTACGTGGGACCCATTCGTCATAGTCTCAGGTTAATTTAAACAAGGTTAATTAGTTTAATTACTTGATTAGGTTAACTTAATTTAATTAGACAAATTAAATTAATTAATTTTTCTAATTACATATTTTCTTTTTCTTTTTTAACAGGGGCGGGCCCCGCTTGTCATTTGGCCAGGGCGGGTTATGGGCGCTAGCGCTAGGCGCCCAACGGGGCGAGCCCGGGCGCACCAGCGACGGCCGACGAGGCGCCGGAGTTGCCCACGGGGGCGGCGATGGTCGGCGAGAGCTCGGACTAGAGCAGGGCGAGGGGAACGGGGGCATGCGTGAGCGGAGGCGGCAGTAGCGGCGGAGGCGTGGCGGGAGCTAGCTTGAGCGGGGAGGCGCGGGCGCGCTGGCGGTCGGAAGCAGCAGCGCGGCAGCGGTTGCAGGGGGCGGTGGCGGTATTGAGAGAAGCGGGATCCGGCGACGCGCGACCGGACAGAGGAGGACGAGGGCGGCCTCGTCCCAGAGTGGCGATGCAGGGGCGCGATGGGCACCAGCGGGGACGAGGCTAGGCGTGCGGGCCGCGGCCAGGGGGAAGGCGAGCGCGTGTGCGGGCAGCGGCTCACGAGCAGCAGTAGTTACGCAGCGGCAACACGAAGCAGCAGCGGTGAGCGTGGTGGCGCGGGGCGGTGTGGGTGGTCACGGCGAGCGGAGGTAGAGGCGCAGCAGCGGTCGAGCAGGCATGGTCCGGGAGGCGAGCAGCAGAACCAGCGGCTGCAGGTGGCGCTGGCGCGGGTGTGGCCGGGCGCAGCGGCCACACGCGCAGGCGAGTGCGGGCCGATGCCCAGTGCGCGGCCGGATGGGGCAGGGTGTGCGGGTGAGCATGAGCTCACCACGGGCTACGGATGCGCCGCAGGCGGCGCGAAACAACGATGAGAAAAGGGGGTGAAACAGGGGGTGGGTGAGGAGCTCACCGTGCGACCGGACAAGCAGCCAGCGAGGCCGGGGGAGCTCATAGTCGAGCGAATCATGGTGGATAGCGACGGTTGTCCGCGGAGGGGATCGACGGGAGCAACGACACAAGGGCATCCTAGCTGGTGGCGCTCGGCGCGGAAGAAGAGGACGACGGCGGGCTTCTTCTGGGCTTCAACGGACGGCGAACGATGGCCGGTGGCCACGGCAACAACGATGATGAGCGGTCACTGTGCGAGCTTTCGAGCTCGATTTCGAGAAGATGAGGAGAGGGCGCGATGGGGAAAGAGGGGGATCTGGACGAGGACGAGCTAGGGTTTCCAGGGAACACATTTATAGGGTTGAGGAGGCACTCTCGTGTGCGTGGCAGCCATCGAGCCGTCATGGTCGTGGATGGCCTCCACGCCATGGCCTCTGCCTCTTCCTGTGCCTGAGGTATAGGAAAGGCTGGTAGTGGGTTGGGCCGCGTGCACTATGGCCACTAGGGTCCAGTGGCAACAGTGCAGTTTTCTATTTTTATTATTTCTATTTTATTCTGTATCCTAAGTTTTGTATTTCTTTTTTGCTATAAAATGAATTTTTCTATATATGAAATTTGTCACATAAATACTAGTCAACATTTTAGCTAGCACACAAGGTTTCAAGTCAATGTAAAAAAGTACAATATTTGTTTATTTTGCAATGGCTATTTTATTTGTTGTTGGGCAACTTTATATTTTACTAGGGATTACTCGATGAGTCAAATGACATTGGTTTCAATAGGACAATTGATCAAGGGGATTTATATTAAAATCCGAACATTTTAGTTTTATAGTTTGAGGAAAATGATAATTTGACTTGTCCTTTAGATATGAATTTGAGGTCGGTTTGGAACAAAGTGATGATTAGCAAAAATTAAATATGATGACATGGCACCATCAACAGGAGTTTACTGTAGTGTGACACCCGGGGTGTTATAGTTACCAATACACTTTTCTATTGCCCTGTTTTAACTAAATATTCCCAGTACTCCCATTTCTATTAGAAAGCGCCGCTGACAAGGAGACTCCGGAGGTGGAGAACGGTGCTGCCAACAAACAGAGGCGGGGCAAGCTAGAACGGCAAGCGACTCCAGCAGGCCTAGACTTCATCAGCAGCCTCCCCGATGATATGTTGAGAGTCATCATGTCCCTCCTCCCAATCAAATATGGGGCGCGGACAACCATCCTTTCCCGATGGTGGTGCCCCCTATGGAACTCTAGCCCTCTCGACCTCATCGACACCCACAAGCTCTGCCATGGCTATCGCAAAAGCTTGGATGTGTTCTCCAAGATCCTCGGCAGTCACCTTGGCCCAACCAAAGGCCTTAGAATGGGCAAGTTCCGTTCCAATGGCAAGGACCGAGCCAAGCTTGATGACTGGTTCCGATCCCCCGCACTAGATCAGCTCGAGGAGCTCACTTTTGATGATGGGCATATGCGGTCGCTGCCAACGTCCGCACTCTGCCTCGCGCGCACGCAGCGCGTCGCCAAGTTCAGGAACTGCCATCCCCCCTTAATGACGTGCCCACTCTGATTCTACCACGATTGAAGCACCTCGAGCTTGTCGCCGTCCGCCTCTCAAACGGTGACATGGAGCGCCTGCTCCGTGGCTGTACCGCACTTGAGTACCTTCATCTTCAGGCGATCAATGGGTTGAGTACCTTCCACATCACCTCCATGACTCTCCAGACTATTTATGTCTGTTGCTGGTGTGGCAGGAAGACATCACAAGATGTGTACCGTGCTATGGTCATTGAGGACACACCTGCAGTTGAGAGATAACTTGTAGTTGATCAATAAGGTCCAACAAGAATCAATGTCATTTCTGTGCCGAAATTGACTGTGGTGGGCTACTCGTCTAACAAATACTCCGAACTTGTTATTGGATCCACACCCATTCAGGTACAATAACCGCCTTCTACCTCTCCTTCTACAAATTAACATTATTTCTAATTTTGAAGTTGTTTGTTCGTCTGTCATTCAGAAAATGATTCCGACAAGCTTGACCCCGAAACTGCGCACAGTGAAGGTCTTGGCACTAGAATCTATCGGCCCCAACTTAGAGCAAGTTGTCAGTTTCCTGAGATGCTTTCCGTGCCTGGAGAAGCTATGTATCAAGGTGATGTTCCTTTCCTGTTAAATTTTAACCATAAGGGAGTTCAATTTGTGACACCTTTTTCCACGTTTACAATGACAATGTACTATGATTTCTGAAGGTTCTTTTGGAGGATTTCAGTACATACGTGCCCCCCCATATTGGTTGCTTGATCCATATGGTTACAATGGATAAGCATTTCTCCTTTGGATTCATCTGTACTAGTTTTCTTAGGGAACTTTTCATCTACTCCAAACTCTTGTGAAGAAGGCTACATTTTCCTAGAATGTAATCAAATGCACATGTTAATCATGTTAGATCAAAGATGGCATGTTAGTGCATTTTACAAATCCTGCAAACCAAATAGGCCTGTAGTAATGTTCAAAACTGCATGTAGGCACTAACACGTTTTCTTATTTTGCAGATAAGATTAGGACCAATGGTGGATAATGTGATACATTATAACAATCACGTCGAATGCCTAGATCTGCATCTCTTAGAAGTTACTTTGAACTCCTCCCGAGGGACCTTACCAAAGATTATATTCGTCGGGTTCTTTGTTCTCAGAGCAAGGGTGCTGAAGGAAATGATGTTTGCCCTGCATTTATTTCACAAAAATGAATTATTTGTTGATCAGCGCCGGCGCCTACGGCGGAATGGAGTAGGCTCCAAAAATGCTGAATTTCATTTTGGAACTTCAGATGACAGAGTAATCGGAAGTCATCATGTCAACCCCATACATGACTTCTCAGTGGCTGACCCCTTCGCAAAAATTGTGAGGTTTCGAAACCAGACTTAGAAGCGGTGATATTAGTTTGAACCTCTTTGATATCCATGTTCAGCGGATCAGTGCGAGCGTTTGCAGCTGATGAGCTGAATTTCATTTCTAATATCAGTTTGAACCTTGTAATCTTCGAATTTGAGCCATATAACTATGGAATTTGAACCTTATAATATTTCGAGCTTTTGTCGTAATGGCATCGTATGAGACTCGTATATTGCTAGCACTATTTTGACCTTAATATGCAATTGTCTTAGATTTTATTAACCATTCTCGAATCTGTTTACATAGTCGATCTCACAGCACACGATCTGCATAGCTAACTCGATTGCGATCTTCGACATTATTGCACACAGTTGGTTTCTTCCACCATGTGCATTATAGAGCGCAGAATTAATTATCGCAGTCGAGTGTCCATCATCACCCTTTTGTGTAACTTTGACCTCATCACCCACAGGTAAACTTATGACCGAAGTCATTCCACACACTTCATTTTTACAAAGCTTTTTGCAACGCCCATGATTTGTCCCTCTTCTAGCCAACGTGTGGCCAAACTAGCCGGGCGGGAAGCTTGCACGGTAAATAGCACGGTAGCGCGGGAACAGGCTCACCGACGATACATTTAGCGCCTCTTCAAGCCCATGCATGTGCTGTGGTGTTGTCAAGCATGCACTGGAATCCTCCTCTATGAACGTCGTGACAAGACGTGATGATTACAGGCCGGTCGGGCCCCATTTATTATAGCGGCCATTTAACCCTTGTGTCTCTTCAACCTTTTGATCGTGCCCCACCATTGCAAGAAGCACACCCACGATGAGAAATTCTTAGAGGGTATCATGCGCGGCTCCAATGGCGCTCCAAGTGGCTACTGCCGACGAGCAGCAGTTCACCATGCGAGCCGTGGTGGACACCCACAAAAGGTTCATGGACCTCTCGGTGGTGTACACCAATGACCCGGTCTGGGTGGAGCACTCCATCCATGTCATGGAGTTGTTGCTTGCTGAGGAGAAGTACAAGGTGGTCGGGTTCGACCTCTAGTACACCCGCGCTCGTGCCGGGTCTCGTCCCAAGGTCGTCGTCACCTAGATGTGCGTGCGCCACCACGTCCTCGTCTACCACTACTGCCTGGCCACAAGGCCATGTGAGCGTTTCGCTAGGTTTGTCAATAGCCCCCACTACATGTTCGCTATGGTGGACATCATCAATGATGTAAAGGCGCTCAAGAATTTGGGCATCGCCTGCCAAAATCTTGTCAACATCCAGGGCCAATACAAGATCTGGGGCAGCAAGGAGCATGAGAAGGACTCACTGGTTCACCTCGCCGAGGCCATCATCGACCCCTACTACAGAGACATGAAGGATTCGTGCAACAAGGACAAGTGTTCCTGGCACTCGGACTGGATGGAGAAACTTGACAAAGCTCACATCATGTACGCGGCCAAGGAGGCGTACATGAGCTACAACATGTACAGGCGGATCGTTGACATGAGGAAGTGCCTCCTTCCCCAAAACGGCCATGGACCCAGCTGGAAGCAGAGAAATGGCAAGCATCGTCGCAACAATAAGTAGATGATTAGATCCTCGTTTCTCCTTCTTTAGTATGCATGTAATT
The DNA here is from genome assembly GCA_034509565.1 of Triticum monococcum. NCBI lineage: Eukaryota > Viridiplantae > Streptophyta > Magnoliopsida > Poales > Poaceae > Triticum > Triticum monococcum. Next base: position 305,523,220 of record CM067844.1, on the reverse strand, counting down.
GTTGACTTTGGTGCGTGGAAATGTTATGTGTGTAGTCACTTGTGTAATCGTATGCTTAATTTGGTTATGCAATGCTGTCCTTTTAAGTATATATGTTGATGCTCTGTAGACAGAGCGTAGATGTCGTGCGGACAAAGAAAATCACATCGCACATGGACTAAACAATGGAACCCGTCGGTGATGTTTTCATCAATCACTCACAATTTATACTAGCAATCGTTTGCTCACAACACACACG